>CM036565.1:3465000-4900000 GCA_020745775.1 Theristicus caerulescens | reverse complement strand
GCTCCTGAAGGACTGCACCTGTGGAAGGGACCCAGGCTGGAGCAGTTTGTGAAGCACTGCAGCCCATGGGAAGGACTCACGTTGGAGAAGGTCGTGGAGGACGGTCTCCCGTGGGAGGGACCCACGCTGGAGCAGGGGCAGAGTGTGAGGAGTCCTCCCCTGAGGGGGAAGGAGCAGCAAGGACAGCGTGTGATGAACTGACCCCAACCCCCATTCCCCGTCCCCCTGCGCTGCTTGGTGGGGAGGAGGCAGAGAAGTTGGGAGTGAAGTTAAGCCCAGGGAAGAAGGGAGGGGTGGGGGGAAGGTGTTTCAAGATTTAGTTTTATTTCTCATTACCTTCCTCTGATTTGATTGGTAATAAATTAAGCTAATGTCCCCAGGTCAAGTCAGTTTTGCCTGTGACAGTAATTGGTGAATGATCTCTCCCTGTCCTTATCTCGACCCACGAGCCTTTCATTATATTTTCTCTCCCATGTCCAGCTGAGGAGGGGAGTGATAGAGCAGCTTTGGTGGGCACCTGGCATCCAGCCAGGGTCAGCCCACCACAGCTGGCAGAACTAATATAACCTGACTACTACTTTTATGGCATTTTAGGGATGGTGAAATTACTTCAGCCCATTTTACCATACCACAGAAAAACATAAGCAGTATTACAGGAGGCTGAAAATCTCCATATTTATGAATGAGGGATGGATGATTAAGATAAAAGCATCCCTGCTATTGATCACAGGCCTCTCTCATCTATTAAAATAATAAAACTACATAATGCTGCAGCACTTAAAACTCAGCACTTGAAGAAGGTGACCGAATGCAAACGCTGGTGGTCGTGTCTCCCCGCGTGGCAGAGCGCTCCGGCTGCTATCCATCCTTCGGTGCCAAAACCTGCCGGAGAGCACAGCCACCAGTACTCATCACGGATCTGGTTTAGCCCAAATCACAACGTGGCTGTCCTTGCTGTTGCCCACTGAAACTCAGTGCTGGGCTCGGGAGCACTCAGCAGGTCTCACAGCACCCAACCCTGTGTATAGCTTGCTGCATTGGGGTGACCCAACAACATAATCAATCATCTGGATTTCCATGGGCATGGATTTTGGTGCAGCAAAAATACGTTCTGCAAGACATTTCCTTCAGCAGGATGCCCCAAAGAGGTATTTAGGGCCATGGTCTCCCTCGGTACTGAGCACCCCCGTCCCACGTAGGAGTTACTTGCCTCCTAGCAGTACTGGTTTCATAAGCTTTCTGAGCCTCTCTCACCCTCTTTTGCAGCATCGGTGAGGGACGAACACCACAGTCCCATGGCATCAAGAGCTCCCACTGACGTGTACCAGCACTGGGCTCAGAGGCGGCTCTTGGGTTTGTGCACAGAGCTGTTAGCACCAAAAAAACCTACCGGTGACAGAAACTGGTCTAGCAAAGCACCATTCGCAAACTATCAAAATACAGCCCTGGATAAAATATTTTTATTACATATATTATTCTGGTTTTCTTAAGAAAAAAAAGACATTTTTTTCCAAGTGAAAATCATGGAGGTTTTAAGGCAAAAAGTGTGTCTTTTTGCTTGGCAGAGGGTGGAATATCCCAGTCACGCTGGAAAACCACTGCGTGCTGGCCTGATATTAGCCTGGATCCAATTAGAAACACTTTTCAGTTTTAACCCAGGTGGAATTGCACGATTATAACAGCAAAAGCCTGTGCTTGAGAGGAAATGGAGAAAGTTGTTCTCACTGAAGAAAGGAATAAATGTCTGTTCAGTGCTCCACAAAAATCTCACACAAAGCCGGCGAGCCAAGGACAGCTCTAGAACTGAAGATCAAAACCAATTTTGTGCTCGATGGTTAGTACCAAGTACTGAGGACTCACTTGTCCCTCCAGGAGGGGAGGAAGCACGCTGGTTTTCCGTCAGGGAGAAAGCCAGCTTCTCCAGACCATGATGGACACCGTCCATACAAAACTGCTCCACCTAAGCACCCCTCCTTCTCAATGCTTGCCTGTACCCAAATCAACCTTGTAAGAAAAGCCCACCAGTTCAACACGGTTCCTTCCAAGAACTCAGCCAGTTTGCACCAGTCTGAATAAGGGAAACACCAGCAGTTGCTCGAAGCCACCCTCTATCACACCGAAAAGGATGCGGCCATGGACACTGTGCAACACCCAAGCTCAGGAGCAGCCCAAACAGACATGGTTTTGTGTGTGCATGTGCAGCACCGACAGCCCCAGATCCTCGTGAGGGTCCCTGGGGGCTCTGATAGTGCCAACAAGTACATGGTAATGACTTGCTTCAACAGGTGCCTAAATCCTGCCAGACTTAAATGATTTCAACAGACATGCTTCCACAAACTGGGGTAAAAAGCCTAAAACTCCACGCGGGATATAATTTCTTCTGAATAAAGAAAAATATGCTCACACAAGCCTAATGACACTGAAAATTTCCTTTAAATTACCTTGAACACCATGAGACAAATAAATTGCATGCATCCCCACTCGTATACAAAACACCTACAAAACAAAGGTGTACTGCTCTAGAACCTTTCTGTCTTCTGCTTCCAAGACATAAAGATGCTTTCAAGACCTTTCACAAATGTAAGCTTCCTTTATTCAATGGAAATTATAATTTTAACAACCGTGGAACACACAGAATCATAGAATACCAGGTTGTAAGGGACCTCAAGGATCCTCTGGCCCAACCTTTCCACGTGAAGCAGCAGCACGGAGAGAGGTATCAAGTGAGGTGCCATTTGTGGTAAAATTAAGGGAGTTGGCAATACGATACAGGGAAATGCTCTATTCCACCCTCTGGTTCCTAGTTCCTACTTTTCTCATATAGTATCAAAGAAGAAAAATACAGTATTTTGATTTTTCTGCATCAGAATCCTACCTTATCCATGACCAAGACCATCATGTAATTACAGGATTCGATTTGCAGGATCTGAATGAACAGATAGCTATGGTAGGACATTATTACATAGCATAAACTGCAAACTGAACCAGGTTATTAAGGGTTAACAGCTAAGGCGTACAAATAGCTTCTTTTTAATTACTTGCTGCAAACTTTTTGAACTCTTTTCCTGGCTGCCTTTTCCAGGTCATATTCAGAAGCAGCTATACCAAAATACTCTACCATGTATCTGACCCAAACACGGGGAGGACAGGAACCTTCACAAAAGAGAAGAAAAAGGAAAGGAAAAGATAAAAAGAAAAATAAAAGCCTACCCTCAGAAGATATGCAGACCCATATTAGAAATGCAGGAGGTTGAGATAGTTTGGATAAATGCCCAAACTTCTGAGAGTTTAATCAAAACTAAACCAACCAATCCTCTTCCCCTTTTGAGATTTGCCCAGCAACAATTACGATCAGTTTTAAAAACCACAAGTACTTAATAAAAACTAGAATATTATAAATTTTCTGCCACATGAAGCTAATAAAAATAAATAATAATAATAAATTTTAATGTTTAAGGCACCCAGGCCCAAAGGCACTAACCTGTATTTGTGCCTCAAGTCAATGATATTAATAGTTCTAGAAATATTTGAATAAATATAGGCTTTGCAAAAGGGTATTTTTTCTATATACTTGCCAGGTTTTAGACTGATTATATTGACTGCACTAGGACTTGTAATGAGATTGTTTAAGACATTATTCCATTTACATGTTCATCTGACATTATTAAATCTCTATTTGTTTCTATCACAGAGAATTTAGAAATACGCTCCAGAGAGCGTATCGTTGGCCATAGGGGCCATCATCAACCTCATTCTTTCCAGTTCTATATTAAAGTTAACAGCATTGATGCTGGCTTGCACCAACTGTTCAGCCTGGGATGCCTATTGCCAAACAGCCTCAGACATCTCTTTTGGACTGCAAGAAGTCATTTATTTTGCTAGCCCTGGAAGCGATACTTTTTGTTTCTCCCTGCCTCATCCCATCGACTTTACATGTTCATTTAAATGCAGACTGTCCCGTAACACCGTGGTTGCTATCACCCCAAACCAAGCGGGTGTATAACATTTCTACATCACCTACGCACTACAGAAAACATTCATTTTTAAGGGAAAGTGTTTGGTTTAGCTGGCCTGGTTCTAGCGCGAAGAGCAGAGGTAAAACATCAATCATCACTTTGAAAAGTTTGGAGATGATGGTTAACTGCAGCGTGATTTCAGTGCCATGATCCCACAGGCAGCGGATTGTCCCTGAGCCCCAAATCTGAGCTCTTTTCCTGCTTCTATCCAAGAAAAATTCCCATATAAATCTTCCAGTGGTTTTTGCCGGCAATAGGGATAAGTAAAAGCTAAGCAAAGATACTTTAATTGCTTCAGTTAATAAAAATAACACACTATGGAGTGAGTGGTGCATGTTAATGTTCAGGAAATACAGTATTGTGCCTGTCGTCCTCAGGGGCTGGGCCACAGCACCCTAGTGAAAGTGGCAGACAGTGTGCTTTCACTTAGCGTCATTCATTTGTAAAAAAAAAATGGAAAGCAAACACACATGCAAAAAAAATCCTATTTTGGGAATATGTTGGAGCACTTCTAGAAATCGCTGAAACTGTTTTCATAATCCTTCCACTTGTAAGGCCAAATGCCTTAATTACCATGAGACCAACTAGCTACAGAGGGCTCAGAAAGAGCCATAAAAACATTTTAGAGTGGCCCAAAATAGCTTTTCCTCCTCCTAAAAATAGAACAATGTACAGAGAAAACACTTCGACCCCTTTTCAAGGCGACTGAGAAGCGCGAGGCCAGGCCCAGGGGGGAAGCAGGGATCCCCCAGCCCCGGCACCGCAGCGTTCTCCACTGCTGCTCTCCCAGGCCAGGACACTCTGCCAAAAGCATGATGCTGTCCTGTATCAAAACCCATTTCTAGCCTGGACTGAGTCTGACCAGCCTCGGGTCCTGAGCCAGAATGATTTTTTTGGGAGGAAATTCCACATTTGGGAGGGAAAGGATGAAGCATTTAAAAAGGTCAGCTTGCCAGCAAAAAAAGGCAGTTATAGGAATAAAGGGGAGGAAAACATTTCCTGGGTCACTGAGTTTTGTCCAGAGCTACCAGAAGGAACTAATTCATATATCGTCTTTCACAGACTGACCGAGATCTTACAACAGGCGGAAATGTTGGGATCCACCTTGAAAACAGAGCACGAGGCCCTGCGATGGCCAGTGGTGCCTCTGCGGCTCCCGTCCCCCGCTGCTGCAACCTTTGCAAAGGTGCAAAGAGCAATATAACACTGCCAAAATGCGTGCTTAACCCAGAAGTCACTTTTTTTTTTTCTCCTTTTTTTTTTCAAAGCATCTGCTGCTGCAGAGGCCCCTCTATAGCACCATTTCATTGGTTCAAAAAGCAGAGGGAAGACTTAGGAGAAAAACAAACTCTCCTGGCCGATGGGGTGAGCCTCCAGCCCTGGGGCTGAGGACCCAGAGACTGGCACCATGAAAGGAGAGCTGGATCCTCTCCTGCAAAAGGACGGCCTTCAGCACAGTCTCGACACTGGTGGCTGATTGAAATTTGGCAAGTCCCTCAACTTCTCTGCCTCAGTTTTCCAGTCTGTAGTATGAACGTTATTATTTACCTGTCCTTGTAAAGGGCTTTGTCATCTGTAGATGTACCACTGGGACAGTCCTGACACTAATTTCTGCTTCATATCAGATTATGCGATCGTTATTAACCTTCCAGCTTTCAGTACTGAAGGGTCAAATCCATCTCAGTTTAGCAGATGAAGCTCTACTGACTTCGCTTAAGTTGCAACCGCTTATTCCAGGACTGGATTTAGTCCTGGGCATTTTTCAATTTAAAATACACTGGCAAGGCAAAGCCAGCCCTGTTCCTTCCAGGGGTGGTCTGATTTCATTTACAAGTATTTGTGCTGGCAAGTCCTACATAATGTTCAGATGCAATTGTGCCTGAGTATTAAATATAATGGGCTAGATGTTATGAATAGGAAAATGAGATAACTTGGTAAAGGAGGTTTGACAGCAAGAGTGAAAGAATGAAGATTCAACTTAAGCTGCTGAAAGCCTAACAAGATAAAGACAGGCAGGGGAGAGTTCCCTTAAATGTGATGAAAATAAGGCCTGAAGGGGTGGAATGATAGAGAGGCTGAGGAGTACATGCTTCAAGACAGAAGATGAATGTGCCCAACATGACAGTAACATGTAGCTAAATTAATCAAAGTACCCACAGCACTAAATAGAACCAAAACATATAGATTTATGCAGAAATCCCAGAACAGCGGATGCGAGACACACAGAAGGATGCGTCTTTTCTCTCTAAATTAATTTTCCATATTTTTGGTCATTGGCTTTTATCATTCTGTGTCACTAGAAACATTATAAATCTCCCTTTTACATTTTAAATGTGTGCCGCCTGCTTCAGCGTTGAACCCACAGTTCCCACAGCACACGCTATTACGTCTCCCCATTAAAGACATCACGGCATATACCATATATCCTAAAGCTAAATTACCAGGAAAAGTTCCCTAAAAATCACAGCAGCTCACGACCGTGTGACAAAAACAAACTGTTACAACCACTCATATTTCACCTTGAAAGTATAATTTTAAGTTAATTCCATTTCCATGATTCACACTGGATTTACAGCCTTTGTTGAGCCCTGTGTTTTCGCCGGGCAGCTGCGGCCCGGCTCGCAGCCGCTCTGCTCGCCCTCCACTGCCTCCCCACGCTGCTGCGGTGCCCCCGGCTTCTCCGGGGGCTTCTCCGGAGGCTCCTCCACTCCCGCGGCCTTTGCAGAGGTTGGGAGTTTGACATCTAGACCCTCTCGACTGCCAAAGTAAATTCGGGGTCATTGCCCCCCTGACTTGGGTTTTAATCAGTGGCTGCTCAGAAGGTAAACTCCCAATCACGGCAGCTGCTAAAGATTAAGTAAGTTCAGATCAGATCCTGATTTCACTTGCGCTCAGTGTAAATTTCAGTATAAATTGAGTTTGGAGCAGAATTTAGCCCCAACGATTCAGACGAGCACCCCAAGCCTGCACGGCGAGCCCAGTGAAGGGAAAGCAAAGTCATGCTTTTAGGATGGAAGACCCCCTCCAGAACCAGGAGCCACATGAACTCGATGCATTCATCATCGCATCCCGAATACGTGCTGGATGCCAACTTGTTACCCCACATCTTGTCTTTAAGCATCCCCTTCCCTCTCAAACACCCTGGGACAGGGGTCCCATGATTTATTTACGGAAGGGTGATGCCCCGGTGCATCCCACCTCCCCAGAGAGCGGCTGAGCGGTGTGAGGCTGGGAGCAGAGGGGCTTGGGGTGATGGGGCTTGGAGCGGAGGGGCTCCCATGGTTCACAGCCCAGCTGCTGCTCCTGGACGGGCAGCTCCTTCCCAGGCTTTGTCTGACGTACGAGGGGCTTAGACCGGTTTTGTTCTGAGAGCCGGGGCTGCTCTCCTCCTCCTCACCCCGCACCAACCCCAGCCCTCTCAATGGAAGGTGACAGGGATTAGAGGTTTGAATTCCTCGCTTTATTTTTTGCCTTTTTTTTTTTAAAGAACTTCTAGATGCCAACATGACTTTTTTGTCTGCGAGAGATTAGGCAAACGAATGCGAAGGGTGACAGAGAGGAGGACTCAGCCCTGCTATCCAGAGGCAAGTTTCTGGGAGGACCAACTTTCACCTCGCTCTGCTGTTATGAATAGATTGATCTTTTTTGTGTGTGTCTTGGCTCGGAGGAGTCAGTTAGCTAATGCAGAGTGGGGAGCAAACTCGGTCCAAATAGCACCAAGCCACCAATGCACACTTTATTTGCTTATAAGTAGGTTTACAAGATGCAAAGAGAGTGAGAAAGAAGGGCATTGCCTGGCACTAACACTCCCTCTATTGGAAAAAGAGTATTTTCCTAGGAATGTGCATTACATTCCCTAGAACAATGCAAAATGAAGTGATCGGCGTGCAAACAAAAAGTCTCTTAATTTACTGGGAAAGGGGCTGGGCAACCAGGGCTTTATTTTCCACTTCGCAGAGAGCAAGGAAGTGTCATACGCTACAAAAGTAAACCATGCTTTAAAAACCAACATGCTAGATAAAATTTAGACTTGCAAAAAACGGGGACCATTACACAAAAATTCAATTTATTTACAGTCCACTGCGTGATCTCCATTCTTCTGTGGTTATGCCCTGGCATGGCACCCAGCAGCTCCCCAGACAATTAGCACAGGTAGCTCCCGCTGCTACCAAATACGTGGTTTTCTAAACAGAGGGGCTCCTTTAGCCTTCTGCTGCCCCTAGCAGAAAACAAGGCTATGATGACACAGCACAAACACATTCTCCAACTGACATCATTTCTATGTAATACGTGAAATGAGCCAGAAAGAGCTGTCAAAGATTTAAATCCCATAGGAAGAAGCAAAAGTGAGAATGGGCTTTCTATGCCTCTTCCCCTCCTCTGCCCCTTTTTCCTGTAACTAAATGGGGAATAGGGTTTTCCCTGGCAGGGCGTTGTGGCAGGACCATACACAGAAGCTCCTGGGGATGAGACAGGGACCAAGGACTGAAGCCTAACCTCAGCTCCAGCCTCCCTCACAAACAAGGTTTTTACCTCTAAAAAGTACAGAAGATCTAATATTGTTCCATCTATACAAAACGGATGTTTTGGAGACAAACACATTACTGGTGTAAATCAGGAATGTTCCCTAGAATTCAAGAGAAATGTGGATTTACGCCTAGTGAAGATTTAGTGTTTGTAGGAAGATGATGAGGGCAAGACAGCCAGGACCAAAATACATTAGCATCACTTTTTTTCACCAGCCAGCTCCAAAGACAAATCTTGGTTGAGGATACAGCACCTGACCCCGCTAAAAGTGAAGGCTCCCAGAACTGGGAACTGATTTGTCTCAGACATTTATCTCACAGGTAGAGAAGAGGAACTTTTCAAGCAGCCTGGATCTAGCCGCGGAGGCCACGCTCCCTTTCACCTTGCTCTCCTCCACACTTCAGGGCATATTTAAAGCAATCTGCCAGGAGAGATGGCATTAGCAGGTAACTTCAGAGGTACAATCTCAAAACTTGCAGCTAAATGCAAAATGCTTCGCGCCTGGTCACACTCTGCATCGCTAGGGGGGTTGGGAAGGCTTCAGGATGCACTCCCACCTTTGGGTGCAGACAGCTCTAAAAGCCAGCTCTGAGCATTTAACGTGAGTTTAACAGCTTTAAGCCTGTTTCCCCACATTAAGTATGGATGCATACACTGGAAGAACAAGAGATTAGGTGCTCACTGGAGGAGATACATCCGCAAAGCTGGAGTACTAAGTGGGGATTTAGTAACTATTAGCTCCATCCAAAAAAACAATCCGTGTGGAGTCCTGTTACTGTTTTCCAGTACGGACCATGAAGGTCTCAGCCTCTCTGTGTGACACCCATAATGGAGAGAGGGATGGAGGAGCCTGATTATGGGGAGAACGTTCAAAACCTGAAGGAAATCTAAGCAAAAGCAATTAAAAAAAAAAAGAATTTGTTAATATGGGATTAGATCTGTGAAGAAAGGGTACAAAACAACAACTAGGTTGAAGGTAGGACTCCAAACATTTTGGAGGATCTTTGCAAAATTTTTTTTATGCGTCTATTAAAAATCAAGGTGTATCACAACACGTGTGAAGGATATTAGAGCTTTTTAAAGAGAATTTTTCATTTTCTTTTGAAAAACTAAACTTTTAAAAAGTGTCTGAAGAAACTTCATTTCTATTGAGAAAAAAATACAATTCTTGAAGGAATGTTGCCGCAACATTGCCATTTTTCAGGAATCTCTGCAGACAATTTTCAAATACCTCTGTACAGAGAAATACCATGCTTAACCCCGGTATTGCCATACCCGAGCAGGAGATGGCCAGGAGCAGGAGATGGCCGTGGGCAGGAGAGCTGCCTGGCTCTCACAAACAGGACCAGACAAAACCCTAGAGAAAATTGGGGCAAAACCTTGCACGGGAGAACAGGCCAGCTGAACTTGAGCAGAGCTCTTCTCGCTAAAATCTACAGATTGCAATTTATAATTTAAAATTATATTACCTTCTTCTTTAGCAATGTAGTGATTTGTACCTCAATTCCCTCCAAGCCCCTCATGGAGCCTTGCTCAGCTCAGTCTGTGAGATGTGATAGCATCACAGGACAAGGCAGAAAAGATGTGATCAAATTGATCACACTTTTTTTTTTTTTTGGTGAATATATATATTCTTTCACTCCAGGCTTCACATAAAACAGCACTGCTACTATTGGGTTTTTCTGAGAGTCCAAAATAAATACACATCCAGAAGACTTATTCTCATATTTCCAGCTACAGCAGAGGCATCCAGGGTTTTGCTTCTGCCTTGGATGTACTTGCCTGTGTTGATTCAGAAGCAGACTAACATATAGGACCTTAAATTCTGTATGACTCTGTGTAATGTAATGAACACCAACAGACTTTAAATTTCCTGTATCTCATGGGTGCATTTTATTGCATTATATGGCAAAAATCCAAGAAAAAATTTGCAGGGAGGAAAAAAAATTTTAAAATGAAAAATACATTGCTACTGAATTTTCCAACAATATCACAGGAATGTGATCTCCCCTTAATATACATACTGATGATCTATTTGGAATTTTTATCCGCAGTTATGAAGAAAAAGAAAATGTTATTCCCTCAGAGGCCAATTTTCATCTTGCTCTGGAATTCTCATTTAAACATCTCGGAGAACACTTTGCCTTCTCTAGATATTAACGACTATTTGTCTCTGGCTCGAGGCTCATGTCTGTTACTGTATGAGCTACATGGAAACAAATTCCTAATCATATTTCTGACAAGAGTCCTCACAATCTAGTTGGCTGCCGTCATCCCATTTCCAGTATTTCACTAGTAAAAGTGTAGGAAAGGTTTAGTCTCCCCTTACCCAGCATGTGTAACTCCCATTAATGGGAGTTACCATATGTGTGCAGATCAAGAGAATATATTGTTTAAGGAGGTGAACTGCACGGCAAGCGCTGCTGCCATGGCTCGCTTTCAGATTCCAAGATGTAGATATATGGTGAAGAATTTGCAATAATTGAAGCAAATGCCTGGATCCTCTTCTCATGCTGATATCCATCAGGATAAGCTGAGCTGAAGGCAGGCTGAGGATCCGGAGGCATTGCACAAGTCAGGCAAAGGGCTGGAGAGTATTGCCTGGTTTTACAAAACGAATGGCTTTGACGCTAATAACTACGATTCAGAAATCCTCAGAGCCTTTCGCCGCTGTGAAGAGCAGCGCTGCCAGTGATGAAACCTTTATCCCATTTGTTCCTACTCAACATGGCCCCTAAGCACACCAGTGTTTCAGGTTTCGTTTTCCATTCCCTTGCACCCTGCGTAGGCAATTATATCTGTGCACGTTGGGTGTCGTCCTGATCTGGCAGCGTTTAACATACGTGCCTCTGCCCTGTGGGCTTATGTGCAAATGGCCACAGTCAAGTTCATATTTATATTGTATTAGATATTACAAATATCCAAGATCAAGCCACAGCAATTATCTCAATGATTTTGCCAATTCCTAAACTGCATTTTCATGAATCCCCTCAGGATGTTATTAGATACAGAATTATATCTGATCAGTGGCATACTGCAGGTGACAAATTAGATCATAGGCAAAGTTACCAGGCACGGGAACTTGGTCTTGGATGCAGAAAAAAATCACCACCAGCAATAGTCAGTGAAAACTACTAATTGCCCATGTGTGTGTATACAGAACATCACCACTCTCAGGTTAGGAAATAAGAGAGGTAACCCTCTCCGTGGGAGCAGTTACTTATGGGTGTTCTTGGAGGTGCACACACCTCACCTCTCCTAGGCAGGCTGGGACCCAAGGAATGCGTTGGCTTGCTGAAATCAAAGGAAAATGTAGGCGGCTTTTGGCATATGTCTCCAGAAAGTCTGCCTCAGGGGTGTTCTGCTCTCTATTCTTCTCCCGACACCATCTTCCTAAATTTTCAGGGTTTGAGCCTTTACTCCCTTCTATCCATTTTCCCCAGCATGACCCCAGGTCATTTCAGCAGCTCAGAGATACTGTGTTCATCTTAGCCTTCCCCACACATCTCCAAAAGAAACCCCAGCATGTTGTGAATTAAGAAAGCAAAGGACAGCTACTATGAACCACTTCAAATGACTATTTGAATGAGAGATAATGGAAAATGCAACCCTAAAACTTTCTCCACATCCCTGCGATACAGATGAGCATCGCATTGGTGACATCTCAGCCCATGGAAATTATTACTGCGATGGGTCGCATACTGCTCAGAACAAAGAGCACTCATTTATCTTCAAACTTGGAACCACTTGGGAGGAATACTCTACACAGCGAACCAAAACAATCCATGATCCTTAACAAACCTGTAATTGAAAAGTCAACATTTGTCCCATATAGCAACAGTTTCCTCTAAAGAGACTTAAACTTTCAAGCACCTTAAAGATTTTTTCCAAGTTGTATGTATGTATATTGTCCCTATTCCTGCTTGAAATAGTTTTATTCAGCCTCTTTATTTTCCTGTTCTCCAACTCCTTTCCCCTCCCAAGCCCTGCGTGTGGGTTCAGTCCCGAACTCTTCACAGGCCAAAATTTTTTCAGTGAAGCTTTACTCAAGTCAGGGCATGGGAACTGACTCTCGATGCACATTTTCAAGAGCTCAGCTTGCAGTTATCCATCAGACCGTAAGCCATGTAACCAGCTTGGCACACTGGTTGCAGAGCCTTTTTTTCAAAATCTTAATTAACGTATCATGCTCCAGCGCAGGGTTTAGGTGGACACTTGAAAACCTGATCCAAACCCTTTTAAGAACCTGGTTTTTATTCTGTTTTTTCAGCATCTGTTGAGGAATACAAACCTGATTCTGCCTCCAAGGAAATCAACAGTATATGTCTCTCGTACAGGAATAACTGCGAGACTAGAGCTTTAACAGTCCAAAAGAAAAGGTCTATCTATGTTCTATCATACTGACCGTTATTTGTGTAATTAATGATTGTGTTTAGTGAAGGAATAGCTAAATCAATGGATGTGAAGAAATTTAAACACAGATCATCTTGTTTCAGCTAGCCATAAAATGAGTTTTATGTTTTATTCATCACACTGAAGATACCTACGTTTTCTCACAACATCTGTAATTTGTCTGTTAAACGGGGTCTGTGGTTTTGTTAAGCTGTGCAGATATGCATGATCCAGACATGCACAGCAAAAGTAAAGTGCCAAATTTTTAATCTACTCAGGAGGCATCAGAGTACTACAGCTGTTGACTTCTTCCAAAAATTCAGGGCAGCTGAGACTAGAGCAAACCTTATCTGTATTCGTACACAAAAAAGTAACACCAGGGCAACAGTTTAAAAAAATCAAATGCAAATACCATAACCGGTGTAAGCCAGCATAGCACCACTTAGCCGATTGCAACAGCTCCAATCAAAAGAGCAGGGATCTGCCCTAATAACAGTATTATTGATCTTTTCTTTAAAACACGCGCTCCTATATACCCAACGTATTCAACATGTCTATCCTCTAGGATTATTATAGAGCCATAAGCAACAGCAACAATTATAGTTTCTATTTAAGAGATGCAAATCAATATTAATTAAAATTAGACAACTGTTTGTGATGTAAGGGGTCCTTGTACTCAAAGGGCACGGTGGCCATTAAATTTATTAAGACTTATTACTTAAAAGATTTTAGACAAAGTCAATGCATCGTGTGTCCTAAGGGACAGTTCAATGCCTCAGTAATGTTGTACAACATTTAACTATAGGTGCCACAATCAAAGGCAAACACAATTAAGTATCAAACGGTTAAATGCTATGTGTCGCTCTCTAAAGAATCTATATTGAAATGCTTAATTAAACTTTTTTTTATTAAAAAAAAAAAAAAAAGAATTCCATAGCATGGACTAGCACCAAAACGAGCGCTTATTTAGTTCACATTAAATAACCTGCATATTAAATTGCCTGTGTTTCTCCTGTTCATTATCATGAAGGCAGCATTTGCATTTCTTGATAGACTGTTCCTGTTTCCTTCCCCTTTTTTTCTTGTCTTACATCAGTCAGTGGAAAGAGTGCCACCACAGGCCATCATTAACCTTCCAAATCTGCCTCAAAACAAATAGTACAAGAGCTCACTAATTTGAAGATCAAAAAGCCACTTGTCCATTATATAATTGGAATGAAAGGCAAAATGTTGCAGTTCTGAAGAGCACAGTAATTACTAGCTGTTAATTGCTCTCTCGTGGTGGCTCACTTTTAATTAAAAAGAACAGCTCGTCGCAGGCCGATAAGCAATGGTGGAGACCACTGGTTTAATCAACAAAGCAGAAAAATTTGTTTCTGCCGCAGCCAACAACAGCTTGAGAAATCTTCAGATGTCCAATTGAGATTAAAAACTGTCTATTTAGTGCAGTCAGATTTTATTTTAACCAAGGAAATGACTATTTGAAGTCTTCCAATGTGAGTGTCCCCACCACATCCCCGCTGGTGCTGCAGGGACTAATCACTGGCTTGTGGTTGTGATCATTCAAGTAAAGAAATTTAGCTACTTTCCTCTTGACTCCATCATTCTTGGGTAATTGGCCTGTCTGAGGTGAGCAGTTGTGTTGGGTTTTTTTTTTAAGAAAGAGCTTTAAAGTATGGAAGGCCCACAGACTGTGCATTTAATTACTGTTCATATTTCATGCAGTCAAACAGAATTTCATTTAAAAGAAAATGATTTACCTACCAAAAAAATACCCAACCCATCCCCCCCACCCCAGAAAAAAAAAACATATTCACCATGTTGGGTATTTCCTTTTCCTTTGGCAGTTGCATTTACATGCCAAAAAATATATTCGAACATCAAAGTTAATTCTTTCAGAGCCTTCTCTCTTTAACTCTTTCATCTAATGACAGTTGTCTATAAGGGAAACCCCACTACATGTTGCAGTAATGGTTTATTTAGTTGAGCAGGTTAGCTAGGTTAAGTGGAACCATTTTGCCCTGGTTTGCCTCATCTCTCTCTAGCCATGAGCCAGTTTGCATCTCTCTGCGGCTTTCGTCCATCCTCCCCTTCTCTCCTGCCCTATTCCGCTCCCAAAAGGCATTGTACTTAGCCCTTTGCTTTCTTGTATTTATTTGCTCCTGTTGAGTGAAGGGCTCTGCTTCATATTGCGCTCTGCAGACGAGACGCACATGTACATAAAACCAAACCTGGCAAACCTTCTAACACCGCCGCGCTCCCTGCCTGTCTTACTAGCGCTGGGATATGAATGTCTGACAATTATGTACGATCTAATATAGGAAAAAAGGCATTTCCATTCAACGGGCTCCAGGCGTTATTGTTCTTTTCTACCTTATTTCCATTAACATCTGGAAACAAATGTGGCTATCTGCAGCTATAAGCAGCTTTGCAGTATTGGTCAACTTTGGTTTGAACTTTGAGACATATTTCTGAGCTGAGTAAACTATGACTCTCAACGCTGCCAAAGAATATTTTTCTGTTTTCCTTCTCATATTGAGGAAAAAATATTCATTCGTTTGTCTTCTTACATACACACACACAGAGAAATATATATATATATATTTTTTTTTTTTTTTAGTCTCTTTGTAGGCTGCTGGGAACCACTTCTCTCCCCTGGGAACAGGTGAATTTTTGGTTAGTGTTTCTTTTATTTTTAAGGCTTCCCTCTTGCGCAGACCTAAAAATGTGGGAACAAGTTATCAGAGCCCTTTTTTCTCCTACTTCCCCTAAAAGTCAGTGTCATTTGGACGTACAGCCACTCCCGACACAGTGGCTACCTTCTCATCTTCCTTTCGACACAGCAGAGCTCTTGGGCTTGGGGTATCAGAACTCCCCCTCCTATCGCTCACCTCTCCTTGAAGGAAAGTAGAACAACAATTTGACTATTGATTTCAATAGCAGCACGATCTGGCTCCTCCAGCCCTAAATCACAGGGTTTCAAATGTTCAATGAATGGTCTGTGCTTGGATGCTGTGAAGGATGTTATCTTGGGAAACTGCCATAGTGTTATTTGAATTTCCAAAGCATCTGCTCTATATATTTAAGACAGACCTTGTCATATGCCTTTTCATATATTCACTGATTCACGTTCATGGGCACCACTTTATTTCTCATATAAAAATGGCAATTTTGAAATTCCTAATGAATATGGAATCCAGTGTGTTGCATTAAACTCTTAAGTGAATAAACCTGAAGTATTAGTGCAATCAGTACAATCCTTAAGCCGATGATATAATTTAAAACCTATAAGAAAAACATACCATAACATTTTTAGGCACATGTATGCCAAAAAAGTGAGAATCCTATACATTTTCTTAAATCAGTGTGCACCCTTGAAAATTTACCTAGCTTACAGGTTAGCATGGGCAGACATCTGTCAGTCTGTAAAAATGAAAAATTAAAAAAAAATGCTTGAAATATACTTGCTTGCTTTAGGTAATGAAAAATAAAAATATTTTCAAGTCAAACTTCTTTCTCATCCGTGGACAAACAAAATAGGATACTCAGTTTCAGTCTTACTTTCAGTCAATTCTACTCCCAGTTATTCATGCACCAGTTTAGGGCTACAAAATGAGCTATAAAACCTGATCGGGATATTTAAAAAAAGAAAATAAATAAACAAAAAAGCCAGAAAAACACTTTTGCTTCTATTATGAGTTTTAGTTTTTGTATATATAGGTGTGCGTGTACATGTGTGTGCATATATATGCGCTTTGTACTTATGCATATAAATGTATGTGTACGTGTATATATATTTATATGTATTTTAAACTTTGTCCAGGGCTAAATCTGGGACTAAACTGTTGCTCTAACCCTGCCGCGGGCGCCTGCTCTTGCAGCCCCCAGCCAGCGCTGCCCCGCAGATGGCATTTATCTGCAGCCCTTCTGCACGCTCATCTTCCTGCGCTCGCTCCAGCTGCCCCAAAAGGCGATAAACCCGCGACCTCTCCTGCTCTCCCGGCCGATAAGGCGAGCTGCGAAGACGTCTGGTCTTTGCTGGTTTTTCTCCCCCCACACCTTTCCTGTTCCCAGTTTTTGGTGGGCACCTGTCACCACGGTCTCGACGTTCACAGCTTTCTCCCAGCTCCCTCCGCCCCGCTCCGAGGGGCCGGAGGGGTTTATCGGAGGAAACACTTGCGCTCGCGGGGATGGCCTCCGCACCGCGGCAGATTAATCCGAGTTGAGTGCACTTCCTTCGGCCAGAGGACACCAATTACCGCGACGGCACCGGCAGCACAATGCGGGCGGACATCTGACAGCCCGGGTCCCGCCAGCTCCGCATTGTCCTCCCATCAGGCGCTGTCAGTTCCCAGCCTTAATTACATCCTGTTTACAAACACTCGGCCGGACTTCAGATGGAGCCTTAACAAAGGTTGACAAAGGTCAGGGCCACGTCACGAGGATGTTATCTGTCTGTGTGCTCCGGCTGATAAACGAGGAGGAGGAGGAGGCGCGGGTCTGATTTCTGATTTCGGAGATAGCGCAGAAAAACGCGCACCGGGGCCATGCAAAATACCTAAGCTCTGGCCCCTCGGCTCAGGAGGAGCTCGGCGGCACTGAGGGATGCACTCGTACCTGGGATCACGCAGGACTTGCATGTACACATACAAAGGGAGGACAGAAAACAGCCATCACCCACCTGAAATGGCAGCAGCTGGAGCTGACCAATAAATTGACAAAAATAATAATTATAAAAACCTTCTAAATGTATTTGCTTGTCTCAGACTCTTGCTTTAACAGCAGAAACTGCCACTTAGAAAATAAATCCTACCATTTTGCCCACAGAGATCACTAAGACCCTCCGTCCTTCTTCCCGGAGCACGTGGCAGGGATGGAGACATCCTTTGCATCTCCTCCAGCCGCAGGGAAACAAGGGCTGAGCGGGGGGTCAAGATGAACTTGCCCCAAATCCTTATGTCCCTCTGTTCTACCCTCTCGTATTTTCCTTGCACAATGGTTATGGGCTCTCATGCTCTCTTTGGCACCAGGACGGAAAATTTTTTGTAGGAAGAAGAAAGCTTCCCTTTTTGCAGAGCTTTCTAGGTGCACAATTAAGTTAACCAGGGTTAAATTTAACCACAGTTAAATTAACTCCTACCTTACGTTTTCACAGTTTGCATAACTAATTTGTTCACTGTAACTTGTTGATGTCCGATGCAGATAAGACCCAAAAGATAAAACACTGGGAGTATTTCACATTTACAGTTGGGTTTGTATGTATGGGAGCAAGGAAACCAGGCATCTCTGTAAGCCAAGGGTGCCCATTTGACATCATCTCCCTCCTCCAATATCTTCTTTCTCCATCTTGAGAAAGATGAGCACAGACATGAATTCAATCTCATCCACAACCCAAGCTGTAGGAGTGTATAATAAGTATAATAAAGTTAATAATACAGGAGCTTGTCACCCTGACCCATCCCTTTATCTGCTTTCAGTTATTCACGCATCCTTACTAATGCACCCCAAACTGCACAGGATCACGCATTAACAGCCAATAAAATTAAAACCTAGTCTGTTATCATATCACCCCTCTCAGTGGAAATACTGGATTAACAACATGATAACAGTCAGCAACTGGTGACTGGCATCGGAGCGTCATATTTCTGCGGCATTACGATCGTGAACTCTGTGAAACGATGGGCAGAAGTCACTGTGTCGGTGGCCGAGTTAAACACGCAGCACCGAGCATCGGGGAACCAGCCCAGCATCCTCAGTCTGAACAGCAAGACACCTCTGATGAAAGTGCCCCTGCCTGCACAAGGAAGCAGAGGGCCTTACCTGTTTTCATTACTTTAATTATTTTTTTTTTCAGGTCAGATTTTGATTGTTCTTGGTGAAAAATGTAAATGCGCAATAACAGCAAAGCTTACCCTGACCAGCACAGAGCCGTGGCCATGACTTCTTTGGGACCATCTTGCAGTTTTGAACCTGCCCTCGGTTATCTAAAATACTACTTAAACAGAAACAATTTAAACCTTTGCTTCTATAAATAAATTACAAAACCAAGGACAGAAGGGTCTCTCTTATTCATACATCAATTGCTAACAATCTTTCGTAAAAATTTGATATCTCACTGCAAATGGTTTACATCCAGGGACTGAATGCTACAGAAATGCAGGCCTGCAGTCCAGCCCAAAGTCAGCACAACCACACTTAGATAATCCAATCGATCACATTCAGTGAAAGAAAATCCAAAATTAAATGCTACAAAATTAAAAAGAAGAGGAGTGGAAGGGATGACTTGGTAGAAAAGCTTAAAATATTTGACAATCGAAGTGAAGAAAAGTTGAAGGATTAAACAAAGTCTGCGAGCTTACCACTGATTACATACACTCAGAAATATTCCTGGCTGGTCCTGAGCATTTCTGCTTTGCATGGACGGAACTTTTCCTGCAGAGTAGCAGAGCAGCGCGACTTCTTGGGTGCAGAAATAAACCTCAGTCACCCCATGCAGGGATACAGCCTACATCCTCAGTGAAAAATCAGTAGGTAATAGAATAAAAAATGGCACTGTATAGGATTAATTATTTATCTATTTACTAAATAAGCAAAGTAGAAAGGAAAAAGATCTCAAAAGTTTGGGCTGGCATTGCTGAACCATTTCTAAATGGGTGACTAAAGACATTTTCTTTCCCCATATCACCAGAAGTGGTCTGATTTTCAACCACACAGGACAGGACAGCAAGTCTCTTGACTTGATGCTTAGTAGTTTTAAAATTAAGCTCTTGTTCCAAGCCTACCCATAGGTGCTTAGGAGACTGACACTACTCATTTCTGACAACGTAACTTTGTTTATCAAAAAAGCAAGGGGATAAAATGAATGCCCGGGTGACCGTGACCTCTGGAGTACAGTGTTCCCCCTGCGGGCACCCGCTCTGCCTTCCCCAGAAAATTAGGCTTTGTTGCTCCGGGAGAGCCTCGCTAACACAATCAAACACAATTTTGCAGTTAATAAAACAACAGGCTCTTCCTTTCTCAGCTTCGTGACAGTCAGGCTCAGTGTGGCTCTTGTTCCAGACAACGTGCCAGTCAGCTGCTGTTCCTGCAAAGCTGAGTTTAACGTCTTCTTAATTAGCCCAATTCCCTACACCGTGGCCAAGTTTTCTAGTGAGAAACAGCCTCAGGAGTTGTACAACTCTGCATCTGGGAAAACCTGGTCCTTAATGCACAGCCCCAATCCAGCACATCTTGCTTTCTATAAGGCTGACCAACACGGGAGATGACTTGTATTTGGGCTAGAATCACATCCTGCTCAAAATCACCTGCAAAAGCTGCCAGCAGTCACGGAGCTGAAACAGCCATCCTGCAACTTGGTGTAACTTAATGCTGCAAGCTGACCATCTGCTCTGGCCTGAAGGACAGCTCTGCTCCTCCGACTGGAGCCTCTTCACCTCCACGCACCAGACATAAGTCAGAAAACAAATAAAACTGATTACATAGTTTGTATTTATTTGCTCAAATTCATGAGCTTTGGACATACATAAAACTGTTGCTATTGCACTGGTATAAATGCAGCACAACATTACTGGTTTCAGTTGAATTTATCCTAACTTAAACCAGAAAGAGATCTGCCCCATTTTTATTGTTATTATATCACTATGCCCTCTCTTTTTGTTTTCTGTTCTCCCTATTTTTTTTTTCCTTTAAAGTCTGCCTAACATTTTATAGACATCTTCCTCGCAGCTTCCAGAAGGGTGCTCCATCTTAAACTCGACAGCAACACTGACAGACGGGTTGATATTTTCTTTCTTTTGCAAGTAATAAAAAAGGAACATTTCACTTCACATGAAACCAGAGTACTGCCTTAAAAGAACAGTGTTTGCTTGGCTATAAAAACAGTTACTCTTTTGCCAGACCCAGAATCAAAGCATTTGTATTTATGTGTTTCCTCTTTTAATAAATAAATCCAATATTTTTAAAGTTCATCAGTTTTAGATTATTATTGTTGCAAGGATCGTTTTCCTCCAAATCCTTTGAATGGGGCAGCTGTGTCTAGTCTGCTGGGCAAACTTCTCGACGGCATTGCAAGGTAGGGCCACAGCTTACGTTATTATTTGTGCTTCCCCAGGGAATGCTAAGGAGGCCGCAAAGGGTTAAACCTGGAGCTGGCTGCAGCATTTCTGACCAAGTGTTTTCCTTCAGCATGGTATTTCATTAATGCCAGGGCACCTTCCAGAGGTGTATCACTTTTGACAACTTTTTTAGGTAAGGGTCTCTGAAATCCATGACCCTCTAGTTACTTCTAATCAGAGAGACAGATTGAAAACCACGCTCAGGTAGCGCAGACGCTGTCATTGCCACGTAATTCCATTTTACAAACCTGTTTGCAAAGTTCTGGGTTGTTCCAATGCAGAACAGGACTAAATTGTAAATCATTGAACTTGTAAAATAAAACCACTGTCCTCCATTCAGCAACAGATAATCCCTTTTTAATCAGAAAGCCAAACCTGTCAATGCAATAAAGCCCTTACCAGTCATGCCACAGATCCAGAAAACATCAAGAATGTAATTTCACATTACAGAGTGGGAACAACTAAAGGATTTATTTTGGGGCCAAAGGATCCCGGTAGCCCTCAATTATATTTTTGAGTAACATTTTCATTTGGGTCCCAAAATAAAGATTAAATATGGCAACCCAGCATTTCATGCAGCTTCCCTTGCGCTTGCCCACCCTTCTTGTATTCTGCACATGAGATGTAGGTTGGCTGGTGTAACCTTGTTATGGTCATAGTCTTCTCCCATTGCCCTGCTGGAAGGTGCTGCCCTGGGTGGGAGATAAGAGGTCCCCCCCAGAACCGCTGTGGATCTCTGGGAAGTAGATCACCCACACATGGATCGTGGGCTGCTCGCTGCCACAGCCCCCTATCCTGCTCTGAAGCCAGTCCTCCATCGCAATTCATCTACAAGCATTTATAAGGTGCCTCTGACCGAAGCAGAAAAAAAAAGTAAGAGGGTAAACTCAATGCAAAACCATCACGGGGGGTCTCTCCTCTTTCAGTGCACACTGCAATGGCCCTGTCCCTCATGCTGAGGAACATATCAATGCAACAGCTGGATAAGCACATTTGCTTTTCATCACCATTTAAATCCTACAAATTAAAAAAAGAGAAGGAAGCTCTGTTTGTTCCCAAGCCACGGATTGGCACCTTTGGAAAAAGCGGGAAAAACAAGGGGTAATCCCTCCTCCCTCCCCGGTGAGGATGCCCTGCCAAAGGACCTCTCAGCTCTTTTCCATGCATATCTCAGCAGCACCGGAGCCCAGCTACCCTATTTCGGCAGCGACATTTCCCTTTCTCCATTTACCCAGGGGCCACCTCCGCTCTCCCCCATCCGCCAGCTGCGAGAGCACAGGGCCGGGAGCCCAGCTCCTGGCAGCTCCCCGTTCGGGGGGAGGCGGCGTTCATAACCCAGGTGTGAAATATTGAAGTGGTGGGCGACTCAGAGGCACACTGTGTCGCCAAGGACATGATAATATAGCAGAATTGCAACCCTGAAACTATCACTAGAGGATGACATCGGAGATAAGAAAGTACAGTATTACAGGGCTGCGTTAGCATAGGAGGAAATCGATTCAGGCAGACAAGCTAAATTTATTTACTTTATTGATTTTAAATTTTACATGAACTGCAATATAAGTAAATCTTTCATGGTAATTCTAAATCTTGAAACCTATTGTAAATAACTAAAAAAATGTCCAATGTTCAGAATAACCATTTCTTTGTACTGAAAGTGCATTATTCTTAAAGCCCAGGACAAAATATTTTGTAATGAATACCTTAAATCTACCTTGGCAGTCAGTGTTGATATTTTTGCTAAAATAAGAGCCTGCTTTTGGTGTACCTGGTGATTCAATATAGCACAGATTTTTTTTTTTTCGGGGGAGGGGGGTATGGAAAGAAAGAAGGGAAATTTCTCCTGTTGTATTAAGTGAATACAGCATGCAGGTTTTTGACCATATGGTTCCATGTATAAAGCAGCTAAGCACTAGAGAGCACAGGTAGGTCTTCGTGCACAGAGTTGGCTGCAAACGTTGGAAAGACACGTGATGGAGGGCCGGGGAGGTGAACCCCAACACGTGGGTTAAGGCACCAAGCACCGCGACCCAGCCCTGAAGAGAGAACAGGTGAGGAGAAAAAACAAGAACAAAATCTCCTTGCCTTGTTTAGCTAAGAGGTCCAAGTCCAGACACCAGGATGACAGAGGCTAGAGGGAAAAGGTTTTACTTTGGGTTTTTTTCCCATCCAAAGCAGCGGCTCACACCTGTGCGCAACCCCACTGGAGAGAAATTCAAAAGCACCGTGACACCTGACAAAATTTGCTATCTCCTCCAATGCTCAACTTGACTGATGCAGAAGGAGACCGACTGAAACTCCTGGCCTAGAGTGCAAATCTCGCCTTGCAGGCAGGCGGTACAGGTCCCAGCAGCGATAGGGAACGCCGGCAGTGGCCGGTCCGTGCAGGCAGGGCGCCCGCCCAGGCAGCCCAAAGCCCTTGCAGATGGAGGGGACGGAGCAATGCCACGGCAAGGGGAGGTGGGAAAAGCAGCCCTGCAGCCTGGCTTTCCCAAAATAACCCTCCCTGCACCAACAACTCCACATTTCAGATACTTTTATTAACTAAAATCCCAGAAACTCTTTCTAGCTCTTCCAGCCAGCTGAGCTGGGAGATGCAGATTCGAGACAGCACTTCTTGCCAGAGGTGTTCAGATCGCACAGCCACGGGCAATCTTACAGAAATTCAAGACAGACGAGACTCTCCCACTCCCAAAAATTGTAAAGCATCCTCTGTTTGACACACTTGTAGAAATACTATGGATATAGAGCCCCAACATGATATCCCAGGCAGACAAAAGAATACCTATGAACAGAGACTACCCCCTCATCCTTTAACAACAGGAAAAAATACAGTGATGTTGACAAAAGCACTCATCCAGTGAAGTTTTTTTTCCCCTTGGGTCTTTTTTTTCCCCTCATTGTTGTTGTTTTCTAAACTAATCCATATTACCTGTGCCTTTTGATTTCATTATG
The DNA here is from genome assembly GCA_020745775.1 of Theristicus caerulescens. Taxonomy (NCBI): domain Eukaryota; kingdom Metazoa; phylum Chordata; class Aves; order Pelecaniformes; family Threskiornithidae; genus Theristicus; species Theristicus caerulescens. Next base: position 4,875,996 of record CM036565.1, on the reverse strand, counting down.
TTAGATGCTATTAATCTGGATATATGATTTCAACAGTGAAGAGATGGAATTTGTCATCAACAAAAGGAAAACATTATTTTTAAAGGAGTGAAAGATTAATGTTCCACCACGGACTACTTAAACCCTCTACAGCAACAGCACTATAATATTAATCCAACTTTGATGGGTTTTGCATAAGGCTCATAATTAAACATTTTCTTTTCAATACTTTATAGAATCCCCATCTGTTTTTAATGGCATCATTTTGATGTTTTTCTTAATAATTCTGGCAGCCTGTTCTTGAAGCTTCAAGCTTTATTTTTTGTTCCTAATGTCTTCTTCTACAGTGGCTGTATTGTGCCAAAGCTGAATGCAGGTTTTGGAAACCCATAGTTCTGCCGCGTGTTGCTGTCTCTCCCCGCGTTCCCGGGTGGCACAAGGCACAGCAGCGCTCTGTGCTCTCGCTTTGCACGCCGGCTCCCGTTAGCACTTATAGCAGGCATAGGATACCGCCCCTGGATCATGGAAATATTTCCTCCTTCCAGTCCTTGGCTGGGCACCTAGTCTGCTTCTGCCATCCCCCGTCTCCCTGCACCGAGGTATCTCCTCCCAGCACAGCGAGCCCTGGCTCCAGGCACCATCATAGTACCAACAAATAAATAAATGAATAAATAGCCAGGCTTACTCCAGGAAATTTGAACAATATTAGATAAATCACAGAGACGCAGCTTAGCCACAGGCTTTCCTCTCCACACCACCACCCAAGGCATTCAGTGAAGGCAGGGAAAGGCGTCCCCTCTCACTCCCCTTTCACCTTTAGGTATCGAAATTGGGGGGCAATATCAGCCTAGGGCACAAAACCCAACAGTGTGAGGGGTTTAAAACACCCATCAAAATTATCTGATGGAAATCTGGAATGTGAATCTGGCAACGGCTTCTGCAAGAAGCATCTGCTTTCCATGAGCAATGTTGGGATTTTATCAAAATAAACAAAATAGAGAATGCTCCTATCCAGCAGTATTTAAAAAAAAAAAAAAGAAATAAAACCAATTTCTATCTTAGGTTAACTAATTAACTAATTCTAAAAATATTTTTAATTGCTGCCCAAAATGTTTCCAACAGAACATTATGAAAATAATATTTTCATTTTTAGCAAAATTCTGCTTGAACTTTTTTTGCTCTTATCATTTCTAGCTCTTAGACTACACTACTTTTCCCTCCAATATTTTTCATTCTTTTATATTAAATGCATATTTGGTGACCTCCTGTGGTTCCCATGGATTAGAACGGAGGAGCAGGGTGATTAATGGCGTCAGTTTAAATATTTTATACTCTCTGTAAAAACAGAACAAACTGATGGATGTGTACCTTGCTATTTTCACTTCAGCGTCGGGGTCTCCTTGATTACATTTTCCCCTTATTTTTCCCCCACTACACAACGTTATTAACATCTTTTCCCATGGAAAAGGGACCTGAGGGCTCCTTGCTCCCAGGTTTGGCGCAGGCAGGACTCCCACACGTGAACAGATACTGCCCTAATCGAGGCTCTCAACCTTGAGGAGCTTTTAAATGCTCTAAGTGTATTATAATGGTCTCCTGGTCTCAGGACAGACAGATGTGAACCACAAAACTGAAATGTTTCATCTTTTGGCGCCTTTCAGTATGTTCCATGCTGTGCTTCAAGTTTGCTGAAGGATCAGAATTACTTCAGTTCTAGGCAATATAAACGGAGTGATCAAAAACATTTAATTATTCAGGGTCAGCAAATCTGGAGAATCTAATAGTAACAGACAGAAATAACCCTTCCAACAACTCTCATTTTCATTAACTATTATAAAATAGAGAACTGTTTAATTACCAGAAAACATCATAGCGAAAAGACCCAGCATCTTCCCAAGAGTCTTTCCCAGTCCACTCAAATGTATTTGGCACTAAAGCATAATTTAATTTTCTGTAGACATAGGCATACGCTTGTACACACAGACGCACACACAAATAGTTCAAATCCTTATCTGACGCCTGTTTCAGACCGACTGCTTGACCACAGATGCAGCCTTTCAAAATGCACCGTATAAAGAGACTTTCATACATTATTTCTGTACCTGTCACCCTGAAATGTGATGATGAGGATGATCCAAATGGAAATGACAACAGAAATGGTTTCCCTATTATTTCCCCTATTTAACTTCACGTTATGTACAGGTGTCTGGACAGCAGGCTTCACAGCGCAGGGGCACTAATTTCCCCCCATCGGTTTTCTTTCCCCCAAGGAAAAAGAGGATGGTGCAGAGCCTCTCCCAACACACTGAGCTTTCCGTAGTGGTGTTTTTGTGCAAACAAATACAGAGCTGGTAGCAGTACATGATCTTCCCCTGACTGACTACGCGGACCTTAGCAACAAAATATGCACTCAGAGAATCCCCAATTTATTTAGAAAGTAATATGGGTGTCTAGGAAAATACAATTCCAACCGGGATTCACGCACTGCAATGATAAATAGAGAGACCTGGATTACAGCAGCATGCTGGTGACACCCAGTTCTCATGAAATCACATGAATTACATTCATTACATGTAATAAGAAAAAAAATCCCACCAGTTAACACACTTACTGCTCTAAGGGGTGGTTTTACAAAGCTCAAAACAGTTATCAAACCATTCAGTGGAAAAGGCAAAATTAAATAGAAGTATGGGAATGATACTTGGGATCGGCTAACATTTTACAAGATGTTTACAAGGTTTTATTCTGCAGCTGAGAAAGTAAGTTGCCATGAAAATAAAAAAACAGAAAACCTATAAAACAGTGTCACTTAGAGGGGAAGTGGGAGCTGATATAAATATAATAGAAAAGAGGGAAGCTAACAGTCATAAATGTTAATTTGAAGCTATAAATTACAGAAATTTGCCAGAGGAAAATAACGACACAAGAAAAACTCAAGTTCAGTAGGAACAGAAGTGATCTGAATTATGGCACTAGTTAATTGTCAAAAATAAGGTACAAAAGCAAGTGCTCAAACAGATACTTCTGCAAAATATTTTGGGAAAAATGCCATATCACACATATACACAATGATGACCCAATCTCAAAATAACCCAGAAGGGAATTAAATTGCAGCTATGAAAGCCAGATTTTTTATATTAACTTATCCAAACAATTAACATGCAAGAGTTTTAAGGCAGCTGAAGGAGACATCCCCTGAATTGTGAATGTGGATTTCTAAGAAGAAAGTGCCAGTTGCAGAGGACTGCAGGAAACCCAGCCTGGTTCTGATATCTGCAATGGGCCAGAGGCAGCAGTCAGGTACAGACAGATCAAGTCAATATAAGAGCAGGCAAATTACACCACAGTTATTTCCCTAACCAACAGGGTTTTCTTCTTCAGGAATTAAAGTAATATATTTATAGTTAATGCTAATTGATATGTGTTTATAGATAATAGATCCTATCAAAGTAAATGGAATTTTTTTTTAAGTTTATCTGACAAAGGTATGTCTGGTCATGTAATATACTTAAACTATTCAAAAGATTTAGCTAGATAATAGTTGTGAATTTATATTACAGTATAAATCCTTGGATGGTATTTTAGAGACTAAGGTATGGAGAAGGCTTTACTAGTAACTGATTATATTTTATCTGATAATGGAATCAAATAGAATGACACAAAATACCCACAACTAAAAGACGAGTTTAAATGCAGCTGCAAATAGGAAATCGTCATCAAGTAACTATAATTTCCCAAGCCTCCTACAAGAATCACTTTCTGGCGTTACCACAATCAGAGTTTTTAATCAATGACAAGGAAGAAACATCTGACTCATAGTCAGGACAGCATGCAGAAGATGCAAAAACTGAGGGGCTGAGAGTAGGGAAGACACCGGGGCGGCAGAGGAATTGGGCTCCCCTGAAAGATGAGCAGGAGCAGACAGCCCTGCCTGTGACACAGCGGCGATGCCGCCGTGGTGGCACCAACGCAAACGCTCCCAGAAAACCGCCACGAGGTCTGGCACCTGGGCTTCAAGAAAGAGTGTGAAATATTGAGGAGGATTCAAAAGAAGAGCAATAAAAATGATGAACAGATCAGAAAGTGTGCCCTTGTAGTGAAAAGCGGGGGGAAAGTTTCTTTAGCTTATATAGAAGGTAGGGGGAAAGAAGATCACAGTGGTCTGATGATGGAAATCTCTTGAGCTGAAGTCAACAGATGTATAAGGAGAGCAGCGGCTCGAAGCTGGACACACTGCAATGAAGAATACGACTAAGAACAATTGTTAGGAAAGTTCACCAGATGCTGTGCTCTCAGTAGCAGGATTCACTGCTTTCCTAAGAGAGATGCTCTGGTTCAGGCAGGTATTAATGCAAGGAAACTATTGCCTGCCCGAGACAGAAGGCCAGGCTGGAAGAGGCCTGGTCCCTTCCGACGTCAGGACAGCTGTGACCTCAGGATTGCTATCTGGGGTCTTACCTCACATCTACTAAAAGAAACTGGAGGAAGGACACAGCGTTATTAGTAAGCGATTATATAAATCTGTCTGATAATGGAACCAGCTTTCCTTGTCTGATTAAGATCTGGAACTCCGGCTGTGATTTATCATTTTTATACTATTCTCTTCCCCCAGGCTCCAGGTCACAGTGGTGGCATTGCCACAATTTATAGCGCAGGCTGCTCGGCGGAGACGTAGAGCCTTCCTGACATTTTCTTATTTGGAGCACCTGGCTCTCCTTGTTTTCACTCTCCTTTCTGCAGTGGCGAGGATTGCTTGTCATTCTCCGATAAGAACACGTTTCATTTTGTAAATAAGCTGAACAAGAAAAATTGAGAATTTTCGTGTTTTCTATTTTCCTATTAATCTGCGATACAGTGTGGGCAGGAATTGGCAGCTCTCATGTGAAACACTTCATGCTGGTTACCAGATTCCTCACAGAGAATAAAACTCCTCCCGTCCAGCTTACGTATGCACATCCTCTCCAAAAACCCTTACAGCCAGGCGATGATTCCATCCCTCCAGCCAGAGCCCCGTAATCCAGCCTGAACCACTTAAACAGCATTTAACTTTATCGCAGTTTCATGGTGAAGGAGTGAAATCACAAAAAGAGTCCTGGGCAGGGGTACCTGCACCGGGCATCCCTCACCTCCCATGAACAAGGCAATGCTGCTAACCTCCACCGTTCAAATTCACTCCGCAAGGAATACAACTTTTTTTTTTTAATTTTTTGTTTGATTGCGGGGGGGGGGGGGTGTTGTTACAAATGCATGCTGGATTCTAATTATTTCCTTCTTATTTGGGAACATTTTAGGCTCACACTTTCCAGCTTATCTCTGCTACCATAAAGGCTGGAAACATCTTTCTTTTTTTAAATAAAAGATGACATTACCACTTAATCACAATACTGAAGGAAATGGGGCTTTGAGAAAATCACCAAATATGGCAAGACTCATCATCAGGGTGCTGGTGGAGGACCTGCTTGCCCCCTGGGGTACCCGTGTTTTCAGATTCACCCTGGCATGCTGCACCGCCACAGCCTCTGCGGCATCTCCGAGGTCCAACCCCACCACAGGAGCAGGACCAACACCTCAGATCTGCACCAGCCACGACCCTTTCCTACCAAAACACCACACTGGTTCTGCGGCCCAGGCTGCAGCTCACCAGCCTGCCTGCACGGCACAGGGCGGCTGAGGTTCACAGTAAACAGAAAGGTTTAAATCACTCTCTTCTGGTTTCTCCAAGAGGACAGCTGTGGCATGGCCACACTTTGAAGGTGACTCTCACAGCGGCACCACACCTCTGATCGTCCCCTTTGGATGGTGTCCTTCTTTCAGGTTGTTGACCATAAGAAAGCATAAACACTGCTTCACTCCGTGCTCAGTAGATGGTGGGGAGAAAAAGCCAAGGTACTATTTTTTAACCTTAAAGTAAGATTTTGATCCCCAAATTTACATTCATTTGGCTACTTTTTCTTTTTTTTAAATTGCTACTGCACTACCTAGAAGTCCCAGGCAGGATCCACTTCACTGAGCATTACACATCACCCTCCAGCAAGACAGTCCCTGATGTGGTAGAACATATAACATGAACCAAGAGAAGGGAAGGGAGCAGAAACACTGCCTTCTCCTCCCAGGCAGGGAGTGGAGACGAAGACGCATCCAGAGCAGCTCTCAAGCTCTCAGCTCTCAATTTTCTCATCAGAGCGAGGCACTGTAACCCCACCATCACCCAAAAGCTAGTTGCCTAATTCCAGGCTAAGAGGCAGGATAAACACCTCTGGTGCTGCCATTTCTGAACCATCAATCACTGCCTACACCAAAGCAGCCTTTTCTCAGAGAAAAAAACATTTCTCCTCTCCCATCTTATCCAAGGGTTGTCACCTGTCCTGGCAGGATCGCTGCTTCACTTGAGGGGTTCAAGCCCTGCACTGGCCAGGAGCAACGCTACTGTTATGCCCATAGAGAAAGGGCTTTTTTCAGGATACAATTAGAATTATCCAGTGATATTATCTGGACCCGTAGCTGTTAATGTTTGCAGAGGTTTTGGTTTAGTCCATTTAGTCTGATTGTAAATTCATTTTGTAATTCAGTTGTCAGCAGCTGACACCCGTGGTTGGGTGCTGTTGAAAAAAAAAAAAATTCCTTCAGATGTTTCTCATGACTTTATTTTGCCACTTAAACAAATTGCTCCTCCGCACCAGGCACACTGCAGGGAAAATCCATCCTCTGACTTCAGAGGGGATTAGACTGGGTTCTAAGGCTTCAGCTCTGCAAAGCACTTAAGCACCTGCTTAACTTTAAGCACATGCCTAAGTCTATCCATCTTTTTTTTTTTCCCCTTCAAGAAAAGTCCTGAAAGTACACAATTAACCATGAACAGGTGCTTAAGTCCTATTAAAGTCAACAGTGCTTTCAAATGTCAACGGAATTTAAGAACATGCTTAAGTGTATCATTGAATAGGAGTCCTAATGCGAGAAGAAAGAACGGGTTTTGTCATCGTCTTGGCAAAAGCCACAAGAACACACTTGCAATTCAGAGGATTTTCTTTGTCTATGGCACTCTGCCTACTCCGTTACTAAAGAATTTGTAAAGAATGTTCCTGCATTACTCAACCCCTCTCACATTTATTGACCATATTTCCCATATTAATAATCCTTAGTGTAATTATACTCCCCCCCGCCACTCCAAAAATCTCAAACATTTGTTTAGTATCACAATGTCCCAGGCTGGAAGGAGGGGACAGGGAAGAACTTGGATTAAAAGGAGGCAACTGAGGTACGTTGAGATCTTAGGCTTGCACGAAGTCGCAGGGAGATTTGAGATGAGCTGGGGAGAAGGTGCATCTGCTCCTAAACAACGGGGTCATCCTTTCCCCTCGTTACAGCAAGGTAGCACACGCTCAACTTGGAGAAATCAGTAAACTGTGATTACTGTTGTTTCTGTTTGCATCTTTACCTCCACCTTTTTCTTCAGATTACTGCGATGCCTTGTTTATTGAGCTGTCAAATTCCTAAACACACGCACATGGTCCAAACTGCGGCTACCAGGGTGCTGTACCAGATGAGGCTGTGCTCGAGCACCGTGCCCTGTTTTAAATCAATTGCTTTGGCTTGCAGTCAAGCAGCGTGTTACTTTTAGAAACTGTACTGCTTGTTTTTAAGATGGTTTCACTTTGGCTCCAGCTCCACAATTAACCAGAGAAACCCTTGCCGATGCTGCAGTACTTTATGTTCATCCCACAGTAGCCTGTTACGAACCCCATGCATTACAGCAAACATTCCCAAAAGATATTTCTTTGGAGAAGACTCTGATCTTCTTTCCAGTCAAATGTGTTTTCTTCTAAGAAGCTACTGTATGAGTAAGAGTGGCTGCAAGGTCACGTCAGAAGACCTATCTTCAGTTCTCTTCAGTGCTTGCATATGGAGATACATAAAATACTTGAGAAAACAGTGCTTTTTACATTACTGCCAGTAATATACCATATAAAAAGATATTAAAACAAATTCTGACCAACTGGTGGTAGATGCGGTAACAGACTATAATGTACCCATTGTAAAGAATTCCCAGCGGAGACCGTGGAAATCTTACATTGATTGAGTCGCGCTGGACTGGAGATACACTGAAAAATTTCCAAATGGTAAAATATTAGAAATACTATTTTGAAATATTTACCAGTTAAACACTAAAGTACTGTTACTGGCTGACCTTTTCACAGCAGTTGTTTCTGTTGTACTTTGGTGAAAGCAGCCAAGAGTTTGAGAAAAAAAAAAAAAAAGAAAAGAAAAAAAAAGCAGCTTATTTTCAGTCTAGCTACCACCCCTGACCTGTGCAATAACATCATAATGGAAGAATAATCATTGTAAACAATACCCATGGGAGTTTGCTGGCTACAGCAAGGGACGAGTGCAGCCAACTCCACTGCTTTTCTTTACTACATCATTGCATTTTTGTCTGCGTATGGATAAGAAGAAGGTTCCACTCAATGCCGGTTGATGGAAAGTGCTAATTGTTGACACATTAGCTAATTGTTATGATTGCTTCTTAACAGTTTGTGTCTAGGAGTCCAGATTTCATCCACCAAAGTGTGAAGATTCTTTATAGCAACAAGTGCTGTGAAAACATTCGCACAATGAGGTCCTAATCTTGTGGATCTCTCAACCAAGTGACAGCCTGGCAAACGTGCTGTCAAAGTGCAGACACTCAGGAAAAAAAAAAAAATAGGAAGAAAAACTAACTCCCTCATCCACCCCATATTTCAGACACATGTCATCTGTTGTTATCATTAATGATCTGTTTTTACAAATAGAGTACCACTATGGAAAACTGAGAGCAGGCCAATCAAAATAAACCCAGCAAAACCCATAATTGTCTACTGACAATCTGGGCTGCTTGGGATGTAAGATAATGTGGGTGTATTTAATGCAGAAATGCATTACGTGCCACGCTTTGCAATTGCCCTGTTAACTCCAGACCTTGATACAACACAGGAAGGCTGGGCTAATCACGGCTGCGTTCTCCTGAACCCTACCTAGGCTCAGGTGCTAAAAAAACCACACGGAGTGAAATCCTGGCACCATAAAAGTCTATAGCAAAACTCCCATGATTTAAGTGGGAGCAAGATTTCACCAATGATGTTGCTTCAGAAAAAAAAATATTTAAAAAAACCAGAGAAACAGAGGTCTACAGTTCTGAGCAAGCACAGGGCTCGTGTGCGGATGCTTGCTCCCACTGGCACGGCTTTTCTGACTTGAGCAGTGTCTTCTCCCATTCATATGCCAGCAAGAGACCAGCAAAAGAGACCAGCTATGTTCCTACTGTTTATACCAGAGTCGCACCTTATGGCTTTATTTGGGGATCAAGATCCTATTGTGCCAAGGGCTGTAGATAAATACCGAAAAGGCAGCCTTTGCCCATGTCTGGAGGGCTCATGGTGTTTTGCAACAGCACAGCTTCTGCTCTGCGTTTCACTGGTGGTTTCCAGTGTGCTGCGGGAGATTGCTCAGACCCCGGCGTGCTCCCTGTGCTCTCACCGTCTGGCCTCATATACAGGTCTTTCATATCCAGGAGCTTCTACCAAACTTATTGAAATTACGTGCACCAGGAGCAGAGATGTCCCTTCCACCCCACGCTTCATCAGAAGTAACTTTTGTAGACACAAGAGAAACCCTTGATGCAAAAACTTTTTGAACTGACAAAGAAATAAATCAAGTGGTGGCCCCAAGTATGCTCAAACTGCAGATGGAGCAAAAGGACAAAATGAAACCTTAAGACAACACCTCATTTAACTGGAAGACTCTTCAGATAGCACATTAATATCGCATCATATTGTACAGAGCAAATAGTTCTGTTCAGACCAAAATCCAATCAGCAGGTGTCCAAAGAGCTTGACATTATAAGGTTCATCTGGATTTTGTCCCATAAAACTCATCTTTACAGACTTTTACTATATTCCAGCCTTAAATATGTAATATCCCTTGCAAAAGGGAGCAAGAATCTCTCTTCTGTCTCCCTGAGCCTCTTGAACTTTTGGGCCTGGCAAAGAGAGAGCACGCAGGGCCACTTGTCTGCTTCCTCCATCCCTGGGGCACGGCAGCAGGAAGCAAGCTGGGAGCAGATTACGCGTTGGCCCGACTTTTCCCACTCGTTGGCGAGAGCCACTGAGTGAGAATGGGGGCAGATGCATATTGCTGATAAAAGCCTTCAGCAAATTCCCATCCTCTCCTCCCGAGGAGGAAGTCGCAGGGCAATTGTAACTCCCAGCCGCCCTGAGAGATAGCGCTGAGCCGCCGGACCGACGGCGTGCCCGGAGGAGAGCTTGCAAGGTCCCTGGATTACTCAAGTTGGGATTGCTGCTGCTTATCAGGTTGCAAAATCCGATCCTGTATTTAAACGTCATTCTTTTTCGCATCAAATTGTTGAGCCGTTCCGCCCTAAAACTGGGTCAGCCCGCTCAGCGAAAGCTATAAACACTCAATGTTGCATGTGCAACATTCTGCCAAAAGAAAAGAAAATGAAAATTACCCATTTACATTGGTAATAGGAAAAGCAAAAAGATTTTAAAGAATTACATTTTGGAACAGAACCAGAAATTTGGAAATTAGGAAAATTAACTTGATCTGAATAATTTTACCAGTTCTAATAAGAAACATAGACAAAGCTTTCCAAGTACTCAGAAAAACTATAGTTTAGCATAAGAATCTGTCACTCTTTACTACCCTTCATAATCTTTGTATTACAGGCAAGCTGAAAGATTTTGGATTCCTATAGTGTATTTCCTAAAGGGGGCTCTCACTTGTAAACACATATGGAAAGAGAAAGAAAAAAAAAAAAGATCAAAACAGACAAGAAATGTTAGCTACAGAAAAAGATAACTGGGAAATAGCGCATTCTCACTGGGAAGCGATTTCTGTGTGTTGCCATGCAAAAGGACCCATGTGTCATGGGCAAACGTGTCCGTACCCTTCTAGAGGTAGAAGAACCACCCTGGCTTTCAGATCCAAAAAGAAGAGCTCTACTTTAATGCAAGTAAACCACGCATCTTTGGAAAACTACATTTTGCAAACAAAACCAAAGTTAACTGCTGGAATAGAACAGATTGACCTTGAAAAGAAGATAAATGAATCTATAAAAGTCCTAACTGTATTTGCAGCTGCTCTTCCACCCTCAGCACATCGCACCATGCCCAGGCACTAGGAGCACTTCCCCATGGACTGCAATGCTCAGTCCCGTGTGTGTCACCATCCCATGCCTAGACATGGCAGGGCAACCCAAGGACAACCTATCAATCTGCAGTTTGGATTTCCTGGCTTTTGTTAGCTTGGTCATAGTTTTAACATGATTAAAATATAGACTTTTGTATGTTCATCTGAAACGTCCTGCAGATGCCAGCCACTGCTCTGGTTGAAATGCTAATGAAAACATCACAGCGAGACCACTACTCCATGGGACGATTGACTCATGCAATAGCCACGACACTATCTGGGTTGGGAACAGCAAACAAGGTGAATGAGGTAAGGGAGGTCATTCTTCATAGCAATGGTCTCAGGAGAACAGGAGAATCCAAAAATAAGACATTTGTTGACTGGATGCCCTTGAGCTGGCAACCAAGCTGACTTGGTAACGGAGCCAGCATTAGACATCAGCCTGGGCTTGCTGCTGCCAAGCAATCCCGGTAACCAGCAAAAGTTAGCAGGAGAGAGACTGTGTGATTTAATAGATTAAGAAATAGGCTAGAAGCCAGTCACTGCCGAGTTTTAATCCTGGCTCTGACATCAGTTAGACTTGTAACCTGCGGGTGTGAAATTTGTGCTTTCAAAGATGGGTGGATGTAAGGCAGCATTAACTGGAAGGTGAAGTGGCTGTTGCCCCACATACGCTCCCATTCCCTGCCATTAGCACCACCGCCTGCTGTACGTGTGTCAGCACACACAATATAGCCTAAAACACAGTCCCCAAGCTTCTCATCCACAGCACGCCTGGATGGGACCTGAGGAGCAAGTCTGAATTTCAGATTTATTCAACCACTGGCCAGTGCATCTGTGTCCTAACGAGGAAAGCTCAGCTTTGGGAAGTTTAAGTCACTTAAGCTCTGTTGAGCTTAAGGGAGTTAATCCAGTCTTACAGCCTGGCAGCCTGGTTTGCTTCCCTTGTTTCTTTTAAATCCTGCTCTTGAAAGTCTTACTACTGACATTTACAGGGGAGCCCTTCCTCCAGCCCTGGCCCGTGAGATTGCTGGCCCTGGGTGAAGTTCTTCAGTTGTACAGATCTGGATGTTGCTACAAGGCAGTGAGGTGCCAGCTGACAATGCTGTTCCTCTGACCTGTAAAGTCTATATTGGCAACTTGCTGGAGGTTGATAATGTCTGCAAGTTGTATTTCTGACAGAGCAAAATTTTCTGGACTCTGACTTCTCCGAAATAAAAACCTGAGGAGGCTTTTGTTTTCCATTTCCTGAAAACAAGTTTCTAAAAATGTTTTAAGAGGGGGAAAATCCTAGTAAAAAAATCATTAGAAAAATAAAATCTGTTGATTCATATCATGATAGTCTGTTTTCACTTACTGATTTGGTAGATACAGAGTTTTTGGCAGAGGTGTGAGTTTTGAAGGTGACAGTGTCCATTTAACTCAAGTTCAGTACCTCCTCTCTCGTTGTACCTGCCTGGCTTCTGTGTGTTCAGCAATCAGAATAAAAGCCAATTGATTTTAGGTTATAATGATCCTGCAACCTTGGAGGTGCACTGAAAGGAAAAAAAACTCCAGCACCCTCTGCTGTCTGCACACAACCTACGCCGGGATCCACCACTGCTAACTCTGGGCATTTACAATATATTTACACATCAGCTTCACACAGGCCGCGGAAAGCTGAGCGCTAGAAGGGACTGTTCAGGGGACTCATTTTAGATGTCGAATGCGAGGTGAGATGACATCCTACAAGCTGTCCGTCAAGTACAAAGGAAATCTAAACTATTTGCTCAGAGGTAGGCATGCTCGTAGACGCTTACAGCAGATAAATCCCACCTTGATAGCCTGTGAACTAGAAGAAATTGAAAGCTTTGGCATGAGAAGGCATCACAGCAGATTGTCTCGTCAGATGTTGTGCCCGTGTACATGCAGGCTAAATTTGGTAGAGCAGAGCGAGAAAATTTTATTCGGGTTGCAGGGAACAGATTTTGCTCTCTGGCAGCCAGAGCAAGGTATGAAACTCCAAGGAACGACATGACCAGGAGGAGCCAGAAGGGCAGGAACTGCTGTGCTGGAGAAGCACCTATTTGCTATGAAATCTGGGCTCCAAAAGGTTTGCTCCCACCTAGCCCACTCCCATGTCAGCTGAATTTCAGGAGCTATGTTTTTGTTGTAATGAACTGCCTATCTCCTGTCACCAATGCATAGGAAGGAATAAGATCTGCCAAAAAAATACATTATAGAAATGTGACATTCAGCTCCTGTACAGTACCTTTAATATCTCTAAAACTCACGGGTACCCAGCTGAGTCTGAAAGTCCATGCTAAGGAGATCATCACAGAAAAAAAACTTGGATGAATTAATGCCTTCACGCAGGAGGCAGAAGGAGCAGATTTCTTTCCAAAATCCATGTTCACGTCAGGGAGAAGAATCAGACACTTTCACCAGCAGCAGTTTCAGTTGTTGAAGAGATGCGACTCATACCTCATCCTGCCATTTTGGCTATTGGCGATGGGAGTGAGTGCATTTCTTCATCATCCCTGATGGGGTTTTCTTTTGAAAATTATGTAGTTACCCAAAGAAAACAGAGATGTTCTTAAATATCATGTCAGAAAGTAAGATCATCCATTGGCCCTACAAAAGCACATGTGAAATCACAGCTAAAGAAAACTTGTACTTTTAAACAAACTGAACTAATATCTTTGTTTATTCCATGCACACCAGCAGCAATTTAACTTCAGAAAGCAGTAATTTCCAGCAGCTCTAGCTGCCATGATTCACCGTTGTGAATGATTTTGCCTCTCACAGCAAACCGGGAAGTGGTGTGAATGGGTTATTTTCCTGCTCCAATAAACTCTGACTCACCATTTTGTAGATTTTTCTTTGTTTCTTATTTGCCTCTGACATAAAAATAATCTGAAGAATCAAAGGAAAAGAGCTGAATGGGAACGATGATCTCAAAACTTATTTAGTCGTCTGCATCTGCGTGGGAGCAGCCGCTCTCGCTTCCTGCCAGTCACCTGTCCGCTGCGTTTTGCTGCGTCCAAGTACGTTCCTGCAAGACGGACCTTTATCTTTTTGATGATTATTCAAACATAGCAGAATTTAAATGCCAGATAAAATTGGAAAGCTCTGTTTTGGACAAACTCCCGCCTCGCTTTTTGTTTCAAAACAGAAGTGTGAAGTAAAAGAGACATCATTTTTTCCAGCAAAGTGAAAATCAGTGCATCTCAACACCCAGTTAGCACATCTGGGGTTTGACCCAACTCATTTTTTACGTGACCCAAGAAGGCTGCCAGCGAGGCTGTCTGTGAGCGCCTAGGGCCCAGAGAAGAACTTCGTCTTCAGCTGACGTTGAACGCTGCTCCGCATGGGCAGTACTTCTGCAAATCTGCCCGGGTCGTTTCTCAAAGGTTTTATTTTCCACAGCCCACACATCCAAAAAAGCTCACACATAGTGATAAACATACATCGCCATGAACACGCTCTGAGTGCTCTCTGTCTTCTACATACATCAAGAGATTTTCAGCCCTACCTAAAAAACTGTGCTTTTGCTGCAAGTACCTATATAGCTCTTTAACTGCTTTCTGAAATGGTTTCCCTTTTGTACTAGCTGCAAAAGGATTTCCTGGAGTAAGCCACTAACCAGGGCTGGCGAGAGACTGCTCGGCTGGCTTTTTCCAGTAGGTACAGCTGGATGGAGACTTGGCTTTATTGCTACAGCTTACTAGCAGTTTACTAACACTACTAGCGAGCATTAGTGAGCCCACAGTTTGCACTGGTTGGGAAAGGGCCTGCAACGTGCTCTCGAAGCGTGCCGCTGCCCAGCACGGCCAGTCCCAGGAGATGCAGGGTGTCCTTTGGGATGAGCTGTTGTGTTTGCTCGCTGCTCCAGCAGCAGAGCCTGTGTCGCCATCCTGGCTGATGGGGCAGGAGCTTGCAGCAGCTTTTGCTCTTCTGAACCACTCTGCAGACCAGCTTTTCATTTAGGAAGCGTTAATCATTCCTTTTGCACCCATTTTGTTAGCATTTACCACCCATACCTAGGCAAAAGAGAGACATTTGCAAACTGCGAACATCCCCCTGGCCACCCCACCGCCAAGGTCAGCTGGACGCTGCTTACTGGAGATGAAGAAGATATTTGGGGACCTCACAATCTCCCCAAACGGCTGCCGCAGGTGACGAAGTTTCATACCCTCGTGTTATGTCCCAGGACCAAACAAGCGCCTGCTTAAGCGGAGCCTCTCTGCTGCAGCTTTGAAAGGGGAAAATTACTACAGCTCAGTCTTTTCCAACTGGAAATGATTATGCTTTTGTTGCTACCGAGGGTGCTCCTTGGCAGGCAGCCCAGGCACCACAGGTAATGGCCGCAATAGGAGGTGCCGCAGAGACATTGGCATTTCATCACGGGGGAGAAAAAGGGGGAAAACGCGCTATCTGCGAGCCCGACACAAACAGCTCAGGGTAAACCCATTTGTCAGAGTGGCAAGTGACCTTTTCCGTTCACCTGTGATTAAGGAACCAGATTTGTTCATTAAGGCCAATAAACCAAATTAAGACGGCTGGGTGCAAGGGATTCAAGCAGCTTTTGCCATCCCACTCCTTGAACTCATCTTATTAGAGCAGCCTGGGAAGTGGAAGGAGTAACTCAGGGCAGGTCAGGGCAAAGCAGTGCTAAATCTGTGTCTCTCGACCCGTTGTTAATCATCTATTCTCTTTCTATAAATGAATTTGGAATGTGGAGCAAATCATACTAAAAGATTTCTCCTCCTTGCTGAATACTTCAGGAGCTTTAAGGAATTCAGCTCAGGAGCAATGCTTCATTCAGGGCTGTTGATTAGTTCCACCGTGGAGTGCACTAGACAAGACAATAAGTGGACGACAGACACAGTGATTCATAGATTACTCTGCTGAGAGTTGCAGGTGTTTTGGGATCGAATGAAAGGAAAGGAGGTTGGGTCAGTTCTCAAACCGCCTTCCTGCTAAAGGATTAGCATGGGTAACTCAAAGTTATTAAAATCACTCTCATAAATGTAAAAGTTGGAGTTTTTCCTCAAAATTGTATTTCTCCCCCACCCTTTCCTAGCAGAAACAACAAATATCTCAAGTTTAGAGTTAGCGGCAGCACCAAACTGAAAGCAAAGAAGGGGCCAGATCCTCACCTGGTGTAAACAGGAAGTGTTTCCAGAAAACTTTGTGTAGAAGTCCAAAAAATGGATTTAACTAAAGCCCGAAACTTTCTTCACTTCCCAGAGATGTCATAAAACGTGTGCAATTGCTTAAGATACAGCTATATGACTATAAGACCCTTTTCCTTTATCAGTGTGAAGTAGAAACACCACAGGATAAAAGGATTTTAGTGAAGCTGGAGAAAAGGAGAGAGTATTATGCACCTTGCTGAAGCCAACGGAGGAGACTTTCTGCCTTGCCCCAGGGAGAGCAGGAGCACAGAGGGGTGCCAGCCTCAGCAGGGGGACACAGGGGGTGGCTCTGCCAGGTGCCACAGGTACCTGTCCCCGCAACAGCACATCAACAGGGAGAGAAGCCAAAGGGGTTTTGCTCTCCAGGAGTGCAGCTGGGAGAGAATAACTATAATTTAACCACATGCCCTGCTTAGCTAAAGCAGGGAGCTGATGCTGCTGCAAACGCTCAGCCACCTGCCCCTTTGCTTGCATGGTCAAGGAAACCAAGTGCCACCTTTTCCTGAGATAAACCAAAATCCGCTGTTTCTCCACTGCCTTCCACAGGATCCGACACTGACGCTGCCCCTCCACGCCACTCTGCCAAGCCTCACAGAACCCTGCGTTTACTTACACAGGCCCTCGAGGAACCAGTCGCCAACGTACTTTTGAATTGATGCTTCAAATGGGTATGCAAATCCCACATTTCATGCATCGTGGGGTGTTTTACGCTTTGGCAAGAAATGAAAGTCACCTAGGAAGCAATTGCCATAATAGGGTGATGAGCACAATAGAAAGATGTTTACAGGGCTAAACATATTATTGACGTGTCTGGTTTGACATAGTTTTGGTACAGCAAGACACGTAGTTCACATGTCAAAAATGTGTTTTCAGCAACTACAATGCACACATCCAGTAGTGCAGTACTGTACTCTGCTGTTCTACAGACGCTGCCTAAAATAGGAATTAGGAAGTTTTATTAATTAAAAAGCAATTTGTATATACTGTATGTTATGAGCAAGGCATTGCGTTCCTCTGGGATTTTGACTTGAGGAAATTCCAAGCATGTAAAAAAAAATCCCAGTGAATTTTTGTTAAATCTCAAAAGATACACTAAACAGAATAGACGGTAAGCAATAGCATGTGGTTAAATGATCCTATCTGCTTTTTCCACTTTTAGAAACATATATAAAATGGATTTCTTTTTATCTTTGATATTTGTGGGATTATTCATTTTTAAATCAATTTTCCGGTTCTAAGACGTGCTATATGGCAGCATTCATGTTGACTGCCACGTTTTTTAAAATGCATTTTATCAAATATCCTTTACTTGCAAGAAAAACTTCCTTCCTCTGCTTTTCTTTCTTTCTGACCTACAACCATGAAAGCAGATTTGGGCTACTAAGAGCAGCTCCCAGCCGACACACCTCTGCTGGGGATGGTAGCAGCTTCCTGTGCTCCCCTTTCCATCCCCAGTTTCCCCAGACTGGGCTCTGGGCGTCAGATAAGCAATCCTTGACTTGCAACCCAGTTAGCAAAATCTGCTAAGCAATGGAGAGCGAGCTAAACCAGGGAGATCTGGAAGGAGACCAAAAGCTGAAGGAGATGCTCCACCTCCAGCCAAGGCCAAGCCTGGCACAGAGACCACAGCTGCTCCCCAGTCAGCCCTCAGCCAGGGCTACGGGGCAGCTCTTGCGTGGTGGATGGGAGGAACAAGGACGTTCCTTTAGCAGCTGGCCTCAGCTTTTTCACTTAGCCTGGAGGGAAAATTCACGCCTGCAAACAGCAGCCAGGAAGAGCCAGGTGGGAAGGTCTCAGCCGCGCCGTCCGCATCAAGGACATGCTCCTGGCTGGGAAAGGGCAGCGCTCCCTGAGATGCCTGCCTGCTGCACCAACCAACGTGCAGGGGCAAGGCGAGAGGAGACAGCGAGGGGGTGTCCCCATGCGTTTCACCCCAAAGTCCAACACAAGAGCATTTCAGTGGAGGGTTAAATAAAATTGGAAAATAGTCCACAAAGGACTTTGCTGTCTTTTGGGACAGGAGGCTCTGTACTGTGCATAGCAGGATGAGCTAATATTGCTGGAAATAAAAGCACTAAAAATATTACAAGTTGCAAGACCATTCGGTGCTGAAGTTACCCCAGGCTGATCCAGGGTATAAATTATTTGATAAACAGAGAATCCATACACATCCCAAACATGCTGGCCAGGAGAGCATCACAAACATGCTGGCCAGGAGAGCATCACAAACATGCTGGCCAGGAGAGCATCGCAAGGCTGAAACCCGGTCCTGGCTGGGCACGGTGTGGAAAAACCAGCCCCTCACAGCACCCCAGCTTCCTCACCTGCCAAACACTAAAAAACACTTGTTTGTAGTTTGTCATGTCACATTAAATTGAAATCTTTCATTGCCTGGCTGGGAAAAGATAATAGAAAGCAACATTTCAAGGTGATCTACCCTTCCAAATATAATCTTTAGCTAATTAATAATTAGCCAACTATTTATTGGTCAGCTGATACTGCTTGAGATAGGAAGTTCCAGGCAATGCACCGGTGAGATCTCACACAGCCATATTTCTCTTAATTAAGCACAGGTGAAAGGATATTTCAGCTAACCCTATTAATCTGGAGGACCTTTGGGGTAGGAGCAGCACAAGCATGATGCAGCTCTGCATCCTGACTGACTCCTACAGGCTTTTCCTCCTCCTTTCTGCCATCCCCAGCTGATGGCACATCTAACCTTGTCAAAGAGCCACTTGTCACGTTTTCAGAAAAAGCCATGCACAGGCCCTGCTCTGACTTCAGGGACCATTTCCCTCTGGATTTGGCCCACACTCGGGCACCTCTACATGGCATCAAGCACCCCTTCTCCCGGGTACTCCCCAGCCTGCCAACTGCTACATTTCCAGCATGCCTGTAGCCCCCTTGTGGAATGAGTTTTCAAAAACTACATGGAAAAGAGGTATTGTTTTAATTTAAGAGCATGGAGGAGTTATTTTTAGCTGCCACAGGGCTGATCCTGCAGGTGCTGCAGGCTCTCAGGGCAGCAGCAGCTCTTGGCACCTCTCAGGATGCGCTGGAGCCACCGGCAACCCAAGGGAAGAGTCCACTCTATCATATTTAAACACCAGCAAAATATTTGCCGTGTTTCTCTATAATCCCTCAGCATGGACTTCTGGTTGGGTTTTTTGTTTTGTTTTGGCTTAGTCCAGGATTGGGCATTTTGCTTCTCAGTGTTATTTCTAGCCCTCTGGTCCAATTCTCTGCTCGCTGCAGGACCGGAGGCACTTTCCAGCCTGTGCCGCTGCTGCAGACTGTCCAAGCACCATCTCACTTTCAGTGTTTCCCCACTTGTGCCTGATAAAATAAAGTGCAAGAGATATCAAGTCGCTTTTAATTTCACTTTCGCTGAAAACCTCTCAGCACTTCTCAAGATGTCACACCCATCAACATCCCGAGCGGGATGCAGGACCCAGCAAGTGGTCCAGGAGCTGGGACATGGGTTCATAAGGCACTCGGAGAGAGAAGCACAATTAACATGCATTTCTTTCCTAGCACACATCTAGCAGAGCATATCAAGGAGAAAGTGGGGGGAAAAAACCTGCACTATGGTGTTTCTAATAAACTAAGAAACTTTTTTGACTTTCATGATGTACATATGGCCGTTAATTTCAATGTCATGTTATGATTTTTGGCTGAGCCAACAGTATGTATGTATGGATGGAAGCAAGCAAAACAAATGCATTTTGTATTCAAATTTATACAACACCATACATTTTTATGCTGTTTATTTGAAAATTAATTTTGGCTTAGGCCTTAGAGACAGCAAATGTTGTCAAGATTTGAGGGCTACCTGAAAAGCCTTGGGGACAGCATTACCCTTATGCATAAGAAACAGCAAAATAAAATAAAAATAAATGAATTTCCAAATACGTCATGGCTAATCCCTTGAGCTGACCTACAAATGAATTATAGAGGGTTTGCTACAGGACTGAGCAGATCTTGTGATTTCACCGAGAGATTTATCTTATTTTCCAACTTATTTTCATATCTTATTTCCTTTTCTTTTAGAATTAGACTGTAAATAAAAGAGCTAAGACTGAATGAAGCTCCCTTTCACCGCACTCATATTGGATTGATAAATTAAAATGGTGAGATGAGTTTTGTATGACCCATCCTCGAGGATTTGGGAAATTTAGCCGATGCAAAACAAGGCATTAATTTGGAGAGGCCTAGCTACTTACAATGCTTAGTATTCTGACAATGATGAATGGCATCATTCCAAGCAAATGGTAATTTCACTTTTTGTGACAGTACTTTAGAGCAAAACCGACTTTCTTCACACAAAGAATTTGCAATCCTATTGAACAGAGGCTGTACCTGAATATCAGAAATCCTTCATTGTTTAAGTATCATCTGATATTCTTGATTGGCTCCAGACTGAAGGTTGCAGTTGAATTAGGGAGAACGGAGGTTAAGTCCTAACCTTGAAAGATTTAGCAGCCATTGAAACACTGCCTTTGGGCACTTATTGGCCTGTATTTATCAAAAAACTTTTCAATTCAATGAGGGGAGGGAGAAAACACAAAACTTGTCACATTCATCAAGTGAAGCCACTGGAAAGACATCTACAGAAGAACACCCAAAAAGCATAATCTTTCAGAAGAGCTGATAGAAATGGTAATTGGATGGGATGAAGAATAATACTTCTAAAGCAGGGGTATAGAGAATATGGCTAAAAAAATCAAGGTCAGGAGAAGAGAATGTATCCTTTTCAACTTAATAAAACTTACATTTGCCTTTTGTATTGCGGAAAATATTCCAGGTACCATCTCTAATTTATTTCTGCACAAACACTTCTGAGTGAAAACAGGATTACAGGCAAACTGGAAGCATGTTTTCTTTTAGCATACGTGCAGCAAACATAAAAGCATTGTTAGCAGATACAATTAGAAGAAAAAAAAAAAAAACACAACACCAAACAAACTCCAGGACTTCCCTATTATTTAGAAATGCGGCTCAGCCTTCAGAAACACAGAGAGCATCTTTAAAAAAAGCATCTCCCTAAGGCACTCGAGAGCCACCTTCTACGATTGGCAAAGAGCACTGACATTGTCTCCCAAACAGGGAACAGAAATGATGAATCATAAAAACTTGATTGCACTTCTTCCTGCATCCTTACTAACAAGCTAATCAGAGACCGCAAAGCGAGTGTCATGTGTAAACGGATGAGTTGTACGGAGATGCTATATTGTCCCATTTTTATCTTGCGCAAACACCTCTGGCCTGAACTTTGAAGGCTTTTGGCACATTTCTCAGGTTTTGTATCAGGGGTCCTATCCAGCTGGTGAAGGAGGGGAAATACTGAAGTGCTGTGTCGCTCTGCTCGCCGGAGCTGCACGGATGCAGGTGTCTCCTTACTGACGAAGACATCAGCTAAGGGGAAAAAAATCTGCAAAAGGTCAGTATCTGCAGACACGAAACCTCCAGCCAGCTCCCTAAACAGTTAACAGAAACAGCACCTACTACCAAAACACCCCCATAAATAACTCCTGTAATGAAAGTAGAGATGAAAGCATTTGTTAATTTTCCATAGTCCAGGGAATTTGGCTATCGATGCCTATTAATCCAGGAAATATAGCATTATATTTGTCAAGAGCTTCTCAGGATGCAGGGCTGGAGGAATAACCTATGATTTGTGCTGACAACGTTTTCTTTGCCAGACCAGGTACCGTATTTTAGGGTTACAGCGCATTTAGTGATAGCATTGACTAATCTGCTCAGGGCACTATTGCTCATCAGTGAGGTTTTCCCACACCAAGGTACCTGAAAAACAACCTTTGCCACCAGAACTGCAGGTCATCCCCGTCTCAAAAACATTAGCTGCAACACACGACAGGGACGGGTCGGTGAAGACACACTGACGCGATGAAAACAGCAACAAAGGACAAAAATACATAGCAGCAGCCAAAAAAAAAAAAAAATCTGTAATTTGGGGTGAAACCTACCATCTGTTCTTCAACACCTTGACATCAAGAAAGCAGTTATGGGGATGCCCTGGTGTGCCTAGGCATTTGTGGACATATGGTATGTTTTACCATTAACTGCAAATTTCCTTACTTTTATTGTTTGCTGTCACAAGCATAATGTTTTCTTTAGTGTGGATTTGTTGCGTGAACGTATTTATTATACGTTCACTGCCCAGCCACTGCCCACTTCTTCTTGGCTTTCTTGGTCTCCACACTGGTCCCATCCGCGCCATGGCAGGGCCCCATCCTGGGGATGCCGACTGCCCTGCAGGACCTCAGGCACCCATTTCAGTGTTAGAAACGCTGCATCCCACGACAGGGGTCTGCACTCCAAGCTTTGCGTTTGCCTCCATGCTGCTCAAAAACTCCTTTAAATCACCATCCAACAGGTGCCTCATTTCTCCTCCTCAGCACATGGACCTGCCAAATCTCCCCAAGCTGACCACCACCCTGCAGATAGCCAATCTCCAAAAGTACTTTCTTAAGCTTTTTATTTTCCCGTCCAAGCCAGACTGGACACGTCTTTGGCCACATTTAGCTCTGGCACGAGCAGACCCTGCATTGCCCCCCCCTGCATGCACCATGCTGGGTCTCCTCCCTTGTCTCACCATCATAACCCAAGGAAGAAAACCAGCAGCTCAAGGGAAAAGTCAGATGTACTCCTGGGTAACTCAGTCTCACAAAATTCCTATGTGGTCACAGCTGAGGAAAACCCACATCCACCTCAGTGTCTCTGAAAGAGCCAAGGAAGGACTTTTCAGGACATGGCCCATAACCAGAGGCACAAACTGGATGGCCACAGTCCACGCGGTGATGGTGAGACCGGAAAGGTCATGCTATCGGTGATGAAAGAAAGAGGTATTTACAAGATCAGTGCTTTTAGGTAAAATCTGACTGCAAACATCTAGAAAATTACATATATGTTAGCCATAAAAAGAACTAACCTCCTACATCCACAACAAACTCCTGTATCACCTGCAATTACTCAGAGGCAGGTCTTACATCCCATCTCAGCAATCCTCAGAGCCGCCCTTTGATATCAGTGTAAGTTTTGACTGAGCAGAAGTTGAGTAAACACCTCAGGATTTGGCCCTCTCATCTGAATTTATAGAGCGTACATTTCCCAAAATACATTAAAAGTATAAGTTAAGTCTTTACTGCAGCAGGCTCCAGGAAAGCAAAGTAAACAGGTCATTATTTGTGGCAATGGTGGCGTGTGTGATTTTCCAAAAAAAGGCTGGCTTGTGGGAAATCACTGAATTAATCGCTACCCCGCATAAAAGGAGTATATTCTACAATGATTTCAGCACGCTTCTATGAATTTATTTATCCGCCTGATGCCACCTGTTTCGCTGCCGGTTCCTCCAGCCACATACCGAGACATCACTGGGGGGGTCAAACCAGGAAAATTCCTGGGGACCATCTGCTTATTCATAACCCCCAAACCCATATTTCCATCTCGGCATCATATCTGCCCTTATCGCGGGGCATTGTGCGCTAACGACCATTATTTAATTAACAGATGAAGAAGCCCTGAAAGCCGCGCCAGCAGATTTTGAACTTGATCTTCTCTCATTTGCTGTCATGCAAGACCAGATAAATGACAAGTATTTCGAGAGTCTGCAAAGGCCCTTTAGAACAGCTGCACAGGCTTCACCCCTTCTTTGCAGCAGGTTTCTCACTTAAGAAAAAAACACGCTTCATTACATCGCCTCTTACTTGAGCTGCAAGGGTCTATTCAAGGAAGATAAGCCTCTTAGAAATGAAGTAGCGTTGAATTTAGGTTCTGAGTGACAGGAGGAAGGTTTATCCATTCAGCAGACAATACTGCTTTCTCTGCATTAATCTAGGAGGCGGACAATGATCTGTTTTTTAGGCAGCATCTCATCTCTTTTCCCACAGCAGAAGGTGATTAGAGTTCGGAAGCAGGGACTGTGAAAGAAAGGCGAGCGCTATCTCCCCAGCCCTCCTGTTTCCTGAGCGGGCAGGAGGGAAGTTCTCGGCCAAGTGCATCAATCACGGGGCTGGCGCTCAGGATGTGCCGCTTGGTCGGGGGCTGACCGGGGGCTGGCAGGTGAGGGCACGGGCACCCCGGCAAGCCCCAGCCCCGTTATCTCTGCAGATAAACACACTGGCTCGGCGGAGGGAGTTTCATAACCCCACGCGTCTTGCATTCAGGACAGGGGGGAATAACTCCCCAGTACGAGCCCGGGGTAGGTAATAGGTGTCAGAAAACACTTTTCGTTAAGTGGGTCTGGCTGAGGGATTGCTTATCAGCGACGAGCGTCGGCATTTCTCAGCTCACGCCTCGCAGCAGCACTCTGCGCTCGCCGGCAGCTCCATCCAGACGATCTCCCAACACTCACAAAGAGGGCCACGCTGGTCCTGCTTTGCAGAGAGGGGAATCAAGTAACCAAGAAGCAGATTTGCCTTAGACCACAGCAGCAGAATCATTGAACCCAGAAATTTTGGCTCTCCCCTTCCTCTCCGGGACCTCCCAGAGGATTACACACAACCAAAGGAGCCAGGAGCCGGCTCAGGGAGCCCACTCACCCTGTGCACACTCCCGTAATGATGCCCAAAACCAGCTAAAACTTTTTTGTGTCTCCCATCACCTCCATTTTCCACATTCAAGGAGCAACCTGCAATTTCAGCCAGCTCTCCAGCGGGAAAAGCGAGCTACCGGGAGCCACACGAGAGCGGCACGGCCACAACCTGCTCAGCAGCACTGGCATTTCTCTCTGCTTTTCTGAGATCTGTGCCCCCAGCTGTCAGGCTGGAGGGGTTTTAAGCACTTCAGCTTTTCAAGCACACATGCATAGGCATGAACAGGCAAGGTAGGGAGAGAGGCAAATATACTGAAGTGTGAATAAATACACCGCACAAATACCATAGTTTGTGCTGGTACATGGGACAAGGCACCAAGCTTTCCAAACAGAATTATTAAACTATCCATACATGCATCTTCCTATACGCAAAATAACCTGCAACTTCAACCATTTTCTTTAGGTAATCGCTATAGCACCTAAATCTTTGCAAAGTAATGTTGCAAATACTGACTAACCCAAGAAATCAGGTTTCTTGTCCCCACTTGTCAGGGAACCCAACAGAGGCTGTGCCCATAACTGAAGGCTGTCGCAACCCACTGGGGAACATCAGGACCAAAAAAGCCAAGACCAAGGCGTATTGGAGACCCCGTCCCTGGCTGCCCAGGGACCTGCTTGGAGCACAGCTAGCAAATCTAAGTCTACACAATCTGAGCAGTTAAACAAAACAAAAACAAAAAAAAAAAAACCAACCAAAAACTTCCTAAAAGTATTTCTGCCATTTTACGTAATACCCCATGGGTGCTATTTTAAAATAAGCAAATCCTCTGTAAGACAAACAATGTTTTCTACATCAGAAGGACTTTGTTGTGTCCCAGAGCGAAGCAGCTGAAGGGAATCCTTTTTCATTGCCAGGACGCTCTGAATAACTTTTAAGGGGCAACACAGCAACCCTCGCTCCTGTTAGCGACAGCCCACAGATCAAACGCAGCGTGTTGCAGAAACACGGCGAACCTTCCACAAATAAGGAGCGTATTGACACATTTTCTCTTCGCCCCTTTGTGCTAAGCCTGTGTAACTGCGCTTCGCTGAATGGCTTTTTGTTATTCTTATCTCCGTGCCTCAAAATTCCTCAAAACACATCTGTCACGGCACAGCTTGAGAGCCAGCCCCGAACAACTCCGGTGTCACAGCTCTCCTATCTCCCCTCCCAGGTGGGAAGAAGTTTGCGCAGACATTTCTTTTGCTCATCGGAGCATGGCTGGCGTGCCAAGTCAGCACCGCGCAGACCCACGGCCTCCCCCGTTTTCCTTCTCCCCCCCCCCCTTTTTTTTTAAGGGGACTTAATTGCTTCGTTTCAGATGTTATGTTTAACCTCAGGAAATGGTACTATAGACATGGCAAACAACTTTCTGGTTGTTTCCAATCAGTACCATATTATAAAGTACAGCCAGTTAAGAATCCTATTCATTTTCTTGCCCTGTCATCTTGATCTTATTTGAATGTCTGGGGAGCAGGAGGTGCTCGCTCGGCCCCGCGTTTCAGAAGTGGGGGCAGGAGCGTCTGTGCAATGTGTTAGAGACACTGAAAGTTTTCATTTTGACTCCTTAATGAGAGCGACCTTTGCCACGGGCTGATGAGTTCCATACCTGTCCTGGTGTGTTTTCTGAAAACATTTGACACTGCTCGCAGGTTTGACGGGGATATGACTAATGAAGTCTTGGTATAAAAATAATGGGCTGCAATTGCAAGTCATTTGTGTGAAACCAAACTCCTTAAAAACTTGTCTCTGCTCACTTTCTGTTTTCTAAATGAGTCAATAATACGAATCAGATGGCTTGAAGGAATAGACCCCCAAAT
The DNA here is from genome assembly GCA_020745775.1 of Theristicus caerulescens. NCBI lineage: Eukaryota > Metazoa > Chordata > Aves > Pelecaniformes > Threskiornithidae > Theristicus > Theristicus caerulescens. Next base: position 4,849,242 of record CM036565.1, on the reverse strand, counting down.
ATTTCCTCTCTCCCTTCTATAAATTAGCTGCCATTTTGTGCAATTTTTGTTGCCTCCAGGCACGGTTTAAATTGGACTGTAGTTACTAAATTGCTGGAGCTATTGCAAAATGTGTAGGCTAATACATAATACCTTGTTTTTGTTAAATGTATAGTAACAGCTCTTCTTGTGAGGTCAAGAGGCCCAGGCTGCTACTACTTAGAATGCATAACAATTTTATGTAAAGTAATGGGGAGGCAGGCAGGAGCGTGTGTTTCTGCTGCAAGTTTTAAATAATCAAAAAAAGTTTATGTATTGTTTTCACCTTTTTTTTTCTTTTCCTGCTGCAAGGGCAGAGGGATGGATGCCTGTTGCAACGCTGTGCCTTGCCTTTAGTCCCCGCCATGGGACTCGCCTGAGACATGTCAGCGTGGCTCATCCTCCACCGCCAAAGCTTAAATTCTCTTTTGAATTGAGTAGGTACATCATGAATCTAACCACCTGGGTAGTCAACTTAGAATACATAAAACACTGCAATGACAGCAACAAAAAGTACCCTGGAAGCTCAAACTGTGCTATATTCACAGCACAACTGGATGTGCCACTGACTCTTCTGATTCTAGCATCAATACTGATAATTTGTGTTTTTCAAGTCTCAGCTCATGGAGTCATGTGAAAACATGAGGATTTTAACTCCCTATTAGAAGCAGCAGCTTACAACATGACAGAAGAACGCCAGAAATTTTCACCCAAGCTACCTTAGGAATTCAAAAACATTGAAGAAAAACAAAAAACAACTTGTGTGCTTTAACTTCCATACTTCTGAGGCACCCGATTCATGATTTTTGATGGCCAGGAACTAGAAAACCTGTTACAATGGCTATAAAAACTTCCATCATAAACTATTCCACTGCTTTTAATCCAGCCTGACCACTGTTTGATGACACCGGGTCCATACAGTTCCTAACTTTCCCTAACATATATGTATTCCCACATAAATTATTTTAAATCCCGCCTCCAAAAAACCCCCAACTCTCCGCTGGATACAATAAAGGGAAAATAAATATATGATGGAGGTGTAGTCACATGTTTTTAGTGCGCTAGTGGAAAAGGGTTCATATTGTACGGTTTTAGAGCCCACGTGGACTAGAAGGGGCCACTGCTGCAGGGACTGCCAGCCACCGCCGGGAGATTCGTTTGATGTTGAAACACACAATCAAGTTATTTTATATAAGATACTATTTTAGCCACATTTGGATAGGCAATTCAAAGGCAAAGGTCAACATTTTTCCTCCAGTTCAGGGATATATATACACCACACAAGTACAAACACACATTGTGCTCAGGTACGTGTGTATAGACGTGCGGGAGTGTTATGAACGTGTGGAAGAAATAATCTGCACAGGTTACAGACATTTCCCATTACAACCTGTGAGTAGTCTCATTATACCAAAGCTCGTTTGCACTCAAAATATGCAAAGTTAGGAACACGTGTAAACCTTTGCAGGACCACGGCTTAAGTACACGCTCAACCTCAGGCTCCAGGTTTGGACATGCTGTTCTTCAGCCCTAGAACAAACGCAAATCTTCGTACAACTAAATATAGCCGGTATACAAGAGATTTTGTTTTGTTTTGTTTAGCAGCTCCCCTGTGACCCAACAGAAGTTACGAAACCAAATGAATGTAATAGAGCGTTCATTCTCTGCTTATTGATGTTGCCTCGCCCTTGGGCATATTTGCAAAATTTCCTTCTACATAATAAAAAATGGCATGTCACTTGGTGTGGCCAGCCGGACTGCGGACCAGCACTAGTCAAACACAGAAGCTATTCGCTGTTAAACACTGCTGCTCCTTCAGGACAAAGGCACTCCTGGACTCGGATAAAGGCAATATTCTTCTACACTGAATCTCAGCGAGGATGGTACAACGGTTTGTTGGTGGTGTTGCCCAGAGATAGGGCAGTCTCTCTGTGGGAAGTTTGCTCACAACACAAACCCACTCTGTTAAGTGGACTCACAGCTACCCTTGGAAGAGCCGCACATCCCCTTTCATCATCTTTTTTCCTGCATAAACAAGCACGTCTACCGTCACTGACGTTTCCTTGCCTCCAGCCCCAAGTGGCTGCCATCGAAGGGACACACAAGAAATTCTCCCACATGCAGCTCAGCAGCAATAACAAGAGACCAGAAGTCACAGAGCCCACAATTTGCTGTCTTCATTGAAGGATTCACTAATAAATCCCCATTAGCCAGACTGAGTTGCTTTGCTCCTGCCATCCCACACGGATGCGGCCCAGCCCTGGAACAAGAGGATTCCAACACACAAGCGCTCCGGGACCCCACGTTTGCTCCCAAACAGCACCCACCTCACCTCCAGGTAGGAAGGGGACCTGGCAGATGGTCAGTGCTCCTCCAGGTGCCAGCATCACACAAGATGAACAATAACCACAAACTCTGGCGTTTGTATCTCTACAGCTGCCAACTTCTGTGGTCAGAGAGCATCTTGCCTAGATTTGGGAAGGCACTTCTCAGCAAGTGGTCACCCAGCCTCTTGCTGCAGTCCATGGAGGAAGACACATTGGAGACCTCGCCCCAGATGGATGGGCTCACTATGGTCTTCTCACTGTCACCCATCAAAGGGGCTTTGAGCGCCACATCGAGCTGGATACCAAACGTTCAGACAGCTTGAGCTAGCCAAGATGAATCTCACCCTGTGTGGCAACCTACAGGGAAGTTCTCTCATCCTTGCCTATTTCAAAACCTCTCATATTTTCCTTTAAAGTACATGGTATCAGCTATGGCAGAGAGAGGGTCCTTGGCCAAATTGTCCAGCTCACTGTGGGATTTTCTGCTTTCTGAACTCTGTCTTTGTTTTTGCTGGCTCAGGCTCACCTATAGGTAACCCTGCACATATTTTCACCCTCCCTGTGAACCACAGTGCACATTGTAGCTAAACCTAATTTGCAGTTTGGGTACTAACGGGTAATTAGACATCCACTCCTTCCAGCATTTGTGCCAGCAGTTTAAAGTGGGTACGGAATTACTAGGTTAAAATTGCACCTTACACCTTGACACCAGCTCTGAAAAAGCTGGTCCTGGGACATTGGACATTACATAAATATATGCACAGCCAGGAAGAAAATGGTGCAAGCCAGCCAGGATTTTTTTTTTTTATATATATCTCTTTAATTCAAGGGGCCCATTATATATAGTGTTCAGGACGGGAAAAGGAAGACTTGTACCCACTTGGGGGGCAGGTTATGGTTTAGCCACCAACTTTCTTTTTTGCTCACACAAGGGCTAATTCATAGGTTAAGTGGAGGATTATAGATGATAGAAATGCAGCAGCCCTTTTCCTTTCCTCCCCATGCTTTTCATGTAAAGAGAAAGAAGGCTTCTCTCATCCCTTCTGCAAAAGTGTCGACACATTTCCATAGCTCTGTGAGAGGACCTGCCATTTCTGTCACTCTGCTACCCCTTGTCCCTTTGTCCCCACAGCATCTTATTTCAGCTTGGAGAAGAATAATTCGCAGCTTCAGAAGATAAGACCAGATGTCCTAGGAATTGCTTCTGTAAGAAAAGCCGGGACTGTAACCCTGCCCGGGATAACGTGAGCCCAGTCCTCTTTCTCACTGACTTGTGAGAGTTTTGCCACCAACTTTAAGAGAAGCAAAATCAGCCCTTTGCAAGATAGCTCTTTCAAAGCAGCATCTCGCTTAGCGCAACGGCACCTGCAAAGTCACCAGGCACCTCTGAGCGTGTTTCGTCAGCGGGAACAAGATGACAGCATGGAAATTCAAGCACTGGCCAAATACCAGCCTGCTTTCTGGTACCCAGCCGTACTGCCCCGTCAGAATAACTGTTTGTCTTTGCCTGGCAAAACTATAACTGAATATCAAGTAAGTGCTTAGAGAAATTAAACAAATTGTTACAAATTAAGGGCCTAAGGCTGCAAAGATGCTGAAAACAAATGTGTGCATGAACAGACAGCACCACTGGGCTGCTGGTGACCCAACGTTACCGACTGGAGCAAAATTGCAACCATAGGTTTGCTTAAAAGAAACCTCTGTGGCCTTTTGTTGCCCTGAAAACCCAGCAAAAGCTACAGACAGATCCCCTATGCATGTGTGCATACATTGCATCTCAGGGACAACATATATGTGCTGCAGATTGCTGCATTTTTCATAGTAAGTGATCATATGCTGTTGAGCACAACAGTAAATAAAGCTCCACTATAAAACTCACGTAACTTGTTTGCTGGCATGAAAATTAAGGCTTCCCCTTGCCTTCCAGTAACTTAAACACTTTCCTTTGATAGCTTCCCTTTTGTTTCTTTCAATTTTGTTTGTTTTAAAGAAATATTTGGAATTTTAGTACAGGATCTATGAGTCGCCTTTTTTTTCTCGACTCCTCCCTGTTAAAACCTTGACTCCTTTTTGAGTGCACAACAGAGACATTTGCTGGGTTCCCAGAGGGAAAGAGGAAACAGAGAAAAAAGCGAATTTGAAAAATGTATTTTTTTGTAGGGGATAAATGCACATTCCACACTTGTTCTGTGTAAGACAGATGGGAATCCTACATAAAAGAAGCTCTTTGGGTTTTGAAGAGTGAAGTGGGGAACGAAAAAATGTCCTTTCATGAAAAAAAAAATAGTTTAGGATCATCTATACAGGTTTTTTCATGTATTTTCTATGGAAACATGGCCAGAGCTCACAGTTTCCACCTTAGGTACATTTTCCCTAGTTAATTAAACCCTCTTTCCCCACATGACAAATGGGCCCTTCTCAGGAAAGGGCACGATTGCAGGCACGGGTGAAGTCAAAGAGGGCATTCTTAGTGATTAGACATGAAATACGGACTTTGAAAACATTAAGATTTTGAATGAAAGAGGGAATAACTTACTGCATCCTCAAGGTAAAGATAATTTATGCATCCTTTGCCTAAGTGAGTTTTCTCTATCTGTTTATTTTGGGTTTAAAAAGTCTATTTATCTGGTTGGGTGTACTTTTAAAAATGTACTTCCCACAGCCCTCCTCTTCTGTATAGTGCTCACATGTTTCCCAAGCCAAATTCATTAGAAATATTGCCTCGATGATATGTGAGCTTTCAAACGTGGCATGTTTGCGGAGAAAGCACGGGCACTGATGGGCTGAGTTTGGGGCCAGTGTCTCTGACCAACCCCAAAAGTACCATTGCAAACTGCCAACATGCAGGATACAAGAATCATAAGTTATGAGAGGGGTGACCTAAAAATCATGAGATATTTTATATTTAATGAGATACTAGGCTTGGTGCTCCAGGCCATGTTTTCAAGCACTGCTTTTCCACAAGCGGTGCTGGAAACTCACTGTATTTTAAATGAAAATTGGGGTTGTCCCATTTGCTTTCCCTGTAAAGGCTTGGGCAGGGAGGTGACACCCACCGAAGCTCACAGCCTACAGGAAAATTTGAGAGGTTTCTTCCTTTCGTCACAGAAGCACACTGAGCATCAGGAAAACAACAAGAATTGGGCTGAGGAACTGGGGCAAAACACAGGGCAGTGGTACAGTCAGAGCTACTGAATATATTCAAGAGGTACCAAATATATTCAATTCCTCCCACATCTTAGAGCTCAAGGACTACTTATTTCCTTAGCAGTGCTGTTTCTCCTTAGTTCAGATAGAGCGAGTTCCTCTAGCTTAAACGGAGAACTAGTATGAGCACAAGAAAAAAAAAAAAGAAACAGAACAAAAAAAAACCCAAGAGACAAACCTATTCTTGCTGTAGTCGAAGTAACTTCCAAGTAACTTGGCTTGCATAGGATTCAGAGGGCAATTGCATAAGAAAAAAACAAAAAAAAATTCACAAGCCAGCAGAAACAGCGACCAACCCATGGTCTTAGTCAAGTCCCCCTGTCTCAGTTTCCCCACTTTGCAAAATGAGGCCATTATAAAGAAGTCTTCTAAAGGACAGTGGAAAGATCTGTATCAGCTAGCAACACAAAGACTGTCTACCTACTGAGTGCAATTACTAAATTCTCTAAATTTGGGGGTGGAACCTTTCATTTTCTACCAGGCATTAAACTGTGCATTGAAGTGTCTGGTCCACTTTTAAATAAGAAAGCAACCCCTCACTAATTCAGGTCTTCCTCCTGCTGAATTCATAGGATCTCTGTCAATCAAGTGCTTGTGCTTCAGAAAGGCAGTGATTTCTGTTCAGGTGTGCATGGGCGGAAAGTAACCATTTAGAAAAGACTGGTCATGTACTGGTGTGATTTAAAATTAGGAACATTTTTGGAAATAAGGGACTAGGCAAGGCTGTCACTCTTCCTCTAGCTCTACAGAGATGCAAGGGTGCAGAGGGAATATAGAGATTGGCCATGATCAGAGCTAAGACACACTATTCACCAGTGGTTTCATGTAAAAAAAAAAAAAAAAAAATCCAAATTCATCGCACAACACATGAGAAAACAGAGTAGAAGTTTACACCATGGAAATACAAAGGATTCTGGCCCAATCCCATTTTCTGTACATACTTGAAGTGATTTCCAGCACGTGGCCGGCAGCGCACCCACCACCTGCAACACACACACTGCCCCACCACACAACACGGCCTTTCCAAGAGACGCCTGCACTTCTCTTCTGATGGTCAGTTAAGTTTTCCAGAGGGCAACGCTGTCCTGCTTGCTCCTCACCCCAATTTATCCCCAAAGAGCCTTGCTCGCACCTCCCACTGCAGCAATGAGGGCTCCTTGGAGGTGACCCACCCCTCGCACGAGCTACCAAGGGGGATGCTAACCACTTTGTTCTCATGACTGCTACTTGCCAGGTATTAGGAATAGGGAAAAAATACCTCAAAACCAGGCCTAAAACCAGGAATAAGCCAGGCATATATATACGCAGCTCTTTTCTGCCATACCTTAGGGACTGTAAAACACACCGGCAAAATCAGGCCCTGTTCCTGCAGCCCTTCCTCACGTGGTAACAGGACTACTTGCATGAGTTGGCAACTACTTACGCAGCCAAAGAGCTGCAGGATCAGGCCCTTAATTGCTTAAAAATACACTACCCACCAATAGTTACCTAATTTAGCAGAATATATTACCTCTCTGCTTCATAAATCTTAATTAAAGCTGTTAGTTTTCCTATTATATGATCAAGAAATGCCCCATTAAAGTTAAGCAGTTTCTCCAAGTAATTATATACATTATGTGGTGTGAGTGTAAAGATGCATATAGCATTCCACTTCCAATTATTTTGCATACCCTGAAAAGCACTATCTATTAAATAAAAAACTTGCAGAATTTCATTAATGCACGATTTTTTAATCTCCCAAAAGTCAGAGCTGTCCCACAGGAGCATATATACTCAGTGTTGGCTCCTTATAATACAATTTAATGCTCACAAACACAACTAAAGTATTTAAGCATTTACAGAGGTTGTCATAAGTGTTTTTCTTATTTTTGATCAAATTCAAGTCTACACTTAATACAGTTAACTGCAGTTATTTAATTTCAAAACTCAAGAATCCAACCTCAAAAATTTATAACAATATAAATTTAGTTACATTGATATAGGATATGTATGCTACTGGGAAACCATTTTTCAGTAAGAAGTGTAGAACGGTAAGATCTAAAAGGAGTTATTTTTTAAAGTAAGCATTATTTCAAATAAACCTTGTCAGATTTCAAATAATATTTTCCTATTCGTCTGCAAAATGATTTCATAATTTTTAGTGGTGTATTTCAAGCCAGTGCTAAATGCTACCAAAAACTAAATATATTTTAATTATGCTTTCTCTTTTGATGAGAATTTCATGTAAATACAGAACAAATATTAAACAGAGACATTGCAAATATCTTAAATACATTATTAACCAAAGCACTTCATTTCCTAGCAACTGGCTAGAGAGAATGAAATTTGGAAAATTATTCTTAGTTCCCCTAAGACACTGAATTTATTGCTTGACCACATTAACAATTAAAAGGTATATGCAAGATGTTAGATGTTAAAATATAATGGAAGGAGCTTAACATCTGCTCATATAAGGCAAGGAACCAACTCCTGCCCTTAGAAGTAACCTAATCAGGCTCGCAAGAATGTAATATTTTACTTTTAAGCAAAACATTATTCTCCAAAAACTGCAGAGAGTCGATCAGACGCATAAAAAAGGAGGAAAAAGAAAAGCACAGAGAGCAGCAGCCCCGGCTGATGCTGATAATCTTTGATCCAATACAGTTTCATATCATCCCTCAGAGCTGACAGTACATTATTAATTGAAACATTGGGGCTGAACTATGTCCTCTTCTGTAGTAATCATAATATAATTATATCCCATAGGCAGAAATACTATTTCCACCTCTGCCCCTGAAAAAGTAATCTACAAACTGGCTTAAAAATGCGTGAAACCAAATAGTACACCACCACTCTATTTATGGTACCGGTACTCGGGGTCCATAAATCATGATGCATGTTCTGAGGAAACAGATAAATGAAAATATCAAACATGATTTTTGTATAATACATTATGAAAGCATCTTGGATAACTTGATTTCAAACAATCCGCCTGGCTTTTTATAATCCTTTTTTTTTCCTGTTTTTAATTTTTGCACAGATGTAGCTATATAAATAGCAGTATTTCCTGGAATCCCTGAAACATCAAACCAAACATATTTTCCAATATTAAATGATTGCATTCCATTATATCATTACTACTTAGAATAGGCTATAAATTCATTGACTGAAGAGTTTAATAGCAGTGCCTGATCCTTTATATACCATACTTTCACTAATAGAAAATCAGCCTCTTCTGAAACATTAGCACGTTACCCTTTCTAGTAAAGCATATCAAATCACATTCGTGAAAAAGTTGCCAAGTCAAATGGAAGTTTGGTGCCAGTTTTCTTTTTTCTTTTTTTTTTCCTTTCTTTTTCTCGAGAGGCAGAGAGAGAAAGAGCAAGAGAGGGGGGATTAAATTTCTTACTAAACTTGTGGCAGCGAACATAAAATATAATAACACTCCTTTAACATTCCTATCATGATTTTGGTCCTAGCACTTAAACCAGCTGAGGACCGAAGGAGTTAATGCTTTAAAATGTGCAATAATTCAGAGAGATAGCTTGCATGATTTGCAATATACTTTTTTTTCTTTGCAAGATAGACTCCGGAGCAGACAGATCAACTTTGCAAAAAGTAGTAAGGGGGGGGGGGGGGGAAAGGGGGAGAGGGGGGAACTCTACAACCAATCAAACCAAATGCCAGAGCAGAGGGCAAAGGGATATGGAAACTGAGAAGATAGACTTCCAAGTCCTTTCCTGAAAGTGCTTGGATTTTGAGGAGAGTCCAACATCGCCTGACAAAAGTGTCTTTGTGCGGCGACACTGGGGAGAAGGGAGGAGAGCTCGGGAAACCTAATGAAAACAGGCCAAGCCTTGTACATTAGACCCCATGGAGAACTTTGAATCATACGAGCTGCAGACAAGCACTGAGTATGTAATGCCAAATTAAAGACCACCAAATATGGGGAGCATCGGAGCAGCACCGGGACAGATGTGCTCGTGGTGCGGGCCAGCGCATCGCTCGGTGCTTCCCTCCGTCCCTCGCCCCGTCCCCTGCAGAGAACCGAACACCCTGGGGCAGCACAGCGTGCCTCCCTGCAGGGACTTGGGGCTCATTTACCCACTAGGCAAAGTAAAATGCATCCTTTAAAACCTTTTTCTGCAATCTGGTTGAATATTAGCAGTGTTAACATACTAGGAAAGAGGGTGCCAAACTGCAGCTTCCATTGCAACGTCCTGGTGTGGGGCTGAGATGTCACCTCCTCACCTGCCCCACACCCCAGCCTGCCTGGCTTTCCAGCATCATTCCTTCTTTGTATTTAGTGATAGACAGTGTATTTATTCTTGCCTTTGGAGAAAAAAAAATCCAGTCTCAAGCCACTGTTCATGGGACTTGTTAGCAAGGTGCAATCTTTGCAGCTCTCTCCCACCCAAAGCACGTGCCTCCTGATCCAAGCAGCAAGGCAAGAACAAGACCAAAAAGAAACCAAGGAAACTCCTTGTGCCCAACCCCCAGGATGCTTCAGCATCAAGGTGTTTGCCATCTGCATCTCAGCCACTCATCCTTTCCCACCAGTAACATTGCAGCACAACATCTCCATCTTTCAAATCAGGAAGGGCTTGCTTTGCGCAGCACCCAGTCCCAAACCTCACTGCCTGCCCCCCCAGGCTCCCCACGGCACCCTTTCTGTACTCTCCACTCATATAAAAGACATCCCAATCCCATTAGTTATTCTTACACTGCCACCCGCTCCCTCCAGGGAAGAGCTGCTGAGGTCTCCATGGCGGAGATGGTACAAGACGATGTGCCTGAGCTGTGATAAACTCATTATAACAGCGTTTAATAAAGTCGCAGTGAACGCGACCCTACTTTCATGCAAATCAGCACAAAAACGTGCAATTAGTTTGACTGAGAGCAGAGGAAGGCCTTGCGCATGCTTTCCCCTTTGAGAGACGGTGCTCCTTGGCTCCTTCCCAGCTTCCCCAACCTCTGCTCCCACAACCCACCAAGAGCTCCAGGCAGGGGACAGGCGAGCAGAGGCAGCCATCCCCACCATCACATGCTGCAACACAGGGACAGGCAGCCTCCCATCCCCAATTATTTAGTCTTATGCAAAGATGAGTGAATTTTGCCCAAAAAACACTGAGAAAATCTGCTTTTAAATAACCCAAGCACTCTGCCCAGCGTTCCTTCATCAAAGAAAGCTCCCAGGTGAAGGGGGTGAGTTTTGGTCCCAGCCGTGCTGCTGGAAACTCTACACTTCAATTTTTTTTTTTAATTTAATTGTTAAAAATTTTAAAAATCTCTCCCTTTTATGAGTAATGCAAAACAGGGATACCGCCTCGCCCAGCAGTGAGGCAGGGAGAGAGCCAGCAGAAAAGAAAGCGAAACAGAAGAACCCACCGTGCAGGTGGGGGGATCAAGGGGGCCATTTGTCCCCCCCGTCACTGTCGGGTATTACAGGAGATTCAAAAACACTGGGCCAAATTTCTTGACTGGTGTCAACTGGCACTGCTCCTTAGTGGTCAACAAAGCTAAAGCTACTTGCAGGAGAGCACAGGATAAATCCAAAACTGTTAAATCCAAAAACTTTGTAGGAAATGTAGAAGTGGCTGGTTTGGGGTAGAGGAGAAAAAGGAGGGACAAAAAACAAACCCAAAAGCAACATTTTGGTGTAGCTAGAAAAGAGCCACCACTTTTTAGCTCTGAATAACAAACGTGAAAAGAAAATCCCGTGTATTTAAAGTAAGACTTGGAAAAGTGATCACTGTTTCCTCAGCAGCAATTGAGCCAACTTCTCTCAATCGCCTCCAGTGTAGAGCAACACCAACCACGGTGAGGTCGCGCTCATGTAAGCGACCTTGGTTGGCCAAACCCAAGCGTCCGTACCCAGCGGAAAGCCAGGGCAACCTCCGGCTTTGGTGGGATTGCCCTGGATTTGCACCAGTGTCGCTAGGGGAAACACTTGGCCCAATAATTCCTTAAAACTCAAGGTGGGTGGGTTTCCTCCCTACCCACTGACTGTGAAACCTCAGCGAAGTCAGCGGCGTTGCATAGACTGTAGATCACTACAGGTTTTGGTGCTTTGTTTTCTGCTAGATATTTTCTGATACTGTGTATTTCTGGCAAAACTTGCCCTTCGTTTATGCAACAGCAAGCACGCTGGATGTTCCCCCGATACCTACCTGCTCAGGCTGGACCCACACAGTCAGAAAATCCTGGGTTTTCCAAAGTCTTATAAGATTAGATCTTATTATTATTATTACTATTTAAATTCAGTTACTTTCCCTTTCTTTGCCTCTTCCTTCACTGCCTGTCCACGATCCTGCCAGAGTGCATGCTCCTCTCCACTACTCCTTCAGAGTTCATTTTCTCTAACTTGGCCTAATAGTGACCCAAACTACTCCTCCTCACAGCCCAGAACTTCTTCCGTCTCTCAAGGTATTTTTTCTTTCATTCCCCCATCACAACCCTCCAAGGCCTTTGTATCACATTGGATCCTTGCAATATTATCCTTTAACCAGGGACAGAAAAGGCTGTTCATCTCTCCCTCCTCCTTTCTCCTCCCAGTTCCCCTTGTTCTCCTGTCATTGCCCACGTTTCCTTCCCACTCTCCCATCTGTGGTGCCACAACATTTAAATGGTTCAACACACCCACAACTGGCCTGCTCCTCTTTGCCTTCAGCATACAGCTAGTTAGATATATAGATCTATATCCAGTAAGAGGGTTCATATCTATTGATTTCAAGATAATTTAAAGTGTGCTTGCAAGATACTGTATGAAGACAGCCCTACTGGACCATACTTCATCCCACTAAAGTTGATGGGACTGTTCGAAACAACACCAGGAGCCAACACAGCCTTTTTTTGGATCATAAGCCAGAGATTTGTTTTCATGTTGCCTTGAGTATTCCTTTTCAAGTAATCAAATTTACAGTCAGTCTAGCACCAACAAGCACATTTGATTATTAATAGTTATTGTACCTATTGGGCCACCATAATATACTGAGTTTACCCATCAGACATGAACTTTTATCATGGATGGCCCTGTTCCAAATTTTACAGGAGGTTACTTTCACTAAAAAGGTAGTCATGGATATGGCAAGGAAACCTCTCAATGTTATTTGTGCACAGTAATAGAAAAAATAATCTGAATCCCCTAGTTGAATACCAATAGAGAGACTGGTTTGGAGCTGAAGTCGGACTCACTGTTCTGATGCCTGTGACAGTCTATACCACTAGCATTTTATAAAGATGATTTTATCACTAGATGCATTAACAGCACATCCCTAAAACTTCCCTTTCTACCGTCTAGAGTTAAGTTAAAATAAATACTAGAGAGCACTGATTAAGAAAAAAAGCCCATAATAATCCCAGACTCTGCAGAAGCCCAGATTTGTCTCAGAAGCTAATTAATATTTCAGGGTATTTGAATCCAGCATTTTGACTTGGGTCCTTCACAACGATTTATAGGAAGGTTTTTTCCATCCCTAACGCGAGGTCCATTCATTTCCACTGTCATTTACTAAAGACTGGACATACCCTGGGGCTAAACAAAGAGCGAAGATGACGGTGCCTTCGGCTTCGCAGGCGAGAGGTGGGAGAGGGACCTCTTTGCCTGCACACCTAGCACCGCGAGGGCTTTCCGGCACTGTTATTAAATCAATACAAAACACCAACAGAGAGCGTGCATCTCATTTTTTAAAGCCGTATGTTTTCTGAGCTGCTTATTCAATCATTTTAACAATTCCTAAAACTGCGACTCGCGCCGCACGTGTCCTTTCGGTGGGAACCATAGGTGATATGATCAAAGTTAGCCTACACCTAATCAGCACACAAGAAATAATCAAGAATCTTTTTTTTTAAGATGTGTTCAATTCAGCAAAGGGCAAAGACTATTAGTCTTTTCCTTATTTACTACAGTTTGGGTGAAATTCACATTATTTCCATTAATATCATTCCCGCCATATCAATTATTATAAGGTGCACTCAATAATGCGGCGACGTTACACCTCGAGCAAAGTATCTTTCAGTGCAGTTTCTCAAGCAAACAAGATTTACATCCTAATGCAAGATACATGGCTCTACAAAACTAATGCCATATGTCTCTCTTTTTCAGTCATTGCCCCAGTGACATAATCTGCCGGGTAGGTTTGACGTGGAAAAGAATGTCAGAAACTTCGCAGAGGAAAACAAGCACCAAAACAGAAAGTTGGATGGGATTGATTAAAGCACCACTTTTAAGTGTGTTGAAACAACGATTTTTTTCCTACTGTGGCAGAAGAAATCTGTCACGGCAGTTTTAGTCATAAATTGTCCTATCGATACACGGAGAGAAGGAATCTCACGTGGAAAGATTTGGTTATACATTGAACATCCCTAATCCACACCCATCAGGCGACCTAAACTAGTAGCAACGCACATGTATATCTCTATAAAATAGCATCTCTGCTTTCCCTTAATACGAAATTCCTGAACACCTGGGTGCTTCCATGTCATGAAATAAATGCTTGTAGAATAAAAATTTACAGTCCCCCACATGCATTAAATTTGTTTAAACACTTTTTCAAAGCACGGACCTTTTTTTTTTTTTTCTCTCTTTTTTTTTTCCCCCCTCCTTTTTTAAATGGCGAGCTGTATTTTATAATGGAGCGCCAGCTCTCCGGCGAGCCTCCATTCTTCCAGCCCTGACAGACTGTTTGTCAGCTAAACTCCCCTTGTCATGTATCCCCACCACTGCCAACTCATGCACGGAGACCTTCACTTTTACTGCTACCACTTGCACCCTGCGCAACCTTTGTCATTGATCACTGATCCAACCCAGTGCCCACATGTTCTTCAAGTGCCTACACAAGTAATGAGGTACTTGTGGTGTAAAATTAAACTGTCAACTGTCAGCGATTGATAACCACAGCGAGAGCTGACCTAGAACACCTGCACCCGTGGCCAAGACAGGTGTGACACGTTTGATCGCTGAGCCCTACTAGTCAGCGTGACCCGACGGTGTCCCTCCATGGATTTTGCCCCTGACAGAGACGCCGTATTTCAGCCCCGGGTTTCCAGCGCGGGAGCAGCCCCCTCCTCGATCGCTGCAGACCCTCTCCTCCATCTCGGTGGCTGCAATGCAAGTGACGCCAGATTTTGGTGGTGACAGATATTTATGGCCACGGAGCGTCTTTCTACCTCCTCATCTCCTTGTTCCCCCCTCTGACTCCTCTTCACCCCCAGCTTGGCAGCAGCCCCCACATTTATCAGCACTGTCATCCCCTTTATCAGGGTTTTTGCTAGTGCCCAGGGCTCAGTTGGTGTCTCCGTTCCCATACGTGCATTGATTTAGGAACAACGCTGAGTAGCTTTTGTGACTATTTTTGTAGTATTCTGCTTCTGTGTTACTCTGCATGGCAGGAGTGCAGAGCCGAACGTTGCTTTGGCATCATTTACGTAAACTCAGTCTGATGCTGTTGGGACCACTGAATAGGAAATCTCCATTCCCCCTCTCATCCCTTCCATCACTGCTGTGGAGAAACACATCCCCATTCACCCAGCTGTAATTAGTTTTAGCTGTGGTTCCTACACAGCAGTTAGCCTTTAGTTCATATTTGAATATTTTTATTATTATTTTTGAACTATTGATTTTCACTTTAAGCAAAAAGGGACTTTTAAGGCACACACTGTCTCTTAAAACCCCCTGAAACACATCAGAAAATAACGGCAGGAAGGTTTCTCCCCTCCCCTCCAACAGTTGCACTATATTAAGTTCATGTGATGAGAAGATAAAAATCTATTAACTTGCTGCTGACCTTATCGACACAAGGATCTCTGCAGACATTACAGGAACCATATCTCTTCTGACTTTTACATCCAGAACCTCATGCACCAGTGTCCCAAACCAAATATAAAATCTTCATGATGAGTGAAACAGTGACACATACTCCGACTCTGGTCCTGCCGGCTGGCAGGAGACACAGGGTCCTCCGGGGCCCAGGACCAGCCTCTACTTTCAATTTGACTTCAGGGGCAGTTTTTTCACCATATGCTGCTGGGGGCTCTGAATCAAAACAGTTTCCGCAGGACCATATGCTACGAGGCAAATGTGCTGGATACAGAAAGGCTTTTTGCTCCCCCATATCACCATGATGTATTGCAAACATAATTAAAGGTGAGTAACGCAGGCGCTCCTGTTTGGATTAATCATTCCTTTTTGCAACTGAAGCCGGTATAAAACAAACCAAATTTCAAATTAGACCAAAAGTCCATCTAAATACACATTGCTCACATATACCTCCCGCATTTCCACATATGCACCAGGCTCCTCCCCTGCACAGACAGTAGCTCTGGGAAGGCAAAGGATTTAGGTTGGGGTTGTTTATTATTATTATTATTATTAAATAAGAGCTCTTTTGTGCAGAACAAGGACTCATGCCTGTCTCCCATGCTTCTCCTGTTTCAGAAATCAGTGAGACAGGACCATCACAAGCATCATCACGCTCCAGGTGTGGGGATCGAGCAATCACACGGTGGTCTCCAAAAGGCAGCGAAGGAGTTGGTGGCAGGCAGTAGGTGCCACCAGGAAGATCACAGAATCCTTAAGGTTGGAAAAGATCTCCAAGATCATTGAATCCAACCATTAACCTAACTGCCAGGTCCACCTCTAAACCACCTCCCTGAGCACAAGCCGTTTGCTGCTCGCCAGTTCTGCCTGCCGGGAGGCGGCAGGTTCCCACGCGGTTAGAATGAGCCTGCGCAGGGTGCCAGCCCGGCTGCACCCCAAACAGCTCACGGTTGGATTACATCAAATGAAACTGGCGTGTCGGAACACCATCGGCCAGCGTCCACGTGGTTTGCTAGTGTCACCAACACCTAAATTCCAGGGGAATTTGCTCAACAGTGTATTTAAGGGGATTTTGCTTGGCCTGGGCCAGCTCTTGGGGTAATTCAGATATCAGTTCCGCGGGTGAGGTATCACATACCCCCATCACACACCAGAGGCAGGGCTGTGCATTGGCAAACCTCTCCATCTCCCAGCCCACAAACATGGCCAGCACTCCACCCAGCTCCTCCATGCTTCAATTAAAAGATAAACTCCAACGTCAACAAATCATGCAATAGCCAAATGTTTTCAGAAGGTAGCTGGAACTCAAGCTAGCTGCTCTTGAAGCTAGGCAAACACGTGGATGAGCCTGCAGAGCAGTTTCCTAGTGACTAGTTGGAGTGTGCAGTGATCACCTCCTCACCGGGCAGGTTTTGGTGCCAAACACAGGACAGTTTTCTGGGACGTCCGATGACTCACGTCTCCTGCCCTTATGCCCTGTTCTGGCCACCCACCACAGGAGACGGGATGCTGGGCTGGAGAGACCTGTGGTCTGACCCACCACATCTGGTTTTACATTTCGGAGTGTGCTCATGTAATTTTTTAACAGTACCTGGAAAATCCTCAAGCGTGCTATTAATTTGAAAGGCCGGTGTCCCTCCAAAGCTCCTGGCATGCCAACGCAAACCGCTTGAGGAGCTCCAAGCTGGAGCGGTGCCCGTGCCCCATCCCTCCCCATGGCTCCAACCCCTCGCACACGTTTCACTCCAGAGAGCTTGGAGGAGCTCGTGGTTAGGACGAGGACTGGCCAAACTGCGTGCTGTATCCCCCTTTCAGCCCCCTATGTTCCTCCAGGATCTCTAGGAAAATGGTTTCATTTCTGTGCACCCCAGTTTACTCTTATTTTACAAGAGCTAGTAGCAACACCCATCCCTTGGAGGTGTTGGAAAGCGAGTTGCAGTGGTTAAACATGCCTAAGCCGCATTCATATCGTGAGTAATAAAAATATATTACAAATGCCTAACAATAAAGAAATAACATGGCTCAAGCCACTGCTGGTTGTGGTTGTGGTTTTGTGAAACAAAAAATCTTACTGATGGGGAAAATTGCTGATGATTTGCTTCACAGAAAGAAAAAATAAACAAGTACGATGTAACACGGAACAAAGTTACAGTTTGATCAATGATGCTCTTTATATTAGCAACCAATGCAGGCTGAAACGTTTGGATGCCAATTCAAATGTTTTCAGGACTCAAAGATGTAACGTAGAGCTCTGCGTGCTGAATACTGCAAACCTGACGGGAGGATTGCAAACAGCTACTGTTCATCATCCAGTCCAGGCGCTAACGTCTGGTACCGAAACTGCGGACTCACTGTATTTGCAAGCAAACTCTGGTATTTTTATTGCATATAAAGCCTTTCTGTTGCTTTACTGCAAACAGATTCTGCAATTTGTATGCTGGAAGGAGTAGATATGTTGCTTCTCACTGATGCTCCCTGCAAGGCACACTGAGATTGGAGACTGCAAACCAGCCCAAGGAGAGATCAGTATGTAAAGTATGTCTGGAGCACCGCATACAGCTCACTCCAGCACGCGCCATCGAGGAGAAATTAATGATACGTGGAAAGCTCATTCCAGATGATCACAGTGACCAAAACTCTTGGACCTAGAGCTTCTTTTCCCCGCCACCCCTGCATCCAGAGAGAATCCCTCTTGTTTTTATTCTAATCACAGAGCTGACTGGAAAACCAGAACTTCCCAACCACCCAAGTGGAAGCAAAAGAGCTGATGTCAGAGCAATAAGGACAAAACAGAGTCCAGATCATGCACCTCCCTTCCCAGTGTTTTGAAATCAAGAACAGTGCACACCTTCTGGCATCAAAAAGAGATACATAAAAGTAAAATTAAACAGCTAAACTCTTGTGCATTTTTTGGGACAAAAAAAAAAAAAGCAGCAAGAAGTGACATCAAAGATAGGTTGTTTACATATTGGGGGACCTGTCTGCCTGTCTCTTCGCATTGATTTTTACGGTACAAAAATATTATTTCAGTGACAAGGATGTAAACCTTATTCAAAACAGGATTTAAACCATATCCTGCGCGTGAGGCATCTCTTCAGATAGCCTGCCTGCACTTACAGCATACCGAAGGCATGCTGATTTTCGTCCGCGGTGTTTGTTAAGAGGGTCACAATATCAGGAAGCAGGAGAAGGCTCATCAAAGCCTCGTTGCTCGCCTTCACCGCTCATCAGCTAGACAGTACCTTGTTTTTTAAAGTGGAGCGGAAATGCATCTCCAGTGACCCATTGTTAGAAACTTCCTTTTGTCTTTAAGTTTGCTGGAAGGAGTATGGGGGCCCCTTTTAACTCTTTTCCAATAGGTAATTTCCCTTAATTAGGGCTCTCATTACAAGTGAGAATTTATCAGACATGATTAAAGAAGCATCTCGTCTCTTTCCTATCGCCTCAAAAGGGGCATATTTTGATCTCCCAGCGTGTCTTGCAAACACAGATAAGCACAAGCACCGAGCAGGGAGATCACAGCAGAAATTTGGCCTGCCCAGAAAGTTCATGTTTGGATCTCGGCATCCTCAGAGCTTCCCTCTGAATTGCAGGGTGTCAAAGCCACCGCCGCCGGGGAGCGGTGGGGCTCCCAGGGCAGGCAGGAAGCCTGGCAGATGCGACCGCAGAGCTGAGCTCCAGGGCTTCAGGCAAGCCCCGCTTCCTTAAAAACCCCACGTGCACTGCGCAAATCACCTTCCTGCATGGCCCTGGGCTTTGTGCCTTCAGAGCATCCATTTCAGGCAGACCGTGCCCTCAGTACTAAAGGGCAACTCCTACCTACACCCATGGGAGTTTAATGAAAAAGATGAATATAGCCCTTTTGGAGCACCCCTATATGCATTTCCCCATGCTGCAAGCATGAGAGAACCGATAGAGAGCTTGCTGAACCAAAATCCTTCACTCCCATAATGAATTTGCTCTACAGGTGCAGCCCTCTGCCATCAATACCCTAAACATTGGCCCTGCTCCTGACCCAGCTTGCTTCGGCAACAGGGGAAAATCTCCCATTGACTTCAAGGGCAGCTGGATTGGGCCAATATGTTAAAAATGTGCTTGTGCTCTTGATAATGTTGTTTACTTTTAATAAGCGTGAGCGATAAACTCATGAGTGAGTGTACTATTTTTTAGAGTAACTATAAAGATGCAAGTTATTGTTTATTACTGTGAACCAGCTGAAAGCACCAAAACTCAGATTATAATAGCAAGAATGTTAGTTTGCACCAAAAAAAAAATGCTTTCCAACCTGCAAATTATGGTATGCACTTACTCTCATTAATGATCTAGTATTTACACTCACATAAAGCACAGTGCGCATTAATCTGACAATAAAGAAGCTATGAGGAATTTTCCAAACATTAAAAACATTCATAATCTGTGAATCACCTACAATCGGAGGTGTCGCAAACATTCATCTCCGTATGTGTCACCCGCGAACATCTGTCCCCTCTTCCCCTCGCATGAACACGCATTCCATTGAACCACAGATACAATCAGGCTTTAATTTTATTTTTCTCACATAATGTTAATCAAGAGCTAAAAAGATAATTTCCTTCTACCACAAAGCAATTCCACTGTGGTGGAACAAACTGTTATCTTAAGTTTCACAGAGCAATTGTTCAATAATTCCTGTTTGTGGCTCTTTTCCAAATCCTTGAGAATAGCTCAGGCTGCCAACCCTTCTTAAAAAAAAAAAAAAGAAAAAAGAAAAAAAAAAAAAGAAAAAAAAAACACAACAGAAGCCGAAAAGCACTTGCTGTCACTCAGGGGTTCAGCAGTGGCAGGCTCGGCCATTTCTCAGAAGAAACTCCAGCCCTGAGACTCCGACACGCAGAAATGCACTGCCTGTTTGAAGACAATTGCCTGGAAAGATATAAGCTCCCAGACTGTAAATTTGTCACAGCGCTGGCCCTCCGAGATGGTGTTATCTTGGCTTGGTGGATTCAGTGAATTGGAAGCTCCAGGAGGAAAAAATTAAGAAGGATACTTGGCGTTTCTGCAGTGTTTTCTACATGCAAAGCACAGAACAAGCTTTAAGCGATTAATGTTTATTAAAGAAGAATAGGAGGGTGTTTTGTTGCGTGAAAGGAAACTGATAACGTGGATTTCTTCAGCGAAAGTAATAAAATGTTCTGTTTCTATGGAAAAAAAATTAGAACTAATAACAACAGCTCTTACTCAGAAAGCACCCTGCATTTCAAAATCATTATTAATTTTAGCCTGTGAGCTCACTGAGGAAGGGACAGTCATTTACTACAGCTTGTACAATGAGCAGCACAACAGGGCGCTGCCCTGCCCGTCGGTGGGAGTTACCATCAGACAAATATTAGAGCAATATTAATCATCGCAAGTGAAAGTGCAGCATTAAGCTGCCATTTCCAAGTCTCTGGGTCTGAGCCGAGCGAGGAACAGGACACAGGGAGGGAGGTCTGGGGGCTCAACCCGGCCAGCACGGGGCACCGCGCACGGACCTGAGCTGCAGTCCGACCTCCTCCAACGCATCTTGGAGTAACCCCATGGCATCCTGGCCGGCATTCCCCCAAGGCTTTGGCCATGGCTTGCAGGAGGCAGTGCCTGCTTGCTCAGGGCAGACACAGCTGCTGGGCAAGTCTGGTGTTACCAACACCACGCTCACAATCACGTTCAACCCCAATGCTAAAAGAGGGGGGAAACAAAATGTTTTTCTCTCTAGAACATAGGTATCTGCAGAGATAAACTGTGTAAGTGGATTAACCACAATTTTTGGCTTCATTTAAATGTTTCTTTACATTGCTCCCACTTTGGTGTAAATACATATATCCCAATGAAGCTATTCTCACTCTACAGCACAGTAAAATTGAAGAATCAAGCCCAGACCCTCTTCTCCAGCAAAGAAGGAAGAAAAAAAGAAAAGCCACCACACTCTGGTTAGAGCAACACAGCAGGCTTTTCAGGGCTGCAATACACTGTTTTACCCAGTCTCTATAAATTTTTGGACTCTGAGCACAACAGAGAACAACCCAACCATTCTGGAAAGATGCTCTCCAGGCAGAAGAGGGAAAATAAACAGATATAAATAACCATCAGCTGCAGAAGAGTGTGGCTGCATCCATACCTGCACGCTGCACAAAGGCAGTGAAATTTAGACAAGTTAAGAAGAAAACGCTGCTGTGGAGCTAAGCGGGACAAGACATGGTTCCCCACCAGCCCAGTGCACAGGGGTTATCCCCCCCCAAAAAAAACCCAAATATATTACCATGCAAAGATAGGCTTCACATTAGCATTTTGACCTATTTGAGCTCACAAATCAGATAAAATATATAGAACTGTCCCAACAGCGAGCATCAGCAGGAGCCCCTTGCCATGGGGTTAAAGCCCCATGGAAGGGAAACCAGCTCGGCTTCCCTGCTGGGAGTGGACCAGGCTCCAGCCCATGTAGCTCAGTGTCCCTGCTGTGGGACAAGAGGCTTCTCCTGCTGCCCATCTGATCAGGATGAAGGTCAGGGAAAGGGGAGAAGCCAGATCACACCATATTTGCCAATACACAATCACATATTGCGTTTTGGACACTTCTGTGCTCAGCCATGGAGGTACCGCATTGAAGTAATTATCAGGAACAAAGATATTTCTTAATTCCTGTTCTCCCCTGCAGCTTGCCAGGCAAGCAGTGTTTATAAGGCCAGGTTCTTTCCACAAATCCTCACGCATAAATCCCACTGAGATCAGCTGGGGTCCTGCACAAGCCTCCCAGGCCATAACATGGACTGGAGACCACACCTCCCTTTCATCCCAAATCCAGGTCCCCACGTTCAGTAGTTTACCTATTACACCCCAAGAAACCCTCCTGATTTAACATCCCTGAGCTTACAGGGCCCTTCCCTTTAAGTTCCTCCTGGCTCAGAGATGCGGATGGGAGAATGGCCACCCTGGGCTAAAACACACATACATGCACATGACTTAACACCCTGATCCTCCGGGATAAGCTATGAGCCTGTAAATCACCACACTTCCAGAAAACAATAGCTACCTCTTGTTTAAATAAAACTGCACCTGCTATATTAACATACCACCGAACAATCACTTTGTTTTTCACTAGGCATCTAGGCTGAAGCCACGCTGCTTCCTGAGCCATATACTGGAAGACTTATTCTTAGAAGGGTATAGGGGTTTCATGCCGCGCAGCAGCATTTCACGGTGATCACCTTCCTTCCTTCTTTTGTACTGGGGCAGCACACGGTTTTGTTTAGCTTTCAACAGGTTTATTTCCATCACAGCCCTGCAAGACCTGTTGCAGCCCTTATTTAGCAAGTGATCCTTCTTTTTGTTTCCTATCCTGGGCTATCACAAGCTCTGAACTGCTTTTTTGGGCCATTTCGAGTTGTTTCCAGGAGATTCTTCTCCCACTGAAAGAGTTTGGGCAAAGCAGGCACCAGTAAAAATTTCTTTGCCAAATGTTCAATCATCGCTACATCATTTTGTTCTCCCCGCAGCAGGTTAATTGCAATGCCCATTTCAAGTTTATTTGTCTCTGTTCGATGCTTGTTTATTGATTGAGCTGGGACCCTTTTCTAATGGAGTTATTTTGCACAAATAAGGTGCTCAATGGTGACTGAAAAATGGACTGCTTGAAGAGGTTGGATCACGGATGTAGGGAGCAGTAAGAGTTTTGTAGAAGTGCATATAGGATACAAGAGCCAACTCCTCCGCTTCACTGGGAAACATGGTGTCTCCAGCAAGGAGCACAGATGGAGCACTGCTAAGCCAAAAATATGTTTTATTCCTGAATCTGAGCCCAAAGCAAACCCAAACCCAGCCCGGCCAGCACGTTTCCGCTTAGATGTGCATCTTCTGTCCTGCAGGCTACCACGCTTAAAATAAGCGCCCTGCCTCCACCCGCGGCCGGGAGAGTTTCCTTGCAACCAGCTTTCCAGGAACGCGGTGCCCACTCCTCCTCGCATCCTCTTCCTGGACGCTGCCCCACGCCACGCTTCCTGCTCGTCCCACACGGCTCTCGGCCGGATCCAGCACCTCCCGGTTCACACAAGCATTTCCACTCTCTGCTGCCTGAAGCCAATGAACTTTGTGGGGAGCTGCGCTCCGTGGCCCCATTCAACAGTAACATCAAGGCTTCAGTCATTTAAAGCTACAACCAAACTTGTAAAACACCATCTGGATGCAGACCATCCTGCCCAATTATTTTAGTAATTGTAAGAATACTTGGCCTGCTCCTGCAGGCACTACCAGTAGGTTACTCCTCTTCCTTTTAAACTAATTATGGCACTTCAGCCTGAATAGCAGGTGACTTTTAGTGCAGCAGCTCAGAATTAAAGAGAATTTTATCAAACTGTATTTCAAGGCACTATTTGGAGTTTCTGGTGAATCATGGAAGCCAGGTTGCAAAGATAGTCTTCAATGACTTGACTGACTCTGACCATCAGAGCAAGTGAGATTTCCTCTTACACAAACCAGCAAACACACACCAGCATCCTACCGCACGATCTTCATAAGAGCAACAATCTCTGCGCACCTCATCTACAAAGTCTCCATCCAGTCCACTCTCATTACCATTCCCTCCCAATCAATATATTAAATTACTTTTAAAAAGCTTCCACATGCAAGGCATGATATTTCTCAAAGTCCCATATAGAGGAAGAAATTACCCTGAAAGCCAGGTTAACCTCCTGGTCCCCCTATCAGCGAGATGTGCAACCATATACCAGGTGAAACAGCGTCCAGCTCTTCTAAAGCCCTGCTTCAGCCAGTGCCTGCCCTGCCACGTCTCTCACTTGTGATGCACCCCCATCGACATCTATGCTCAGTGCCTCGGCCAAAACCTCCAGCAGCACCAGGTGATTTGGCTGCTTCCATCCCAGAGAGCCCAAACTGGGGTACAAAGCACCTCCTGTGCCTCATACCAAGTCCAGCACCAAGACCACCAGTGGGAACCACTGGTGCTTGCAGAGCGGCACCTTTGCAAGACACACTAGCGCTGCAGGTCTCAGCGGTGACCATAGCCACCCGCGTGGGTGCTGTCACCATGCCACGAGAGAGGCCCCGTGTGGGACAGCCAGGTGCTGGGAAGCCTTTGCAGCCCAGTAGCAGCCTGGGGTCGGGAGGAACCAGTACATCTTACAATGAAGGGAAGCAGAGCCAGGCTCTGGACCAGCCCCTCCCCAACACAAGGGCATTTGAAACGTGGATCAAGAACAAAGCTCCCTGTTAATAACAGCTTGTTTCGTGCAGTGAACAATGTGCAATATGGGTTCACAAGCTGAATTCCAAACTGCTTGGCCATTTTCCCTTCAACTTCCCAAATTTATTGAAGTGTGAGAGTTTGGCTCTCTTTTTAGCGTTCGAGTGACTGGCATATGATTTAGTCCTGGAGACTCGCATCCCCCATCACTGCTGTGTCCAAGGGCAGAGTCAACTCTTGCATTTGCACGTGCTGGCCAAGTTCAACATCCACTTGTGCATCCGCAGGACAACTAATTTCCGCAGAGCCCTCGCTTACCAGCCTCCCTTTATTTTGCTGCGCTGGTGGCTTCCTTCCTATCTTCCTCCTTCCAAAAGCCAAGTCAGCTCCATCACTGACCCTCCCAGGCACACTGATCGATCCCACAGGCATGTCTCAAATATGGATGTGGGGAAGCCACCTCTCTCAGCATCTCCCAAACTCACAAGAGTCAGAGACACGGGGAAGGCCATTCCCATCACCATTAGAGGCAAGAGAGATGCCTTCGTCTTCATGGCGGATGGTTGTCTGCTGACTAGCTACATGCAATATCTGCCAAGCAGAGGGACCAGCTTGTGTCCCCAAGGGATAAAGAGAAAAGCAAAGTGGGGTCATTTGGCCATGGAGTGAAGCCCAGGTGAAGCACCGCTCTGCTCCCCAGGTAGATCTTTGGCCCCCACACCCTTCTCCTGCTCTAGCCACTAGAGAGCACTTCTTCCCTTCCCTTTTATCAGTCAGGCTCACAGATTGAATGTTATCAATTGACAGCTTTAAAGCTAAGGAATTGTATAAATTAAATACGGTCTGCAGCAAATATACTGAGGAGCTAGAATTTATATACACACTAGATATGGGAGCTCTTAGTTATTACCCACTTAAGGCTATGGCACTGATGAATGGTTAAGCCACCCTATCCCTGAAGGCACTTTTCATTACCCACAGTATAGGAATATTGAGAGAGTATGTGTATGTATCCAGCATGACTGCTCATTTCCATAGTTCTCCATCAGGTTTGCATTCAGTTTATAAAATAAAAAATTACTCCAGGGACATATTTCACTCATTCCAGAACCCTTTCTCTCTCCCTCTCCCCCCCAGCCTATATCCCAGCTGCCTCTCTCCTCCTCTCCCCAGCCCCAATACTGTAACAATGCCTTTAAATCTGATGGTGCTTATTAAATGAAACTACTTAATTACTATCAATATATAATGTGGTGCACTTCAGCCTCAACCAAGACGTCTGATCCCATTCTGCTCCTGACCTTTAATGGCCATCAAACCAGAGTAATTTTGGTCAGCCCAGTACAGCTCTGACACATGCCCAGGTCAGGAAGATGAAGGGACGCTAATCTACCATGTTACCCTGCCCATTGTTTAATACCTTTTTCAATAGAATCTAATAACTGGAGAAATGCCAGTTTTCTGTCTAGTTTGGGTTAAAACCTCTTTCGTTGAAAATAAATAATTATGGAACATTCTGAATAGCCCAGGGTTTACATAGTTGGTGCCTCTTAGACAGAGCAATATACTTGCCTTTGAAGTTTGCAAGGAGAGGAATTTAGGAATTCAAATCAGCGGCAGCGCTCCTGAGTGCTCTCCGCTCTCCACCTTGGAGGGGCCAGCAGCAAAGGAGGCTTAATTAAGGGAAGTGAAAACCACTTTCGATTCACCAAGGTAACACAACAAGTGCATTGCTTCCTCTGAATTGAGGGGAAAATAACAGGAATGCTTCCACTCAACAGCAGCTATTCTGCAGGCTGGGACTCAAGTCCTTCGGGGGGAGGAAAAAAAAAAAAATCTATCATAAAATAACCAGTAACACAGCACCCCATGCATAAAGGCAACAGCAGTGTTTAGGTTCAAGCATTACTATTTATACATATTGTTTCCCTAGTGCTAAACAAAACAAGTTTTCCCATGCCAGAGCGAGGGACACTGCCAGGAGAGCTAGACACCCTGTCTGGATCGGACAAATAGCTTGACCTATTGACAGGGCAGCTGGATGCAGCAATATTTTACAGCAGGCTCACTTTGCTAATGCACTTGCATCGGGCCACTCTCAAAGCAGTCCCACACTCCGGAAAAAACTAACTGCAGCACGAAAACGTCACGTCAAGGCGGATACCAGCGACTGTCTGGAAAACCAGCCCCGGCTGCGTGAAACGCAAGGGCAGGAAACTAGGGAAACGTTCAGGGATTGCCAGGTTTCAAATCAAACCTGCCTTTGCATTTGTGAAAGAGGGAGGCTACAAATCATATCTGCCCGGCTTTTGAAAACACCAGTCACGGAAGCTGAGCAGAAAACACAGAAGGATGTTTTTGTTAATTACCCGTTTCTCCAATACCCATTCTTTACCTTAAGTCATTAGTCATGTAACATAGCAGGCAGGTAACAAAAACCAGCGACCGAGATTTATAGGGCATCTCTCAACCCGAGGGTCCCGCAGCAGCTTACAGGGTTGGGATTACATCATGCCAGAGCTCTTCAAAGGCTGAAGGGCCAAAACCGCCCTCGGTTCAGCCTCCATCACGCTGCAGGTGCTGCTCCAGGTCACAAGGAGCTTTGCAGATCCACAGGGACAGGCTCTGTCCCTCCCAGCTCCCATCCAAGGCGAGCAGAAGCAGGATACGACGGGCACCGTACAGCTCAGCCTCCCCACGCTGCCCGTGCAAGGGAAGCGGGGAGGAATGCCATCGGCTCCGGGGGAGTTATTCGGGTGTAACTTAGAGCAGGATTTGTAATCAATCCTCACCCAGACACTTACTTGAGAAGGAATTCAGGGTTTGGCTGTACATACACCAGAATCACTTCGCAACCACTGAATACATTTATGGTGTAATTGAATCCTTTAGTGATTTTTCTTAAAGGGAAATCTTATCCATTTAGGGTCGATTCTGCCTCATTAAAGTTAATGGGAGTTTTGCCACTTACTTCAGTGACAGTAGAGCTGACGAGCGATCAGGGCAGGGCAGATCACTCTACGCAATGCATCAGCAGCATCTCCGAGAGTCATGAAAGGAGTATTTTTTCCTTTATTTTGGAGAAAAGTTTACTCTTAAATGGAAGAAATCCTGAGCCTTGATCACAGGTCTGTGACCAAGCTCTGCTCTCATCCAGGCTGAAGTAAATCCAGAGGGAAGCTGCCGACACCAGTGGGGAGCCAGCCTCAGCCTCTGCAGCGGTCAGCGCTGGACACGGAGGGGTTTCAGCACTGCCGTTACGTGCTTCCCCCACACTGGCTTTGCAAGAAAATAGTATCTACTCTCCAGGCGCGCAAAGCTGAAGGGCAAAATATTCTTTTGATTCAAAAGCAAGCACACAAAAGCATTTTTCCTCATAAACTGCCATGCAAGCCTTTTCCCTTTTCCCAGCCAGCCGTTCTCCGCATCTGATCCCACATCTGGTTGCCCTAAGTGGAAAACACTGGCGAGTTTAAATGGCGTGAGTCAACTCCCATAACCAAGAAGGGCACAGCCTAGACCACCAAATCACAGCTTATGAGTCTTTCCTAGAGCATTCCGAGATAAAACGATCTCGGTTTTATTCAAACAGAGCCAAACCCTGCTGATACCTAATTTTGCTTCTATTACCTCATTAATAACCTACAGACATTCGCAGCTTACACTTCTTTATGTCTGCATTGTGGTCATCATATGCAGGCACAAGGGCTATTTCTTGTTGTATTTGTTTTGGGTTTAATTCCCAATTCTAATCTATGGCCACCTTTGCAGGGCTGGGCTCAATTAACCCTTTTGTGTTCTCTTTGCAACGAGCTGCAGCAGTCGACAAGCGATACACAATCTTTTAACTGGTATTAATGTATACATGCAAAAATATTCATTGACAGCTTTATGTAGCGTGGCAATCACTAAAAGTGGGATTTAAAGTACAAAAGCAGCATTTAGTAGTTAAGTGTAAAGGCACGTCCACATGTCACTTAATTGTAAACATGTTTATCATGTGTATTTGCAGCTAAAAACAAACCTATATCTTTAACAAGTATTTTTAATATTGGTCAGACCAGCAAAACTGAAAATAAGTTAAAGTAATTTGACCGTGTCAGGTAAACTCTTTAAAAAAATGTTTTAAATGAGGGATAAAACTGTTTACAAGTTTTTAACTGTAAAATATTTCTTTTCTTCTTGTATCTTGCCAATATCAATAAAGAAACAACATGTATAAATATATATAAACAGACACTTGGCATAAGAACACATTTCATGAAATATGAGTAATAGAGCAGGAAAATTCAAAGTATATTTCTTTTTTACTGTATTGAATGGACAGGTTACTGTAAAGAATACATTATGTGCAGATGGATGAAAACACAAAGTGCATGCAGGATACATAGGATATGAACAGGGTGCTCATTTCCAGGTAGAAATGCAAACATTTTGGTTCATTTCAGATCTCACTTACACTGCACTATTTGGTGTCATTTCATTGACTCCCATGCATTTGGACTTCAGTCCAGCAAAGCACTTAAACACATGCTTAGCTTTAAGCGCACAATAGTCCCCTTGAAGTCAAATTAAGCACATATTTACGTGCTTTGCTGGATTGGGGCCATACTACAGATTTACACAGATGTAAGTGAGCTCAGATGAGCTCAAGCCACAATGTTTGTGTCCAGATTCAAATCCAATTGGCAAATGCTTTCAAAAGCCGGAGGTATTTGGATTAGGGGTTTTGGTCCAAGCCAATCTGTAACTTTAGTACCTGAACCCGCATTTCTTGTGCGCCCAAGACTCCCATCGGCATTAGTGGAAGCTTTGGAGGCACAAGAAGTACAAGAGCAAGACCTTTGGGACTAAAGAGCCAATTTACTTAAACCCAAATTATAACATTTTTTAACCTTTTAGATTAAACCAAACTCCCACCAGAGTTCAGCCCTCGCTCCATTACATTTCTCACCCAGCATTTGGATTTTTTTGTTTGTCGTATTACTGTTGCTTTTGGCTAGCATTCACTTTATTATATAACATTAACCTAGGAAAAAACTAATGGGCACCATCAAATGGCTGTTAACATAAAGCACTTATAAACAAGCGCCATTAGTGAACCAGCAGAGAGCACAGAAATTCATTTATGTTACATCTGTTAATGCTGGATAAACACAGATTTACAATTTTAAATGGCAAACGATGCCTCAGCCTGGTCAGAAATTAATTTCCAGGTTTTTCACAGACTTTGCCAGTCCAGCAAATGGACACCACATGGTGAACCCCCAGCTATGGATACGCCAGTTAAGAGGTGCTAGAGCCCACAGTGACACATGCTTTCACCCATCTGCATGCACCAGCCTTTAACATCGCCTGCTTGTTCACCTGGGGCATCAGACATACAAGTCCCCTTCCACGTGCGTACGGAAAAAAAAAAAGTCATCTTCAAACCATCAGGAACAGAAGTTATCACCTACCACTCTGCGGCTCTAGCGTGCTCTACGCGGATCAACAGGTTCCTGCTTCTGGTATTGCTCAGACCAGAGGTGGCTGCTGGCTCTGCAAAGCTTGTGGTTCCCATAAATGTGGGAAACACTAGCACTGACATGGGAAATCCCTCTGACCCGGCACTGAGGGCAGCACAAGAAGCCAGAGGGCCCTTTCAGCAATTCCTGCCCTCTCCAGAGGATGCTCCTCAACAGCAACAACCTCCAACGCACACCTCAGGCCCGCCGTGGTCAGCAAAGCCCGTCTCTGCTGGTTTTATCAGACACCCTTATAGGATTAGCACATCTTTTCTTGCTTATTAACCAAAACCAGAGCGAGATGGTGCTATTCAATCACCTCTGCTGCTGCAAATACAACAGGCAAAGCTCTCCTCACGCACAGCACACCGTGAGCTTTCAAGAGACAGTCTCCAAGCATCCTCAAAGCCATCTCCCTCCTCACACACTACTGACCAGGGCAGCATGACACTAAAGAAACACAGTGGCTTCTGCTGCTGGTGATCTAAACCTGCAGCCAGAAATGAGTGTTTTTTTCTTTTTTTTTTGTATGTATTTCTATACATTGAGGGAAGTACACAGAATATGGCAGAATCACGGGGCTGGAAGAGGAGACAATGGAGGCGCTGGCACTCAAGGCTGCAGCAGAAAGTAAAACAAGATGTGGCATCCAACACCTATTCCCATAACATTTGAGCTGTGGATGGGGAGACTGTGCTGGGAACAGAGTGGTTTGTCATTCCCCCAAGCTAATCTCCAACATTATCTGGAAAGCACACAGGAGGAAAAAAATGTCTTCTTCCTATTGCTTTAGGATTTTGTAACCAACACTGAAAAAAAATCAACACTAAATAAGTGAAAACTTTGCAAAAAAAAAAAAGAAAATTAGGTATTTCTCAAGAAAACATCAGATCATTTCTTGTAGCCTCTACCCAAATTCCAGCAGGAAGAGCATCTTGTTAATAACACCTCAAGACTGCTGGGATAACACCTCGAGACTGCTGTTACAGCATGTAATTACACCAAGGAGATAGAAACACCCCCAACTTCAACTACAGACAGTGCTGAGGGAAATTGAGGCAGCAAAGAGGCAGCTTTACACTGTGCCAAAGCCCAAAAGGCAAACCACCCCCAGCCCCAACCCACCACCAGCTGAGCGGTACCTGAGATGGCAGCTCCACAAACACACAACCTCGCCTGGAGTAGGATATAAAACACCCACAACACTTTCTATAGCATCTTACAAGATGAACAGCAAAATTCTTAGCAGGGAGAAACATGCCTTCTGCCCAGCATAGAGCCAGCCTTCACATTCCTTAATTATCTTGCAAACAAGCCCAAAATAGAGAGCCCAATTTCACCGTGATGTGGCACAGCTGAGCGGGTCCCTGCCCAGCTGCGTGGAGGTGAAGCTCAGGAGAGGCAGGACGCACCCTCGCAATCTCTCTTTTTTCTTTGTACCAAGTGATCTTCACTCCTGTACCTCCCACCACCCCTATGTCCCATCATATCTCAGACCATCTGGAATGTAAGGTGCACGAATACACTGGGCAAGCCTCTGAAAAACTGAGAAATCCTGATGCAACCACAGGAAGAAATCAGCTGGGCAGCCTGGGTGCTTGAAAGGCTGCAGAGGACAACATCAGGTGGTGCACAGTCCCAGCTCGTTAGTGCATCGTTATAAAAGCAGGTGTCCTGCTCTTTCACATTGCTTTTTTTTTTTCCTCCTTAAAAATACCCTACAACTTAGTTAACAGCCTTCCCTCACTTGAACACTCAGGAAGCCAGTAATGATATAACTCAAGTCTAATCTTTTGCTTCTCTTCATCTGATGTTGCACATCTCAACAGAATTTTTTGAAGACTTTATACAATTTTTTAAAAGCCACCAAGGTCAGTGTAGCTATAATACTGGAAAAATATCCTAAAAACTGATAATGGCACCGAGGGCTAGAAAACACAGGAGTGACTGATGGGTAGTCTTGATAATTCTGTATATCAGGAAGTGGAGTGAGAGATGGATAGATAAAATGATGTTGTTATATAGCCATGAAAACAAGCCCATAAAGATATTCCCAGAAATTAAAGCCCAGGCTGTCTCACCGTGATCCTATGCTCTGAAACAAATGATGCTCATGGATGAACACAATCCCCAGGAACGTCCAGAAATCCAAAAGGGAGAGAAAAATCCTTATTTTAAAGAACTGTAAATATTTTCTGCTTCTAAGCATTAGAGGCTAGAGAAGACCTTGACAGAGTGAAGACTGCCCTGTATCTGCTTTCTCCCCGCCCTGGACGGATCCCAGGGCGAGCAGCCAGCAGAGCCGCATCGAGTCCATCCCCTGCCAAAGCAGGTTCTGCTCTCACACCACTTTTACACCAGTTTCGCTCCTTGTGCTTTGGGGCTGCTACTTCAGTGGGCTAAGGGAAAAAAAACCCTCCGAGCCAGCACTGTCTGTGTGGTTCCTGCAGCTGACAGGAGGTATGGCTGGGCAGGCCACATCTGATCGGCCGGGGAAAGGTCTGTCTGCTTCTGCTCCTCTGACAGTCGGGGGAAAGGTATCTTGGAGAAGAAAGGGATAAGAAACTCCAAGAGTGAAAGAGTTGGCTGAAAACCCCACCAGTAAAACATACTTTCTCTTGCTAGCCTCCTGCAGAATATGTCTTCAAGCTATGGGCAGATTTGAACACACAGAAAATATCTTCTGCTAAAATATTTTCTGTATCAAGATGATCCGGATAATTTCTGAATTTAAGTACCTTCTTCCAACTTAACATGTATTCACCATGTGCTTCTATTAACTCAGTCCAGAGTCAAAATACAGCAGCAGAGGTTAATATTTGGACATAGCTGTTTTCTAGCCATTCATATCACTTTTATTTCCTTTCCTTTTTGTTCTTTCCTTAACCTCTTTTTTACTGCTGTTAAATTCCTTGCTTTCATTTTTGCAGAAGTTCAGCCTTCCAGCCCGCTCTCCGATGCTGTTAGACATCAGCTCAGACTCAGACTTATTACTTCTGATATGTCACTCCGCAGGCAGGGAGCCTAAAGCAACACTGCTCCCTCCAACCCTCGCAAGCTTCGGCTGGATCTTCACCGACCCACAGAGCACAGCTCTTTCTGCAGAGCAGGAACCCAGAGGAAATATCTGGACCTGAAGAGTAAGCCCAGCACCTTAGTTCGCACTGAGCCTCTGCAACGGGAGACAAAGCAGGAGGTCAGGATGCACGGAGGTGATTTAGCCACGTTAGCTTGCTGAGCTCATGCATATATATATATATATATATATATATAAAACTGGTATAGCACTGGGGAGAGGAAACCATGGAGAACAGCATATTCAGAGCCTATTTAGTATTTGAAAAACACCGATCATCTCCTAAGTCAGATGTGCTGAATTACTTTAATATTCCTGCACGGAAAGGTGCCAGCAGAGCTGATTTGTGTGCCTCCTGTTGCTCAGGGGTCTGACAGCAATCCATCAGGCATGTCCCATCTCCGGGTCCCTCCCGCCGCACCATCCCTGCCTACTGTCTGGTCACTTCCATCTTATTTCCAGTGCTACCTTTGCTGCTGAGAGCGAGAGACGGCCCTTTCCTTCCAGTCAAATGCAGTTTGATGGTTACTGGCTGTCATATGCGCAAGGTGCATAAACACAGTGGGTAAAAAGACATCAAATATTTTCTCTTTCTCTCTGCTCTGTCGCACCAGGAGGGGCAACATTTGGAAAAGGAAATACAGCCATTGGAATGAATACTCCTTTTTTTCTCTATTTTCTTCTTTTTTTTTCTTTCCCTTCTTTTTTTCTTTCCTTTTTTTTTTCCTTTCCATGGTCTCTGCATTCCCTTTTCTCATTCAAGCTCTATAAATAGTACTGAGCACTGATGAGGTCTAAATTTTGTTTAAAAGCCCAGAAAGGGCTTTTAAGGTTATATCTGAGTCCTCAGACCAGTTATAACTGGAAGAAGAAATGTCTGTGATTTAGTGTCTAATAAACAAACCACCAAGGTCAAGATGGCATCTTCTCCCATACCCATAATCACTTCCCTCAACATTTTGAGTTGTTGCATGTATCAGCAGTACTCCCTCTAATGCCCAGCCACATTTAATTTTCTTTCTATAAATGACTTCCCAAAGAGAAGTGGGTGTGAATTATTACATTGTAAAATAGATTTTTAAAAGATGAACCATGCCAAGTGTAAAATAACTGTTTGTGTGAGGAGCAAACATAGTGGAGGTTTATCTTGTAAATCCCACTGAAGGAATCTGGACCTAGATTTACACGCACATATTTTGACCAAAAAGCTAAGGGACAAGTGATTTTAACAGCCTCTGTTTTGGAAGATGAGCCTTGAGATTGTGATGATTGCCTGGTCTGTAAAAATCAGGGCTCTTAAACATATTTCAAATTAGAAATGCTTCACCCCCAAAAAATAAGTGTATGTTGCTCATCCCTAGACCTGGGTCAAACTATTCAGTTGCCTTTAAAAAGACTGTTCCTCCCGAGGGCTGCCCAGCCATGCTGGGCTCAAGGCACAGCTTTTCCCAGCAGAGCTGAGTGCCGCTGCCGTGTCCTGCCCAGCAGTCTGATCCCAAAATCAAACATTTTGGGGACCAGGAGTGCATGGCACTGCTTCCCACGGCAGGTCTGCGTGCTGGGCACAAAGCCGTAGACTCTTGGCTTCTAACATTTCTCCCTTTACAAAAAATTACATCTAAAATCATTGCACTGGTAACAAAATTGCAATCAGAAGTTAGGAATTTGCTAAATAAAGCCCATTTTACTGCTTAACTTCGAGGAAAGCCATAAAATTATCGGTCCTGTCTTTCCTCAATATATTTTCTTCGCAGTTTGTGATGCTCCATGGGGTATTTCTCTATGTGAACTCCGTGACGGTTTGGCTCCAAATTATCCGAACATAAAACTGAGCTTATGAAGCCTCACTCAGAGGTTGCGTGGACCCTTTTTATTGGCACAGACTTAAAAAGAACCTTAATAAACCTTATAGGCTTGGGGGACTTCTTGGTTGCTGGCACTTGCCAGCCACGCTGCTCGTGTCCCTCTTGCAGCGCCCGGGTGGAAAGCGGGCTGGAACCACAACCCGGGGGTTTTATAGGGCTGGATTATCTGCCGGTATTGCCCTCTTCCTTCCCAGCAAATCTCAGAGCTATTTTCTTTGAAAGCAAACGGGTGATGCTGCAAGGATACTCATAACTTAATGTGGCTTGATCACCCAAGGTTGCGGACACAGCCAAAAATAATAGGGTCTAAAATGGAGCCGGGGGTGCATTTGCTGGCAGAGGCAGAGTCTGATGGGATTAAAGCTGAAGCACATCCACCCATGTGCAAGCAGAAAGCCTAGCACTCTGCAGACCCAACTTCATGGATTTTCCTCAAAGCATCCATTTCTCCTCACGATTTTATTCCTGCCTCCAACGATGTTGTAATTGCATAGGTAGGGCAGCAGGCCCAAAGTTTAATCTGCATTTCTTAGGGCCTAAACTCTGTGCAAGCTGCCCATGTTTGCACAGAGCTCAGCACAACAGGCATCCAGTCCTGGCTGGGTTCTGCGGTCGCTGCTTTAATTCAAGTCATAATAAATAATAATATCAGGTTGGAAATAAATCTTCTGGGTTTGGTCCATGGCTGATCCTTCAGCATGGTGCATGGTGAAAGCACCAGTTGGGAAGCTTTGCTGCATCCCATCCTGGGTCTAACTCTGTGCCACCCCTTCTGGCTCAGTTTTGGTACGGTTTTCACTCGGGGCATTGGTTCAGTACAGATAATTTCACCTTTTCTCTCATTCTGTACCTGTCCACTGATATTAAAGACACTGCACGGTTTTATTGCCTCAGATTTCTCTGATCTGCATTGTCTGGAGTGACCTAATGCATCATGGCTGAGGGAGCTGGGATTGTTTAGCCTGGAGAAGAGGAGGCTGAGGGGAGACCTTATCGCTCTCTGCAACTACCTGAAAGGAGGCCGTAGCGAGGTAGGGGTTGGTCACTTCTCCCAAGTAACAAGCGATAGGATGAGAAGAAATGGGCTCAAGTTGTGCCAGGGGAGATTTAGATTAGACATTAGGAAAAATTTCTTCACGGAGAGAGTGGTCAGGCATTGGGACAGCCTGCCCAGGGCAGTGGCGCAAGCACAGTCCCTGGAAGTATTAAAAAAACGTGTGGATGTGGTACTTAGGGACATGGTTTAGAGGTGGACCAGGCAGTTAGGTTAACAGGTTGGACTCAATGATCTCGGAAGTCCTTTCCAGCTTTAACCATTCTATGATTCTATGATTTCTTCATTTCTCAGTTCCCTTGGCTTTACCTGGTATCTCGCATTGCACCATGTACCACAAACTCCTGGGTAGTGATTATTCAGGCAGAGCATAAATGCTTAATAGCACTTACAGAGGCAGCCAGTGACAGCTTAGATATTGCTTACTATATGAACTGAAAGAACCAGGACAAACATATAATACCATTTTCCTTTTACATTTAACAAGTCATTATTGCTGTGAATTATCATTATCATGATATAGTAACAACGAAACAGCAAGAGTATAAAGCAGTGCTGTTAACTCAGATACAGCTGATATCCCTTCGCTTTTCGATGTTGTGGATTCTTAGACCAATACTCCATGCCAGTCCCTGCAGCCAAAAATACATCAAGAGCCTAAAAAAAGTAAATAGAAACATCACTTCAAAATTCTTGCAAACAACATATTTCCTTTTCTCCCTTTATACGGAGCCACAAAGAGAACGGGAAAGATTAAAACTCATGAAAAGCATTGTTTAATTCCCCACCAAGGTGCAAGCAAATAAAACGTGGTGAAAAAGCAGCCACAGCAAGTTCAAATCTCAAAGAGTTTTCGAGAGGGAAAGGTTAATCATTTCTGTCAAATGTTGGAAATGTTAAATGGTTTTTAAATCAAAAATCTAAGCACCACCAGTGACTCAAGTCGTGTTTTAGACATGTTTGGGGTGATTTTTTTCCAGTGGTCAGTGCTTGTCTCTCACACACCCTCTGTTTGTTTGAGGTGAAGTCAGGAGGCATTAAACACAGCCCTTACTAGAGGCACCAGGTACTTTCAGCAGCAAAGCTGTTTGTCTTGAAGGTACGAGTTCAGGCTATTTGGAGAACCACAGTCCTTGGTAGGCAGAGCCCCGCAGCGCAATCCAGGGGTGCTGGACCCCTCCAGCACCCCCCAAGCGCCCGCTGCAGCCCCCAGCAGCCCTCGACCCATGGGAGAGATGGAGAGCACAGGGAACGGATGGGGCATGGCGGGAAACAAGTATGCGAAGTCACCGCAGTCCCCCCCATCAGCGGCGTTCATATTTCATCGTAATGGCTAAAATGACTCTTAAATGAGGCCAGATTATAGGGCCAACCTAATTCACTTACACTGATGTAAATCCAGGTATCTGTTACAACATCGCATGTTGGGGCTCACCGCAGAGCAAAAGCTGCTGATAAACGCCCCCCGAGGACGAAGAGGAGCGGATTTCTCCTGGCCAGACCCGATCCAAAGTCCGTTGAAGTCGGTACGAGCTCCTTCAGCTCCAGTGGGTTTGGGATAAGGCCCGCAGCGAGCGCTGAGCCAGCTCTGCTGCCAAAATGCAAAATCCTTTTCCATCGGCTTTGCCAGTTTGGTGTTAATACATGTGTGAAGGAGCTTGGGGGGGGAGGTTTTTGAAGGTTTTTTTTAAACTGAGGAATGATTTCACCCTTGCCAGCGTGTGGACTTCATGCAAAAGAACAGGAGAGGGGGCAGGAGATGTTTTTCTGAAGCCATCAGCTCCCTGTCGCAGCATCCCAGCAGAGGGTGGATGCGTCCATCACAGGGACCCCTCGGTCCCTAGGGCTAGGTCAGTCCCCGCTCGCTGCTGCAGAAGGGCAAATCTGGAGTCACGGGTGGATGTGAGTACAGAGCCCCGCTCACCAAACCCAGCTGAAATAAGGGGAGGCTTGATAAAACCTGAGATGCGGAAGGCAAAACATCCCTTGGACACAGGTGAGCCCCCCATCCCAGTATAACAGGACCTGCTGGGAGCTGGTATCATTTTAACTCCATTTTCCCTAGTAAACAACGTTGCTCTGAACCATCCTCCAGTTTCCTCTACCATTCAGCTCTTCCCCCACTGCCAGGTCTTTTTGTTGCACATGTCCCATACGAGATGCTGTTGCCCCTTTGGCTTTCCCGGGGAAGGGCTCTGCCTTCCTGTGGCTTTCGGAGTGTGTAGTCCAGTCGGTCCCAGAACCAGACTGGGGCCTTTGCAGGCTGCCGCAGTATAAACAGTTTCAGTAGGGCACGTTATACAGTAAGATCATCCGAAACCAAGAATTTTCCCACTGCACACAATAAACATCCATAATAAATTACATTATACAAAATATATTTATGGCTAATTTTTTAATTTAAACCACCTGGGAAATTTTTGTTAGATTGGTTGATACGAAGGTCTCAGTATTCTGGTAATCGAATGATATCTAATAGACAAAATAGTATGATGTTACAACAGTCTCAAAGCTTTCATTTTCTGTAGCCCTCTCAGAGATCAAACTGGCAGAACTCATATTTTTTGAAATTTTATACATAATTGGTGATGCAATTGCCAAAAATAACCTATTCATAGAAGTCTTGCTCTTCTGGTTTCTAACTTACTGTAATCACGAAACAGAGCAGCGCACTACTTTGCAATGGAATATGGGTTTGGGTCAGGGAGCAAGGGCTACAGGTTGTGTGGCAGTTTCCATTCTGCGGATTATTTTACAGGCTATTTAAATTTAGTTTAAACAGGGCTAAAAAGTAGTGCACACCATTCAGACATATGAGCAATTCTTCAGAAAAGAATAAAGCTGTAACTTGGGGTACATCTCTCTTCTGACCAAAAATTTTGCTTCAATATAAGATTTTCTAAACAAAAAGCTGTTGGTGCCAAAGGGGACAGAGTGTTTCTATTGCATAAATTAAGCCCAGATCTGCAATCCTTCCACCATAAAACTCTCATGCTCATCACGGATTAGCCAAGATTTCCAAAAAGACTCGAGATCGTCGCAGATCTTGTTGAGCCAGCCTCTCTAGTCAATACAAATCCCAGCTCGAACCATGCTGTGTATCTGCAACGAGCGCTGGCGGCTTGGCAGCGGCTGGACTCGTTTTAAAGTGCAGCCCATACCTTTAGCTACTTCCTCGCCTCCTGTTGTTCCTGGGACTTGGAGGCCATGTGGTACATTTCAGCCTTAACTTTGAATTTCCTTTATTTTGTAGATCAAACTTTGACATTCCCTTAAGGTAGTGGGGTTTTATGTCGTTGCATATATCCTAGTTTAAAAGATAATGCTTCACTGAAACAGACCACAATATTAAACCCTGAAATAAAACGAATTGTATTTCACTTCCCAACTCCTATTGCTGGATTAGCTCGCATTTCTTTCTCTTTGTTACATATTTAGCACCAAATACAATATTCATTGCGGGCAAGCTTCCCTCCTCCCACACGGCTCTGTGGCTGCCTTTTCTTCCAGCAGCACTGGAGAAGGCAATGCCTTGCTATAGCCTGGAAATGCAAACAAAAGGGAGGGAACATAAAGTCAATGAATGATCAGGCAGGGTTGCTTTATACCCTGAGCATTTTAATTTTTTGATTTAAAATGGCAACGCAAAGAGACAGAGTCCTGGGGCTAACGACATCCACTTCTCCTTAGCTTCTCCTTCCCCACCTTGCTGTTTCTTAGCTGAGTTTATCTGCCAGCAAACCCCTCCCTCCAGCTGCCCCCACAGCAAAGGGGGCCTGGAGGTGCTTTCTGATGCTTATTGGTCCATATCCTGATCTATACTGGTCTTGTCTGGTTCCTGGTCTGGATGTAAAGAACTGCAGCGGCACATTAACGTGGCAGGAACCCACTGGAAAGCCATCGCAGAGCAGTGACCAAACCTCTGTGACCCCAGACCCCCTTCTCTGTGTCCTAACCTCAGCGTGTACACCCTGTTCCTCCTTCCCATCTTTGCAAAACCCATCTTTGCCTTTGCCCTTAAACGCAGGGACAGGGCACCCCTGAGCCCAGCATGGCTCCGGGGACGCCTGCGATACAGGTAAGCAGCAGTAAGGATGGAAAAGACTTTGAGCCAGACATTGGTTCTACATTGTCTGAGTTGAACCCAGGTTTTTTTAATGGCCATTTAGTTTTTAAGTGCATTCCTCTGATCCCAGCCTTGAGCTTATGTCTCCATATGAAACAGCACTGCTTTAACTAGGTGCATAGATTATAAAACCAGGAGGAGCAGTCTGGTCTGCCCCCCTCTATAACACAGGCTACAGGAATTCCCTAAATTAATTCCTGTTTGGATTAGCTCATATCTAACAGCCAACCTTAATTAAGACAAAGGAATTCCGGTGATGTTGAAATCCACCCAGCTCTCAGTAAATTGTTTTACTGGTTAAATAACTTCACTACTTAAAATATAAACTGTACTTCTAATCTGCATTTGTCCAGTTCTAGCTCTGCCTGCTGGATAATACGACACTTGTATCTGCTAGTTTGAAAACCATGTGGGATTAAGCCTCTTTCTGCTCTTCATGAGCCACTCCTTGCCTAACTAAACCAAAATGATGTAAAGTGATTGTATTGAATTATGGCAAAAGAGCACTGAATTGCTCCAAAAATGGACAGCAAACCTAGTTAAATTTTAAATAAACAAATATCGTGAATTCTTGGTTGGAAACCTAAGTGTCTGAACAAGCCCTTCCAAAGTTAAAGTACATCTGTTCAGAAAGTGGTTTGCTGCAAAGCAAGGCAATTTCTGAGGACAAGGCTTCATTAGCTGAGATTTATAAAACTCCATCTGCTTCCCCACTGCCCTTTCCTCATCCACCCAGGGCTGGAGCAACCACCGATGCTTTCCTTTATCCTCCCGCACCACCTCCCTGTCCTGGCAGAAAATTCATTCCGCTTTCTTCTTCAGCAACTTAGACGGCTTTATCAGGGAGCTGTGCTCCCCAGGACAGCCAGAAATACCTCCTCTGTCCGGCCACCTCTACTTACACATGAAGTCAATAAATATTTTACGATCAATATCCCCACCACGGAAGTACACAAGTAGCCGATTTGGGAAGCATCCCAGGGAACAACACATAGGCTCCTGTATATCAACTCTGTCTGTGTTCCCTATAGGCATCCACACCACTTCAGAGCCTGTGTGGATGTACAGACGTAGGTACGCAGGCTGCAGGCACCCCAGGAGCCCATTCATACCCTCTCAGTCCCTCTCTAAACCAGTACATATACGTTAATTACAACTGCAGATATCAAATGTATTTACCTGCTTTTCCCTCTGTATGTGCACACACATATATAGGTATTTTTTATATATATATATACACACGCACACGTATATATATCTCTCCGTGGCATAAACAGAAAGGTATGTCATGAACGCACACGTATGCACACGTATACAGTAAGCACAGACACATACACACTTATGTGCACTTAAATAACTAGGTGAATAGGTGAATATGAACACTAATAGCCATTTATGGCAACAACAATGAAAGCTGTCCCTGGAGCCCGCCTATGGTACAGCAGCCAAAATGATTGAGTATGTACAGGGCACCGCTGCAGCAATGGCACTCACATGGGCCTCCTTTTAGAAATGATTAATATTTAACCGACTTGGTGAACCTGGCTTTGGTTTTAGTTATGATTAGATAGCAGGGTGCACAGAGCCGTCCCACTGAGGACGTTGTGGGATGTCTGAGCAGTTTCCACTCGTGCTTCGCGAGAAGACAGGCAGAAAGTGAGGAGGGGAGAGAGGGAGAGATACGAGGCAGTAAAAAAAAAAAAACCGTGCTCAGCTCCGTTTGTGTTTGTTTAGAAAGAAAAAGGGGAAAAGCAGCCTGAGAGGCTGGTGTAATAAGATGCTGCAGCTTCCATGAAAGAGGTGAAATAATTTTAAACACAGACACACAATGAGTTTATTTATTTAGAAAGTTGTTAAATAGAGTCTGGGAATTCAAATATTCAATGTTGACATTGTACAGAGCTGGCGGGGAGCCAGCCCCGGCTCTCCGGAGGGACCCAATGGCCACGGCGCCCAGGCCCTCGCCCCTCCCAGCCCACTAACTAGGTAAAAGCCATTAGTTATACCCACAAGCAATATCTGAATCCGAGTCAAATAATGTTGCCTCAGCCAGCCAACTTCAAAGGCGTGTAAGTGTGTTTGGCTTTTTAGTGCTGGAACTGCAGCAATATGTCACACTTTTGAAAGAGTTTTGTAAACAGTTCCTTCCCCTTTGTAGAAACATTTCTTAAGTTTCTTGTACCCCATGTAAACAGCGTTAATTAACAAGGGTTACATTTTTCATTTACAAGCAGGGCTGTATTAATAACAAGCTCGCCTTTCGGACCGTCCTTTTCCTTTGTGTCCTTTCTCTGCCCTGCGGCCAGCCCGGTGTGGCCAGGGAGCAGCCGGGAGGCACAGCGGAGCTCGGCCGTGGGCTCAGCCCGGGAGGCATCGCCTACTGCAGCACCACCAAGCTGGTCCCAAATTCAGTGGTGACTGTTGGCCCTGAGTAAGAGACGGGGGGGGGGGGGAGGGGGGCGGGGGGAGAGAGAGAGAGAAGGAGAAAGAGGGGAAAGAAAAGAAAGGGAAGAAAGAAGAAAAGGAAGGCAGGAGAAGAGAAGAGAAGAGAAGAGAAGAGAAGAGAAGAGAAGAGAAGAGAAGAGAAGAGAAGAGAAGAGAAGAGAAGAGAAGAGAAGAGAAGAGAAGAGAAGAGAAGAGAAGAGAAGAGAAGAGAAGAGAAGAGAAGAGAAGAGAAGAAGGACAGAAAGAAAGGAAAGAAAAGAGAGAAAAGAGAGAAAAGAGAGAAAATTAAAAATAAAGAAAAATAGGAAAGAGAAAGAAAAGGAGAGGGAGAAAGAAAGGAAGAGGGAGGAAGAGAGAATGAGAGAATGAGAGAAAAAGGAAGAGAAAGAAAAGAAAAGAAAAGAAAAGAAAAGAAAAGAAAAGAAAAGAAAAGAAAAGAAAAGAAAAGAAAAGAAAGAAA
This sequence comes from Theristicus caerulescens, assembly GCA_020745775.1. Lineage (NCBI taxonomy): Eukaryota > Metazoa > Chordata > Aves > Pelecaniformes > Threskiornithidae > Theristicus > Theristicus caerulescens. The sequence continues at coordinate 4,806,150 of CM036565.1, read as the reverse complement.
AGAAAAGAAAAGAAAAGAAAAGAAAAGAAGAAGAAAAGAGAAAAGAAAAAAAAGGGGGAAAAGGGGGGAAAGGGGAAAAGGGGGGAAAGGGGGGGGAAAGGGGGAAAGGGGGAAAGGAGGAAAGGGGGAAAGGAGGAAAGGGGGAAAGGGGGAAAGGGGGAAAGGGGGAAAGGGGGAAAGGGGGAAAGGGGGAAAGAAAGAAAAAAGAAGAAAGAAAGAAAGAAAGAAAAGAAAGAAAGAAAGAAAGAAAGAAAGAAAGAAAGAAAGAAAGAAAGAAAGAAAGAAAGAAAGATAGAAAGAAAGAAAGAAAAGAAAGAAAGAAAGAAAGAAAGAAAGAAAAGGGGGGGGAGGAAGAAAGGGCAGAAAGAGGGAGCGAAAAGCCACAGGCACTCTCTCCGCCCTGAAAAGGGTTAATGAAGTGCCTGGCGAAAATGTGCCCGGCATACAATGGGACCGGCCCGCCCGCCCCGCAGCCGCCCGCGCCTGCACCCGCCGCGCAGAAGCCACCGGGGGCAGCGCCGCGCCGGGGGCGCCGCCGGGCCGGGCCGAGCCGGGGCCGGGGCCGGGGCCGGGGCCGGGTGCCCGGGGCGGTGCGGAGCCGCCGGCGGGGCTGGGGCATGGGCACGGCGGGGGTAGCGGCAAAGCGGCGGCACAGGAACGGCCTCGCTGGAAGGGCCGGGAGCCTGGGCACGGCGAACGTTTCCCTGCTCGAAAACAAATTCCCGGACAGAGTCTTAAACAGGCAAATAAACTCGCCAGCTCTGTTTTTCAATCAAGCCTTTTAAGTACTAGGTTGAGGCAAATTGCAGGCGCAGGAAAACCTGCTGAAACTTAGGAAAGTGTTATTTTACTATCTCAGATGGTTAGAGGGATCTGGATCTACCTTGGCTGCACTAAATTGCCTGTAAAAAAGTGGTGATAAAGTGTAAAAGTAACAAGTGCCTCCTTATTCACGTGTGTTCCCCTAATCTGATCCCCTTCTGTCTCTTTATGAGGCTACTGGGTGGCTGGGGGCTGCCCCGGGCCGGCTGCAGGGCTGGGGCGGGGGTTATTCGGGGATACGGTTTCACCAGGCGGGCACAAACCCACCCGAGTGGAAAAGCAGCTGCCCCGGGGGCCGGGGGCCCGGCCCGGCGCGGAGCGGGGATGCCCGCGCAGGTGCAGGGCGGCCGGGCCCGCACCCCCGGGCCCGCATCCCCGCATCCCCGCACCCCCGGGTCCGCACCCCCCGGGCCCGCATCCCCGGGCCCCCGCTCCCGCACCCCCGGGCCGGCATCCCCGCACCCCCGGGCCCGCACCCCCGGGCCCGCTCCCACACCCGCGGGCCCGAACCCCCGGACCCGCTCCCGCACCTCGCCCGCTGCCTCCCGAAAGCGCGGCAGGGAGAAGGGCTTCAGCCGGTCTTTGCCCTTATTTTTACAGCTGGACACTTACAAAATTCACTAGCTATTCCCCGCGTGCCTCTTTTTCTTACTTTTGAATTTTTTTCTTTTAACTTTTTTTTGGGGGGGGGGGGAGCGAAGCCTCAAAATTATCTTTTAGCAATTTTGCACTGAGGTCAAGAAACTGCGCGCCTCAGGTATTCTCCCTTAATTAAGAGGAAAAAGCTTCGCTGGGCATCAGCGACAGTCACACCATCGGGGCGATTTTTATTTCCCGCACAAAGCAGTAAAAGTGAAATAATAAAAGAAGCGCGCTTGATCCCGATCTATACCGTTTTCCACGTAAGAGGGTGAAGGCTGCAAAATGTTTTCTATTCCCAACCCAGCCAGAAAGAGCTGAAAAGCTAAAAACTTTTCCTCTCGAACGACTAAATTACAAGGGTCGCCTCCAACCCTCCTTCCACTTGCCATGAAACTGAGACGCTCTTCGGGGGTGGTGGGGGGGGGAGAAACAGCTTTTCGAAATACACACGCACCAAAAAAAAAAAAAAATCCTAGCTTTTTAAATATGATTTCCTTTATGAGCAGATTGTAACCGAAGGATTATTTAATGCAAGGCATCTGTCTGGGGGGGGGAAAGTGCTGCTGCTGCTGCAGCGAAAGCCAAGACGCGCAGCCCAGAGCAGAAACTTTGCAGACGCTCGGATCTCGCCCGCGGAGCAGGAGCAGGACAAGGAGCAGGATCAGGACAAGGAGCAGGGACAGGAGCAGCCCTGCATCGCTGCGCAGCCAGAAAAGCAAGGGAAAGGCAAGGGAAACCTGACGGATTTGGTCGGGGATGTGAGATTTTTTTTTTTCCGTAATTAGCTCCAAAGTAGGGATGGCAACGTGGAGATTTAACAACAGATTTGTTTTCAAATTGTGGGCGCCGGATTATTCACTTTCAAATCACCTAATCAAACGCAGGTTGCTGCTGTTATTGTTAAGGTTCACAGAAAAGCTGATGATGATCCGGAGAGATCTTTCGCTTCCCCTTTTCCACGCTCCTCTATTTTTTTCTCCCCCCTTCACAAATAAAGAGTAAATACGCATCTGCTTTTTACGTCACGCAACTTATGCAACATTTCATCTGACTTTTTTTTTTTCGCCTGCCCATTTTTTTTTTTTTCACTCGGGAATGCGAGTTGCCATCGCCACGGATATCAAATGAAACTTGCCCAGATGTGTCAGAGAAAATAAAGACATCAGCTGCTTTTAAAATAGGACGCGAAAGCTGGCGAAGTTTTGTTGTTGATTCCCTCTTTTTTAAAAAAAGAAAGCCCCAACACTGCAGCAGTTAAAAGCAAAGATCCCTATCATAAAGGAGAAACAGATGGGGTGAGCGTAAGACAAATAATTAAATAAGTCGGGCTTTGCGTGTGGACGGCCGAGCCCTCGCCTCGCGGAACAGAGACCTTCGGGCGGCCAAACTGTATAAAAAGTGCTGGAAAACCGCCTGAAATTACAACATTTACATCAACTTTTAGCGGGTGACTCCAGCAGGCTGGGAAGCGCTCCGCGCCGCCCGGCCGCCCCGCTGCCCCCCACCACCACCCCCCCCCACGCGGGGGGCACCCCGGCCCCACGCACGCCCCGCTCCCACACGCGGTTTAGGGGGGTGAGGGTGGGTTTTGGCGGGGCAGAGCCGGGGCTGCGGGGATGGGGGGGGGTCGGCGGTAGCTCCGCACCGGCTACCTGCGGCCGGGGCTGGCCGCCCGCCCCGCCGCGCTGCCGCTGCCCCTCCGCGCACACGCACACACGCACTCACACCCACTCACGCCCCCCCCCGCGGCCCCCAGCCCTGCCGGCAGCCGACAGCGCCCACTATAGGGCCCGCAGCCTCTCGCACCCCCCCCTTTCCCCGGACCCCCCCCTCCACTCCAGCCCCCGGCAGCAGCAGCAACTTCCAGCGCTCGCCACTGAACTTTTCCTCAACTCCTTCCCCACCTCCCGCCGGTCGCCCGCAGCCCCCGCGCCGGCTCCGGTCGCCGCACACCCCCTCCCCGGTCCCCACCGAGCCGAGCCGGGCCGGGTGGAAGGGGTCTGGAGGGGTAAGGGAGGGGGGGATGCTGCAGGTTGCCTGCGAGCTCCGCGCCGCATCAGACATGTCTATGCAACATGGCAGAGAGGGAGGGTGAAAAGCCAAGAGAAAGGGGTATTGCACCTACTTGCGGCCAGCTTCCTCGCCCTGCCCTTGGATCGCATGCTGCCAGTCCCGCGGCCGATGCTGGCGTGGGGTTGGGGCGGGGGGGGGCTTTTTTTTTTTTTCCTGCCGGAGCTTTTCCTCCTTTTTTCGCTCCCCCTCTCCCTCTCTCCTCTCCCTCTCCCGCACACACACTCTCCCTTTCTCTCAATCCCGGCTCGCTATCTCTCCAGCATTGTCAGTTTGGACACCTTCGCACATGCGCACGGGCGGCTCCCCCCCGCTCTTCAACATTTCAGCGCCGCCAAAAAAAAGTTTGCAGCGATCCATCACCGCCGGTGGGGACCCTGACAGCCGCCACCGGGGCCGGGACGGGCCGGGACGGGGCGGGCAGCCGCCGCCGGGCTCCGCGGTCGCGGCCGTGGGGCGGCCGGGAGAGGTCACGGCGGGGGAACCTGCGCTCCCGCCGGGCAGGGGCTGGGGGGGAAGAAGTGACACCTTTTTGCTGCCTTTTCTTTTTTTTTTGGTGTTTTGGGTTTGTTTTTTTTTTTGCTGGGTTATTAAAGCTGTTCTGGCGCCTTTGCACCATTTAAATAGTTTATTCTCACCCGGCCGCAATTACCGTAGATCTCTGCGTATATACAGACAGAGAGATATAATTTGCTTATATGTTTTATTATGTATGCGTACCGTTAATTTGTACACTTTCCCAGCGCACACACTTTTTCCCCACCTTGAACTCGGCTCAGCCACCACCAGTTGGGCAGAAAAAAAGCGCTTTTAAAACAGTAACGCCGACCGCTCTAATCTGTTTTAATTACAGGGTTTGCCAATCAAAGAGGGAGCGCGCAGAAATTGGGAACTCCTTTAGGGGACGGCTGTGTCCGAGGTATGAATCAATCCAAACTACATATAGATTTTCCTCTGGTACAACCTCCTTGCATTAAACAGTTTTGTTCAATACCTTCCATGCGCTATTTATGTTCCCATTAATATCTGTTGCAAATCCTGCCAGACACCATAAAAGAAAATTACAATCTTTCAGACTCGGTGCTGCGCCAGTACATACACGCTGCTCAACTTTTTGTTTTAATAAAATCCTCAGCATCGCCCCTTCCCCCTTCAACCCCCCCCCCACACACACACCCCCACCCACCCCCCGGCTGCCGGTGCGCGGCCCGGGGCCGCCCGCGGAGCCCCCCCCGCCCCGCACCCCCGGACACCCCCGCGGCCGGGCCGTGGGGCGGGGGCACGGCGCATCCCACGCCGCTCCCCCAAACGCCCGGCGGAGGGGCGCAAGCGCTTGAAACCCGCTCCGCGGAGCCCTCCTTGATGCCCGTCGTTATTTTTAATTTGCAAATTGGATTTTTTTTTTTCTCCAGAGTCGCGCAGCTGCTCCGTGCCCACCCCCTCCCCGCAGCCGGGCGGGGGTGCACCTAACGCCCCCCGTACCGGGCTCGGCCTCCCCCAGCCACAGATCCCCGCCGCTCGCCCCCCTCGGTGCTGTCCCGGGCGGAGCTGGGCCCCTCTGCCCCGGCGGGGGCTGGCGGCGAGCGGCCCCCGGCTGCGCGGGGGATGCGCGGGGCCGGGCCGGGCTGCGGGGCTGCCCGCGGGGAACGGGCACTGCCCGACCCCGGCCCTGCGGGGCTGCGCCGGGCTTTCCCCAAATCATCCCCCCCCTCACTGACACTGGGGAGAAGGGAAAACGCCCGGCAACTTTGCAAAACTCCCCCCCGCGCCTCCCGCTCCCCGGTTTAAAGGGAGCAAAGCCGCCGTCCGGGCAGGGGTGCGCGTCCTTCCCCCCGCCCGGGGAGCCCGCTCCCGCTCCCGCAGCCCGCCTGGGAGCCCGGTGGCCGGGCCGGTCGCGCAGATGCGCCTTTCCCGGGCGGGCAGCCCTGACCCCGGCCGCGCCCGCCCGTCCTCGCCACCTGCCCGCCGGCCCCGGGAGCCCGGCAGGTGCCTCGCCGACGCCCGGGGCTCCCGGCCGCCCTCCCGGGCCGCCCCCCGCCGCCCGCCCCGCGGCCCTCGGCGTCGCCCGCCGCAGCCCCGCCGGGCTGGGCCCCCTCCCCGAACGGTCCCGGCCGCCCCCCGGGAAATCCGTTTCGTTCGTGCGGGGAGGCTCCTCCGCGCCGGCAGCCTCCGCTCCTTCGCGGGTGGGAAGCGGCCGGCTGCGGGCTCGTTTGCAGCCGATCCACGGGCAGAAAGAAATATTTAAATTTGGGGGTTTGGGGTGGTTTTTGTGGATGGAGGGGTGGAATGAAATCTATTTCTAACGCAGGCTGGGAGACCGAGCGCACCCCCGCACACACGGGTTTCAGTGCATTCCCCGTAACAGGAAATTTTCTCTTCCTTAAATTATAATTGAACGAGCCCCGCAGCCTACTTGGAGAAAAGTTGGAATTCTTCATCGAGGTATTTGTTGCGCTATTGTCTTTGTGCAGTGAACTTTACATCGTGTTATTCAATCTCAATCTATATTCTCCTAGCTACCAGTAAGATTAATTTAATCATTGTAATGCAATTATTAATACTGTTTACCCAACGCTTGATTTCAGGTTTGCTGTTAAGAAATTAAGCTCCTTGCTGGGTGACCGAAAAGCTATGCAGGGATTTCCAGCCCACGTTGAAATGAAACAGTCCTCTTTATTTAGTCTCAGAACTCCAGCTTTCAGCCACGGGCTCAATTAGCCAAAATGGAAACAATTTTCATTCATTGCAATAACTCACTGTTCTGCTGATCACTTTCAAAATATACACTTTATTATTATATGCTGACCTCGGTGCCGCGAAGTGGCAAGGCTAGAAAGAGGCAGAGGGATCTCTCCAGCCCCCTTGGGCTGTAATTATTAGAAATTAATTGGGTTCAGGACCCTGGGTAGCATGGGTAAATTAATAGCTTGTCTGGTTGTTTAAATCCGAATTCTCAGCCCACGGGAGAGCAGGGGAGGGAGGCTCTCCCTCCCCGAGCCCGCCCCGGGAGAGCGCGGCGAGGGCTGGGGCAGCGCGGACCGGACCCGCCGGCTGATTTTCCTCCTTCTTTTCACCGCCGCATTGTTTTCGGGGAGCTATTTAGGGGTTAAAAATCAAAAATAAAGATCCTGTATACTTGGAGCTGTCGTGCGGGAGTAAAAGTGAAAAGGGAGCCTTAGGCAAAAGGAAATTACTGCAAGCCCGCGTGACCTTTCCGAGAGGTAATCAATCAAGTGATCAACAGGGATATTTATCATTGCTAGATGGGGCTACTTTACAAATGCACAGGAGGGGGGGGGGGAATACACACACACACAAAAGTTTGGATAAACCCGGTAAGTCTGGAGACAAATACGGAAAGTTTAATCACCGGGAAGATTGCACATTTTCTTTTTCTGAGCTCTCAGAAGGAAAGGAAGGGAGAAAACCGCTCCAAAGTTTCCCAGTAGAAAATGCCTCCTGTACTAGGTGGTCACATGGAAGCTGTCCACTTTGCTTTGCAGTCCTGGGAAAGGCTGGGAACGACAGATGTGATTTAAAAAAAAAAAAAAAAAAAAAAGCACCAAATACAAGGGAAAATAATAGAGAGAGATTGAGGCTTTGATAACCGGGCTCGGTGTTTGTTTTTATGTAATGTGTTTTTATTTGCTGGCTCGAAACTCGGAGGCTGCGGAGCCCAGTCCTGCCTGCCTCTAGTCCCCGAAACGGTTAACTCCGAAAACAAAACAAAAAAAAAAACCCACCCCGTGCCCCCTACTATATGAAATCAGCGATCTGGTTCAATTAAACTTGCTCTCCGTAGCATAAAGCATCCACCACAATACAGGCAATGAAAACCAACAATAAAAGCCCATGCATTTTCTGCGCAGTTTCCTTCTCCCTTGTAAAACATGCCGTCGTGTAAGCACCAGACATTTAATTTTGCTCCCTATAACTTACCGGATTCCTTAACAAACCCACTATGACCACTTTTTTTTTTCTTTTCTTTTTTTTTTTCCCCCGCTTTCGGACTGTGCTTCACGCACACGCCTGCACAAAGCCTCCCTGTTTGCGCCTAGTGCTGGTGCCTTTAAACGACTTTCGAGGCGGGGGAAGCAGACGCCGGCGCCCCCGTTGCCCCCCCGCCCCCCCCCGGTAACGCCACTCGACCCGTTTTTGGGGCGAAATCCGCGGCTAACGGCTGCGCGCCCGCGGAGCGCGGCGCTGCGCTGCTGGCTGCGCGCAGGAAGGGCCGCGGTGCCCGGCGGAGCTGCGCGGTTGCCGCCGCCGCTGCTGGGCTTCGCCCCGGCCCCTTGCGCGCCCCTTGCGCGCCCCTGCGCGGCGCTGCGCGGTCTGCGGCGCCCCCGCGCGGCCGCGGGCAGGCACTGCAGGGTGCGGGCGGCCGCGGCTGGGCGCTGCCGGCCGGTCCCGGGTGGGAGCAGGGGTGAAGACCCCACGCTGACGACCGTCAGGAGCGAGGAGGAAAATAAGCCCAAAGCGGGTTTTCACGGGACACAGGTTTCCGGGCCGCGGTAGGCGCTTGGCAGAGCACGAGGGCTCCGTCTGGATTTCCAACGGGCCTGGAATTCTCCCGTCCCTGGTAAAAGTGCCACGGAAAACACTGGGGCTGGGAAGAATGAAGTGCATTCATAGGTTGAGAGACAAGTACAGAATACCAGGAAGCCATGCAAAACACTCCACTAGAAATAGTTCCCTGTGAAAACGGTACAGCATGCCAGCTATGAAGTAGATCTCGTTTACTGCCCGTAGGAAGGACTTGGATTTCCATGGCATTGAGACTGAAAGACAAACACAGAAAAATGAACAGGCTAGTGGCTAGGTTGAAAGACCAGGGTGGGAAACGGGGACACCGGAGGACTGAATCTGATTTTCTACTTCGTCCCAGATTTCCTGGATCACTTTGCGTTGCCCCCTCAGTCCAGCGCTCCTCCATCCCTCGCCTGAAACGGAGGGAAGCTGCACCAAACCCAAGGGCTGGAGGTCTCTGTTTTAAGGTGCCGCAGCAGGGTTGGCGTGCTCCTGCCCCTCGGCCCCGCGAGAAGGTGGCAACGCAGGACCATCCCCAAACACGCAACAGGACTCACATATTAACTAACCGTAACAAAAAACCTCATTTACCAATTTACCAAGGAGAGGCGCAATCAATATCCTCAGCCCAAGCTCCTTTCCAAGACTTAAAGCTCTTGCTGGCCAAAAAAGTCATATCCTCAAGAGGTTACCCCTGGTACGTCTTGCTCTTAAAGGAGCATCAGTGGAGACGTAATTGGAAAAATTAAAGAGGAGGAGGGGGAAAGTAATTACAGGCCACTAGAGAAAAACAAACATGTTCTGAATGTAGACAAAACATTGAAGAGAGGGGAATTAATAGTACTACAAATCAAAAGGGAAAAATGTCAGCAGAGATCAGCAGAAAGTGAACATCCTATTACAAGCGAAAATAGAAATAATCAGAATCAAGGAGAAACACAGAAGGGGGAAGGAATTTGGAAAGCAACCTGAAATAAAAATAAAGGAATGGAGTAAATTTTACTCGGTACTCAGCAGTAGTTAAAGCTGGCGTATGAAGGTTTAAAAAAAGCAGGTGGGTCAGCAGGTGAGAGAAAACCTCAGCTGATCGGACACAAGAGTTTTGAGATTTGCACCAACTGGCTCCCACTATGCAAAGTGAACTGGGCAAGGCTAGAAAATCCCTGCAGAAGATGAAAGGGGGTTTTCTGGTGTCTCCCATGCCCTTCCTCTTCCTCCCCGGTCTCCCCCAGTGGCTTCCCAGAAGGAAGGAGCTGGGGACTGGCGAGATCGGGGCTTTGAGGAGCTGTTGTCCCCTTTGGGCAACGCAATGAAGATGGTGCAACAAGCGCTGCTCAGCTCTGATGGGTCAGTAAAATGCTCCCGCGAAGCTCATTTTCTTTTGCTGAAGCCACGTTCTGAAACAGGCCTGCCCAACACTGTGAAGGCCAGGGAAGCTTTGGTTATTGAGCTGTTTAAAGAGGATAATATGAAAAAACATAAGGGGAAAACATGTAATGAGGTGATGGCAGAAAGGCTTCCAGCTAGCAGCGCTGAAACAAATGACGTTTTGAAGTAAAAAATGAAATCATCTCTTTGTGTCGTGAGAGCAGGATCATGACCAAGGACTGTCATCACGGCCGTGGAGTTTCCCTTTGTTGGTGCTTTATCTGCTTTCCTTCACAGTGTTACTACCAGGCAACGAGCGGGCTTCTTTCTGCTTGTCTTTAAAGGAACCGCAAAGGCAGGTTAACACATCAGCCTTTATAAAATCCACAAACCCATTTTTCCCTTTAAAGCATAAGGAACACATTCATATTTCACTCCCATTTCTCTCCAGTACAAAAGCACAGGGTCGGAATTAATGAGTAAAGTAGTTGTGTGACGTTTTATATTGTATTGGCATTTATATAGTGCTTTTCACAGGCTTCATGTCAAAACCCTTTACAGGGCAATAAATCATATACCTTTCCTGATGAAATTGTATGTAGGCAATTGGGCACCTATCCTGCCCTCGGCAATGTCCCACGTGCGAGACACGGGAAGTGTGATGAAACCTGCAGAAGTGGCTCTGAAAAAAATGGATGTAGGTCAAACTTTCCCCCCTTAATATCCTGCAACATGTTAAAAAGTCTTTAGAGCCCACTTGAACAGCCACAGGAAAGCCCTAACCTTAACATGACAAAGCTTCTATTACAGTCTGAATTACTCAACATGCAAATTGAATTGTGGGTCTTACACTTAACCCCAGGTTTTTTTGCCTCTGAATTCAAACAAGATGTCCATTTACACGGAAAATAAGCATTTGTCAATGGAGTTCATTTCTAAAAATAGTGTTCATTCGCAATGCTGAACCCTAGTATCAAATTTTGGATCCTAGGCTCTCTGTTAGCATTCACAAATATCTCTCCCAACACGAAATTTGCAATGTGACAACGCATCTCTGCCCTGCCGGCGTTCGCTTTCTTATTTGCCATTTTTCAGATAACGAAGAGTAATGAAGTTCTGAGAACTGTACGCCCGATTAGACTGCCTCTTTTATTTGTTTATTTGCATTCCTGCCGTCTTTCCAAAGCCACTTTTGGGTAAGAAAAAATGGAAAGTCATTTAAAGTCTTTTTGGGGAGAGATCATAGAATGGTTTGGGTTGGAAGGGACCTTAAAGCTCATCTGGTTCCACCCCCTGCCATGGGCAGGGACACCTTGCACTAGCCCAGGCTGCTCAAAGCCCCATCATAGAATCATAAAATCATAGAATTGTTAAGGTTGGAAAAGACCCTTAAGATCATGGAGTCCAACCGTTAACCTATCACTGCCAAGTCCACCACTAAACCATGTCCTCAAGCACCACATCTACAGGCCTTGATGGCTGGGGGTGGTAAGCAGGAGCCAGAGCTCTGCTCCGTTGTCCGGCCGGGAGAACCACAGCGCTTTGCCCAGCTGAGAGCTTTTTGGGTTCCGTGGGTGTCAAAGGAAGCTTTGCAGAGCGTCCCTCCTGGCAGGCCGTACCCCCTACCACTTAAATGCAATTGCCCCGAGATTGCACAAAGGCAATGGCTGAGAAGCAAATGGAAAATCTTTGCAGTAGCTCAACACCATTTTAAAACCACTTTTCCACCTCCCCTATCTGTAACACGTGGAAACCGATAACATTCTGCACGTACTGGCTGACAGTTCAAATGCATTAGAAACCAACTTAGTTATGATTTATTAGCCGGAAGAGCTGTTAGAATAATTTGTAAGTGTGAAAGAATACAAAAAAAACCCTGTTCTCTACCAAACAGACATTTAGATTACTTAATCTAAAATCAAAGTAATTCAGAAGTAAAACAAAAGTAAACAGGTAAAAACACATCGCCCGGTTCCATTAACTGCCATGGGCTACATTAGAAGCGGAGGGTTCTTGCATCTTTTCAGAGGCGGTTAAGGTCTTGCGAGATCCGAGCGTTAGCTGTGCAGATACACCACCGTGTAATGAACTAGCACTGCCCTTGCTTTCTCCTGAGTATTATATCACAAGCTCTTAACTCACAAGAGCTCAAATTCACACCTTGTTGTTGCGCTCTGATGGCAACGTAGCATAATTTTGTCTCCTGTTCCCATCTCAGTATACAACTTATTTAGTAGTTTACAGAATGATCTGTAAATAATACACATGCACAGACTTCACTGAGATGGATGACAATGATAATTAAAAAGGTCTTTTTGGTGGGAGACATTATCAGCATCAATAGTTAAAGCAGAATTTTAAGAGCAACCTACATGTTAGAGCCTGTAAATTCTATTCTTTCTGGCAGTAATACATTCGAAGATTAAATTAGACTAAATGTTTGTTACAACAAACAGATTTATGTTAGCATTCGGGATTATGCTCCCAGTCAATGTTTATTATGCTTTTGGTCATATTTATTCTAAAGGTCTCATTTTCCTACTTCCATAATTTTTTGATCAGTTTTGTTTAAACTGGAAGCCTTTTACTTTTCACTTTAAAAATTACTGTTTCTTCTTAAAACTTCTAGTAGGTTATGGTATCTGGAATGAGTACTAAGAAAAAGAAAACAAGCTAAAATAAATTACTATCTAATCTAACCCATCTGACTATTTCTAAGGTACCTATTATTGTGGTATCAAAGTACTGGATCTCTGATAGCATGTGATCTTTGATCTTGAATTGGACCCCCGATAACATTTTTTAATTAAGCATCTTATTTGATGCCTGCTGTAGCTAACATGCAAATAGCATCACATAAAGAACAAAAGTTACGAGAGCAGCGAACAGAAAACGGTGGCTGGTTACAGCATGTTTATTGTACCAAAACAAAGAACCCCATCCTCCAGTCCCTGCTGAATTAAAATTATCAGGTTCAAAGTTCAAAGACTGAGTAAAAACTACCTAGAAATGAAAAAGGCTTTCAATCTATTAAAATTAAAAGTGACATAAAACGGTTTGTCAGAAGCAAATTTGAGGTCCTCGCAAAAGTAATTCAGAAAAGCTATGATTTTTCAGCTTCCTTTGCACTCCAGTGCCCAGCAAACATTCCGTTCTGTTGCAATCCTTCACCAGGAGTTTTGTTTAAGACTTCCACGCTGGCTGAGATAAACCACGTTTGTTCTCTTTGAAAGGTGTTTTCAAAATACGTTTTGCATAGCACTCATTAGAGTTAAAGCATGACTGCACTGACAAACTTTATATGACTATATTCACAGTCGATTTGATAGCTCTTTCTAAGAGACATTAAGAAGGAAGATATCATTAGAGCACTGCTATTTCAATTTGTTGAGGCTTATATGAAAGCGCATATCGACCAACACATTATATCGATACAGGGCATACACAGACACCACTTGCAGCTGACAGAAGTCGAGTGTGTTCAATTCCTTCCACATCAGATAGGAATTACTCCCTTGTATGTCAGACGCTGCTACTTCTGCTTAGGACACAAGTACAGATGCCATTGCTCAGACCTTTCTGCTAGATATGCAATCCCAAAAGATTTCAGTCACACTTAAACCCAACATATACTAAAGCCCCACTGTTTTAGATGAGTCATCAAGCATAGTATCATGCTACTTTGACTACCAAGTAGTCTTTTTAAAAATGTCTTTGGAAAATTTTCTGAAATATTCCCATTTGCTTCTCTATATCGTTTCTTTCATTCTGCACTCATCACCGTAACATGAGCACACTCCAACAGCACACTAAACAGCTGTTTGACCATTTTTTGCCCCAGCATCTTCCCAGAGGGGGATGCATATACTGTGTAGTGATTTGTAAGATTTACATTTTTCACTTTGATACAACCCCATGTAAAGATATCACCGCGAGTTCTCTGACGGCTCTGCAGCCTAGAGGAGCAGCCTCTTGGTATCTGCTGCCTGGAAGAAGGCAGAGGATAAACAGAAGTCATCTCACACTTATCACAGGTCAAAACTCAGCCCTTTCCTTTCAATTGTCACAGAGATAATGACAAAAAAAGTATAGCCACAACTACAGCAAGCAGTAAATAACAATAGACATCAGGTTCCAGAAAGAACAACAGATGACATTTCCATTTGTTTATTTTACAAAGTAGTTGGCATTTCTAACTGTAGTAACCAAAAAAAGCCCTTGAAGGTGAAGACCCAAGTCGATTTGTGGCTTCCCTTCGATGGAGCAGCTGGGGCAGCGCTCATGAACGTGTCGGGTAGAGCAGAGCCATCGGAGCACTGCCTGCCAGTCCCTGGAGATGCCGCAGCCCAGCACCAGCTCCGAGCCCCAGGAGGCCCTCCCTGCTAACCCGGCTATGCTCTGTCCGCATCTCATGTTTGAGCAGGAGCAGCCAGGGTCTGCAGCAGAATCTGGCTGAGGAATGAATGACAAAACCCCATAGAAGAGGCAGGAGAGCGAAGATCTCATTTTTCTCCTTCCTCACATTTCCTAAGGTAACTGTGGTTTAGCCTTTTGGTTTTCATTTTTCAGGAAAGTCCTTAAGCCTCGTTCACAGCAGTCTTTATGGCTGAGAGCTCATTCATCAAGAGCAAAATCTCAGATGCAAACAAAGTTCATGATGGAGTGCTGAGGTGCAAAGTTGAAAGAAAAGAAAAATAATTTTTCCCATCCCAGAAATCATTTCAAAATTTCGGAAGCATTCCCAATTGCAACAGGATGAACTTAGAAGTGGGATTTGTTTGTTGGTTGGGGGTTTTTTTGGTTTGTTTTTACGAAAGCGCAGGAAAAGAGCGCTCTAACAACATCATAACCCAGAATTAGGGCTCTCCTGGAATGTGAAGACTTTGGGGGTTAAGTCCTTCTTCTCAGACAGGCAGATCAGGGTTAGAGCACACTCCCTCTAGATTCTAGCCTGAAAACAAACTTTTTATTACAGAAGTTTCACTGAAACTGGCATGTTCCCACAAAATGTTTCAGTGGTGAGAAAAAAAGAGTTCCCGAGTGTAAAACGCTGCCAAAAAAATTCCTGATTGTTTCTAGCCAGTGAGCAAGCAAGTGTGTCATTTTGCCATCAGTGGAGAAGGGTCTCTCTGTCCCAGCGGGGCTGTAAGGTCATGCTTCAGCTTATCCCCAGCAACTTGTTTGAGCATCCACACTGCTAGGTACCTAAAATAACGTAGGGTCATTTTCAAATGCATTTGAGCAGTTTGTATTGTAAATGCTTCTATAAAAGCAATGAGCATGGCTAAAGAACACAGACAGAAAGGTACCGTGACCTCTTTTCTATCCTTTTACAGCAATCTCTATTCCCTGCATATACACATACACACCCATTCATGAAGTGTGAAGAGATTTTGAAAATAAATCTTTCCCAAATATTTACTCTTCAAACCTATATGCTTTTAAAAGAGAGGTGGGATCCAGCTTTCACCTGTGGCACTTAGCACTTGCCTTTTGTTTGCGTGTTGGGAAAGGCCAGAAAGGAGAAGCTTTCACGTTGCCTGAAATTGATTGCAAGGTTCCCTGATCTGTCAAAACTCAAAGTCTTTCTGGAGGAGAAATCCTGAAAAGGAGCTGGCTAACGTAGCACAACTGCAGTCGTGAATCTGATGGAAGGTTTGGTGGGTACCAAAGCAAAGGACAATGTGAGTGCCCCTATCAGCTGAGCTTGTTTTACACCAGCGCTGCTGGGCGTTTTGGAGGGGGTATACCAAACTTGGTGTAGTGGCTGTTTCAGAAGCCAGGGTGCTGAGTCAGCACTTCTAGGGACCACTCTTGCCTTTATCACTTGTGAATACTGGATGCAGTTAAGCATTTTATATTAAAATCCCCATGCTAAGTTACACATGCTACTCCTTATGATACTCAATCCATAATAATAGCAATGCTTTGCAGTTAGAATGCATTAGTCAACCCACGCTAACTCCATCTTTTTCCAGACTCCTTTGCTATCCCCAAAGAAGCAACACAACACCTGCCCTTATCCCCGACAAAACAAGCACTACCAGAGAGGAAAAGCGTCTCTACGTTACAGGCAAAAGAACACCTCCGCTGGCTGCTCTCAAAGAAAATCCAGCTGAGCAAAAGAAATCCTGCTTTCTCTCTGAAGAAGACCTTGTGTGCTCAAAACAAACTTGAAAGAACTCAAATACTTCATATGATTTTTAATTAATTCTATCCAGACACACAGCAGTCTGAGAAGCTGTAGTGTGACATATATAACCTCCTTATGTTTCACTATTTACATTGTGTTATTCTCTGGCTATTTCCCAACCCTATTCATTCACCCTAGAGATCAATTTATGCACCAAAATAAAAAGTATGATCTTATCTTTGCGCTGTACAGAAAACCGAAACAAAATTTCTCATGGGAGGCAGGGGTTAAGACGCTGGACTGGGTGTCAGAGAAGTGGTGTTCTATTCTTGGCTCTACCACTCGCTTGCTGTGGGAGCTTGTAGAGCAAGATATAGAGCAGGAATGGAGACTCTAGCCAATAAATTCCTCCTCTGTAACTTTTCCTCTTTCATTATGCATGAGAGTGAGTTTTTCCAGCGTTCAAGCATACATCTGAAAGCCGGGGAAACGCGACTCAACCAAAATACAGAACCAGCAGAGAAAGAAAATGAGTGGAAAACATCAATTACAAAGTTTTCTTGGGAGCCTCTGAAGTACTAAAACAGAACCTCTACTCACACAGCAAAGACAGAGGACCAAATTCAGCCCCAGTTTTGGTAGGCATCCCCCCAGCTATTGCACTAGCCCTGCACGAGGGCTGACTTTGGCCCGCTGTGCTGCTACTCCTTGACCCCTTTCCTGCTGCAGGCAAGTTTTCTGAGACAGCAAAAAATAAAAACTCAGGCCAGGGGGGAGAGGTGGTGTTTTGTTTTTAAACCTACGCTTTGGTTTTGAAATAAACAATCTGACTTTTAAAAAGTAAAAATAGAATTTATTAGGGCAACTTTGATTCAAAAGCCATAGCTAAGAGTATATCCAGATCTGGAGTAGCTCACAAACTGCCTAAATTAAGAACGACAAACTCTCAGTTAACTCCTACTGGAAGCGGTATTTCTGTGCCCTTCAACAGGAACAGACCAGACAGTACTTCTTGCTTTAGGTAATAGTTGTGATGTAACGCACCAAGTTGTAACTTTTCTTATCAGTTTGGGAGAACTGAAGAAAAAGTAAGCATGTAGGTCCTCCTTTAGGCATGGCTGGGGCCAGGCTCTTGTACCACTGTGCCAGCTAACGACTGAAGAGCAAGATTTTTAACTACGGTGTTCTGTGCGCAAAATACATTGTCATGAAGCTGATTTTCCTGGCCTTATTTATTTTTAATCATTTTACCACCTACTCAGAGAATCTGCACCACATTCTGCTTTGAGCCGTGTTCTAGATGTTCGGTGCAGACTCAACTCATGTGCTGACAGCTTTACAGCCGGGTCTTGGACCCTTTAGGCTCACAGAAACAGAACACTAATCTGGTTGTAGAATATTGTTCAATATTAACTTTTTTCTAAATTTTCTATATGATATATGGGAATATATACCTTGTTTTAAAATTTTAAGAGTCGTATGAAATCGAAGACTGACCAACAACCTCACAAAAGCAGCTGCTGTACAGTGTCAGTTCTCAAACACAGGTAACCCTGGTTCTACTGTATAACGAAATACATGATCTTGGCCCAGGTGGAAAAAAAATCTTATTCTGACAATCCCTCAAAAAGCCAAGTTTTCAGAAACTTTTGGTCTGAAAGTCAGGCCCACTAGGGTGGCCAAATATAGGATATATCAAGTCATAAGTGATTTACTAGAAATGTTAGCAGTGACCATTGGTCTCCTTACAAACAAAGTGTTTATTTCCTCTTCTTTTTTTTCATGTCAAATCTCTAATATTTTTTATTTTTCAGAGCCCATAACAAACTGTCCCAGCCAGTTGCTCAGGAAGAACTAGCTTCTTGATATGTATGAACAATCCTTCCAATTTTATACTTTCTAAAATCTTCTACATTTTAATTGATTAAATATTAGGTAACCGCAGTCCTTAATCTTTAATCTACGTGCAACGCACACTTGATATATAACAATTATTTCTTAATAAAATATAATTATAAAAATTCAAGGCAGTCTCAGAGAATGTGCAACTGAAACTGTTAATATACCTGAGGGATTATTTCCACGCTTATGTATATTAGGCATTATATAAAACACAGGATTTCTTGGGACATTATCAACAACGGAGAATTTTTTTTTTAAACCTGCTTTTTACTGATTGCATTATCGAATTCAATTTTATTAGCTTGAATCTTCTGGGAAGGATATGATTTTAATAACGCATAAAAGGTTTGCCTGGTAGTTGGCTGTTGGCTTTTACTTGATACTTAATGTAATCTGTAATTACTATAGCAGCTCCTATGTTGGCTAGTGTGTTAAGGTCACTGGAAAGCTATACTGTGTTGTGCTTGGTGTACAAGAACATCCTTCTGGTGATTGATGGCTACACCCTATGGAAATGCTTTAATTTTGTCCTTGAAGCACGCCTTTAAGGAACGCTGTCAATATGTATTCTTCCTCATCAAGCACTACGTGGTCCTTAGGAATCTGTAGACAGCCCAAGATCTGTCTCTCTACCAACGAGCATTCAATAACATCTCCTTTGGCTTTCAAATTTGGTTCCCAAGTCTTCAACCAAGGAACGTACATACCTCTTATTTATTAGAAAGGGCTCCTTTAAAAGGCACATTTCACCTTGCACAAGCATTAAGATGGAAAACACTTGAAGCCCTCACTGTACTTAAAAAAAAAAAAAAAAAAGTGTGGCAGGACTTGGCTTCGAGAAGGTAGGCTTTCACCTTTTTAAGTATTGTTCCCTCTTGCGATAATTTTTCTTTAAACTGTATTCCTGAACTATCTGAAACACTTGGCCAGAACTTACAGTTGAGAAACACACTTAAAACATTATTTGAACTGGCTTATATTACAAGACTAAACTGTATTTTAAAGAAGTTTAACATTACCGTGCTGTAGCCAAGCCCTGTGACACAGCAGGCTTGCAAGCCAGCAAGTCACCTGCAGCTTCACATGTCGTCTGCTTCAGTGGTACTACCGAGACAAACTTGAAAATAGAAGCAAAGTGCTGGAAATACTCCAGAAGTGCAGTATCCCCGAGCTTATTAAACTTGGAGTTCATACTCACAAGATTTCCATGACATAGACTGACAACTAAAACAATGGTCAATATTAATCACACAATCGGCAATTTAACTATTAGTCTACTTCTGTTTGTGATCCTCACTGGATGTAAACCAACTTTTTGTCCGTGCTACAAGTTTGCTACATTAAAAATAACATTCCCGAGGGAAAAATCAGTATGGAAAGTCCTCTGATTGGAGAACGAAAAATCAACTTGGTAGAAAAATGGATGATTTTGAAAAGCTGATTAATGGGTAATTTTTTTCTGTACTTCATACCAATTTCTGTACTAGATAAGATTACTTTTACAGTCTATAAGTTTATTTCAGACAAGTGGTTCGCTGAAAGGTTCTCGTGCTTTCACAAAGAAAATCAGGAGCAAGACTCCACTTGTCATTTACCAATATTTGCCATTCATTTTCATAGTTTCAAATGCATGGTTGCTGCTCCCTCTGAAAGCAATTAGAACACTGATTTATAAGCCATAGGAATAGAAATTTGTAAAATACTTCACCAGTAGTATTTTGGTATTAAAAACACCAATAAAGAATCATTATCTTCACCTCCAAGAAAACAAAAAAACGGCTCCCCGAGATGGGTTTTAAAGATTTTTTTCAGTATAGAACTTCACACTTTAGCTTGTTGACTACCTCTTTTCTCAGTGAAATTCGTTTGTTTCATGTTCACTAAATGACCTGCCATTCTGCGGGGATGGGTGGCCTCATCTCCAGTTCCAGCCACAAGTGACTATGGTTTTTCTGTATCTCCCAGCTCACATTGACAATGATGTAGATTCTTCTTGGGACCAGATGCATTTAAACCATAGACAAGAGTCAAAAGGCTTTTTTTATAACATCAATTCGTCTTAGCTCTTATTGCAAGTTTGAACCTGCTGCGAGACCAACACAGATGGAAACCAAACGTATCGTCGTTCATGCCTGCTGGAGGAATAGGGAGCTTTTAAACATTGCTCTCTGTAGCTGCTAAATGACTAGCACGGACAGACCAATAAGCCTCTGCCTTTGAACAGTTCAAGTCCTGTGATTCCCTCCCCTGAAAATTAATTTTGTTGTACTTATCAGCTGTGTTGCATCATTCTTGTCGTCAGAAAAAACAAACACACACACAAGAAACTGAGTAACAAAACAACTAATATTTCTATACCCTGCACGGCCAAGTCTGTGGGTTTACTTTTTTGCTATAAATAAAAACAATCTAAAATCAACATTAATACAGAAGAAAACTGCTATTCAACACATCAGTGAGAACCCCCGTTACCTGTAAGGCCACTACTGTAATCCCCGATAATTTCTTGGGAGCAGAATCAAAGGACTACAGCATGCAAATTCAATAAGAAAAATCCAGCCAGAATAAATAGAGAAAACATGAAAACAGTGATTTTCTGGCACTCTGTTTGAAAGGAAGAGTTAAATTAATACATGAAAAGATCCTATCAGCTCTGACTTGTCTGAGTTATTAATTGAACACCTTCTTGGAAACATGTAGATAAAGACGTGTACCTTAGAGAATACGAGATAAGAGTGAAAGGAAAGGGAGAAAAATTAGCAGTTTTGCCAGTTCACTCCCTTAATTGTCAAGCTAAGGTTGTTCAAAGCCGCCTGGAAGAGCGCAATATGAAATGGTAACTCAAGTGCAGGCTGATGATGCAGAAGATAAAAACTTCAGGACTGTACTTAAACATACTTATCTTTAGACACAGAAGAGGCTGTAAAGCCAGCTGAACGATATAAAGCTGTTCTAAAACAAGACAAATGTATACTCCATGTGTTATAAGCAGTTCAAGCTGCTTCCTGTGATGAAAAACATGGACTGTACGGTAGACATACTACAGCTAAGTACAATAGATCCCATGATACAGTTGTTTAAAGGAATATTAGAGTGATGAAAGAAGTGATGGAATTCTGCTCTTTAGGAGGCTCAGAGGCTGAACCAGAGAGAAAAGGTTTAAGCATGCAGACTTGGTAAATTTTCCGGATCCTGAAGGTTTGCAACCTAGAAGACAGTTTTATGCATGAAGAGGAAACAATAGAGCTCTATGGGTCTATTGCCCCGGGCGAAAGGAGAGGAGGACAGGAGGGCTTAGCACGGCTCATCCATAGCCTCAAAAGGAGGTCAGTGTCGTTATCACCGTTTTATAGACGAAGAATCTAAGAAGCTCAGAAGGGCGCATCTGGGGTCAGTAGCAGTCTGGGGACCAAACCCCCGTCGTCACTTCGTTTCAGTCAGTTTCTCTCCTTTCTGCCTTATTTTGTCCCCCACAGAGCACAGTGAAGCGTCCAACTGTACAAGTCAGATAATACCAATACAGTAATAAGAAACAACCTTATTAAAATACTAATTGCAGCACTGAAATGTTTTCTATGAAATTATCGTAGCTGCCAATATTTCATCATTAATGTACAAAAGTCTGATTATCTCTTCAATAAAAACAGAGAAATGCTCGCCTTTAAACTCGTTATCATTGCAAAACAGAATGCTATGATAATGCACGAGAACTTTGGTTTGCAGCTGCAAAATTCCCAAAAGTCTTGTGACTCCGTTATAACTTTGTTATAGATGATTACCTTCCTCACATAACTCCCACGTTCGCTTTTGGGAAACAAAGTATATATCCCACAAAAGCAAACAGTAAATTTATTTAAATAAATGAGAAATGTGGAAAGCAATTTATCCTACAACATATTGCTGTGCACTAGAAAGGCTAACATTTGCACATCTAGTTTCAAATGATACAATGTGCTTTTAGAGGCAAAAGCAAAATCGAATATCTGCAAATGCTGATCTCCGATCCTATTTTCAGTGGGGTCAAGGTGTGAAACTAATTTGTCAAGGTGAACCCTGAAGTTTATAGACAGGAAATAAAATTCTTTAATTTGTGTAAAGGTATGTTTTAATTAATTTCTCAACCAAATATAAACTGAAAATTACTACTGTTGTGAGCAAACTTGAAAAGGAATAAAAATCTAGTGTTAACAAACATTTCTTCATCACTTGAGTTTATCTAGAATGCACATTGAAAAATACATTTTTAAACACCTTTTTAGATAGGGACAATTCATTATAGTCCCTTCCTGTGAGGCTGAAATGGCATCTTTCAAAATTTTTGCTTTGAATTGGATTCTATAAAAAAAAATTATTTAAATTGCAAAGGTTTCTATTTAGTGGCAGTTTACCTGTACTTGAAAAAAGAAAAAGTTTTTACAAATAGTTTCACTTAAATTCCTACCCAGGAATGATCCTACGTGCACATGAAGTTCTGTAACGCACGGAGTTCTACTCTTCTGTTTTACAAATGAATGGCTATTGCCATCTAGCGTTGGAAAAAATACAATCAACAGCAAGCGCACATCCAACAGACCTTCACAGCACAGATAAGATGTAGAAAACAAAGACCTCACCAACCATAAGGGAGCAGCTTACCCTGTCGAAATCTCTGAAATACAATATTCAACTGACCAAAGAGAGGTAGAAAAAACGTCTCTTCTACTCCTGAACCATTATCTGGTTTTGGTCTGATATCACTGGGAACTATAGGAGTCCAAACATTGACAACTGTTCTTTTTGTACAGATTTGAGGGTTTGTAAGACTCCCTCAGTGACTAGAGTTGCACACACACAAACCAAAAGATTAACTAATAAAACTTAATTTTAAGATACTATTAGGCCCAAGTTATGATCATGCCTCTGCAAACTGAAATCTATAAATGCCGAAGGTAGAAGCCACCCCCCAGCTTTCGATGCAAAGGCCATGCAGTACAGAACTCTTGCTCGAAGACGGACCTGAGCTGACCCATCAAGCAGGTCACAGTCACCGAGCACAGGACCAAGACCCGGAGCTGTTCACTCAGGCTCTCATGGTAGGGGTTGAGCATTGCCTGGGGCTGGCTTTTCCGAACTTCTTTTGGATAAAACAGCTTCCCCGCTTGGGTGTGTTAAGCTGAATACAGAGAACTGGGCAAAGAAAGGCACAGAAAGTTGTTATAGGCTTAAACCATCTTTAGTCCATATTTTTAGCATTTACAAAGATTTGATTGCATGACTTCACTTTACCATTAAATTATTTATTTAAAAATGATTGAGATGTATGCTTCTTCCATTCCCTTTGCTGATAAATCTCCTTAGATATGACATCCAACCGCATTTTGAAAGTACCCCTTGTCGAGGCAGTCTACAAACAGAATTAGGGTAGGGTTCTATTAATGTTTGCCAGAGCTGTCGGAGGTTAAACAGCCTTTGAATTAAACCATTCTTTACTCTTTGATAATTATTATTTCTCCTTAAGACACTTTCTGTTGTCTCATAAGCAAGGTCAACTTGAACTGTTTTGTTAGACTCAGTACCATAGTTCAGTGTTAACTCTGCTTGCGCTGTTCTTACAAAGCCTGTGTGCACTGCCACCTCTGCGAACAACTTTTGGAAACATTAAGCAGAATTTTCGGTAAGTGAAAAAACGCCGGCTTTTCTATTGGTCATTTTGAGTACACAGCAAAGTGACTTTAAATTTACGCACAAAGTCATACCCACATGTGAATCTATGCTAATTTACTTAAGTTTGCCCATCTTTGCATATAAACCTCTTGAACTGACTTAAATCTTCCTTGTTTTGGTTTGTTGTGTGCTGGCACATCACATACAACCCAATCAATCATGACTGATTTTAAACTAATGCAAGAAAGCTAAAACGTAGCCTGGAAACAGCTTAATGAAACCAATGTAAGATAAAATACTGCTGCTTGCATATACAGCAAGTTCTTCCGAGAGTGGAAAAGCCTTCTTGTTGGGATCGGGAAGGGCAACGATGTTGAGAGGGGACTGAAGGCAGAGCCCAAGGTAGAGCCAGGAGTGGAACGCAGCTCAAGAGCCCTGCATGCCACACAGGCAGAATAAGCCGCAGCTGAGACCTTATTCTTAGAAATGTGCACTTGAAAATGTGGTAACGGGGGAGGTACGCTCATCCCCCCAGGGTCCCAAATCTGTCAGTTCTTGAAACACCCTCAGAAAAGGGCTATTTGCACAGGCACGGGAACATTACACCTCCTGCTACCCCGTCAGTCCTATGGGATCTCCTAAGGGATTTCGTCCACATTGTGCTGATTCTTTTTTTTTAGGTTCTCCACAGAAAGGGAGCAATTTCCCACAGTCCCAAAGGGACAGAAAACTCTAGGGTGTTTAGAAATCGCATGCTAGAAAGATGACCATGCAAAAGGAAGGCAACCCTATACAGGTATTAGCAGAGTACAGAGAAGCCATTTCGTACTGCCAGGGTGATCGACAGTGCTTTGGCCAAAGCCCTTTCCATCTGCCCAGCCTGATAGGACAAATGTCGTCTGACTGATCTCAGTGAGAACGTCCACACTAAGCAGATGCGAGCAAGACATCCTTCAAAGCCCATCACCTAAACATTTGTTAGAGAACTGCCTGATGACTCGGTGTTAATTTCCGAGCATCTGACACTCGATAACAAGTCACCCAGGACACACAATCCTAATTCCCAAACCATCTGAATGGCATCTCAGAGTATGAACCTCGATAACGCACTTTCATAATTTTATTGAGCACAAGTGCTCCTCTCCTCCCAAACGTCATCACCTCTCTCTGTATCACTTTGTGTCACAGCTAGCGTTGGTGGCAAACTTCTCAGTGCACGCAAGCTTCAAACGAACCATTAGATTTTTTAAAACAAACAAATCTGGAGATATTAACAAGAGCACTTATGCTCTGCGGGGAAGAAAATCCACTTAATGCCAAGTGATTCAAGCACGGCGCTGAGGCGGACCTGCTTCCCCGAGCTGCTGACGCTCGCAGGTAGCTGCTACTCACTGCCAGCTGAGTTCTGCTTAGAGGAGAGCCATCAAAACCGATCTCTTTGACACACCGGGGCGGCTGCTACTTGCAAATGGTTTTAAACTCATCAGAGGAGAAATTGCCGGGAGCTTCTGTCTCGATTCCTAAAAAGCCACAGTAGCACCTTTTTTGGACTGTTTCACTGGGGCAGGGAAGGAAGCTGCAGGCTGTTCAGAAACAGTAGCAAGATGTAGCAACAACAGCTACATTTGTTGTAGTCTCCACAACAATACCATATTGCACGAAGTTTTCCTTACTACCATAAACAGAAACAAAAGTAGACCAAGTTCTCAGTTTCTAAACATTTTTTCTGTGACACATGAATCTGCAGAGCACATGCTTTTTCATGTGTACAGAAACTTGGCAGCTTAAGCTTTTCGCCTCTTTCAGAAGTGACAGCGGAAAAAAAATCATTGTAAATGCCACAAAAAGAGATACATTTAGGAAACAAGACTTTTCTCGGGAAAATGAGACACTTGTAAGACGAGGAGAGTTTCATTTGAAAAAATAACATACTAAGCATGTGAAACATCTTGCTTTGCATGTTTAGGTGCAAGTCAGAAATAAAGTATTTGATGCTAAGTGAAAGCTGTTGCTCAGAAACAAGATAAAACAATGAAAACACACCAGTTACTTTGAAGCAAGAAAGAACATTACCAGTGGCAGAGCCAGCACCAGTTTTAGCTAGATTGGGTTTATTAAGAGCCATTGAGATTCCACTACTAGAAAGGACCTATACATCCTCAAGTGTGTGATGCCATTTCCACTTATTCTTACAACAGGTGGTTTCATTCAAACGGAATTAAAAAAATTAAGTACCCAAGTTCACTCCCACCCTCTGTGGAAAGGAAAAAAAAAAAAAAGGCCACAAGATGGCACTGGTCAAACGCTCAGGAAATTATTGACGGGTTGGTAAAATGCGAGCATTGAGTCATGCCCAAGCCCGATTTCTAGGGCCATGTCTGTTCCCCGCTGAGGCGAGACCTGCGGTGGGGCAGCGGCGCACGCTTGGTTTCCATTGCACATGGGACGCATATGTGCCTGCGTTTCTGGTAAGTGTTCTCTAAGTGGTTCATACCAGCTACGGGAAAGGTTTGGCCTATGGTGACAACTACCAGCAGTGATAACTGAACAGCTTGGCCCCATGATGGCGAGGGACATGAGATGGGCTCTCTGCACTCTGCTCCAGGGAGACGGTGCCGTGGCTTGGCATGCAGCAGGTAGGTCTGCTGCGTGGCTGGGCCAGAGCCTCGGCACGGAGAGGAACGGTTGAGGACAAGCCCCGACACTTTCCCCCCCACAATCCGTTCCTCCACACCTCAACAAAATATTTGTCGCCGGGTCCCCGTGCTCGGAGGCCTGCGTGTTTTTGCAAATTGAGCTCCGTGCTTCTAAAATCGATGAGTAAAATTCAACATTTCCTAAACTCGATGAGTAAAAGTCAACGTTTTCTAAACTCGGTGATTAAAATTCAACATTTCCTAAAGTCGGTGATTAAAATTCGACACTTCCTAAACTCGATGAGTAAAATTCGACATTTCTAAGTTTCCATGGCCGCAGGGCTCTCCCAGATAAGATCGCACCGGCGGCGCGGTGAGCCCAGCCCTCCCACCGCCCGTCCCCCGGGAGGGAAGGAGGGAGGGAGCGAGGGGGTACGGAGCAAATCTCGGCGGGGACTGACATTTCGGGGCCTCCGGCCGGCCCCCTCTCCCCGGCCGGCCCAGCAGAGCAGACCCCGGCGGGCCCAGCGGCCGGACCCCACCGCGCCGGGGCCGGGCCGCCTCAGGGCGAGGAGGGAAAGGAGGGGCGAGAGGGGAGGGGGCAACGGTCGCCCCCCGCGAGCCCCCACCGGCGGGAAGCGCGAGCCGCCGCGCGTGTCGGAGCGGCGCCGGCCGCGCGCCCCACGGCTGAGGGAAGCGCGGCGGCTGAGCCCGGGGGCGCCGCTCCCGTTTTGCTCTGCTGGGGCCCCCCCGGCCCGGGGGCGCGCCCCTCCGCTCCCGACCGCCGCCGAGGCTGACAGAGACGAGCTCTTCGCGGCGGCAGTGGCGGGGAAGCCGGCCGACCGCGGCCTCCGGACGGCGCGGCGGCGGGAGCATCCGCGGCGGGCCCCCGGCTGCGGGGAGGGGACAGGGGACCCCAGGGCGGGGCGGGGTGAGGAGCCCCCTCGCTGACGTTTTTTTTTTTGACGACGGACCCCCTCCCTTCCCCCTCCCCCCGGGCTACTCCCCTCGTCCGCTGAAAGTCAGCGAGGAAAACAGCGGACGGGCGCGGGGAGCGCGGCAGCCGCCATTAGGGTTAGTCACCGCAGGGCCTCCCCGCCCGCCACGCGACCCGGGGGCGCCCCCGCCGCCCCTCTTAAAGCCTCCTCGGCCACGCCCCGCCGCGCTCCCATTGGCCGGAGGGGCAACCCCTCCCCCGCCGCCATTGGCTGCGACGGGGCCGGGTGGGCGGGAGCGAGAGAGTGGCGGGAGTTTGGAACGCTCGGGCCATTCGTTCCCCCGCCGCACCACGTGCTCCCGGGCGCGCGCCCGGCCGTGCCCTCCCCTCTCCTCTCCGCCCCCCGCCCCGGCGCCGGGGCCTGCGGCCGCGACCCGGGCCCGGGCCCGGGCCTGGATCCGGGGCCCAGGGCTGGGGCTTGGAGGCGGGATCTGGGAGCTGGTGCCTGGGGTTTAGGGCCGGGATTTGGGGCCTGGGGGCTGGACTTAGGGCCCGGGCCCGCGTTCAGGCCCTGCCCATCGCAGTCGAGGACCCCCGGGGTGAGGAACCAGGCCCAGAAACTCCCCCCACCCGGTCGCCCCGAAGCAGGGCGGCCCCGGCCCCCTCTGCTCTGTTGGGAGAGGGGATTTATCTCCTCCGTGGTCTCTCCCTGCGCAAGGCGTATCCTTCCCGCACGGTACCTGCTCCCTGGAGCGCTCGCCTCGGACGCCGCTGGCTCGCCTCTGCTGCGCCCTGTTCCTCAGAACGGGTTTTGTTTGCTTTTTGACCCTGAGATTTCCGCGGAGAAGCAAGGCGTTTCGGGGCCGCGCAGTTTCGCAGGTCCAACAGAGTACGAAGCTCTCGGTCTTTCTAACTTTAGTTGTACATATACTGCACAGCACTGTTCTGGTAAAGAGCCTCTTTAAAAACATATTTTCCACCTATTCAGAAAGCCGTATTCGTGGACTGAGAAGGAAGTATCTGTGCCAGACGTTGTGATTTTATTGGACTTTCAAAAGGCACGCTACGGACACAGACCTCCCCCTAGGCGCTACCTTCCAGGCAGCTGGAATCGCAGGTTCTTTTCCATGAAGCGCTAAGTAAAATCTGTTATAAAATCACACGAAACCTTTTCTGTGCACCACATTAGGCTCAGCGTCTCTGTCACGGTAACCTGCGTGGGCTGGAAGGCACTGAGGGAAGCGAGGAGCCGTCTGGCCAAACCGAAATCTTCCTATTAGGAGGAGCACTGACTTTCACCTTGACACCACCTGGGACCATGCGGACCATCTCCTTGTTTAAGCATTCCGCTTAATTCCAGGGAAGAGGCTGAAACCACCAGAAAGGACTGGAGTGGAAGTAAGTCCCTCGGTTGGAGCAGAGCTTGTCAGTCCCTGGTGACTCTACGCCAACATTAGGAGGGTGAAAGAGGATTTCAGGACAGCGAAACCTTTGATTCTGAACCATAATTTCATGGCCACCGGGAAGGTGGTAAGTTTTTTCCCCCCCTCACTAGGATTCTTAGTCATCTCTTCCTCCAGGCTCAGGCACACACGACGTAATTTTTCTTTTTATGCCTCGTCCACGCAGCTCCTCAGCTGTGATAACTCCTGAAGTCCTGCTTCCTTTCAGAATCCGTGTTAGGTGCTCTGTAAGATCACAGCTGTCCGGGCCAAGCCGGAGAATACCAGGGGGCAAGCGGTAGCCTTCAGACATTGGAACAGTGCGTGTGACGCCGTAACCGGAGTCCATCGCACAGCCCGTGCTGAGACCTGAAGCACGGACTGCGAGCGCAGCCTGGAGAGGCACAGAGCTGGTACCTCAGCGTGCTCAGGGAACAGCTCTGCCATTTTTTCTCGGTTAACCAGTGAGCTAAGCGGTGCCTCGGTCAGAATCACTGTCTGCTCGCTACTTTTCATCCTCAGGTCATCATCACAGACTTTCTTCTACACAGCCTCCCTGTCTCCTCAGGACGTGACAATCCCACGCTCTTTTGGGCACCTCCAGCAATCAAACACAATACAGCGGCACCGGACAAGCACTCCTCCACCCCAGTCTCCACAGCAACACCAGCAGCTCCCCGTGGGCAGGGCAGGCTGGCTGGGGATGTCCCAGGTAAAGGACGTCAGGAAAAAGCACTTCATGTCCATTTACATTCTGTGTGTTGTTTTGAAAAAATACTGGAAAGATATTTGGCCCTTTCACAGGCCAGGCAACTTCAGCAGCTGTGAGAGCTGAGAGCGTTCAGCTCCTCGGAGAAGGTTACAGCACGTTACCTAAACAGGTCCTTCCTTCTTTAACTGCGGTTGTCAAGCCATGACTGAACATATTATTATATCAATAAGTTAATTCGTATTTTGTGTATTATTAGTTTATTTACAATTATTAAAATTTAATCCTCGGGGACTGCTGAAGACCTTGCAGGAACAAAATGGGTGTTATTAATGTCGGGGCAATATGCGACTGGGCAGAGATGTGGCTGCAACGTCAGCCTTTTCACGCCAGGTGCTCCAGCTGTGCACAGCGGATCTCGTGATTGTGCTGTGCCGCTAAGAACACAAGTGCGTTCCCACAAGTGTTTTTCCAGGCGGACCTGAGAGATGCTGCAAGCATGGAAAGAGCCAGTAAGGATGCTCGTTTTTCCCGAATGCTCTTTTGTGGCACCGCTTACACACACATCCTTGCAGCTATTAGAAACCCCTGCATGATGACAGCAGTAGCGTTAAGAAATCTTGCAGCTGCCGCTGCCAAACTCAACAGAATATTGTCGCTGCTTGCTTCCAGCTTTCTTCTGTTTCCCCTTTCCCTTCCCTGTCACCGCTTTCTTCTGGAGCCTTTCCTATTTCGTTTCTCTTGGCTTTTCTCACTCCCCCTGCCACCGGTCGGGGTTTGGCTTGTGTTTCCCTTTGCAGAGGATGGCAAAGCTGAGCTCCCTTCTACAGCTCCTTCCAAGATCAAGCATTTCGGTGCCCGGTGCCCTAGAAAATCCAGGAGGATTAGTCACTTCCTCCTTTTCCAGGTGAGGGCCTGCAGGGGAGAGGCTGCCTGGCGGAACGCACTCGGTTCAGCTCCCAGCTTGCCTGCACGCTCCGGCTGGCTGCTCCATTACGCTCCTGCCCTGCGAGGCTGGCAGTGCCAAACACCTCCCGTTCTCCTCTTTGGCCGGGGCTGTCTCGTTCCGATTTCTGATGAGCACACACCGACCCTGCCCTGCTTCGCTCCTGCAGGAGCCGCGGCGCTCGACGCCTCTCCTTGGCCTCCCTGCCTGGTTTGTCCTGCTCGTCCCACCCGTGTTTGCTGGCGCCAGCAGGCAAAGCTCTGTCCTGCTCTGCTCCTCTCGTGTCCCCGGCCTTTCCAGCTCCTTTTGTCGGAATCTTTCTCCTCGTCCATGCTTCCCTGCCGACAAAGCGGCCCTTCCAGCCTCTGTAACCGCAGCAGGAGGTAGATGTGGCACCACGAGCGGCACCGTTTCAGCACGACACGCTGGCGTGAAATATTAACCCGGGGTACGGCTTTTTATTTACAGATATGTTGAAAATCGATTATTGCAGGGAAAAATCACCGTCGCAGTCCCTCGTTTCGCGCCGACGCCGTTGCCCCTGGTGCCTGTGGAGAGGGGCCGGCGGGTGACAGCCGCGCCTGAGGGGAGGAGGCGGCTCGGCGGGAAAGAGCGAGCGCGAGGCGTTTCCGTAGTGTAGTGGTTATCACGTTCGCCTAACACGCGAAAGGTCCCCGGTTCGAAACCGGGCGGAAACACCCGGCAGGCTGCCGCTTTTTTATTCCTTCACACCCTCTCCGTGGAAGCCGCCATCCACGCCGCGCTGCACGCAGGCAGCAGCGCCTCTCTAAACTTTTAAAAATACCTTTTCCGGAGGTTTTTTTTTTTTAATTGGAAGCGCAGGCGCGGCGAGACTCCTCAGCGCTGCTGCGTTAACAAATACGTTAAACCCATTTTATTTACCGATCCGGGGCGCAGGGCGAGGGTCGCTCCGCCCGCCCGCGGAGCCGCGGCTCCCAGGCCAGGCGGCCGCCGCCCCCCGCCGCGGGGCCCGACTCCATCTCCCGGCGTGCACGGCTCCCCGCCACGCTGTCGGCGGGCCCCGCCGCGGCGCGCTGCACGATGGGAGCCGTAGTCCGGCGTCTCCCCGAGGCACCCGGGGAGGCGTTCGCCGCCCATCCCGGCCCGTTCCCCTCAGCGGGGCGGGTCGCGGCCCCGGCCCCGTTTCCCGCCCTGCCGCCGGTGCCCCCGCTGCCCCCCAGCCCTGAGCCGCCCTCAGGAGCCGGACACCGGAAGTCGCCTCCCGGAAGCGGCGCGCGCGGCGTCATCAGAACATGGCGGCCTGAGGCGAAGGCGCCGCTTCCCTTCCCTTCCCCTCCCCTCCGCAGGTGCGTGGGGCCCCGCCGCCGCCCTCCCGCCGGCCCCGGGGCGGCCTCGCCGGCGCCGCAGCGGCCCGACGGCGCCCCGGTCAGCCGGGCCCGGCCGCGGGGGGCACGGGGGTGGCGTGGCCGGGCCCGGGCGAGG
The DNA here is from genome assembly GCA_020745775.1 of Theristicus caerulescens. NCBI lineage: Eukaryota > Metazoa > Chordata > Aves > Pelecaniformes > Threskiornithidae > Theristicus > Theristicus caerulescens. The sequence continues at coordinate 4,774,909 of CM036565.1, read as the reverse complement.
GCCGCGGTGGGGGAGGGCCCTGCGGGCTCCGTCCCGGGCCGGGGGGGGCCGCGGCCTTTGGGGCCTGCCGGCGCCGCGTCTGCTCCCTCGGCACCGGGGCGGCCCTAACCCCTGGGCCCCGCTGACCCCGGGGCCTCCCCGCACCCGGGGTCTGCCCGTTCCTGCTCCCCACGGCGGGGAGCGGGGCTGTGCCCCGGGGAGCGCCCCCCCACCGCCTGAGGCGGCTCGGGCCCAGCCCCGGGTGGCTCAGGTTCGCAGAGTGCTCCTCGAAGCCCAGTTTTGACATGACAGCTCGTAAGCTTAGGCCAGCTAATCCTCTGATCTGGGTGGAGGAGTATACGCGTCTGTGCCCTCGCCCCCTCGTTCTGTCCCTAAAATTAGCAGCTCCCCAAGTTAAGAAGGATCCACCCATCCCGCTGTACTTCGTACAAAAGTGCTGCTGCACAAACTATCCTGCAGGATTTGAACACCGAGTCTTTTGTAATCATTAACTTACTCTGTTAGGGGGGAAAACAAAGTTAAATCTTGCATGTAAATCAACTTTTTTTTTGCTTTCCCAGCTCAGAACGAAGAGGCTGCAGCTCGTTATCAAAATGCAGTATTCCCATCACTGTGAGCACCTTTTAGAGAGACTGAACAAGCAGCGAGAAGCCGGCTTTCTTTGTGACTGCACCGTCGTTATCGGTGAATTCCAGTTCAAAGCACACAGAAATGTGCTTGCCTCTTTCAGCGAGTACTTCGGTGCGTTTTACAGAGACGCGTCTGACAATAATGTTGTTTTGGATCAGACTCAAGTGAAAGCTGATGGATTCCAAAAACTCCTGGAATTTATTTATACGGGAAACTTAAACCTTGACAGGTAACGTACGCTATTAAAGGGGGAAAGAAAACGGGGAAATAAACTTTGTGTCAAGGCAGTACTGGGTTTTTTGTTCTTTGTAATGAGTTCTGGAGAAACAAATAGTAGTGGATGTGATACATATTAACAAGTTGAAGATCATCTGTTTGTATGTTTTAAAATACCACGTGGCGTGCGAGTGCCAAAACAAAGGTATGTTGTCTGATATTTCGCTGATAGTTTCACTCTCCGAATCTTTCTCTCTGGGTTGGAAGGGAGTAACAATCTGATGTGATTACCGGGAGAGGGAAGGGTAAGTGTGTTCTTTCTGAAGTTGGATTATAGAAGTCCTTTTTGCAGAGAACACACAGAAACTGTCTATACAGTAGAGATTAAAGTCTGAGGAATGCATGAGCATAGGCACGATTTAAAAAGAAACACGTTTGTTAGAATTTGCATGATCTGTTACTTAAAATCTTATATTACAGTGTCCAAAAGGAGGCACAGAAAAAGCGTTTCCCCCCTTACTGTGCTGATTTTGTGCCCGTTGTGTTGCTTCATGTACAGTGAGGATTCTTTGCGGTGCTTTTCTCTCGGAGATTATCCCTCATGAGGGAGGTGTGACTGCTTAGAAGGACGTAGGCCAGGATTTTAACTCCTCACTCAGTGTCTGGTGTCAAATGCATTTTAAAAAAGCTTTGTTGCTATTGATGTCTGAAAACTCATGCTTGATAATTTAAGTACGCAGATGCGGGGTGGTCGTTTTCTTTAAATTCACAGCAACAGAGCGGTGCGTACACATAGGTGGTGAAGTTAGTGAGCGGTGCTTTGCAAGTTATGTATGAGCAGAAGCGTGCAGCGTTCTTGATGTCTGTCTGGGACCGCGGCAGGAGAGTTTCTGGATTCGTTTGGAGCAGTTGAGATCTCTGAAGGAAGAGGAAGGTGAAAGTGCCCTTCCCAGCCAGGGAGAGCTGTTTGACTAAAGACGGCACCGGCAGGTCTGCCTCTGTGTGCCCGTCACCTTGTGCCGTCTCCCTCTGGGTGGCTGCTGCAACCGTCTGCAGATTCTCTTGTCTTCTGTGATGGTGGGGGCCGGAGCGACACCAGGAGGGTGTACTTTGAACTCAGAGCTAGTATAATACTGGATACTAAACCAGTTATATTCACGTACAGAGCGTAATTGTGGCTGGTTACTTATTGATTAGTTATATTTACAGTGCAATAGATTGTTAGAATGATGCTGTTTACCATTAATCTCTCTTTAAAGTGCTGTAAATCCGTAAATGCATTGATGGTACCTGTTGCCACCTTTTCCAGATGAATTTTTTCTAAACCATCAAGGCCTGAGTTGCAGGAACTGAAAAATAGAGCGCAGTAGTTTAAATGAGGACTCCTTGGTGTTAATGTTGTGTGTGCGCAGCTGATTCAGAATTAAGACTGTTTGCAAATCATTTTATAAAACAAGATTAATACCTGCCTCGCACAAGCGCTGAGGTGAATGCGCCGCTTGCGAATTACTTAAGACTTTTGGCAGAAGGATTATAGAATGGTAATTTATGCATTTTGTTCTCCAGTGTTTTATCCCTTCGTGCTGTGATTTCTGAGCTTTTTGGACCAACAGCCCCATGTCTAGCCTCACCACCTTACAAGTGGACTTTTAATGTAAAATTCTACAAAAGGCACGTAACTGAAAATGAAATTCCCAGTTCTGTGGATCTGCAAACCCCACTAGGCCTGGGCCATCGGTTCAGGAGTAATTGTCATACCAGCGTCTTACGTGCAGCCCTAAGAGATTGGGTCTTGCTGTATGTGCTCTCAAAGTTACGCTTTCTGACAGGGTAACTTTTCTGTAGCTGCGCTGTCTGTATTTGATACAGTTGGTACAGAACAAATGTTTGCTTTGTCCAGAATATTGTCACCCACCTCTCGTTTCCTTGCAGCTGGAACGTTAAAGAAATTCACCAGGCTGCCGACTATCTCAAAGTAGAAGAAGTGGTCACTAAATGCAAAATCAAGATGGAGGACTTTGCTTTTATTGCTAATCCCTCTTCTACAGAGACTTCTAGTATCACTGGAAATGTTGAGATGAATCAGCAGACTTGCCTTCTCACTCTCCGAGATTACAATAATCGTGAGAAAGCAGACGCTGCTTCTGCAGAGCTGCTTCAACCACAGGCAAAGAAAGCAACTTTAGAAAAGAAATCTCCTCAGACCAAAAAGCGAAAGAAGAATTTCAGCTCCCCCAAAAGCATACAGAATAAAGCCGTACAATATCAGAACGACGTGACCGAGAACACATCCATTGAAATGTTTTTAGATACAAATAAGCTGGCCACCCAGATAACGGAACAGGCTGCCCAGGGCAGCGATAACTCTGAACTACAGCTGGCATCTGTGGTGGAAAGCGAAACGCTGGCAGCGCAGGATATCCTAGTTCAGACTATTGCAGCGAAACAGAAGCGGGGAAAGCCTCAGCAAAGCTGTGCGCTGAAGGAGCACTGTATGTCTAACATAGCCAGCGAAAAGAACGCTTACCAGCTGGAGAGTTCAGGGGAAGAACTTGACCAGAAGTACTCCAAAGCTAAGCCGGTGTGCAACACCTGTGGAAAAGTCTTTTCAGAAGCCAGCAGCCTCCGTCGACACATGAGAATACACAAAGGAGTGAAACCGTACGTCTGTCAGCTTTGTGGGAAGGCGTTCACCCAGTGCAATCAGCTGAAAACACATGTAAGAACTCACACAGGTAAGCCGCTGGCCTCGTCTTCACAGACTGTGGAGACCTGTAATCACAGCCTGACTAAAAAGATCTTTGCGTTCTGACATCTTCCTCTAGAAGTTTTGTCTGCTGCTGGTACACGCGTGGGGATAGTACCTGTATCCTGGTAGCATGAAATGTTTCAACGTTTTTCAGTAAAAAGCATAGTTTCTACTTTAAATAGCCAGAGAGGACTTTATTAGTCTGAGCACCCTGATTTCTGGAAAGAATCAGAAGAGCTGGTTATGCTTTAACTCTGTAGAGTGATTAAATGGGATGGCGTGCCAAAAAGTATTGCCAATAGAGCATGAAAAGCTCACTGTACTTAGAATCATAGAATTGTTAAGGTTGGAAAAGACCCTTAGGATCATCAGGTCCAACCGTTAGCCTACCACTGCCAAGTCTGCCACTAAACCATGTCCTCAATGATACTAGATACTTGATACTAGAATTTCTGTTGCTTTTTTTTTAAACATCAGATCATAATATATGTTTGATAACAAAATTGAGGGGGGAAAAAAGCAATCTTGTGACAAGTAGGTTACTTCTGCCATAGGGTCTTCAAAAAAGGTAGGGGAGGTGGCTGAGTTACTGCAGCATTTGGGATTTTATTTAGTAAAATGTGGAGCTGAAATGTGTGATGGTGTTATCATCTCTGCATTCAATAACGTTACCAGAAGTTTGTGTTGTGTCAAGAGCTACTGAGCAAAGCACCAAAGAGAAATCAGTTACGAACACTTAAACGTTAAGACAACATGTCTGACTTAAAAAGATTGTGAAGAGCAAATTGCTGGAGCCTGGGAAGCCGTACGGGAGAAGTACCGTGCTTGCTTGTCTTGTCGTATGTTCTTCCCTGGGGATGGAAGACTTGATGCCGGGTTGGTTCGTTCTTTGGGCTGATCTGGCATAGCTGTTCCTCTGCTGTCGCCTTTGCTGCTGTGCTTAGCCCAGTGAGCGGCAGAGGGACCTGGTTTATGTCATTTTCTTCCTTTTGTGGCTGGCATTTGGAATTCTGAAGTAACAGTGAACCAGATAAAAAATTGTTTACTTTTGCTCTTTGTCCCCTTTGGAAAACTCTGAGCAGAGGCCAGCAGTGGAGCTCTTTCCAGGAAGCTGTGAAGATGGGAAAGAGGTGAGGTGGTGAGGTACAGCTGCAGGAGAGAGCCGTGCTCTTTCAGTAACCGAGGGAGAGGAGTTCAAATATTGGCAGCCGGTGACCACAGATTCGTGTGCGAGATGGAGCTTGTGAGCAGTATTCAGGGGCAGTTTGCTGGTAGGAACGTCAGCTGTGCTTTCTACTTTTGAGGGTGTTGTACTGATTAAAAATTTTAAAAATTACATTACTATGTAATTTTTGCATGAGTAGGTAGGGAATTTTGTGGTGTTGGTTGCTAGATGACAGGTTAGATGTCGAATACTTCTATTTTTGAAGTTTTTATGTACACAATATACTTAAGAATTATTGAGTTCCTGGTTTGATTGTGCACTGCCATAAAAATGCAGAGATAGGCTCTTTTATATTGTCATCTAAGACTGCGGAGTTGCATGATCCGTTAGGTGAGATGGTGTTGACGACTAAGAAAACACGAACAGCCAGAGGAGTGCCTGCAGCATCCTACAGCAGACGCTAACAAGAAATTAGTGAGCGCTAGACTGCACATTGAAGACTTGTTGCTGTTTGACAGGCAAGAAAAGGCAGGTGATTTACTGGTGGTTCATCTTGAGTATTCGGAATCATGAACAGACGTAACCAGCAAAAAGTCTGAAAATGTAGTAGTAGCATTCTTAAAAAAATGTGGGGAAAAGGGCATAATTAAAAATATTAATTATTACCTTTTTTCCACCAAAGGTAATGTGTTCAAAAATAGTCTTTTATCCACTGTATTCCTGGCACATTCCACTTCAGTGGACCGATGACGGGCTGTTCCGAGGTGCCATTTGTAAGAAGTATTAGAGCAGACACTTGAGCTTTGGTCAGGTAATGGGTTGGAAAGCTTCCTTACGTAAATGCAGAGAGCACAAGGGTTTTATTTTTCGCTAGGGGAGAAGCCATACAAATGTGAACTCTGCGACAAAGGCTTTGCTCAGAAGTGCCAGTTAGTGTTCCACAGTCGGATGCATCACGGAGAAGAGAAACCATACAAATGCGATGTCTGCAATCTGCAGTTTGCAACTTCAAGCAATCTGAAGATTCACGCCAGGTAGGTGAAAGTGAGATCCTGCAAATGCTCATCCAGATGTTTATTTAAAGAAAATAATTTACTCCAGTGTGAGCAAGAGTTACACGTTCACATAATTTGGTCATTTCTCCTCCTTTTCTCTTGGGTCTTCTCTCACGCTGCATAACAGAATAATTACGTCTATGTACTCGCTCGTTAGGGAAACAATTTGCGATTTATGAGTTGTATGAATACCAGCATACGCACTGTTACCGTTATGGCAGTGATGTTGGGTTTGTTTTATTTTGTTTTAAACTGCTTGTAGCACCAAAGAGGAGAGAATTCCTTGATGGGAAGTGAAACAGAACCATTCTCACTGTTCCCTGTCTTTTTGCGGTTTTGGCAGGAGCAGGAATTACGTTCCCTTGTGAGGAATCATCATTTTATCTTTCAGTAGACTATTATAATGCAAAACGTGCTGAGTTCTCCTGGCGCGTGTTACACGTGCAGGGCCTGTAGTTCGGTTCAGCTGCCGTTGAAATCACGGATGTGCCGATTCCCAGAGTCAGCAGTGAATTTCACTCCGTGAGAAACGGCTAACTCAAAACCACACTCACAGTTGTTACCTTTTTTTAGTTCAGAGAACGTTAGCGCAAGGAACTTCAGGGATAAAGTGCTAATTGAGGAAGGTTACTTAATCGCGGGTGTTGCTTCCCTTTCTGCCAGGAGGTCACTGATGCCTGTGTTCCTTCGCAGGAAGCACAGCGGCGAGAAGCCCTACGTGTGCGATCGGTGCGGTCAGCGCTTTGCTCAGGCCAGCACCCTCACCTACCACGTGCGTCGCCACACGGGGGAGAAACCCTACGTCTGTGACAGCTGTGGAAAAGCCTTTGCCGTCTCGAGTTCTCTCATCACCCATTCCCGAAAACACACAGGTAAGGGAGCAGAGAGAGCGCTGCGGCACCAGGAGAGGCCTGGCAAGGGAGGGCTGGCTGCCTGCAGAGCGGCGGGAGATGGGTAATGACCAGGAGGTCTGGAGATGGGGAGTTACCCCCGGAGCTGTCATCCAGCTCCTCTCTCAGGTATTTTCCCTTTGACTCCAGTTTAGGGAGCTCTGTCTCCCACTGGACGTTACCTCTGTTTCATTTTGATTTGTTCTTTGTGTGCATTCTGGTTTATATACTGAAATAACAAACTCCTTGTGTTTCCTTTAGGAGAGAAGCCATATATCTGTGGCATTTGTGAAAAGAGTTTTATTTCCTCTGGAGAGCTCAATAAACATTTTCGGTCCCATACAGGTCAGTTTCCAGACAGGCTGCTTCCTGCACTATAAATAATATTCTACCTTTACCCTTTTGCCTTTAAAACACACCATATTGTGCTGTACTTGAAAGTAGCAGAGTTTCTTAATTTATGTATCTCTGTGTTAATGTAATTTAAAGAAAATACTTGTGAATTTTTTTTAATTGCTTTTTTCAGACTAATATCTGTGTAACAGCGTAGCTGTTGATGTGTGATCATGGCTTTACTTCTAACGTTTGGGTTTTTTTGCTTTGTTTTAATCTATTATTCTGGAAACAATTTTGTTCTGAATACAGACACACAGACAAAATAAGAGTTACAAAGTTGTATTTTAAAATACAATGTTGAAATCCATTATCCTACATCTCTAACTATGTTTTCTTTCAATTTCAAGATTGTTCTAACTGCCAAACTGATTTTTTTCAGGTGAAAGACCATTTATCTGTGAAATGTGTGGAAATTCTTACACAGATATAAAAAATCTTAAGAAGCACAAAACGAAAGTTCACACAGGTGAGTTCCTTGTGCAAAGAAAGGGTAAGAGACTGCATCAACTTGTGTCTTCAATGCTGAGTAACATTTTCTTTTGCTTATGCAGGCCTAAAATTAGAAAATAAAAGATTTTTGCATAGTAATTCTCTTTAGAGCCAAAAGTGCGCACTTCAGAGGTACCCAAACCTTTTAAAGCACAAAGTACACCCTTGAAAGTAGATTCAAGACAAATATTCAAGCATTTGCATTGCTATGGCAAATACACATTGAGCAACGTAGAAGTGGATTGCTGCTGACAAGAATTTCTGTACGTGAATATTTACTTTTTGTCCTAGTAACTCGTGAGAGCTTCCCCCATGAAGGCGTAGTCTGAACTGCAGGACGTTTTTTACCTCTTCTGAATACGTCAGAGGAGTATGTCTTTGCAAGGGCAGTAACTGAGGTGAACAAGGCATACTGGTTACAGGAATTACTTTACATCTTGAAGGCACAAATATTTTTAGTGTAACAGTGAAAGATTTTTTTACATATGCAGCGAATGTTAATCCAAGTCTGAGCTGGATTAGCAAACGCAGAAGATCAGACAGCTGGCAAAATGTTCCCAGCTGCAAATACTGCTTTAAAAAGACTTTTCAAATACATGCAATTCCTATTCTAGGTACCAGATTTTGATTAGGAAGAAATTTGACGTATATTACTTGCCTATGGTACAAAGCAGAGAGATGTTCAGAGAGCCAGCCTCTCTCAATGCTGACTCCGTACACCTCGTTATCTGTCCATCCTTAAGTGTATTAACCATAATTCCCTTGCTTCTGCCATATGGAAAAAGGAATAATACGTGTCTGTGTACGTCTGGATTGGGAGGGAGAGGATGAGAAAACGAGAGTCGTACGCAGAGGCAGTTTTGACTGTCAGGAGCCCGAGGAGCCCCGTTTAGGAAGGGCCCAGTGGAAGCAAGGGAGAGGTGAGAGCAGCAGTGCGCGCGGAGAGGGCCCGGCAGGGCGAGCTGGGAGAGCTGCCGAGGCAGGTCAGCTCTCACGGAGAGGCAGAAGGCAGAGAGGAGTGAAATAACTGAAATAACAGTTTCACAGGAGTGAAAACACTGAAATAACAGGCTTCGGAGCGCACTTTGGTAGAAGAAGGGTCAAATATTCAATGTGGCTTAATCAGAAAGCCATCCAAGAGCAGTGGCAGACTGCATTCAAACAGGAAGGCAGTGAGGAATCTGTTAACAATGATTTCAGTTAAGAACAGAAAATTAATTTCTCAAGTGACTGGATAAAAACTGTAATGGGTCTGGCTGGAATGGAGTTAACAAATGTTTCCTTCCAAAGAAGTTTATGGATAAATGATATATTGTACATCGCTATCCCAGTTAAAAGAGGATGCTTGGATGCAGCTGTGGCTCTTAGGTTTTCCGGGGTAGAAAATCTCAAGGAAACCTTCATAATTACATTTTTTCCAAAGCTCCTTTGTTCACTGTGATGTTAAGGATTTGTTATCTTCTGTACCATGCCAAGCAGAGATCAAGTTGGAATGCACCATCCCTCTAGTTGTCATGCTACAAGCAGCAGAGGATGCCATTCTCGGTGCTTACATTGTATTTACAGCTCATTCTGGCTTCGAGGCGCATTGAAGCCACTGATAGCCCAGCTGCCCAGGCAGTCTTTGACACACCGAGTGTTTGTTTTGACAGTCATTTGAAAAGGAATGTGCAGAATTTGCGCAGCAGCTTTTGAACATCTCTTTCTTTTTTCTTTTTCCCCCCAGGATCTGAAACTCCCCCTGATTCTAACGCACTTGATAATTCTTTCAATGAACAAGAATCCATTCAGAGTCAGAAAAGTCCTTTATCGGAGTCCATAGACGTGAAACCCTCCGAGATGTCTTTAGCACTTCCTCTTCCCATTGGGACTGAAGACCATCAGATGCTGCTTCCCGTGACGGGTAGTCAGTCTCCTTCATCAGAAACATTGCTCAGATCTGCTGTGACTGGATATTCAGAACCTCAGTTTATTTTCTTGCAGCAGTTATACTGACGGTGCAGTACAGAGCCATCCAGGTAGTTTGGTAGTGAGCTCGCATACGTTTGGTCAGATGAACATAAGCAAGCAAGCAGTCACACTTTTTGAATTGGACTTGTTCTGTTTTTTTTTCCTCTGTGTAAAGACACTCGTAAAGCATTTTCTTTGTGCAGTGCTTTCTTTCAGGTTTTGTTGAATTGTGCTAATCTACAATCAAATTTCTATTTGTAATTAACACTGATTTCCAGGAGACGATTCCTTTCCAGTAACACTTGCCTTAAGAATTCTCTGTTAAATATGTACTTCGGAGATCTCCTCCCATGTTCCTGCTGATCTGATGCGTCACAATGTCATTTGAGAGCAGCCGTTTTAAGCCATATTTGATACTTTAAGAATATTAACCCAGAGATGTAACGGGAAAATCGTAATTTGAAGGTACTGACAAGCTTGTACTCCTGCATTCTGAGGTGATGTAATGGTACACGACGGAAGGTGGACCAGTGCTCTGGTGAGGTGCGTGCAGAGGGTTACTGCTGTCTGCCAGAAGTAGCCATCTTCAGCTGAGGTCTGACCAGAGGGAAAGAAAGTTTTGTATATATTTTCCTGACAAGGCAGGTAAAGGAGGGTTAATTTTTTTCTGTAGTGTGGTAAGTCAGAGGGTTCTAATGGCATAGAAACTACTGGGTATTCTTTCCAACATGTCACTTTTTTCTTTTTTTCTTTTTTTTTTTTTTTTAAGTGAATCCAGCATTGTTGTATCTTGTCCCAGATTTATTTTTCACATCCCTAAAATGCCCTGGTTTTGGCACAAACAGCAACAATTGCTGAAAAGGAGAGCTGGAACATGCACGTTGTAGACAAGACAAAAAGATGCATTGACTTACTTGTGATTGTGAGGCATGAATCATAGCTGCACAATCCTTTTTTTACAGTAGCGCTTCTTCTTGTGCTAGACAGTAGGTACAAAAGAGGAAATAAATCCTGCCCTTCACTGTGAAAATAATAAGTGAACGCTACATGAGGGGGCATTAAGGACGGATACAACAGAGCAGACTGATATTCTTCCAGGCAAGGTTTTGCTAGAATATGACTGATTTGTTTTAAGTGAAATATTTATGTGTTGCTTTACCTCTCGTGTCACTTGTCCACAGTAACTGCACAAAACCGGTATCTAGCAAGACACACGTGAAGGTATGTTTTATTACTAGCAATGTAAATTTTTAAAAAGCCACATTTTTAGTGTCTTGATAGGGTCATTAGTTAAAGCCTAGTTGACAATAGGAGTACTTTTATACTCCGTTTTGCCAGTTTGTGCCATTAACATAATGTAAGCATTACTTAAGTAATCATCAAATAGTAAGGAGACAGTCATAATAGTGTACCAACAATGCATTTAAAGATATTATTTGTTGGTTATTTACTTGGTGCTAGCATTTTATTTCCACTGATGCCTTGTGTCCAGACACTGATAAATAGAAGAGCATAGGAGATACCTCTTAACTGATTCTGTTCTACATGAAGTAATAATTAATCTGCACCTTAATTAAACAGACTTGTGAAAAATTTCTTGGACGATTTCATTTAAATATTCTGCAAATAGTCCCTTGACTCCTGAGCATGACTAGATTTTTTTTCCCCTCTCTGTACACATTTGTACTTGTAAAGTAATAGGCCTTTCGCTTCTTTATGTTGATCATCTTGGTATGTGGCACGTTTCAAACTCTGTTTCTTGATCATATTTTATGCTTTAATATATGGCCAGATTGCTGGTAAAGCCTACCACGGACAGCAAGGAGTAGAACCACGCTCAATGGGAGTGTTCTTAATGCAGGCATCGCTAACTCTGTCCACTGAAGCTCATTATTGCCATACCTGCCTGACCGTTGTTTGCTTTGCTTACCTGTACTACGACACTTATGAACAGCTGATGTCCTTCCTAGCGCTGGCGAAGGACAATGGATGAAGTTCTCCACATGTTTTTTTTCCTGTTTGTTTGGCATTTCCCCCTTTCTTCCTTCATTTACTTTTGTAGCTTCTGTTGTTGTAGCACCTTAAGGATTCCTTAGCCTCGCCATTTAAGACTGAAGAACCACAAAGATCGGGGTCTTGACTCTGTGTAAAAAAAGCAAATTCTGTGTAGCTTGTCCTAAGGCTCCTCTTTACTTTCTCTCTGAAAATAGAGCAGAAGTCTTGGGACAGACATAGGCTTAGTCACAAATACTGAAAAAGAACAATACTGTACAATTGATACATTTCATAATTAAAGAGCTTTGGAAGATAAACTGATATGCTGCTGTTACCTGAGGAAAAGTATCTGAAGATTAACACATCCAGGATAAATGACCACAAGAGAACTAGCTCTGGAAAAAAAAAAATTAAAAAATCACATTCCTACATAGAAAATGCATTCCATAACAATGTTTGTTTGGACTGTTTTTATATTTCTAAAATTATAGCTTATTACTGTATTCTTAGATTTCAGACTTTTTTAAAAAATACAGTGCTTAGATTTATACAGGATTTGTTTAGATACTTATAACAGTAACACTTGCTTTATTAGTCATTTAGTTTTCTTTATAGACAAGAAGATAATCATTATTTTTTACAAGACAACAATTTTAATCTTTCTTAATAGAATACACAGGCTTGTAGTTTTGTCTCGGAGCAATAATTTAGTGACCTGCACTCTTGAGTCCCCATCTGAGAGTCTTGATTTTTATCCTCATCTTTCGTGAAGATATCTCAGCTGCTGAGGTATGATCTCTATGTATTCATTTACTAGAATATAGATTTTAAATATATATATATATATAAAAAAAAAAAACCCTGTAGGTGTGTTCAGGCTGGGTGCTGTAGGACCTGAAGAAGCAGGTCGGTACTGTACCTTTTGCCAACAGATGCATGGAAATCAGCTGCACGTCTAATTCCTAGGCGGAAGGGTTCTGAGTTCATTTTGGAGGTACAAGGTTTATAAGAGTGTTGATAATTTCTGTAAGGGATTAATGTGGGAAAGCATGGGATCTTTTTAGGCAGACGTCTCCTTCTTGAGACCTACCTGCAAAATGAAAGAGGGAATTTTAATAATTCCATTAACAGTAATTTAGAGAAAATGATGTGGTTTGCCACACCATTGTTTCATTTCAGTCAACTTTGCACTGAAGTCAGTGCAAGTTTTGCCTGAATAGGTTATCTGCACCTAGAAATTTCTGAACTGGCAGTTCAGAGATACCTATGTGAGAATGGCTCCTTGGATGACACTTGCTCCTAAACGTGGGCACAAAGCATGACAACTTTTCTGAAATCATGTGTTTCAAAAAAACCTTCCCAGTATGGACAAGTCCCATGTTAAGGATTTCAGGGCTGTGGTCTTGGAGAGGCTATCAATAAGCCTTGCAGAATTAAGTTCAGATAAGGACTAATAACTGATTTTTTGGTTAAATTATTTTTAAAATCTCTTCCATGTATATACAATTTTTCCTCTGTTATTTGTACATAGCTCAACTCTCGATTTTATAATCCCCTGGGAAGGGAGGGAGTTGTACATATTTAGCCTGAAGTGTTTTATGTTAGACCTTAATAAACTTCTTTTGTAATTTTCCCTCACCTCGTGTCTCCTGTTTATAACTGCAAGGGGTAGCAACAAAAGGAGGAGGGAAGCAGTCTAACATAACCACCCTGTCGGAAGGACGCAGGGCAGCCCTTTGCGCAGCACGCTAACACAGCAAGGACTGCTCCATTTTCTACTCAGCAGTAAACGCACCTGATTTCTCTCGCAGAAGATACTTTGGGTCTGTTCAAACTACATTAAACAAGAACTTCATTTTAAATACAATCTAGTATAATGACTCGTAGGTTAATTTTTTTCCACTTGTTTTGAAGGGTTTGGGGTGGGGTTGTTGGTTTTGGTTTTTTTACAGAGTGCTTTGAAGATGTACTTTTTATGCTAAAGTAGATATTCAGTGAATTTCTTTATCGGAATTTGTATCTTAACTTATTTTTACTAGATTGTTTAATTTTACAGAAGGTGGTATGGTGGCCAGAGCACACAGTAGGACTTACGGGACCTGCGTTGCACCACTGGCCTGCTGCATCAGTCATTTTCCTTCCCTTTAAATCGGGGCGAAAATGCTGCCTTTCAGCAAGGTGCTGCGAGCTCTGGAAGCTGAAACAGTGGTTTACAGAGCAGGATTATGCTTGCTTTTGCTACTAGAATAACTTACTCAAAAGACCACAGCAAAGATTTCTAGCCTATGTAAATTCTCTCATTCCAAAGAACACAAGATAAATCTTTTAAGAATTTCAAGGTTTGGTTTTCAGAGAAAGGAAAGCAATAAATGTCTCTGGCGTAGGCCTCTCTAAGCAATACAGGTTTCTGCAGAAATAATTATTTTAGTTTGCAGGAAGCTGTTTATATGTAATTGAGTAAGAATTACTCTGCAGCCCTTTCTTACAAAGGAATGTCAAAGTGCACTATAGCCCATGAGCTATTTTTATGGATATTGTCGATAATGCAGAGTGCTCTTTTGGGCCAAGCCTCTTGCTGTTAAACAAGGGTTCAGATAGAGTAAAAATATTTCAAAAACATACACTAGCATTTTTGAAAGTAGATGCCATTTATCCTGTTACATTTTGTGTGCGATATTGTTGCCATCTTACCACATCTACTAAAAATAAAAGACTGCGGTTGGTAGAGTTGGGACTGACTTTGTAGATTTGGTTCCCTGTTACCGCAGCAGACTGACGAATGTCATTCATACAAGTAAATTAAGACTTAATTTGGGCAACAGAATTAGCCTGAACTTCATATACAGAACAAGGGAAAGAAAGATATATGGAAAAAATATACCTCAATCTGAATCTTGTAGTGGTCTTCCTGGCAAGAAATTGTGTCATCAGTGTCTCGGTACTGAGAGTACGCTCTTTAGACTACCGGAGTATAACCTGCAATGCTCCAGAGCAGCAACACTCAGAAAAATACCAACTTTGGTAATACAGGCCTATCTAATTTTTTAAAAACTTACAAATTTTCATAGCACGCAGCTTCTTCTCAAACAGTCACATGCTGTGTATCTTCAACTTCTGTTTTCATGGGTTTGTTCTTCTGTGCAACAGTATTTGAAATATAAGCTCCTCTCTAGAATAGGGTTTTCACAGTGCGACCTATGGACTTTGTGCTTACCGAGGTGACTACAGGTTACGATGTCCCTGTGCAGGCCACAAAGATAATTCATTTCTGGTCTCCTGCTCTGCCCTCACCTTTTGGGTGTCACATCTGTTAAGCTATTCTGAGAAGAGAACACAGGGGAACTCCTGGTCTGGAGGGTGAAGGAAGCTTGATCAGGTCTTACACACGGTCTGTAGCAGGCAAGAAGGCTGAGGGGGCAGAGGGAGAACTCCATGTCGACTTGTGTGTAGTAGAACAAACGTACCTGCTCTGCGGGCTTACCTCTAACTCCTCTTAGGACACTATGTGCTTTTTGGACCAACAGAGCCTGACTGATTTGTGTTCGGGGGCAGGGGAGGAAAAGCAAAGCCCAACACTTACCACAGCTACCAGTACCACTTTGGTCACTTCAGCTTGGTAAGGGGCGTCCATACGTCTCCCTGTTTCTCCACTACCACTGTGATAATACAGAACCAGAACATCAGCAGTTACATCGCTGCTTATAGGCAGTGTTGTTGAAATGACTTTCTTATGTTTTTCCCCCTCATACTTCGATCTCGTAGGTCCTTTGCCTGCGTGCACGTACATTCAAGGATTAGTCTGTTACTTACTCTATCCTCATTTTTAACAGGCACGTTTAGATATGCACAAGATTGCACTAGTGAAGGCCTCTGAGCGAACCTCTGCTGTCCTATCTGGTGACTTTTAGGAGCATGGATCTAGTCACTTCTACAGGTACAAGCAGAGTGGGCGTACAAAGGAAACGAGCTGAGTGATCCCCAAACTTCTAAGAACCCTGTATCCAAACCATTAAACAATTTTTAACTACCGTTACATGCATATGTTGTCTTATTCACATGTAGGAGTTGCCACACAGCTCTAATGATATAAATATTTTCAAACAGTTTCCAAGAGACAGGAAGAAATAATGAAACCAAGTGTGTGGTGTTTTTCATTTGTAGTACAAGAAACAAGTACATGCTGCAAGTTAATCAAAATACCATTTATATACCAGGAAACTAGGTTCACTGGCTTTGAAGTTCCAGCATTATAGTGGCTTCACACTTAAGTTCATTTAACTTGGTTAAAAAAAAAAAAAGCCACTCTTGGATGAAGATCAAAAGCATGCCGTTACTAAGTAAAAGGAGAGTATATAGAGCGCAGTAGCAACACCCGGGTTTACCCAAACCTCTCAGCTTCAGCAGAGCTGATTTGCTGTCAAGCAAAGCTGCTGCCCAGCGGCAGTCCGGGGCGTAAGCTTTTGTCAGTTTGATCTGCCTGGCTGTGCGCCAGCCTGCAGAGATGCGGTAGCATTACCTGTGGGTTCTCCCTGCTACGTGGAAACCTGACTGCAGAGAGCACAGCCCAGGAGGGGCAACGGCAGCTCTTCCTCCGCAGCTGCCGTGTGGAAGAGGGCCCTGCGGTCACGGCACTCCATCCACAGGCTCTGCTGCTGCTCTGGGCCAGCCCCTGCAGCTTTTTTAAATAAGAAGCACTTGGTAAAAGTCCTGATCTGAGGTGGTCTCCTAAATGGAGTGGAGTAGTTCAGCTGCTGGGAGTTCAGTTCATGCACCCGCGCTGCTGCAGTCTAACATCTTCACGTGCCCCAGTTAGTGACTGTTCTACTGCCTGTTACCGATGAGAATACCTAGTGTCACTCTTGGTGCACCATCCTGTGGTGAAAGTGTTTTCCTCTTAGCGTGTTATTTCACTAAATTCATCTGTCACTTGGCAACCCTGAACTACAGCTAATTACGGTAAGGCAAAGGAGATAGATGATAGTCTGCAATAGAAACAACTGCAGCAAAATAAATGTATTTTCATATTAATAGGCTTTTAATAGCTTGGGCATTTTTAGCAACAAATTTTAAGGTCACTGGTTTGATATTTTACCTCTAATGCCACTTCAAGGGTTGTGATTCCTTCTACACTAAAGACCCTGAAGAAACAACATGCAGCAAGTTTGATCCTGATATAATCTATTTTACTAGAAACAAGATAGGAAAACTTCAAGCACATGGAGCACATCCAGCTGCTGCCTCACTCACAAGTGTTCTGAAACCGCCACAATCACCAGACTGGCGTTAGCATCTTTGTCCGTCCCCTCCCCGCAGCGTGGTGTCCAGTAGTAATGCTTCTTCAGGCCGTGGGAGAGCTCCGCAAGGTGAACGTGCCCATCCGCTTCATACGGCTCCACATCTGTACAATTAAGTTTCAAGCGGCCCGTCTGAATTAATTCTGAAAATGCCTGAAATGAATAAAAACAAGAATCTGACATATAATATTCCACTCTGACTGCAGTGAAGGCTCTAGAAGATAACACACCACAGGCGAGTACTTGATCATTTCAGTATGCTGATGTCCAGTGAGTCTCATTACAGCACCACCACAATATAATTATTTTAAAAAACCCCAGAGTGAATCAGGTGTCTTGTTCACGAATTGCTGTAGTCTTCCCAATGATTGTAAAAACAAAGTAGAACAAACAAACAAAACTCAACCCTCTTAGAAGAGTTCAGAAACAAACACTTACCATACAGGTGGCTTCATCAAATTTGTTCCCCCAAATGTAAATATAGGAAAGTTCCATGTTTGTTTTCATTGCATCTGAAAGAGCTACAAGTCCTTTGCCACTTATATTGCTGCTTGCTACTGACAACCTAATAAACAGAGAAAAGAATGACGCAAATCTGTGCCAAACCACTGAATTCCCATCTCCTAGTTAAAACTAAGAGTTTAACTATGATTTATTCTTATTTCATATTTTCTCATTATATATCATATACTATATGTATATTGAAATTTTATATTTGTTATTAATAATGTAATTATTTATTTGTATCAAGTCCAGTCCTACTATAAAATCTTTTTCAGGTTGCTAAAGGCAGTTTGGACTATGAACTTGTACTATTTCTCAAGGCATTTCCATGATGCGTGCAGCCAGGTTGTTCACTAGTTCTTCAGCATCAGTGACTTACTGCGCGGTGCCCGGGTCTCATCTCTAGTCTGCTTTGAAGCCCCAGCCTTGGCATTTATCCAGGCTAAGCTTTGATCTTTGTGGAGCGGCAGTTATTTTTATATTAGTGAACCTGGAAGGCTTTCAGAGGCACCTAGCAGCCGCCACCTCCTCAGTCTGCTACTTAAAACTAATGGTTTCAGGTAACACCTTTGATCAGCTTTTACATCCTGCCGGCGCAGGGTTTAACACAGGCTACAAAATACACCCTGATGGAGGGATTACAGCTCTTTTGGGTTCACCTGGAAGCTAACTCAAACAGAGGATTTTCTTAAGTGTTGAAGAGCAGAATCAACAAATATAGTGCCTTATCCCTGCATGGAATCTGATTATCTTAAAATTCTGAAGATGTACAGCCCTTTTGGTTTGTTTTCGTTTGTGTGGCACAGGGGCCTACGCTTTAAAGATGCAAAAAGAACTAATAAGATCTAATTGCCTTCCCCCCTCCTGAGAACGACTGTAAAAGCTGTGAATCACATGTAAGATGAAGCACTACAAAACTGATCTAAGTTTCAACCCCAAAAAACCCTGACATAGAAGCACAAGCATATGTCAGGCCACACAGCAATGGGTACAAGATGCAAAAAAGGAAGTATAAGGAAAAAGGGATAAAATGAGTTATGAGCAGGGCTGGCAGTGTGGGAAAGTGAACATGAGGCATTCCCACCCCATCCGTCATTCACATTTTTTTTCCTGAGAAAGAAAAATGGACTAAAAAGTTTGGAACTTCCCGACTTTTCCATTTTGATCGGTAACATCAAAGCACACGGTTTTGATGTCAGTTCAGCCACGGCAAAGTCCGAGCTGCTTCTACTCCGAGTTGTTCCACCTGCAGTCTCCGGGGATGTTACGCAAATACTAACGCCCGAAGGGTCCTGTTGTACAAAGCCAAGGCGTCGCTCAGGTAGATGGCTCCATCATCTTCTATGCGGTTTGCACTAAGATCTAGGATTTCCAGGGTTTGGTTCCGTTTTAGTAGATCTCCCAAAAATTTTACACCATCACGGGTTATTTTATTACTGCAAGAGAGATGCACACATTTTTTTCAAAGGGTGCTAAGAAAATGAGCGTCTAATGTTAGTCAGGGCTATGTCACGGAATAACTCTCACCAGCTAAGATCAAGGTATCTCAGGCTGGAGTTTTCATACAGTGCCTCACACAGTCGCTCTACACCAAAGTTCTTCATTTCGTGCTTGCACAAATGTAGTTCCACAAGAGAAGAGTTATTTTTCAACATCAGAGCTATGTGAACAGTGGTCTCTTCCTAAAAACATACACTCAGGTTTATTAAGCTGTACTTTAGGATAAGGTATGGTCTTGCTTCAGTAAAAGGGAGATGCACAACTAACAGCAAAATTTGGTCGTCGGTAGTGTCCTATTTTGTATGTTGCAGCTTTGTATTAAAAATAGCCAGCAAACAATATGTTATGATAACGCTGAAAATAAAAAAAATAGAAATACCAGAAGGATCTTTGCAGATTTACAGTACTATATATATATCTCTGCAAATGTCAGGAGCATCAATGTTTAAATCATTATATCTAATCAGTTTTCCTCCCAGTCATTGCTCTTAAAAACTGAATGGTTGAGTCAGTCTTCACTAACACTAAAAGTATTTTGTCATGACGCTAATCTATTATTTCATATAAAGAAACAGGATTGCAATGGGAAAAAAGCTGTAACATAAAGTAAGTTCACTTTGAAATTGTCACATTTAGTTAAGAAAATAACTGAGTGAATACTGTGAGTCAAAAATAAGGCAACAACCCAGAGGCCTCAGAAAATGAGAGAGCTGAAGGTGGGAACAATGGCAAACAGAGTCTCCCACAGATACAGACCAGGCCCTTCATGGCCCGTATTTTCAATAGCAGTAGTTTAAATTTATTTCTAAAACAGTTTAGGCAGATCAAGCCCTGTCTTAATAGCAAAGAAACAACTAAAATCTGGTCAAACTGTTAAATTCACCTTTGGGGATTTAGGAAGAGCTGGCTTTCATGACAGTTTAATTTCATTATCCTGCCATCAGGAAAAGACTGTACCTATCGCAGACATCTGACACCTGCTGCCAGTCTGGTGAAACCACCACTGCAACCAGCCTTACAGCCAAGACTTCAGCAGGACCAGCGATGCCCAGAAGCTGCAAGCCTGCAAGCAAAAGCCCCGCAGCTCTGGGCGCCTGTATGCCTCCAGCGGCGTGCGGTGCTGCCCCCAGCGAACACTGCCTTGCAGGCTCCCTTTTCGGGGCTCGATTGGTTTGGAGGGTTGGTGCCTTTGTTTTGGCTAACAAATGCATCATAGGTTTTACATTGATGAGGTTCACTTGTTAAATTCATGCTTCAAGTTCACATAGTGAAAGAACAAAACCACACATATTGTTGAAGTGTGCCTTTCTTCTTCGGGCTGCGGGCTCTGGCAATCGCCCGTGTATGGCACTGCTCAGATAAACAGCAGCCTTTTGTTCTTCCCCTCGTTTCCTGCTAAACAGCATTTCTCCCTCAGTTTGCTGAACGAGGCATAAATCTCTCCACGCTGTAACAGCAGAAAGAATACTTGGTTCTCCGATACCAAACCCTCTCCATGAGCCCATTATTTAACAAATGCATATGTACCAAGAAAGAAATTTTTAAAAAATTAACCTTCTAGTTAAAGAGGGGCAGACTGTGACTGCACAAAGCTTGGCACAGAAAGAGCAAAAGAATATTTCTGCAACGATTTACTTCACTTTGTAAGGAAACCCAGAGAGCCGTGTAGTTCAGCTGCCCATAAATACATCAGTACTGACTTTACTTACGCTTCCCTCTTTGAGCTGACACTACAGAACACTTACATACCTCTTGGCTGTAGAGTAAAGGACGATTTAGGTTTATTGCTTTGACTGATTTGTTCTGAGTCAGGGCTGTTGCTATTGCTATTAGACACTGCGTACCCTGGAAATGAAAATAAATAAACTCTTTAGAGAAACCTGTCCAACGTATAGATCCAGCCACCAAATTACCACGACTTCGTAGAATTGATTGTCAGAAGATCAAAAACATCAAATGAGCTCAGATTGGAAATACTATTATTTCTGCCTCCATGTACTCTGGAGAGATGCAAGTGCAGCAGGCAAGTGCTTACAGACAAAATGTATTTTCCAATAATACCAATGCCAACTCCCTATGGAATAATAGAGTGGAATTAGACTAAGTAGTACAAATGACCATGAAATTTGGCAATTCAGAAAATAATGCATCTCAAAGATACTTGTCCATTTAATTGATCCTGTATTTTGGTTTTCCTGATTTATGAATTAAAATCAGCTTGTGTGTGTTCCCTAAGGTCTTTGGTAAAAGCCTTAGGTAACATTTATCCACTAGGTAAATTCATACTAAATGTGAATTAACGTGGTACAGAGTAGTGCGAGTCTAGCATACAGGCCCCTTCAGATTTTTGTATTTCCTTCTTGCTTGCTCACTAATTTATATTTACATTATTTTCCAATTAGGCTGGTCTACACCCAAAGCTATTTAATTTTAGATCAGTTTTCTATCAACTCCCTACCAAGCATAAACATATTAAGCTTTCAAATAAATCCTACACTGGCTACATCTCCCTTGTTTATGTTTTCATAACACCCTCCACAGTTTCTGTGAGTTATTCCCCCTTCTAGTTTAGGGGCAAATGCAGTAATTCCAGGAAACAAATATAATAAAATTTTCATCTGGCCCCAGCTCTCTCCCTGCCTCCAGGTGATAGTCAGAACTGCTAGGTTACAGCCAAACTTACTCCTTCTGCCCACCATACACTTCATTATCTCCTGAAAAGATGAACCCCCTTAACAGGAAGGCTGAGAGTGGCCCATCTTAATCGTACTCCTAGCTTGGTTAGAGCATTCTCCCGGAGGCCAAGATACAGGACCAAGCTCTCCCAGGCAGGGAGAAGAACCACTTCCACCTTCCAGCCCCTCTGATGTGATCACACAAGGGCAAACCATCAGTCAGGCGCTGGGACCTTCCACCAGGACGAGGTTCACAGCTCCAGCAGCTACCTCCTGATGTACCCCACAGGTTTTTAAAAGCCACCCACAGGCTTTTACTGGTTAGAGTGGGAAGCACCCTGCTTAGTGCATTGACCCATTTCTACCCTCCTGACTTGCCCTCTGCACTGTGTAAGAAGTCTCTGCACCCAACTCCAGGAGGCAATCTAAGTTATTATCAAGTTATCTAAGATCAAATCGGGTGGCTTTCTACTCAATTCAGCACTCTTGTGCCTGTGTCCTTTATGGATCGAGCTCTGAGAGAAGCAACAGAGCTATGGGACTGGGTGACTTTCAGGTGTTATAGCACTGCACACTTTAGAAGGAAAAGAACCTCCAGGGAATAAGAAGTCCTTTCTTCAACAGGAATTACACAGGACTTTTAGACAGCATAACAAAAATGAACAGCAGAAACAAACCTTGGAAAATGTGAAAGCCATGCACCTGAATTCCCAGGGACATAGTGGCTCTAATGTATCATCAGTTATGACTTCACAGATGTTTTATGCAACATGCCTTTCCAAGTACACATTGCAATATTATATATTGTGTTACCTCTAGCTATCACAAAATGTAAAATCACAGGTGGCATTTTCCCCTAACTAAGCACTGCAGGACCTTTGTAATACCCTTGAGACTTGTGTCATTGCTGATAATTTTACTGGGTTACTCACCATATCACAGTCTCCAAGATCCAGTTTCTCCAAGGTTGAATTAATTTGTAGCATTGAAGCAAAGAACATCCCACCTTTGTTTCCTATTTTGTTTCCAGTCATTCTCAAACACACAAGAGTTTCATTCCTCTAGACAAAATTAAGGACCAAAAAAAAAAAAAAATCAATTCCTTTTAAATGGCCTGAAAAACAACACTGTCCTTTTTCCTGTGAATCCTGCTGATTGTCACACCAAGACAAAACATCCCTCCGGAATAATTGTGTCTAAGTGATAACACTGACTAAGCAGCTGGCTCAGGCTCCCGACAGGGGAATCAAACAGATGAGAGTCTGGAAGCAAAACTCAAGTATGTGAAAACTTTTGTTTCTCCCAAGTTCACAAATTTCACACTCATGAAAATAATCCAGGCAGCTATTTCTGCCTAAATTGGCAGCTGAAATGCAAGTTATATGAAAACTGATTTGAATCTAGTAAGTGTATTTTAAACAAGAATACAATTTGCATTATTTTTTTATAGTCTTTTAAATCACATGACCAGTCAAAGCTCAGTCAAGTTGCTCGCCTTCAGTAGGACTACTTGGTGCAGAGTCAAACCAGTGCGTAAGTCTTTGCTGGGCCAGAGGCTTCACTGATAATATAAAATTCTGTTCAGAAGTCTAGAAAAGCCAGCATGTTTCCCCTCACCCTCCACAGAATTTCAATGGATATGAAATACCTATTCACTGTTAAAGCCCTAAATGCAATGCAGAGTGGTTTTGTATTTTTAATTCTTCAGTACCACTCAGAGATGATGATTGATTAAGTGACTATGAACCAAGTAGTTCTGTGAGCAGCAGAACTAATGAAGCCTGGTTTCAGACGGCTTTTATGTTTTCCACATGCCCCCAGTACCTCTTCCTCCGCTGTGGTATCTCCCTACAGCATCTCCTTCCCCTCCCTCCCTCAGTAGCACCCCCTCTTCACCCCCGGGTCCCCCCTGCCCCACGCAGCCAAGGGGCTGCCTGGCTGGTCGGGTCCTGCTCAGCAAACCCAGCAGACGCTGCCACGGGGCTGCACCAAGAGCTTTGGGGGTTGCTTGCAAGCCCAGCGTTGTACAATCTACTGTACAACCTCAGCATTTTGGGGGCCTGTCAAATTTAGCTGAAATCAGTGCAGAGTTCAAAGACTACGAAGGAGGAAGAAAGAGCTCACGTGAGTCTCATTTCATAAACACAACCAATCTTACACACAAGCCTCATTTCCTTGGGAAACCACATTAAAAATAACAAACATGTTTTTATGCTGCTGCTGTAAGGCAAAGTTTTGAAAACATGTCTCAGACGTCCTGGATCAAGACAAATATTGACATCAAGGTACAGGCACATTTAATACAACTTTAAAAAAAAAAAAAAAGGAAAAAAACAATGGCATTATATATCCTGTACTATAGCATAGCATTTTTCACACAGAAAAACCCAGCTGTGATAGTTGTTATAATTAAGTGTTAATGGCAGCACAGTGCAACTTTCTCTTGTGTGAAATCTGATTTCTGAAGTCTGCCTTGGGAAAACAAGCAATCCCTGTGATACAGCAAAATGCTGAATGGACTGAAGACAGAGGGCCCTTTCAGCCAGCTCTGATGTTGGCAGGACAGCTAGTACTGTTCATCAAAAGCAAAACTATCAAACGAGATGCCATTGTCTAAATCTCCCAGACAAATACTCACATGGAGTGCTCTCGCTATCAGCTCTGCTCCACTTGTGCCAATATCATTAAGCATCAGGTTAAGGTACCGCAGAGTGGAGTTTTCCTTAGGAACAAACAAAGCAGAAAGCAATGAGACTTTTCTCCAGAGCACGCCTGCATTTTTCAAAAAGGAGCTGCATCATACACGTACTTAAAACCTTTGACTTTCGCTGCATTTCAGGCAGCCCTTGGTTTGGAGAAGTAGTTAAAGAATGCCAAAGTACATCAGATGATGATGGAAAGGCAGAAAAAAGTGTAGTGTGTAGGCCCTCATGGGGCTTACAGAAACCACCTGGGAACCCCCATGCTCAGCATGACCAAAGGAGGCAGCTCCTCAAGCTCAGATGCAGACCCTCAGGCATTTTGTGAACTTAATGGCCCTCCCTGAGCTCCAGGAACGCAGGCACTGAGTGGCAACTCACCATTTTACATCTGTATTCCTGTGCTTACAATGACAGAAAGGCAGCATTAAAGTTTCCTATGTTTAGGCCTACAAAAAGACTAACAGAGATGATAAAGTATCTAAAGCAAAGGCCCTGGCACACTTGACACTACCATTCCCTCCTTTGCTGAATTGAACTGTAAGCCTAAAAGCCCCACAAATTTATTCCACTGTTCTTTCTTCATGATATCCTCGCCAAATGTCCAACGGTTTTCTACCAGACATTAAAAATCTCCCCAGAGAATACAATCGGAGATTCTGGTGGGATAGATTTGGATGTGAAAGTCAAAATGAACAGAATTTTGCCAAACAACTGCATTCTTGTCTCCAATTTACCACAGATAAATGTTATCATAGCCAAATAAATTACAAGTTGCTGAATGACAAACATAATTTTGGCACCTGGAGGAATGTTGCCACGTGTTTTGCTCCAGCATCAGTCAATACATTACACCTAAGATCCAAACCTGAAAAAGAAGAAGAATGAAGAATGTGGCAGATGCATATCTACAATTAACTGATCTCTAAACAAAAAGAAATAAAGACGAACTAAGGCTGAAATCAAGACTGCTTATGTTTTCTTACATTAGTAACAAACATACATGAAAAAAGCTTACCTGTGACAAATACAGTATTGTGTAAGACAGAGGCAAGAACCTGAAGATCGTCATCTGTCACTCTCTGCACAGGCACTAGATGATTATTTCCAGCTATTTTTAATGTGATCCCCTTTGCCCATCTGCTGGAACACAAAAATGTAAGCACATGGGGAGAAGGAAAATGATACAGAAAAATGAATTCTCTCTCCAGATAAGAAGTGGATCCGTGCTTGCCCTCGCTGATGTGTTTGCACGCGGTTAGCTGCTGCCGCTGCCTTTGGTAACACCATGACAGACGACGTGATTCAAACTGTACCTCAGCACTCTCCTTTTTGATATTCTGAAGACACTGCACAGCTGCAAAACCATGCTTAGCACACATGCACAGAAAGCAGGAAGAAGCAAGATGAGGGGAAGGCAGATGGAAATAAAGACTATCCTGGATGTTACCCCATCATCTCCTTTTCACTTGTTCACTTTCCTGTATTTACTCTATCCTGCCCTCAGGATCAAAACCTAACACAAACCATTTCACTACGCTGTGTTTTCTCAGGTTTTCTCTCCAAAGGACAATTAACTTTGACCCTAGGAGCATCCATGAGAGGAAGCCCTACCTAGCCACATAATGAGAGAGAATTTGGGTGGTTAATACCTTGGCAGGATTCAGAGACAGTTCAGGGAAGCACTACCAGCTGGAAGCTAACTGGATGCAGCTGAGGCTTTTTAAACAGGAGGGAGAAAAAAGGAAGGGAGTTAGGATGACTAGATACTGGGTTTGGCTTCTTTAAGGGACACAAAGGCACCATCCTGTACATTTTTCACTTTTTTTGATTTCACTGCTTGTAAAGCTGCCCAGAAGGGATATGTAGCTACAAACTTCTGCCAAGATGATGTCAAGATGAGTCAAACCAGAACTTCAGCAGTAAATGCTAAATATGATTTGCGTTTAAGCCTGAAACTGCATGAACTTTCTCATTCTTCAATCCCTTGTCCCGCTATCTTGTTTAAGGCTTTCAGAAGCATCTGAAACATGCAGTTTGTTATTTCCTTACATTTTATCATTTTTATCGGCTTCTTGAAGCACATGAGCAATGAAGGGGTTTTCAGGTTGGCCCAAGTTTTGGCAGGCCCGCACATAGTGCTGGTGAAGATCTGGGCGAACTGACATGACCTGCTGGGAAACAAAACAAAGTGTTACTGCATCTTTACGGCAGCCTAGCAACATCACCATGGACCCAAGCGCTGGGCTCTGCATAAGAATAAAAATGGGCTTGGTCTGAAAAGGGTTACAGCTCTTGGTATGCAACACAAGAGTAAAAGATAGACACAGACAGACAGGAAAAGCATGAGGAAAAAATGTGGATTTCTGGATGTGTTTCTGATCTGCCATCGCACAGGACCTGAGCTAACAGAGAATTAATATTCATACAGGCAGGTTGTTTTTCCCTGTAAAGCAGCTGGGCCCCCAACCTCCGCAGGCCTACCTGAGCGACCAACACCTGCGCCCTCTCCCCGCGGTGACCGGCCCACGGGCAAGCTCTGCCCCACGGCCGAGCCAGGCTGCTCCAAGGTCAATAACGTTTGGTCGTGGAGCCCGTTTCCAAGGAGGGCGTCCCGGGCCCTCCACTGAGAGGGAGCGGGAAGGTGGCCAGGCCCAGCCCGGGGCCCTGGCAGGAGGCCCCACCACCGCCCCACCCCGCTGCGGTGCTGGGCCCTCCCCATGGTGGAGGCTTGGCCGCATCAGTGGTGCCCAGCCTCTGCAGGGAGGGGAGGGGAGTTGCCCTCCGTCACCCCCAGAGTATTTACTTAGTGGTCTGCCCACGGTCTCCAAGGAGCCTTTGCAAAAATTTCCGTGGTTACACGGATTAGCAGTTACTTCAAAGGTGCCTGTGCCGGTCCTTTCCACCGAATAAATCCTTCTAGTGACTTCACTACTGCCCTTGTCCGCAGGAGGGGTGGGCTGGGGCCGCACGCTCTCCTGTCCCGCGGTGTGTGGGGCTCACGCCCAAGTACTGAGCTCGGAGACAATAAAAAAGAAAATACCCTCGTGCAACATCTGAATTAGACTGGGAAGCCCAGCATGGGTCTGTCCCCATGGTGGTCGCTCAGTTCTTCCTCCTTGTCCTGGTGGCACCTGGAAACCACCCGTCTCTGGGAATGTGACGTCCTCCCAGTGCGGTTACAGCAGCAGAGAAAAGGGCGTGAGGTGGGAGATGACTGGCAGCTGCCTCTCGACCTCCGCTTGCTCTCTTATTGTTCCTTAAATGTCAGCTGAAAGGTTTCTTCCGCCCAGACATTGGAGGTTGCGCAGGTAGTTGCCCCTTCCCACCTCTCGCTCTTTTGCTATCAGCAACAGCACAGCTTTGAGGGTTATCAAATACCAGATTTGCCGGCATCTCTCTGGCTCAGAAACCACTAAGTGTTACAGAAGAAGGTGCCACCTTTTTACAATAGGACTCTTCCAGTTTTACAATCAGCATAGCTGAAGACAGATCTCAGTCAGTGTTTGTAAACATAGACCTTCAAGACTCAAGGAGGTTGCTTCATCCAGCTCCCCTGACTTCAGAAGGTCACCCTCCGAATTTGGCTGTTGGGGCACTTCAGGATGCACTGGGATTCAAAGATATCGTCCTGCTGCATGGACTGCAGGATTTGATCTCAATGAACACAAGCAGCTTTCTGCAGGGGCACAACTGAGCCTAGAACCTGTCCCTAAATGCTGAATTCTGCCAGTATTTATTTAGCATAGGAAGGTCTTTGAGTACTGTTGATTTTTAATTTTTTTTCTCTTCTGAAATTAAAAATAAGGAGCAGGGATGGCGGAGTCTCAGCAGAGCCAGGAGGCCAGCGCAGGGGGCACTCATAGCCCCGAAGCTGACTCTGTTGGTTTGGAGGATGACCATGATCAGACTGCACAAGAAACACCAGTGAATGAAGTGCCAGAGAATGAAGCTCTTTCTCCCACACGCGTCACAGACAGGATATTTTTCATTGATTTAGCCAACAAGCAACTGCGAACCATCTCGTCAGGGGTCTTGAGTCTAGAATATCTGGAAGAGCTGCATATGGAAAAGAACCTGCTCGTAAGCATCCCCAGAGACATCAATCGCCTGAGGCACATGAAGGTCCTCTACTTCGATCAGAATCACATACAGGACGTATGCGAAGAACTGGGGGAGCTGAAATGTCTTCTGAGCTTAGATTTAAGTAACAATCCCCTCTCTTGTAGTTCTCTGCCAGTTATCAGCAAGTTGCAGTCCCTTCGTCAGCTCAGGCTCTATAAAACAAACTTGCATGAAATCCCGGTGCAGATCTGTGAATACCT
Organism: Theristicus caerulescens; assembly: GCA_020745775.1. Classification (NCBI taxonomy): domain Eukaryota; kingdom Metazoa; phylum Chordata; class Aves; order Pelecaniformes; family Threskiornithidae; genus Theristicus; species Theristicus caerulescens. The sequence continues at coordinate 4,746,377 of CM036565.1, read as the reverse complement.
CCATCATGTTGAATTGCTTGGCCTTTCTGACAATAATCTCAAGTGTCTACCTAAAGAAATAGTGAACCTGACAAAACTCAAGGAAATTTACCTCCAGAAAAATAGATTTAAAAGTATTCCCAAGGAGCTTTGTCATATTGCTAATTTAGAAATAATAGATCTGGAACAAAATCTAATCAGTTTCATCCCAGAAGAGGTAGGCTTTTTGACAAACTTAGTTAAGCTATTTTTAGCTTCTAATAACTTATCCTCCATTCCTCCTACACTGCAACACTGCCAGAAGCTGGCTGTGCTGGATCTGTCTCATAATCTCCTGCACAAGCTTCCCCCAGGTTTGAAGAATCTCACTGAAATGAGAGTACTCAGACTGTCTGCTAACAGCCTGGAGAAGTTCCCACGTCAGATCTGCTGCTGGCCGTCCCTTTCCCGTGTTTATCTGAGGAACACCGGACTGCGCACAGTACCCAGGTCTTTCACCAGATTAACCAGTGTCAGGATACTGGATCTGAGTGAAAATTGCTTTGATGAGATTCCTAAAGGAATATGCACTATGAAAAATCTGGAAGTATTGGCCCTGGATGGCAATCAGATACAGAAGGTATTTGTTCGTTTTCATTTTTGTTTTATTGATACCTCCCTTTTGCAAAATCTAAGTTCTTCATAACAACTGAGTGCCACCTTTCCCTACTGCAGTGAGAAGGCGTGTTCCAGCTGGTATGCACCTGAGCCTGGGTTACTCGTTATCACTGACATCTCAGTATTCAGGCAGGGAGAAAAAAGCAAGAGCGTGGCAACACTGACCTTTGTGTTGAATCTTAAAGATGAAATACTGACTGGAGGGACTGCTTCAGTCATTTGCATCTTTTTTTCTGTGTACACTGGAAAATATGAGCTGCATTTGCGTAGAATCAATACGTCACAAACTGAAACAGAGCAGAAGGCAATTTAAAAATGAATGTGATATTGTTAATGCCTTTAACACCATTAACATTTGCTGTTCATTTGATAATGAACAATTATGCACCCTAAAGCTGTGCTATTATAAATGTAACAGTATTCATGGACATACTCATTTTAGGGCTCAGAATATACCTTCCTTTTTATATAATGCAATGCTTCTTTTCCAAGGAGATTTTCACTTGTGCGATTTTCTTCTTGAAGGTTACATTTACAGAAGTAGTAATATATGCAAAAGCATCACTTTCAGATTTCATTCATTTAAATTACTCTTCCCTGCACTGTGCATACAAAGGAAATGAAGAAGCAGACTAATGTTTCTGCTAAGAAATAAAATTAACCCCATAAGAAATCTTTCCAGCAGAGGAAACAACATGGGGTTTTTTGCCAAAATTTCCACCATACTGTGAGGTATAATGTTACATTAATGAGCAGAATATTCTGTGTTCATCCATCAACAGTAATGCAGCTCCACAGCATTTTCTTGGAGATTTTTCCCTAAAAACAGAATCCCAAAGATTACTGTTTAATTGACATAATGTATCTTTTTAATGACTGTGTCTAGATACCTGAGGAGGTGAAAGAACTGACAAATTTGAAATGCCTTAGCCTGTCTGAAAACCAATTCAGTATCTTTCCAAAGGAAATCTTTCTCCTGGAGCCATTAGAGAGATTATACCTGGGACAAGATAAAGGAATTAAATTCACAAGTCTGCCAGAAGACATCAGCAAATTGCAGGTAGGAGCAATAGAGGGGGAAGACCTTGGTCTGCTGCGGCATGGCACTTCTGTGGACTTCAGCTGCTCCCAAATGCAGGACTGAAGGTTCTCCTAATCTCTTTAGGTACATGGTGCAGCATCAGGGCTGTCAGAACAGGAATAATATCAAAACTCAGTGTCTGAAACTCATCTTGTCTCTGTGTTTAGTAGTCATCCCAATGGTAGCTCAGTTTATAAACATTACTTCTGTACTTATTGGTATTCTCTGTACATCGATTATATATGAAGCTAAGGAAAAATCCTTTAATTATTAAAAGCTATGCACACATATTTTCCAGAATCTGAAAGAACTGCACATGGAGAATAATTGTCTGGAGTACCTGCCCGCAGCCATCGGCTCATTGACCCACTTGAAAATACTCGACTGTCGCAACAATCTCCTTAAACAGCTCCCAGACTCTGTATGCCAAATACAAGGTGAAAGATAGTCTTTGTGTTTGTAGCCTTAACGACACAAGTACCAGTAAGCATTCTGGAAGGAGGAGAGAGAGAAGGGAAGGAAGGAATGCAGTGCATCGTTCAGGGCTCATCCTGTAACTGTAAGGGAGCCAAATAGGATAAAAGTTAGGAACTGGGAGGGTGAGGGAAGCGCTGTGCCCAAGCCGAGTGGACAGGAGGTCCTCCCCCGTGACCCATCTCAACCTCAGGAGTCCAAGGAAAAGGGTGTTCCCCAGAGCTCAGCTCCAAGCAGACCCCCTGATGTGAGAAGACCCACTGGGTCGGCACCAGTGACTCAAATGGGGTGGTGAGGAACCAGCTCTCTGGGGGTGCTCCCCAGCCCGGTCTTTCCATCTTCCCCAGTTCATTGCATTTCTGTGTGGCTTAGTTCACTAGCACTGTTGGTGTGCCGATTAGCAGGACTTTTGAAAGCTGGATTTGGCCACCTGGCTGCCAGGTGAATAGTCTTCACCTAGTGAAGTAAATGCTTTGCTAGAAGAGCCCGAGTCCCATCCTTCTATATCTAGGAGCAGATACTTTGAATTTTAAACACTCTGGTGAGATGTTCAATACACACATTCATGACATGCACAGACTGAATTGTTTGTGCCTCATCCATGTGCTGTTTATGGGGAGCACGCAGGAATGCTCCCCATCATTCCTGTTCTTTGTGCTGCAGCTCTTTGCTTTTGCGTGTTCAGGTTTGCAAAAACTGCTCGTTCAGAACAATCACCTGTCCCAGCTGCCCGAGGATCTGGACAGTCTTCAGCAGCTAGAGCTGGTCCTTGTGGATGGGAACCCTATGGCAGACCCTCCGATTGAAGTGTGCTGTCAGGGGACACCTGCCATCTGGGAATACTTACGGGAAAAAAGGTATAAAAAGGCCATGAACTTAAAGGTAGGGGTGCTAAGAAAGCCACCACAATACACATACAAAGCTGTGTTTTTAGTAATAGACACTTTGCAGAACAACCTACGGGGCACTCGATGCAACATCAAAAATGTCTTAAAGCACTGTTTCCATCAGCTATGGCAGAGCAGTACTTCTGTCACTGATCATGTTAAGGTAGGATATAGGGAACCATCAGGAAATACAGCACTGGGCATCATTCAGAAATGTTCCAGAAGGCTGTCACTGCCCCGCCAGGTCACAGTCAGCAGGCACAGAACAGCCCTTACAACTTGCAATGAAGCTTCCCTTAGTTCCTTGTCCAGTGGAAGGGTTAGTGTGTCTAAAAACAAGGCAGATCCTCTAAGTCCAGGCATTGCTTATAGATGAAACTAACTGCAGGTGGCATTTTCCACTCTTGCTGACTGTATTTTGACTGTAGAGAGTTGAAGATCCATCATGCAAACACATTGAACAAAACACATTTTTTGTGTGGTTTTGTTTGGGTTTTTTCCCCCAAAAGAACATCAGTCTGTATCACCAGTGGGCCATAGAATTAATTTGCTCAGAAAAAATACAGGGCAAGAAGGAAGGAAAGGCAAATCTTTGATTCTTCTGAAACTAAATTATTCCTCTCTTTCTGTAACGTCTGTAATTTCTTCATGAACTAATGTGTTTCTCCCAAACTGTTCTTCTGAACTAAAAGGTGACATTTAAAGACGTGTAGACATAGTCATTTACTGCTCTAATCAAAGGGTCTGAAGGACTACAGCGTTAGTGGCCTCCCTGGTAAGAAATTCCTCTTGCAAAAAATAACACACAGAGTAGAAGAAAAGTCAGGTGGCTGGCAGTGTACCTTAGCTGCAAACAATGATGTAGTCTAATACAGAATAAAAGGGTTTTTTTGGAGACCACAATGTGCCTGGCTTTTTGCATCAAGAATATCCACCAGTAATACTGTTCCACATGACTGTTTGCTTTTACCCTTTTCCTCCAGGTAACCAGACTGTTATTCTCTCTTTTTCAGATCCAGAGTTTGTAGCGTGGGTTGATGAACCAGAAGGGGATTGGACCTTTCTTGACATTTAAGAATCTAACGAAAAAAAAGAAAGCTGGAAAAGAAAGGAAAAGGAAAGGGAAAAGAGAAGCCTGTAAAAGGATCAGAAGCCAAAACCTGGTATTTGGTCAGTAAACTGCAGAGAGCTCTTTACATTTACAAGAAGGGCAAATGTGAGCAGAGATAAGCGAGTAGGAGACAAGCAGTATTAAAGCATTTGAATCAGTGAGTGTTACGATGAAAACAGATGATTTTTTGAGGTTTGTTTCTGTGTTTTTGTCAACATTGACTCCAGCTGAATCAGACAGATTCTGAAATATTCTTGAGATGCCTCATTCTGAATGTAGGTTATCTCAGAGCATCAAGGCAGCTGATTAAGTGGAAATTAAGGTAATCTGTAGGAATCTGGTGCAATGATGTGTTCTTTGTTCTGCATCTCAAAGTATTTTACATGCAATTCTTAGAAATCTGTTTTCCAGTCAGTGAGGTACAGCCATATCTAGAGTGAAACAATATTTGTGGCCCCACCTACTAGCAGTTATTTAATGAGTTTTACATTCAGAAATGATCAATACCTTGTTTGGAAATATGGAGGAGGATTCCAGGCAGTCAGAACATATGTACTTCTACCAGAACCTGCATTACCATCCTGTCTTACAGAGGTGTCAAAAGCTGTTTTGTAAGTATCTCTACACTTTTGCAAAACTGTTCACTGATGTTTTGACAATCTGTAGTTATCATATTTTGAATGACTGCAAGCTGTCAAATCCTTAGTGTTATAGCTCATCTCTGAGATAGCTTGGTGACAGTTTGTAAAATGTCTGTGTACGACAGGTTTATTTGAAAGCAGAGAGTCCTCAGAATGCAATATTCTGCAATGATTCTGGGTCCTGGCATGTCATAACACCTTTGTTATTCAAAAGAACCTTGACAAACACTCCTTACTATAATTCTAGAATGCCAAATTTATATGCAACCATGTCTTTCCACAGCACTTTACAGGCAGCTGTTTGTCCTACGCATCTGATGTCCTTGTCTAGTTTTTATTCTGCATTGCTCAGTTACTCCTTAAACCCCTCCAGATTTTTATTTGCAGCATACATAAAGCACAGAGCTGGACTGGGACCGGCCACTGTGCAGATTCAAAATGCACGAGTGGGTGGGAGCAGAACTCTTTATTTATTTTAACTGGCTGGTCGGAACCGCAGTCCTGCTCTCCCTCCCCTGGTCTGAGTTGCCTCAGAGAAAGTGGTGGCATCTGGAAGGAGGTGGTGAAGGCAGGGTCACTGAGATGCAGCTCTTCCTAGAGCTCCACCTCCGGGTAGTGCTCTCGGGATGCTGCAGCCACATCTGCATCCAGGGGATGGATCTCATTTCCATTTGGCTCTTGAATCGATTGATACTGAAATCTCATTAATACGCTTGTTGGCAGGAGAGCGCTGGTAGTGCAGAAAAGGGGGATGGCTCAGTTTTGGTTTTCAATTTCACTACATAACTGATGCTGGTTTGATTGTTTGGAGGTGTCTCATGAAATTTTCTCACCCTAAGTGAAGGCAATGAGGAAGAGAGAGAAGGATGATTCAGAGACTACTGAGGACGCAATCACTGGAAGAGAGAGATTTCCGGGAAGACTGGCAGATAGACAGGACATTTCATAGAAGTGATTTAATGAAAGCTTTTTAGTGGCACAATAGGTATGACAGAATCACAAGAGGGCAAAGGACTGAGAAGGGGATCGTGAGCAGCAAGTGGAGAGGTCGCTAGCAGCGAGTCCGTACCATGCTCTGGAGCCGAGAATGAGGAACCCAACTACGACAAAGCAAGAAATCCCAACACTGAAGTCCAGTTCAGTCAGCAAGATTACAACAGATACTGGACACTAAACATGGGCCAGCTGCTTCACTGAATTAGAGAGAGAGGTTCAAGTGGGAAAGGAGTGATTCAGAGAGATTCTCACAGAACAGATAAAGGATCGATTTCCCAGTTGGACCAAAGGCAGATTTGAGGAGGAAAGGCACAGGAAGGCAAGTGATTAAGAGAAGAGGTTGGTGTGCTGCAATTAAACAGAGATGATGGTACTTCCCCATTAGAATAACTCTCCTGGCTTCAGTCACTGCTTGAAAGTCCCTCTTGTTATCCCTGTATGAAATAGGGGCTCTTTGCTTCATTCCAGAGGTTGAGGATCTCTGTAGAAAATAACTGATCCCACACTGCAGCAATTCCCTGCTACCTCTGACCAAGACACTCCAGTTCATCTCACATTTCTCAGAGCTGGGGGAGCCAAGTGCACTTTTCAAGTGGAACTGAAACTGGAACCAGGAAGTCCATAGAGACCCTCACATGAAATCATGCATTGAATGACCGAGAGGTATCAGCACAGCATGGTCAGCTGCTGGTATAACCCTGACTGCAGTTGGAAGGGTCACCCGGACTGAAAGCTGAATACTGATCTGCATCTGCATGGGAGAACTTGCTGAGAGGGGTCCTAGCAAGTTAGGAAAGTGCCACTGAATGATCCCAATGTGCCTCTCCTCCAGGAGACTGCTGCAGCATGTAGATATACTCAGGGCTAATTGAGCAGTACTTTATCCCTCAAGCTGCCTCAGGATTTCTCTAAGACTCCTCACTCAGTGGGCAGATCTAATATCTTTACTTCCTAAAATACCTTACGAATGAATAATCCCACTGCAGTCTTTGAGCTCACGTGTGGGTTAACATGCTCCACGACACGACTGACTATGCCAGAATTTGGCTCTGTGTAAACAAATACAATAAAATGCCAAATAAGAAATTATCGAATGAAAAAAGGAGGAGCCACTTACATGTCCCAAGTTGGTGCTTTTTCTAACAAGTCTTGGGCACAGAGCAGGGTGCTCTGCTCTTAGCTAGAAGCTGCCCTGTGGCTTTGAATAATAGACTTTGCTTATTTCCTTCATCTTTAGGGTACGATTAAGAACACTGTCTACGTCACAAGGTGTTGCGAAGGTTAATGGATTAATCCTGAAGGCAGGAAGCATGAAGGCACTGCGGGGACTCCCACTGGCCTTCATATGCTCTTGATCAGACTCTTAGATCTGGAAGTTTGGGTTTGTGCTGCATGTCATAAAAGGTTCCGCACAGAAAGCACAGTCTGGGTAAGGCTGAAACAGCTCAGGATGAGAAGGAGCATTCCTGAAGTATCCTGAAGTCTTTGCATAGGTTTATCCAGAACGCTTATGGATTGCTCTGTATCCAAAATCCTTGCTAAGGCAGCAGGACATATCTCTGATTTAACCTACCATAGCATTTCCCTTGCCCCTGAGACATCCAAAGACACCAATCAACTGTTTCTTACCTTGATTTTATGCTGATCCTGTACACAGGACTCATTTACACTACGAGATAGCATCAAGGGCCAGAGCAGAGGCAGAACAGCTCCTTCGGTATTCTCCTTACTGGACTAATACATAATCCTGAGTTGTTGGGATGCTTTCCAAATCTCACAATTATGTAGATTTAATGCATTCAGAAAGAGGCAAAAGTTTTGGAGGAGGAGAAACTAAAATTTAAAACATAGAGGTTTCAAGTATTTTCACATTAGAGGCATTTTCCTCATATACACGAGGCCACATTCACGCTGCCCACCCGCCTGCATTAGCACACGCCCCAGCCACTTCCCTCCACTGGCAAACCTGCAGTGTGTCCATCTGAAATCATCACTGCTCTTTTGACAGTAGTCATGGCTGTATTCACAACAGGAAGATTAAGCATATATAGTAGTATCAGCATAGCAGCCTAAGCATGGCCCGGAGAATCTGAAAGAATATGTTATTAAATTGAATGATCTATGCATGTAGAAGGTTAAATAACAGCTTTATATACGTATGGAACTATTTCAAGAGCTCTGAGATGAGACGAGATTGCTAAAAACTGGGCAGTCTTCTAAGTCAGCGATACCTAATACTTGGTTCATATGCTGCTTGTGAAAGACCTTCCAGAAACCTTCAACCTTCATCAACAGTCAAAACGAATGTTTCTTTTGTTGTCTTGATTAAAGCTTTCCAGTCGCTTCCGCTGCGATTCTGAAAGGACCCATCTTTGCATCCCCAGCTCTGCCAAGGCAGGCAGCTTTGTCAGTGCTGCTAACAACTCGCCGAACCACGTCGCACAGTCACGGCAGGACGATGGGCGAAGACTGACATCCAGCTCTGAGAGTTCTTTGAATAATGCTAAGCCTTGACAGAAAACGAGCCACCCTTCGTCAGAGATGCTGTTATTATAACTCAAATCCAGCTTCCGTAATCTGGCTAGATGGCCATCCTGCGTCAGTAATGCTGCAAGAAATGACAGACACAAACACAACTAATACATCCTGGCAATTGCTTTAAAAGCTTTTTAAATAATACCATATTATTTAAGTCCTTTCAGCAGTCAAACAGCAAGATTCAATTCCTCAGCAACATCAAATCACTTGCTGTTGATCTCAGAAAGATCATTTTATCATAGCTGAAGGAGTGCGCAACATTTAAAACACAGGCAATTCAAAAGGAACAGAAGTATGCGGTTAAAATTGTATGGCAACCTGAAAAGCTTTGAGTCAGTTGGAAGGAGGTTATATCAAGTGCCAATGAAAACAGGCAGACAGGCTTTACAGGGAGGTTTAGAAAGAGGAAAGCAAAACTAGATGAGGTTGCATGATTACAACAGCCACCTCTCACTGTGGGAGGGTAATGGGCCTAATATACCCTAGAGGGAACCGGGATCCTTAATGTATGATTGGCAAAGGAGGCACCCATCAAGGGTGATGTTTGTAAAGTCAAAAATATTCAGGCTTCATCTCACCAGCCTTCAGATTACAGGGCCTTAATAACTGTCACACAGCTATTGCCAATCTCAGACACTCAAAACCCATGAGTCAGGCCCACAGAATCACGAGGATGATTATAAAATAAACAGGTTTTTAAAAGGATCCTAGAATTTATTCCTTCATTGGGTTCCTATTTTCCAGTATTTCTCAACAGCTGCTAAGAGGTGGGCTAAACTATTTCTGTTTGAATTCTCCCATAATAGTTTGACTCCAGAAACACACCTAAAGGACTGAGAGCTGGTAGTGCCTGTATTACCAGCTGTCAGCACGTACATTTCCCATAAATTACTGGACCTAAAACCAGCAACCGAGCAAAATAAAACTCCTCAGAGGCAGCTTTAAATATCTGACATAAAAAACAGACGTAAACCCTACATTTTTTTAAGTGTTGTCTTTTTGTATTAATAGATAAAACTCTACTAGAATGATTCTTTGCATTTGTATCCTTTTCAGTTTTTGCACTGTGCATGTACAGGACACAGTCTTCAGCAAAATGAAAACCCTTTCTGGGAAAAATACTGCTGTATTTTCCATCTTTTAATTTGATTTATGCAAAAACGTGCTCAGCCCATGGAACAAGTCCCTTCTGAATTGTGGTCTAAATGCCCTGGCTCCTTGACTGCTAGTAAATACCATGTTATACGTACTTAGAAGTGCCAAATCTTCAGCCACCAAGTTACAGCTGCTCAGTCTTAACACTTGAATCTCCGTTGCAAGCTTTAGCGCTCCCAAAAGCAGCTTTAGGTTCCCACCAACGCACTTATTCCAAGAAAGGTCTAATATCTCCAGTCCAGGAAGGTGAAGGGCAGCCTCAGCTGAAAAGATTAAGACCAGCAACTTCTGCTTACTAAGAGAAAACAACATGGCCTCAATAGACACCTCACTGGCAATTCACCTGTAAATAGGCTCCTAACAGGCTGCCTACTTGTGCTTAGAACGACTTATTTTATCCTAATAAAAGCCAGACAAAAAATATCTCCTGTGCTCTGTAAAGAATATAAGAAGGGCCTGCCTATAGAATCTTTAAGGACTCTGTGGAGGGATTTCTTGTTTTTCTGTTATTGGCTTAACCTTGTCCCACTGAAGTCAATTTAATATAACAGCTTGTTTTTAAACCATTTTATACCAATTTAAAGACAGCAATTTTTTTGCTGTGAACTCACAATGCAAGGTGAAATGCTCTGTATCTTTTGACACCACCGATTTCCATGATGTCACTCTTACATAATTGTAATGATATAAATATAGTACTGTTCCTGCAGGGACCTCAGACCAGTTTAGCTTGCTACTGCTTCTGCTGAAGGCAATCAAGTATTACTATAGGTTTCAATGTCGCTAGTAAACAGTACAAAGTATATTCTAAATGCACAATACACAGTAACTAACAGATCCCTCTGTACTTAGATTTCATGTGCCATATGGAACACGTATCAAAGGGACAGTGTAGCCGCTAATCCACTGAGATTTGCAATAAGTAGGCAAAAGAGGCTGAATTGACGTATCCTGTGTTAGACTGGACTTTTCTTCATGGTTGTGCAATATCTTTTCCGCTACTGCAGTCATTGCCTCTGTTCCTCTATTGCCCCGTGCTTAACTCTATCCCAAAAAGTTTCCACTGAAACGTTCACCTGCAGTGAGGTGAAAAACATTCAGTGAAAGCTTTACCCCACTAAACTGCAAATGCAGCGTTACAACCAAAATATAATTACGGCATAATATCAAATCATGTTTTGCTTTCTCTTCCAAAATTAGGGAGTATTTGAAAGCTCACTATCAGACAAAAGACTAAAAGGACTTCATCCAGTCAGGTATAATGGGGGGAGACATCCAACGGTCTTCCCGTGCAACCAGGTCCTATGAAGCACTGGTTTCATTACAGGCTTTTTCACTCAGGACCTGTGGTATAAGGTAACCATGATCTCTGGAGTTCAGTCAAAGGAGAATGAAGTGCTTTGTCCCACAAAGATACAGAGAGAACAGACACACTTTAAAAAACCATTCCTACCTAGTGATGAAAACGACTCTTCGCCTAAACCACAATTGCTGATGGCCACAGATTTCAAATTCGGTAAAAACCTGAGCCTGCCCAGAAGAGGATCAGATGAGACTCCTACATTTTTATTCGAGGATAAATTCAGCTCTTGAAGACTGGAGAGTAAAGGTATCACCTGGGCTATGAAAACATGAAATATTTATTAGACAGTCACCAATCCAGAACAAATATGTAGTTGTATATTTGCCTGACATAATTTCTTTTCTTTATAAATCAATCCAAAAGTCAAGGCCAAGTTTTGACACTCAAATTTATGGTGAGTAATGTTTTACTCCATAAATAGCCTTGTCATTTTCAGTAGGAATGTTTAAGAAATTAGGTATTACATACTGTGTGGAAGGTTGTCAGAACACAGCTTCCTGTTGAAATTTTCTAGGTGAAGTAGGGAATTTAACATTAAATGAGATGGGGGTTATTTCCAAATGTCCTCACTGCTAACTGAAACTCCCTTATATTAATGTGATTATTCTCTATGGGTCAAGAAATTAAAAATAAATCATGATTGCTATTATTAATAGTTAATATTTCCCAGTGCTTCAGCAGCAGCTTTTCAAATTACCTTCTTTATCATGGAAAGTAAGATGTGGACAATGTAGGTTTTTTGTTGCTGTTGTTCTAAAGAGTAAAAACCAGTACCAAAAAGTTATGATAATGTACACAGAAAAATAAACTGTCTCACTGATTGAATAGGAAATGTCTTTTTCTTCCTAACAGTTTTTATGAGTTGGATCAATTCAACCTGGAGACTGTGGTCTTCAGCTTTTCTATGAGACAGAGAGCAGCAGCAATGCAAGATCTCCTAACATCACTCTCTACTTGGCTTAAAGTTCACCAAGGGAGTTTTAGGCAGTTACATTTACATGCACATATGCATCTTGGATCCGTGCCAATTTATACCAACAGGGAGACTGTCTCAGGATATTTCCAAAATTACCGATTATCAAAAAAAGCAGTGCTTGGTGGCAGTTCCTACATTCGCATTATGGGTCTGAATCATGGCGGATTCAAGTCCTTAGTTCCGCATGGGATCAGACACTATGAGATTTCCTTCGATACAGCAAAAAACCATTCCATATTGATCAAGAAAGCTATCCTGCATGCTGCCCTTCCAGAACTGCCTCATGAAAATATACTGAGATCTGCTAGACTAGGTTAGGCAGAATTTCTTACGCCTTTGAGATATTTTCAGAAGTCAAAACCTACATTCTTAATGGATTTCCTCAATATGTCCTTACACAAAACGGTCATGTCCTCTTCTGTTACACAGCACTGGTGGAGATCAAGGACTTCGAGATTTTTCAAGCTGGCCAAATGAGCTGTTGAGTCTTTAAAGCCACCACCAATCTCTTTGTTACACGATATGTCTAATTTTCTTAGCTTGGCAAGGTGCTGTAAAGCAGTGTCTGAAATGGAAAAGGGAGCATGCTGGTCACCGGCTGCTACAATAGCACAGGTCACGGCTTTGGCATTTGTTTACTTTAATGTCAAAGTTTGCACAAGGTATTGCAGGCAAAGCTCTTAGACTAAGCTTCAGCATATAATCACAGCAGACATACAGTAATGTCGCAAGGCTTCCCCATCTATGCAACTCCATTCTTCTCTAAAAGAGCAGGTGAAGGTGAGGCCAGCTCATCCCCTGGATCCATTCAATCCTCAGCCTTTTGCTGAAATTACTACTGGACGTGCTAATTAGTGCACTTAATTAATTGTCTTATGGATAAGACCTCCACTAGGGAGAGACACAGATAATAAGCCCATTTCATATGGCTTCACTGGACACTCATTAAGTGATAATGGTGAATTTGGATTCCCCTCTGAGAGTAGGATTAGCTTGTTAAAAGTTAGCTAGCCTGTCTGTGCCCTTGTCTATGTTCTGTCTGGGGAGAGAGGAAGCATTTCCAGAGAGCCATTAATCTACCCTAAGATGTGTCTCAGAGAAATGGTGTGGAGCGTGACTCTCCCCACTGACTTTCACATGCTTGAGCTCAGGGAAGATAAATGCAACTCCTGCTGAAAGTCTCTGTAGTCTTTTATCAATCCTCAAACAGCAAATAACGATTGCCCATTAATACTGCCAAACCATCAGCAAAATCCCACCTCATTGCCTTTCGTAAATGGTTTTCAGATGTACAATTTATTCAGAACGAAAGTCTTTCTGAACGTAAAGTCTAACCTAAGCCCTGGAGGCTGTCTTGCTTTAATCCACACATGTGCAAGTTTAACTCTTTCAAGCCTGGCACATTTTTCAGATCCTGAGCAATAACCTTCATGCTGCAGCCAATGTTTTTGTTGATAGAGAGATCTAATACTTCAAGGTTTGGGATCACATTTAGAAGTTCAGCTGGGGAAAAAAAGAAAAGAAAACCAGAATTGGTAATTGTCTGGAATATATACAGATGAACCCTAGAAAAATACAGCACCATGACAAACAGGAAGAGGTAGGCTGGGTTTGCCTATACATGTGGTTTAGACTTACTAAGTTCCTGTTCTACCTAAAAAATACAGCTAAACATAGATTGGGTAGGAATCAAGAAAATCAGTGAAAAATCTGTATGATAATAAAGCTGAAAAAATACAAGGATGGTTAGAAAAATACAGGGGAATAAAAAGCAGGAAAACAAATAGGAAGAAAAATTTCTAATGAAAAGATATAGGACTGTATGTTGCGTATGGCCATCTCCTGCAGTGGAGATGAGAGCACAGGGACTTCTCTTTAGGGAGAAAATATCTTTTAAAACACAGAATCAGATCAAAAGACCACACATGATTAAGCTACGGTGAGAGGAAAGAGGGGAGGGGTGATCACTGGTTGCCAGCTCAGCCTAAATTCCCATCCCTCCGGCCTTCTTTCCCATCCCATGGCTAGCTACATATTCTGCTGCTTAATTTTAAGCAATTGCTGTTGGAAATTCTGGCACACATGACTTGCTCAGGGTCTCAAAGGATCCAGCAGCCCTGGACCACTGAGGCAGCCAGACTGTGGTTTAGGTCTAGCTGTTCTTCTTCTCAACCCTACCTACCTGATTAGAGAGGACAACTTTCTTCTTTGGAAGAAAGCACATTAAATCCCAATACCATGTGGTAAATACTATTATAATGCAGAGCCTGAAATAAAATAACTTTCAACTAATATTGAGCTCAATACAGCCATAATCTAAGTCAAACAAGTTAGATTTTTGTGAAGCCAGTCTCTCAGTCCAGCTATGTGGATATACATACCAAGGGATTCTCCATCCTTTGCCGTCAGGTTACAGTCCGTAATTTTCAGATGTTTTATCTTGCATCCTTTCTGGAGTTTTTTTGTCAGGAGTGATAGTTTTCCACCTATATTACTGTTCCATGATAAATCCAGTTCTTCAAGTTGAGGAACAATTTCAAATGCCTCTCCTGTAACGGAAGTCTAAGATGATTCATTCTAGATATCAATTTCAGTGCAAGACAAAAATACAGGTTTCACATATATAAAAGGGGAAGGTTAGCCACTTAATTCTCAATTTATTATATTTTGTATTGCTTGCCAGGAAAATTGGTGTATGCTATGAATTGTTGGTACTGCAGCAATGTTGTATAAATTCTCACCTTGTCTAAGGAGCAATATAGATCACAAGTCATTGTCACAGCACACACAGATTGCTTGGCCATCATTGTAGACCTGTGCCAGGACCCAGAAAGTCTAGTCTATAGGGAAATCAATACAAGTGACAAGTCTGAATTTACTGTCCTGTATAGTTCTGCTCTATTTTATTTGACAAACTTCCAACATCCTCTGTACTGTGTCCACAGGTCATTTTGGAGGAGATGAAAGAAGTCCTCTCACAGCTATTTCTGAAACTTAAAAGTTTCATTTCTGACAGGAATTTCTGACTCACTTCATAAGGAATCAAGATGAGCATTGTTTTGACCCAAACTAACTTCCCCATGGTTTCAAGGCAGACAGCACTGATTTTGATTACATTCAGAAAAATTAGCCTTTTCCAGGCTTGATGCACCTGCCAACGTGAACTGTGTTAGTGCTCCTTTGTAATACTAACATCCCACTGCAAAATCCAGCTTCCTAACTTCCTTTGTAGATGAGGGAGGCAGATGTATATTTGCATAAACTCATTCCCAAAAAAGATCAATTAATCAGACCATATGCAAATGCAATTTCAAAGTGTCATACACAAATTTTTGATCTAAAGTCTCATCATCAACGTAATAACTGAGAATTGTATTTTAGCAATAAACCCTTTCATGTCTGCATATTTCCATAATTAATCCTTCAAAAAAGATTTATAATAGAAAAATAATTATTTCTGTTGTTGTAAGTGAATATCTAGGTTTGAGAGAAAAGGCCATGTCTTAATGTTTATTTTTGCATTTATTTTATTTTTTATTATTCAGTCTTGAATACTGAGCAATGCACTACTGTTGAGAAGTGGTTTTGCCTCTGCAGCATAGCCTGTTTCTGTTTGACATGGGGACTAGCATTCCAGATACATTTTCCACCCAGAAGATAAATAAAGGACTATAACCCCAGGAATGGTTTCCTACCACCTCTCACAGTCACAGCTCTGAGCAATCACATAGGAGAGGTTGATATTATGGTTATATTCGAGGCACTGATTTCTAAAAAGAATGCACTGAGTGGCCACATTTCTACAGAGAGATGTGGACACAGTCAAACAGGCAGTATTGGCCTAAATACACATGTTATTTTCAAAATTGCAGGCAAAATCAATGCAAACTGACTGTGGCTATTACATAGGTCAAGGGCATCACATTTTGACTAGAAATTCAAGTCCTATGATCAGTTTTGTGTCCGTCTCAGCAGAGACCAAGCCAGAAAGGGGAAGGAAAGAGCACAGAAGAACCAGGCAGAATAAATCAATTGGAAATATAACCAATAAAACTCAAGAGAAAAAAAAAGTATGAGAAAAGGGTTTGAAAAAGAATGAAATAAATTTGAAAAAATCTGATTGATAGAAAACGAAACATGGATTTTAGCCTCATCAGAAACAGGCCGATTATTTTCACCAGCTTTTGCAGAGATGCATTCCTCTCCAACAGATAGCATGACCCCCTTTTGAGCTACCACCATATATGTAATTTTATTTCTGAACCTTTCCTGCAAAAAGCCTGGATATGGATGACATAAAATCCAGCTTTATTACTCAGACCAGTTTTTAGAACTTGCAAAATAAGCAGCAGTTTTTTAGAATTCCTGGTTGATTGAGTTTGCCTTTCCTTTAGATACATATCACAGACCCACCCCAGAGTAAACTCCAGGCCCAGGGGTAAGTGACTCAGCGTCAGAACCTGAGCACATAACACCACCTTTAAAACCTTTAAATCTCATGCTTTGCAGAAAGCAGGGTTTCAGGCACTCCAAGCAAAGAAGTATACAGAGGAATAAGCTTCTCCCAGGCTTGCAAAAACAAGTTATAAAGCTCCAAGGCAGCACTGGGTTTAAGTCTCCTCCAAAAGACCATCCATTTTTTTTGTGCTGAGCTCTGCCTCTGTCCTGCAGCATGAAGACCTAAGCAGACCCTATTATGACTGACTCTGTTTCAGTTCTTCTATCATTAGATATGAAAGCTAGCCAAAAAAATACTAATCTAAATTGAAAACATGCTTTCCTGCAAACAGGACTGAATTCAGTTCCCTTCTGAATGTGAAACCTTCGTGCCCTGAGGAATGAACTCAGCAGAGCTACTCAAATGTATAAGATCACTCATAAGCCCAAGTTCTTTCTACTGTTTCACAGCGGGAGTTTACACTGCCCAGTGTGGAAGCAGCAGGGGTAGGATGTAGAAAGAGATGAGACGGATTTCATCAGACCCAAGCTGTCTGGAAGTAACTGTAAATGAAAACCTGTACCTAAGGAGGTGACATCCTCAGCTGTCAGCCTACAGTTGTTAAGTCGAAGGACTTTTAACAGGTTCACATGATGAAGATGAACAGTGAGAGCTTTCAAAGTCCCACCAACACAACCATTCCAGGACAGGCTGATCTCTTCCAGCTCTGGGAGAAATGGCAGTAAAGAAGCTGTAAAAAAAAAGAAAAGAAAAAGCGTATTCTGTTTGCATGTTATCTGCACACCCTGGATGTCAATACATCTCAATACAGAGATGCTTTCTACAACCAATATAGCATTATAAAGCCATGGCAATTTGTACCTCAGTTTTCTTATCTGTAGTTTGAGTGTAAGGACATTCATCTGCTTCACAGACCTGTATGATTTTTAAATTTATATATATATTACATAATTTATATAATTTAGTAATTAACTTTTCTCAGGGACCTGGGACCACCAGATGAAATGTTAAATAAAGCCAGGCCTGTATAAAAGAAAGGGAAGGGAAAAGAGGAGAGTGAATAGGCAAATAAGAATTGAAGAAATGTATGAAGTGACTAGTTGAATAAAATGTGTATTTACCCAGCTCTGTTATATCTGCTGCACTTAATGCACAATTATTTAGATCCAGATTCTTGCTGTTGGGTTTCTTTCCCAGTTTCTGCATGAACTGGTTAAATCTCTGCTCACCAGATGGTGACTCCGCTTCAGAAATGAGATGTGGAAGTCCATCTGAGTAACAAAGAAATAGGGCCCTGGTTACCTCTGCTACTAACACAACCTGTAAAACGTGTCTGTGGCTGTCCAGTGAAGACTTTAGGAAATTAACGAAATCTGTCAGTAAACTGGGCTCTATTTTTGATCAATGTGGACCAATAACCTGAGTGATAAGATCACTATAGATCAGATCACTATAGATCAGACCACTACAAAGCTCCTGATGCAGAGCGAGAAAAGAATCTCCTGTTGCACATCTCCACGCTACCTTATGCCAGTGACTTTGGATGTTTGCACCACCAGTTCAAGGACATGAAATCTGTGCAAAATTCTGAACTGCAGCTATTCTGGTGGTCATATAACCACCTCTGTGTGCCTGCACCGTAGCCACACTGCTGCAATACAGTCCGTACTTGATCAGTTAGCACCGAGTGGCCTTGCAACTGTGTGGTGAACCTGCTGCTTCCTTCGTGACAGCCCGTGTTCGTTTTCTTACGTTGTCTGTGTAAGGCAGTTCCTGCTTTTCTTGGCTTTGCAAAGCAACACCCACTTACCTTCTTCTTCCATGCAGTTTGTACAGCAAGGAGAACTGCTAAACCCTTTAACAAATCAGTAATTTCATCTAATGCCTATAGCTGGGAAAAAAGCAGCCAAAAATTGCACAAAATAGCAATCCCACTCTCAGTACCTATCCCCTCATTGTTTTCCCAAACCTACCCAAAACTCTTAGGACAAAGGATGGGGTCTAAGCCTCACCTTCCAGCTCCTTTTTAAAAATAGCCTCATTTTCTCTGGTGTGGATGTAAAGAGTATTCTTGTGTGCGCAAAATAACATACATGATGAATTTCCATTCCCTCCCCCTCACCAGTGTCAAGTGGTAGGGAACATCTGCTCTTGTTGTCTTCAGATTGCTTTAGCAGCAGGGTGGACAGAGACCGATCTTAAATACAACAAAGCCAAGCTACTGCTCAAAGCCGGGCTTTGAAACCAAATAAGCTCTGCAACTAATGAGCTGACTCCAGCACTGACCTCTCACATTGGAGATCAAGGGAGAAGTCACTCAAAAGCTTTATCCCTCCTCAGCAACATGGATCTCACTCCTTGCTTGGCACCTATCAAATTAGAAGGCACATCCTTGATAATGTTCCAATCCTGGCTAAAGGATAAACTATAGGCAGCAAAATACAGCATTTTGGCTAGCAAGAAAAGCAACTGATTTTCTATGAAATTAAAATATACACACATGCACATGTATTTCATTATTGTACCAGCATTACCTTCTACAGAGAGGTCTTGCTTCTCACTCTGATCATCAGCCCCAGCGTTGTTTATTTCTGTTTCTTCAATTTCCTTTCTGTCCTTGCCTTTAGATTTCCCAAAGTCAAAGCCCCTGAAGAATTTTTTGATGGCTGAAGGCTGCTCTTTTCTTTTTCCAGGAGAGGACCTCTTCCCTTGGAACTGTTTTATAGCAAAGGCAAACGGGGAGCTCTTCGGGATGTCCTCTTCATGCTTATCCTGGCAGCTCTGAATGTCATCTTTCAGAGAATCAGCAGATGTAGAAGGAATTAGTTTTAGTAACGTTTACTCTTGCTTACCCTCTTTCATAATGGCAGGTGCACTGAGAATTTCCTACCATTCCCTCCACGCTTCTATCAGAAAAGCACTGTTTAGTGGACCAGACTCTGAACTCATTTCTCCATCTTCAAAAGGAACTGGTAATGCTCAGTATTTGCTCAGCAGACTCAGTGGCCCCAGTTCTCAATGGTACAAGTATCACTCTCTGGTGCCTTGTTAATGCAGACTGCTCCTAAGGCCACCCCACCTGCCCACCGAGCGCTGCAGGGCTAACCTACTGCTTCCCCTGGCACTTAATCCCCAGGTTCAGTTCAGAGTCTTGTGGCCACATTAAAGAAGCAAGGCTGAGATGTCCCCGTTCTGAGGCGAAACCAGGTTAAGTCTGGCACCAAAGTGATTCTTCATGCCAAAGACCAGTCCGGCAGTCAGGAGGGTGAGAGGAGGAGGTGTGCAACAGGGAGTACAAGGACATCCTTGCCTGAACAATGTCACAGGCTCCCAAGTTCAGGGTGGAACATGCAAATGAAACCCCATTAACCTTAGAGCAAAGCTGAAGTGATAGCGCAGAAAACAACCAGATATTGTAGCTAGGAACACTGGGAGTGTGCCAATGCTGGAAGAAAACAAGCCCCCCCAGACAGCTTGTTTGGAACAGTTCAGTTCTATAGTGACCTCAGTTTCAGTGGCTAATTCACAGGTGAATTAAAGATTGACTTCATAATCCTTTATACACATTCTTTCCTTATTGCTGTTTATACTACACAAGCTATAGCATCATCTGGTGATGCTACAGCTGCTTCGTTTTTGTCTAAACATTAATTTAATGCTCTTTCTTTAATTTTTATTCTAGCATTCTCCCGCACACACATGCTTTTAACCATGCAATCAGTCATAAAAGCTAAGCAGACATTCATTGACTTTTGCTTTGTGAGGACTATGTGGAAGTGGTATGTATTAAGCACTACTGTGTGCCGTTGACTGCAGGGGAATGACCTGAGCTCAGACCTCAATCCCGTAATGCACCAGAGCTCATGAACGGATTTCTGTGCTCACACAGATCCCCCTTCCCCAGTACGGACCCACACACAGAACTCATTCCACAATTCTCCATCATCCATAGAGCACATGAACTGCAGCATTTTAATAATCGTCTGTGATATATAATGTCGCTGGCATCAACTTTCCAAAAAAGAGAAACACGTGAAGAAGTATCAGTAATCCTATGAATTTCACAGATAGTTTTCAAGTTATTATAGCAAGAGTCAGGTCAGGGGGAAAATGTCAAAATAAAGCAAATGTAGTTTTTATATACACATACCTTTTTTTGTGTGTGTGTGTATATATATAAATGTGGGTATATATACTGATGTATCTATACATATGTATGTAAGTTTTCTTATTGTGTTGGAAGTTATCTGCCACGAGACAAGTGTTCAAGGGCAGAGCACTCACAGTTACAAAAAGCTGATGCATTGTTTAGCTTTGCTCTTAATAGCCTGTCACAGCTGTATTTCTTATGAGTAAAGTACAAAAATTATACAAACAATGTACACAGCTGTACATGCACGTTCACTGAGCTGAAAAGCAATGCTGGTTACCCTGGCTGTGTTTTCATGCTGTAGAATGGTATTATTTTCAACAGACAAAGAAACATACCTGTCTCTTCCATTGCTACACTTGAGGATCTGTTTCACCTTGTACAGCACTTTCAGGGCTTGCAGGAGAAGTGAGCCATGACTTGCAAACAAAATCTCGCTTCTTTCCCTAACAGGACTTTCCACGTACTTTTCTTTCAAGAGTTTCTGTCTTCATCAGTTTGACAGCCGCAGCGCTGCACAACAGGTTTGTGGGCTCTTTCCTGACACCTCTATTCCTCCGCACTGTCTCCCGACGTCAGCCTGCTCTCCCTGGTCTCGTTTTTTCTGGGGGGGGTTGAGAAGTCCATTTAAATGCTCTGATCATGTCCCAGCTTCGCTCACTCAGGAGGCAGAAATCAGGAAGTGGCGGCACAGAGTTCGATACTGCACGCTAACCACTGCATGTCCCCGAAACAGCTGGTGTTAGAAGAGGCTGAGTCACCTTAGAGATCAGGTTACAAAACTACCTGAAGAAAAGCTCTTTGTTTTCCCACCCCTTTTGTCCATACTGGTCAGAAATACTGCTGGAGGCTGAGCAAAGCCCGGCTGTCAGCAGGATGTTGCATAGTTCAGTAAGAAAAAGGAGTACAGAGGAGTAGCGCACTCCTGTTCATTTTAGGGCAATGGGAGATAGGAGAGGTCCTACTGCATCATCAGTACAATCTGCTTGTAGGCAACAGCATGATACAAGATTACGATGCAATCATTTGATACATCATATACATATATCAAACTTCACTATACCTTTTTGTTGTCTGTCTCTCTGCTATAGTATCTGATTTCCATGACGGTGAATGTTACAATTTCTAGCTTAAACATACTCATGGCCATTTTCCTGAATCTCTTTAGCTTTGATGATTCTTTTTAAGCTATGAGGTCTTCACTTTTGTCGGCTAAACCAACCAAACTCTCCTTGTCTCCCCTCACATAGCAAACTCTCCCTTTCCCTTATCATTTCTGCTTGCCTTTGTCTGCACCTGCTGCAATATAATTTATACTTCCTTAAATACAAGGGACCATCCACCGATGTGTACACACTAAAGACATATGCGAACTGGAGCGCTTTTGGTGGGGAGCAATAAAGCTGGTCAACAAAACCGACGACTCCTTTGAAAGCAGCTGAGCAGACACCAGCCGTGAGGACAGGCTTGACTCAGTGTGTCAACGCACAAATGATTCAGGGTGGAATGAGGCACGGGGTGCTGCTAGGAGCCAACAGGATAAGATTAAGTGAAGAAAAACTTAAAGTGAACATCAGGAAAATGAGAAGTACCATGCTGGGAAACATTTACAGTAGGAAAAAATGCACAAAACCACTGTGATGAACCGTCTTTCCCTCCAGGGATGGAGGGCATGGTTCTATTCACAAACAGAAAGTATTTCCATGTCGGTTTTAGGGTTTTCTGACACCAGGAGTGGCTGTCCTGTCCCAGTTTCTGAAACTAGCATCTCACTACAGACCTGCATCCACTGGGAAAGATCACCTCCCTGTGTGCTAATTCACTTCACATGTTCAGGCACCTCAGCTACGCGGACGGTCAAAAACCCCACGCGTTTCTGTCGGTGAGGAACTCATTCAATTTGACAGCTCTTTTCCACTTTACTTGTGCTTAACAACGGAGTGGCCAGGGATGAAACAGAGACAAGACAATCCATGTTCGTGAACATCTGCCAGGCTCTGCTGGCCCAAGACACTCGATGCCCACTGCAGTTCAACGAGAACGTGGATTGGGAATATCTGATAATCTCTGCTCCCTGGAACTGGGGAAATCCTTAAGCATGTTAAGCACCAGTTACAGTGGCTAGGCTGGGCTAACTTGAATGCACTGACATCAGTGTGTTAGGTGATGTGTTGCCCATTCAGAAATTCACTCCCAACAACCTAAAAGGTTGTTGAATGATAGTGAAAATACCTCGTGGCATCATGACAGCATCCCGGTATGAGAAGGGAAATGTAGTTTTGCAGTGACCTACTTTCCTCTACCTAGAAAGCACATCTTTTCCTTTCTTTACAGCAGCTATGCGGGAAGAGGGGACAGCAGGGTTGTCCCAAAGCAAAGCAGGATAACTAGAGTAAGGCAGCTGCACTGGGCTGAAAACATCGGCATTACTTTGCAATAGCCTAGGCTGTGCCGTGAACACACAATATATCACAACAGCCAGGCCCAGCCAGGCCCCTGTGCCAGACCAGGCCTCGCTGCATCAGTTGCTGTCTCCTCCATGGCATACTTCTGAACACGTGTCCTGCTCCTGCCTCGCGGACCTGTGCGTCTGCTTCTTGCAGTACGTCATGGACAGCTTTGGGAGTTTAAAAATAATAAACGCCTTCCCCTTTCTATCCAGTTAAATGGTTTGTGACCATCTGCTGAGCGCTCAGTGTCACACTTGTTTATATCTACTCTTCCCTCTGTGTAGACCTGGGGCAAGGTTAGGAACAGAACCAATTTTGGAACAAAATCGTTAAAGTTGCATCCCACGCAGCATCCACTGGTGAGAGATTAATGTGGATTTTTGTACTTTGCCTCATTGTGACTCCTTAATCCGGCATATATTCCAAAGAAATAATGCCATTAGAGGATTAGTGCCACAAGTTCATTTGAAAAAAAGGATTTGCAAACATTGAAATCCTATATTCTATGTACTTAATCACTGAGTATCATTTTGGGGATTTCCTCTCCCTTTGGTAGTGTCTCTTTCAATGAAATCCAAGCAAAGTAGCAACTCTGTTTTGGATGGCCCTTATTATTCGTTAAAGAAAAACAAAACCCCAAGCATCTGGTTAAAATAACACAGAATCTAAACACACTGGACTAAACCCATTCTTGCTGTCGTACAATCATTGCAGTTATACCACAGAGGCACTCGGCCCAATATTTATGTAGAATTTAATGATTTTGGATATTTATCTGCTGGGGATTTTTAATATTCTAAGTCCTGTAGCATGCAGTAACACAGTGACCTTTGCTTGCTTCTAAGGCAGTTCCCTTCCCCAACTTCGCTCACACCCAGTGAAACCACTGTTCTCTCTGTGAGAGAATCACTGCCGTGCTATTCTTTCTCCCTTTCCTTAGCACACATCTCTGCTGCTCTGTCTCCCCTTTCTGCATGACTGTCACTGCCTGCAGCAGCCTCTGTGGGCTTCTCTTGCTTGGCTTGATTTGTTGCAGGCTAGGTGAAGAGGGAAGCTGCATGGGCCAAGAAATTGCTGGGGGTGGAAAAATGCTTATTGCCCCATTGCTGACTTTGCCAGCGCCAGGTGACTTGCTCCTGGGCTGTGCTGACTCAGAATACATGTGCTAGGAGCTGCTGCCAAATGAGGGTAGGGGAAGGGTGGCCTGCTCCAGTACCAGGTTCACTGCCCTCATCTTTCCCAGCCACGCACAGCAAACCATGCCCTCCACAGCTCTCTCCGTCCTCTCTCTCCTGCTCTGTCCCTTCCCTTCATCCTCCGACTTCAACCCGGTTCTGACGCCTTGTAACTGAGGCAGCAAAATTCAGCCTTGCCTACATAGCTGAGAAGCCTTCAGCTGGCACCGATGGTAGGTCGCTAGCGCCACAATATCTGTGTCATCCACTAATTTGATGTTGGCTCTCTTTACACCCAGGCAATTCGCAGAGCAGCAGGGATTGACTTTAGGGCCAGACAAAAACCTTCAGAAGAGACTGCACCCACGCTGGGCTGGAAGGACCATGCCCCGAGGGTGAACGAGTGATGCAGCTGCGCTCGCTAGCGGGGAAGTGCTCTACAGAACCTAGGTTAGGAAACGTAGCTTGGGCTTCCAGGTAGAGCTCGGCAGCGTGCTGCCATCTGGATAAACACTTTTTCCATATATTCTTATACTCTCAGAAATATTGTGCAACACTGACGCTTCCCTGGAGCAAACTCATTCCAGACTTCCCTGCACCGAGGTCAGTGTGCATGCCTAAGGATTCAACTGGGTCCAAAGTATCTGAGTATCCTCATCGTTTCCCACAAAATAAATATTTGACCTTCTGATTTTAATAGCCCATCAGCCTACAGTAGTTCCTGAGGCAGCTGTTTAGAATAAATTTCACTGGGTTATGAAAACTAAATCCAACCCTCGCATTCCTTATTTATGTACAATCATCGACTGATCACAGGAGGGGTTTGAAAAGGCACTGAGAACAGACAAAACCAGCTAAAACCTTGGGCTCAGAAATGCATACAGCTCTGAGCATCCTTAAACAGTCCCCTAACGTCAGTGAGACTCTTCACGGGTGGACAGGCTGAGGAAGATTCTGACATTTCACTGTACTTTTACACTTTAAAACATAACAAAAAGTAAAGTTATGAAACTCTGGTGGTAGCGTGCTAAGGTGGGCTCTGCCTGACCTGAAGGGGCCGCACACCTGGCAGGACAATCGTGCTGGTGCATGTGCTGGATGAACTGGTCGTGAGCAGAGGTGTCCGACGGCCCCTGTTGCCATTGATTTATTATAGCTATAAGAATTTCAACCTTGCATATACCAGCATGAGCTGCTAAACACAAACTGTAGAATTCAAAAACACATTCTTTATCTCAAAGCCAGAACTTACCTTACCTACTATAAAATAACAGCAATGATAAGTAGATTTTTCCAACTCCTATTTCATATTGAATATGCATTTTGATTTCCATAAAAAGCGCGATTAGAAGATCTATCACAGCAAATGTATCTTTATATCCACGACGCAGATATTTTTAACACTCTGATATTGAGTTACTCTTTTTGAAACGGAACTACAGAAATACAAACTTAATGTTTCATTCTCTATTACAATATACTAGTCTGTCGGAGAAGATTTTCAGGGCTGGAAAATTCTTTTTGGTTGAACTTATGCCAGGAATAATCCTTCCAGTTAATCATTTACATGAATGGGTAATCTGCAGAGTTCATGCAAGGCCTGCAAACTATATTAATTACTAGAAACCTAATTAGAAATCAACAGAGTCAAAGGATCAGTGTTACTTCCATACGGTACCATCTGGTACAATGGGTCTGGATAGTTCAGCAAAACTCCCCATTGCATTCTGTGGAACTTCAAGCTGAATACATGTTGCCAGAGAGAGCAAGTTTATGCTGATATATGAGCTAGTTGTAAAGCATTTTTAGGGTCATCCTAAATGACAGCATCTGACTCCCTGTATTTCTAGGTGTTATTTCAAAAGTTAGTTAAAAAATGAGCATTTACTCAACAGTTTTCTTTTTGAATGTGATACCAATGCAATCGTAATTTGCCTCTCCATATCCAAAAATATGCTAAATCCACACACGGGCTAATGAAAAAAATTCCCAAACAAGCAAATATGAATACATGTCTGCCATAAAATGGTTTAATTAAAGCTAATATGTGTGTGTATTGTCATTTGCTTTATTAATTACTACTCCAATGTAAAAAGGCACATCCAGAGTGGAAAAAGTGACATTCCATAGATGACACAAACACAGCAGAGTGCTGCTGCTATTACCTCTGGTGTGTGTGCGTGGAAATAGTAAAATAATTTTACCTACTGATTTGCTCTTTTAGCATGTGGCCAGTTTGAAAATTTTGACCAAAACATTTCAGTCCTGTTTGAGACCATGCTAGCCAAACAAAAAATCAGGTCTTTGAAAGCTCAACTTGTATGGTTTTAAATCCAGACCTTTCCGACCATTTTGATTCAGGGTCACATAAAATACAGTCTTCTTTCCACATACAATGTTTGGTCAATTTAATTTTCAAAGGAACTTAATGGTTAGCCGTATTTAACCACTTCAATTCACTCATTGGCTTTTGGAACTGAGACCAGCCATGCTAAGTAAAATTCAGTAGCTTCAGTTTTGTCCCTGTTCAGGTCCAGTTCTCTCTGGTTAATTCCCAGATTTCCACTGGGAATGAGACAGCTGTGTAATCCACCTAGTCTCTCCAAACTTCTTGCAAAAGCTGTGGTAACTGTAGTGCTTTTCCATTGAACAGCCAATTGTGTTACAACCTGTTACCTTTCCAGTGAGTATTTGCTGATCTTGTCAGTATGTATTTAGTAGAGGTGAACACCAAAGTTGGGCGCTTCCCTCTTCAGAGCATCCTGCACCTCAGGAAGGAACTAGAGCACCTACCCTGCAACCAAGCAAAGGGCTGAGGACTGGAAAAAAAATTAACTCCCAAGGAGTGCTACAGCTTAGAGGACATTCTGCATACCCAGATGTCAGATGATTACAGTGACACCGACACACAGCTTTGCCCATTCCCTTCTCTAGTTATTTTTTGATTTCTTGTGAGTGGGCCCACAGGGAAGATCCCGTGTGTTTCAAAGCCAGCTGTGTCACCGCAGAGGCTGGTGATTGTTTCTAATCCCAGGATTCCAGGACACCGCTTCTTGTTCAAGCTCATTCTTGGGATTCGCAGCCTCTGGTCCCAGACTTCCCAACTCATCCATCAGACCACCCTTTCCTTACCTATGCTGCCAGTTGTGGGCACGCTACTCTTCTAGTTTAAATCTTTTGGGGGAAACACGGAAGGAAGTGAGGTTTAGCTAAAGAATTTGATATGTCTGAACACAGATTTCACTTTGGAAAAAGACAGGGTGATCTGTGATAAAGAAGCCATTTGCCGAGTTCTGTGTCAGTCCAGCTCATTTCGTTACAGAGAAATAAGTCTCCATTGAAGCGTATCTTGCTTCAGTGAACTTCATAAGGAGAAGAAATAAGGATTATCACTCTTTCACAGATTCCCCACTTATGACAGACAGTGTTTAGAAACAGCGGATTAAAACCTGCTTAGAGTCTAGTTTAGCAGGTTCTCTACTTACTTATACAAATCTATTCCAGCACTGCATTTTGGTAAACAACATAATTCTTGAACTGGTAATAAAATTGGCTAATACAATTTTTTGCCTTCCATTTTTGAAGATCATAAATCCCATCAGCTGAGCCACGTCTGTCATTGGTTTTGTCAAAGGGGAACAAAGAAAGTTCTGACCCAAATCAGTGCTGACAAAATGTCTAGTGACAACGGTAAGGCTATATCTACCTTAGTGCATGGAGCTGATTCCACACTGATAACCCATTCTGGTACTTCAGGAATTGTGAAAGATGTGAAGTAGTTGATATTTCTTTGGAAATTAATTGAGAAAGAGAGTCTCCTCATTTTTAATTCAGCTTTAGTATAGTACATAAACCGCCAAAAACTGTTGGGTTTTTGGTAGTGTTCTTCCAGCTCCTTGTGGTCTATGATGAAGTGATGCTCTCTTGGGGCATCCTATACCGGATGGGTCAAATCCCAGTTTTGAGCCTTCTGCACTGCTTGCTGTAGACGTAACCCCAGGCACTAAGTCTGGGTAAGAATGTACAGAAGGTGGTGTTGACTCCAGCTCCATCTTTCACATTAGTATATACCTGGTGTCAGTAGCTCAGGCTACAAACACCAGATACTGGGTAGGAGCTGTCAGGCTTCAGTTACTCCCTTTGCACAGAGGAATCTGAGTGTCGGTGTTTCCCCACTCTCAGATTCCTCTCTGCAAAGGGGATAAAATGGGACTACGCTGTCCTAAACCATCTCAGCTAACAGCGATACATGGGACTACGCTGTCCTAAACCATCTGTCGTGGTTTAACCCCAGCTAGCAACTAAGCACCACGCAGCCGCTCGCTCACTCCCCCCCGGTGGGATGGGGGAGAGAATCGGAAGGGTAAAAGGGAGAGAACTCGTGGGTTGAGATAAGAACAGTTTAATAGTTGAAGTAAAATAAAAGAGAACAGTTAAATAGGTAAAGCAAAAACTGTGCACGCAAACAAGGCAAAACAAGGAATTAATTCGCTACTTCCCATGGGCAGGCGGGTGTTCGGCCATCCCCAGGGAAGCAGGGCTCCATCACGCGTAACAGTTACTTGGGAAGACAAATGCCATCACGCCAGATGTCCCCCCTTTCCTTCTTCTTCCCCCAGTTTATATACTGAGCATGACGTCATACGGTATGGAATAGCCCTTTGGCCAGTCTGGGTCAGCGCCCCTGGCTGTGCTCCCTCCCAGCCCCCCGTGCACCGGGCAGAGCACGGGAAGCTGAAAAGTCCTTGACCAATGTAAGCGCTACTTAGCATCGACATTGTTCTCAATCTAAACCCAAAACACAGCCCCATACCGGCTACCAGGAAGAAAATTAACTCTATCCCAGCTGAAACCAGGACACCATCTCAGCTAACAGCGATACTAATCAACAGACCAAGGCCTGGATCAATTTGATATACTCTACATTACTTTGTTCTATTCGTAACTCATCTCCTATGTCCTTCTCTCTCCCTCCTTCGCTGCTCTGCCATTTTTCCTATTGGTGAGGATGATCAGCAGAAACAGGACTGCTGAGTGACACGCAGACCACTGGATGATTCCGAAATACACCCCTGTCTGATGCCTGCGAAATCCAGTCAAGAACAACTAGATCTTCTCTGGAGAGGGACCATTAAAGCATCTTTATGAATTGTGGTTGTCACACTTCACTACAGCATACAGCAATCCTGCTTCTGTGCCAGAAACCAAAGGCCAGATGCCAGGGGGCTTGCGAAGCAGTGCGCTCTCTCTCCAAACTTCCCTCATTAGGTAAAACAGGAAAAAATAAATATATATCCTTATTATATTGCTGGGTTTGTTTCTACCTCAGGAAGTAATTTTTTGTAATATTAAACTTTTAGCGGTTTTCCTGAAACGTGATTCACGTGGACTAAAACATCTGATGAAAAATGGATGCTGATGCAAGACTTTGCTTTTAATTTATTCAGGCAACCCCGTATCTTACAAAGCATTTGCTTCAGCCTCACCCAATCTTGAAAAATCCCAGCAGAGGAACTTTTTTCAAGACTCTATCCACTTATTACATTTCAAGCCACAGGCTTCTGTAGGCAGTTACAGACCGAGTAGACTGAACACAAGCTGAAAATTATCTTTAAGCCTAGAATGCTCCTTCGATTCCTTGTCTGCCTGAACATGCAAAGATTTGGACAACCCCATGGAAATTATTCTCAGGTTATTTTAGCTGGTCTCCAATTATTTTTTTAAAGGAAGTCCTGAAATTATTTTTAAAACCTAGTATTGGCATTTTTTTTAAACGATGACTCTGGGTATGATTTTCTTCTTTATAAAGAAGGTCCAGACAGCAACAAAATAGCCATGATAGCATTTACAACAAAAATATTTAGAGAGTCACCATCACTTTTAAAAAAATTAAAAAATAATCCCACATTAGATACTATATATGTATTTTGTGTTATGTTATAAAAAAATAGTTTGTTTTCTGTAAGGACGTGCTGAACTATAGCAGAATTACATCCCTTTGCTAATGATAATACTTCTCTGGGGGCAATTTTCAATAGGAATGAGTCCATTTTCTCCAGGTTTAGGCCCTGTGTTCGCATCTGAGAGAGGACGAGGGGCAATTTTTTGTTGTTGCATTGAGCACTGGATGAACTTTCGGCAGGTAAACAAGGGATTAACAAACATCAACCCTGACGTCCCATCAGCTGACAGGGATATTAGAAGAAACCAACCACTCCCTGACATTTTAAAAATCTGCCATTTACTAGGCATTCATTCTGAGAGTTAACTCACTGACAGTGAGAATTAAAGAGTAAATTGCCGGCTTGAGCAGTATAACCATCTGATCCCTGTGTTAGCCTCACAATATGCTTAACAGGATTTCCATCTTCTACTTCCCCCCAATCCATTTGGATACACAGTTCTGGGATAACACAGTTCTGGGATAACTGCTTGCCAATGGCCAGAAGTACGGCTTTTCTAAAAATCAGTAGAAATAGGTAACACAACGCGTGGGAGCTAGGCAATTGTTAACCTTCTCTCATATTTCTTGTTGGAACAGGAAGATTTTAAGTGAATGAATCAAGCATCTTAAAAGCTAACAACAGCTTAGCAGGTTAAATGTGAAATAGGTTTATCAGATCAGTGTAGTGCTCTTCTTGTAATTATGTTTTTACAGCCTGGTTAGGGGATGGTATTGGAGAAGGGCTTGTGATGTCAGAGTGGGTAGGGCTTAGAAGCAGGGATGAGGGCTAATCAAGATAAGTTCAATTTGTATTTAAGGTAAAGTCAGCGTTAGTTAAGGCAGTTTTTGACATGTTAATCTTGATGTGTTTTAAAAGCTGCCAATCACATTACTGAGGCAGCTTGAAAGGAAGACTTAGAGTGCAGGCACATACTCTTGGATGTTCATGGTGTCTTCATTTTGCCCAAAACTAAGGTCTTCACAATAGATGTAAGTATACATGAAATAAAAATTAAAAGTGCTAGTTTTTAATGTAAATGGCAATGCAACATCTGCTAAGCAATACCAAGAGGTGTGTGATTTTTCAGATTTTGATAGGAAAGACTTATCTCATGATAGAAACAGCGCAGATCAAAGCGGACTTCTTCATGAGGTTTTTCTTTAAGAGCAGCGCTCTACTGCAGAGAGGAAAGTTAGGAATAGGCAGGGGTGATACAGAAAAAGTAAAGTATGTGACCAACCATGTTCTGATTTCTCAGCGATCTGCTATATGTATTCTTATGGGTAAATAATTGTGCATATTCAGGCGTAAACGCTGTAATTTTTATGACATAAGCTTGATCATTTTGGAAACATTTAAAGATCTGTTTCACAAATGAAGGATTTTACTTTGGGAAGGCTTGTCATTGCATATTTAGTATTTTTCTAGAAAACTTTGGATACAGATTGAGTTGCTTAATGTACATGCACAAATATTTCACTGTCTTGTCTAACCGTGACAAAATATTCTTAAAAGCTAACTGGTTGTTAATACATATAGCTTAATCTTTGTGCTAATTTATCTTTTTAAAGTACAATAGAGAAACCTCAATATTTTACAGATACTTCCTTGAGCAGTGGATTTTCTAAATCAGTGTGCAGTCAGAATTAATCAAGGCTATCATCACACAGATATATTTGGCTGGTTTAGTCTGATGTACCTATATTAGATTTATCTAATTAAAATTTTGCTTGTGTGCGCAACCATTGTAACAAACCTCAGTGCTAGCAGCTTTGTGGAACACCAGTGTATGCAGTGTGATATATTTTGTAAAAACAATATCATAACGTGATGAGGGTTCCTTACATCTTGTTATTATCTGAATATGTGGGCGGAATTAACTGCAGACTGAGAAAGGCTTGGGCACTACTATATTGCCTTCGGAGCCAAAATTTCAAGTTCCTCAGTTACAGAATATGTGAATTTCCGTATCTCCCTGGTGCCCCAGAGATACAGAAAGAGTGAGAGAGAGAGAGGGAATCCTGACTCGAGTAATTTTATCATGGTTTGTTCCTGCAAACTGGAGCTGAAAATATTCAGTCTGTTCAAGATGCTGATTTCTGAGTCTGTTTACAGGATCAGGTGTGCAATTTCACATGTTAGTCTCACAAGGGGAAAAAGTTTGTATTAAAACTTGTGACTTCATATATAAATTTGGAAAATAACAGTGGGTTTAGTGTCTGCTATCTGTGACTTACATATATTTTAACATACCTGCAAATATTTTTTAAGATGAGTATGTGCTGTCTTTTGCCTTGTAATAAAGAAAGCCAGCCTGAAATGATTCATGACATAAACCCGCACCATCTTGTTTTATCTTAGTGGTGTAATACACATCAGCTGCAGTTTTCTGTTCTATCAGAGGATTTTGGGAAGTCCGAGGGATACCACTGCAATATTTAATGTCCTAACTGAAGAGGGAAGGTACTGAGGATTCAGTACAAGTTTTCTAGATTCAAACTCTTAGTTAACCAGTGAAGTTAGAGAGTTGTTAAATAAAAATAGTTTTAAATAGCCTTCCTAAAACCCTTTCCTCTTTCCACTACCCAGTTTCTTTTGGCACTGGGAGTGTTGCCATTTGCACCAGTATTTCATGTTAAAGTAAGACACAAATCCCACTAAAATTTAACTGCATTTCATTTGCAAATACCAGCCTTGCTCTCCAACTGTCAGAAAGCTTTCCATCCCAAGACTTCCATTTCCAGTATTTAAAAATAAAAAATAAAAAACCTTCTTTTTCATGCTTTAAAAGTAAAAATGATTAAAAAGTAAAAAATATAGAGTTTAGTTTCCTTTTAACTGATCCCATTTATGCCACATTTTGCAATCTTTAGGCTTCTAAAAGAATCAAAGCCAAGAGGATAATGTTTCAAATGTCATCCCTAATTATGAAATAAATCCACAAGGAAAACAAATTACATCATGCACTTATCTCTGTGTATATAACCGATGTAATAGAGAGACCCATCCCTTGTAAACGGCTTCTCCAAGTACCAGTTTGTCAGGATACAGGGTGGGTGTACAATGTTACACACATACATGTGCGCATGCACACACTTGCTCTGCTACAACCACTATTTTCATTAGTTCGTGATTAGTTATTTTACTTAGTTTTTTTAAAAGCATAGTTAAAGCACTCAGCACAATCCCAGCTGGAGCCTTTGGGTGCTGCCACAAATACAAATGAACAATATTAGCACTATGGTTCTGCAGAAACCGGTCCTGTGGTTACAGCACTGAGCTGAGAGGGAGAAGTGCTAAGCACAATTCGCGTCTCAGCTGCTTACTGTCCTGCATCCCTATGCCTCCAACGCCACATCGAATGGCAGGACTGCTGTTTTTTCCCTCCACCATCTGTCTGTCTCACCTAGTAGGCTTTCAGGGCTCTTGCTGAGTGTTTGTGCTCAGCCCAGCGCATCTCCACCTTCGGTTTTAGTCAAGGCATTAAGCTGACTGTTGCCTTAGCAGCACACAGGAATAACAGTTTCCCTGTGCCCCCAGCCATTCCGGTGGGAACAAGATGAATGAACTCCTATTATGAACCTAACTTAGTTCCTGAAGGATTGAATTTGCCAATACTAGGCCTTAATTTCTTCCTGAGACCAGTGTGTTTAAAAGAAACACGAGTCACTCGTTGCTTGCAATCCTTAACAACTAGCTAGCTCAAAAATGGTGAAACATCCATTTCTTCATTTCGGTGTAAAGGCATGCAATGCAAACTCTACTGGCTGACACACACAGTATAAATATAGTTATTTTCCTTTCTATAGGGAATGTATCGTTCTCAATCCAGTTTTAGGATTACACTCTAATCTCAGTCTCTGAGCAGTCTGTGCCCACGTATCTAGGATTAGAATTTAGCCCTACAGCCTCTCCAATGGTACCTTACCCCAATTAAGAAGACATATTTCATGATCCTGTATGACATAAAGTTGGTATAATTGCTTTCTTGCTTTCCAAAAGTAATTTATTTTGCTGACTGTGGTTCTTGAATAAGTACAGTCTCTAGTTTTATGACTTAGCATAGGTTTAGGGCAAGAACCCTTGATACTACAGTTAATAACATTAGAGTATTAATAATATTGGAATATTTATCTATTTTTTAAAACAGCATCTGATTTCTCAAGTAATCAGGAGAGCTTTTTCTAAAAAGGGAGCCAATGGGAATGCAAATGAAACTATCCATGAGTTTCTTCATATATTTCACTGATATGCATGTATACATGTTTATATTATATGTTTAACTGATTTCTCTGACACAGATTTACCTGAGCATTTTAAACAATACTCAGCCTCTTCCAAACAATCTGTGGATCCATTCCAAAGGTATACTGAACATTGCTTTTAAAAAATGCTAATTCTGTGTGTTTGATATAAATAAAAGCAGTATTAGTTAATGAAATCTTAGTGCATTTAAGTAAAAAAAAAAGTCTTCCAACAAGTCTATATTATACATAAGACAATACTGTATTTTGCCAATGCAATTAATAATATAGATACACAGACTGCTACAGACATTTTGAAACTGCATATAGCATGATTAGATTTGCAAATGCTTCTGGTTCATGAAGTTCGTGTCTTGCCACTTCTCATCTAATAAATTGAGACAGAATTAGTACTGGGTGAGTGGTTCTGCCTGCTGCCAAGAAGGGTTTGCTAAGGGTAAGACTCTAAAGGTAGAGATTAACTTGTCTTCATCCCTGTAATGTGCTGTACAGCCAGGATTTGTGCAATAGGATCAGAGAAGAGCCATATATGAATGTAACACCGGACAGCTGGTGCGTATGAATTTATATGAACTCTGATGCAAGATTTTGAGCTACTCTCAAATCCCAGCTAATATATGTATCAGAAGTATACTTTCCCTGTTCCCCTAGAGATCTTTTTTTGCTGATGTTGGTTTCTAATATGCTAGTTTTTATGAAAATAGTATGAACCTTAAGTACCCTAAATTTGACCTGCAAGTCAGAACCCCAGCTAAGTAACCAAAAAAGGTGTTTTTCCAAGTGGAATAACATAGATTAGCCAAGTTCAGTATCTCCTCCTGACACAGGGTTACATACAAGTCTTTATATTAGGTTATTAAGCTATTTATCCTACCTGATCAATTCAATACTTCCCTGAACAGGAAATTCAGGGAAATAAACAAGTAATTTAATGCCGATAACATATACGTACAAAATGTGTCCTTTAAGTTAAATTTAAACCATACTGATATTTTGACATTTGACTTGGGAAAGTAGACTAGAATTCTGCTGGAAATAACATCTTAACATTTTTACCACAAATACCAGAGTTACTTTTATGTATCTGAGAAGAAATCCAAGATAAGTTAGATAGGATTGACTGGCACACCAATGAAAAAAACCAGAATGACTTCATGAAGCAACTCCAGTGAAAACCTCATTAAGGAATCAAACCCTCCTTTTGGCTCAGGATGATTCAAAAACTGGGTCAGTGGAAGCAGTAAGCTACAGCTTGAGTGGAAGAAGATACCAATGAACTTTCAAGTCATATTATTCCATGATTTTTTCAATACTATATCTTTTCCACGTCAAACCAACAGACCACCTAGTCTACCTTTGCAAGGATAAGTTACTTATGTGATGCACATTGCCTGAAGCGATGAATGTTGCCTGAAGTGATGCTCTGTGAAACTTGGTCGTCTAATGGATCTATCAATAAATATGGATCAACTCCACTGAGCAGGCTGCTCTATTTGGAACCCTACATTCACTGAAAATGCCAGCATTTAAAAGAAAACTTCACTTTTGAAAAGACAGATTTTAAGAAAGTTCTTAAATAGTTTCTGCTTCAGCTCTGAAAGGAGGCTATGTGAGAGACTACCTGTCAACAGACAGTGTAACATACTTCACATCCAACACAAAATCCACACTTGTTCTGGGAACTGCGCAGACTACACAGAGAACACCACAGCAATACTGGTGCTACTGGTTTCTACCCACAGTTCCTGCCGCTTGAGCATTGATAGACGTCTGTCAGAACAGGCAGGGTATATGGGATCCCACATGGAGGTGGTGGATTTGGGTCAGAACAGACAGGTCTTTTCCCACTAGGTTTTCCATGATTCTACACTTTAAAGTTGTATCAAATAATTTTAGTCACAGGTGTGTGATTTCGGGGAGGAGTGTAGAAGCTCTAGGTAGGCCTGATAAAGAAAAGTGTCTTTTACTTGTATGTCTTTTGCCCACACAGGGACAGCTTCCCCAGAATAAAGTGCATTCACAACTGTCATTAAAACAGGGGATTGAAGCATTCTAGCAGTTCCTAAAAAGCAAAAGTGGTACAGCTTGTCAGTCATCTAACAGACAAAAC
Source organism: Theristicus caerulescens (assembly GCA_020745775.1). NCBI lineage: Eukaryota > Metazoa > Chordata > Aves > Pelecaniformes > Threskiornithidae > Theristicus > Theristicus caerulescens. The sequence goes on along the minus strand of CM036565.1, from coordinate 4,709,965 downwards.
TTTGTTAGTGTTAATACTAGCTTTTAAATTTTTTTTTCTGATTTACTAGAATAAAAAGGTGAAAACCTCCTCTTTTTTCCATTATGTCTATCTGGACCTCTGCTGGTTGCTTTGCACCTTCATATTCTCTAGTCAGGTGTACCAGGGAAAGGCCAAAGGCCAGGCTGTAAGGAGGTTAGCATGAAGTTTAAAATTGCAGCTTTGTTTTCCAGAGTATTTAACACACAGACACTCATCTGTGAAAGGAAACCACCTAAATGGCTCATTGGACCAATATGGTATGGCAAATACCATCATCCCAGTTGCCATCTATTTTTTGAGCTGCTGTAAAGTTTAGTTCAGCACTAAATCGCTTTAGTACTGAGCTTTAAAATGCTTTAGCAGCTCAGAAGCACTTTGGCAGCTCAAATGCTCTTCATGAAGCACCCAGCATCCTAAACCGCTTTAAGTCTAAAGTATCCTAAAAAAAAGGCAAATGGAAACATGTCCAGTGGCACATGTTCAGATACGCATGTAAAGAACAAAGGACATGGTGCTGTTCTTGGATTTGACAGGCTTGTCTGCTTCCAGGAAGACCTGAATCTTGGCCAACACAGAATCCAGCATTTACAACATTTACAAACGTAAAGAACTTTTTATTTTGAAGGAACACGAGTGGTGTGGTCTGAGAACAGCCTCTACTCGCAGTCTGAATGGCTAAAACGACTAACTTGCCTACCCCTTGGAAAACCAAGTATCGTCACCATACCAAGGAAAGGGTAAATTCCTGAAGCATGTGAATTAGATTGATAACTTTCCCTTAAAATTTTTTTTAACTCATCAATAGGTCAAAGGCAATAAAAGGAGTTATAATGATTAATTTATAAATGGCTTGGGTAATAAAATATAGGATTTGGCTTCCATCAGATTTTGGATAGTGAACAGTTTTTAAAGTTTGGTTCTGTTCTGGAGAAGGACTGGCTGTGAAAAGGGGAATTTTGGTTGTTCCTGCTTACTATTTCTAAGGAATTTCTGTATCCTAGGTAGCTGGTGTAAAGGTAAACAAACCACTTGGCAATTGGATCTGTCTTGTACTCATAGCAATGCTAACATCTCACGCTGTGTTTGATCTCACTGGTACTTGTACAACACCACTGCCTTTGCAGTGGCCACGTATGCACAATTGGTCCCACAGTTGGATTTTATCATGCCAACGCCGTTAACCGCAGGCATTGACTTTGTAAGGCTAGAAACAGGGGTAACATAGTATAAAAATGAAAATACGTTTCAGCCTGAAAAGCAAGCAAGTTTGGCATAAATGTGAAAATACATGAGAAAGACCTGAGCAAAAGGTAGTTAGAGTTCTCAGAGAAGGCTGGCATTTTAACGTAATAGCATTATCACGACATGCTAAAGGCAAATTGTCAAGTAAGTCATAAAAAGTCAAACCATCCAAAGCTCTGGATGGTTTTGGCCATTTGTGCTTCAGAGATCACACCTTTGTGGAGTGACCATTAACATGAATTCAGCAGTTGTCAGCACTCAGCTGAAATGGAAAGTAGCTGCTGTCAGGGAATTTGTTAGTGATGGTTTCCGGGCCATGGGATTCATCTCCCAAACTAGACCCAGTGGAGAAAAGTCTGCTCCACTTGGCAGCACAGTCAGTCCTCTGTTTCTTAGATCTTGGTTCTCAATGATTCCTATTTGCTAGCTTTTGTGGAAAGGTTCAGAAAGGCATCATTCACTTGAGCTGTCTTTGGCTTTGGTAAATTCTCTGTGCTTCTCTCTTTGTATTTCTAAGGGGTCCCTTGCTGTTTTCTATACCAAATGCCGGCTGAACTCATGGAGCTGTAACTCCCTATCTACAGGATGAGAACACCTAAGCATTACATCTCCCGTCTTTCAGAAGAGAGAAAAGAATCCATTTTGTCAGAGCTAATGGGGAAGAAAATTCAACTCCTTAACTTCAACTTACTTTAAAAAAAAAAAAAATCAATCATTTGCTGTGCAAATCTAGTTTGAAATGAATGTACAGATGCCCTTGCTGCCGTTAAGCTAGCCTGCTCCCTCTGCCAAGCCCTCAATTTAAAGCCTCCCACACAAGATAGCTTTTTAACATCCAGGCTGGAGGTTACAGGACTACTTCCTTTATGACCTACCAGCACAAATAATCCTCCTGTAGATTGTTCCCCCCAAAATCCTGAGCAGGGCATACTGTGGTTACTCCTTCTCCTGGTACCAGGATCATTTGTAATCTAGTCACCTGCTTCTCTGGACAGACTTAGAAATGCTGTCGCAATCCACTTCAGTGACACTACAGCTATTCAACTATGCATTTGTAGTCTGTTAGTTTTCAGTCTGGATCGCTACCTTCATCTGGCTTTATTTACCTGTACTTATATGGATAACTAATCTGAGCCTAGCTGTTTTTATCACTGTTTTCATCACTACAAAGCATGTTCTTTTACCTTTTTTACTTCATTTGGCAGTCTTAAGGGGCTGATGTCATTTGGAACAGCTTATTTCTACCATTTCTTTCCATGTTTCACTTAGTTTACGTTAGACAAGGTTCCAAACTATTACAATTCCCAAATTAAACCAAAGATACCTGCCTTCCTGAGTATGAAGCATATGTCACTGTTCTCAGGGCTGCTGCGATATACCAGGGGCTGCAGGCAAAAGACTTTGGCTTAATTACATCCTTCTGAGCAGCCGATATTTCCCAACATCCTGACTTTCCTTGCATAGTAAGACCCAAGGACACCAAACAACTCAATATAAACAAGGGCAACATTTGCATTGTCCTGAAAACTGACAGTTTCTATACGGTAACCAAGACAATCCACACGCACCTAAGGGTACAGCTGTGACTGGCAGGACTACCTGCTTATCTGAGAAATAACTTGTACAATCTGCTCTATTTCTTACATTATTAAATTTCTTACATTATTAAATGTCTTATTCTTTTCTTTGCGCCTGCTGATTCAGTTCTTTACAACAGAAAAGTTGCTGTCTCCTTGCAGCATGACTCCACGAGATCACATGAGAAAAATGTCTCTCCTGGGGGAACAAGGAACGCTGGAAGAAAAGCACTTATACCGATTAGCAAGTGGCATGGCAGCAGGAGGTAAGCAGGAAGAAACCTAACTGTGCATTTGGTTATAGGATTGCTAATATCTGTATGAGAAACAGCCAGCAATAGGTTTAATGTCTTTAAAAGGCACCTCAAATTTGTCTTAGGAGTAACTGGAGAAACATTTCTCTTAAGGTAATTAAAAGTTAACATGGGGGATTCTTAGCATGCAGAATTTGATCAAGAGATGCTAAGCATCTGGACAGTCAGTCACACAGGAACCCAGCAACAAAAGCCATAGCTGGACATTATGATGTTCTGGCCCACCACTGCAGGCTCTTCTTTCTAGAGCTGCTCTCTCATGACAAGGCAGGTTCCAGCTAATAAGATTTTTCTAAAAATAAAACAGTATTAAAAATGAAAGCTCTCTCAAGCAGAGAACCTAACATTCATGGCTATTCTCTTCTGTTTAATAGCAATATATGAATTATTGTTGATTGTGAATTGTCCTTTGGTACCCTTGACTGTGCACATCCTGTTTATTTTTACTGCAGTTTGTACAAAACTGCATTATTTAAACAACATGGTTAAGGTGGCAGTGGAAATGTCTTCTTTTTTAGTTGCTCCTATTAAAAAAAGTGTGATTTGCTAACTCGTACTAAATTGCTGGCACTTGAGGAAAAAATTCCTATTTTTTCTGGTAAAGTTAAAAAGTGATTCTGTCTGCAGTATAATTTACTACACTGACAACAGAACTGTATATGCTTTGTGTCAGAACTGCGGCAGCGGCAAGAGATGCTAATGAGAAATCAGCTGATGGCAGTAAACCCTCAGCTAATGGGTGCAGGCCAGCAGAGAATGCAGGCGATTCCCTCCCAGTTTGAGCCTCGGCTGGTAGACAGGTATTTTGCACCATTTCCCTATTACAACACTGCAGTTAAAGAATAACTGTGCGTGTGCTGTACCTGAGTATATAAAGATCTTAGATTATTCTTAATTAAACAATGTCCTTTGCATATCTGAATGTATTTTTTTCCTCTCAGAGATCTGTTACCTTCATCTGAAATGATGGCATCAGCTGACCCAAGACAAATCCATATAGCATCCCACCTTGGACCCACAGTCTCACAGCACGCAAACATGCCAAACATATTGTCCAACCGTGTTTACCCAGGCCCAGGTAACGAGGCATTGTCTGCATCCTGAAAAGTGATAGCATGTAAATGAGAAAGCAAACTGCACCTATGAGTTTTTCATAGGTTTATCAGTACTGTCAATAACAGTTTATTTTCTTTGGAAAAACAGTCTCACTGAAAGGAGGCAGTCTGCCTACCAGGGATTCTAAACTGTGCCAGTTTAAGTCTAAACACATCCATTTTACCTTTTGTTCAATACACTGTTTTCAAAATCATTTGCATGTTTGTGTTCTCTCCTTTTCCTTTTGTATTTTCCAAGCATTTTCACACCTAAACAGAAGGCTGTAGCTAAACAAATGAGTCCAATCAACAACGCTTTTTGCTACATTTAACTCTTGCTCATGTATAAGCATTGGCTGTTTTAAAAGACTACTTTACTGAGCATATTCTTTAATCATCACATGTCACTTTACTCATGTAGGGCAACTACAAGTCCTTTTAAGAAAGGCTCAAAATTACAGGGCACAGCTCTAAGGGGAAGGCTGGATCTCACAGCGTGGCAACACAACTGTGGCACGCATATCATGCTGCACATAAATTTACATAGCACTTTATGCAAAGAGGTCATCTCTTAAGGTTCCTTCTTTGACATGAGTGAATAAATTCTCAATGCCACATATATCTAGAAACAAGAATTTCTGGCTTCAGCTCCGCCCCCATCCCCAAGGTGGATCTCAAGAGATTCCCCTCAAGGGGAAATGTCTTTTAAAATCATGTGGCATCTAGGCTGAAAACAGTCTTGAAGGAGCAGGTTTGCTTTGCTTAACTGTTGGTTATTATTTTCTGAGCAGCTGTATGTATTTCAAAGACATAAGTCACCAAATAAAACCACCCTGCTGTCTCTTGCCTTCATGGATAATGGCAGGTATACCTAACTACAGATCTGATCCTGCCAACGCCTGATGCTGGACTTCATGTTTCTACTACATATTCCCACCAAAGCAATGAACAGAAATAGGATTTAACTTGAAGTCAAATCAGCTTCCTGGCAAAGCACACAGTTCAAGTCTTAAAAAGCTTTTTAAGGTGTCTCTGCATTGCTTTGGGGTTTGTGTATTTGCTTGAGGAAACAAGTGAATTTTAAAAGATTTTTTTTTTTCCTCCCCTCCTTTAAGGATATAGCTTTCTGCAACCAGAATCCATGGAAGCTGTGGCCAGAAGACAGGAATTGGTCCAAAAGCAAAACATTGCCAGGTAATCAATAGCAAGCTTTGCTCCGAGGTGCGTGCCAGGATTAGGGCAGTAAAGGCAGATGGAAGTGATTAAGTCACAGACTTTTTGTGGGGTTTTATTTACAGTGACTGAGATACTTTTTCAAATTCCCCAGAGAAGCAGAGGGCTCTCGATTATCTCCAAAGGTCTGAGGTTGCTGAACTTTCTGCTTGCCCCTATTCTGCTTTTAGCCTTAAAATAACATAATAAAGAGAAACAAACCCTTCAGCTTGGTTAAAGAAACAAACAAGCTACAAACTTCAGCCCCAGCCCTTGAACTCTGGATCCAAATACCCTGAAGTTACAAAAAGTCAGAAACAAATTCAAACTTTATGGCTGTGTGCTATCACACACAACCTTTTAAGCCTCTGCAGCTGGGCCCTTGGGATGATTAGCTATGTGTCCACCCTACCAGGGTGGACAGCTTTCTTAGTTTAACTAAATAGTCTGAATGTCAGGGTGACTATAGAGAGTCTGGTTATTTGTACCAGTTTTGGTGTAATCAGTAACTGGTTAAGTAACCACCAGTGCCCTCCCTCACAGCCACACCATTTCCATAGAGGAACTCTAACCTCAACCACACCTGCACTGGGCTTCAGCACAGTACTGAGTGGCAGCACTCCTCACACAGTAAGACTAAGGGCAAAGAACAGATAAATTCTGAGCAGGCATCTCAAGAGAATTATGACAGAAGTGTTTTGAGCTCTTCAGTCATCAAAGCTTGATTACTGAACTCCTCCAAGCACAAGATTTGCATCAACAATGCATTTCATATAGCTCCTGCCACATGGCAAAAACCCTGAGAAAAACAAGTAAAATAGCTGGCAGCAAGCAGGACCTCAACCTCATCAGAGCTAGTCCTGCCTCTTCAGGCTTTTCCCTCAGCCCACCAAACCCAGGAAAAACCCCAACATAAAAGAGCTCAGCCTAAACCCATAACATAACCTTTTCCTCCAGTCTTCCACCATCCTGGCAATTTCCACTAGCTTCCAAAGCTCCTTTCACCCTTTATAGAAATCAGGTGTTGGCAAACAATCTCCTGCATTTGCTGCAGCTGTGCTGCTGAGCACCTGGGACTAAATCCTTGTTCTCCAAAGGACTCTGCCTCCTACCAAAGCTCAGTGATCCCCCGTCTGCTGGTCCTCAGAGGAGCAGACTATCTTATCTGGAGGAGTAGTCAGGAATGTAATGCTCTTTGCTGTTTATCTCCACCTCGAGAGCTGTGACAATTGGGCAAGATGTACAAGGACACAGACAAAACACTTCCGTTGGATCTCTGAAAGCAGAAAATTAATAATTTGGAGGTTGTTGCAAAGATGAAAAGAGGGCAGAGAAAAAGCCCTGAATGTTATGGAGTGGTCAACTAATTCCTCCTTGCCACAATCATCTGAATAGATACCTTTTGCCCAAACCGTTTTCCTGACAATTTTACATTAATGATAAGTCTCCTAGAAGTCAGACTCTCTCTGACCTATTATCCTCACTGCAGTGTTAAGAAAGTTATCTTGGTGCACTTTAAAGACTTGGCTGCCCTCACAAGCCCGCAAGAAGAATGTGGCAGTCCCACTGAAAGCTCCTCAAAGCAAGGAAGGCAGGCTGAACCATTTCGGGTTTGTGTCTCGTAGATTGGCTCACTTCTCCCATCCCTCAGCTCCAGCTGAAGCTGTGGAGCTCTAGGAGCTATAGCTTTCTGTTTGATCACTAGCTTGACTCCAGAGAAAGCTGATGCCAACAAAGATTGGTACAAGGGAGACACATACTGCTCCTTGTATTCTCCATATCTCACTGGTAAGCCCTTGCACCCGCTGTGCCAGGGGCAGGAAGCTGGCACAGACCCTGGAGCATTGGCTTTCTCCACCAGGAGGGAGATCACTTGAACACTGACCACCAGGAGCTTTCGCACTCGCAGAGCCATGCTCAGGTGCCAGCCACTATGGAGAGTTACTCAAGAGACTTACTCACATTAGCTTACTCTGAATGTATGCACAGGTTCCATAGATAACATAATTCTAGTTCTTTATCACTTACAATATCACTGTCATTTTCCAGTTTTCAGTATAATTTTCTGATTGGTAATGTAAATCACTTCTTATTTTCTTTAGTCTTTAACCCTTATGACCCTGGAGATAATTTTCCAAATCCCAAGTGAGCATAATCACTGTAACAATGCCTGGATTGCCAATATACAAATAACACTGTTTTGTCTGAAATATTATCCAGAGGCGTCACATGGAAGATATATGTTCTCTTCCTTTTAGTTTACTATATATATGTGGCAGCACATTAAATATAGCCAGGTTTGCCATCCCATCTGCAGTTTGTGATCTCTCACACAGAGCAATATAGGGGAGAGAGAAGAAAAGCAGTACTCTTACCTATTCAACTGAGTTTTAATCTGCCACTGAAAAAAAGAGGTGATGAAGGAACTGAGCTGCCCTAACTGCTTGTGCTCTGTGTGTCTCTTAGAATGGAAATGGAGATGAGTGCTATTTTTCAGCAAAAAGAAATGGAGAAAGCTCATCGGAAAGGGCTACTGGGCCTGGACGCACCTTTCCTTTACCATGGGATGCCAGCTAGCCCCATTGCTTTCCGTGGCAGGCACAGACTACCTGAAGGCCATCTTCCCAGCGACTTATATGTTCACCGTACCACCCTCGATGAAATTCATGGCAACACTATGCTCATGGCAACCAGCCCATACCCCCCAGTCAGCACCTTGCAAAGGGAGAGGGGACGTCGACCAGGGAGAAGAGCTGGAAATCACAAAACTGCAGACTGTAGTGCCAACGGCACAAAGAACCAAGCTGATGACAAAACTACGGACCCTACTTCAGCTGCAGCAGATGATGAGAAAGAAGACAAGAAAGAAGCAGAGGTGGAGACACCAAATAAACATGAACAAAGCAAAAACCAGATTGAGCCATCTGTGGTTGCCAAAAACTGTAAAGAATTTGAACAAGGCTTGAGAAAAAACTGTGCTACTCATGAAATTTCTGCCGAAACCAACAGCTGCAGCAACACAAATGAGAAGGAATCTAATAGCTCCTGTGCTGCTTTTGATGACAAGTACATGTACCCTTCTGCAATCCCATTCTCAGCGTTGCCATACGGATTTCCAGTACCCAGCAACCCATTGCTACCTTCAGGTTTGTGAAGTCTCCAGATTACAGTTAGAGTGGCATGTTGACTTTATTTATTTTTATTGATTTGCCTTCTTATTTCTTCCCTCTTTTTTAAGCAAATTTTTGGTATGATAGAGTCACGGCAACTAAATCTAGAACTCATATGCTGCAAATAAATAGTGATAACATGGTAAATCCAAGTCAGCAAAGAGTGGTTTTCCCTACCTGCAAACTGTCCTGCTTGCTGGCATAATGGAGGTTTCAGCATCCTAGGTAGCAGTGCTTTACTTTGCAGGACAATGCAACTGCACAGCAAAAAGTCACAAAGCAGGCTCCTAACTGTTTCAGTGCCCTGTGCCACGCACTATCCTGCTGTAGGATGTCACCCTGTGTTTATATCAGTCCCTGGGGACAACACGCTTGTCACCCCTAAGCTGTCAAGTTAGCAGCACTTTGAGGTTGTCTGCAATTCCGTTCAACATGTTACATTCTCTCCCCTCCTTCTGGTGGTTGGGGGGAAACATAGTTGCACACAATATACTGATCATAATCCCTGTGTGTGTCAAACAGGACAAGGAATCCCCTTAGAAGCTGCACTCATTTAGGAACAAACTTATCCCTGAGACTTGACCTTCCCAAGAACAGAGCATAAGCCAGAGGCCTCTCCATCCACTGTGCAAGAATCATCGTTTCTAAAGCTTTGCAGCTCTTGTTAAATGCACCGGTGCCAGTGGATGAGCCCTGCAAAACTTCCCATTACCTGAAATGAGAACAGGCTGGAGTGTTTGTCCAGGATCATCTACCAAAGACAGACTGTACCACTAAAAATATATATAATGCACATTAAGTATTCAGTTCCTGTGTGCAAAAGGAATTTCAATTAAAATAAACAAAATTGCTGAATGAAATTGTGAGCTAGCCTCTCTTCTGCCCATAACTTTTCTATATGTCCTTCTAACTCACAGTAGGCACTATGGGCTAGCAAAGGCTTGGTTCTGTTCTACTGAAATATTAGTCAAGTTAAAATAACAATAAAGTCTGAAGAATCAAAAGCATTGGATAATGTACACATTAGAGAAAATACTGCAGTATGATTTGTATGTGTAGGGACTGGTACGAACAGTGCCAGCAGTAAACAAAAGAAGCCACCGAAAGAAAACCCTCCAGAATCAGCTACTACTGACTATCTGGTGATTTTGGTGTCTAGGACTCCTGTACCTGCCGGTGGCTACACACTGCTGTTAATATATTAGGTTCTGGAGAAGGGTGAAAATTCTCATGTTAACAGTCATTTGATTGATTTGCCAGCAAAGTCCTACAAACATAACATTTGTGTTTCCTCCTCAAAGGAGCACATGGCCTGATCCTGAATGGAGAAGACATTTCTTCCATTGAAGACGTTCGCAAGTGGACTGTTGAGGATGTACACAACTTCATCGTTAGCCTCCCAGGCTGTTCAGATTATGCCCAGGTGATTATAAACATTCATCACATTTTCAGGTCTTTAGGACCATCTAGATTTAAAGGTCATCGAACAAATGTAAATGCTAGAGGTTAACTGGTTGTCACAAAGTTACAAAGGTAATAGTAGTTTCCATTGTGCTTCAACATATGAAGCTGCTTGCTTCTTAAAGGGACAGGCAGTCCATGCGCTGAGAGGTTACACGCACTTCTGCTGCAATCTGGAGTCACCGGTCATGGCACGTACCAGGATGACCAGCAGCAAAACAATAGTATAAGAAAAGTATCTTAATTTTTTCACTCCACATGCCCTGCACAATTTTTCTGCAGATTAAAGCAATTTTGCATTCTTGGATAGGGGTATAGCCCATCTACCACCCCTGAGTTCTTATAGGCATCATTCCATGTGAAAAATGAACTATCATTAGAAATGCAAGCAAAGAGGTTGAAATCTTCTATGTTCCTGGTAAAGCCTTAATAAGATCAATACTATTCTTTCATTGGTAGCAGGCTGCTCACTTCCTAAGAAAAAAAAGAACTAAGTAACATTGAAACATTACAAGTTCCCGATTGCCAAGAACAAGTAGAGAAACTACAGACAAATGAGCTGATATGCACACAGCGAAACAAGAGACCTCACGCTGCAGTTCAGAGATAAATATGATGATAAAACACTAAAACTATTATTTCCTCCTTTTATTGTCTATGGATTAAGCATAAAAAAATAACTGGTGAAGTTTGTTCTAGCACACCATGATGTGTTTTATCATTTCATAAGATATTTAAAGACCACGCTATTGATGGAGAAACCCTCCCACTGCTAACAGAGGAACATCTCCTGGATACAATGGGATTAAAACTCGGACCAGCATTAAAAATCCGCTCTCAGGTATGATCATTAACTGTATGCCAAAATGGCAAGTCACAGAGCTGTGAAAGAGTCAGAAGCTAACAGGATGAATTTTTTCCAAATTAAAACACATTTTTTCTCCCTGATAAGGTAACTACCATAATATTAGGAGAAAAGAAACTACTCCAGCATAGTTTGCTTTTGCTGCTCTGCACGTTACAACAGCACGCAGGGAGACACTGAGGTGAGGTTAGGACTAACAGTTTGAGAGACAAAGTGGAGTCTGGATACAACAATGCTGGAGACTAGGCTGAGGTTGGAAATGGAAAAGACATGTTTGACGAATTAACTCAGTTTCACTCCTCTCTTCCCTTCCCAGCTAGTAAGAACTGCTCTGATACATACTTGCTTTTGCTCCAACCCGGCTTTTAAAACATACCAAGTAGGGGTTTCCACAGGCCTTCTGGGAATATAATCTTACATGTTTCAGGGACAGGCTGTCCCTCTGTGTTTAAAGTTTTCTGCTCTTAATTTCATCCAGTAATACCAACTCTCTGTGTGTTTCTGTTGTTGCCTGGTTCTTTTCCTTTTCTTTAACCCCTTGCTGTCTCTCACTCTTCTCTCATTAAAACCGCCTTCCCCGCTCCTGGCTGGCAGTTTGCCTCCCCTCTGTCCCATGGGTGCTACAGCACCTAGAGAGCAAGAACAGCCTGCTGTCAGGCCCAGCACACTGGGCTCTTCCCCAGGCTCAGTATTGCCAAGCCCCTTCCACAAGAACCTGAGCCTAGAAAAATATGAGAGAGGGAAAATAGAAGAGATTTTTTTCACTTCTGCAAACCACTGATAACCTTTTGAGATGGCTGGGATCTCCTGGATATCCCTAGCATTGCTACACAACAATCAGCCCTTGATGTTTAATGGCGTTAACACTATCTCAAGAAGCGATCGTTGCAATTGTGCTTTTGTCTTTAAAGGTGTCTCGACGTCTGGGCAATGTTTTCTACATGATGAATCTTCCTCTGTCCGTGCCCCTGCCGCCTGCTCCAGGCAAACCCTCCGATCAGCCCTCCGACATAGCCTCCCCTCTTCACTGCAACAGCAGTGGCGATACGCTGGACAGTCCCTGCTCTCAGGACCCAGAAACTTCAAAAGCAGTGGAACAGATGATTGTTTCGGAAAGCAGGGAAAATCCATGTGAGACAGCTGGATCTCAGGCTGACTTCCAGATGATCACTTTTCAGAAAAGTTGAGCCGAGTCCAGGACATAAAATGTTTTTAATAATACAGGAACCTCTTGTTACAAAGTGTTTGAGAAGATAGCTACAGCCTGAAACCTCGGCATGACTGGGGCTGAATGAAATCAGCTGCAAATGCAGCATGAGGAAGTATGGTATCTGAAAAGCATTTAAAAAATGCAACTACATGTTAGTGCAATTACTTTCAAGTGCAATTCATTGAAAAGAATACCAGTACAGTCAACAGGTAAATTTAATTTTTCATTAAAATCCAGTGTGATCACTGAAATCTGTCAGAGACTCAGAGTGCACTGTCTGTCTTACACTGTGTTCCTGCTCAGAAACTACAAGGAAAAATTACAGCTTCCACACATAGCTGACTTCTGCTTCTGCTGAACAAAATTTATACAGAAAATTTACACAGAATTCATTGGGAGAGTATGGAATTACCTGCAGAATATAGAGAAATATACCCTAGACTAGGCAATTTGAGTTAATTCCATTGCTATTCTAGAGCTAAGCCTTTCTAAGTGCCTGGGAAGGGTACACAGGGTGTAGATGAGATACACGGATTAAACCCTGGACATGAAAATACATGTGTAACAGCAATTTTAATTATTCCAAGGTATTCTTATCGACGGGGTTTGAATTTGCTTTGCATGATTGCACAGCTGAGCTGAGGTTAGGAGGAAGCATCAGCAGGCTCCACCATTAAGACAGGTCACTGGGACAGTAACGTTCCTGCAGGCAGTGGGCTCAAAGCCCCTTGGTCCCTGCCAACCTCTGCCACAGCACCTTTCCCCTCAGCTCACCTGGGCAAGCCACGGAAAGCAGCATGCCCAGTGTTCTTCATTTTGGAAGAGGCCATCAATTTTAGCCTGAAAGCTCCCTTTTCTCTGCAAAAATACGTTTTCCCCTCACTTCTGCTACTGATGATTCATTACCTCACAGCAAACAAGAACCACAAAACAGAGTTTTTAGCTAGGGAGAAATCCTCTGCATTTTATTATGATTTCTGTGTGAATTACCTTTGTTCCCTCTTTGGAGGTTTGGTCACACACTGCTCTTCCACTCAGGCTTTGGAAGTCAGTATACTACAGTGCCGTCTTCCACCCTCCTCCTTGCAAGAACGCTTCTTTACTCCAAAGGACACAGAAATATATTTGATAAAATTAATTTCTGTAAATTGAGGGTTGATAGATTGCAGATCTGCTGTATATTGCTACTTTAGATTCTCTCCTCTTAGTTTAGTTTGTGTGGCCTCAAGTACTTAAAACCCAAGAGGTACACTGCTGTTTAGATGGTGAGTGTCTAAACACATGAAGAGAGGGAGTATTCTCATATTTTAGACTGTGGGCACCTGTTCTTTTACTTTAGCCTGAGATAAATTATTTTATATCTTTGGTATATTTGTGCACTAGATAATATGCGCTTAGATGTTGGCAACAGCAACTTAAGATGTTCATCTTACTATACTGTCCAAACTTTGCAGCCTTGAGAAGAAGGGCAAACATCTATAGTACTCCTTTTTTTGAACTAGCAAAGTCTTTCTGTAAAAGGAGTAGAGCCTGATTCTGCTTTCACTGAAAACTGCCACTGACACCATTACGGCAAGTTTGGGCTCTGTGCATGTATCTCCAAATACTGTAACTGGAGTGCACGATTTTAGGATTAATTGATAAAATCCAGTAAGGCCCAATGCAAAAGCATGGTATGCTACGCAGCAAAAGACTCCAGAGTTGCAGACAGGCCCTGAAGTAATCCCTTCCTAAGTGAGGTGCTGACCTTTACATCTGTGATCTGGTGAAATAATTGGGGTCTTTCCCAAGAGTTTGGAGTATGTCTTATGCATCATCTGTGGGTATTTTTCATATAAGGAACTATTTACTGAACACTCAATAGTGTTCAAAAAAAGCAAAATTATAACCTGAAGCTGGAAAGTTTAAATATAACTCCATAAGACTGTTTAAAAGATGTACAACGGCAATATTAATCCTGGACAGGCAATTAGTTTACTGTTCACTTTGTCTCAATTAATTTCAAAAAGTGTTAACTTCTGTTCTCTTCATCAACTTTTCTACATTTTTTCATTACTTTAAAACTTAGTAAGGCAGCTTGGAGAGTTTATGTTGAATTTGGTAATGTAAATGTTTACTTTTTCAGATTTTGGATGAAACACAATTGTCAGTGTAAAAATCATATTCTGTTTGAAATGCTTTTACCTGTTATTTTAACACGTAACATCTCGGATTAATTACACCAGAAAAAATGTTTTACTTTTGCAGTAGATTTAACTATTGTGATTTTTTTTTTATGTAGATCATGAGAGAAAAAGAAAATATTTTCATATAGTAAAAGTGCTTGTTAAAATAAAAAAAAAAATCAGGGACACCAAATCTGTTTAACATCTGAAACGATTTCTAACTTTCTTTTTGTACAACTGACGATCATGTTGACAATGTCACTTGTCTAATTAAACACAGTTAATGAATTGGCTTTCAAATGGCATCCTACCTCCTCACTGTATGAAATATTTGACTTAATCCACATGAGACCTTCTCCACCCTGGAAGAGGAATCTCTGATACGTTCCCAGGTCAATGAGGCCACGAGATGTCGCTGCAAAGCTACAAGAGGTTATCTACTACCCCTCCAAAGTGAAATGCGGCACACTAGAAGTACAGGCGGCCTGTTAAGAGCAAGGATATGAAGAAACTGAACTTGTTCTTCTAAAGTAACAGCAGAAGAGCTTGACGTGAAATCCCATATGCCAGGGAGGAAAGATTGAAATCTGGTTCTGAAGAGTGTGACTATTTTTGTAAATGGCTCAGGCACAAACAGCGCCAAAAGCAGAGAAAGCTGGGATGCAAACTTTGCAGTCTGGTACTACTTCTGCAATTATAAAAAAACATATGATCCTTTGCACATACTGGGCTCTGCTTCCCAAAATGACAAAAAGAATGATTTCATGGCTTCCTGTACTGGGGGGGAGATGTGCCGGAGCAGCCAAAATGCAATAAGGCCTGGACTGCATACAGCTGTAGAGTGAAATAGGAAGGAAAGGGATTTACCTGAACAGACATAATAGATTCTATTTCTAATGAAGGAAATACCACTGGTAATGAATGTTTCCTTTCCTACAAACACTTCACAGAGAATGAAAAAAAAAAAAGGGGTAAAAATTGAAAAAAGATATAGAATCAGTAGACAGACCCATACTTGCAGATTTTGATGTGTTTTCAGGAATTATGTTTATATGTAAACATTGAGGCCTTACTGATTCTCAGCAGCTGCATGTTCTTTTTTGACTTTTAATGCTTATTCCAGCTGCAAAGGGGTGTAGCTAGCAATCACAAGTACGTAAGAAAACTGGCAGAACTATGTTATTTAATGACTTTCTGGTACCTACGCCACCACTGCATTCATTTTTTCTGCTGTGCCACTAAAATCACAATGTGATGCAGATGATGTATTTTAATACGTGTGGCATCATTAGAAATGTTTCACTTGGCATCTATTGCTGTATTAGTCTGTAATAGTGATGCAGTTAATGAAGAAGACAATGTTCTTTATGAGATGTTGTAGAAGTATCTGATTTTGTCTGTATCTACACTAAATGTGTAGGCTCCTAGGGACAGGGACTTCCATTTCTTTTTTTTATAGGGCCGAGGTTAACGACAAGATAAATAAAAAGGTATAGCAAACATATAACAAAGTGGCCCTGTACTATAAATAACAGATTTAGGAAAGTCCTGAAAAGGAAGAAATGGCTTGTCCTTCCTACCACAACCTGTGTTTCTGACCTCATGATTGCTGCATATGATAATGATGTGGAATACATATTCATATGGACCTAAACAGATCATTCTCTGCTCAATTCCCCAGGTGAAAAATCTCTAAAAAATGCTACGAATATGCAACAGTTTTAGGCAGAATTCCCACCTGGTCCAAGTCAGGCAGTCATTCTAATCAAGCACATGAAAACAAGAACAGGCAGCTAGGTCCACAAGGCGATGGTATTTCAAACTGACTCATATCCATATATGGACTTTACGAAACTTAGTATTCTAAGACCTTATTCAATTGTGACTCCTCCACAAAATAGTTTTCAGAATGTTAATTTATCCTTTGAGTGTGAACCAGAAAAAATAATCACCTCCAGTTTTTAAAATCACCTCTGTTTTTTAAACCAAGGAGACACTTCTCATATTTTAGACTTTCCATATACCCTAATATAATGTTGATTGGTTGTGTAGTGTTTTGAGTCACCGTCAACATCAGACATTTTACAGAAAAGCACCCAAAACTAGATACAGCTCTTGTTTGGGTACCTTGCTCTGATAATGGCATAATAAATGTCCTATCTAAGCCCTTTATTGTTCACTGGAAAATAACAAGTCAGCTCTGTGAGGCTGGGTGTTCATCAGGGCTCTGCTACCCGTGAAGCTTGGTTTTGACTAAGCCCTTCATGTTATAATAAATAGCTGTAGCTATATTGCTATTGCATTTTCAGTATAATAAGAATACATGTTATGGTAAGGGGAAAACTCACCTCTCCTTTTTTGTTTGTTTGGCTTTTGTTTTGGTGGGTGTGTGTGTGTGTGCTTTCTGCCTTTGCATTTGCATATCTCTCTTCTTTCTTTGGGAAGGTTTTGCTCCTACTATCACCTATATTGAGGCCACAAGAATTATTCCATTGACTTGGCCTTTATGCACTCCTTTCCTTTGTCCCATTGCCAAGTTCACCTAAGTTTGTATCCTTCCAGACAGACATTAGTTCTGCTACTATCCACATGTTCTTCTTGAACCAACAATTTCCCTGTTGGTGAGGATGCAAAGTCTTACCCAGACTGCAGAAAAGAAGAACCTATTGTCCATGTCGTACAGAGAATGATACAGTATTTTTTTCCTACAGTACAGCAAAGACATGAATAGATGTTTTGCTTTATCAAAATTTAAAAACACATATATGTGGCATCTGCGCATGTGAATTACTGAAATAAAAATCAATCAACCAAAACAGCAAACAGAAAAAGCACTGCTGACCAAGGGGAAAAAAGAAGGCATCAAGCCAATCTGGTTTTCATCTCTGCTGATTACCTTTCAGTTACCGAGTTCAAACAGCTGTGCTAGAGAGGAGTGCTGCTCAGGCTGTGATTCATGGGCCTGCAGCAGTCTGTAAACGCTCTGCATTGAAAGATGGTCTGTAAAGCAATCACCGGCTTCTGGGTGAATCTGTTAATTGGAGAGATGGAAACTCAAAAATCACATTTT
This sequence comes from Theristicus caerulescens, assembly GCA_020745775.1. NCBI lineage: Eukaryota > Metazoa > Chordata > Aves > Pelecaniformes > Threskiornithidae > Theristicus > Theristicus caerulescens. The sequence goes on along the minus strand of CM036565.1, from coordinate 4,692,564 downwards.
TGTATTAAAAATATTTTTAACTCAAACACTTGTAGTCATAACAACAAATTTATGATTTTATAAAATAGTGACAATTTGTTTTTCCTAATGCCATATCCTTAAATATTACCATTCTTCTTCTCCCCTCCTGCCACTGCCAAAAAATAGAGATACAAGCAAGCTTTTTTTTTTTCCCCCCAAAACCTCAGCTGGTTCTCCAAAAAAATGGATTGATGTATTTTCCATTTAACATATTTATGTGTCCGGGTACATCCCCACTGACTCCAGCACGGTTTGCTGGACCAGCAGAATTGACAGTGGTCTTTAGGAAGAGCTATATGCCACTCTGCATCAGGAGAGTCATGTCTTTATTAGAGTTCACCAGTTATTGCTAAAATAAAAATATATTCTTGCAATGAGCAAAGCTGGTATGTGAAATAGACTAATTACAGAAGGATCAGAATCAAGGGAAATTCATTCTTAGTTCAACTATGCTTTTTGTAAGTTATATGTATCAAATAATTCTGAGTTGTATAGAAATGAAAAGGAACTTGCAAGAGTGGAAGTATTTAAGAAGCTGCTTAGTGAAAGATAATTCTGGAGATTTGTCTAATGAATCTTTGTTGTTCTGCTAAATTAAAAGCTAAGTGGCTAACTAAATATTTAGAAGCTTCTGAGATGGAAGTGACTCAGGATACGTCTACACTGGAGTGTGCTTCTGAGGAATGACTCATGTATTTGTGGGTGGATTTTCACTAAACCTGCCTTGAAAGTATGTGTTGCTGTACAGTCCAAGGCCCATACTCCTTATATTTTGAACCCATATTCAGTGCTGAAGCTGACTGGATGAAAGGGGAGGTCACTCCAGAGCCTGCATGCTACCATCTGCAGATGATCTAGGAAATGGCTCCTAACATATTGCTGGGGAATTTGCCTGTCCTCCATGGATCCCTCTATGGCAGCTCTTTCCTTCCTACCTTCCCTCCTGCCTGCCTTCCTGCCCCTCAACATAATAGCTGAGGTAATTGTGATTTGTGTTCTCCCCTCTCTTCCCCCAAGGCCAGAAGGATTAACCACGGCTCCAGTGGATAAGGTTCCTACAAGTGAATGGTTTGTTCAGCAGAACAGACACTTGCTCACACTTCTAGTGTCACTTCAATGTCTGTATTGCAGATGGCAGTGTGACTCTAGAGATAATTCGTGACACACTTGCCAGTAATTCAATTGCCAACATGTAGCCTTGCACTTGGGGCGCATATTAACTATGCCATAGTGCTAACACCAAATCACCTTATGGACCCAGGATGACCGACACTGAGCCCAAAACAGTGAGATTACCAATAGCACAAATGCTGATAAATTGCCAGGAATTTAAGTGAATACAAGGGTATAAGAAAATATGTACCGGAAAGAGTAGAACACCACCTCACTCAGTGTCTTGCCTCAGAAGCCAAGAGACGATACCTCAAGCAGAGAAAAGGCCAAAGCAAACATCTCAGAATACTCCCTTTATCACCAGGCACCTATCACGCAGACAACCAGAGGTGATTTTTATATTTAATAGCTCGTGATGCATTTCTGTTTCATGAATGTATCCAGCTGTTTTTGAACTAAGTTTCCAGCATCCATACTGCTGTATTAGATCACACTGTTGGGGTGAAGAGGAGTAGGAAGAGGGAAAAGAGGATAATGAAATGCCGTCGGTTTGGCTTCAGTTGAAAAAGGAAACCACTCCACTTGCATGCAATATCCTTCACAACAGTAATTTAAGTAGTCATGATTCTGAAACCCTACTCTAATCAAAATGGCAGTTGGCACTTAAGGGGCTGTGACTTTACTGCATGGTTCGGAAATGCTTCTTTGCGCAGCCCGCCCTGCAGCTGACATAGACACTAACCTTAAACGCAAGCAGTTTGAACCTCCACTTCTACTCCCTGGCTTTCTTGAGATTCAGCCACCTCCTTCTCTCCTGTTCTCCCACCATACTGATGACTGCAAATAAGCTTGTCCCATGTAAGATCCCATCTTGACCGGCTCTGTGCTCCATAATAGTAGGAAGTTTAGCATCCAGTGCCTCACGCTGGAGGACACATTCCCTGGCCTACTCTCCATCCCTCCATCCTTTCCATAGATCTGCTTGAAGTGATGAGTTTGCTCCCTGTGCTGCACATCAATCTGCTGCTGCATGCCCAGCTGTCCTGGGGAGGGCTCCTCCAAGTTAGTGCTTCTCAAACTTCAGATTAATTAAACGATCTGTGGAAAAAAAAAAAATAGAGATTGACCAGAAATCCAAGGTGCTTTTCTGGCAGCAAATAGCTTGATGTATAGCAGATAATACACCATGCCAAAAAAAATGCAAAATGAACAGCTAAGGATTAAAGGTAGGTTTATGAATCTGCAGTAAATTCCAAGATGCAGAAGGCATATGGGAAGTAAGGTCTTAAAAGAGCCTGAAAGTAGAGGTATGGAGGGATGATGATCTGGAATGAGACCCATCATGTGGCGATTGCGCTCTTCACAACGAGGGCAGTGAGCAGACAGGAGCGCGGTTCCAAACAGCCTCTGCCATAGAGCAGGGAGGATTTTCCCAGCTGAAGTTCAGCTTGTGCCTATGCAGGGATAGCAGAGAGGCTCTGAGCTACGCTGTGCTAAAACCCCTACTGCAGGCATTTTCTGTTATTAGCAAGCTGTAAGTTACAGATGGCTAAAACTTCTGCTAGAAAGCCTCCATTTCAGATGTGCTTTTATGTTACTGGAAGTTAAGCACATAAAAAAACTGTTAAAATTATTGCCAACTTAAAAATGTGTTTTTTGAATAAATGCACTTTGCCCACTTTTACCAAGGCTTTGTTTTGTTGTAACCATAAAAACTTTAATTCCCTATACCTACAATTGTATCTTTTGAATTATGCTTTTATAGTTCATTCGCTCTGCAGTCAGTCAGCTTAATTTGTAACTTGTATAGATTTTCTGCCCAGCAACAGCAAGAGGAAAACATTCAAAAGACGTCGTACCAGAAAAAACACAAAAACTGGCATTGTGACTCAGGAGCAAATATGCTGCTGGAAACAATTTTAGGGTTTTAATTACCTAGTTTTCAATCTGAGAGGTTCCAAAATCATAGGAACAGGAAGGGGCAACAAGATTTGAAAGGACTGGACAAGACGATACAGCACCGCACATACTTTTCCACTCCAAAGTGCCAGGGTGTGGTTTGGAAACATGGAGCCAGGACAAACCATTATACGCTTCGCTAACTGGAGTGACCTCATAGCGAAAGCATGCGGGTCAACCTCTGACAAAAGGCCATTTTACTCTACATAGGTTGCTGGCTAAATCTAATTCTGTAGGTATATGAGAAGGTCTGAGCAATCGGAGCGTGTTTAAATAGGTAACAACTAACAAAGGCCTGCTGTATCGAGTGTCTTTAAGGCCCAACTTCTTATTTCGGAGTATCAAAACTAAACATATAGATTTTGACTGTCAAACAGCTGGAGCACCTTTATTCCAGCGGGACGGGCTAGCTCTTCAGATACCAAGTGACACCTCCGAGCGCCGATGGCCACGGCGGACAACACGGCCAGGACGCGGCCGGAGCGCGGCCTCCTGCCTTGGGTAGGCTCCGCCGCGCAGCCCCGGCTGACGGCGAGGGAACCGGGCGGCGAGAGGCCTCGATACCGATTTGGGAGTCGGACTTTAGACGCTGGGGCCTGAGCAGCGCTGGGCGAAGCCCAGGCACAGGAGAGGCTGCATCTCCCCCGGTGGGGAAAGTTTCTCATTAACCAGACCGCTGTAGTGGGGGCCTGACAGCCCGACGGGGGCCCTGCCCGGGCGGGCAGCGATGCCTTTGAACCGGGGCGGCCCACCAGAATGGCGACGGGATGCTGCGGGTCGACATCCCCTCAGCGCCCGGCACCGCCCGGCGAGGCGCTGAGGCGGGCTGAGATGAGGAGCTGAGGCGAGGGGCTGAGGCGGGGCGCTGAGGCGAGGGGCTGAGGCAGGCTGGTCCCTCCGCCGCCGCCGCCGCGGGCCGCGGTGAGGGGCTGAGGCGGCGCCGCCTTCCCGCCCCCTCCGCCGGTTCCCGCCGCCTCTCGCGAGGCCGCCGCCCCCCCCGCCCCGCGGCCCACGTCACCGGCGGAGCAGACGGGGACAACATGGCGGAGCGGCGGAGGCACAGGAAGCGGATCCAGGTACCCGAGCCTCTCCCTCCCTGCCCGGCCCGCGCCCCCTCCCCGGGCGGCAGCTCCCCCCTCCCCGGCCTCAGGGCGGCCCGGCCCCGCCGGGCGGGATGCGGCGGGCGGCCCGGCCGCCCCTCCGAGGTGGCTTCCCCCCTGGTTCTGCGGCCTCCCCGCCCCGACGCCGTGCCGTTGCGAGGAGGCGGCGGGAGCCGGCGGTGAGGGAGGGAAGCGCCCTCGTCTCGCCCGCCGCCGGGGCAGCGCCGCACCGGAGCTCGGTAAAAGCTCGGGCTGGCACCGGGGGGACAGCTTTTCCTCAGAATTTTCTAGCAAATCCGTAAATCCTAGTAAATACTGAGAAAAGCGGGAGCCCGCGGCGGCGAAGCGCAGGCAGGAGCGGGCCGGGGGTGCTGCAGGCGCTGCCCGCGGCCCGGCGGTTCCGGGGTCTCTCTCCGTGACCAGAGAGTGAGGTGTCGAGCTGTTACCTCTTTTTAATCGCCATATTACGCTTAGGGTCTCACCCGTTACCAGTGTCGAACAACAGCTTACTGTGGTAAGGACAACGCTCAGGCCGCCTCAGCCTGGAGCTGACACCCAGCGCGTCTCTTCCAGTAATTCGTAAAGCAAAAGCCACGGGACGGATGGTATTAGCATCTTAAAAACAAACGTGCCCCAGCCAGGAAATGGTGTGGTGAGGAAAGGAAATGTGTTTTTAGGAAACGTAAACAAACAACCGGGTCTAAAAATAGACCTAATCAGCTTTGAGATGATGTTAAAGTGTAGTGATAATTATATGGTATCACTGAAAGGCAAAATGAAGACTGCTTAGGTATTTTCACGTACCTGGAAGTCTGGACTTCTCAATAGATAACTTTAACAGTGAGTTTTACAGAGTTTTTAATGCATGTTTTGGGCACAGTTACAGCATCAGTTACTGTTACGTGTTATTAACCCTAAGCCTAAATAATGTTTGATTAAGTGGAGATAACATTCACGAGAGAAATCATAGAGCCATTCAACAACATATGCTTCATATGTCACCTTTCTGCTTGGTTGCCCTCTCTCCTTTCTCTTCCTCTCCCTTCCCAGCCCACTTTCCCTTCCCCCAAGAAGATGGAGATGTGTCTGTACTTGTAATGGTTCCTTTTTTCCCTTTTAATTCAAATTGCTGGGGGGGGCGGGCAGAATGCAAAGAGTAATTAATCAGAATCTTGTTAAGCAAGCCTTATCAATCACAGGCATTCAGTGAATTATCATACAACATTACGGAATTATTCTCTTTTCATAATCATCATAGGCTGTCCCTTACCAAGGATGACAACAGCTCAATAAAGCATCCATCAAAACCAAATTAAATGTAATTTAATGTTTTGTATAATACCCAAGGCTGTGGTCTTGCAGGCACTTAAGCACACGCTTAATTTCCAGCCTCTTAGCAGTAAAAGTATTTCCCGGATTGTTAGTAATTAAATCGATGTCTGGGTGTTAACACTTAAGGTTTAAGATTGTGGCCTAAATTTGTGATACAATTATGCAGATAAACGTCTATTGCATCGTAGTAGTTTCCCAGCGTGTGTCAACAACAATGGGAAGAAAAGACAGCGAACAAAGAATACTGTTGAATGCCCAGAGGCTGTTCTTAATTGGTCAGTGAATAAAACAACATGTATTTTTCTTGGTAGTTGGCTTGGCTTTGTTTTTTAAACTTTTTTAACTTTGTTGGCATAGTCGCAGTATGCTTATAATGTTTCAGGATAATGCTGCAAGTTTCTTCTTTTAAAATGAAGTGTGGGATGCTTATTTGTAGGTGTTTCAGGAGCTTTAGAAGTGTGTACTTATTTTAGGGTGATGTGTACCCCTTAATAAAGAGACTATTTATCATACTGTATGGAAGTCTGACATTCAAATACCCCATTGTCATTAAGTAGAGCTGTATTTCTTGACAAGAGTAAGGTTCCTAGCAGGAGATCGTCTGTTTAGCTGTGGAAGAGGCTGATGTAATAGAACTCAATTACAAATACTGTATTTACAGAAACTGGGTTCTGAATAATTTTTATACAATTTTATGTCTACCATCAAGTTTGGAATCATGGTAGTTAGGTCAGCTAGCTAAACATGAGATGAGACGTGAAAAAATTCTCAATAGAATAGTTCAAAGTTCTGTCAAGCCTACTTTCTGTGTTCTCCTTCAGAAGTAATGACAGGAAGGATGTGTTTTATAGAATGCATTTTCATAAAAAGGCACATTGCCCAATCCGTATTGCATTGTAGACTCTGGCAACAAGCTGAAAGTTATGGAAGGTGCAGAAATCTTACTTTCAAAAATTTTGAATAAAGACAGTTTAGAGGTAAAGTTTTCCAAGTGACATTCCTGATGGTAATTTAACTGTAATTAACGTGGAGATTACTTCAGACATGCAGCAGTGAAAAGGGACTGGTCTGCAGGATGCAGATTGCTCGAGCCAGCAGGCCCCCACGTGATTCATATTTCTGAAATCAAGAATGCTTGCTGTATATAAAGGACTTATTAAAAGAAAAACAACATATGTTGTCTAATGGCTAGTTTAGTATCTCTTCTTTAGACAGAAGATGGGGGATGTCTTTGAATGCCTGTTACTCCAGCAACCTGATCAAAGCTATTTCATCTCTTGGGAAAAAAAAAATACGGTTCCATACATATCCCGAAATATTCACTTAAACACAAAGTCTTAAGAGTTAGTTACTTTGACAAGCGTTCAGCTGGGTAACACGTGGCAATCTGTTGGCAGGTCTGCAATTTGACTGTTAAGTAGGCATTAAGTTTTAATTACATTGGCCCTATTCCAGCCTGCACGGTTTTATTTTGCCCCATGTGAAGTTTTGTTTATCTTTGCGTTGCGATCAATAGCAGTTGCATAGCACCTTAGTGCTGCGTCCTTTACCCTGGAACTGTTAATGCATATAAATACTGCTCTTATAAATAGAGAAAACAGTTCTTGGGCAAATGTCTTGCTGCAAATTGATGGCTGAGGTGGCATCAGTGCTGTGTACATGCCATTAATGACATGTACCTTCCTTGTTGACTTTTTTTTTCTCTTGAATCACTGGATTCAAGCTTTGAGATTCTCCTGATGAAGGACATCTACTAGTCAATGTTAACTGTTGCAGCCTACAGTTCTGTCGTGTCTTGATTTCGGCTCTGCTGTAAGGAAAATGCGCAACAGCTGCATTGGTGCTTCCTGTGCTACAGTTTTTTGTGAATAAGTATGGAAGGGATCTTCAGAAATGACAATGCGATGGTTTTCCAGCAACGGAGATTTTAATCTGACTTGCCTGTTTGTCTTTATTTTCTCATAAATTCTAGTAAAGCTGAGTGGGATGAGAACAAAGAATGGCTGAATAACTTCTTTGAAAGTGAGTGGTATCAGGTGATAGAGGAGGAAGAAACAAAGACTGAGGGGGGAAGAAACGCAGAAAAGCAGGAATTAAAAGTAGCAGCCCCACATGTCAGTAAAACAAGAATCACTGTCTTTTGAAAATCTGAGTTACATTTTTGGAGGTGGGAAGGGAAAAAGTCGGAACAAGTGGCCTAGGGTTTGAAAAGGACTGAAGTTGGCATGTTACGGCTTCAGTAGCACTGTACATTGCTCCTTTGGTGCGTGTTTTAGAAATCTCTACGTTTACAGCTTTTGCTCAAAAAAAATAGCGATGGCTGAAAAGAAAGAAGGAAGAAAACATACTTTATAGGGTATGCCTAGGACGAAAAATACCTGTTAATCTTTTTCTGTAAAGAAAAGTTAATGTCTTGTGGCTAGCACACAGCCACAGTAATCCAAAAGAACTGGTTTCTCTGCATGGCTCTGCCACAGCTTTTTTTTTTTAAGAGACCTCAGGCAATCCATGTACGGGTCATCAGTGCGAGCGTCGGACAATTTTATGTTTGTTAGTTACTGAAGAAAATATAAATGGAGTCCTAAGAGCAAGTCCTAAGACCCTTATGTGTTTGTTTCCCCCCTACCCACACCCACCCAGTGATCTATTAAATCATGCTAATGTGTGTGCTTTTTCTCTGTCCTACTGCACCTTGATTTATTTTAGGCAAAGTATAAATGTTTCAGCAGAATGGATGAGGAGTACCCACTCTCCTGCCACAGAACATCTTCTGCTCTAAGGTCCCGAGAGTCAACAGGGAAAGGAAAAAGATAATCTTGCAATTCAGCCCAGGCTTTGATGTGCTCAGACCATCTTCAGAGCAGATAATGCTAATGCAGTTGTAGTGTCCTTACAATGTGAGGAGAGGTATGAGGAATGGAACGTGGGTTGACATAGTGTCATTTTTGACATAGCCTCTCGGCTTGAAAAACAGGCTGCACATGACAAATGTGCTTAAATTTCTTCTTTTCCTTATCCGAAAACTGTATAAACTGTTAGGCTTCAGAAGTCTTCTGTGAGGGACGGTGTTCTGAAAATCTAAGTTTTCAGATGTAGGAGCAAAGAAATAAACTAGATATTCATTTTATTGAAATCAAAGAATTTTGATGACCCCTTTAAAACAGAGGAGCATAAATCCTTGTAATGCATTTGTCTGCACATGAAATAACTTGTCTTGTTAGTGATAGTCATTGTTTACTCTGTTCTGATTTTCCAGAAACCTTGTTTACCTTACAATGTTGTGGAAGGAAATCATCCTGTCTTGGGTCCTGCCTGTCTTCTCGCAACTGTGATGCAAAGGGGAAAAAAAATGAGTGAAATTTCAAACCACAAATATGCTCTGGCCTTTTGACATCCATTGAGTGGTTCCAGGAGTAAGAGAACCTGAATAAGTCATACTTAGGTAGAGATGAGAGGGAGAAGGAGGCTCATGGGCACACTAGTTTTAATAGCTCAGTTTAGATGTGTTTATTTTTAATGTGTACAGGCCTCTTTGCTGCTGCAGTCCCAGCTGGAGGTTGAATTAACTGGGCACTACATCAATGTATAGAAGGAAGTTCAGAATGCACTGAGAAAAAGAAATTTTCTGTCAGAAAAAAAGATTAGGATTTTCCTTTCACTTCAGTGGGTCTCAAAGGTCCCTGGGTTTGAAAATCTCAACATTGTGTTATGAATTCATACAGGGCAGAATTTTGATAGGAATGCTTGAGAATTATTATTAAAAGTTTTAAAATGTCAGCGCGTTTCTAGTAAATAGGTAGGCTGAGCACTGCTTTTCCTGTCTTCTTGTAGATGGAGTTCTTCTGTCTAGATAAATAAGAAATTGGGTTTGATTTTATTTTTAATGGCATTCTTCCAGAATTTGTAAATTATCAGGGATCATAAATCTCTAACTTGTACATGCTGTCTAGTGATAACGTGCATTTTTTGATATGTAAAATTAAAGTAGATGCAAGGGTCTAAAACAAAATCAAGAGCAGAAGTATGTGGAAGCTTGACACTATCCTATTTTTTATTAATTGAAAACAGTTTAATCATAGAATTTTAATTGAGAAGACATTTTACAACATTCCAGAAATATATTGCCTGAGATTTTTCTTGAGTCTTTTTGTCTTTCCTGTAAAAGCAAACTTTAAATATCAGAAAGTTTTGATATGTTTTTTAAGGCTGTGTCATCTGTTTTAAAGCTTTATAATTTATTGAGAACTACCCCTCGATTCATTTGTATAATCTTTTTTTTAAATGTATAAGGAGGCTTAAAATGCCTGGGTTTAGGCTATTTTTACAACTGAACACGAAGATCAGTTGAACTGCATCTTTAAAAAGTTGTGCTTAGGATACTGATATTTTCAGTGCTTTTATTGATTTCACTTTATGATGAAATGTAATATTATTTTCTGTCAGTCATCTGTTTTAACAGAAGCCTGGCTATGCACATAAAGGGATGGAAATAGGATGAAAAATGGGGATTAAATTGCAGGGGAAACTTTCTCAGAATGAGTTCAGTTAAAGTGTGGCTGTCTCTCACGTGGAAGCCTTTTTTTGTTTGGGATGTTATGAAACTATCCCACAGAAAAGCACAAAGCAATAGATAGTAAGGAGCAATGAGAAAAAAAAATCTGGTGCCAGCCACTGCCTGTGTAGTGCATCACATGACCTATCAGAATCATAAATATTTTAGGAAGAAAAAAAAAAACCAACCTAGCAGAGGAGTTAACATTGATGCGAATGTCTGTAGCTTCTCTGACTGTTTTACGGTCTGTGCTGTGAAGAAGAGTATTTACCCTCTGAGTTGTTGTTCATTTGCTGGTAGGAAATATTAAAAAAGCGTTATTTTGAAACTCAGTTGCTGTATGTCCTCATCACTCTCCATGGTACCTTAGCGCATGCGCCATACCATAACGATGGTACCCTTCACTCATTTTCTTTAAATACCTTGTAACTCGTTTTGTTGCTGTTGAACCAAATCTGTTTTGGTACCAAACTTGGTAGTATCATCAGTGATTTACAATTACTGGTACAACTGTACCATATAAGGGGACGTCAAACCACAGTATATAAATTATGTCAGTTAGTGAATAGTTTTCCATGAGTTACGCAGATTTTTAAAATTGGGGTTAGGAAAAAAAAAAAAGGCTTGAACATGGAGAAAGTTAATTTAATCTATATGAGGACTGTTAGGATCATCTGGCTTAATTTAGGCACATGTTTTTGAAACTATCTAACTGGCGAGTATGAGAGCATATTTCTGCATAGATATAAAGAATTTAGGCTTCAGAAAATGTCAGTAATCTCAGAACTAACAAACTGCAGAGTGCTTTTGGTCATTTGGATATCTTATGTCTATATTATTCTCTTCAAAATTGTCCTCAGATAGGAAAAGCAACAATTCCATCTAGAAGGATAATTCATTAACCAGTTGATTTTGAAAGTTAGCTGTGCAAACTGTTGAAAATTAACAGCTCTCACCATCTGAAGTTTTGATTCTGGTGTAACAACATCTATTTGACCTTGCATTTCTGCTTAACATGCTTCTTGCAATATTTTGATTATACATCTTAAAAGCTGTAATGGAGGTTGTATATGTTTATTGACCTTTAAAAACATTCTGCCTTTAAATAGAATCTTTGAATTCTATATATTCCTGTAAATCACCGATCTGTTTTGTGGCTTCTGTAATCTGTTTCTTTGGCCAGCGTGAGAAGAATAGGCAGAGCAGAGGTCCTGGCAGTCTGAAAAGATGTCCTGGTGTTTCTCTGTTACTGATCTGCGAGTAGCAGGGGGATTTGGAGAATTAAGCCTTACTGATTAAAAGCACTCTGACAGAAAGGAATTTTTGAGGAAGTTTGAATGAGTCAGTGTAATATGCCAAATGTTTGTTTCAGATATGTTTTTGTGAAGCAGGAACATTAGAAAGGTCTCCCTTTCCTGCTTACAAATATTAGGTCTTGATTTTACATAATTGAAAATGCCCATTTCTGTCCTTCTGTCCTACAAATCTTTGAATCCTGCTACCTCTCTGCAAGTTGGTAAATGTACAGAATTTACTAATGCGTGCAGACTAAGGGCTCCCTTTTCCAAAAACAGCTGTTTCGATGTTCGTGTACTTCATCCTGCTGTGCTTCAGACTGATGTTCCTCATCTCTAGATTGGGAGAATCTCCTCAGTGGCACTCGGAAGTTTGAGTCACTTTGTAGTCATGCAGCGGTACTGAAATTTCCTTAGCAAATCTCCCAGCTTCTTTTCAACGTGGTTTTCTCCTCTTTCACAGGAAATTCAAGCTGCTCTGTATTCTGTCAATATGCTGCATTGCTGTCATTTCATACATGCTCGTTCCTCACTTTGTTGTTTTCCTTTGCTCTCAGCTTCACGACTGTTTTCATCCAAGCTTGTATGCCTTAAGCGGCTTCCCGTGTGCCCAGTGCTTTCCTCTTAGTTCCTCCTCCAGTTTGCTGTTTTTACAGAGGAGTTCGTAAAGGAATGCTTTTTTGCTTTATGGAGACAGAAGGTTCTTGGGAAAAATGACCTTTTTCACATCGTTTACGTTTTATTTGTTATTTATAAATTGCCATAAAATAACGAGGACTTTGCAATATCTGATTTTTGAGCCCAAATGAGTGTCTTTCCCGTGTGTTTAAAACTGTATTAATTTTGCACTTTTGCTATTGTAGGAGGTCGGTGAGCCATTCAAAGAGGAGAAGGCTGTTGCTAAATACTTACGTTTCAACTGTCCAACAAAATCCACCAACATGATGGGCCACCGAGTTGATTATTTTATTGGTAGGGTTACTTTTAACCAGAGAATGAAACTTTCTTCTTCTAACATTGTACTTGGGGGGGGGAGGGGGCTGTTTTGTTTTTATTATTAGTGCTTTATTTAATAAGTACTGATCTTACAGTTCGGTTTTGAAAACTTATCTAGGCCTTAGGTCACCATAAAATTAATCTTATCAGCCTGAAGTAAACACAATAAACTTTTTGCTCTGTGATTTAAAGGTGTGTCGTTGTCAAGGGTGCTGTATTTCAGAATAGTGGCTAGTCTTACTTTAAAGTCTGAGAGAATGTGGAACATCACCAGAACTGACTGACTGGTTGGTGTGGTTCAAGGAATCTAGACTAAATGTTAAAATAAATGTCATTAATTTTAATGCATTTTTAATTCCATTTTTCCCTCTAGCCTCAAAAGCTGTGGATTGCCTCCTGGATTCTAAATGGGCAAAGGCAAAGAAAGGAGAAGAGGCTTTATTTACAACCCGAGAGTCTGTAGTTGATTACTGCAACAGGTATGACCTAGCTTAATTCATCAATTTTATTAACGAGTATAGTTGTCAAGATGTCTTAGTTATTTAGGAACCAATTTCACGTAGGCTTCGTGCATTGTAAAACATTTGCGGTTGTGTGTAAAAATAATGATTCTATTTTTATTACTGTGTTTGAGGGTGGAAACAATGTAGTTTTATCATCTTTGTTCTCAAAGCTCTCTCGTGCTTTCATTGTGCTGCTTGGGGCAGCAAGATGAACAAAACGATTTTGCTAAATTTTGTAGTTATGTTAAGTTAGTAGGGTCAGAGCTCTCAAATCTCTCCTTCCTGTGGACCAAGTCTGCCGTCATGGCAGCAACTGGACTTTGAGGTTCAATTTATGCCTCTCAAATATTCTGACTATACCCCATTTGGGGCAGATGCATAGGGTTAAGAGGACTGTCTACCCTTGGAGAGCTCTGCGAAAGCTACTTAGAAATGAAGAATATGCCTAATATTTAGTCGTCTTTTTTTTTTTTTCTGGCCTCTTTTAGATAGCCATCCAGCAAGGCGAGATTCTTCCCCCCAGTTCCAGGGCTGAGGCAGGGCTGATTCTGTGCTTGAACTTTAATCCTTTTTCTGGTTTCAAGAAAGTTTAGAGAAAAGCATTATTTTAATGCAAGGAGAAAAATAAGTTTTCCCTTCCAGAGTGTTTGGACTGAGGTAGGAGTCTGTGCATTTGTCCTTCAGTTACTAAAGCCCTGGATGAGACAAGAGTTGGCCGAGTCCTTCAGCTCCAGCAGTGTAAAGGATGCCTGTGTAGTGTGCAAAGAAAACGAGTTCAACCGTCTGTTCTCTGGCGGTGATTTTTATCACCAGTACCGTTTCATCCCCTGATGATCCATTTGGCACCATACCGTGTCTGCAGCTTGGTTTCTCTTGCTCGCTTCTATATTGCGAATAATGCTAAGGCCACCTTTGGTCACTGAAGCTGTTTTCAGAGTTTTAAACATTAGCACTGGCTACTTGCTTTGCCTTTTGGAAGGGATGGAGGAATATCTTAATATAAAAATAATCCCTTCAGTGTAAGAGGCTGCTTAGGCTCTTATTCATAGGAAATACAAGTCCCTTAACTCTCTTGGTGTGGCTATTGCTTGTTTTACCTGCCCTATCAAACAAAAACCAAATATCAGATCCTGCCCCTCATCCTGTGTCAATTGCATCGATCGGTTGCATATTTAAAACAAGTTACTAACTGAATTCCAAACGCTGCTCCAGTACGTAAGGTCTCCCGGTACGCTTATCTATTGATCTAAGTTCAGTAAGTTTTCTGCTGAGGGGTTTTGTTCACAAATAAGCTACATCAATAATGCTTTGTTCAGCAGATCTATCGAGGGTTAACGGGTCAGGAATCGGCAGGCGATCTGGACTTCATTAGTTATGTCAGGGTCTGTCCCGCTTCAGGACCCGGCTGCTGGCCGCACTGATGCCACGGCTCCGTGCTCTGAGCAGGAGATGTTGCACAGTCCTGTCTTTCTGTATTCCATCAGAGGCAGAGGTAGCTCCTGCAAGTGGAAGAGCTGTCCTGCAGGCCAGAGCTGTCCTGTGGGCTGCGTGTACCTGAGCCCCCTAAGCTTCCAGCTGTGAAGAAAAGTAGTTTCTCCCAAACAAGTGATTTTCTGTTGCTAGAAAGAGAATCCAAGTCACCAGTTGTCTGAAGGAAGGTTTTTATATACCTGAAAAACAACTTTGCTTCATCGTCAGCATGCACATAAGTTTAATTGGTAGAATGTTCTCTGTCTTCAGCAAGTTTTCCTAACTGAACAAGCAGTCCAGCATAAGGATTTGGTCTGCAGCAAGAGATGAAAGAAACCCAGGACAAATCAAATCGATTCGGAGCATAGGACCAGGATTTTCAGTGTGAATGAGCGCTTGGATTTCACACCCTGCTGCTTCCTCTCAGTCTGAAGAGCGGTATTCTGTACTGCTCTCGCTGTCCTGAATTTGGCTATGATCCTTTCAAGGACGTTACTTGTTGGTGACAACCTTAAGGCTACCAAATGCTACTGCCTGGCGCCCCGCTGGCTGTAGCTAGGCTTGCTAACCAGGTATGTTTGTAGCTGGCATGAATGGGACGCTTGCGTATGTACCAGAGTTCCAACAGGGCGATTTATTGATCGTGCACCTCTGACCAAGGAACTTGAGAAGCCAGATGTCCGCTTTCTTATTTTTGCTATGAAATAAGTTGACGTGAACTTGAAAATAAATATTGGTTGGAGTTGCATGAATGGGAAAGATCATTAAATTGACCTGGTGGCTTCCTCCGTCCCACTTCTTGTGTATTCATTTATATCTATGCAGAATGCTGCCACAGGAAAGTACAGTTTTTTACCCAGTTTTGAACAGATGAACAAAAAAGCAAAGCAAGAGGTGAGACGTGGGATAATTAGGTCTGGTGTGTTTCTTTGCAAATAGAGCAGGTGATGGTGATCTCTGTCTTTCAGTCATTCTATTGATTATTATATTAGATAAATAATCTAGAATGGTATCTAATAACATAATTGAGTGTAAACGTTATTATTGCAGCCACACTTAAACGTATCATTTAACTTTTTTCATTTTAAGACTCCTGAAAAAACAGTTCTTTCATCGGGCATTAAAAGTGATGAAAATGAAACCTGACAAGGATACAAAGAAAGAAAAGGAGAAAGGAAAGGCCGAGAGCGGGAAAGAAGAGGAGAAAAAGAGCAAGAAGGAAAGTGGCAAAGATGAAAAAACTAAGAAGGAGAAAGAAAAAGAAAAGAAAAAGGATGGCGAAAAAGAGGAGTGTAAGAAGGTAAGTACTGTCTGTAAGAGAAGAGACAAACCTGTAACAGAGAATATATTTAGTGATCGTTAAGATTACATTGGCTTACAAATATGGTTGGTTGTTCTAAAATGTGACATACCTTTTTTTGCCTGTTTTCATCTCTAAAATATGCTGCTTCTTTTTATTTTTATTTTAACTTTGGAGTTGTTCCGATTTTGATCTAGATCAAAAAAGAGGCTTCAGTTGGGCCTCTGTGTACCTGGTCATCATCTAATGTGGACTGAGTTAATCAAAACCTACTTCTCTTCAGCTACAGCGGGCGATGATGCTTTGTGCAAGTGTACCTTAGCGTAGGGTGACTTGTGCACGGGACCTAACATCTCAAAACAGTGCAGCTGCGCTGTAAAACAAACAATTCCGCAATGTTTGGTAATAGGAATGTTTGGAATGTAATATTTGGTACTTGGTGCTTGTAAATAGCTCTGTAATAGTGGCCATTTTTGTGTATGACAGCTCCATTACTAATCCACATAATGCCCGGTTTTCACAGGCTTCTGATTTACTTTCTTTAAAGTTCAAGCTATTATTACTGTCCAGGTTTTCACGTGCTTTTTCACATTTTAATTCCTGATTTCTTTTAGTAGCAGAACAGAATTTCTAAATTAAAATGTTAGGAATCTGCAGGAGGAACTTGGTGGAGGGGTGTGGGTTTTCCTCTGTATGCAGTGGTACAAATCCAGTGAGAGTTAGCAGGACAGGGCTCAAAAGTTATTCCCTCCAGACACTCCTAAGTGAAATACTGGCGCTCTTAGTGCGAGGAATAGTCTGCGTGCAAAGGTCTGGATCTCAGAAGACAGCTACATGGCTAATAAAAGAATTCTAAACAAAACAATCTTGCTGGCAGTCTAAACATAGGATCCAGTATAAGATTACCTCACTCTTGAGGTACTTTAAAGTGCTGATTATGAAAGTTATGAACTCTTCCAATTCCCTGTCATCTGGAGAGTTACATTATTAAATGTAATGTTAATTTTTAAACTAAGCATTATTTATTGAACTGCTGATTTAGTGGATTATATAAGGCAGTGGGTAGTAACTTGAACAACGCCACAGGACAAAAATTAGCAAGTTAATTTCAAACAAAGAAAGAAGCAAAGAGAGGGAAAGAGGAGACAGGGAAGAGGAAGCACAAGATCCAAAAAGAGATTGAGGAGGATAGAGAACAAAGAGGCAGAAACTGATTCTGAAAGGATGCTCGTGTGGTGAATGTGGCACCAAGGTACCAAATAATTCTGATAACGGTGGTGATTATGAAGTGTCGTACCCTGTTCTTGATCTTTGTGCAGACTTTCTGTTAATCTCAGCAGAGCTTTGCCATGCATTTGAAGACTTAATGTAATCCTGAAGTCATAGCCTAAGTCCTTAGACACTAAATAAAAATAAAATTGTCCTTTCTTACAATTTTCCTTTATTTTTGAGGTACCCAGTTGGTAATAAATGACAACAGGAGGAAATAAAGCATCGTTACTTTAGGAAAAAAAAAATGTGAATGTGATCTTAAGTTTGTGAGAAGTTATCAGGCTCAATATATTGAAATACTAGAAATTAAAACCCTCTTAATTTTTTTTTTTAATTTTTTAATGTATATATATAATTTGTGTTTGTCCTCAGGATGAGACCCCAGGAACACCCAAGAAAAAGGAAACTAAGAGGAAATTTAAACTTGAGCCACATGAAGACCAAGTTTTCTTGGATGGAAACGAGGTACGATTTATGGGTACTTTCTAACTTTTAGTGTCCCTGTACTATTGTCAGGTAACAGGTTCATTTACTGGATTTCTGCAAACTGGTTCTTGACATGTTGAAAGAAAAATTAATGGCAATGTGAGGGCTGATCTGGAAACATCAGATTTTTAGATATTTGCAAGGAGGTGAGGTGGAGATAAATGTAGGACGGTAACGTAAAAAATCTAAAAGAAAACTTAATTGCCGTTAGTTTACGTGTTAGCGGCCATGAGGTGAAATGTCTGTGCTCGGGGTGTAGTGGGGCGTTGGAGCGGGCTGCCCAGCGCGCTTCTGCTGCCCCCGTGCTCGGAGGCTTTCAGGACCAGGCCGGGTAACGCCCCGAGTGCGCGGGGCTGGCCTGGCGGCTGAGCCTGCTTGGAGCAGGAGGGCGGGCTGGAGGCCTCCTGAGGTCCCTTACACCCCAAATTACCCCATGGCCACTGTCATGCTGAAAGGTTTCTAAACAAAAGACAAGCCTTTTAGAACATGGTGGTCAGTCACAGGAGGGGAAATAAAAAATACTTGCCGCCCAGGGGCTGCCTGACTTCGTGATGTGAGCAGGGAGGTGACACTGAGGCATTCCCGAGTTCTCATCCTGGCTTTACCACTGAAATTGTGGTCTTAAATACTTCTCTGCGCTTTGCTTTCCTGGAAGACAAAGAATTTAATTCTTTAACGGCTCTGTAATGTACAGAGTCATACTTGTGCCTTTAAGGTTTGGGATAAGCGGCAAGTCTTTACTTCAGCAAAATTACGCTGTGCTCTGCGTTGATGCTGTGCGTCACTGTCCTGGAATCTCCCCTAAGATTCTTGTGTACCTTTGGTTATAAAACGTACGTGGCAGTGAACGCTGTAAATAAATCGCTTGTGTGGAAAACGTCCTCCCTTTGCATATCTTTATTTTACTCTTCTCAGTTCTTTTACAACCTGCCTTGCTCTGTTTCATCCCACCTCGTGCAGCATCACACCTACCTCTGACCCTCCCTGTTCCCTTTAACGTGGCACGCAGCATTCAAAATGAGAGTGCAGTATAACAGTACTTTTTGTCTTAACATCGTTTACTTTTTTGTTTATTAATGAGCCGACATTTTTTTAAGAACTGCGACTCCTAACATCTTTCTTAAGTTGTAGCTAATTTAGAGCCAATCCTTGTGTATTTACATTACAGCTGTTTTTTCCTTTTCTTCCTTATTTTGCACTTACAAACACTGAATATTACACACTCTCCTACTGCCCAGTCCCCAGTCGTGATCTTCAGTTGGTAACAGTTGACTGGCAGCAGAGCTACACCTGCACGTAGTCAACGTTCACACCCTGCGAGAAGTAGAATATTAAATACTTTTTGCATCACCCTGAAAAACTGCATTACTCCTCTAAGGTCCCCTCCTGCGAGTTCGTATTAGCTCATCTGCTACGAGGGCTGCTGGTTTCTAGTAATCAGCAGCTGCTTTTCACAGTTAACAATAGTTAAGATTCACAGTGTTTAGTTTGGTAAGAAAAATAGTATTCTGATTTTACTAGTTGAGAAAATTCTGCACTTTACCAAGAAGCTTTTTTCATAAGGCTGAGCAGATCTGATTCGAATGGATCCACAGTTCTCACGCAAACATTTGGTCGAGTGTTGCAACTGTAGACCTTTAGATAACAGCGGGCTGTGGAACAGAGCGTACAGTTGTACTTATCTGGGGCCATCAAATGGGACTTAAGCGGAATGGAGCATTTCAGCTGGTTGCTTTGTTCCATATGCTCAGTCTGGTTTTTTCCTCCTAAGGGAATCTCTGCAAGGCTAGAAGTATTTTTTTTGTTTCCACTTGGTGGACCTGAGACGTTTTTTCTTTACAAAAGTTTTTTTGGCTTCATGCTGAACAACATTAATGAATAAAGAAAGATAAAAACAAAGCTTGATTCAGTGATATTTTGGAATCTTTCATTTCCCCATCAGTTTTACTGCCTGATTGTTTTCCCCAGGATTTTTTGTCCCCTGCAAGTTACTCTGGGTACAACTTTCATGAAGTAATTCTTTCAGAGATCCAGGCTGAGATTTCCACTGTTTTTCTTACACAGTGTGGAAACTCCTTCCCCTCCCAGCTGGAAGCCTCTGGCATGGCCAGTGCCCTGCCCAGCTCTTCCCGGTGTCCCCGGGCCTCCTGCCATCACGGCAAGTCAGCGTGGGCTCGCAGGCCGGCAGCCCCACAGCCGTCTGTCTCCTTTCGCACCTCCTTCCCTGGCAGAAACCTGTTCAAAGCATAGCCCTGCCTGCGGTACGCGAGCCCTTGCCTGCCTCCTCCACCCTGACACGGTACTGACCGCAGGGCCGGCTGTTCAGCACCCGGCGTTACGGCGTGGCAGTGAGCATTCGGATGAGGGAAAAAATGAAATCATTTATCAGAGAGCTTGTTTTCCAAGCATAAACCAGATTATTTCTGTTGTAGGTGTATGTGTGGATCTATGACCCCGTTCACTTTAAAACTTTTGCCATGGGACTTGTACTTGGTAAGTAAGAGTGGGTATTAGCGAGCATGTTGTAAATGTAGGCATGGTATCGACAGGCCTGCCTGTCCTTGGGGAGGTTTGCCTTTTTTCTTTTGCTCTTCAGTTTCAGCATGATTCGATACCAGTCATATCGTACGAATTTTGATCTCGGGATGGAGGGGCTACACGTGTTTAAAACAAACACAACCAAACCTGAAACATGCTTTAGCAAATGTCTGAACTTGCACAAGTTTGCAAGCTGTTTGTTTCCATTGCTTTAAGCTAACGAGTAAATTGCCCAGTAGGCAGATGTGGTGGGTTACATAAAAAAATGTGAAAGATGTTAAAGAAGTTATTTTAAACTGTGAAAGGTACCTTTCTGACCCTAGAGTTTGTATTTGTGTAGGACAAGCCAAGTCAGTTAATTTTATTTTTTTAATCTAAGTCACTATTGATGTGAACTGACCTCGGGGAGCTAACAGATCACTGATCTAACACCCTCCGCCTGTCCCTTCCCGCTTCCTCACCCGCAGAGAACCACCTTCCCTGAGCGTCCCTGCCATCCCCTGGGGCCATATTCAGGCCTTTGACCGGTCCTCGGGGCCACCACCACCTCCACCCGCCTGCCTGCGCCCGCGTCCCGCTGCGCTGGTTCTGGGCAGCGCCCCGCTCCCGTTCGCTCGGGCCCTCTCCCCAGGGGTGCTCTCTTTGCTCCGTCGACCGAGCACAGCGACTCAGAGTTGCTGAGCGTGGCCCTTGCCGTGTCTCTGCCCGGGGTGAGAACAGGAGCAGTGGGACGAGACGAGGTTTCAGTCATAGAATCATAGAATCGTTAAGGTTGGAAAAGACCCTTAAGATCATCAAGTCCAACCGTTAACCCAGCACTGCCAAGGCCACCACTAAACCATGTCCCTAAGCACCACATCTACCCGGCTTTTAAATACCTCCAGGGATGGGACTCAACCCCTTCCCTGGGCAGCCTGTGCCAGGGCCTGACCACTCTTTTCAGTGAAGTTTTTCCTAATATCCAACCTAACCCTGCCCTGGTGCAGCTTGAGGCCGTTTCCTCCAAACCCTACAATCCTGTCGGTAACTCATAGTATGCTAAGTGCCTTGGATAAAGGGTAAGCCTGGAACCCTTATGGACGTACCAGGAGAAACTAATCGTGCTTCTCATGCTTGTCTTTCTACTTAGTGATTGCCGTTATAGCCGCAACTCTGTTCCCGCTCTGGCCAGCAGAAATGCGTGTTGGTGTTTATTACCTCAGCGTAGGCGCAGGCTGTTTTGTCGCCAGTATTCTTCTTCTTGCCGTTGGTAAGTGTCGGTTGCCTTCGCTTTATCAGCAGGCGAAGTCTGAACGGGCGGAGGCACGGCCTGCTTCTGCGCCCGGTCTGAGAGGTGCGGCCGCCTGCCTTCCCGTGCGGTGGTGGGAGCGACAGCCGGGCTGGTTCCGTGTAGGCATCTCCCTCCTGGCCACCGGGTGTCAGGGTTGTGCCACACAGAAAGAAAGCAAGCGCAAGCTTCCGTCGCCTGCTTGTGTTTCCTGTAGAGTGGAGATTTGGTTAGGGCCTCCATTAAAAAAAAAACAACAATAAAACAAAGCAAAAAACAAACAAAATACCAAACCCAAGAACTGAACATAAGAACAGATTTAGTAGTGAGGATGGTTTAAGCAGGATTGTAAAGCTTGTTTTGGCTTGTATTTCCTTGGCAGAGGGGATGAAGAGCTGAATCGTAGATGAGATACCAGGTTAACGGGGTGGGGGAGGCGTGGTGAGAACACACTATTCCCCAGTGTGAGATTTTCCCCCAAGGTCACCCCCGTCCCCGCTTTGGGTGGGCATTAGCAGCGTGTATCTCTTACGCTGTAGTTGCACAGCGCGGATGTTTACAATAAAACCCCCAAATTTCCCTTTTTTTATACAGCTCGCTGCATCCTTTTCCTTATCATCTGGCTCATCACTGGAGGAAGGCATCACTTCTGGTTCCTGCCAAATCTTACAGCAGACGTGGGATTCATTGACTCCTTCAGGCCCCTGTACACACACGAATACAAAGGACCAAAAGCAGACTCAAAGAAAGAGGAAAAATCAGAATCCAAAAAGCAGCAAAAATACGACAGCGAGGAGAAATCCGATAGCGAGAAGAAGGAAGAAGACGATGGGAAAACAGAAGCGACGAGGAACTCGGGAACAGACGGCTCAGGGGGAGAGCGCCATTCAGACACTGACAGTGACAGGCGTGAAGACGACAGGTCCCAGCACAGTAGTGGAAATGGAAACGACTTTGAAATGATCACAAAAGAGGAACTGGAACAGCAAACAGACGAAGGGGATTGCGAAGAGGAAGAGGAGGAAGACAGCGAAAGTAGGCCTTCCCATGAAAAATCATAACTCACTGTGGTTTTGGGACTAAGTATGTGCAAATGGTTGGATTTTCTTTGTTGGCTGATCACCAAAACATAGACCATACAGTAGCATCTTTGTTTGCTGAAATACACGTGTTACCAAACAGTTTTATATCTAGTTCCTTCAGTTTTTTAAACCATTAACTTGATTACTTGGTACTATGTTAATCATTAATAGCCATTTACAGCAATTTTATCAATCTGACAAGTTTTCTATTGATCGATAGATTGCCCAGATCGTCCTCAAACATACTGAAAAGCATCGTTTTCTGGTACTTGCATAACTGGCCAATTAGTTTAGCTTCTCAACCTTGCTTTTGTAAAACAGGTGAAAGTCGAATGACCAAATCTCAGATTATTCCTAGTTATACTCATTTGATAGCTGTTTAGGTGAAGCCCTTCTTAGCCCACAGCTTTCTCGATATTTTTCTTGATTTTATTTTCAAAAGATTGTGAAAACTTTCCTAAGAAAACTAGTTTTAGCAGAAGTATTTTGCTGAGAATATAAAAAGCCGGTAGTGCTGAATTTGGCTGAGGCGTTCTCTGTTTCTCCAGACTGTGTGCCAGCAACCGAGGAAATCCAAACTGGTTTTGTACATCTGGTTCAGAGAAAGGTGTCATCTCCAGCAGGTGAAGGAAGCAGCACGGTTTGGAAATGATGGCTGTTTTCTTTCTCCTGCTCCATCATAATTAAAAAAAAAAAAATGTATTCTGTACATAATTTACAAATAAAGCAAACCATTTACTTTAACTGCTACTTATTATTTAGAGATTTGATCCAGCATTCAGGTTGTGTTATTAAAGCCATTTTGTGGTGTATCTATCAGAGACATGCAAGTCGAGAGGACCTCACGGAATATTTGTGTACGGTTGGTAGCTGTTCCACAAGAGCTTTAGTTTTGTGCCAACATTCCATGTATTTGAGTAAGTTGATCTTTATTAAATGAAAGCAAACAACCCAGCTGTACGTATGCCTTAATGTTAAAACTTTCTATATTCTGGAACTGGAATACTTTTTAAACTGGAGAGGCAGGAGAGTATTCGTCTGAGGTAGAGGTATTCAGAGTAGTATTCAGAGTATTCAGAGGCAGAGGGAACTCAAAGCGAACCTGAAGCAACGGTTAACACCTTGGTACATATCCCGGAGCAGGCCGTGCGGCTTCTCTCGCGCGTCCCGTTCTGCCGGGTGTTTGCAGGATGCGCCGTGCATTTTGGTGAACCGAGCGTCGAAGTTCAGACTTGGCATCGTTCCTCTGGCTGACTTGAAGGGTAACTAGAGATGTGATCGTCTCCCAGACCCCCTCAGAGAAGATAAGGGTAAGCTTGACGTTTTAATAACTGACTTAGAGAACTTTTTTTCCTAGCCTAAATTGCTTCCCCTTCCTTCCGGCGTCGGCATTTTGGATGAAGACAGTGTTTTTTCAGATTGTGCAAATACACCCGTTGTAACGGGTGCATTGATAATTCACGGATACGCTGTATTTGCTTCTTAAATCTCCTAAATATTTACTCCATAAGGAAACAGACACATTGGATCACTTTTTTTTATTAATATAGCAAAAAATTAAAGGACCTGTTACCTAAACAGATTGGCTCCCGGAGGCTTGTGTGCTACCGCTGATTAAAATAGCTAACGAAGTCGTGTCGCTGTCTCCAGCACCTTCCTCGGATGCGCGTTGTGTGACGATGAAGCGCCCTGCCCAACGGCTGCCTTTCGCTCCTGTCAGCAGCCGGTTTCAGACACTGCTCCCTCCTTTCTGCTTGCATTTCACATCTTCCCGTCGAGCGCTGAGGACAGAGCTGCCTGCCTTTCCGTGTAAGGATCGTCGGCTCGCGGGCGCCGTGATTCCTGGCCCGCCTGGCCCGCAAAGGATCGTCGGCTCGCGGGCGCCGTGATTCCTGGCCCGCCTGGCCCGCAGAGCTGGTGCTGCGGCTCGCTGGCTAACTCCTGCTTTTACCACCCGAGCGCAGAGTTGCAGAAATCCTCTCTGTACCGAAGGCATCCTCGCGGTTCAGCGGGGTAGATTCCTCCAGTCCCAACGGGCGCTAAAACAAGGGCGGCTGGCCTTTCGCGTATGCCGAACGCGGCACTGGCGACGTGTCTCGCAGCGCTTCCCAGCAGGCAGCTGAGCCGCTGCCAGTTTTTGAAGAAATCAACACAGTGGGCTTCAATTATGTTTCCGTTAATGTTTCCTCCTAAAAGTGAAATAACATCTCAAGGGCCTTGCTGAGAAAATAAAGTTGAAACGGTCAAATAATAAATACCGTAGCGCTGTTGCTATCTGCTTCCTGCTGAGCGGGTGTGTGCGATGCGCCAGCGCTGCCCACCCGTGGCCTGGGGACAAGCGTCTGGCTCTCAGAATTAACCACCAAAAGTTTGTGCCGTCACCGTAGTAGAGTTCCAAGCTGGCAGAGCTGTAGCCGTTGAATTACCCTTAAACTCCTTCGCTTGATCTGCAGCGACCAACTGAATCTTGGGAAGAAGCAGCGGGAAGGAAGAGGTTTGTTGGAGCTGGTCAGTGGTTAAGGAAAGGGCGCTGTGACCTGTTCCTGTAATCTAGCGTTTCCTACAAATATTCCCCAAATACTTCAGAAGGATTTTGGAACGAGATCACGAGAGAAGTGATTACAATATGCCAGTAGTAGTAGAATTGCGAGCGGCCTGACGGTATCCTGGCAAACACTTCCAGGGCAAAGAGGGAAAATCACAAAAGTGAAACTTGGCCAGGGTCAGTTATTTATCAGGCCGCTTTTATATCGGGTATTTCACAGTTCCTCTTACTGATTTTGACTTTTAACTTCCAGAGCCTAGGGTGACCTTATGGGAACAAGTATATACGTACATATACTCAGTGGAAAGTTATTTAAATAACTAGTCTCTTAAAATGGCCTTCCTGCAATAAAATTTTATAGTGGTCTTACTGCTATTCCTCCCAGTGTTTTATATACCCAATACAAGTTGCTGATTATTTTTCTTTGCAAGAAAATAGGATTATTCCTAACTTTTTTTTTTTTAAATTAAATAATCACTGGTAAAACACAGCTGAGTATTTAATGCAGATCAGTATTTAGTGGAGATGTTACACCCACGTGTGCTCTCCTCTGGTATGGACACAACCTCAGCTCGCCTGTGGTGTTCCGGTGCTCTTAAACAAAGGCAGATCTTTCTCTAGCAATTAAGAAATAATTAAACATTATTCTTTGACAAACTCGCATATTTCGTTATCTATAGAAATGTTACAGCGCTGGTGGGGATGCTTGTATCTGTGAGGATAAGCAGTTTTCTAATAGCAAAGCACCTTTGTAGCAGCCGCTCCGGGGGAGCGTTTATTTTTACCTGCTATGCATCACATAGATTTTTCTGATTTTTTTTTAATACATATATTTTATAGGACATATATATTGCTCATTTAGGCCTGTTTCAGCTTCTGTTTGCAGTCAATACTGGATGGAGTTCACAGAGCATCACACAGCGTGAAGGGCAGATAAATGGTGAATGTCTCAGTTCCTCAGTCAGCTCCTAACTTACACCTCAGCCGGGACTTGCCTTCCTTTTGCCAGATCAGGGAAGGGCTGCCAGAAGCATCTGTCTTATGTAAACGTTAAGCGTAGAAATGTGGAAAATGTACCTGCCTGCCTTAGCCCTGCATTTTCCTTCCTGCAGCCACCGGCATTTCTCCCCGTGGCACTAAGCCGTATGAGCCTGGCAGGGCGGCTCTCCCGCGGCTCGGAGAATGTAATTCTTTTCTAATAGGATCACAGTGACAGCAAAGTAATATTCAAACCTCAGGGCTGGCGTCAAAAGCACCGGGCAACAGAATCATAGAATTGTTAAGGTTGGAAAAGACCCTTAAGATCATCGAGTCCAACCGTTAACCTACCACCGCCAAGTCCACCACTAAACCATGTCCTCAAGCACCACATCTCCCCGGCTTTTAAATACCTCCAGGGATGGGGACTCAACCACTTCCCTGGGCAGCCTGTGCCAGGGCCTGACCACTCTTTCAGTGAAGAAGTTTTTCCTAATATCCAACCTAACCCTGCCCTGGCGCAGCTTGAGGCCATTTCCTCTCGTCCTATCGCTTGTTCCTGGGGAGAAGAGACCGACCCCCCCCGGCTCCAGCCTCCTTTCAGGCAGTTGTAGAGAGGTCTCCCTCTCTCCTCAGGTCTCCCCTCAGCCTCCTCTTCTCCAAACTAAACAACCCCAGCTCCCTCAGCTGCTCCTCATAAGACTTGTGCTCCAGACCCTTCACCAACCTTCTTGCCCTTCTCTGGCCACGCTCCAGCACCTCAATGTCCTTCTTGAAGTGAGGGGCCCAAAACTGGACACAGGATTCGAGGTGCGGCCTCACCAGTGCCGAGTACAGGGACACTATCACCTCCCTGGTCCTGCTGGCCACACCATCCCTGATACAAGCCAGGATGCCATTGGCCCTCTTGGCCACCTGGGCACACTGCTGGCTCATGTTTAGGTGGCTGTCAACCATCACCCCCAGGTCCTTTTCAGCCAGGCAGCTCTCCAGCCACTCCTCCCCAAGCCGGTAGCGTTGCCTGGGGTTGTTGTGACCCAAGTGCAGGACCCGGCACTTGGCCTTGTTGAACCTCACACAGTTGGCCCCGGCCCAACGATCCAGCCTTCCTACCCAGAGAAACGTCCTCTTCCAGCTGCAGTGGTTTTACTGGCGGCAGTTGGAAGTCCCCGTCAGTATCCCCCTTGGATCTGTTGGCGGATTCAGTCCCAGGAGCTCAGTTTGCAGAGCAAACCCTTTTCAGCCTCCTCGCTGTTGCGCCCTGCCCTTTCCCTCCCTCGCGCAGTTGCCGAGCAGCTTACCCCTTGCTCTCCCCGTGCCACGTCGATACACTCAGCCACAAACCTAAGCAATTTACACAATAAAATACACCTAAATACCACCCAAAAGACCACTGCGGAAGAGTCAGGTGCCTGTACGTACTGTTTTCTTCCCTGGAGACGCCGCAGTGAGGACAGACCGGCTTCCCCACCACGGGGTGTTCCAGAGCCTAAACGAGCTCTTGTCCCTGTGGACCTGCCTGTCGATGACCCAGCCCAGCCGTTCATAGCGGGGATGTGTCCTTCCCCTCTTCCCCGTCCCCAGAATTTGCCTTATCCTGACCCAGGTGCCCTACGTTGCTACGCACTGCCGTTAGCTTGGGGTGAAAGTCAGGATTTTCAAGTAACGCTGCGTCCTGCCTTGCAGGGCTGGGGGCAAACCCTTTTCTGGCCAGCCCTGCTGCAGGAGCGCAGGGCTGTGGCTCCAGGCACTGGGAAATTTTCGATACTGGCAGCAGGGAGGTGTTGAGTCTGGAAGGCAGAGAGGTGCAGAATCCTAATGCATGGATCCGATGGCAACAAGTGGTGACTTTAAAAGGGTGCTGGCCCTTAAGCACCGGGTGAAGGATGCTCCAGCCTCAACTTATTGAGGGAGAGCAGAGTCCTTTTCACATCCAAATCCGCTTCCCTCTCTCACTCCTCCTCCTCAGGTTAGTGCCTGACGGGAGACGGAGCGCAGGGCCGTCTCAGGTGGCTGCAAGCACCAGCAGGAGGGGCTCAAACAGACTGGCTGGGAAATAAAGCGAAGCGGAGCAGATGCAGGATGCTGAACGCTGCTGGTAACCCTGGCGTGACTTTACTCAGGGCAGGCCAGACTGGGGGTGCCAAAGCCATTCACCGGCAACTGCTTGAGGCACGCTGCAGCGTAGAATTTCAGATCAACTCCTCAGATAGAAAGGTTCTATACATATAGATTCTATACATATTGTTTCGAGGTCTAAAAAGCTTGTATTTGCCTCATTCCCTTATATTTCTTCATGGAGTTGCACTGGGATAAATTCAGAGCAGATTCGCAAGTTTGTAACATGGCAAGAACGGGGCGGGAGGCAGACGCGGGTGGTAATTTTTGTGCTCAGGCGCGGCGGTCAGAAGGGAACGCTCCAGCAGGAGAGGCGGAGGGACGCGCGTTCTGCCCACAGGCGTAGCTGCCCATTCCCTCGCTGTTGCGGGGAGGGAGGGCTGCGTCGCTTGCTGCTTGGCTGACATTTCATCCAGTTGCTTCTCATACATTTTTAAAACCAAGCCTAGAAATGTTTGAATCGTGCAGGTTTGAACAAAATTCTTTCTTATGCTATTTTTACCAGAAAGCCCTTATCACACGTTTTCCAATATCCAAAGCGGTTATGATGCAACTTCTTCGCAGTTTTGATGTAAGATCTACTGTTCAGCATTTAGCATGGAGATTACTGCTAGGGTTACCTTTTCTTTTAAATTAGGCAACTCTTGCTAAGAACCACAGTCTATCTGTGGTTAAACCACGACAAGGAGTCCCCACCTCCTTGCCAGCGCAGCTGTGATAGATGCATTGACTTTTAAATACGGAACAGAGAGAGCGAGCAATGCTGTTAGGGACCTTTAGATAAAGAGGGGTGATATTTAACTATATTGAACAAAGTCGACGCTCCCGCTCACTCCAGAGGATTCCTCGGGTGTTTTGTCTAATAAGAAGGGCTGAGGGATTGATTCTTAACCTCTCTGATCAATCCCCCTCTATAAAATCAGAAGAATACAGTAGATCTTTACCTGCGTTGCCGCTGTGCTGTAAGGGTGTATAAGCTGGTGTTTGCAAAACACTTTGCTGTAAGACCCGGGCCGCTGACTTCTAACAGCCTTTTACAAGCCGTAGGCACTTAACTGTTGAGCGTGATTTATTGCTGCTTCTGACCGAGGACTTCAAAGGGAGTTAGAGGAGAGCGGCACGAAACGCTCCAAGGCGCTGCTGTACGCCAACACGGCGCTGTAGCGTTCTCCCTTAGAGCCTAAGGAGAAGGACAAAACAATCCTGTCAGTGTAAATGAACTGAGAGTGAAGCAGCTGCCGAATGTTTTCAATGGACCTCCTGGTAACGGCTGGTACAATTTCATTAGGGCTTCTCCTTTTATTTAATAAAACATGGGATGATTTTATTTGTAATACAGCAACAGGTGCAGGAAAACAAAAGGGACATTTCCTGATTGTGGCCACAAAGAGGCCGTTACTTACTGGCTGACACAGCAGGCATTCGTTTTGCCACGCGTGGGTTTTTTTATGTGAAAATAATGATCACTCAGAAAAATAATTATTTTACGATAAAAGACTTTTGAGAGAGGAGTTCGTTTAGAGTTAGTAACAGCACTATGCAAATGGTTTCACTGCAAGCTAAAGTAAAGAGAGAGCTAACACCAATCATGCTTCAGATACAGATCAAGGTATTCGCTACAGGTGGTAACCACCATGAATCCTCATCGTGTAAAACAGAAACCAAACACAAAAAAGGCTACGCTTACGACCCCTGAAAGCACTCTGTAGCCTGGATCCAGTAAAGGGTGTGGGTGCTCAGGAGACACTCTTCCAGGTCACCTTTACTAGGCAATAAATGGAACACAGAGAATAGTCCCGAGTGACTCTCGCTAGCCTTAACAGTAAATTCTTATCTTCTCTTTCTGGCATGTGAGTCTTCAGCCAATAATTAAGAAAGGCCATTTGTGGGGAATCAGAAGAGGTAGTTTTGCATTGTTCAGACTGAGGGTGGGATTGAAATTACATTTCCCCCCTTTTTAGCTTCCTTTTAAATGAAAATGCCACTACAGAATTTTTTAAAATTAAAATCTGCCAGGAAGTAGTAATATACTAAAAGGTTACAGAAGATTACTAGCTCTCTTTTGGGTTTTGTGAGCAACATAACGAGAGTAGGATCACACCTTGCTCTCCATGTTGGCTTCAGTCTTAACATGTTTAGATTCTCGTCACAGTGACCAGCCAGCCATGAATCAGGTTTTATAAACTACTGGTTCACGTCATATAGTTTTCAGAGCCTTGCACTTCCCACCTTTCTTCTGGTTCCCTGAAAAATTCTTTGTGTCAGAGACAAGGGAAAAAAAAAAAAGACTGCAGTGTCATCATGAGCACCGGGAAAGGCTACACCTTGTACAGCGAAAGCCTGCTGCCGTTACACCAATCAAGGAAACACTACTGAAAAATGCATCAAGGCTGGCATCGACTATGTACTGCATTTACTAGATTTTCACTGAATAAGCAGTTAGAATTCTATAACAAGATGCCTTCCAATTAAAATTACTATGGAAATATTTAGTTTCTTCTCAACAAGAACTTCCTAAGAACAAACCTGTTACTTTTAAGATGAGCACCTCAAATATTCAAATCAAGATCCAAATGCACATTGTCCGTGCTTTTAAAAGATTCCTGAACAGTAAACGAAAACATCTTGTAAATGGGACACTGGTCAAGTATTTTCTTCTTTAAGAAATAAAGTTAGTTAAATATCCTATTAGTTAAATATTTTATTAGTTAAATATTTTATTAAAACCTAAAATCTTCATAAACACCATGCTGTCTTTCTGACACATGCAGCCTTTCAGGAACAGCGGCTCCACAATCGCTTGCTCATCAGCCATTGCAAAACTCCGGTTGCTAATCCTGTGCTGACAAGGCATAAAATCTAATAGGGCATTAAACACGCTCAGCGAGGCAACGCCCAGTTAAAGGCGCATCCAGGAAAACGAAAAGGGTACAGGAGAGGCTGGATCAGACCGGCACTCATCGCCACACACAAATACACTCCAGAGGCGACACTCTGCTCTCACGGCGGTCTACTGCCAGCTCTGCTCACGGCCGTTATGTCCATTCATCGCCAAACTGAGTCCCAGCCCAGCTCCTTGCTGCTCAGGATATTCCTTTTCATAATAATTTTTCCAGGAGTTCGCTGCGCAGTGTATAGCTTTCTCCACACGTGACATCAAAATGCATAAATAACGCATTGGATCTCCCCGTCTTGCTCCCAAATGGTTTGAGGTGTCCAAGATGTCAACATAAGATTTCTTGCAATACGCAAAGGTGAGCTTTAAATGTATTCCTTCTGCTCGACTGAATAAAGGGGCAGATGGCAACTGGCTTCTGAGGCACAGCACGTCCCGAACAGGAAGAACTGGGGAAAAGTAAAGATTCGGTTCGAACTCCGCAGGAAGCCTACCCTCTACTCCTTCAGGTAATGGTGAATAAGTTGTATTCATTATCTACACCTACTCTGTCTGAAGGAAACCTCCTGGCCCTAAATCAGGCAGCACTGGGGGTGTCACAGACAGGAGGCGAGGGCAGAGACCGACCCCTGTGCTGTGGGGGCACTCGCTTTGTTCAGTCACTCTGTTTCTTTCAGAAACTGATCAAGTTAGATTTGAAATTAGAAGGGTTTTTTTTCCTTGTTCCTTTGCCCTAAAAACCTACAATTACAGTTAAGTTTAACAACAGAACCCAAAATACGAGCAACCAGCAGCAGGAAACAGTCTTGAAGAAGGAAGGACGCATCTATGCAAATATCTTGTGACTACAGGGGACAGAGAACCACAACACGATCCTCTGAAGACGACACAAACAGCTTTTGCAAGAGGTTTGCTGTATCATTTCACGTACCCTCCTCCTGGAGGAGGCAGTCTTCTGTTGTATTTTCACACACAGCTGCCTGCATGCAAATATAAATTAGTTTCTCCACCCTTGCTACAGCTGCACACGAATATAAATGCAGCCTCTTTAACCAAGCAGGATGGGCTCAAGTCATTATTTACAGAGTATAGAATCTGTCAGGTACCTGCAAGTTTTCCAGCGAAGCTGCAAACTGAGCCGATGCTAAAGAAGAGCCTGCCCTTATTCACTAGTGAGTGCAAGCAGCTCCTAACACAGCGAGAAGGACCTGCCAATGCTCAGCAACGCATTTGATTTCAAGGGCATCCCATCATTTCTCTGAAAAACAGGAAGATGAGATGTAGTATTCAGGAGCGGAAAACAATCACTGGAGAGTAATCAGTGAGTAATAAGCGAACTTTCAAACGAGCACCACAGAGGGCCTTGGGGGCGGGAACGGGAAGCCACGAAGTACCCCGACATTAACTCAGGATGTAAGTTGGGCAGCACTGTGCTCCTGCGGGCCACGCTGAGGAGCCCGCTCGGGAGGCTCGCTGAGCACGGAGCTGACATACTGTGCTGTGTGCTCTGGAGGTCACACACTAATTAGGATTTTTATCAGCAGAAAAAAATCTTTAAACCGAGCCCTTCCTCTCCCGGTTGCTTGTTTCTACCATCCAGGTATCTCCCGACAGAGGCCAGTACAATAGTTTCTGCAGTCATAAAGAAAGCCATGATCAGAAACAAAAATGTCAGAAGGATACCACCCAAAAAATTCACTAGCTACCACTGGGAAAATCACTTTTGCTGCTTTACTTTGGATTAGAACTAAGAAGAAGAAAGCTAGCTACTGCTGAGGGCATTACCATTCAGATACTGGTGAGTGGGACCCTGCTGTGGACTGGGTGCTCAGAATGTAAAACACCCATCTCAAGTGTCAACATTTTCTTATCATATTGCAACTTGTGCAACAGTCCTGGTAAGTACGGTTTGGATAAGTAAATATTGCCAGTGTGAATGCTGCTTGAGATCACTTTTTTTTCAGACTATAATACCAATCATCTTGTTTTTCCACAAAAAAAATCAACTTTTTTTTTCCCTGAAGTTATTTAACCCTTGAGATGAACCAGGGAAGAAGAAAAAAGAAAAAAAAAAGCAAAAAAAAAGCGCTCTACTTACATCTGAATTTAATTCCAGAGAGTTAGTTGCTTTCAGAAGAGGTCCTACCAGCAACTTGATGCTTTTGTACACACAGATCACACACAGATCAAACATGGATTTGCAGTCTACCCTGCAAGAAAAACAACAGCAAATGTTTCCCTCCCAACAGATGCTAGACATGCTAAAAATGTAGCTGCTCTATGATCAACGATGGAAGTTTAGACCCAACAACAGACAGGTTAAATTGAGTAACATACAACAAATCCAAAAAGCTCCCAAAGGTTTAGCTCTCCTCATTAGGTCCCAGAAATTAGGTGTTCTGCCTAAATTTCTCAGGCAGTCCAATCTGCAGGAAGCATCTACAAGATGTCATTTATTCCTGCCAGTACCTAATTTTTGAGAAAGGCAGGACGTTAGACACGACCTTTTGCCAGATCATCTTGTGCAGTGACTCACACTAGCAACTGCTGCCCAGTAAACCAGTTGGGATGAGCATCTCGGGATGGGCAACCTTGCTGTCCGTGGAGGCGGAGGAGTGGCAGTTCTGGGCTCTGGACTCTTCAGCACAGGGCAGGTGCTGCAGCATCGAGCTCACAGGCTTCCAAGCCTCTCATTAGATTTAGCCCTGAATTACCAAAAACATAAAGGGAAAAAATAAAGATATCATGGTGTTACGGCTATATTGCGTGCATGCAGCGATCAGGAAACTACCACCAATTAACTTGAGACGCGCAGCTCAGGTGCAAGCCACTCCTGTGGTGGGATGTGCTCCTGTCCTACACGTTGGCAGATGGAAATTAAAACAGCAAGTGGAAAACTAAATTAGTACTTTGCTCCAGAAGAGGTGAAAATCTGTTACTGTGAATTTTTAAGTTCTATTAAGTAGATTGCTACAGGATGGCCAAGCTAAAAAGCCAACCCATTTAGGTGGTTTTATATATACTTTCAGGATTATCTACTTTCATTCATCATTATCTTAAAACAAATAATGGGTATTCCCTAACCTCCCTCCTAAACTTTTCTTAATTGTTAAGAATCTTCTTAATATTTACTGTGTAGCCCTTTAACTATACCATTACCAGAACGTAGTTGCCAGTCAAATACAAAGTTCCTCTGTGGAAGAGAATAAATATACAGTACTGAGGGGTTGTACAGTTTTGTGTGGTATATCAAAACCAGAAGTGCTCTATAAAACCATTACATGATGTTAAAACTTTGAACTGTGTCGCAAATACACCGTTGGCTGAATTCTGCAACATTCCCATTTGTTCGATGGCTTAATCCACGACAGAAGTAGCGATACGCTGCAAAAAAGTGATTTCTCACATATTTAGAAGCATAGTGCGTTCAGTACGGGAAGGATAACGTGCACGTGGAAGCCCACAAACCCAGGACATTGCACTTGCAATCATGCCCCAAGGTAAGCAACGCGCTTCCCCACGGAGGGCTCCGTGGACGGGAGATCGGCACGGAGAGTTCTTCCAGCTGTGAGACCAGTGAAGAAACAGAAATAAGTTCTTCTGAAAGTCTGCGGGTGCTTTCAGGGACATCTCCGGGAGGGGATCAGCATCCCTGCTCGCTGTGACTAACTCTGCGTGGGGGAAACCGGTGACCGTTGATCAACAGGTCCCAACGCCGATGCGGGTGGGTGAACGCGGGGCTCTGTAAATTAAATATCTTGTGGTGGCTGCCACGCAACCCTCCACCGCCATCAAGCCCTGAGGGTGATGCCTCGGCAGCCCTGAGGGCCCGGGCTCTCACCAGCACCTGCCCAAGCGCCCCGCCATCGCCCCGCTGCCCTTTTTCCCACACACCCCACACATTTAGAACAGAAAATGTTTATCCATCACCTACGTAGTCATTTCAGCGGCCCCCACGAGGGCCGCTCTGCTCTGCCCCCGCTCCTCAGGTAACCACAGGCGTTCACCTCCCGCGCCCGGGGCTGTTTCACTTCCCTCAGTCGCAGCGCGCCTACGCGGAGGGAGGGAGGGATTAAACACAACATCTTTAACCCTTTTCCTCAAAGGGGTTATTTTTCCCTCAACATCAGCCCCGCACCGCCCTGCCCCGCCCGCCCGCCGTGAGGGACGGGCCCGTCCCGGCCGGGGCTGCGCGCTGAGGCGCCCCGGGCTCGGCGGGAAAGTGGCGGGCGGCGCGGCGCCTCCTCAGCAGGCGCCGAGCGGCCGGGCCGGCTCGGTGCCGGCAGGGCAGGGCAGGCCCTTCCCTTCCCCACCCCGCCCGGGTCCCCGTGCGATAGGGAAGGGCGGAGATGGCCGCCGCCTGAGGTAGGTCCCCCGCAGCACACGCCGGAGAGGAGCGCGGAGGGGCGGCGGCCGCAGCAGGTGGGTTCCCGGGCGAGGAGGGGCCGGCCCAGGCGGGCACCCACCGCCGCGGAGCCGCTGCCAGCCCGGGCCTCCCCTCAGAGCCACCCCCCAACCCCGGCCGCCGCCTCCCTCAGCCCGGCGCGGGGGCCGGGGCCCTGCAGCGAGGAACGGAAACCCGCCGGGGCGGCGAGGGCCGAGGGCCGTCCCGGCAGCCCCGCGGGGACGCTGACAGCCCCGGCCGCTGGCAGGAGGGGTCGGGGGAAGCGTCTGGGCTGGGCGAGCGGCCACAAGCCCTCCTCTGCCCGCCGGGCGAGCGCTGCTCCAGCCCCCGGTGCTCACAGCGCCCGGGCTGCTCTGCCTGGGGCTGTGCACGGCGGGCGAAAGGCCCGGCCGGCGCCCAGCCGAGCCTGCGCCCTGCCCGTGGCTTCGGGGGTCGCTCACAGCGCGACCCCGTTCCGCACGCACAAGAACCACATCCAGTTCGTACGGAGACCAGATGGGCGCAGGAGGCTGTTCGAAGCTGTGCTGTAAAAGGTGTTCGGGTTTAGAGGATGAAATGCACTCGCACAGGTGAACGGTGAAGCAGGCAGGGAGGCTCGTCACCCAGCTCAGGGGTAGCTGTGGGTACATCGCGGGTTGTGCTGCTGGGTGTTCCTCGCATTCCACTTGTCAGGAGGCGGCGACTCGAATGTTCGCTAACTCTGGCGAGTAATAAAATGTAGGTGTCTATTTAAATACAAGTGCATCGCTGTTACCAGAGATCCTAAGGAGCGATGCCTTTTTACAGCTGCCTTGGCTTAGCTTTTCTCCGCTGTCGCCGAGAGTGCCGACACCATCCTGCTTCTTTAGGAGAGAGAGAAGAAAAGCACGCTCAGCTTTTTCTAACAGGTCTTGCTGACATACACCAAGCCATCCTGTGTCCGTTTTCCTTAGGAATTAACACAGGGAAAAGAGTTATCATAAGGAAACATGGTTTTCCAAGGGGAAAAACAACTGTTCTGAGGCGTCTGTCGTTGCAGTACTTACATTGCTACAGGATGAACAAAAAAGCCCAGTCAACTAATGAAGCGTGGGTGCTTTGGATTGCCTCAGGGTGCCAGGATTTTAGCAGTGAAAAAGGATGAGTTGGGGTGGTGCTTTTCCTGCTTTCAGGATATTTCTGCAGTCTCAATCCCGTATAGATTCTACGAGCGTAATGAACGGTGAGGCCGTACTGTAACACCTCCTGTGTCTTGTACGATTTCTGTCCTATGCGGTTGTCTAATTTCTTCAAAATATGTAGTAGCTCTGAAACATCCATCCCTCTGCGCAGCTGGACAGAAAGACCCCCATGCTTCCTAAAGGAAAGGAACACAGTCAACCTTATTTCCTAAACCTTTCCTTAGGACAGTAGCTAGAAAAGTAACTTAGGTCTATGCTGACCTTTTAACTCTTGGGAATGTAATTTGTAGAACATAAAATTTAGGCACTTCTTGACAATTCAATGATGTGTTAGTGAAGCTGTTTACTCTTAATTAAGGAGCCTGGAAAATTCAGACGTAAATTTAGTAGTTGCTATGATGGAGAATTAACTAATTGGTAGAGGTACCCAGAAATAAATTTTTACCACCTTTTTTTTCCTTTTCAGATATGAAGCACTGTGCCCTCTGATACTTATTTTGCTGGTTCTCACCATTGGAGGATGGCTGCCATACTCTGTGAAAATTGCTCTGGTCAGTACCACTACACCCAGGTCAACCAGCCTCTTGAAATCAGCTGCGTGTTGCTCCTGATTATGCTCACCAAAGTGTTCCTTGATTTCTTCATGTTGCAAGTTAAGCAAAAAAAAGTGAAAGTTAGTTTTATGGGATACTTTTGTGTTTCACTGGCACTTCTTGACTTCACGCTGCTGATGAGTATATCTTTCATTTTCTGTTTTGAGGACTTTGCACTCTGGGGTGTGCGATTTACGAAGTACCACATTTGCCTGTTCACTCAGATCATTTCTCTTACCTACGGTATTTTGCATTACCCCGTGTATCTTGTGGCCGGTCTGGATTATTACATGACGATAGCCCAAACCTCTCAATTTCCTAGAAGAGGTCAAAGATTACTTTACGTATTTGCTGTGGCTGTGATATGGATTTCAGGTTTTTTTTGCATTCTGAAAGGAACTTCTATCTACGAAGAACTAGAAATTCAGAACCGTTTTTCTCCTTATCAGTGTCCTCTCTCTGCCAGCGTGCAGAGCTACTCAGTCTCGTGTGCCATGGTGTTGCTCACAGGCACGGCTCTCTTGGCTTGTCGGAAGGAAGTTACAGCCATGCTGCTGTCCGTCAGGGTAGCTTCCTTTGCCAGTCAGCCTGTCCTGTTGTTCTCCTACGCCTCCAACAACAACGGCACTTGCTTTAAGTGGCAGCTCCTGACCAGGCTCCTCATCTGTTTTCTTGGCACTTGGGCACCTTTTGTTCTCCTTCAAATTATCATTTTGTTTCTTGGTGCTCGGATTCCAGCCTACGTGGAGATGAACGTCCCCTGGCTGTACTTTGTCAACAGCTTTCTCATCGCAGTAGCGTACTGGTGTCGATGTCGCGATGTCGAATTGACAGAGGAGATGTGGTCTACAGATCCATTTGTCAGCTGGAAATTCTGCTTTATGCCAGTTAACAATGAAAACACAGAGCCAGCTGATAAGCCAGGGGCAGTAATTGTCATCTGTTAATGAGCTGATGACTGAAGAGACTGCAAATGAGTGCTGTGCAACTGTGTGACCATGTCCTTACAGATAATACAAGGAAACATCTCCAGAGCTACAACCTGTGGAGAACAGTCCAACATCCACCAATGCTGTCATGAATTTTGCACCCGAGTGCGGGACGCTGCGCGCTGCCACGCCGGGTTCCAGCGGGCAGTAAGCACCTGCCCGTTCAGAGAATTTAACTTGCAAGTACGGGTTTAAGAAAAGACCACTACTTACAAAAAACAAGTTTTCAGTTAAACCTTATGTTTATTACTAGAATTTTACACTTGCTTTAAATGGAATGATCTCAGGTTTTATAGTACAAAATGCAATAAAGGCGTCTTCAAAGCTGGAGCCCTTTTAACATCTACGTACACGTTAACCCACTGTCCCAGGCTCAGACAACTTCTGTGATTTTTGAAGTGTATTTTCTTGTTAAAGTGTGACTTTTTGTCAGTTTGATTTCAGTTAAGGATTGTTTTCTGTTTAATGAGAAATAAATTTAGTTAGGGTAAAGCTACAACTCCTACAGAAATATAAACTTTGTTTACATAGTACAAAAATAGTGCAAGATGTGCAACTTCCACAACTCCAGGCAAGGTGGTGATGTTTCATTATTTCTTTGCTGCTGCTCCTGTAATGTATATATGTACATATTAAAAATTAAATAATTACAGTCAGAGCAATAAACAGGGTTCGTTGCTATACATAAATACATGCCCAAGAAGAATGCCCATGTTAAAGAACAGCTTACATTAAAATATAATTTATTTTTAAGCCAAAATTACTTTAAAATTAAAATAGCTAAATTTGAAGCGGGACTACTTCAGCAGGGGAAGAATTAGTCAGGCTCCTAGCAAAAATACTCTCCTAATTTTCAAATTCCTACAGTTTTATGAAGCTCTTGATTTAACTGTGTAGAAGTGAAATAAATGATGCACAACCAAAGCAGACAAAAGGAAGTAGCATTTATTTCTGAAGCACTGAACTCACAATACAATGTTGTATTGAAATAGAAACTATGTAAGTAAATGATGCTGTAGGTTGGTTAATCATTCACCCAGACCCACAGGGAACAATGATAGCGCACAAGAATACTCATTAAGAAAAATCTGCAGGTAACAAAAGGTGCAATTACAAGCAAGTTTAAGCAGCATAGTATAAGGTGCTTTGTTTCAGCATTTGTATGATGATTTTACCCATTAACAGACAGATTAAAGAAATTTCACTTCTACAGATCATAACAAATGAGAGAATCTAAAATCCATTCACATGCTAGTTGGTAATAGGAAAGTGCTTTTTAAAAAAATGATTCACAAAGATCATAATTTTACATAGTTCACCATGTGCTCTTCAACTGTGAAATTAATTTTTGGGTAATAATTTACGTTATTATATATCAGTTATAGACATAGATTTAATTGCAGAATTTAATGCTGCGTGGGCTAAAATTTCTTATAAAAGAATATTCCAGTATATCACTCCATA
This sequence comes from Theristicus caerulescens, assembly GCA_020745775.1. Taxonomy (NCBI): domain Eukaryota; kingdom Metazoa; phylum Chordata; class Aves; order Pelecaniformes; family Threskiornithidae; genus Theristicus; species Theristicus caerulescens. Next base: position 4,653,130 of record CM036565.1, on the reverse strand, counting down.
AGAATACACCATCACATCTCAATCATATATTAATCTTACATTTCTGCAATATATCGAAGACCAATTATCATTCTGATTTATTACTTCACCCCACCTAGTGCTTCTTTCACCCACAGTCCGTGGTGAATTTCTTTGAGGTTTCAGTGATGTCATCAAAAGGACATGAGCATTTTTAAGCAGTAGAAAATGGTTTGGGGAAAATCTGTTCAAAAGGCCATCAAAAGGACAGTAGATGATCAAAAACTGAATTTTAAAACTAGTGCAATAAGAGGAGACAATGCCCAGCAACATCGCTTGAAGTGTTTGGCACCACAAATGATTTCATCCTTTATGCTGGAAAATGTATTTGGAGGAAATTCTACTTCCATGTCGAAAGTAGGAAAGCACATACAATGTTAACTTGAAAAACAACCCTAAGCAATCACTCCCTGCTCTCTCAAATTGTAATTGCTGTTATTTAGCGCTTGAGATGCTACAGGATAAACCGCGTCTAAACACATTTTTTTTGACACAGCATTTCTGCAGGTTTTATATAAACTGGACACCCACTGAAATGGGGCTGACAAAACATTTACAAAACCTAATTCCATTTAAAAACCAGCAAATATCTCAAATATAGTAATGCACCAGGCATTTCAGAAGATCGTGAAGTAACTAATCCCTACAGACTCGGCAGGCAAAGGAAAATTCCTAATTTAAAATTCATTTAACACCAGATGAAGGCAAAGTTATTTTCAAGAACATGCGTTTCAGATGCTTCTGTTTTGTGTGGTTAGTCTCACCCTTCTGATTCATTAACACAGACAGGACTGGAACGGCAAGAAGTTGGGTAAGGCTGCTGATGCGTTTTATTTATCGGTGTGGTTCAGCTTCTCAACCTGTAATTAAAGTTTACACAACCCCATCTACCCCAGTGTGGCAGAATTCCCACAGTTGCTGCAGTGCTTCTAAAGCCATTTTAAGTTTTTAAAGTTTTATTTTTTACAGGGAAGCCACAACATGCAGCCAAAGCAAATACGAACGTACTGACGTCACATCACTGTATCCCTATCAAATTCGTTCTTCCGTACCAAAGAGCATCAACCTTTGGGGTGTGGCTACACCCGCCGCGGAGGTAACAGCGGCACTACAGCTCTTCTCCTAGCATCCGACTGTGGGGCTGAGCCTGCTAAGTAACTGTTTTGAAATACATCGGCAGTAGCTCCCTTTGTGAGCCCGCTCTTATCCTTGATGTTTTATGGAGGGAGATAGCAGCTGTGACCTGATCTTTACCCTACTGCCCTCCAGACGGCCAAGTCTTATCCTCTGCACATTTTCTAACGTCTGGTGCCTCTGGGAAGTCCCGACACCGAACCCTGAGTCCAGCCGTATAACCATAAACCATTACTCTGTAGAACAGGATTACAGTTTCACTGCCGGACAGACAGAGGAGAGAAGCTATGCTAGGAGGGTGGTAATATCTGAAATAATAAGAACTACAGACAACCACTGCTCTGTCTCCTCTGTACTTCACTTCTTGTGCTGTGCCAGCAACTAATGGCCTTATACCATTCAAATACTTTACAGTCTTTAATTCTTATAGGATTACTTGATATTAATGGCGGCTGAAGTATTAACCCTTTATGAGACACTTCCGTCCTTTCACAAAGAATCCCTTAAAAATCAACACTGATTTTAATGAGACACTCTGTGTTTTCAACTCTAACTAGAGGTATTTGGCACTCATTAATAAAACCCTTCATTCTTTACACACATCTTCCCGGATCGGTACTGGTTTGCTAACACTGTAACACAAAGACTACTTAAGAAGGAAGTTGGGTGTGCAGAATCACTGTTCTTTCAAACAGCGACTTTGCAAAAAGCTGCCGGAGGATGGGAACGTCCTGGCTGCCGATACGCCGGCCAGGCAGCGGAGGACAACAGGAGTCTTCCCCCAGGCTGACCGGACTTCACCCACAAAGCGGATACGCCTCATGAATCAATTATATTTGTGCTTCTAGCCTAATCCCACCATCAGCAAGGATACCCTCATTTAGTACCTATCAGCAATACTGCAAGCCTTTCAACAACCCTGCGGAACACAACAGTGCTTTTTACATACAATGAAAATGCTCCTTGTTATGTATTGCACTCAAACGATATTTATGATCGCTATCTTATCAATGTACAATTGTGCTCAAATCATAATTCTTTCTAGATGGAAAAAAATCTCTTTAGATCTCCTTTCCCTAGCTCCTTACTGTACGCAGTCCTTTTGGATAATTCAGCGGGAAGCTAATACATGCTGGAAGTTTAAAATTTTTTAACTTGAAATCCGTTCGTAACGCTGACCCCCAGAACTGTTAGATCAATCAACGGTCGCAAAAGCTAGACTATAAGCTTAGGACACACCTTCAGTTACAAGCATATTCACATCTTTGAATTTTGTTTTTTCCTTCCACTTTGCTATAAAAGATCAGTAAATAATATGCACAGCCTTCGAGTGAATGATCAGGTGTGTGTAAGTTTTAATGTAGAGGTTATGCAAACCTACACAGCCGCTGAGGATGGGGCCTTGAGTACATGAGGCAGTGCTGAGCATGAGACCCGGGGGACAAGCAGGACACAAAATGCTCCAGCCAACACCGCTGACACCCAACAGGGCAAAAAGCACATTTAGAAATCTATATGGAGAAGGAAATGGCACGTGACAGAGCTCCTCCGAAGTTACGAAGATGGAAAAAAACAACTCAGCCTGATTCATATGGATTAGGGCAACGTGTGCTTTTGCATTCAGTCTGTGTCCCAGGCTCTGACTGCAGGGCACAGGCTGTCCATCAGCTCTTGGACTACATCAGGGACAGCTTTTTGAAAAAGAAAGTAGACGTAGCATCTACACAGCAGGCACTTATCCGTCTCATAATTACCATCTCTTTTTTAAATGTCACTATTTGCAAAGCCATCCAGTGGATATAACTACATAGAACTGATAGGGTCCCAATAAATTCTCATGACTAAAGGCAAATTCCTTTAAAATGAACTTACTTTAGGCTTAGCTTAAATGGACTAAGCATTAAATGAGTTTAAATTTCTTTCTCCTCACAATATTTACTGTCTGAAACTACAGCTCACTGTGCAAGAGTGACTTAAAAATTAATTCATTATGAGCAATTATTAACACCTTATTTTGAAATGATGCATTTATAGCTCTGTTCATAGCTGTCCCACTCAGCATTCAACAGAAAGAGTACATTTAAAACAAAACACTTTAAAATGCTAGTTTCTCTCCATCTCTAATAAACTAACTTGGGTGAACGTTAAAAAAAGTATCCTAGACTGATTCTTTTGCAGAGTCATTATCTGCAGCCTAGAACACCTGAAGAGTAAAAGTCTGGCTAGTGAGTGACAACTATATTTCTAAATATATGCTCACAGGAAATCTCTATGCCATACTGGTAAGAAAATAACCCTGCAAGCTTTTCTACACATGCTTAATTTTAATATGAATAGTCTCAGTACAAATCAGAAGAACTACTCACATTATAAATTATGTGGATGTCTAATTATTTGCAAGGCGGGACTCCCAGTACAGCTGTCACTCAATTCTTTGATCCCTTAGAGCTATACGTTTGTCAATGTGTAAGAAATTTCTTAAGCTATTGAGCTGTAAGTTTCTGCGTTGATATTGTGATACTAAAATGAGAGCAGTTATCTGAAATAGGCATTAGTTTTAACCGGTGTGCCAGGCAGCGACACACCACACCCAGCAAAGTCTCACTACATAAACTTGCATTCGAGCTACAGTTAAGAAATGGTTTCATACCTGAACAGTTCCTTCCTTACAGCTAAGGTCGAGATAAAGCGATCCAAAAGCTATCGTAAACCTGCTCAAATACTTATTTTTATCCCATTTCTTTCCTCTTGCTGCCACATCTGCAGTTATGATGCAGACTCTGTTCTATCCAAAAGGCTGGATTCCCGCTTGTGATTTATCCAGAAAAGAAGTCAGGAGAAAAAAAAAACTGCTTTCACAGGAAAGAATGAGGAAATGGATGCTTGCAGGACATGAACCTTCGATTTGAGGTATCTCATAGACACAAATCTAGCAAAGGTTTTGAACTTCATTTCTGGAAAAAAATACGATGGATTAATGGGTAAAGAATGGATTTACAATGCAGCCTGTTTAAAAACCCTTCAAACATTGTCTGGTCATCCAAGAGAACTGACAGTTTCACTTGACAAGATGGTTATTCTTCATTCTCTATATAAGCAAGGTGATAAAGTCTTAGAAATGTGCCAAATGTGAGGCGATACAGGTTGGCGGGCAGAAGTTAGCAACTCATTTGCTTGTTTTTGAGCAAGGAGCAGCCTGGAGCTCCCAGAGCGCTTTTGTCGGTGGAGGCGGCCGAGCTTCCTCGCTGGAGTTCCCTGCTTCAGCTGCAAAGCAGGGCTGCCGGGTGACACGAGCCAGATTAAGCCGGGCAGTCTGCATACCCATTTTGACCATTCAGGTGCATTTCTTTAAAACCCCAAATAAACTCTGAAGCCGAGACAAGTGTAATAGTTACAATTCTACTAGAAGAAATCTTGACACATTCAGCCCAGTGCTCTGCAAGAGGGTTTTGCCCTGAGCTAATGCTGCAGTTTGCGTTAAGGAGTAAGGTAGGATGGAGACTAGCGGAGAAACAGGAAGGGAAAAAAAGCCATCCAACATATCTCCCTTTTGAGCTAAGATCCTATGGCATCCTGCATTCGTTTCTATAGGAATTGAAATATTGCAGGGATTACTGTGAGATGTAGCCCACAACAGCAGCAGTCTGAATACAGAATACAAAACCCCAGGAAATAAAGATAATGCGAAGGATGTCTTGTAGACATATCCCGTCAGAGCAAGTATTAAAAAATAGTCAATTAAAATCTGCAATACTTCCTCCTTTGCAAGAGGCTCTAGCTTAATTTGTGGGGAAAGCCATGGAAAATGGTAGTATAAGCCTGGGAAACCCTCACTGATCTGAACAGAAACAAGCGACTGGTAAGCAAAATGGTTCTGGAGGGATATTACTCTATGTATTATATTACTTTTTGGAGTAAATTCAAAAACTTCTGAAGTAGACTTTAGTTGCACTTGGAAGTTTTCTAGCCTACTTTCACGTGCAGGTGTGATTTTTGTCTAAACTGATTTTCTTGACACAGCTATACTGGCAAACACTCCAACACATGTGCATTTCTGTCAGTGTAGGTTAGCAGCGTTGTGTCTGCTTTTAAGTTCCTGCTTAATGCCAAAATCAGTGAAGGAGAAAAAACTTTCAGTATGCATAAGGCCCACATTCTTAGTTGCTGCATTCATGAATATTTAAAGCGTAACTCACTATCTGTGACTCTCTCAAAACCACAGAAAATGTAGTGTACCAGAAGAACCAGAACAGACGTGCATTAATCAGGTCTACTCTGAGCTCCTGGCATCTGTCAGCGATTATGTCCGAGAGTCGTATATAAACACTAGCTGTAGAAGTTCTCCCCAAAGCTGTCTAATAAAGCAAAATTAAAACACCCGTGAAATTCTCATGCATGTAACACCACTGTGAGTAACTGCAGGTCTAAATAAGACTCATAAGTCCGCATTTTCAAATATGCCTTAAGCCGTTATCAAATCACATTTACGTATACCTACTTTTTACATTGCCACAGAACAGTACAATCAGAAGACAGATTAAAAATTAGCCAGTGAAATTTTCGTATAAAAATAATAAAACTTTAAGACAAAAGCCAAAGGATAAATATCTAAGATCTCTTTAGTCTTCAATTAGCTCATCGAAACAGAACGCATCCTTTAGAACTTATGTTACAGATATGCTACACAGTGTATCTTACAGAAATGCTACAAATGGGAACCTGCTGTCTCCATCATTTGAATATCTTTCAAATGAACATTGCCAAACGTTGAACCTTCAACTAAGAAGTTTATTTGACAACAGGAACTGAAGACAGAAAAAACAAGTTAGAAAGTGCTTAGCAACTTCCCTCCAGAATAAACCCAGACAGCGATTAATTCTCTAAAGCCTTTGGTGCCATTTGGATAAGGGCTCTCACCACATACTAGCACGTAACAGCAATAGGTTGTCCTAACTTGGAGCTTCAGTGGTTAATAAAAATATTAATAACATCTGCTATTAGTAAGCTCAAACATTTGTAATTAAAAACAATGATTCTACTGCTGATCTCTGGAAGATAATGGCAGAAAGTCTGTTAATAGAAACAAAGCCACAGTCTAATTAAAGGAAAATGAAGCACAGATTTTTCTGTAATCCCAATTTACTCTTTAAGGTCATCAGTTAAATAATATACATATTAATCTACCTGTCATAAACTTTCCTTTCAGCCAGTGTATGCGCATTGACTCCTTTTGATCTAGGTCAGCAGTTCTCAAACTTTAGATCAGTTCCTCTTCTTTTCAGGAATACTTCAGGGTCCCCCTGAATATCTCCCTACACAATCATATATTATGCATTAATTTGCATAAAATACAAAATACATTATTTGCAGACACATACACATATTTAATTCAAATATACACAACGACTCTATCAGCACACATACCCTTCTTTCCCTATACAAGAGCTTAGGGATCTAGGGCTGTACAAAAGGGGAGTGGAGCTGCAAAAGGGAGGGAACAAAAGGTTCAAAATACATCCACGAACATCCGTACACAGGTGATGGGGAAGCAAAGGCCGAGAAGGTGCTGCTGCCTCAGAGCCCGAGCAGCTTCTGAGAGTGTCAGTAACCAGGGAAACACGTATTTGTTCCGCACAGAGCACGGGAGAGGGAAGACGGAGGGAGACACTAAGTTCCCACCGCCTGGGTCTGCAGCATCGGAGTCAAAATCCCCTGCCAGAGAGACAAAGCAGGGCCCCTGGAGATCCCTCCCAGAGCTGCCTGGCGGCGGCACTCCTCCTGCTCACCTGCAGCTCCAGGCTCCCTCGCTGCAGCAGCAGCAGCTGCTCCTACGCCCAGCTCTGAAAGGACCTCATCGGGCAACTCACCGTGCTCCTTCCTCAGACTACTGCAAGCCCAGCTCACGCTAGCCAGCGGACAAATAAAAGGTGCTTGGAAGCTTCCAGTGAGGTAATGGGAATGCACTATAGGGAAAGACGAGTTAGAAGAGGTATCAAGAAAAAGAGCATCTGAGCTATGCTATCCCTTCTCTACCTCCAGTCTTTAAAGTACACTTGTCTCAACATGAGCTAGTGCTGGCTGCAGTTTTCAGCCCCTCGCACCCGGGCATTTGGGAACCTGAACCCTGAGTGTTCTCACACCTTCGCAGGATCCACTCTGAACCTCATTTGAGAACTGCTGGTCTAGCTGAACTAGCAGCATGCGAAACTACAAACCTAACAACTTAGTGCCCTCTTAGTGCATAGCAGCATACAAAGAGTAAAGTAACATGTGCTTCAGTTACCTCTGGCAAGAGTGTCATGCCATTGCATTTCAGTAGCCTGATGATGAGGATTTTGATGAGACATCTACATGGCTTATAGTATTTCCAGACTTCGAGAAAATACTACAGTGGCAGAGATGAGGGTAAGCCTACACAAGGAAAACAGGCTGCCAACCTACCCCTTACAAACAATTTGCTCAAGACTAAAAGAAATTCAGAGAGCACAACTAAATGCATAGCATTTTACTGTTATTAGTGCTTCCACAGGGTCTGTGGACACTTCTGTTATTTCAGTCCAAAAACTGCTGTATGTGGGGAAAAACTCTTTCAGAATACAGCAACACAATTTAAATGGTGTTTAGATTGGGGTGGGTGCTGGGGTGTTAAACTTATAAGAAAAAGTACATGTTGGGGAATATTTAACCTATCACAGCATATTTCACTTCATGTTTTTCCATGAACTCCCACTTCAACTCAAAGTATTACTCAGGCTTTACCATGAACTTATGAATTGCTGGAAACTACAGAGGACTACCTGGTATAATCAAAGGAACATTTTTAAGTCTTTATGTGGAGAAACCCCCATATATTTAACAAAACATCACAGTAATACTCATGCCATAGTGAAGATGTTGGCATATTACTGTCGGTTCTGTCACTGAGAAGCTGTTGTTTAAACCTTCATGTTCACCCCCTAGGATTCTTTCAATGAATTGATACGTGCACAGATTTTCAACGCAGGTCCAAGCTTAATATTCATTGCACTCATAAGGTGATCCTCCTTCAACAAGAGGAGAGCTTGTCCATCAATTTCTTGTGCTCTAAATTCATCCGCAATATCTTGACAACCTACAAGGCAACAGAAAAAAAAAAAGAATTACTGGGTTAGAAATGTGCATTCTTAGATGCAATGACTCTGTCCATGCTGGAGCTTTTCAGCTACACAATTTCCAATGCTCGTCCCTTTAGCCTGTGGAACCTAAGGTATATGCAAGAGTTCAATATTACAATGGCAACTTCCAAGAAAGTCTGAAAGTAATTTTTACTACAGCCTCTAATTAGAGTGTAACTATTGGAGAATTACCCATTGGAAATTTCAAGTCCTAGCAAAGGCAGCTTTCTCATTTCATTAAGAGGAACAATCACCACAATCTCACAATTGGAAGAGACTGGGAAAATACCGCTGAAATAGCAATCAAGAGCATAATACAATCCATCAATAAAAAGATATGCATATTCTCCTGCTATGTACAACTCAATGAGAAAATTCACTTAGCTACAGTTTCCGAAAGGTGTTAATTCCGTCTGTTACCACCACTGGGTTAAGTAAAGAGAATTTTGATTATCTAGCGTAACTGTCTCATGAAGGCATTTATCATCAGTTACCTGAGTGAATATTCTACACACAGCAGTAAGTCACTTCAAAAGTGCAACTTTAAACGAGTTGGATTTTTTTTTTTTAAATGATAACCTCTTTTTCTGAACATGAAACAACATGGTCTCAGGTTACTGAGGCCTACAACATAAGAAAGGGGACTCTTCACAGGTTGGACCGTCCCAAGTAACTGAGGGCCCCTTTCTGCTGAAGAACCCTGTGGAAACAAAAGGTTCCTCAAAAGATGTTCTGGACATCTGTTAAGCAGAAACAGTCAGTTATGCCTGGCTGTATGGCAGCTCTGTTATATAGACAAATGTCATCTAACAACATGAATAAGAGCACTCATTGTCAGTTGTTTATTTCAAGCTTCTTTCCCCATAGCCACATTTTTCCTGTTTTTAATATATTTGTGTTCTCAATCCAGTGGTCTCTCTGTCTCTCTCCAAGTCTTTCAGATGCATTTTAATTCATGCTCCACCTTCCATTCCTGGCTTTAATTATTCCTCGGTTAAGCCTATTTTTTGCCATTTTTATATTTTCCCCTTTTCTAAAGGTATACTATTACAGAGATATGAAAATACTGTGGAGGACTCCTTTTCCACCCCAGATGAGAGCAATTGACTAATTTCATGTCCTCTTGTGTGTTCACATTTAAATTCATACTATAAAGACTAGATAGTCTAATTTCCTGATGGATTTACAAATGTGTAAGAGACAAACAGAAAGAAATCGTGGATGGAAATATCCACATCCAAACCTTAATTCATTTGGATTATTACTGTGTAGTGATCATAACATTCAAGGTTGGAAAAGGTTAGCTTTTCACAAAGAATAAAGCCCCATTTTTTGCCTTAATGATTTGTTAAACAGACCTCATGTAACAATTAGCTGCCACTTTATTAAGGAAAGGAAATGATTAAAAGATAATCCAAAGAGAGAAAGGTCGTCTTATGGAATTTTATTGTAGCCTCTGGTTTCAGGCTAAACCTCTGTAGCTTAGGTTACAACTCCATAAACTACAACCCCAAAAGTAGAACAGTTACTCTGTATCAGCTGGCTAACTTTTAATCAAGACTAAGGACTATTTTGCATAGCATTTTAAACAAAGCAGCTTTAATACACAATAAATACCCAATTATTGGGTATTATCTATTGTAACAAGAAATTAGAGTGGTATCCTTTGGAGAAAAAAAAATTAGTTTGTCACAAACAGTATTTATATAGCCACTAAAGCCATTAAAATGTTGTATTGCTTGCATGCATTCCATAACATTTACTTTTAATATTTCTGGTACAGTGATGCACTAGTGCAGCCCAGCTACAAACTGTACCACAATCAATAAGAGAACATTCTTCAGGAGCTCAGAGTTGTCACAGAGCTCCTGGAACGGTGCTGCCAATTCCAGCTACAAAATGAAGATCATGCTGCCAGTAACATGAAGAAAAATCTTAAGATAACTGACCATTCTCAGGAGGATTTAACAGCTCTGTCATCATCATAAAGGTTCTTATTTATGTGTTGACAACAGACAAAACACCTGTCAGTCAAGTAGTAAGCAAGTATTTCTGTGAAAGTATCACTGTATATCTGACTTGAGACCCGAACATGGCGATTGTCAGACCACACCATTGACAAAGAATCTGGGAGATCGAGAGAAGTTTTTGCATTTAGGAACAACAGTTGTCCTATTAAAATACATAATTGGTTGTTATTGCAGGCTTTTTTCTTTAAGCAGGATGTGAAGCATTTCTATGCAACTTTTCCTAAAATACCTTCTCTCAAAGTCATTTTGGAAAAGCAAAGGATGAAAGCTGAATATATTTCAGTTCCCTCATCCAAGCACTTTTGGGTATTCTTAAGCACTTTTGCAGTTGGTTGTTGTGCAAGAACTCAGCTAAAAAAAGGATGGGAAGTGGGTGAAAGACCATTAATCTTGCAGCTAAAGAAAGAAAGGAAGAACAATTCTGCTGAGGTTTAAACTGTTGCTGCCTCTTTCCCCCAGAAGAAATAAGTAACAGTAGAAGTGTCCTACAATCTTCATTTCTCCAAAAGACTCCAGAGGAATTCAGGAAAAGCCTGACAGGGACACTCGACTCCGCAGTTAGATCTCGGCTACAGACTCTATGCAGAAAGCTGTAAATCAAAACAGATGCCCCTAATGTCTATGGAAAAGCTGACAAATCACCGTCTCCTACAACATGACAGATGGTCTGCATGGACTGCACCAAGTATCTATTGCAAAATAGCATAATGAAAGTAAATTGTATTATTTCTTTATTATTCAACTCTGACAGCATATGAAAAAATATTTTTTTCAAGAGAGTGGCTTGAGAATGTATTGAACAGAATAAACCCCCAAATTGCAAAAAAAGAAAAAAATGAATGTAGCTGTGTAACAATAAAAATTCTGGCAGGTTATGAATATAATTTTAAAAACCTATGGAACTTTTTTTAAAAAGTATTTGAGAAACTAGATCTTAATATGGATGGGAATGAGTAATTCTAATAAATTTTCATAAATGCAGAAAAATATAAAGTTCATTTAAAATCAGAGATTACCTTGTTTATAGAATACAAAACCCCCCAGATCCAGCAGCTGGTGAAATATTCTAACAAGTAATGGTTTCAAAACAGAAACCACATTATAAGAATACTATTTCTGTTTTCATACTTGCAAGTGAATTGTGTTTATGTGGTACTTTAAGTTTTCTAGGACAGGAGTTATTGTTTATTCTTTTGCAGAACCTAGGACCAGGAAGTTATTGCATTAACTAGAGCCTCAAATCTGTAACAATAACAACTCAAACCAGCAGTGATATAGGCATATTCCAGTAACACAGCTGAAGTACAGAAACATGAATGACCATGTCTTAAACCTCAGGAGCTTTGCTTGTTTTCATAGACATCACTACAGGTTCCCAGAAGCAGGTAATGTAACTTAACTGCAATTTATAAACCATCAGAAGAAAGGATGACTTCAAGGATGATTTTTTCTGATTTAAGACATCCCTTACTCAATTCTTTGCCTGACCTACTTTATAAACAATTAACTGTCAAAACCCATGTGTATGACTCAGCAACGAAGACACATTCCTTACAGGTTATTAGCCTAATGGGACACACAGAAAAATGGTTTAGCATTTCTAAACTAGAAAATTAGGAACAAACTTAACCTGGGTTTCAATGTTTTGACATGTAAGTTACATGGGGAAGCAACAAAAATTCTTGTATGACCGCTAATACAGAGACCTGCCTTGTTACCTGAAAGGATTACAGTATCTGATCAGATAGAATGGCATCCTTGGGAAAGAGGGGGGAGTGAAACTTTAAAGTTTATGATAGTTAGGAAACAATAAATAAATGTCAAATATAACCTGAAGATGATATAAAGGTAACTGTGAATATTGAGCTAAAGAAACGGTTTGTAAATAAGGAGAAACAAGATTTTTTTTTTCCTGAGAACAGACTGTGTCTACCAGTATGCAGAATCTATATGCAGAAGTTCTCTGCATTTCAGCTACTGAGCAAAGCTATGCAAAACAAAGTTTAGCTTTATAGAAGAAACTCACTTATTCTTTTTTAATGACTTATATGGGGGCAGGTCTTTCAAATTTTTCAGTTGTATAAAGGGAAAGAACTCCCTTCTTGCTTCTACTGAATAAGCAGCAAGTAAGGAGGGAAGAGAAGAAAAAGGTATAAGGGAGGAAGTGTGTCTGATCCCTCTACTGACCTCTTGAGAGAAGTCAGACTGAAGGGAGGACCAGCTCTAACCTCCATCAGCTGGGATGCAACAGCAGAAGTGGGACTAGTTCTATCAACATGGGATTTGTGCTGAAGGAATAAGCAAGAGGAAACAGATCACATTCCAGTTTCTATCACCAACTAACGAGTACACGAGTGCTGTAACCACACCACCTCCTCATCACACCAGTGCTAAAAAGCAAGGAGCTTTACTGTTAAAAAAAAGGAACAAGTTATTGCACATACCAGGCAAAGAATGTATGAAGGCCCAAACTTCATCAACAGTCCATACTGATGGGTCAGCTTGCACCACTGGTAACAAGTCAATGCTCTCCGGCATTTTCCTAATTCTTAGTTCCCTAAGTTCACGTTCTCTTTCTCTCTCACTCTGTCTTCGCAGACGGGTGGTCATGGCAGCTGGAACAGCATCTTCATGAGAAGCCATATCTTCTTCTGCAGATGGATAAGTAATTGGAAGCTGGAAAACGTAGTACAAATACACTACAGTATTATACTTTATTTGTAATTCCCAAAACAATGCCATAGTTTTAAGCAAATATTCCACAGACCTGTCTAAGAAAATGATCTCGTGACGCCCCATCAGGGCCGCTCGGTCGACGCCCGCGTCGCCCAAGACTTTGGCTATCTGATTTCCGATTCCAGCGACTGGTCTTGTCTGACGTAAACAGCCCAAATTTCTTAGTGCAACTAAGGCTGTGCCTAAAGAAGTAAGATATATTCAATCATGCACTAATAGTTTTTTGGACTGCATTCAATCACGTAACAATAAAATTGCATTGTTGTCTACAGAAATGCTGCCTAACCAAAGACAACAACAGGTGTCACAAAAATATAAGAGAAAAGTATCTCAAAGGCCATTTACTCAAACTCCTTCTCTTGATGCAAGATCAAATACATCTCCATCATCCCTGGAAGATGTTTGTGTTTCCCAGTCTTAAAAATTTTCCATGATAGAAATATCTTCGCATTTTATCACACAGTCCAGTCCTGCTTCTCTAAAATGTCCACTAAAAGCCTAAAGTCACATTGTATCTCTCACTTCCATTTTCTCTACCTAGCTGATACCCAGTCAAAGGAGGATGGAGGCAAAAAATCCCATCTTAACATTAAGGGGCCAAATCCTTAAGATTATTTCGCTGGTAGTGTCCCAACAAGCACCAAATAAGAAAATATACCTTCCCGCTACCTAAAATGGGAATGTCTCACACGGGGGATTAAAAAAGTAGCAGACATAAGAGAAAAGTGGTCTCTAGGCACATGGATGCAAAAGAACAACAAAATGGCGATTAGAAATGGGAAACTATTCCCCATTTCTAAACCATCTGGGATTAAATATCACACTTCCAGCTGTAATGATGGAAGATTTTACATTCAGATGTTGACTACAAATTCTTCCTCTCTTAACTAAAATAAAATAAAAGCAGCATAGTAAACCCAAAGAGAAACAGAAACCAGCTATTTTCCTCTGCCCACCATGTACAAGCAAATGGCACCACTTATTATTTTCAAGAAAGGACAAGCTTTAGAAAACACTAAATTATGTATGTTTATGAATATTTATGCAAATATTCCTCTATGCAAATGAAGCATTTTTACACTGTTACTAAAAACATTTAAGAATGTTTCTTGTCTGTGCAGCATTTCAATTATGCCAAGATAAATTCAGTGGGTTTTTTCCCCTAGCATCACACAAAACTACAAGAAAGCCCACCTAGCCCAGCATTCTTTCTCTGACATTGCCCAACATCAAGGAGAAGACAACAGGAATATGAGAACTATTTAAGATTTGTGGCCCATGAACCTCTGCACCAATTTCCAAACACTTAGTAACCCTTAATGGATTTCTCTTCCATGATACCCATCACCTTCCCATAAGCCCAACAGTATTCATGGCATCCTCTGGAAAGAGGTCCACAATTTTACTGTAATTCCCTTTGTCTATCTTCTTGAAATATATTATAATCTCCCACAGTCCTTTGTACCCATATACTCCGCAAATTAGAAGGCAGTCATGTTTTACTGTTTCTTTATTTTTCAACATCAGATACTATTTGCATGCTAGTCCATTAACCAGATAATGATAAGCAATAACTAGACAGAGTACCTTTTGGCACAGGATGTGGAGCAGAATCTTTTCGACCGTAGAAACTTATTAGAATATCCCATTTTTCCACAAAATTCACACTTCAGAAGATCATTTTCAATTTCATCCAGTCCCTCTAAAGAAAGCAGTGAGGCATAAAGAAGTCAGTTTCAATGACGCAAACTTATTTTCAAATTTCCCATCTCAAGCAGGCAGGTGGAAGATTTTCAAATATCTAACACATTTCATTAAATACTTTGATTAACAGAAAATTATGCAAAACTAAGCAAGTCATAGATTTCACTCTCTATAGAAAAGATCTTGAGCAAACTGAACCTTACTGAACCTTCACTTAAGTTATTCAATGAACTTAATCAGCTTTTCTGTTAAATTTCAAGCCATCCATGAGCAAGTATGCCCTCAGACATAGCAAACAATTAAAAAGAACTGTTACAGTCCTCGTGAATTGCTTATAAAGAGTTCATTAAGAGAACTGGGCACTCCACAGTCTAAATTCAGGCTCTGCTGTAATGACATAATGCACTAACCTTTTAAAATACTTTCTTTGAATAAGCAACTGCTACAACCAAAGGGACTTGTGAAAGCAAGTAAACCACAGATTCTTATCTATGAAAAAGATAAGCTGCATATAAGAAAGAAAAGGATTATAGCATCTACTGATTTACAGCCTACTGTTACCCAATATTTTTCTGTTATTGGTGAGAGTAGGAGGCATTTTTCCTGCTCCTTGTGAAGAACTCTAACCCCAGCTGAGAGAAGCATTGGTGAAAGAAAAAGCAGAAAAGCCCAAAAAAAGGCAGTACAAGGCAGCATACACGTCCTATGCTGAATGTCCATGCCCTCTTGTGCTGGAAGCATATGTCACGTGTAGAGCATGGTTTGTACATAGTTTAGAATAATGCTACTATATCTGCAAAACAACTTGACTTCTGGCATGGAAAAAAAAACCCACAACACCTTATCCCCATGCACCATCTGTGAAACGCATCGTAAGGAGTGAAACTGAAACATGGCACAAACTGCAATGTAACATTTTGTGTTCATTCAGGTTAAGTAAAAGAACTGCATGCCACATGGCTTCAATCATGGACAAAATACATTGTCCAAAAATTCAGAGGACTAAACAAATACATTTCTCCCACATTTCTCATACAGCTGAGTCACTGTTTCATACACTTTGCCTCTTGCTATTCACCTTCCACATTTATATTTATAATTTTACATGATTAGTTGCAAAAATTACAAACTAGCTTTTTTTTCTAAACTCTTTGTTAAGCTCTGATGCCAGCTAATGCAAACGCAGGTATCAAAGTTTAACTGAAAGATTTTCACTATGAATTTGCAAAAGTCTGTTATAGCGATGTTAACTCACTGAACTGCTTGCTAACACTAACTATTGTACTGACAAGGTAACACAAAAGCACTAGGGCAGCAAAGAGCTGAAAATACTGAAAAGGGTATTTGAATAATATATCTGATGTATCAGGACTCAGAGACATAACTGAAGTCAACAAATACTCTGGCAGTGTCGGGCTGAAAATTACCATGTTGCTACTTCCAACTTAAGTTGCTATCGCATAGAAAGTAAGAACTGGAAATAGAAAACATAACAAATCTGACCAACCTTGCAACTGAAGTTAAATACCAGAGATACATCCTTCAAATAAACCACTCTCTCTCTAAAAAAACCAAACAACCCTCATTCCCCAGCCAGGTCATGCTATGTGGAAAAAAATGACAACAGCATGAAGCAAAAATTGATGCTAAGAGCCTTTTCTTTTGCATATTAGGTGTTTCTACCATACATGCAATCATACCCTGGTTTAGTATCAGAAAATCTCCATTGCTTCTGCATATGTGGATGTGTCTCAATGCTGGGCGTTTCCTACTAGCTCATCTAATGAGTAGCTGCAAATTGTGTACATAAACCTAACACCAGCTGTCAGGAACAATAACTAAAACCAAAACCAGGACTGTTTGAATAATTCCATGAAACAACAGGCAAGCTGTTTGAAATCTGAGAAACAACACAGTGTTAATACTGAAAAGTTCTTAGGGAATGCTATTGAAAAGAAAACTTAATTAAGATCTACTGTAACAAATTAAGGGCAAAATAACTATTGCAAACAGAGCGTCAAATATTCTAGAAGATACATCAGATGGCAAAAAGTTTCTTTGGTTTGAAACATATTGAGTGAAACAAGGTATTAAAAAAAAAAAGCTGTACTCTTGATCAAGAAAGCAAGTTTATTTAACAGCAATTTACTAAGCAATTTATTAAGCACAGTCATGAGCTAAGAGACTTACAAGTCTCATTTTGTATGTAGAAAAGTCGTATAACTCCACTGAGCTGTAAAAGAACCAAAAAATGTCAAACAAGTCATACAATTTACCAGATGACTTTTTTTTTTTTAAAGCCTCTTGTGCTTGATGTTTTCATGTCACTGGACTTCCCTCTCAAAGAACTGGTTAAATGGAAGCCCTCACTGGGAGATACCAAAAAAATAACAGCAATTTTCTATTAAATGAAATGAAGGTTTAGAAAACTTCTTGTCACACTGCAACCCTCCACTATTAATATGCCAGATGTTTGCCTTCTAAAATTTAGTCTGCTATGCGTATGTGAAGGTTTGTGAAGAATAAGGTATGGGCCTAAAATTATTTTACAGTAGAATATTGTGTCATATATTTAAAAAATCGGGTCTGTAAAAATTGTTTCTTTATTTTTCTATATAGACAACTTAATCACAACATAATCAAAAGAAAGTTACAGTTACAAAGCAAAGCACTTCAAATATCGACCACTGCCTGAACTAGCCTGTTACTGCAAAATGAAGAAGGGCACCGGACTGTACTGAGATATATTAGTAAATGCAATCATATAATCAGCCACAATTTAGGAAATCTTGTTTTATGTTTCATTTTCAGGCACTGTTTCCACAGTTTCTGACTTCTTTGCACAGATGTTACATCAATTTGTAGGAGGACTGCAACCCATCAATATTTCCTTTCAGTGATGTGCTTCCAATCTAAACCAGCTCCTACTAAAAATCAGTGCTACAGGTAAAAATATACTCTTAATTTTAAGCAGAGGTAGATATTGCCTGAGTGGTAAAGTAAATCAGCCTTAAGCAAAAATTCCAACCGTGTTTACTTGACTCACTACCAACAAATACTCTTCCATTTCAGAATGCTTTCTAAAGCAACCTTTTTACCTTGTCTGCAATCCTTGACGTGGGTCTGACCCAATACACTTATAAGCAGTAATGGATATAAATCACTGCAGTAAAAAATAATGTATCAGGATCTAATAATCTGAAAGACTGAATTTTGAGCTAATTTGTTTACTGAGATACACAACGGATGCAGCTACCTCCCCTATTACACTTCAGTACCTTTCACCAAGGCAGAAACCACAATAACTAACAAACTGCCATCGGTGTTGCTATCTCAAAAGTTCCTGTGAGAAAAGATCAGGGGGACAGACCGGTTTAATTAAGTGACAATTTACAATGCCTGGAGTGGGAAGTAGTTGAAGCACAGCTACGGCGACACTTGCTACTGGTCAGGACACGTTGTCCTGACTTTTTCCAGCCACTTCCCCGATGCAGACCTGTGGCAGTAGCAGGCACCGTATTTGTCCCTTCTTACCCTGCTCTCTACAGTTTTGATATGAAAGAGGGAAAAGAACTATTTTAAGAGACTGAAACTAAGAGTTGCATTAAGACAAATTTAAACAGATCACCAAAACCAGCTCCTGTGCAATTGCTCAAGCTGTGGAAGAGAAAATCCAGAGGTGGCTGAAAAATTCTGGACTTTCAAATCTTGGATGAATTTATAGAAAAATGTGAGTTAAAGAACAGCTTGGCTTTTCTGGGCCAGGCCATGGTTTAATTTCCATTTCATAACACTTATGAGGCTACCTACATTTGGGCTTGAACAGTAGTAGTGGTGTAACACATCCAAAATAGTTGATTGCTGAGTTCTAAAAAATCCATGGTGATGATTATGTCGGATACTGCATGGGGAACTCAGTTTAGCTCATGAGTTGCGTCAGAGACCACTGTATTCTAAGCAGGACAAGTGCATAGTTTCTTGACATTTGTGTGCATCTACAGCAACTGCTGTTATGATGTGCAGCTAGTAAAAAACATTTGAAAATAGTTTCTATTAGAGATAGCGTAAAGCCTGGAGAAAGATTCCAGAGGTACAGACGGGATGGGATTCTGTAATACATACAGAACTGAAGGGAAAAAAATGGATATTTAAACAAAAACTACAAACCTTCTGCAATCATATCCTCTATCTCTGTGTCCGATGAGTTGTCTGCATGTTTTGTATTCTGCAAGTCTGATTCAACACACACAACACTCATGATTTGACCCTCCACTAGCAATCTTTTTTCTGCGGGCTGTTCTACCAGCAAAGATGAACGACTTACCTATTGCAATAAAAGCAAAGCAACAGTGATTAACTGAACAATAATTGAAAATAGTATTTGCGACTTAGCAGTTGTAACTGAGGCTAGAATCACAGTTTCTATTCTGTATCAACGAATCATTATTATACAGTGCCAAAGCCCATTTCTAAATACCATTTCTCAAACAAATACAAAGACTCGCTCCTGCTCTGCAGAGTTTGCAATTACATTTAACAAAGGAAGAAACACATTCTGTCTAGAGAAATGAAGGAATGGGAAAAGGAGAGACACATTAAGTTAGTTAATAAGGCAGGCTCATAGGCTTTAAACTGTCCCTTTGTGGATTTAAAATTTTCAACAGTAAATTCTTACCAGACACAGTACTAATCACACCAAGCTCAGTAAGGGGCTTGCCAGTGCTTTAAACAACAAAATTTTAACATTTTAGAATTTTAACACAGACTCATCTCAGAGGTTTAAATTAAGGTATCACTTAAATCGAGGTCTCTAGGAGACAGACAAACATAAAAAAAAAGTTATTGCAAACGGTAGCCTACAATCACTCTCTGTGGTTATCTCCAGATATAGCTTATCTGCTCAACCGTGTCTCTGTTTTCATTTAGTACCTTGTCATCCAGTGATACTGGCAAGCCAAACAGTAGCACGAATTCCGATTATATACGTAAGACAATACAAACAATATACAAGTATACTGAATGCTGTAAGAAACAGGCTACCAATCAGTGAAAGGAAAGGTCAAAACCAACATTTGAAAAATGATTCAAGATCTAAATAGCTACTAGCCACAAATAACATCATCCTTAAAAACAGTTTGTTTCAAAAATTAGTAGTAAAAAATTCATGGCAACTTTTACACTTACAGGGAACGGCTCTAACCCCTCCTGAATCACAAAGCCTTCAATAACATGGGTCAGGATCTGTGGTTTAACAATAGCCTGTGGAGGTTTATTTTCCAGGCTAGGAATGCTATTGGGCATTGATGTGCTGTTGCTCCTTGTTGTTGCTGCTGGCAGCAAAAGAGGTGGTGGCGGAATAGAGGCATGTGAAGGATCAGATGGAGATTTAATTACTGAGGCACTGACTGATGATGTCACTGAAGGTAGTCCCCCATCTTCTGAAAAAAAATAACAAAGTATGTTATGTTTTTATCACTGATGTCCAACTGTTGGCTCAGAATTCTAGAAATAAGAGGTGATAAATATACCCGTCTCTGCACCCATCATCCTGTAACACAGGCGTTTCCCTATGGTTTATAGTTTTTACCTTCGAAACGAGATGGTTTTCTTTGACAGACTATCCCACAAACGAACAGTTCTCATGTAAATATTTTCCTGTACTCAGTACCTACTAACTATAAGCATAGTTGGCCATTAATTACCCACACAAATCACAAATCCTTAAGTCAAAAGCAGAAACCGGTATTTTCAAACATTAGATTCTCAAGACTGAGCAGCTGAGGTATTTCTAAAGAGAGGATTTATTTTCAGGGATGCTTTGAGCCTCAGTAACCTGCAGGGTCACAAGCACATACAACATCAAGCCACTAAGCCCCACTAAGCACCCAGTTATATGTATAGAATATATACAAACACGCTATACTATATAGAGAGCGAGTATATATTTGCATATTTAGCACATCGGGGAAGTTACATTAGTCTGCAGGACAACAATTGATATGTACAATTCACTGAAGAAGAAAAATTTTCATTGGTAGCTTTTGCATTAGAACAGTTCCTTACTGTGGCACACAAAAATGCTGCCAAAAAGAATCATACGGTGTAGTCAGCCATTCCGACAGCAGCTTCTGACTGCTGACCCTGATTCTGCAACATCAATCTTCACACCAGATCGGTCAGCATATTTTGCCCATATCACACAGCTATCACTTAAAGATTAACTGGAGATTGACACTCCAGTTAAGATTTTAGTATAAAAGTATATGCTAAAGAGCTCAAATAAGTGTTTTCCGTGCTACATGTTATCCAAATGCATACATAAGCTACACCTTTGGGACTGAATCATTCGTTCTATCACATGGATTTCTAATATATTTCATATAGTTTCTTTTACTCAAAAAATGCTACCACTAAATTATAAAAAAGATCGAAATCATAGATTTTTGTTTTAAAACATCAATAACTAGTAGAAGTTTCTAAGCAGAACGGCTACCTTAGTTTGACATTTGTTCTCACCTGACAAAGGATCTTCTGAATTAAGTGCCTCTCCATTCCCCAAGGTTATGGCTGGTGGAGACAAAGTGGGTGGCGTAGGTGTTCTAGCCATATGGACACAATCTGATTCCTCGGGCATCTCTTCTTCACATACATTCTCCACTTGGTAAATCTGCATCCAACAAACTATTGCTTTAGAGAGATTTCCATTCTATCTTAATACCTTAAAAGAGTTGCATAAATACAGTTTTTAAAATAAATTACCAGTTAAAATGTTAAAAACATGCTAATCTCCTAATAAAATACTAGTTTCCAAACTGCATACAAAACAATGAACTCTGGGGACATCACAATGTCTATGAGAGCAAAATTAAAGTATTTCGTTACAAATAGCAAAATATAAAGAGGCACAGTTCTCCTATCAAACAGACCAGAGAACTTGACTTTTTCAATGTCTTATCTTTATAGTTTACTGTATTTTTATATACACACACATTTGTAACTATTTAAACACTTCTGCAAAATGCAAGCTTTATAACATAATGAGAAGTCTGTAAATTGTTCTCTGATACAACAGTGTCACCAAACTCAGTACTGCAGAAGAGTACACCAAGACTATCAAGCATTAGTGGTTATAAGAGATAAGGTACTTTCCTCAAAACTAATAAAGTACATTTATGTGAATTACTGACAGCCACTTTAGCAGATTAGGATGTAAAACACCACCCTGTCAAAACCAAACCTGGCTTCTACTCTTTTGCCCAGTTTTGACATGAAATACCAGAGAGTTGAGATTATCATTACCCTTTTAATATAAATTAAAAATAAACAGCACACCTTCTTCCTTAACCCATTGGTAGCCTGAAAAAAGCCTACAACAGCTGTTGATTCTTTTGCTCACGTTAATCTCATTAGCACGTTACTACTAAAGCCTAGCAATGCAATCTTACATGTCAGCATTATTTGCATATCATTTTATTTCACTGATATTTCACTGTACGTGATTTTAGTTCAGTGTGAGTAAAGCTGAAACCTTCAGTTACAAGCTGCAGATGTCTGAGACTAACATTGAACTAAATTAAATGGCAGTGATGGGGAACACCAAGACAGCATCAAAAATTCCCCTTTTCTTTCATGAAGAGGATCTTTCCAATGTTAGTACAAAATTAATTATCCAGAACTGTATTATCATAATAATCGGCTATACACCTTTGCACCTAGTATAGAGATGATTCTCCTACTGAAAATTTCAATTACCTGTATTTGTATTAAAGAGGTAAAAGCTTACAGTCCATATGGTATATTTATCAAAATTCATTTTGACATAAGCATTGACGTATATTTACTTGCTTTTTTAACTTTAGATATGCTGCAATTTCATTAAGAGATACAATTTTAGGTCAAAAAGTTGCACTTTCATGATTCTCAGTTGATATTCTTGACAGATGATCCATTACAAAAAGCAAAAAAAAAAAATCAGAGGAAAATGTCTATCATTTTCTTG
Organism: Theristicus caerulescens; assembly: GCA_020745775.1. Classification (NCBI taxonomy): domain Eukaryota; kingdom Metazoa; phylum Chordata; class Aves; order Pelecaniformes; family Threskiornithidae; genus Theristicus; species Theristicus caerulescens. The sequence goes on along the minus strand of CM036565.1, from coordinate 4,630,355 downwards.
AAACTCATTTCTGTAATCAAGAGGTTTCTTCTGGTCCTCTGTCTAGCACCTGATTTAGCTCCCTCTGAAGTCAATGGCCCAGATTTACAGCTCTTCAGAGAAGCCGAGGATAAAGAATAAAAGACTGAAATATTACCACTTACCACTGGAGTTTCAATTGGTACCGATGGCTGCACCTGAAGATTTACTGCAACAGTCTGTGGTGGTGGAAGAGTTTGAAATGGCAGCTGGACTAAAGCTTCTGCAGCAGGAAGTTCTTCCTCAGAAACCAAAGTGTTTTGAACCAAAACCTGGCCCTGGGACAGAATTTCAGGCTGCACTTGTAAAGACTGCACAGACTGCAACGGCAGCTGTTGAATCTGGGTTGAAGATGTTGACAACTGAGGAGGAGCTGCAAGAGGGATAGGTGTGGACTGCAAGGCTGAATATTGCTGGTGTGGTGTCGAGGACACGATCTGTTGGCCTGGGGAAACTAAGCTGGGCTGATCTACGGACCCTATATGTACAGCGGGGGAAGATGGAAGCGGAAGATGCGACGGAAGATTAAGTGGCTGTGCAATGGGTCGAACTGGATTGGTAGTAGTTTGCTGAGAAGCAGCCTGCTCTGGCTGAAGAGCTGTTGGCACCAGGGAGTTTGCCTGTGACTGAATAAGTGCTTGAGGGTGAATAATTATGGTGGGTGATTGACTAGGGGAGTGAGAAGGTGGAGGGGATACCACTACTGACTGCTGAGCCGACTGGGATGGAGTAGGAGATAGTGTTAGAGGTGGAGGATGGATGTGAATAGGTGAGCAATGAGACTGGACGCTGCTGGGACCCGGAGGAAGACCGTGGCTTGGGAGTGGTAGACAGTGCTGCGATGGAGGGGGTTCCTGACCCGAAGGAGTCTGGAGGGCAATTGGCTGGACTTGCTGCTGCTGCTGCAGTATCAGCTGGTGATGGGAAATCTTTGGAGGTGGAGAATGAAGTGGGATCTGCTGATGTTTTACTAGAGAATGAGGTTGCAATGGAGAATATGAAGCTGTGAGGGGGGAAAAAAAAGCGACAATTAGTATTTATTTCTTCAAGTCCAGAGAACTTTATAAAAATATTAAAAGAAAGGAAGTTTTTACTCTGAAGTAAGACCAGCACAACTTTTTCAACCCTTCGGATCTATGTTTAGAAATATCTTCTTTGACAGCATATAGTACACAAGAACAATTTATTAGGGAAATATATCCATTTCCAAAGCAAAATGCAGCAATGAATAAAGGAACATAGCTGTGCTTTTTACATATATATACACATATACGTACTTTCTATATAAAAGTATCTAAACTTATATTTTTGGTGCTAGTTCCAAGATTATTGCTGATCCAGCCTTCGCATATTTACAAATTTCATGCAACTTTAAATGGATTTAACCTTTGCTTTGAAACAGACTGGAATGGAAGAGATAAGCATGTCACAATCAACAAGATTTGTTGATAACTGCTAAGTTCAATTTTAGGTAATACAATTTTAAGAGACTAAACAAAATTCCAAGAGTTCAGTATGAATTAAAAACTTTCAAAGTATTTGCCTGAACTTGAACACACAAACTGAAAGGTATGAATCTAAAAATAGCACAGCTTCCAGAGATGTCACATCACCTTTAAGTGAACCAGTGACTCACTGGTAATTCCTTACAGCACATGCACACACATTTTCCTCCACATGCAAAACTCTTCTTGCTTTGTCTTTTCCATTTGAGGAACAACTCATTTATGTTGTCTTTTTTTATTATTTATTCTGCTAGTGAAGATGGATTGTTTCTTTACAGAAGTGAGTTCTAAGAGCATTAGGGCTCAATACCTCAAGAATGTCTGCCTCGCAGTCTTACTCCTTCTCTAAAAGCTGCCATGAAGCCAAGCTAAATTCCACAGAATTCAGACCAATTGTCTAGACTACCCTTACCCTTTCAAAATAAGGAAGCTAAAATGCAAATACATTGCATGCGATGTGAATGCCTACCAAACCAACTGCATGCTTATTTTGATTTATCTCTTAATACAAAACACTAAGATTCTGGGGCACTGTTACCTATGGATTTATAAAAGTACTTGATATAAGAACATTCTGATGACATAGACAAGACAGGAAAAAAAAAAAAGAACCACCAACGAAATAGATTTTGATGAGAGCAAGAGGCTTGAGGTGGTTTCAGCCCACGTATTGCTTCCCAGAGATTGGGGATGACGTGTCCTGACAACGAGCATACAGACAGACCAGTAATGAGAATCATGTTTGCACTGTGATTCAGCTGTGTTTTGCAATTGCTATATTGTGCTTGTGTTGTGATTTAAGAACATTGCTGTATTACTCTGCTAAATCAAAATCCCGTGTAACACCCAATATCAGCAAATAAGTAAATTTACTATTAAACTCTATTCATGTGGAATATCTAAAAGAACCCGGTCAGAAAGCGTTGGACTCTGATAGAACCAAAACATACAAATTAACTTTAATTAAAATAACTTTCTTATAGCTCCGTTTTCATCCTACCTGGTGTTATTAAGTGATGTATGCTTGATGTCCGTGTGACTGGTGTACTCCGACACTCTGGAGTTGGGCTCTCGCCTTTTCTATTGCTTTCTGAGGGATCTGGTTGGCTGCCCTTGGAACTGGTTACAGGTTTATTAGGGCACAGAGACAATGACTGAGTTTGACTGCTGCTCTTTGGTGGGCTATTCTGTGAACTTGACAATACACCCAACTTCTGACTGCGCAATGTCAAGTTCTGAACCTGGGAAATGAGCAAAATGTGAAAAAACCCAAACCATACAAACATCTATGACAAATACCCAGGCAAAAATAGCAAAAAAATAATGTTATGTAATGCTCCTCATCCCATGTGATCAAAATACACGAGAAGCTAAAAATCTGCATATCAAAGTACCTTTTAAGCCACAAAATTTAGAGAATAGTGACCTTGAATTACTTCACTGATAAATAAGAAAACCAGACTTTCCTGTATTTTCTTGAGCTTTTAAAAGAAATTGTTCATTATATTAATTTGAATTAAAACTTGCATTTTTCTCTTTTATTGTACCTTCAAAGTGAGTGACACAAAGCATCTTAAGCAAACACAATTTTATTTTTATACAGACACTGCAGAAGTGCAGTGGTCTGTAAGTATGTTTGCAGAGACTAACATAAACCAGAGCCTTGGGTAGTCAACGGGACCAGAATCTGCTGTATGTTATCCATGTCTTAACAAACCTGAGCCCTTTATTTCTACAGCGATATCAATGTACCTTTTCATCATGACACCTCCAGTGTCACATGAAACAAAAGGTTTGCCTTCTGAAATGTAAATCAGTCGGCGATTACTTTCACTAATGTCTGTTATACCACAGCAAGAACCTGTGCAGGATGATCCCAGCTTTCCAATCCTACGTGCTGAGCCAGAATTTTATTTTCAAGGATAAAGACTACCCTTGTAGCACTAATTTACATCATACTTTACACAAAAAAGAGGACTAATTATTATCACCATCCACTATCTCGATTACATAATCCCTTCCTCATTCAACAGTTAGTACTTGTGTAACAAATGGCTAGCTGACATTTTACTTCTCGCTGTTCAGTGTGTTACCATATGATGCATCCAAATCCTGTTCTGAAGATAACAGCATTTGTTTCCTTATTGGCATGCATGAGGCATTTACTGCAATCCTGTCTCTGTGAGTACAAACCAACCTTCAGCACACCTTAACAGATAAGGTAACTAATCTGAGATGTCCAGGTCATACATGAGGGGGACACATATGAAAAGAAAAAAGTATGAAAGCAGAAGGGAAGAAGAGTAAGTAGGAGAGAAGTGTCAGTTCACCTAACAGGCCATGTTAGGTGTGCCATTGAGACGCTGCTAATCACTGATGAAATACTGAGTTTCTCTGATATTTCTATATGGAAGACGATACTGTGAGATCACTATACTGTACCTTCACAAACATCTTGGCTAAGTGTTAATATACACATCTATGGATATAACCAAATGCATTTTTTTCTTATTAACTGGCATTGCCTAGTTGCTCAGGTTTGCTTATATGGTAAACAAAGACATTTCTCTAAATACAGCTGACTGAAACCCTAAGGACATATTTATTGCAAAGTAAGAAAAATAAAGTGTACCAGTGTTAAAGCTTTTCCATTGCCTCACTGACTACAGATGAAACTGGATCTTTGCAGTGTCATTGCTGCTATAGAAACTACCAGACAACCAAGGTTAACAACATCTGGCAATAGGGCCGTACTTAACGTATGTACTGAACATTGAGAGCTGAGAGGAACGGCTTGATTTTGGCCCACTCTACTGTACATACCTTTAATAAATTTACACAAGCTCACCTGAGTAGCTGCAGACTGACAGGAAGATGAGGAAGATGATGAGACAACAGGAATGTCAGACTGGACAGCAGCCACAGTGGTCGCAGGAGTAAAAATAAGCTGTAAAGCAAGAAAAAATACCTGGTAACAGACTGAAACTTTGAAAATATGTGAAAGAAATGCAATATTTTAAAGAGAGATACATAACTTACACATAGTGATGTACAGCTTCTAAGATTTACTTTTTTTACTTTTAGATGAACTTACTCAAAGAACAATTTATCATGGTAGTTTAAATAAAACTAAAAGATAATAATGTAAAATAAATATCATAATGTAAAATATTTGCTCTACATATTGAGAAAAATCTTTCTCATACATACACACACCTATCATCTTTCATACAAGTATTTTGAAGAGGACTTTCCCTCCAATATTACAAATGAGTGAAACAAAGGCAAAAAAAGTCAAGAGAGCAGCCCAGTATCTACTATATTAAAGAAAGAAAACTTAGATCTTTCAATCTGCCAAAATGTTGTTTAACAAGCAGAGTTGTTATATGAACTTTAACTATGCTAATTAAGTCTCACCGTGAGAACAGGTATCATACAACCAACCTGAAATTACTAACTTCAGAATACCAGCATACTTAACTATCATTAATTTCTTTATGGGCAATATAGCAAAGACAAGCTTTATGGAAGGCTTTGAAGAGAGACCATTAGTCTGTCTTGCATATTTTTAAAGAGATCTCAAATGCAAGGAGCAGCTCAGAAGAAAACACAAAGATGTTTATCTGGAATTGAATTGAGCTGGTGATGAAGCTGTTATTATGAGCTAGCTAGAGATAAGAGTTGACCTTTTTAAAGAAAATTAAAGGTCTTGGTGATGAAGAACAATACATGACTTAGTATGGTTAGCTAGAAACACGGAAAGACAGGTACGATGTTCGAACTACTGAGGCTAGCAAAATGATCTTGCAATACCATTCCAAACAGAAACTACTAGGGTAAGTTTCTCTCTTGAAACTGGGGTATAAAGCAGTTATTCAAATAAGCATGGGATTTGACACTGAGCGTCTGGATGAAAACTTAGTGTAAATGAATAAGAAAACTGTATCAATAATCCCTGTCATTGAGAGAGATTGCTACTACAAAACCCAGCAATGTCATCCCCATACTGCTTCAGCTACCAAGTTGTTAACGCATATTGAAAGGCAGTGACACAAAATGAATTTGTAATTCCTGCTCTGTTAAATAGTACTAGGTGCATTCAGCACCTAGCTTTGCTTACAAACCAGAGACTCGAGAAATCCTTTCACTGGCAAATGGATAAACAGGTGTTTGATCTTCAAGTTATACTACTTTTTCAATAAACATGTAGGAAAACAAGAGCCAAAGAAAAAACTCAACATAGCATAACAGCATTGCTGTGTGTGCCTAAGAAAGATGTCAGAAAAAGAACAAAGGATCACTTTTCCCAAACATACTTCATAGGTGCAATTCCTGCAAGAACTCAGGCCTGCATCTAATTTTATATACCACTGCAGTCGTGGACCTCTGGCTCTGAATCTCTGTGTAGGACAACAGTGATTCTTCCTGTTTCATATAGTTGAACATAACACTCTAGAAAGCTCTGGTCATCAACTCACACAAGCCATAATAGTGTCTTTGGCCTTTACCAAATGCTGGTTGGTACCCAAGCATTCACGTACAACTTCAGTAATTTCTATGAAATCCCACACAGATTGTAAGGTTCAATTCATATGAAAAATAGAGAAAGTATTAAATTAAAAAAAAAAAAAAATCACTAAACAGATTTTTCAAAGTTGCCCATTAGGAAATGGAAATGCCACATTGTCAGGAAATTGCAAGAATCTAATGAGTTTCACATGATCCAAAGAGAATCAAAGGTAGATATCTAACTTGAATTCTAGAGACAATAATGCAAAGAACAGTCTTAGTTAAATAGAAGAAAATGTTAATCAAGCGTCGGAACTCTGAATGTTACCAGTGCATTGGAAAACAATCTACCTTGAATACAGACAGACTCCAGTATTCCCTTCTACATCGCCAGAAAAGGCAGGTGCTCTTTTTCCATTTTTCCCCATGCTTGATCCATTTAATAACTGTAGTACAACCAGGCTAAAAACACTTGAGCAAACTTCACCAGAGAACCAAGCTACAGCAATTCTTTTACTTCTGACATCTACAGTGTTTCAGAAGATACGTATTCACTAATTTGTGACTAAATTCTCAATGCTATCTGAAACTAAAGAAAAATATTTATAACTAATTTATAGAAACAAAAAACCTGAAATGGTTAAAGTGGGTTGTTTTTGGGGGGTGGCGGGTGGAGACGACAGGGATGGACCAAAACCAAGCTTAAGAATTGTAATCAAAACTTACCATTTGAGCTCGTAGATACATTTGAGCCTGGCTGGCACTCAGGGTTGGAGAGGTGCTCCCCAGCAACATAGTCTGTTGGGTGATGCTGCTGCTGGTGGTGTTGGAGGTCTGTGAACGGCTTATTATCTGTGCAGGTGTAGGAGAGGTGGAGAGGTTAATCTAAGGAAACAAAAATATTGCTTCTGTCATGGAAATTCATTCATCCTAGGGTCTAAAGCCAGAAAGCCTTTGACAAAAATGGCAGGGGCAGTTGAAATCTCTGAACTGTAAAGATATCAAAAATATATTGAGCCAATCGTCACAAAACTGGATTCTGGCAAGACTGTACATTTTTATTCTTAAACTGCAAGCAACTGTTTAGCAGTAAATAATAATAAGCAGTTACAAGTATAAACAATGATATTATGAAGTCTGAAAAATATACCTCATAGAAATATACATTTACAGAATATGTAGCATGAGCTTGCAATATTTTAAGAAAAACACCTGAATTCTAATATTTAAGCATCTTTAAACGTTTATATTATCTGACTGGACTGATATCTTCTGTTATGCTTGTTATTCAACCCCATCTGGACACTTCTTTGTGCTGCCATATATGGACTTTGATTCCTCATTCTACATATGCACATTTAAAAATGACTGGAAAGTAAAACTTCCTAGAATTTCATATTAAATGCTCCTGAACAATTGCTCTTTAGCATCTTCTCAAACAAAAGCTGCTGTGTTTTTGGTTTGGGTTTTTTTCCTTATTTTCCTAACCAGTCTAACAGAGTTAAGTGCCCAGCTCTTTTTCATCACTTACTCAAAAGATTTCCTTGAAAAATCCCAGCCCAATTATTACGTTAGTTTAACATCAGACATCTTTAAAGACTTTCCCGCCTAAATTTAATGAATGAATGATTTTACTTCTAACAACTGTAAGCCAAAGCAATGCTATGAGAGCTTAAAAAAATATACAGTTAAATCACTGAAGCTATGCACTGAAGTCATGAACAGCTTGAGGGCATGATTAATAAGCAGGATGTCTGCAGGACTAACAAAGTCCTGCTCAAGACAACGGTAGAACTGTACATAAGAGACTGTGCAAATTACATGTCTGAAGATGCCACTTGAAGAAATACAGCATGAACTGAACACAGAGCTGCTAATAACTGAAACCTGAGCACATGCCTAGAATATGGATAAAGTAATCGAAAGAGCATAGAAGATGCATGATAAAAGATGATAATCAATAAAAGAATGAATGCTATAACATTTAATCAGTTTCTCATACATATATGTGAGCATTGACTTGGATTCTTCAGATTTGGTGCTCTTTAATCACTGATACACAGAGTTATGATTTTAACCTACAATGGTGCCCTGAATAAAGAAACTAATGTGAAAAATCCAGGAAGAAATCATGTAAGAGATGAAAGCTCAGGGAGTGACGCCTGCAGCGGTCTGAACAGTCACTAGTGCTTGTGGAGTGAGCAGCTGCCCCTTGGAGCACCAAGAGTGGGCTGGGACCGGGGAAGCCTCCAACGCCGGCCAGCAACAGTAGCGGCTGGCAGCATGCACCAGGACGATGCTGGAAGCGCGGCCAACACTTACTACAGAGTCGTCGTACTTCTATTTACTGTTTCTGTAATACTAATTTTACACACACAAATTTAAATACTAAAATCTTTTCTGTTTTTCCAAGTAGTTATACAATAGCCAAGAGGGGTTGAGAATGGATGGAGGGCTTTGTTCAGTTACGTACCGAGGTCTGCGACATGCTTGACTGCTGAGTGACACTCCCAGTGGGGGAAGTACATTGCCTCCCACCTGACAGGCTTGCCTAAATAGCAAGAATATGCGTCAAATATTGAAATCAAAAAGTGTTTAAGTGATGTTCATATTATTGCATAAACCATCAGAAACCTCCCTCTCTACCATTACCTCTTCTCTGAGTTAACAGTAAAAATGCTTTACTCAGCAGAATTAGTTTTCAGCAAAGTGCGCTCTGCAGCATGGAATGCTATCTGCAAGGTGCTAAATGCCTTGAATTCCTACCCAATTTCAGGCACTCCGATTCTTGCAGATCAAGACTTGAACAAAAACTATCAGAGGTAAAGTCTATCAGACTGTTAATGATGGAGCTAACTGATCAGCTCCCTACCTGTGGTGCTCAGAACTTTACATGTGACATCATTAAAAACTGTCATTATTAAAACTCACATCATAATTTTTATTATGATTAGAATCCTTTAAAAAGAAAACAAACTTTATAAATGCTGTAAAGAACACCCTCATATTCTAGAATGATAATTTATGTATGCACATCTAGTGTCTATAACAGTACGCTATCCCAGCCCTTCAGATGAATACAGTGATTTAGATTTCTCTATTAACAGACTGCATACCAAAACTTCTTGGCCTTCCCCAACCTGATTTTCTTCGCTCTGTCTCAGTAAGTGCGTATGCACATGCAAAGCCGTCACAAAAATATGACAAATCAATATATTACCACAATCTAATGGAAAAGGTATAGAAGAAAAAGCCAGGAGCATAGAAGAGTCAGTCCCAGTTCTGACAACAAACAGCTATATCCCTGAAGTCTTTAACTCTGTTTTAGCATTTCCATGTGCAAAAGCATTAACAACCATCTCTGCAAGATAGTAGTCTCAATCCAAGGTCAACGGAGGTCAAAGGTAATCTTTCTACTGCTTGAGTTTTCAAAACAGGTCTCCTCCAGTGTTCACTAATGTTAAAAGCTGTGCTTCAGAAACGAAATGTCATTTACCTCCTACATTTCCACACTCAGAGTTAAAACTGATTTTTGCCATTACTTATAATGCAGCCAGACGTGTGGCAAAACACACTAAGATACCAGATGTTCATTATTTTTATTTGATTTCACTAAGATACATTGTTATTCATTGCTCTCCCCATCAACTTTTAGAGAAAATCATGGGATGAAGATTGAAGTAGTCTATTTTTAATATTTATTTTATTACTCTGATGATTTACATGATGCATTATAATGTATGCAATAAAGCATGGAATGGTCGCCTACTGGAGCATCTCTAACACTGGACAAAATCCTCCAAACAGTTTGGAGGAAGATACAATTTAAAATAACAAAGTCATTAAAATATAACAGTGAATTATTGTGAGGCATTAAGCTCAGGCACTTAAGCTGTTATTATGTTTGATAATGCTCTAGAATTGTAGTCCTACTCTAGAAAGTAGTACAACGTTCTTTTTCAGCAATCTTCGCTCTCACCTGTGGTACAGTTGCCAGACTCTGAAATTGGGTACTGCTTAAGTGCTGCTGCTGCAAAGCAGCAGTCTGCAGCATTAGATGCTGCTGTTGGGCTGCATACATCTGCTGGAGGTACTGAGCAGCTGAGCTAGGAGGACGATGCAAGGCCTGCTGAATAACCTGTGATGAATCAGTAGGTAATTAATTACAATTACAAAGTACACACCATGCTGACATGATGCTGAAGTTTACCTTTACAAGGAAAGAAAACCAAATAAATTCTTTTCACGCCAATTATGTCATACTGAACTTGCTCCACCACTGTTCTCAACCAAGTCACAGAACAGTCAACATAAATATATTCACGTTTTCAAGGAAAGCCTGACAATCAGCTGACAACACAGCATCATTCATAACACAACATCCAAGCCTCTTAGGTTCTTGTCAACGAGTCCTACAAAACGTTCTGCTTTCTGAAAGATCAGGATAGTAGGAGAGAGACTCAATTATCAAACCCAGCAGAATGGACCATACAGAGTTTGAGGAGACCTAATTCAAAGAACAGCAAGACGGGGCTGGATCCAAAGCAGCAGTTACACACACAGATACCTCTGGATCCCTGTAGTCAATGTTGGTCAAACAAACAGCTTTATTTTGTAAAGGCTTACGTTAATAATCCATACCCTTGGGGAATGGCAAAACCCCCAAACTTTCTAGCATAGCGTTTCCCCTGCCACGACTCCTTTCCCTCTGCACTAACCACTTTAACCAACGCTCTTATTTTCAGCCAGGTCGAGCTGGTTTTGGTTTGGTTTTGGGAGGCAGGCCCGTACCCTGCACTGTTCTTAAGTGGCCTGATACCCTTTGGCAAACAGTATCTTCTGGAAACCAGAAAGTCAGATATTGAGAAAGAAGACAGCATTAAGAATGGAAACTTAATCTTGTGTAAAGTATTGTGCAATGTCTGCATTTGAGAGCACTGTACAGTACAGGAAAGAATATCTCATAGCCCATTACCTGGACGGCATGCCTGTCAGAGCCGCTGTAGACAGATATCTGTGGCAGCTGTGTCCGGGAAGTGGAGGTGGTAGTGATCGTAGTTGTAGATGCAGAACATGTTGTTGTGTTTGGTTCATTCTCCATAGCTGTGCAGTGTTTGTCCAGCCTGGCAGAATTGAAATAAAAGTGGATAGAATAATGGACAATTTTCAAATGGGTAAGTTTGTAGGATTTGCTATTACTTGATGGAATTTGTTGAGAGATGTGGTTGTAATCATCTAAGATCCATCAAGAGTAGCAGTAGGTGACCAGTTTAGGAATACACACAAGATTTCCAGTAAGCTACACAGGAGTACTGCCGCACCCTTCCCCACAGCACAGAAACTGCCGGCTGACCATTCTGTACATTCAGCAAAACACGTTCTCAGCAAAAATCACTGGTGGCATGCTCTATTTGGAAAGAGATGGAAAGGATGGAGAGAAAAATGCTTCTACTTTTTACAGCAAAACCTCCCCAAATACAGCAACAGTCAAGGAAGAAACTACCTACTTAAGCATCTCTGATGATTCCTCCCCAGCCTTACGAGACTTCCCTCTGTTGCAGAGTACACTCTCCCAAAATGTTGTCTTTAAAACTGAAATGAATCACGTATCTCAACATATGAGGGGTGTTCAGTTTCTTTTTCAGTTTTAGTATTATGATTAACAGGAAATAGTATAGTTGCTGTTTCTTGCTTTTAAAAGGATGTTAAAAAAATGGTGGGGAGATGCGTTTCCTTCTTACAATAAAGAAGAGTTCAGAAAGATAATCACTGAGAGCGCTGCAATGTACTAGAAAAAAAGCAGCATTGCCAAGTGCTTAACAAACTGCTCATTGGATGCTGCATCAAACGGGAACATAATTAGGAGTTTCAACTCACACAGCGAAAAGCAGAATGCAGTGCTGCCAGGCTGCCCCCGTCACTTCTCAGACCATGACTACTTTGCAAGTAGAGAACCGCACATGATGCCGTAGCACCCCATTACTTGGAATAACTAAACTTTTAATAGATACATGGTCACCTAAGGACCTCACGCCTATCGTTGTATTGTATATCTGCATATGTTTTGCCATCAAAGAAAATTCATGGCAATAAAGCATGCTTTAAGAGCAGAGATCCCTACTATTAGAACTGAAGAAAAAATATGTCTTTGTTGTTAAAAATTCAGATGTGTTGTGCATTATTGATGCCATTTGTCTACCTACATTAGAGCACAACATACATAGGTTAACTACTTCAATTGCAATAAAAACAGCATCACTTCTAAAAACACTTTACATTAATTTCACATAATGCTAATGAAAAGTACCTTGAAAAAAAGTCCTGTCTCCTCCAGAGCACATTAAAAGCACATCAAAGTATTTACACCTACAACTTGTCTAGCTAGTTTTAGCAGAGTTATGCAACCAGTTAAATTAGCCTAAGAAAACAACACTGGATGTTTACTTCCCTTCCTTCTCAGCCACAGTTTATATGTATTATTAGTGAGATGTGCAACGTATCACACTCTACCAGCTATTCCATCAGAAGTTCACCCCGTGAGAGCTGTTAATCCTTTAGATGAAAGCGTCTCATTTTCAAAAATAATTTTGTCATTGCCCAAATTGTTCCCGCAGTGGATGCACAAGGAAAAGAGGAAAGAGCTCCCAAACTGTTGTTCAGCGTGGCCTGGCGCTGAGGTGCATCTCCAGTCCTCCTCCAACACCTGCCTTGGGGCCGGTACGAGATGCTTACGGGCCACCCCTCAGTCCTACTGCGGCACAAACACCAGGCAGCGCAGCACTAAGGCGCGGAAACCGCGTGCCCTCTTTCGGCTGAAGGAATAGTAAGGTGTTTCAACAGATGACACTTGTTAGAAACCTCTCCTCTCTTGAAGTGAGAAGTGGAATGTTTAAGGGAGAAGAGGAAATACATAAAAAAATATCTTGTTTTAGCACGGAAACCAAGAATCCATTACAATTCAGCAGATGGATATTTTATGACAGAAAGTATAAAAACCATTACAGGCTTAAAATCAGACTGCCTCTACTGCATAGCTTTCATTTACTTTACAACGCTGTATATGCAGAGACCACTTCTAGTTATGAAAAAAAAAAAATCTCTGATACAATTGAAAATAGTCTTCTGGAATTGTTCAGAGTACTCAACAATATCAAAAAGGGAAAACTCCTAACTTATAGTAAAATTGATTTTGTTAAATGCATGACAAGGACCTTACAACAATGCTGCGAGCAACTTAAAAGAACCTCTGTAATGCAAAATAAGTTTTAGAAAATGCACCGAATTCTGACTTTAAAAACCCACTGTGCATTTAAGCAACCCCAAAATACAAAGCACAACAGAAAACTATATTGAAAACAAGTATTTATTCAAGTAGTAACAGTATAAGACACCACATAATTTCAAATTACACTGTGCATAATGTGCAAAATTCAGAAGTTTCATTCTCTTTATATTTTTTGGTCAAAGCAAATATCTGAAGTAAAAAAACCCCTTATTTTATACCAATAACGTTCAACCACCTTCACAGTGGATACACACGTCACTACTAACGCTTTAGAAAGTTTGACTTTTGGTAGATGTCATGGTAATAGCGAACACTGCTGACAATCTGCAACTCTAACTAGTACTTGAAAATAGTTGGTTTTGGGTTTTTTTTTTTTTACATCTATGGTTTATTCTTATTCTTTCCATTCGTGACCTCTCCTTACAACTACAAGGATACAAAACACAGACAACAAATGAAAATTTCCTCCAAGTCTAATCCCTATAGGCATTTTTGTATATGACTGAAGGCTCCAAAATAAATCCTCTCTCCCTTCACTCTAACTACAGCATAGGCCAACCTTGCCCAAACCTTGGGATTTCGTGTTTTTGTTTAAAAAACCAAAAATTAAAAAAAGAGTTGAAACTATGCTCTGTGGAATCACAACCCACGCCACACGCTGCAACTTGCCCGCGAACCGGCACGGAGCGACCCAGCCCGGGGCCGCCCGGGCCCGGGGGCCTCCGTGGCGCTGAGGGAGCCCCGCAGGCAGCGGCAGGGCCCCGGGGCGGCGGCGGCCGCGCTCCCCGCCGCAGGCCGGGCCCGCCGGGCTGACCCGCCCCCTCAGCCCCTCGCACCGGGCCGCGGCCTGGCCCAGCCCAGCCCAGCCCCGCCGCCACAACCGGCGGCCGCGCTCCGGCCCAGCGCCCCCGCCCGCCCCCTCAGCGGCCCCGCGGGCGCCAGCCGCCGCCGGGGAGGGAGAAAAGGCGGGCGGGAGGGGAGGCACCCTTCTCCCCGCCCGGGGCCGGCCCGCCGCCGGGGCGCTGTCAGGGCGCGGGTCCCCGCCTACGCGCCCCGCCCCGCCGCGGCCTGGCCGGGGCCTGCCGCTGCCGCTCCCCCTCCTCCGCGCGTCCCGCCGGGAGACTCGCCTCGGACAAGCCGCTCACTCCGCTTCCGCCATCTTCTCGCCTCCCTCAGGGGGAGGCGCCGCGCAGGCGCGGTGGGCGCCGCCGCCGCCGGCGGGCACGTGATGGCCCCCGCCGCCATGTTGTCGTCGCAGCCGGGCGTCGTCCGTGAGGGGAGGTGGCGGCGGCGGAGGGGCCTGGGCGTCCCGGCGGAGGCTCCCGGGCGGCTGTCGGGTGGCCGTGAGGTAGCGACTGGCTTCACGTTAGTGCAGGAAGGTTGTGGTGGGGAGCAGCGGCCCGGCTGTGGTGAGGGGTCCGGCCTCCCTCAGGGCCCACCGCTGTTGTCCCAAAAAGCAGGGTTCTTCTACCTGGTGTGCAAAAAGCTGAATAACACCCAGAGTCGAGATGTTTGTTTATGTCACGTCTGTGCAGAGATGGGTAACTAGGTGGTAACTCCACAAAGCTAGCACCCCTTGCTTAGCATACAGTGACATTTTATACATTCTGAGTAGCTGTTATCAGTATTTTCACAATTCCACGTGTTCATCCCTGCTTCTGTTGGTTCTCACAGGCCTCGTCTCCACTTAAAGGTGTGTATTAAATCTACAGAGCATGCTCAGTGTGTAGGGGTCTTTGCTTGGGCCAGGGGCTTCATTGCTGGAGGTGTGGTTTTTATTGTGTTACTTAGGATAGTTCACTTGTGGTTGAAGTGATTCTCACTTTGGCTTTGTCAGCGGCCTTGTTTTCTCGTGCTTATCTTGGTATTTCCTTGCTAGACTGTTTTGTGGTGTCTTCCTCTTTCTTCTCTCAGGCCAGGTCTTGTTAACTGTTTACAGAGGTTGATTAACATCCACTGCCTTAACATCCTTTGTCTTATTTCTCGCGTACCTCCAACAGTGCTGCGTGTTTAGCCGAGCACGGCAGCAGGGACAGTTAATTTTCCCGTGGCAGTGGTACAGTTGAGCTGTACGTTGCCAGGGCCCCTATGGCAAATAAGCTTTACTTACTTCATGCTTTAGCTACAGTAGGAAAATGAAGGAGGTGATACGTGCTGTTTTGAGAGTGCTTTTGGGATGTTAAGATCAGGAAAATATATGCTTGTAGTGCTTTTCCACATTGGCTGCTCAAGGACCTCGGCAGCTCCAACCAGGATGCTGGTGGTGAACTTTTAACGTCTCTGAGGGATATGAAACACAAGAGTCTCTTAGCCCCGTTAGCTTAGCTTTCAGTTCCTCCCTATGAAATGTTGGCCCTGAGACTTTCCCTGCCATGGGGAAGACCACCCCTCCCTCCAAATTGACCATAATTGATCTGAGTTGAATGGATTCCTGTCAGTAGGTGGTAGCAGCTGCTGCGTATTACCTGGCATAGATGGGCAAAGCCCAATATCCATAAGAACAAATAGCCACGATACCATGTAGGTCTAATTAAAATCTTACATGGGACATCTTGACAAACTCAGCAGCTCGCCCTCTCTTCCTCACAAAATGTCTTCCTGTGATGAAGAAATACCTTTCTATGTTCAAATTACATAACAGTATTACATAGCCTCCAGGTATACTAGTATTTTCAAATTTTCTTGTATTCTCAACGATAAAGAAAGTGGCTACATTGGACAGAAGTGCTGGCTCATGGCACTTTAAATATTTGACGGAGAACCAGTTGTGTGAGTGAAAATGAAATCCGTTAAAAATTTGATAACAGTAGGAACAAATAGTAAAATGTAGCTCAGCAATACTTCTTTCTGCAGTTAGGTTGCTGTTTCCTCACATAATGCAGTTTGACCAACTGATAACTGGACATGAAGGGGGGGGAAAATGCCAGACGTCTAGCAGCTAGTTGGGATAGATACGTACTTTGCAAAGAAAAGAATCTTGGCAAGTGTCTTACAGAACTGAAATACCTTCCAAAGCGTTATAGATGAGCTTAAACTGTTGAAGGGTGAAGCAGTCACACTGACCGCAAGTGGACTGCCTGCGATAATTAGTGGCAATTTACTAGGTCTAATGAGGATGTCTGGTTTCTGTAAAAGATTGTATGATGATTAAGTAGAATAGGAATTTTCATAGGTTGAAAAAGAAGGTGTAGGGAAAATGAAGACTTGTGCTGAAATACTCTTGGAGATCCAATAGGACATAGAAAATATGTTGGAAGTCCTGGTGCAAGACACGGGTGAGTTCAGATACAGCAAGGTACTTCCTGATGTAAAAAAAAAAAAAAAAAAGTAAGATTGGGTGGAGCAAATAACTTTCTTCTGAGGAAAAAAAAACCCCAATGGCTACAGGAAGGGCAGGTAGCATGTAAAAAAATTCTGTACTCTGTAACCACGCCGAAGGTAAACAGCAAATAAGGCCTTAAGTTATTTTATCACCAGTATGAGAAAGAGCAAGGTGTGTTGACTGGAAGTGCCAATCTCCCGTAGCAGCCTGTAACTGAACATGAAAAAGCCGAACTCCACGCTGCTCTAATACAGCCAAGCAGATGCGATGCAGATTGGAGCGTGGAGGGGGCAGCGGAAAAAAGGAATTGTTTTTACTGGCACAGAAGAAAACAAAGGTTCCCTGTTTCTTAGGATTGCCAGAACCATCCGTCTGTTCAGGAAGCGTTGGGCAATATAAATACGTGTTATCAAAGGAGCTATTGATGTATTGTTAAACAGGCAAAGTGGGAAGGAAATACTACTTGCGGTGATAAGGTGGCTTATGATTAACAGTTCTAATAAAATACCTTTTATTAACCATCCCACTTCACCCCCCTTCAGTTAAAAAGCATCCTTCCTCTTTCTTTTTTAAAAAATGTCTTAGCCATATGGTAATTAAAGCTTCACCTGAACTGAATATACTGTCTTGTGGGCTGTGCACATTGCAGGAATTCTTTAGAATTCTTACAGAAAACATTTTAGTCGACAGTAGCTGTAGGAAATGCATCGCCATTGCTTCTGAAGAGCTCCGGTTGCCCGCCAGCTCCGCGCTGCTGCTGAAGGGCAGCACGCAACCTCTGCAACGCTTTGCTGTCAAAACCCTGACTTTTCCACGGCTCCTCTCACATCAGGGGGGTGGTGACAAAATCCGCGGAGGAGTCACGGTATCAAACCGATGGCAAAGGAGCATAGGCGTGTCCCAGCCTATTTTTGCTGGTGGCAGTGATGGGTTTGGTTCTACGTGAGAGCTCAGCCGGAGAGCTCGCTGCGCTGCTCGCCACAGGGCGCCGCTGCAGGCCCTTCCTGGCCTTCAACGGCGGCCGGGCCTGTCGGTACCTCGGTAACAGGGCCAGCTTTCCTCCTTCGCCCCTTCCCCTCACCGTGCGGTGGGGCCCTGCAGGCACCCAGAGCTCAAAAGAGGGCCCCGGCCCGGCCGCCGCAGCTGCCCGGGAGGCGAGGGGCTGCCGGCCGCCTGTGGCTCCCGGGGCCGCGGCGCCGCCTCCTTGCCGCCTCCCCGCCGCCCAGCGTGCCCCGCGGTGGGCCGTACCAAGTGGCGGGGAAGCGGGGCCATCAGGGAGGCTGCTGGAGCCGCCCGCCCCGGCGGCTTCGCTGCGGGGATCCCGGCTGCCTCTGCGCCGCCACCCCCGCCTTCCGCCTCGGCGTGGAGCGTTCCGCTCCGCAGGTGTGCGCGGGGAGAGCCCACGGAGCTCCCCGGGGAGGGGGGGGGGGACGCGACACGCGAGGCGTGGCGGCCGCCTTCCCCGGGCGGCGGAGCTGCTGACCGGCCGCTCCCGGAGCGGCTCCTCCTCCATGCGGGGACAGTCTCCGCGCTCCCCGCCTGCGCCGTCCTGCCCGGCTCCGCGCTCTCCCCTGCCCCGGTACTTCCCCCCCCCTCCCCCGCCGCCGTGGTCCCGCCCGCCCCGGGCTGGCGCCGTGAGGCGGGGGCGGGGTCGCGGCGCGCTCGAGGGACGGCGGCGGCTGCGCGACCCCCGCCGCCTCCCGCCCCGCCACCCCCGGCCTCCCCTCGCCCGCCCGCCCGGGCGGAGCCGCCCGCCGCGGGGAGGGGATGCCGACGCAGCGGGACAGCAGCGGCAACAGCACCATGTCGGCTCCGGGCGGCGGAGGGGGCGGCCTCGGCGGGGACAGCGCCCACCAGGTCCGGGTGAAAGCCTACTACAAGGGGTGAGTGAGGGCGCGGAGCCCCGGGGACGGAAGGTGAGGCCCGGGCAGGCGGAGGGGCGGCGGCCGGCGTGAGGAGAGGCTTTCACCAGCGCCCGGGGCGGCGGGGCGGGCGCCGCGCTGCCCGGCCCGGTCCCTCGGGAGCGGCGGGGTCCGAAGGAGGCTCCTCTGCGGGGTGCTCGGGGCGGGCTCCCCGCCGGTGCCGGCGTGTGGGGGCTGGGGAGCACCCCGGCTCTCCGCCCGTGACCGAAGTCGCGGCTGTCGGCCTTGTCAGGGCTCACCGCCCGCGGGTTTCTGTCAGCGGCGGCTCCTACGGCGCGGCGTTTTACACACCGGGCGTCCGGTGCGCCTGCCGTAACGTTACGGACTCAGGTCCTGGGTGTCCGCTTACTTGTGGGGAAAAGAAAAAGAGGGAAGGAAAAAAAACCAACCCACAACTAGGCAGCCGCCCTAAAATGGCTTTTGAGGGCTGCCTGGGGCCCGCACGGGCTGGGCACCCCCGGGTCTCCGTCCTGCCGCCGCGGCGTTCCCGGTAAACAGGGAGGCACCGGAGCGGCCTCCCCTGCCCTGCTCGCCCTGCTTCCCGCGCACCCCGGGGCCTCTTCCCCGTCGGTAACAACCGCTTGTTCCCTCGTAACACCGTACTGGGGACGCGCACCGAAAGTCATACTTAAAGAAATATGTCCAGGGTCCAGCGTTGGTGCTGGTCTCTGCATGCTAAGTGATATGCACGTCTCAAGGAGGAGGGTGTTTGGATGAAAAACCTATTTCATCAGGTTTTAGGCTGTTTCCCAGGGACTGAGAGACTTCTGAGGGAGCCTGTGAACAGTGGCTAAGACTCATCTAGTGTTAATTATGCTTCTGCTGTAAACAAAAATGCTAGAGGTCTGCACAACGAAAATCTGAATGTTGCCGGTCTAATTCAATGGCTCTCCAACAATAACATATAAGGCAAAAGAAGTCTTCTGCTTTGGGTTCACAGCCCCCTGTTAAATAGTAACAGTTACAGGACCTAACTTTAAAAGTTTGAATGCAAAGGTTGACAGTGGTTCATTGGGCCATTAGGGTTGAGAGGAGGTGATCTAAGCAGAAAAAAATGTAAGTTGCATTTTTGGATTAAGATTGAACACACGTTCCCGACAGCTTCCTTCCAGTTATCTGTATTAAGTACCAGAAAAGATTTATTACATCTACAGTATTTACTCTCTGGTATCTCTAGCTTTATAATTTTAAGGAGAGGTATAGAAACCATGCTGAGCATTTGGTATTTGCTACCATGTTTAATTTCTAGCTTGTGTCTGCTTTGGGGCTTTTCTTGACAAAAGTCTATAGAAGTACTGCGGAGGCTGGCACAATGTGTGGCTTTAAAGGACATGTGAAACACTGTCACAGTAATAGTATGTGAAATTCAAAGCTCTTTGGTTTACGGTCCCTTTAATTCACCATTTCTTAAGGACGTGGAGATGCCCCAGCTATCAGCTGGCAGAAGTGTTCATTTGGTCAGGCAGTGAACTAAGGTGGGAACTGTTCTGGGTTAAAACCATTTATTTTTCTTCGGCTGGGTCAGTTTTAATCTTGATCGTTTCCACATCCAATCAACGTGAATTCTTGCACAGGGAGGCTGTGGTGCAAGAACAGAGGGAAAGCAGCTCAGGGTTGTGGGAGTGAGGAAGAAAACTGCTACATTGGATAGGAATGCTGGCTCATGACACTTTAAATATTAAGTAATAATTTCACAGACACTGGAATGTTTCTTTTGAGTCTCATCTGTTGACTTTTTGTCTGTTAATTCAATTACCAGTTTACTTTTAATAACACTGAGTCATTTAGGGTGTTGGTTAACCATTGTGAATACCAACAAACTAACAAGTTGAATTCCTTAGTCATGATTTGTTTTGAGATCTAAACAAATTATTCTCTCCACATTCTTACAACAGAAGGTCTCATGCCTGCTTCGCAGGCTAGCACTATCAAGAAGTGGGTATCAAAGCAAAACACTTTACCTGCACTTACACTGGAATGACTTGGAGACTGAGGATCTAAATGCTGATATCAAAGGCAGCATTTTCCCCTTTTGTCAAATAAACTGTCTCAAGGTTAGAGCTGGATAGAGGATTTAATGGGAAATAGTGTTAATCGCGAAGTGTTGATCTCTTGTAATTTCATTTTAATATAAGCATTTAAGTGGGTTGTAGAAGTTATTGTGAAAGTCTTGCTAGGAAGGTCTTTTCAACTTCCAGAAGGAGTTTCTGGTTAAAGAAAAAAAAAAAAAACAAACCAGAAACTCAGAAGCACAGATTCATTCTTGAAACGGTTGGGAATCCGATAGTCAGGATATTCGCCTGGGGCTCGAGACGCTGCACTTACCGACTCAGAGCAAAGAGCCGAACCTGAATCCCCAAAACATTGCTTGGTCTGGCCAAGAGCCTAATTGCTTTTCTCAGCCAAGACAAAGACTTTCATGAAGAATTCTTTGAAGGGTCTTTGTTTCATTCAACTGTGCAGTGGTAATTCTTTATCTTAAATTCATGAAATATGTAAAACCAGGAAGGAAAATTTTCCTAAAATGAACAAGAGATCATGAGAATAAGAGGATGGAAGTTCCTGGAGACTTGGGAAGTAGGGCATTAGGTTGAGTTTATCCAGGTATTTCCTTCTCTCAGGTAAGTCACGCTTATCTTTCTCATAGGGCTGGTTGTTTGAAATATTGAAAAGAGTCTTATCTATTTTAGAGTTACCGTAGTCTGTGTATGTAGTAGAGGTTCCTGAGTGAGTTCTTAGGAATTTGACTCTATTATACCGAATGTTTACATGCTTTTTTTGTTGATACACTATCGAAGTGTACCAGCTTCAAATGTGTGGCACTGAACAGCATCTGTAATTACAACTGTTTCAGCTTTCTAATATTATTCAAAGCTTACCTTTTGTCTTATCTCATTTGTTGGAGATGCTTTTTGTCAGTTCAGTACAAGGAGCTATTCTATCATTAATACATATGGGGAGGATTGCATTGTAGCAGTAGAGAACAGGTAGGAGTAATACACTGCTTGTGCAGTAGGAATCCTGTGGAATTAATGTTGTTGACTTAAAAACTTGAAGAACCATTTTTCTGTCATGATTAGAACTGCTAGCTTGCGTTCTTCCAGTGCCTGACATAGATTTTGCACTGTTTTAACGATGTGGGCTGTAATGTAGGTTAGACTTCTAATACAGTTAAAGGCATCGATTACCAATGCTTTGCCCACCTTCAGTTTGATTTGGTTCAAATGAAGAATACTCCTGGCAGTCCTCTCATGATACATGTTAAATTGGCTTCTTAATTTTAATATGTTTACGTGAGTGGGAAAAGTGGAAAAAAAACCCTTCAATTTTATTTGTAAAATCAAAATGTACCTCCATAAATATTTCCGGGAAATTAATTTCTTAAGAATTTTTGAGTTCTCGCATCCTTTCTTTATATTCTCTGTCGTGAGCACTTTCTGATCAATTCTTCAGCTCAATGGCTTTTGTTGTCTGTTGAGAATCAAGTTCCACATAGGAGAGTGTTCAGCTTAAGAAAGATTTGGTTTAAGCCTATGAACACATTTTCCACCCCTTCTTGCTGTTTCAACATTGATTTAATTTTCTGGTGATGTATTTTCTGTAATCAGAAAAACAGATTGCAGGAGCAGGCAGTTTGAGACCTCAGACTTCCACTGAGGAAAGAGATGCTTTGAATTGTTCTGAATGGCAGCGCCTGCACCTTATGGTACTGAAACGATGCTGAAAC
The DNA here is from genome assembly GCA_020745775.1 of Theristicus caerulescens. Lineage (NCBI taxonomy): Eukaryota > Metazoa > Chordata > Aves > Pelecaniformes > Threskiornithidae > Theristicus > Theristicus caerulescens. Next base: position 4,608,067 of record CM036565.1, on the reverse strand, counting down.
AGCAGAATTCTCCAGGAGTCTTGTTAATTTCAGTGAGCTGTAATTAGACATTATCAAAAGCCTTAATGACTGACCAAGGTGTGTGATAAATATGTGGATATGTAGATAATATGTGATCATGTATCTATATTTCCACATACATAATATGTAATAGCTATATTAGGCTGCAGGTGGAAAGATCTAAAGCAGTAGTCTCTGTTCTTGCAGTGGATTGTTCTCTCACAGAAGTTTAAGCTCAGAAGTGAAAAATGAGATATGGGTATTGAATTGCATTTAACTCTTGGCATTGGGGTTTCTTTGTTTTGTTTAGTTGGTTGGTTGTGGGTGGAGTTTTTTTTCTTAAAGGATGTTATGGCTGTTGGATGATCTGTAAAAGAAAAGGCATGAGAAAAGCTGTTTGATTTCAGAGGAAAGGTGGGGAAGGTAGTGATGAGGTTCATGGTCTTCTAGAGGTATTTAAAAATCTGTTCTCTAGTGTTCGTGTTTAGATTTTACCATTTGCATTTCCTCAGTCTTCCTATGGTTTATCTTTTACTGATTATTACATTTGCAGGGTATTGATTCAGGCAGGCCTTTTATTAGCATGAATAAAACGATCCCTTATTAATATTTATGGAAGATACAAATGACAACATTTTAACTGGAAGTAATTCAGGACAAGTACCCTCTTGTTTATTTGCATGTTTCCTACTCACAGGTCCCTGATTAAGACCTATTATAATAGTACTAAAACAAATTCTAAAAAACCTGATGCTTCCACAGCAAGAGTTAACTGACACATCCAGATGTGGTGGTGCAAGGGGTGTGCTTGAATCAGATTTTCTTCTGATTCCCTGTGTGTGTCATGAGGAGACAAATAAGGATATTATGCCTTGGAATAGCTTTAAAACAAACATGCTTATTAAAAGCAGCGCATAAGCTTATCTTCATCAGAAGGAACGGGCCATTTTCAATAATTTTTTTCCCACGTCTTAGTGAAAGAAGGCATTTTGTATTTTTTCGTGTAAGGCAGCAGGCTATGGTCCCCATTAACTTTCCTTTGTTCTTTAGCTTAGCCTACTAATTTTTGTTCAAAATGCCAAATTTCTTCTCAGTAGAGTTTAACTTTGTCTTAGCTTGAGTGTATACAGCTTTTTCCTAATGAAGACATCATCAATGTGGTGTTAGGTGCAAGAAGTGTGGAAAACACCATATAATGTGAAGGCGTGATAACAGAACCACTCTGGAAGTGAGACCTGCGGGTAGAAAACGTCAGTGTTATCAGTATAGTTAAAATGGCAAAATAATCTTTCCGTTTCTGTGTTATGTAAAGCTGGCTTCGCATCTGTCGGAAAAGTGGGCTAGATGTTGCTTACAGAACCTTGTTCATACTTCGATACTTTTCATACTTCGATAGTTTTTTTTTAATATATTGCTATTAGTTAGGGTTCTCTGAAAGACCAATTAGTGTTTGTCATAACAGAGACTGTAAGATCTTCCAAATATATTTCATAACTGTCTGATACATGTCCTGTTGGAGGTATTAGAGTAGTAATTCAGAGAACTTGCTGAAATTCTAAAATAATTAAACTCTCCTTTTATTTGAAGGGCAACTGTTTTGCTACTTGAAGGTAGCAACGAGTAGGAAGAGGTTTTTTTCAGTTGGTACCAGCTTTTACTTTATAGATATGGAAGGATTCCTGGGCTGTTCAGTGCATCTTAACACTGTGACTTTTTCTGTTCACTGTAGTACAGATAAATCTATTTTAAGTGGGCTTGAGTTATCAAATTTGAAAACCTGCTGAACATTTTTTGCTAATATATAGGGGTTTTTTTAATCTTCAGTTTTTGCTAGAGCATCAATGCTTACAGTCTCTTGAGATCATGGTCTGTCACCTAACTCTTTTTGCTTGTCTGACAATGTCATCTAGTCACTGCTGCTTTTAACATACCCTCTCCCATTACTGACTAGTTCAGTCACAAAATAAGCTGCCATAGTTGAAATACTTAACTCTGGCTTCTCAGCGCCCTTCAGAACTTAACTTTTTGTTTAAGAAAATATTCCAAAGTGAATATATCTGCACTAAAATGTGAATAAATGAAGGGATGGTAAACTTCAGCACAAAATCAGTGAAGTTGCTAAGTAAGCAGTGCCTTATTTCCTTCCCTGAAAAACAGGAAATACAGGTTAAGACTTTGCCTCCTAATACAGCCTCGTGGGCTTCTCTTTGGTTGATGCCTGTGTATCTGCAACACTAACGTGCTGTTAAATCCGCCTCGGTTCGTAGAGACAAACGTTGGCACTGGGTTCGCAGTTTGTGCATTTTGAGAGAGGATGCAAAGGGAGAACTTTGTATTGGAGAGAACACGGTTTGCCTTGTGGGATGGGCGCAATCGGGCGTTTCAAACGAAGCCCCGTTTGCCCCAAAGTACTGTATTGTGTCTAAATACTGGGGTCCAAAAATTGTTTTGTTTTGCATTTCATCTCGTGTGGAAAGCAGAGGAGCAGTTCCTCAACCAAATAATGTAGCTGCTTTTTAACCGCTTTATTCGGATTTATTGAAGAGGTGTCATTTCACTATCCTAACCATTTCCTGGAGTCTTTCCCTAACTAAACTAACTCTGATCATGCTTATAAATCCCGAAATAGGCTAGCTGTTCTTCTGGAGTGCTTAGGAATTGCTAGTTTATTTTATTCATGCTGCTGAACTTAAGGGAGCCTCAGGCAAGCATGTTTATCGCATGTGTTCTTTGCCATTCCTGAAAACAGTTCAGGTTCAGTGACCACAGTATGTTCTGTTAAGTCACCTTCTTGATACGACTCTGCCCGTGCACGAGATGATGTAAAGACATTTAACTTGCTGCATATGTACACTTTAGTCTGGTAGGTATGTTGATGTGAATTTTGACCAGATATAAACTTTGTTGCTTCAAATATTCTTTTTCCCCCACCAAATAGTGCCGGTGGCTGGCACCAACTGAAACAAATCCCAACTAGCTGAGGTTTTTATGGGAAGATTAGTCTCATAGCTCAAACATTGGGTTTATACGAGATGTTTGAAGAGTAACGTTGTAAACAGCCTTCTCTCTCTTTTTTTTTTTTCCTTCACCTTCCTCTGAACTGTGTCTCTGAAATCCTTTGTTTAAAGGCTTGCAACCCTGAGTCACCTGTTCCCCTTTAAGGCCCAGCAAATACCAAGACAATGGGTCAGCATTTTATGTTAACATATTTAAAACACCAGGTTAACTAACTTCTAATCTTAATTATAACAGAAATACCCATCCTGCATAACAGTAAAGTAGTAAATTTTAATTCTAAGTATATGTGCCTCTGTCAGCCTTCTCTGTCATTGCGGTGAAGCATCATGGGTCTCTTTTTTTTTAAAGGCACTTTCAATATTTGGAGCAGTCCCCCCTAATCCCCTAGGAAACCTGTTTAATATTTTTCATTAATTTCTCATAACATCTACACAATTAAAATTTATTTGGAGAAGATGTATACGTTCTTACAACATTTTGATATCTAACAACAAAATAACAGTTAAAGAGCAAGCAAAACCAGCAATATGTTAATAAAGTCCTTCAAAATTTTTGCAGCGTTTCATTCTCCAGTTTCAACTGGTATAATATGTCTCATTTCTGTGTGTGGTTAATATCTGCTGCAGCTCACTTCATAGTTATTTGGGCATTTAAATCTTAACTTTTCTTAAGCGGGTACATGGAGGATTAAATGTCAAGTAGTTGGTAATAAAAATCACTTGGAGCCTGACGTTGCTATAGGAAAGGAACTTATGTGCTTTATTTTACTTCAATATTTTTTTAGGGTGCTGCAGCAGGGATGGGTTTTATATTAGTGGTATATGGAAGGTGTTAGAGGTGGTGATCAAGTGCTACATAGTTTCTCAAATTTATTTTTCTCTTGCTCAGGGACATCATGATAACATATTTTGAACCTTCCATCTCATTTGAGGGACTGTGCAATGAAGTTCGAGACATGTGCTCCTTTGACAACGAACAGCTTTTCACCATGAAGTGGATTGATGAAGAAGGTAAATCAATGCTGATCAATATGTTGCTCAGCTTTCTAGCTTTCCTCTCCCTTTCATCTTTTCTTTTCCCTCTGCTGTCATAAGATAAGCTTACAAAACATACTTCATAAGTGTATTTCTAGGAATAGTAAATCAAAAATAATGGTTATCCAATGTCTTTGTAAGTATATCTTAATGAAAAGGTGGTTGTTTCATTTTTTTTTTTAAGCAAATAAAACCTCAGTGACTATGAAAATGTGAATTCAATGTTAGGATTTCTTATGAAAGGAATAGAAAATATTCTCTTCTACTGCTGAAGACGACTATGGTTTCCCTTAAGTCTTAAATCTTTGAAAAAGAGTTAAACTAACCTTAAATTATACAAATTACAGTATTTTTCTAAAATATTGATATAATTTAATATATAGTTGAGTTGTATGTGTAACCAAAAACACTATATTTTGAGTGTTTGTATCAGCTGTTACTTTAGCAACCTAAAGTCTATTAACACATAGCTACTGATAAAACTTTCTAAATATTGAAAGAGAAATTACTTGCCTGAATTATGTATGTAACTTTTCATCAAAGTGCAGTAACAACTTTGACTGAAAACTCTTGTCATCTCTAGCGCTTATGTTATCCGTGTTAAAGTTTACCTCGGATGAAAAAGAAGTTCAGAGTCTTGTTTTCCCTTCTCCTTAACAGATGTAGTCCAGTTGAGCTGTATGTGTACATTAGTTATTTTTGGAAAAGGTTATTTGTAGTTCCTATTTTCTTTGTGGAATTGGTGTATTCTACACAGGTTTTGAGCTACACCAAAGAGACATCTGAATTATGAAATAGCTGTTGAGTTATTTTAGCATGCTAATTACTTGATGCAATACATAAAGGCCATAATGTGCAGTGATTTGTTGGCAGTGATTAGTATTTGTATGCAGTGATCAGCATAAATGGTGCTTATAGAACTTGTTTCCTCCCCTTCTCACAGCTTTCCCATTCAAAATTGGGTGAGTTCTAGTTTATTCAGAGCTTAAAGCTAAACAAAGCTGATTTTTGGAAGTGCTATAGGGACAGGTGTGTTGAAGATTATGTGGTCTTGGGAGTCTGAGCAGGTTTTCTTTTTTTTTTTTTCCCCTTCCTCTCATTATTCCGAAGTTATTTATACCAGGCAGATGCAGTAGAGTGAAATGAACGTTTATGACTGAACTGTGCAGTGGTGCTATTTGAGTTGAACATTTACTTCATAGTAAGCTGGCTGTTTTGTTTTATCTTGAGGAAGATAATAGACCTCTCACTGAAGAGGAAGAGTCTGCAGTGTCAGTCACAGTAAGAAGTAGATATCTTTTTTTACTAAAACATTTGTAGAAAATTTTGTGCAGATTCAATAATTTACTTGAAGCAACAGTTTGTTCTGTCTCAATTTCTGCTCTTTAATTAGAGATAGGCTTAAAAAAAAAAGGAATGCTGCAGTTTGCATTATTTTCATGTATTCACATAGGATTCAATTTTCACAAGCAATCTGTGTTTGCCTTAATCATTGACTTCCAGTTTAATGTCAGTGGAGAAAAAGTTAATTTGGCAATGAGGAGTGTGTTTAAAAAAAAAATCCCCCCATCTTTATTATGAGTAATTCTTGCATCTACAATGCGTGGCTTCTTGCCAAGACCCCTGCCTCCTCTCTTCCTCTCTCTCCACCACTCTCTAGTGTTTTCAGGTGGTATTCTTTCTAGAAACTCATCATTTGCTTTCTTGGAAAATTCCTGTCTCGCATCCTCTTCACTAAAACTGAAGTTCACTTTTTAATAGTAGCATGAGGAAATGTGAGTACTGGGGACTGGTACTTGTTATACTACTACTCATGCTTCGTGTGGTATAGGACAAGATATGGTGTCTAGGCCATCTCTTCACTGATTCCTGACTGAACTGCTTGATCAGATGTGTGACTAAACTGCATTTACCTAGTCACTAAGGTTTTTATTATTTGTCATATACTAAATGTCTTTTTAGCCTTTGCAAGATGCCTCAACCTGCGCCAGGGCAGGTTTAGGTTGGATATTAGGAAAAACTTATTTACTGAAAGAGTGGTCAGGCCCTGGCACAGGCTGCCCAGGGAAGTGGTTGAGTCCCCGTCCCTGGAGGTATTTAAAAGCCGGGGAGATGTGGTGCTTGAGGACATGGTTTAGTGGCGGACTTGGCAGTGATAGGTTAACGGTTGGACCTGATGATCTTAAGGGTCTTTTCCAACCTTAACAATTCTATGATTCTATACAGAACATTGTGTATAACTACTTCTATTTCATAGAGGTAATGGCACACAAAGGCAGACATAATTTAGTTGGGTGGAATCACTTCAAAAAAATGCTCTGATGCAACTGGAAAATAGAATTAACTTGATTTAATTTTAGACAAATTTCTGTTTTATCTGTATGTGGTCAGTTTGTCTTACCTCTGTCTTCTGAAATGCCCTGTAGGATGGACCACGAGCCTTATGTTTGTGTTCAGTCTGTTGTTTCGTGCTGCATAACTCGAAAGTAAATATTTTCCTATGACACTTAGCCCAGCTGTCTTTGGCTGCAAAATTGGTACTACTCTGAACTTGTGGAAAGAGTATGTCTATAAACCTTCAGTTCCTCCTTCGGAGCTCGGTGTGTGTTCTTGAGAGCCTCCTTTTGTTCTGCCAAACACAAAACTGTTTGCACAGGTGTCAGAAACAAATGAAGAAAAACTGGTTTGTTGATTCTCGTAGTGAGTCTGAATAAATGTAATTGTTCCTTCTCCTCCCCCCGTGCTCTGCACTGCGTAAGTTTGTGCGGTGGGTAGGCAGTTTGGTGTCCAGATAGGCTAATTGTAGGGGGGAGGTGGTATGGTGAAAAATGACTACAACTGGCTTCAAAGACTTGTTTTCAGGATTATGACATGCAGAAAAGAACAAAGACAGAATGCTGCAAATGGACAGTTTACATTTATTACTAATATTTTAGCAATAGAAAAGAATGGATACATTAGAAACCAAACAAATTAACTAGAAAAACTTTTGCAGGGTGAGTTTTAAATATCCCCCTGCCTGGTAGGTGCATAGTTCTACTGAAAAGCTTTAGCAACGCCTGAATTAATTTTGATATCTTGTAGTACAAAACAAAAAGAGAATAATGAAGAGACTGTTGCTAGTGAACTTTCAAACCATGGTATTGAGCAAAGACTCAAAGCAGTAAAACTTTCAGATTGGATCCAGTTCAGCTGAGATGGAAATTGTTCTGCCTTCCTCCAGTTCACTTACCCACAACCAGTTTACCACTTAAGGGTGTGGAAAGTAGTATTTCTGTTAAAAATTGGAAATGTTATATGACAGTAGGCTTGCTGCATGGGATTTTGGCTAGAAAGAAGCTCGTTCTGCTCACGTGCTGGAGTACAAACAGGCAGAGATAAATCCCACAGAACATCTTGTGTAGGTGGAGGGGAAAGTTGAACTAATAACCAGAAGTATTTTCTTTCTTTGGGCCAGTGATGATTCAGATTCAACGCTGCTTTAAAAATGTTTCAGTTGTAGCATTGTTTTGAACAAGGTTTTTTCTTTTAGGGGGATAATTTTTTTATAATGTTACTAATGTGCATCAGACACCGAAGAAAGTGTTTTGTTGCATGGATGTTCTTTTCAGTCTTTATAGCAGTTCCCAAACACTGGCAGACACAGGTGATCAGTTAAAATATCAGATGAAGTCTTTAGATGAATCTTGAGAAACAGGTAAAGTACAGGCTGCCTGTCCAAAGGAGTATGAACCAAGGCTACAATTTAAGGTCCTTCTTGCTCCTGATCCTGATCACAGCAGATCTCTAGCTTGATCTCCTTTGTTCCTCACCCATCCCTGTCCCTAGATTTTAAACTTACCTATAGGCCAAAATTGCCCTGACGTGATTAAGTGTTGTTTAATGATTCTGAAATACCTTTGTGGATGCAGGTTATTTTTTTCAGAAACATAAACTAGATATCTACGAAGAGACCTTAGACAGTCCTCATTTGTTACTTCTGAAACACAGATTTGTTAAAGCAATCCAATGCAGTCTTGTCAGAGAAACTTCAAAATACATGCTAAATGCTTGTATGATAATTTGCCTCATCTCAAATAGTCAACAAAAGCTGCAATTGTTTTATAATAAAGAAAAAAACCCCACCAACAACAACCCACACCTTTCTCCTGCCTTGGTGCCTTTTCTTTAGGGGATTTTACTTCAAATAGTTCTGAGAGTGTGAAAGTAGCAGTTAAAAATCAGAAAAATGGGGTGTTTTCACTTAGGTTACATGATTTGTCCAATGTCTTGACTGAGATTTGAGGAAAGACTAGAGGTCTAACTGCTTTTGCACCTCCTGGTTAAAGTCTTGGCCATGTTGAAGCAGCTTTGAAACTAGAATTGACTCAGTTCTAATTAAAAATCCATTAAATAAAATGGAATCATAGAAGGATTTTAGGTGTAGGAAGATAACCTGCACCTCCGGTACTGAAATGATGTGTAACCATGCTTGTAGCAGACCAAACCAATGATGAAAGGAGGCTGTAGTGAGGTGGGGGTCAGTCTCTGCTCCCCAGTAACAAGTGATAGGATGAGAGGAAACGGCCTCAAGCTGCACCAGGGCAGGGTTAGGTTGGGTATTAGGAAAAACTTCTTCACAGAAAGGGCTGTCAGGCACTGGCCCAGGCTGCCCAGGGCAGTGGTGGAGTCCCCATCCCTGGAGGTGTTTAAAAGCCAGGAGATGTGGTGCTTAGGGACATGATTTAGTGGTGGACTTGGCAGTGCTGGGTTAATGGTTGGACTTGATGATCTTAAAGGGCTTTTCCAACCTTAACGATTCTATGTTTTGTGATTATGATCTGGTTGCCTCTTGGGAATATCTCGTATTTTTATTTTCCCTGAAAGCATTCAATATGACTGTATTTTCAGTCACTCCCTGAACAGCATTGAAAATAAATATTACCACACTTGGGAATAGTGTTCTGTTTTGCTACAATAATTATCTTAGAACCGACTGTGAGGGAACTGTTGAATGGTACAGAACTAATTGGGTTGAGTTTTGTATTGTTCTCTTTTCTTTCTACAGGAGATCCATGTACAGTTTCTTCTCAGCTGGAGTTAGAAGAGGCCTTTCGGTTGTATGAACTAAACAAGGATTCAGAGCTTCTAATTCATGGTATGGTGAAATTGACTGTATTACTTCTCACGTTTGTACCTGTGAATAAGTGGAATTTTTACCTTGCATTATCTGTGTCTTGCATAGCCGCCTCAATTAAAGCCTGTTGTGGCATTCTGTCAAGAGGATGCTGAAGACCATGCACCGCACTTTTTAGCTGTCAGCACTTTGTCAATGTTCTTTATTAAATTAAGGGAGGAAAAAATACTTTGCTGTTAGTTTATTAATGAAAGACAGCCCCTGTGTCTCTTATTCATTCATCCCAAGTGCCTTCGTATGCTTGCTGGCAACGAATGGTAGCAGATATATAGTACAGTGTCCTATGCTTTGTTATGGATAAGTGCTTTAGAGCAGCATCTATATTAGGAAAAAAAGTTGATGAGCTCCATTTGTGATGCTAGATTAGTCAGAAGTTGGACTTTCTAAACTTAAGTACTTCAGACCAGTTTTGAACCTAATAATATCGTGCCCCTGTTGGATGTGTAATTGTTCAATTTTTATTTTTCAGGGTTATATGCCTATTGTGGTAGCTTCTGCAGTATATTTTTCTTACTGTTTGTAACTTTTTACAAGTAGAAGATAGATTTCAGTTTAACAGAGGTTATAGCAGAAAAGTAGGGGATCGTTGTAAAGAGTGTTAGAGGGTGTGTTACACTACAGTTACTTAACATGGTCCCTTCTAAAATGATGCAAAAAATCTAGTTCACCATGAGCTCATTTGGAAGGAGGAGGCAGCTCTTCAGTTTCCCACGAAGACTTTTAAAAGGTGGAGGAAGAATGTAATCTGTTTCTGTATATGTTTCACTGTTTCTGTATATATTACTTCAGTATGCTTCCTGATGTGCCCTTTCTTCATTTATTTTTGTGTTTGATAAGCTTCTGATTAAGCCAGCACCAGGGCTCTCTCTCCCCAGTTATACTTCTCTCTGACAGTTACTGAAGCTAAATAAACTGAAAATAAAGGCTAATGTAGACGTGATCATATGTAGCTGTTAAGACACTGTAATATAATGTTTATAGTCATGATTCCCAAATACTGACTATGATGATTGATCACATGAGAAACCAGAATCATTACTTTTTTCCTTTAGGAAATAACTTGCTTTATTCTGCTTTTTGCTCGTATTTCTCATGTATATCACTGTTATGTCCAGCAAAAGGGTTTTGTGGCAGCTTCTCCGCTCACCTGCTCTTGCACAAGGTTTTGGTAAAATGCAGTTTGTGCTGTCTTCGTAAATGGTTGAATGCTTTTCAGAAGTGTTGTATTTAACCCAAAGATTTATTTTCTGTCCGAAATAAAAATTAATCAGAAGTTAATGTTTTTCTTGCAGTATTTCCTTGTGTACCAGAACGGCCTGGCATGCCTTGTCCAGGAGAAGATAGTAAGTAGGCATTTTAGTTAAGAAGTACAGAAAATCAGGAATTCAGATTTCCTGTTTTAGAATTTTTGATATTCTATGGTTTGGCATCCTACGCTTATGTATATTAATAATGCAGATCTCTACAAATTAAATATTTAAAAGGAATAGAAAGTCTTGCTAAACTTAAATGTTGTTTGTCACTTCTGAATCATTGTTAATAAGCATTTCATGTTCCTGTTAACTATCCATGTCACTCTGCTTTCCTTGCTTTTGCCTCTTCTATCGTGACGGTTTTTTATCCTGTTCCTGTCTTTTTGGTAGTTGCCAGATTGCTGGCTGACTAATGTGAACAAAGGCTTGTAACCAGTGGTAACCAATGGTAATGGCTTGTCGTATCACCATTTTGAGATCTGTGGTTAATTCATTTTCAATTGATGTTTAGGTGCTATCAGGAGTATTCTATGAAAACCTCTGAGCTAGGTTAGCTAATGTCCTAGACATTAAAGAGGTAGTTTTCCCTCTGTCTTAAAGTTTTATAAAAGAGCATGTGTATGTTATGCACACGCGTGTCTGTCAGCTTGATATCCAAGTCTTTGACAAATGTAAATGTGCATGCTTAAAAGTTAACTTTGGCAGTGTGGATAATGCTGCTTTTCTGAAAAACTGAGGTTGCGGACTGAATCAGAACTAGATTTGCATCTCAGTGTAGTTTTGTATATTCTGGTTTTCAATTTTGGTTCCTGACATGCCTCTAGTAATAAAAAATAAAAATAAAAACCAAACAGTGGCAGCTGTGGATCTAAAACACTGGAGGATTTGTGCAAGCAATCTTATGAATCAGGGCATGCTCCTGAAATTCACCTTCTTTCCTCCTTCCCTTTCCCCACAGCTCCTCCCCAAGTTTAGGTAAGGTAGGTGCGTACTTTGCACACAAGTGTTTGTATTGTTTGGGCACTTTTCCTTCTCTTGACTCACAGTTCCTTTTAACTTTGGAAAAGCAGAATTAACTTTGAGTTGATCGGGATATTCTACTTCAAATTTTCTCCAAAACTTAAAAAATGAAAAAGATACTTGGAACATTACTCTGGGTGTCTGTAAGGTGCAGGAGTGAAACTTTACTCTGCAAATCACTCTACACAGAAAGGTCCATGAGAAGATGATGTAGCTCTGTGTTTATATTTTTATGGATATAATCGTATGTTTTTCCTCTTAGAATCCATTTATCGCCGAGGCGCCCGCCGGTGGCGAAAGCTCTATTGTGCAAATGGTCACACTTTCCAAGCCAAACGATTTAACAGGGTGAGACTCTTGTTGGGTACTTAAAACCATGGTACAGGGATGTCTTACTTTCGTAATTACAATGTCACTGCCTTGAAAAATTATAAGGTAGTTTTATTCTCATTTTTGTTGTTTGTCTATAGTATGTAGATTTTTGGTAACCCTGTCGCTTCAGGAAACTTAATCATTATTAAATTGTCAGGAACTTAAAGTAGAAAAAAAAATTGATTGCGATTCACTTTACATATACTCTGAAAGCATGATGTCAATTATATAAATGCTCCTGTGTTCCCTTAAAATCTTCCCAGAGGGCAAACTTGAACACTGGCATTAGATGACTATGAGCTGAAAGTACGTTTTCTGTTAAGTTCTGGGAGTAAAAAGGTCTGAACTCGCTGATGAAGCACAGACTTTTCTTTTTTGACTTTTAAAGGAAAAACTGAGATGTTTCTCCAAACAACCTGCTTATGCTGGCATGTAATCAACTGAAAATAACAAACCGTTTGTAGTATTTTCAAGAAGCAATGGTCAAATATAATTAGCGAAGGACCAGGAGGGTTATCTGTTGTATTTAGAAAAAGCAACAGCGAAAACCAAACCCAAAATATTTGAATAAGCCAGGTTCCTTGACAGCTTCAATAATCTTTCCTTGTTTTCTAAGCTTAGTGTGTTGTGTGCATAATGCTTGAGAATGTCTCCACTAAACTTCAGCTTGAGCATCCTTCATATCTTAACTGCTTTTTTTTTTTATTTTAACCTCTTCCTGGTCAAAGGCTGTCAAGGCACCATAGCTTAATCGCTTTCCGCTCTGGCTTTCATAGACACCCTGTTCTCATGGTTCTTTTGAGTTGTTTTGTGAATGTCCTTCAGTGAATGGTGATCTTCCCATTTCCCCTTATCTGGTGGTTTAATGTGTTGAAGCTTTTGCTCTCCTGCCTTCCTCTGTACAATGTAAGGACTCATCTACACAGAGAGATGATGAGACACATAGCAAATTAGCGTGGGCACAGCAGCCTGCTGATTCAGCTGCAATGCTTTTGACCTGGAGTTGGCTCACATCTCTCTGGGTCTGTGTGAAGCAGAAGAGGCTGGCTGTGCCTGCGTCTTTCTGTGTAGATGCACACTTTCTGTATGGCGGTTGCTGCTTATTGTTCAGTTTCTAATTTTTTATATCCCCTGTATTGTATCTGCGTGTTCATTCTTAAAGTTTTCACATAGAGACTCTTGGTATAGTGGCAAGTTCAGTAGGGATCTCTCTGATCTCCTGTCCTACGTTCTTTGTTAACGAAAATGTGGCTACATAGCTTTTGTTTTGCTCTTTCATCGGTTTTGTTGATTTCTCATTCTAGAGAGCTCATTGTGCCATCTGCACTGACCGAATATGGGGCCTGGGTCGCCAGGGATATAAATGCATCAATTGCAAACTCCTTGTTCACAAGAAGTGTCACAAACTTGTCAGTATTGATTGTGGCCGTCATACACTACAACCAGTAAGTAAAACTTGTCTGAAAAGTTGTCTTTAAAAAACAACCGTCCAATCAAACAAAAAAGCCCATTTTATACTAATGGTTTTCAGACTGTAGTCTGCAAATAATCACATTGATGAAACATCATTCTTTATGGTTACTGTGACGCTTTGCAAGAAAGTTTGGGAATCATGTAGTAAAACGGCAATTTAGTGGCAAGACGGGTGTCTAACCTTCATATCTGATTTTTTCCTGTGTCAAAAATATAAACATGCAAGTGATATTTATCTCATCCTTCACTATATTGTTACATAGTGCATATGCACACACATGCTATTTTGCATCTTCAAAATGAGGTACGGGTAAAATAATTCTCTAAACATCTGTTAGATTATTAGACTATTTCCCATTTCACAGAAAAGGAAGATGAAGTGCAGAAGTTTTGACTTTTCGCCCAAGAAATTAAATCATTTTTAGTTCTGAAGTCCCCAGCAAAATTTAGATGATTACTGCTCCTTTAATATTAAAAGCTGACAGCTACAGGTCTACATTTTGTTAATTCATTTGGCTAATATATGTACTGCTGAAGTACTTGAGCTTTTCTGTCTCATTTCTCATCTGCTGTACTTCTTTTCTGTGTTGTACTGAGTTGTCACTTGAACAACTTCTGGAAACATCTGGAAAATAGGTAAAATAAGGACTGCAGGGGTTTCTTTTATTGTGTATTGATTAGAGCAGTAACTATATTGATGAATCAAGTTAAAAAGTAGCTAGATTATATTTCTCAGGGATAACTTATTTCATTTATTGTCTCTAAAATAATGTCTCTCACACTTGTACAGTTTATTACAAAAATCCTGTGCATATTTGCAGGAACCCATAATGCCTATGGATCCATCATCGGTGCATCCAGATAATGTAGAGTCAGGTAAGATCAATAATTTTTTTCTTTAAATTACTGTAAGTGGCTGAAACATGTACTTTGGGTTTTAAAATGAAAAAGAATAAATTATTTTGAAAACCCTTCTTTACTTTTGTTCATAGAACAAGAATATTAAGTCGGCTTCTTAATGCTAAGGGGGATATAAATATAAACATTCATCAGTTTTTCATATCTTATCAGTTTAAGAAACTTGGCTAAAGAGGAAGAATTTAGGCTGTTAGTTACACTTTTCCATCAGTAAGCTGGGTACTTTAAATGCCCTGATGAAACAAATGGAAAAAAAAAAAAAAAACCCTAACAGAATTAGCAGGGTTTCTACTGGTTCGGGACCCAAACAAGTTCATTCTTGTAGCAATCAGGGTGATGGTCCTAACGCTTGAATTTGAATATAGACAATGATCAGGTTAAACACCAAACAAACCACTGTTCTGCACAAGGTTCTCTGTGTGTAGAGTTAAGATGAATCTGAAGAGATCTCCAAATATAATTACAGAGTTCTATATTAGCCATAACTGATTATTAATGCAGTATTGCAAAAGAATGATTCTGATGGTTTTAAAAAAAAAAAAAAAGCCAAACCCAACAGTTTTGAATACTTACAATAGATGCATTTAAACTGTGTATCTCTCCAATTGAGCTCTTGTGTGTGAAAATTTTAAGACAAAAGAAAATACTGTTGTGTCACGTCAGTCTAATAATTTTTCTTGTACCTCTAGTGATTCCGTACAATCCCTCAAGTCATGAGAGCTTGGACCATGTTGGTGAAGAAAAAGAGGTGACGTATCGTAACTGTGCTAACTGTATTCAGAGATCTTAAAGCCTCTGTCTCTCAATTTCAAGATTTTAGTAATTTAACTTGTCACAAACTGAAAACTAGTACATAAAGCACATTTGGGTTGCTCACTCAGGTGTATGTGTGTATGGCTTGCAAGCTGTTTTATTTTGAACCTTGAGTTGAGATGTGCTTTGACTTAGAAAGTATTCCAAACTCCTCCAGCTTCATTTGCTTCTTATTTGCCAAGTCTCCTCTGCTGTCTTCCTTTCCACTCACATTCCTTTCCAGAGCAGCACAGTTTTAAGAAAAACAAGTGCTAATTGAATCAGTTGTTTATATTAATTTTGCTGTTCTATTTGAAAAGCTAACTTTTGCAGTTGTTAAAATTGGCAAGCCTGCTTACTAACATCAAATTATCTTTATCAAAAGGCAATGAGCATTAGAGAAAGTGGCAAAGCTTCCTCCAGTCTGGGTCTTCAGGATTTTGATTTGCTCCGAGTTATAGGAAGAGGCAGTTATGCTAAAGTACTGCTTGTCCGATTGAAGAAAACTGAACGCATTTATGCGATGAAAGTGGTGAAGAAAGAGCTCGTCAATGATGATGAGGTAGGCAAGTTTTTTATCAATAAATCAGGTCTTCCAAAGAGCTTCAGTATCTACCACAAGGTGGGAGCCAGGCTTCTGGGTCTGCAATGCTAATTGAAAATTATACCTGCAGTTTCTTATACATGCTATACTATAGAAGGTTCACAAGATGGATAACCAATTTTGAGATCTTCATTGACAGACTGGTAGCTCACAGCTGCCCTCCTGTGCCAGCGGTTTCTGTCGTGAGCCTCACTGCCTCTGTTGTCAGTGTCTCCTTTTGTGATCAATACTGTCTGCAGCAGTGCTCCTGCAGAATTCAAGTTAATAAGCCTGGCTTGCTTCGTTATTTTGGAGCAGTATCCCATGTATTTCCTATTACATTGGCTTGCTGGGCTGAAAAAGAAATGGGGGGGAGTCTGGTTTTTGTATGTTCAAGTTTGGTTTTTTTGTCACGAAGGAGAGCTCCCAATGTTTTTTTAATTGCTTGTTAAATTGGACCTCTGTCTTAACAATTTGTTTGTAGCTTATACAGTGATTAGTGGAAACCAACCAGAAATTGCAGTATTGAACTGCTGAACGCCTCTTGTTGCTGAAGATTTCCCTTGTATTTAAAAAGACTCAAGTGACTGTGGTTTGCTGCCCAAGAGCTTTTGCATTTATTTCTCAGTCTACCATTGATTTCCTCTGCATTTCTTGATGCTACTTTACATTTCTCTGCACCAGTTTATCTTTTATAGATGAGTGTTTTTTCATTCCCGACTGTAGTTACACAATGAGGCTAAAAGTACGGGACACTGAAGAGAGGACAAAAATGAATATGCTAAATTGTCTTACTTCACATTGGAGAACTATATAATATTTAATTTCTTGCAAGTAAAATGAGGATGGCAAAACACTT
Organism: Theristicus caerulescens; assembly: GCA_020745775.1. Lineage (NCBI taxonomy): Eukaryota > Metazoa > Chordata > Aves > Pelecaniformes > Threskiornithidae > Theristicus > Theristicus caerulescens. Next base: position 4,591,569 of record CM036565.1, on the reverse strand, counting down.
TAATATCTTTCTGCTAATTGTCATTAATACTTGACCTAAAAAGTGCAACAATCCTTTTCTGAATGTCGCTTCTCTTAAATACATAGGATATTGATTGGGTTCAGACAGAGAAGCACGTCTTTGAACAGGCTTCAAATCATCCCTTTCTTGTTGGACTACACTCTTGCTTCCAGACAGAAAGCAGGTAAAGGTCATAAGATAAGAAGATAGCCTTATTAAAAAAATATTTCATACTGTTAGGCGCCTCAAAGGCCTATTTAAAGCATTAAGTGTTAGGTAGGTAGCGAAAGTCAATGTACTGTAAGTCATTGTAGCATTTTATGAGCAAAATGCCATGTTTATCATCTAAGCTGTTCAGATTGGGAAGATGCAAAAGAATATAAAGTACTGGTAGGTATGATGGGAAGGATTCTGGACAGGAAGAGAGGTGCAGCTAGCAGAAAAAAAGGCTTAAGAATATGAGATGGAAGACAGAATCTACAGTGGGAGGGGAAAAAAGGTTTAGGGAGAGAGAAAGTACAAAAAATGAGGAGTTTTCTCTCAAACTTGCATGGACTCTCTGAAGATGAGTCTCTCAGCAAAACTTGGAAAATAGTACATGAATTTTTAAAAGGAAAACAGAGTAATAGGGATGAAAACGATTCTTTTCCTGTGTGTTTATATATAGAAGAGATTGCAGTAGATGAATAAATTACTATTCTATGCAGTACTAATTTTCAGTATATATAAAACATAGTTATTGTATATTTAAACAACATCCTTGCTGTTTGAAAAGGTGACAAGCTAGTGCAGGGAAGTGGGAAGAAAGAGTATTTGTAATACACTAATAGTACTAAGCACAGACAAAGGAGATTGAAGGGATCGGGAAGGAAAATGAGAAAATTTTTCTGGTTTGTGCATAGAAACTGATGTGAGTCTATTTATATAGTAACATATGTAATAATGACAAGCAGTAGCTGTAATGGATTAGGAATGTGGGAAGGATTACTTGCTTTCCTTTAACAATAAGGGAATTATCTAGAGAAACTTCATATACTTGATTTTTAACTCTGGGAATTTATTCAAAGGGAGGGAAGATGGTGAAACCAGCCATATTACCAGAGAGGTGGGAGGAGTTGAACTGACACTGTTCGATAACAGACCTGGAACATTTCAAACCTCTTTCAGCCTTGTATACAATTATTTTTAACACTCCTGTGTGTTTCAGGTTATTCTTTGTTATAGAGTACGTAAACGGAGGAGATCTAATGTTTCATATGCAGAGACAGAGAAAGCTGCCAGAGGAGCATGCCAGGTATGTCTAATTTCAAATTTCTTGTGTCAAAACAGTTAGTTTTCTGACATAGTGCAGTAGTGCAGAGATTATGATGATGAGCTAGCAAATCCTCTCCAGATGTTAAGGATTTAAGAAATGTGAAACTGCATCCTCACTTTAATGCTGCAAGCTACCATATTTTTGTTTCAAGGAGGAACTGTAATAGGTATTGAAGTCACCTAGATGATTGCAGTCTGATTCTGTTTGTTTTTTTTCTAGAAAAACACTTTTTTGTGGTATTTTTTTTTAACTGTCTAATGATATCAATGTGTTTCTCTTACAACAACCAGTACCAGCTGTCCAGGCAAATGCTGAGTTCTTGGTGCATATGCTTCATCTCAGATGGTGAGATGAAAGGGATGATTCCAGTAGACATTAATATTAATTAAAAATAACTTTTGAAGTGACTGTGGGTAGAAATGTTTGTATAATTATAAACAACTTATCCACTTCTCTGATAAAAAAATAATAGAATACAGGGGATTATATTTAGAAAAGTATCATACTACCGAGACTATGTTATTGTGGTTTGGGTTTTTGATTACTTGAGTCATCAATATCTCTTTGTACACTAGGTTTTATTCTGCTGAAATCAGTTTAGCATTGAACTATTTACATGAACGAGGGATAATCTACAGAGATTTAAAACTGGATAATGTGCTACTAGATTCTGAAGGGCATATTAAACTCACAGATTACGGCATGTGCAAGGTAAGCTCTAGTTCCTTGCTAACCAGTAAAATCAACAATTAAGAAATTGTCATAAATTAAAAGATGCAGAGACTTAAAAATGTGAAATTTCAAGGTATCCATTTATATGTAGTGCAGACAGGCTGGTACTCATTTCACTTCTACAAATGGAGAAAAGAAAAAGAAATGCCAAAGTGCACAGACTACATATACATACTGTTTGTATTTTTATAAAGCTGCTGGAGGGGTAGGCTGAAATAGTCAAGATAGCTCGATTTCAAAAAGAGCGAGAGGTTGAAATGTATCAGTCACGCTTGCTGCCAGTTGGATTCTATGACACTCCCCGTTTTCTCTAGAAAAACGTTGTCACTACAAAGACACTGGAGCACAGGTTTGACTTTGCCATGGAATTGCCATTATGCTGCTCTATTAGAACTACTTTAAATGCTATAATTTTGGCTAAGCAACTGAAAAGCATAAAATAACACGGGTCAGTAAAGGGCCTCAGGAGGCCTAGTCCACCCTCCTGCTCAAAGCAGGGTAAGCTGTGAGATCAGGCCAGGTTACTGAGGGCTTTATTCAGTTTGGCCTTGAAAACTTCCAAGGATGAAGATTGCACAACTCCCATGGGTAACCCCCCCATTCTACATCCCATGCTCTGCTCTGAAAAGCTTGTATCTGTCGATAGCAGCACCCCGGTCATGTAAGCTGTTCCACCATGCCTCAGTTATTCCCACTTGCCTATCGCTGGAGAGGTGGTGGAGCTTACAAGCTAAAACCTTAAAAGGTGACGTCGTCAGTAGGTATGTGCCATCCTCCTGAGGCTCTACATGCGATCTACTTCTGTTTCTTCTGAAACAGGTAGTGGTTTGTATTCATTGACATACAGATTTTAGTTTTACTAAAACGAAAGCAGTTTATTCAGGACACAATTCAAAATTGAGTTCTTAGCGGAGGGGGAGTGTGGGATCTTTGGCTAACTGTGAAGTATTTTCTTCCCATCTTTTCTTCAAGGAGGGTCTGAGGCCTGGTGACACAACCAGCACATTCTGTGGGACTCCAAACTATATTGCACCTGAAATTCTCCGGGGAGAGGATTATGGTAAATGGAATTTTTCACTGCCACCATGTAACTTTCACTTGTCCCTTACTTCTTACTCAAGTTGTTTAGCAGTAGAAAGTATAAAATCTCCCTTAGACAGATCATCAGTCTTAATTCAGCCTCCTGTCTGAAAAAGTGAATAAACCCTTCAAAGGAAGGGCAGAAGACATCACACCAAGCAAATGAGATACCCTGCCTTCCACCCTTTAAGTTTTTTATATCAGTCTTGAAGAATAACTTGAGTGTTCTGATCTTATTGTTTATAACTATTCTAGATACTACTAACGATAAACTTGCAGTCTTGAATTGTGTTGAGTTTTGGAGCTTTATATTTGGCTGCAATGATAGTATTAGATATAAATGCATTGCAAAGGGCCTAGATAGTAGACATCCCTTTGACAAATCTCTGTTAAAAATGAAATTGTCTATGCAAGTGCTTGTTTGGGAAGTCCACAGATTCCTGAAGCAAGAGGTGTAAGAGAGTATAGAAGGCTTGCTGTGTATGTTTCCTGTTACTTATCCTTTCTTCCTAAGCTTCCAATACTGTGCCAAGCAGATCTTTGATCTGTTTTCTTCCCTTAAGATTTTAACAAGTTCTACAATTAGTTCCTATTTAAAAAAAAAAGTATATCTCTTTTTTTTTTTTAAATCTACCATCTTATTTCAACCGAATATCTCTTTCAGACTAGCTTCACGTCTTCCTTCCTTATCGCAAACTCTCCAGGCCAACCCGACTATATCAGTCCCAGCCTAGCTACTGGAATTGTTTTTCTTTAGCAGTGAATAGTAGAAGAGATATGCTTAGCTTCATAAATGACTGTCTTGCTACCATTAAGAATCACATACTTCCTCCTTGTCCTTGTCCCCCGCCCTGGATAGCCAACCCCCTGTTGGTTAGTAATGACTAGGCTTAAATATTATCTAAACCTTCGTTAAGGTCCTAGCACCAACCTTTAAACTGTTTGCATTTCCTTTTCTTTGTACAGCATTCCCTCCTCTGTGCACACAATGAACCGAGTAATGTCTAGTACAAGTGTTACCTCTCCTTTGTTCAGATAATCAGAAAGACTGGCAATACTTACATTTTTTTAATTAATTGTTTCTTCTCAAAACATGTCTGTCTTTAGCCCCAAAAGTGATGGTATTTTTGCTCCACAATATCTTCAGTGGTGCTTTCTCGTTTGAATTCTAGGCTTCAGTGTAGACTGGTGGGCACTTGGTGTGCTCATGTTTGAAATGATGGCGGGCCGGTCACCATTTGATATTGTTGGGAGTTCTGACAATCCTGATCAGAACACAGAAGATTATCTTTTCCAAGGTAAGTACCGTGAGTGTTCCTGCACTTCAGTGCTTTGTTTCTACTTACCTTTAACTTTAAAGATGCAAAGGCTGATATGAACCTTGTTTTCTTGCAGTAATTTTGGAAAAACAGATCCGAATTCCCCGATCCCTTTCTGTTAAAGCAGCAGGTGTTCTAAAGAGTTTCCTTAATAAGGTAAGAGCTAAAGGGGACTAAACATTTTCAAGGGCAGGTGTTTGTTTGTTTGTTTTTTTTAAAACCTGTTGACTAATCAATGTGTAATAGACATACTTTATCTGCCATATACAGAAATCAGGTAGAAAAGGTGTGAGCCTAAAGCAGAATTCCAGTGGGGCTGGGGGATCTATTCTAGCTACTCGTCTCAAAATCTGAAGCTCCAGTTTCTCAGGCTGGGATCATGAGTAAATTTCAACTTGAAAGGCTTAAAAATGCTCGGAGTGATTTCTTTAACCTGGGGAATTGGACAAACTTATCAGATTTATTTTGGTTCTTAAAGAGAAGCAGCTTAGCAAATCACTGTGACAACTGCTGACGACTTCATCGAGGGAAATGCAGAGGCAGTGCATGCTCAGTGTTTGCTGGTAGCTAACTAGCCTGAGAGTCAAAAAGGGCATATGTGGTTACGGGCCAGACCAAGCACGTGCTGGCCTTTGTTTTGTGAGTGTTAGATGAGTGGGGAGAAAGAGGCAGAGGAGAAAACAGATTTGGCTAAATTATTCTAAGTAATACTGTTCAAGAGTGCTGCTTCTGTTACAGCCCCTTGGTAGTGTGTGCATACACGTACACGGAGATGGAATTGTTTTGTTAAAATAACCTCCTTTCTGCCGTATTTATCAGTAACCTGCAGTTACTCCCCCCGTGGGATTGCCTGGCATAGTCAGTCTGCTCAGGCAGGGGCGGGCGGGGGGAAGAATCAAATTCACTTGTAATTTAACCAAGTTTGCTCTGAAACATATGGGATGCTTAAACAGGTCAGAATAAAAATGAAGAAAGATGGCATGGTTGTTTATATAAAATTCTGTTAAAGGCTTCCGTATATTCATGCCTATTGCAGACAGTAAATTGGAACAGTTTCCAAAATAAATAACGCTAACTTAGTTCTTCAGTGTCCCTTGTAACTCTGGTGTTTCATTTCTCACGGAATTTGTAACATTTGTATTTTATTCATGTGTAGGCCATGACACCCACTTAGAAATCTTTTCTCCCTCGCACAGGATCCAAAGGAACGTTTAGGCTGCCATCCTCAAACGGGATTTGCAGATATCCAGGGACATCCGTTCTTTCGCAATGTTGATTGGGATCTGGTATGTGAATGCCCACTGGCTGGGCTTATTTTCTTTGTACACATGATGGCTTGACAACTTGTTTTGAGCAGGAGAGATGACCTTAAGCATAAAACCCTTAAGCTCTTAACTTGTGATGTACCATACTGACAATACAGAATCTTTTAACCCTTTTACACACAGTAAGTACAGTAGATTAATAGAACGATTGTAGAAAGTATGCAGAAGAAACTTAATAGAGTAACTGCCAGCCTTGTTTAAAAATAATTCAATAGGTTGTAACTCATTCTTGGTGTCACTAAGTGCATTTATTCTTAGATGGAGCAAAAGCAAGTGGTGCCTCCATTTAAACCAAATATATCTGGAGAATTTGGTCTGGATAATTTTGATTCCCAGTTCACCAACGAACCTGTGCAGCTCACTCCAGATGATGAGTAAGTAATGTAGAATTTAAGAAGTTCTGATAAGTCAGTGAAGGAGTTACAAAACTTCCTTTAATAGCTGTAGTTGTAGTACAGAGAGTATACGTAAAGAAGTAAATAACGTTTTCTTCTGTTAGTTTGGAGAAAGTTCTGTTATATGTCCTCATGGTAGACTTGGTAGGGCTGGATTAAGTATTGTACTCTGGCATGATGTAAAAATCAGCTAACAGTGGGAAAGTTGCTATAAAGAATCTTAGTTCAGGGAAAGATGAATAAGTGCTATTTTGCAAGTTTTAGTGGTATCATCTGCAAGAAATGAACGTGTGAAGGAAAAGACCTGTTTTGTCAAGTGGTTTATTTTTGCATTACTTTAAGCCATGATATTTCTAGAATGTTGGGTTTAGGTTGAATTTATCTTGGGTGTTCTGAACAAGAGAAGATGCTTTGTTTGGCTTGTTCAGGTATTTTAAATCGTTAGTAGTCAAGTGAGATTACCCTGGCTGAAAAGCCTTGATAAAATGCATGATAACGCGTTTGATTTTGGTAGTGGATTTGTGGTTCCTTACTCCTGAGGGGCCCTGATTTGGGATGAGGAGGGAAGGGCCTTTCTAGTTTGACTGAGCCACTGCTGTTCACGTTTTAGGAATTTTTCTAGGGTTTTGTATAATGTTCCTGTAGTATGTAAACACAAACAGTGAACATTAAATGTTACCTATGCACCTTAATTAGCTCTGGGATCCAACTTCCTTCTTCATCCCTTTGTAAATGCATAATGTGCAAATAAAGTTTAGAAAAGTTGCTGATGCAGGTGCAGTGTCTATCCCATCCTAATGTTTTCAGTTTTTTACAAAAACTGTTTTGGGAGAGTTTTAAAACTGCAAACCTTGCAGATTGCTTTGTGGGGAGAATACGTGCATGGGAGCAGCCCAGTCGCTACTCCTGGGTGGATTTGTGGTCTGTTACCCTTATAGGTGCTAGAAAAAAAACAGTGGTAACTGTAAGGATAGAGAGGGACTAAAGAGAGAAGGGAAATGTTCTCAATTGCAGGTCTAAATTTTCAGACAGACTATCAGTTAATATTGTTACCTTTTTAATTCTGCTAAACTAATGACTGTTTTTTAATCTTAATAGTGATATTGTGAAGAAGATTGACCAGTCTGAATTTGAAGGCTTTGAATATATAAATCCTCTTTTGATGTCAGCTGAGGAATGTGTCTGAATTCTCCATTTCTGGACTGTGCCAATTGTTACTCTGTTTGCTCCTGCATGGATAAACATCTCTTCATTTGGATGCACTTGCATAAAATGAGTAACTGAACATCTTACCCTTGCCACCTAGCGTGAATTACTCACTAATTTTCTTTTTGTATTAATTGTCGTCCAGGACAGTTGTTACGCTGAACCTTCGGCTGCCAGGTTTAAAATGTTAAACTTTCCAACGGTCTTGCCAAACTTGAATTTTAATGTAGAAGTTGGTCTCTGGGGCTCCTGCCTGGGGTCTGGCTGTATAATCTGCCAATACAGCGTTCTGATAAAGGAAAGTTTTCTTATTGCTTTAAGAATACAAATTGCATTAGGGGAAGTAGTAAAATGTCATTAAAGGACTTCCATTTTTCCAGCAAGACAAGTAAAACCTTATGACTTCTGTAGTTCTAAATCTCTCCTCTCTGAACATCTGATTTCCCTGTTCTCCTAGACTTAGAAGTTAAAGCTATGTTATCACCCTTCAGATTGAAGTGACAGCAAGGAGAGCAGATTTTTAAACTGAATAGGTCAAGGATGGCTGCTTTCACAGAGTATATTGATCCTATCCTAAAGGAGATGATTAACTCAATATTAGAATCAATAGACTTTGCTCTGAAATTATACACTAGGAATTGCATGCCGGTACACAGAGAGTGCCTTTCTGAGCCTGTCCCTTTCCGTGAGGGTTGTACATGGTATAAAGTGTCAGTTTAAATAAATGGGATTCAATTAATACTTTAAAAAGTTAAAATCTGTAGAGTGTAATTTAGCAGTAATGGGCAGCTAATATTGACAGATGTAGAACCTCATACTGTTATTTATTGATTTCACACTTTCTGTCTTAACGTGTGCAGTTCTGATACAGTTCCAGCTATGGCCTAGATAAGGGCATTTGTTCTCTTGTTTTTAATTTTACTGCCATACTGTTGGAAACGCATTCCACTTCGCCGGTGGAAAAAGCACATCTAGAAAAAAAATAGGTGCTGTCCGCAATGACTCCCTTAACTCCTGCACTTACAGAGGGTGATTTGTAATCACAGTCAGACCTTAAATGTTGGTAGTAGGCTCAAAGTTAATAGTAAAGCAATTGGGATAAATTGAAAGAACGGTTCAAACTAGGACTTTTGGGAGGTGTGATTCTTACATTTCATGTTAGTGAACAGTGTAATATACAGCACAGATAATTCTTATTTTTAATGTTTAAGGAATAGTTTTGAATGTCGTAGGCTGAAGAAATGCCAAATGTACAATTTTTTTTTTTTTTTATTTCGAGGAAAAGGGATTAAGAGACATTGAAGAAAAGACTCTGTGTTACATAAGTAAGAGCTGTAAAGCAAGCTAAGCGTTACCGAAAGCAGATCTAAGTATCTGTAAGCACAAGTTAGCAAACCTCATCTGAAGCTTTTAATAAGACTTCTGCTTGGTCGGTGTCTCTCCTTGAAAATCCTTGTATGGCGACACTGTAAATCCATAGCACAACTCTTGCGGTGTGTGTTTTTTCACTTACATGTTAGCTTCAAGGAGGGAGATTGCACAAATACACAGCAGTGGCATGGTGTGGTATTTAGTTCATGTTTTTCTTTGGAACGTCAGTAGGAAACTTCTAAGTATTGGGCTGAGTTTTCAAAATGGGGAAGTGATTAGAGGAGCCTCAGTTTCAGGGAAGCATTGAACCTCCGCACTGTTAAAAATCACGTTCCCTTAAATTCAAGTTGTGTATTTTCAAATGTAAAATATCGGAGTAAACCTTCTTTTAAAGAGCAGCTGCTAACTTCAGCACATTTAGTTCATGTCAAGTGAGCTGCTTACCTGCAGTTTTAAAATTGTGATTAATTGTTTAGCCTCTGACTTCTACACCCGCATGACTAGTTTAGACATCAGGACTTAACTGATATTAAACTTGGAAGTTATTTAAAGCAAACAAGAAAAGCCTTGTCTCTGCAGTGGCTTAATTTCATATGGGGTATTAAGTAAAATGGCTTTATGTAAGGAAGGGCATTTCTGCTATTCATCACAGAAGAGTAATGGAGTAAAACACTGTCTTTTGTGCTTAAAGCAAAAGTTGATTTTTTTTTTTTTATAGATAAAGTCACAGAAAAGATACTTTTTCTACTTACGTATCTAACCATTAAGAATGTTGCTAAGTGACAAACACCTTAAATAACTGTAAATCCATTTTTCAACTTCAATTTTCTCCAAAGTGCCATGATATTAACAGTTATTTTTCATTGTTAAGCATATAGCAACTGTCATAAATATTCAGAAGGGACATTGGGTGTAAACAGTCCAGTGCAGTAGGCTTTGTCTTTTGGAGAAAGTGTCTGCATCAGAAGCATGATGTATTTATGTGGAGTAACCTCCTTTTTGTATACGAGTTGGATTCTTATGGGTGCTCTGCTAGTTAATATTGTCACTACTATTTTCGTGTTTCGTATGGAATATGGTCTTGAACGTTGTTGTGTAATCATTCCCTTTATATGTGCACACTTTTTACTTTAAATAAAACATTTATATTAGGCCTCTGTGTGTTAACCTCTAAAACAAATACTGCGAAATGCTGGGCTTTGCTTGGGGTTGTTGGCTGACCCTTAAATATCCAGGTCCTGCAGGAGCCTTGTTCTAATCTTGTAATTTCTTCTAGAAGACAGCACTGGGATAGACCATAGCAACCTAAGAAGTACCTCCCCCAGCCTGTCCTAGGATGCAGGTCCCTCTCCAGCGTGGTTCGCCAGCCTTACAGCCACCGTGCCCTGTGGAGAAAAAGCATCCTTGTCGGTTCTGTCTTTCGTTCCAACACCAGTGATGAAACAAAAGTACGTAGCGAGGCTTCAGTCGGCTGCGCAGCTACAGAAAGCTTCAGGTAAAATATATAAAACGCAATTCTAGCTTGCTCGACCAAGGACCTCTTTCAGCTGGAACTTTCTAAGGCGTCATCTCAGCTCCGGAGCTGGGGATTTGGAGTTCAGAGCAGCAGTCTCATCCCCTGCGCTTACTTCTGCATGATTTCTTTCTTTGTTTCTTCAACTCCTCCCCTGCGTTCTCTTAGATTTCTGACACGGAGGGCAAGGGCACTGACCTCATACCCTGCTACAGATGCAGTATTTTAATATATCTGTATTTCAGTATCTGTGTATCTGTATTTTAAAAGAGATTTCCTCTTGCAATCTGGCTTGTTATTACAAGTGTGTATCGGCACTCCTAGGCAAATGCTACAGATGGTTACATATCTTAAATGCTTAACCTCCCCCCACGCACACTTCTTGTTTCTGTTCAGTTTGGTGGCCAACTGCTCTCGGCTCAGTCTGAGCAATTGTTTATGTTAAGACGCTGTAGAAAAGAAATTAATAGCTTGTATAATCTATATATACTTGGTACCTTAACTGCTAAGCATGCAGCCTCGCTTCCTGATGGACGGCGTAAGCCGCTGAAGCAAGAAAGGTATCTGAAATTGCCTACAGATTAATGATGTTTCCCTGGGAAGAGGGGGCTGGGGACTGGAGCCCTTTTCAGAAAAAGGGGATTTTACCATAGCTTGCATTTCCTTGAGAAGAGCTCAGTTAGGGTGCTGGGGTTTTTTTAAGACTTTTTTTTTTATCCTGCTTATGATAAAGGGATCTGAACTGCATACTTGAAATGTATAATCTTACCATCACGTATTTAATCACCAACAATGAAAGGCAGAGAAGCCTCTGCCTCCTGGATCTGCCTGGCTTTTGTGGGAGGTGGGCTTTTGCAGGCATAAATAAAACCAGAAATCTGTTGCCTCCGCATTTGACTTCTAAGCTTGAACAAAGCGCCTGGGCCTATGTCCCTCGTACGCAGGGTGGTGAAGCACCTCGCTGAACAGCTGGGTTTTGACCATGATTTCAGATGCAGAAGTCACCGCTCGGGTTCTTCATTAGCTGTAGCGGTTTGTACAGAACTGTTTCCAAAGTAACTTGTCCTGTAAGATGTGGCGCGTGCTGAAATCTATCAACTTTTTGTGCTTATGATAAGATCTGTAATAGGTGTCTGATACGGGATCTTGCCTGTTACTTAGTCTGTCATAGGAGGTATCACAAGAATGGCCATAAGTATTACAACTTACCATTAAAAATCTCCACTGAAATGATTTTTTTTTCTTCAAAATGCGCAAGCTAATATTTTTGGAGAAGAAAATGCGCAATTTTTGTTCTCTGTTCAGTGTTGTGCTTGTTAGCATATTTAGAGATGGTGTATATGGAAACACTTTAAAAAAAACCAAAACACTTCCTTCTGTAGAAAACCCCCCTTTGTTCATAAATATGCAACTTGAATCTCATAAAACTGTGACAAAGTTCTTTACACGCTTAGCAGTTCGACAAACAACTTTGTATCTATGTTAACCAGCTCAACTGAAAGATCATTTTATTTTGTTTTAATATGGTATTCGGCACTTCGCTTTATGTGCAGTAGTTTAAAGGATTTATTTTTATTTGCACTTAGAAATGCAGATTAGTTTGTCTCCCTTGCCCCCCTTCCTAGTGTGCGAGTGGAAGGGAGAGGTATCGACCCTGGCGACTGCCAAAGGTGGAGGAATTCAAAGGGGCGGGGGGGAGGATGCGACTTTGTCTCTTTTTTTTTTTTTTTAAACATCCTTTTTTTGCTTTATGGTATTTTGGAGGTCTGTATTTTTAAGTGTGTCCTGCTTGGTGTTATCTTAGAAATATATGAAAGAAAAATTATATACTTACTTGGGAGCCTCTTGGTTTCCCATATAATATATATCCCTCATTTTTTACTTTATCTGAAAAGGAAACTTTTGCAGTCACTGTTTAATCGTAAGGTAAGAAATTATTTTTTAAGTAACTTCTCTTCCTTAGAGCTGACTTAAAGACAAAAATACTGTACAGGCTTCCTCGGTGTTAAACCTAAGGTGTTGAAACCAAGCAGTGCAGGTGCTATTTGTGAATTACATTTTAAGACAACCTTAAATGTTAATTTTGTGAGCTTCAGCACTTCTTGAAAATTCAGAGGAGTTAATAATAAAAGAAAGATTCTCCTATGCTCTGTTAGTGCAATTTATTACGTCTTGCAAAGGTGTCTAACTCGGGTTTTAGTCGCACAGTGTCTTTGGAACTGCTTTTCACAGTCTACAGTAGAAGTTGTAGGCAGAGTTGACGTCTTTTTTCAGACAATCCTCTACCTACAAACTTTGTCTTCCATTGCCTGATTATTGTAGCTCTATAGCAACACCACCATTACAGCACAATAGTTACCAGAATTTGCAACCTGAAATGGAAAATGTGCAGCAGGACTTGAACAACCCAAATTAAACAATGTCACCGAATTCCTAAGCTTCCATGACATCAGTAGGTCTAATAAAAGATGTAATATCTGCTTACATACGTTGCTTTCCTGACATCCACAGATCAGTCCGGCTCCGGTGTTATAAATCTTGCATTTTCTTCAGTAAATTTAAAATGGAAATATGAACTAGTGCGTTTCACTGATTGGTGTTTGAAGAGATTTTTTTCTTTTTTAATCAGATCCTAAACTCCTAGAGGCTGGAGAAGACAGGAACATCTAGAACACCTGGACAATTGCATCACAGGTCCGTGTCTTTCAGGATCAGCTCCAAAAGCTGGTAGATTCAGAAATGTTGTTTTATTCTGCTATACTGTTGTGGCTTTTAAGCAAACCTTTTGTATCTGCTTCATAAATAACGACGGAGAGTTAGCATTCTTCACAAACATGTTTACTTTTTCATAAAGCTCTTTTTGTCCCACCCTCAGACATTTTATTGCAGAAGAATCAAGAATTAAACATAATTTAAACAACTGAGATTAAATACAAAAGCGCTTTTGCATGTTCTCCGTCACTTCCCTCAGTCTCCCTGCCCCGCACAGAAGCAGTTTACGTTTCTGTGTAAGGCAATTGTACTCCTGCAACTGCTTTGCCTGGTGGTGTTTGCTTAACTGTAAATGGAGGAAAAATACCAATATTTATAAAATCCTTCTGCAGAATCATTACATGAAGCAATCCTCTTTTCTGTCCAAGGCTGGAAATGCTGCAGAAGCATTTGATGTAGCAGCCAGAGTGAGACGATGCTCGCACAGTCCTCTGTAATTGTGTTGCTGCAGGCTAAGGAATAGCGTTTACGGAAAGCACCAGGGTACTACACATCGCTGCACAATGCTGGAATTCATTTCAACATGTTTATAGCACTTCCCTGCTTTGGAAAGTACAAACACCAAGCCTAGATATAAAACCGGATATTGAGGCGGAATGACCGGTATTTATTAAGCAGTGAGTGTTGCCAAATTAGATCAAAGGCCGTTGGATGCAAAGATGAGCCAGGAGTAGGGTTACAGTCCAACATCCATGAAATTTCCTTAAATACACAAATCCTATTTGTGGTGAATCTCAAGTGGCTGGAAAGTAGAGAGGCGTCAGTCCTGATCATCCTTCGGGTCATGAAACTCAAATAATGCATAGTGCCGGATGGTTTTGTACCTGTGCATTCCAGCCGCTATCCTGCTGCTGCGGAGGAGGAGATATGCAGACGGCGTCTGGCAAAAGTAGCAGGGTGAATGTAAGTAAGGAAAAATGCCCTCCCCGTAATGGCAGTAGTTATTATGATAAATGCTCCCTGAGGGAAGGCTGAGTCAATCTCTAGTCATTTACAATAAAAATAGAGAAACAAGATGACGATGGAAAAGGGCAAATAGTAGAGTATTGAAGGGGGAAAAAATTGCATTTCTCCAGTACTTGTGTTCTTCCCTAAGATTATATCTTTGTTCCAGTTTTTGGGAAGCTTTTCTCTCTGCTTTGATCTACGTGGAATGGAAGGAATTTATGCCTGCCCTTCCTTCTCTGTTTTCTCTAGCCTGTGAAAAGAGAAGTTACCATATTCTGTAGGCATTCTCTGAAATACCTATTTCAAGCAGCTGAAAGAAGGAGCACACTTAATTTCTTTTGGAGGTTTTCCTCCCTCAAGAAAATGAAGGCTTCTTTTTGGTACCCCGTCATTTGTAGGAAAGCCGCTGCCTGAGAGCGCTGCAATATGGCAACAGTAAAACAGCGATCCTTGTTGTTACAGCACCTTCCGCTGAATATAAAAATTGAGGTCGTGCTCTGCTTCAGTTTTACGGTTCCTTCATCTGCACCCCAATTCTTTAATAACAGAAAGGTCAAGTGGTTTTCTTTAGGTTTTAAAAAATAAATAAAACCATTATTGTCTTTGTGATCACAGAGTTATCGTTAAAAGCCCAGGCATTGTTATTTATACAGTTATTCTAAACCCTGTTCTACTACTTAAACTGTCAGTAATTTATTATTTTTGCAATATAAAGCACCACAGGTGCCAAAGATTGTGCGAGCTGCTGTGCAGCCATAGCGTAGGATAGCTCCTACCTACAGATGCAACCACCTTGTTAGCAACAAGGGCAAAACCTGCACCCAAAGTGACATCGATGGTCCCAGACCGCTCCGATCACCAGAAGGAGACGTTGTAGACAGTGTTGCAGATATTGCAGCTGATGTGGGGTTTTAAAAAAGAGCTGGGCAGCGCCGGCCGGTGTTAAGCGGTGCCTGGTGGTTGTGGAAGTGTGTGCCATGCTTTTGTACTCGCTTTGCATCAGAGTATGTGACTGTACGGGATGAAAGGCAACGGCAACTGGGATTGTGCCTTAATCGCAGCCGAAGCGCTGAAGATGAAAACCAAAAAGCTTTAGGCTCCTTGCAGAGAGAAGAAAACTTGTAATGCATAAACTAGTGGTACAAAGACCCTGAAGAGCATCTTCCCCCTTCAGCAACAAGCCCCAAGCGGGAGAAGCCCCTCTCCGCAGAGCCGGCCCTACCCCTTCCCAGCCGGGCTCCGCGGCCGACTGAAGCCTTCTCCTGCGCTTCGGCGTCTCCTTGCCGAAGGAGAGGGCTGTGAAGCCGCTTTGGGGACAGACACCATCGCCCTCTCCTGCCTTCCCCACATCTCCCTGTCCCTCTGTAGTGGGGTCTCAGAGTGGAGTCCACCATGCGTGGGGACGGTCGCTGAGGGACCCTCGCAGCTGAGGGACGCTCGCTGCCGGCCGCCGCGCCTCAGGGGAGCGCTACCCCTGACAGCTCCCTGTCAGCCTCCGGGCCTCCTCCCTCCTCTCCCGCCCTGGCTGCTGCCTGCGCTCCCGCTTAGCCCCTTCTCCCGTTCCGCCGCGGCTGCTCTCGCCGCCGCCTCCCCGCCCCAGCTGCCGCTCCGGGGCCGCCTCGCCGGCCCCAGCAGCGGCGCCGCCCGGGCGCGCCGCGGGCCGCCTCTCCCTCCCTGTCTGCAGCAGCGGGGACAGCGGGAGGGCGGCCCGGGGCTGGGTCTGACCGGGGCGGGCTGAGGGGAGGCGGCGAGAGGACGTGCGAACGCCAGTCAGAAACAACACTTTTTTTTTTTTTTTCCCCTTTTTTCCTTTTTTTTCCCCTGCGGGTTTTTATTTTTCTCCCTCCCTTGTCCCGGGCTGGGGGAGGGCTCCCCGGCGCTGAGGCGGGCGGGGGCAGGGCGGCCGCTCCCGCCGCTGCCCCAGACAGTGGGCGGGGCTGCGGCGGCGGCGGCGGCGGGAGGGCGGGAGGGAGGGGGCGGCGCGCGCCGCCTGCGGGTTCGTGCCCGCGCCGCCGCCGCCGCCGCCGTCTCGGTGTCCGTGTCCGTGTCGCCGCCGCCGCCGCCGTCTCCGCAGTGAGGTCACGCGTGGGCGGCGCCTGCTCCGCTCCCCGCGGCTGCCGGGGGCCCCCACGGCGGCGGGTGAGGAACCGGGGGAGGCGGCGGGGAGGGGGACGGGGGGCGCGGCGCGGCTGCTGGCCCCGCGGTGGGGGAAGGGCGGGAGCGCCTGAGGGGGATGGGGCTGAGCCGGGGGGGAGGCGGCGGCGGCGGCGGGGAGAGGGGGCGGCGGGGAGAGGGCGAGCGGCGCCCCCGGGGAGCGGGGCTGGGCGGGGGGGGGGGGCGGCGAGACCGGCGGCGGCGGCGGCGGCGGGGGGGGGAGCCCTGCCCAGAGCGGTGCCGGCGGGGCTGAGGTGAGTCACGGCGCGGGAGGGAGGGAGGAGGGTGCGAGCGGCGGGATGCGGCGTCCCGGGCCCTTCCGGGAAAAGGCTGCGGGGCGAGGGGTTCCTGGGCCGGGGGGGGGATGGAGCGGCCCTCCTCTCTCCGGAGAGCCCGGCCTTCCAGGGGCGGCACGCCGGGAGGGAGCCGCTCCCGGGCCGCCCCCCGCCCCCGGCCTGCCCGCCGCTCGCCGAATGCAGCGCTTCGGGAGTTGTCTGCTGCTGCCAGCTTCACCCATCTGCCAGGGCTTGTAATGGGGCTTACGGTTTTAAAGGCAAGCTCTCTGCGCGCTGTGTTTCGTAATTAATGGGGAAACGCGTCCCTCTGACAGAGCGAACTCGCATTTTGGGATTGCTTATGACTGACCTCTTTCTCTTTTCGCAGGTTGTCAGGGAGGGCTGACAGAACTCTGTTAGCACAAGACATGAATTCAGCCGATGGCCTGGATCTTACCTCTATTACTAATAACGCGGGGTGGGAAGATTCTGACACACACCAGTGACATCTGTGCGAAAGGTGACTCTCTAGGGACGTTTCGTTTTGGCCGGCGATCCGGATCAGCCTTTTAATTTGGGGATTTATTTGTGAACTGCCATAGTAACTCTCACGGTGGTGGTGAAATCATAAAGTTGGCAGCACAATAAAGCAAGCCCATAAGATTGTGTTTGATCTCCGAGAACTGAAAGCGCTGAATAAAATTTTCATACAACTTAAACTGAATTTTGGATTGGTTGCATTAAGATCAGCGTTCTTCAAACTGAGACCATTTTTCTATTTTAATATTTAAATAGAGACTTATTTGGAAAGACAGTATATTTTTTAAAGGAAAAAAATGATCAAGGATGGACACTCCTGCATCAACTCATCGGTTTTTACTAAATTGCTGTACAAGACTACTGTGTAAAATAGTGGGTAGGGTATGAAGAAAAGCCTTTTGTATACATACTGCAGCAGGTTTTTTTATAAGAGAAAATTGAACAAATAACTATAGAACTAAAAAAATTTCTGTAACCTCTCCATTATTAATTTTACGGTATTACATGCAGAATGGGTTACGGTTTTTACTGTTGGAGGCTGAAGAAGTAACATTTCACTGAAAGGAGTGCAAAACTTGCCGTGCCTGAGGTAATCAAGATCACTTGAAATTATTTTTTGTATGAACAAGCAGGAAAATGCACACTCAGGACTGACTTAATTAAAGTTCTGGTGTTTAGCGATGGAAAGCCCACAAATAAACTTCCCTCTCGGTCTAGTTTCAGACCAAAAAAGGAGTGGGATCCAAGAGGATGGGAGTCCTCCATTAAAGAAAGCAATGACAGAAATGCATGTGAATAGCAAAGTACGAGTTGTAATTAATAAATTGCCAACAATAAAGAAGGAAAACTTGGATGAATATGACGAAACTCCTGTGGAGGCTGATGGGGAAACGGCCAAGCCAAACAGTACTTCGCTATCCGAGCCTTTGAATTTAAATCCAGGTTTGAAACACACGTTGGCACAGTTCCACCTGAGCAGCCAGAGTTCACTGGGTGGACCGGCAGCTTTTTCAGCTCGTTACTCCCAGGAAAGTATGTCACCCACCGTCTTCTTGCCTCTTCCATCGCCGCAAATACTGTCTGGTCCGCTGCTCATTCCTCCGGACAGCTCCACAGAACTCACCCAGACTACGCTGGAGGGGGAATCTATCTCTTGTTTTAAAGTCGGAGGAGAAAAAAGACTTTGCCTGCCTCAAGTGTTGAATTCGGTTCTCCGAGACTTTTCCTTGCAACAGATCAATACGGTGTGCGATGAACTGTATATATACTGCTCAAGGTGCACTTCCGACCAGCTTCATATTCTGAAGGTTTTGGGAATTCTTCCATTTAATGCTCCGTCCTGTGGGCTAATTACGCTGACCGACGCTCAGAGACTATGCAATGCTTTACTACGTCCTCGCACTTTTCCGCAGAATGGCAGTTTTCTCCCTGGTAAGAACACCTTGGCCCAGCTGAAAGAGACTGGCAGTGCCTTTGAAGTAGAGCACGAATGCCTGGGCAAGTGCCAGGGGTTGTTTGCACCTCAGTTCTACCTTGCGCCGGATGACCCCTGTATCCAGTGTTTGGAGTGCTACGGGATGTTCTCACCCCAGACGTTTGTGATGCATTCACACAGATCCCCGGACAAGAGGACCTGCCACTGGGGATTTGAGTCGGCCAAGTGGCACTGCTACCTGCACATTAACCAAAAATACTTAGGAACGTCGGAGGAGCGGGAACTGAAGCATCTCTTGGAGGAAATGAAGGAGAAATTTAGTGAGAAAAATCAGAAAAGAACTCGGTCCAAAGTAAGTTCACCTACTCTTGCAAATCTCCCAAATCTCTGCTCACACGTAAATACTTGTTTCAGAAGCGCCTCGCTTGCCTTTTGTAAGTGGGAAAGCTTGTCAAATCAAGCCTAAGTTAAATTTGTGAGAGCGCTTCACCATGGAAATAGATTTCTCGTTAAAAGGTGCGGTAATTTCTTTCCTCGTTGGGCTGTAAGCAACTTCATTAGAGCTGGTTTGGCTTTGTTGGTTCTTGTTCTGTTCTAAGGCGTACAGTCTCTGGAAAATTCAGAGCTATTGTGGATATTTTCATTCTCCCATTTGACCTTTGAGTAGGTTTTATGCGGTGTGTGTTGCAGCAGCTGAGCAAAGCAGAAAGGAGCTTGAAAATCAAGTATTACAAATTAATTCTTCATTCGTTATTTTTACTCCAGCACGGACACGTGCGGTGTATGGTGACCTGGCTTGCTAACCACCCGTCTCATGACTTTGCGTGCAGGGTAATGGTGCATCGATAAGTTGCTATTTGGAAGCCCGAAGTCTGCTTGTTCAGCAATAGCTTTCTGTTTAAACTACTTGTATAGAGAAAGATGGCAAAAAGAGGGGGTTTTAAGCAGCCCAAGTAATGAGCTGTAGGCCGGTATCTTGACAATGGTTAATAATAGACATCGTATTTTTTCCTAAAATACTGCTGCAAGTCTGTGCTGTGGTTCAAAAATACAGAGCTTATTTTTCCCTTAGAGAGCTTCTACTTTAAATAATAGACAAGCACCAGATAAATATTGAACATCATAGATGTTTCTGTTCATAGAAGGTACAATTTTTTGGGTATAATTTAAACTTAGGAGGTTTTGAAATGGTTCCTGCCCCATGACTATGTTTCTTTTCAGTGTATTTGCCATTTATATGTCTGTCTGAGGGCTACTGAGTTGGTTATATATCCATTTTGCCTGTTGGATGTTTTGTGGTGGATTTCAAAATAGCAGCAAGAGCAGTCCAGATGGTTGAGCCCCAAAACAATGGGAGTTTAACAGGGGAGCGTTGGAGCACAGCCTCCCTTTCCTTGTCCTGGGGAAGCTTGGGCTGCTTCAATCATTTCTTTCCCTCCTTTCTGTGGTGCGAGAGAGGTATTAGCTACAACGTGTAGACATTCCCTTTTCTTACGCTCCTAGGGAAATTTCTTCGCAGGATGTTCCATTTGCTGTTCTGTCACCTTCTCACCACCTTTGCTGAGTCAGTCCTCAGAAGTGCCAGTGCATCACTGAGGTTGTCTTATCTATCATTCCCTCTGACTTCGTGACAGTTTCTGGTAATCGCTCTGCACCAAAACTTTGTCTTGCTTCTCAGACTAATTCCTTGAGTTCATCACTGTGTGTGGGCAAAAGCTCGCAGTGTGGAGAGTTAATATTTCTTCTGAATATTTTTATAAATCCCATCTCTGCTAAAACTGCTGGCTTAATGATTAGGCTGAAACCACTACTTCTCTCTATGTATTTTTTTTCCTTAAGAAATAGTTTTGTACAACTAGTTTTAGAAGAGAAATAAGACATTTTTCAAACCATTTAGGTAGAAGTCATTCACTGAATTTTAAGTTTACTTGGCTATATTGCATTTATATAATTGTTTTAGAGCACCTAAACTGAACAGATTGTTGGGTAAAGAAATATACATGTATGTATTGAAGTAGATGCTTTATCTCTTATTTTATTAACCTGGATGATAAGGGAGGAATGGTGTTAGAAAAAGACTTCATGTTTATTTACGATTACCTTTCATTTTGTTTCCTAAGTAAAAATTTGATTGCATGTTATGTAGTTCATTCGCAAAATGCATGCTAATGGGTAGACAGTACAGTTAATTTCCATTTGAAATAGATGGGAATGTAAAAATCCGACCTAATAACTTGAAAATACAGATTACCTGGTATGTAATTCCATATATAAATATATAAACATGGTAAAATGGGAGCCCTAAAACATGGACAAGATGATGTGATTCAGAAGTTAAATTGAATTACTGTGTACTAGCTGTAATATAAGTAGAAGAATATTTGTACATTATTTAAATTATTAGAATGACCTGAATAAGTAGAAAAAACTTGACAGGTGTCAGGATGAGGCCCTTTTTCTAGAGATTATTTGCTGTAATTCAAATTTTATTATTTAAAGGCTTGATTATGAGTTTACTATTGTGGAGCTTAGCTTCCTTGTGCCCTTCCCCCTTTCTGTCTGCATTGGAACCGATTTGAGGAACTGCAGGGGTGGAGTTAAATTTCAGTTTCATTGCTAGAGCTGAATTTAGTGGGCTGGAAGTTTTGACCAGAATGTTGCAGATGGGGTTTGGTCTCTCTCATGGTCAAGTGGCGTTTGATTCTGCAGACCTCGGTACAAGGCGCGGGTGTGTAATTGGGTACTCGCTTGACTGCCAGAGATGAAGTTCTGTGACAGTTTATTTCAGAGTGTGTAAATATAAACTTTTCTGATACTGTATCTTGTATACAAGAAATTGTGAAGATGTTAGAATGCTAGATGAAGCTTTCTGTATGGTAGTATTTTTTTTTTTTTTCTTAGCTTTATAGTTTTTTTTTTAATCGAGCAACTTTCCAAAGGTACTGGGCTTGACTGGAATGGTGTTAACTGTCTTCATAGCAGCCTGTATGGTGCTGTGCTTTGGATTTGTGGCTAGAACTGTGTTGGTAACACACCAGTGTTTTGGCTGCTGCTGAACAGTGCTTCCACAGTGTCAGTGCTTTCTCTGTTTCATGCTCAGCCCCTGCAGCAAGTAGGCCAGCGGTGGGCAAGAGGCTGGCAGGGGACGCGGCCAGGATAGATAGCCTAAACCGGCCAAGGAGATATTCCATACTGTGTAATGCCACGGTCGGCAAAAAAACTGGGGTAGAAGAAGAAGAAAGTGGGTTTTGGTATCCATGGTGGATGTTGTTTGGGGACTGGCTAGGCATCAGTCTGCCTGTGGGAGGTGGTGAGCGATATCCTTTGCTTCGCTTGTTTGGTTTTTTCTCTTTCCTTCACCTATTAAACTGTCTTTATCTTGACCCAGGAGCTTTCCTGCTTGTCCCCATCCCCTGGGGGTGGTGGTGAGGGAGTGGCTGTGTGGGTGCTTGGCTGCTGGCTGGGGTCAACCAACCACACCTTACCCCAAAACCTGCTTCCCAAGGCTATTTTAATACAATGAAATTAAGAATCAATTCCTTAGCTATGAGTCTTGTTTAAACATATGATGAGGCACCTTTCACTTGAAATTAATAGTACCTTTGCAGTGAAGCACCAAGTATCACCAGCAACTTTGACGAAAGAGTAATTCCAGAAATGTTTCTTGAGACAAACAGAAGACGAATTGCTAACCAAATACAAAATGCACAAAAGTTTTTTAGGATGATCTATTCTGATGCTCCTGAATTAATTTTGTTCGTTACTGCAAAGGAAATGGAGTTGTCATGTTACTGCAGCAGCTTTGCCCACTTTTGCAATAAAAATTTGTGACAACTAAAGAAAGTTCTGCCTCTGCCACAAGTGATTGTTCCATTTTATTCACAGGTTTTATTTTGTAATAAAGCATCTGGCAAGTGCTTACTATGATGTGGATACTTTATTGCAAAAGGCTGCTACAACCTTTTGGGAATCCTAGTTTCTGCTTTCTGTTTCTCCCAAACATTTTTAGCATGCCTCTGGCAGAGTTGTGGAAACTCAGCAGAGCTTTTATATAGGTTTGTAAAGAGATTTTCTTTTAATTTCGTTGCTGCTTTGCGCGTAATGGGAAATTGGAGATCGAAGAAACTTGTGTGGCTTGCATCACCCTGCATCTTTGCCAAAGACACTTCATTTTCCAGTACCTCGGTTTCTCTGGTGTGTATGTATTAATGGTGTAAATGCCCTTCCACTGAAGAGCGTTTATGAAGATGTAAATAACATGTACCCATCTTCCAATTACCAATTTATTTTCTTTTCTTTAGGCAGATTCACAGCAGAGCTTGGAATTATCGCAGTGGTATCCAGTTATAAAGCAAGAAGCAGAAACTGATCCTCAACCACCCTCCTTTCTCCATCCCAGGTAACTGAATTTGCTGTGTGCTATAAGCACTGTGTGTACAAGTATTTAAATACTTTTGGCTATTTAAAGGTAATTCAAACTAAAAAAAAAAGTACTTGCAACCTGAACTGTTAGGAGAACTCTAAGGGATCGCACAGGAATAATTGAACACTAACTTTTTATGCATTTCTCAGTGTAAATATTAATGAACGGCTTATGAGTGGTTTTTGGTACAGGACTCAAGCTGTGATCTATGAGTGTTCTTCAGTAGGCAATACAACTGAAATGTAATTACTGTTTCCCTTGTCAGAGTAGAAATGACAGAAGGTAATTTTTAATCTTTTGTATTATAATATGCATGCATGTGAAAAGCTGCATAGGCCCTGTTTACCATGAGTGCAACTTAATTTCCTTTCAAAAAAGACTTGTAAAAGCTGTTTGAAGGCTTTCTTCCGCACTGGAACAATGGCTATGGCCGAGTTGTCTGCTGATAAGTTTCCTGGTTTTAGAAACCAAGTGCATTTCCTTAACATAGTACAAAGTTTGTCGTCTGCATCAACGAGGGAAACAGTTTTTTTGATGTACCTCTTACGCTCATCCCCATGTGGTTATGCATTTCCCGTATATGGGTGAGAGCAGATGCTTTTGGCTAGCAGCGTGCAGCAAAGCAACACACACACGTCAAACTAGTTCCCACGCAAACACGTGAGTGGTGGGACTTCTGTGATGGTCCCTCGGTTTGCTGTTTCTATCGGTGCCTTCCTTCAAAACTAGGAGAAAGGCAAGTGTTGAAGACAGCAGCGTTAACTCCACCATCGTGACACGGATTATCTTGGCACTGACCTCAACACATTTGGCACTCTTTTCCCTCTCTACTAGACAAAAGCTGAGTGGCTAGGTTAGAGCGGTACAGAAGGATGCTCCCAGGAGTCCAGGAGCTGTGAAAGTCCAGACAAATTGGTTAATATATGTGGGAAAGAAGGTCCAGCATTGGTCTCAGACATGCCCCAGCACTGTCAGTACACAGCTTTGCTATTTAAAGGGTGATAGGCTCATCGCCACTACACTAATCGCTTCCCCCATCCTCCATTGCTAATATAAGGATTATGAAAATGCTAGAGAGTCTGGATTCAGTGGCATTCTAATTTCACTCTTTGCATTTAAATGAAGACTACATATGATTTTATATATGATTTTTTTAATCAGCCATGTTTGAAAAATCCTCTTGTTCAACAGCCTCAAAACCTTATCTGGATGATCTACTCAGTGAAGTTAAAGTGGGTCATTAGGATTTCCTTTTGCGTAGGAAAAATTTAAAAAGGACGTGCTTATTTTTCATTGAAGCTTTTACAGTTTGAAATCATGTTAAATTAAACTTACCGCTCTCTACCAGTCATCATTTATTATGCCTTACCTTTCATTCTTAATTTTACTGTTCTACTGTTTCAGTTACTACCTTTATATGTGTGATAAAGTGGTTGCCCCAAATGTCTCTCTTGCATCGCAATATAAGGATGTTGCGAAAACAACAGTCAAAGCTTCAGAAGTAATTAAATCCTCACCTGGACAGTCAGAGAAGAAGCTTAGTAGCGGAAAGCACAAAAAAGCTGCCTCCTATCCAGAGCTTTCTCTTGAAGAACAGGAAAAAATTGACTTGAAAACTGGCGTGGAGCAGCATAAACGTTTAGGTGAGTAGTGAAAATTATGTTAAAGTCTTTCCAGTTTTTACAATTTGTATAATTTTGGAAAGCTCAACACCAAGCTGGTATTTCGTGATGTCACTTCAGTTTTCCAAAAATTCTTTTGACCTTTTTATAAGCTTCAGTTTCCTTTGCATTTTTTTCACTCTGGAAGTTTAATTTTCTGTGATTACTATGCTGTGTTGTTCTTTTCTCTGTAGATCCACCTGTGTCCACTCGTTCTGCAAGAGGTGGAAAATCTGAACGTGTTTCTTCCAAAATCACTAGAAGCTCTAGCCGTGTTGAAGTAGGTAATGATCTGCGAACCTTGTCCCCCACTCTCATGAAAGACATCAGTTGTGAAGATGACAAGGGGAGGATCATGGAGGAAGTAATGAAAACCTACATCAAACAGCAAGAAAAACTAAATACTATTTTGCGGAGGAAACAGCAGCTTCAAATGGTACAGTGCCAATCTGAGTGCATTTCACTTTTGACATCAGAAAACTGATGTTAGCTTATTGGTTCTAGAATCAATATCACAGATCGCATTCATTTAGAAACACCAAAACACAGATAATTTCCCCCCCAGCTTGAACCCAGACACCAAATCTTGAATGTCCCTCGTGCTCCTTCGGTTCGAGTCCACTAAAAATTGGTGTCTTTTCAGTTTGCAACTACTGTGTTCAAGCAGCTCCTTCTTTTATTTTATCCAAATGAAAACTACTACTTTCACTTTAAAATGTTTTCCAAACATGTAAGTATTTTGGCAAATATAGTTTAAGTCCTCTAAACTTTCTCAGTTTTCAGGATTTTAAAGATGTAGACATCAGTATTCTAGGAATGGTCTTATCACTGCCCTGCATAAAAAAAAGAATGCCACCTTCCTATTTCTATTTGATAAGCCCTTGTTTTTAGGAGGATTTGGTTGGTCTTTTTTAACAATGGATGACATTAGCAGCTGGTGTTCACTTGTGATTTTGCCTCATTTCTGTTTTCTGATTTAAGGTAAATACTGTCTTTGCTTCTTACATTCGTAGACCAGACGTAGTAGTTTAGTTTAGTTTAGTTTATTTAATGTTAAGCTTAGAATCTATGAGCTCAGACAGGGCCCTAGAGCTGCTGCTTTTAAGTTGTTCTGCTGTTGGAGGTAAAGCTTGTAAAGAAGTTAAAAAAAAGAAATTAAGACTTTAAAAAATATCAAAATGCTAGTGGAAAAAGAAATCAAACACATATACTCTGTTTTCCAATGATGCACTTCTTACATCTTCAAAACATATTTTAGTAAATCAGTGTTGCTGCTTTCTGAGGTTCACTGCTGGAAGTTGTGAATCTGTTTCTGGAAGCTCCACATACTTGGAAGTAGAAATAATCTCTTAAAAATGAAATGCTTGCTACAGAATTCCAGGCTGTCATTGATAAGTAGATAAATACCATTATCAAGCTATTGTTAACAGTAGATAAATGTGCTCTTTTTGACCTCATTGTTTCCAGATACGCATTTAAATTCAGTTTTTTACTTTTCTGGTCTTAGAACCAAGGTGTATGTGATCCTGATTTTTCTTGACAGGAAGTGGAAATGTTAAGCAGCTCTAAAGCTATGAAGGAACTAACTGAAGAGCAGCAGAATTTACAAAAAGAACTTGAATGTTTGCAAACAGAGCATGCTCAAAGAATGGAAGAATTTTATTTTGAGCAGAGAGACCTGGAGAAGAAACTGGACCAAGTGATGAAACAAAAGTGTAGCTGTGACTCCAATTTAGAAAAAGACAAAGAAGCTGAATATGCAGCACAGGTGAGAAGGGAAAGTTCGTTTCAAACCAAACCGTATTTAGTGTATCAGGAAATGGTGAAGCTATTGCTCAGCCACCTGAAGGTTTTATCTTCTCTGTGTGTTCTGATACCATAGATGAATACCAAAATAGGTCACAGTGACATATTTCCCTGTTCCTTGGTTGAAACTGAGGTAGAATGCAACTTACAGAAACATACGATGTTATTGATGAAACATAACATACGGTCTGTTCCATCCTCATTTAAAACAAACCGCGTTTTTAATGTATATAGGCCTGCTTGTGTTAGAGAATTAAACATTCTCATTTTAGTTAGAGAAATAAGCTATTCCTCTTTTTCTTCCTTTTATGTAAAAAAAAAAAAAAATCCAAACCTCCTAACCACCTTTTTGTCAGATTAGTAGCATGCCTTGCTGCTCTTTCTGTTCCTTGGTGGTAGAATCTGCTGCACTGCTGAGCCCCCTTCTGTGCTCTATCAAAGCATTTGGTCAAGAGTTCTCTTGGAAATGATAATCATATTTTTGTCTCTCATTCCTGCCTCTTGTGTTCGTATGTCAAAACCTATGGAGATTTTTTTTTTTCTTTCACTTTCCTTTTAACTTTTACTATTGCTTCTTTACGTTGGAGGTTATTCATGTCATTGCCGTGGGAAAAACATAGTTAATGCCAAAGGGAGCCTTGGAACGCCCCTTTTCAAAATCAGTTGCAGTTACGATTGTGATGTATTTTGTACTGTGTCACAGAACACTGGTCTTCACAGGTTTTTTTAAAGTAAACAAAATCTAAAACTTAAGTTCAGTAAAGCTTTGTGGTCATTTGATCGTAGCTGTGTATATTTCCTGTTCTTATTGTCTCAAAATAAGAAACAGGCAGTACTTGAGAGACAGGTTTTGGTATTTTGGGGAGTAGGGCAGGGACTAGCATCATAAATCCTTCTCATGAATTTAATTTCGTGACATCCCACTCCACAGATTCCTAGCCTTTGCTGCCAGAAATAATCCTCTCTGACTAAGGCCTGATTTACTAAACATCTGGTACAAGCCCTGTTATTGCAAGTAACGACATGTTCTAATTTATGAAGATAATCATGTATAGCATGTTTTGTATGGGTTGTGTAGCTTACTTTCTTTAGAGGGTAAAAACCATAGATTGTTCCCCAAGGAGATTGGTTGATTGTTTCTTTTGAAGTTAGACTTTGAAAACTAAATAAATTCCTCGGATGAAAGTGTACTCTGCTGTTACCTGTGTGGTAGAGCTATTCGCAACATATAATTTGAACCTTTTTCTCCATTTATCACATCTTAGAATAGATTTTGGACCCTAGGTTCCAAGCAATTGTCAGAAGTACCCGAGTTAAACAGAGGTCCTAGCAACAGGTAACTTCCCCAAGCTGTGTATACAGCATTTAAAAAAAGCCTTAATCCGATGTCTTCTTGAAGTCGTTGCCCAGGCTGCCCTTTCTCTCTGGGAACTGTGGACTGGGAGGAACCCTCTTTGTACCTTAAACAAAATTAATAATTTGGGATTTGGAACTTGTTTAAATGTCTGTTCTTCTTTCTAGGCCTGCCTGAAGGTGCACTAAGTGTCTTCTCCCCCTTTTTGCCGTCTTCATTGAATTGTCTAGTTTAATTGTTGCTTTACCCTGTCAATCACAATAGAGCAGTATAACCAGTACTGGAACCTTTCCTTAGAGCTGGAAATCAAAACTCAACCAGAGGCGTGCTTATGTAGTACGTGCTGTAACCTGCAGGCAGTGGGCATTATCGTACTGCAGCAGTTTACTTAATCAAAGTAGTGGAGTCAGAAGACTTGCATTAATAGCCTGTTGCTGTCTAAGAACCGCTTAAATATTTCTGATTATACTAAGAACCATTTAAATATTTCCGATTATGTAAGTAGAGATGAAAGTCCACTGAATGTGGTGTTTCTCTAAAATCAGCCCAGCAGTTCCTTTGCCCAGCACATTTTATAGCAATTGGCAAACACCAGTGATCCTGTACGCTCCTGCTTCTTTCATTCTCCTGAGCTGCCTTCCTCATTTTCAGTGAGATGTATGCTTAGTGATGATTTAGATCAGATAGATACCTATCATCATGAAGGCAGATGGACTTTTTTACCTTCAGTGGGGTCTTTTTGTAAGAAATAACCGCTTAAATCAATGGTAGAGAGGATAACTGGTTTCCAGTTTCCTCCCCGTTTTAACGGCTGGTAGTATACCTATAAGCAATTTGACAATTTATTTCTATAACTAACAAGCAGTAACTTTCCCACACTTGAAAAATTCATCAGACGTTTCCAGATCTCACTGTAAATAAGTTCTGATGACACTCTAGCAAGTTTGAGGTTTACTGTACTCCAAAGATGAAAAAAGTTATTTAATTTCTGTGTTTAAACACAAAATGTTTCATAAAAAAATTTGGGTGGACTCATGTTTGTATTTGAACACACATAAATGCACAGACAGTTATGTTCAAGATTTTCTGAATCTCATTTCTGGTAATTCTGTTTCATTTACGCTAAAGGGTATCAGAAAACAGTGTTGGTGGTTTTGTTTGTTCTAGAAATGCATTAAGGCTTTGAAATAAAGAAGTAATATTTTGTCAGGTAAGAGAAATGAACCTGGGAAATTAAAAAGTGCTATTTATTCTGGGGTTTGTGAAACATCTGATGCAGACATCATCACAATCTTCCTAACAGATTAAATGTATTATTGACGTGGTCTAGTGTGACAGTTCATATAACTACAATTTATATGTATTTAAAAATGAGACTTTTCAATTTTTTAATAATACTGTGATGTTTATGCAACTTTCCATATTGATGTCATTTGCTAACGGTGTAGTAGGTAACTGTATAACTCTTGGTAACTGCAGAAGATGAGCTGATAAATACTGGTGAACAGAAATATTTTTATCTGATGCATATGGTGGTCATCAGTGGCATCTTGAAATGAATAGCTGACGTTGACAAATACGTTTGCTAAAATTTGCTCTGCCTCTCTGTCTCTCCTTTCTGTTTTACAGCTAGCAGAATTGAGACAGAGATTGGATCACGCAGAGGCAGATAGACAAGAGCTTCAGGATGAACTGAGACAAGAACGAGAGGCAAGGGAGAAGTTAGAGATGATGATAAAGGAATTGAAGCTACAGATCTTGAAGTCTTCAAAAAATGGAAAAGGAAAATAGAAATTGGAAGAGGAAGCATGACTGTGTCCTTCAAACAGGGTGTTTTGGTTTTTAATGAATTGTGAGCAGTTTCTCTGTGATAAGAAAAAGTATTCTCTACAGATTTCTATTTCCCAGACAAGGCCAGATGAAGATATACATATATATATAAATAAATCAAGATAGATAGGTATACATTTTTAGATTTTCCTAACCAATGAAAATCTGCATTTATTTGTACTGGTGTTTTTCTCAATCAATGAAAAATACGAAACTCTCGATTTAGGGTGACTGGTTTCTGTCTATTTCTAATGCAGTCTTGAGGACTCTATACCTTTTAACATTGTCTGTTAAAATCTATGTGGTGATCTTTATTTTGCTATCAATTGCACATCCAGTTATAAAAGTACATGAAAAACATTCTGAATTCTTCAAGGTCAAAAATAGTTTGGGTTTCGGTGAGAATTACGTGTTCTCGAACTGGGGAAAGTAAAGGCAGCTTTTCATCTGTAAGTTAATGCTCAAAATCGCCACGATGATAGATGATTGATCATCAAAAGTGATTTACCAGCATAAATTTTTCCCATGATTTCATTGTGTGAAGTCAAGCTGATCTTTTCAGTATTTTTCTATTTAACAACTCGTTATCAATCTAAAGAGTTTTAGAACCGGCATTTGCTTGCCATGCTGGAAGAAGAAAACGTTAGGGATTTTTTGTAAATTAAAAAATTTACAATTACAATGGCATCTTTCAAAATTAAAAATTTACATATTTTCTTTTGTTTTCTTCTATATAGTAGGTATGAAAGAAACGTTAATAAAAGGCTTAAAGGTGGGGCTTTTCCTTCTAGAAACCGAGAAAGCTTGACTTAACTGTTTTTCAGATACTAATGCTTTCAAGAAAAATAATATTTATTAAAAAATATGTATTAGTTTCTTTAGTACCCTAAGCCTCTACACCTTGAGCTTCTTGCCAACTCGTGGATTTTTCTTTCATTACATAGAACAGGCCTTAACTGACATTGCGTTAATAGCTTAAAAAAATAACGTTCTGAGACATGGCACTTTGCAAATCATTTTGATAGCCTCTGTATTTGAATGGCATGGTAATGTTACCATGAATTAAGAAATACAGCATGTTTGTTAAGCTATAACATTTGAAAATGTGTAATTGTACAGAATTACTGTTTTATGTATATATAATGTTTGAGTACTTCAGAAGTCTGGTTCCTAGTGGATTAAACGCATGACTACAAAGTTGGATGAAGAAATACTTCTTTGCACTTCTCTCCAAAAAGTTTGATACAGCTGACAGATGTTAGCTGATAATGTCAGTGACTAGGAATATTTTAGTAGTTCTAGTATTTCACTACGTAATTTTAACCTGTGCTTTAGCTTCTGTTTTTGAGGTGCTTAGGTTTATTAGTCTCTTAATAATTCAGTTAATTCTGGATGAAACCACTAGTTAAAAGCCGACATTAATTATTTTTTTTTTCCTGAACTAGTAAAACTGAAAACTTCTGAGTTCTTTTTTGTTTCTCTTTTAGCGGTGCAACAGGACTGAATATCGCAGAGAAAGATAAAATTGCACATATCTTTAAATTGAATGAGAAATGAGGTGGTAAATTAAATGTCATGGAGTCAGAGGATGATTCTTTTATAGCTGTGTATAATTTTGTCTATGGACTCTGTGTCATGTTTACACTGACAATTAAAGCAGTTTAGATGAAAAAATATCGATTTTTCTTTGTCAGTGTTGATCAGAAAAGAGGACCCAGATTACATTTTTCCCTTCTTCAACTCCATCTCCAAATTATTGCTGTAAAAAAGAAAAGAAAAAAGCCTGTCCTTGCAGCATAGTGATGGTTTGGAAGGAAAGGTGTTGAGTATAAATTATTCTGGTTGCGTATGTACCACTTGCTTTAAAAACACAATGACTGTTTTATTAACAACCACCAAAAACATGGTTATAGGGAGAGTAGGCAGGGATATTGGTAGAAGTGTGATTATTAGAGACGGGAGCTTGAAGTAGTCCAACTTGATTGGCAGAACCTACGTTGGATTAGCTAGATGGGCAAGTGAGAAAACACTGTCCTGGGAAACTGAAAAGTTTAACTGGGATATTATCAAAGGATCAAAAGATATCGTTTCTAGTTGCTTTTCAGTATCAGTGTTTTGAACCAGACTTGTTCGATTGTCAGTGTAGATAAGGCCATACAGACTCGTTTAATACAGCTGCAGTAACTAATTTACCACGGTATTTATAGCTTAGCTGTTGAATGTATGGAATCCTCATGGAATTATTATATTAGAATACTGTATCTTCCGTTTTCATTCGGGTCTTGTCTATGTTATGTGACTTCTGCTCAAATTTCCCCTTTTGCCGCCGGCTGATCTTCAGCAGTGGCAATTGCAGCGGAGTACTGCTATAGCCCGGGTCGCTGTGCCTCAGCCAGCACTTAGCCATCTCTCAACCAGCTGTTAACCAGCTCACGCTGTAGACTATTAAGAAGCTGGTGGCTGTAGTTTGTACTAATATTTTCACTGTTGCAAGAACTCAAGCAGCTATATGATATTTTAGCAATTCCAGCTGCAGATAAGGCCTCCTAATCGTTTTAAAACATCTGGCTGAAAAAGCTAATGGAACATTTATTAAAACAACTTTAGAAGTAGCTTTGTAAATATTCCATTTAGTTAATCTAACGTTAGAATGCATTTTGAATTATTGTAATCCTCTTAAAATTCTTAAATATTACTTTCAGGCTCTTTACATAACATAAAAAATTTTCATATGTGTAGACTTAATTTTATACTGATTTTAAGTAATAATGTATACATAAATGTGCCATAGATTTTGTGTGTTCACAGTCTTTGAAAGATAGTTTTTTAGTAAATTGTAAATAATACTGTATAAGTTCTAGAATAAATATATGTTGACCTTTTTTCACTACCTTATACTAGCTATATTGAATGGTTTATTTTACAGCCTAACATAGGAACTTGGAATGCACACTTAAGGGCCCTCACTTAAGTGCACACTTAACGGTAGAAACTCATTCTGTCATTAGGTCCTCGCTTTTAGTCATAGCATGCTCATTTTATGTACTATTATTTGTTTTGCCTACAGTTACTTCTTGCTGATCTTTCAGACAAGATGTCGCTTTCCCAGATAGTCGTGACACGAAGCCTTTAGGAAAAAATCCTAAAATTGTCCATAATTTTGAAAGTTGCGTTATTAAAACACCTAGACCAAGATCAAAGTTGCCTAGTGCGCCTTTTGGAACAAAGTAAGTAGGATTCAAGGTGAATATCTAGTTTGCTCTTTTTTAAAAGAGAATTTTCACATGCTTTGTGTACTCTAATGAACAAGAAAATATAAAGCTTAGAGAGTAAAACTCTTGTAATTTTGGCAGTCTGAAAGCACCCTCGTTTGCAGTGTCGCCATGGATCCCTAGACGAAAGAGATTTTTATCTAAGTCTCCAAACTTAACTAAGTCTTTGTTTTAGTTTTTGTAAAGCATATCATTTAGCTTGAGTATTTAGATAAATGTAGTTATGTTTCACGTTCTTAAACTAATTTTATTCTATATTTAATATATTAATAGCTTAGGTGTAAAATCATTTGTATATAGTAAAGGCATAATGCAATTAGTGAAGTAGGAAAAGGTGAATGGGAGCATAAAGCTACTGGTGGCCTGGAAAAATAAGGCCCATATTTTAGAAGTCACAACGTTTTATTCATACATTCTTGTTTTCTATCAGGGGAGGGGATAGCTAGAATGTGTTATGGAATTTTTGGAAAACTTTCCTAGCATTAGTCGCGAAGTTGGCCTTGAACTGCTGTCACGGTCAGCTTCCTAGAATTCACTTGTTTGTAGAGTATATATTTTGATTGTCGGTAAAGATAACAACTTTTTGTATTTTTTCTGCACTTAATTTGCATAATTAATCCACAGAACAGAGTTTTCTATAACATGGTGAAGTCGGCAAAAGACGTAATTAAACCTACCTGTTAATCTGTGCTTGCAATATTTCAGTAATTTTATTTAAGCTGTCACTAGGAAGCAGCAGAAAGCTGCAAATTTCAATTTTCTTTTTGCTTATTACATTGGTAGTGCGAGTATTCATCAGTTTTCATTGCAGAAAGCTTGTAGAGTTTTCCGTTTGTTGCAGATTTCTATTTCAAAAAGACATCCATTTTTTAGCTTTTGTGAAAGCAGTTACTGCTTGCAAATTGCACGACAAATTTTGTAGTGTGTCTCCATTACTTAGAAAATTGGGGTTTTTTCAGGGTTAGTGGTTCAGTTGGAAAATGCTTGAAAAATGAGTTTTAAGCACTTCATCAAGCACAGCAAACAAATGGTATAAAATTTTGCTATTTGAAAATTGATTAAATGTAACAATATCAATTGAATTTTTTTCTTCAAATATAGATACCTCACTTAAAGGAAAGCACAGCTGTACTGTATTTAAACTAATTCTAGGAAATAATAAAAAGTTGGTCTACCATATTCTGTTGCTATCATGTTGCTTTCTGTGATTGACAAAATCTGTTTTTGTGTTTTCATACTCACTCTCGAAAGTATTTATTGATGTTGACATGCCAGTATAATTATCTTAATAAACTACAGAAAGTAGCTGCGAAACAACAGAGTCTGTGTTAGCTCAAGGCAACAGGTTGAATGGCTATTCTGAAACCATAGTAAAAACCTGTGAAAAACGATCAGTGCATTCAACAATTTTTAATACTTTGCCAATGATGTACAGTCTACTGTTAGAGTTGCTGTGGTTGCATTACATGACACACAAAACTGTCCTCTACCTCACGTGAGATTTAACAGATATTTTATATGGTTTTAGTAAACAAGATGCATCTATCTGGTCACTTAGTTTACAAATTTTGAATTATATTTATTGAAACATGACATACTGTGCTCTTAGCTTATACCTCAATTGTATTTTGTGCTGTTATCCATTTTCATGCCTTGTAAATACCTGTATAGATTGTGGATTCAAAAACAAATAAAGAACTGTAATGTCAGAACACTTCTCTCTGTCGTATTTTTGAACACTGACTTCTAAACTTGACTTTTTGAAAGGTGTTTAACAGTCGTGCTTTTCGAAGGAGGAGGTGCTTTGATTACAGTAAATTAAAACCTGATTACACTGAAACTTGTTAGCAGAACTCCCACTGCCTGCAGCAGGTCCCCAGTTTTCTAAAGGGCATTTTTAGCAAAATCTGCAAGATCAATAGCCCTCCCTCGCCACAAGTCCATTTCCTAAACCTCTTACGGCTCTCTGAAGATGTTCTCGACACTGGGATTCCTATCTATCTTGACATAAAGTTGCTGTTTATACGTGTAAATACAACCACTTGTGTGTTTGGCTTGTTCTCTGGTGCACAGCTTTTGTTCCTAGTGGACTGCTCGAGCAGTGTTTGAGTTGTTCACATCTCTCCTTAACAGCTTAGTAATGAACAAGATAAAAATCACACAGCGCCGTATAAAATGCTGAGATTTAGAAGAAGTTAAAATCAGAAATGAGAATTATACTTTATTTGCTGATGGACAATATGCCCTATGGTGACTCTCGTGAGTTCTTTGTTTCTGTAAATCACATGATTACATTGCCTAACATTTTTGTCTGCCATCAGGGAGCTTAAATAGCAGAAAATTCAGAATAGAAGAGAGAAGAAGGAGGCAAGAGGAAAAGAGGGAGCTGTTCCTGTAAGCTAAATATGAATGGGTCTTCTGTTTAGGTTGAGCTTCCCCCACTTATAGTGATAGGCTATGTTCTGTTGGTCACTTAAAAAAAATCTAGATTGTAGTAAAAAAAAAAAATAACTTGTACTACAAATAATATTTTGGAGATTTTCTAGGTGATTTTATTCATACTAAGGGTTTGGGGGTTTTTTGACAGATAAGCAAGCGCGGTCCCATACACACACTTAGATGTTTTTCCTTCCTCTCAAATCAGAGCAAAAATGTTTTGTCCTTGTTTTAAGGTGCTGGCCTGGCATATAGGAAATCCTGATTGTTTCAGATTATTAAACCCTTTATTCTACCATGTATTTGCCTGTATTTTACAGCTGAAGAGACAAATGAGCGGTGTTAACCAGGATGAAGATGAAATTTGCGATATTTTGATGAGCTCAGCTTTTAGTATGGAAGAAAATGAACAACTACCTGTACCACTTAAAGAGTTAACCCTGTTTATTTCTGCATCCCATGTTATATTTTCATACTGCTGTATTTCCGAGCGGGGGAGAAGCTATCGGGCTGAAAACCCTGCAAAGAAAAAGTTCAAGGTGAGTCATTTGTATGAGAAAAAGTCATAGGGTGTTGATAGCTTGTGTAAGTATGACTAATTGCAACGCATGTCATTTGTCAGAGAAAACAATGCTGATCAAGGAAAAACTGCTTGAGTGACAGGGTAAAAAGATTGATTTTTAAGGTGTTCACACTGTTGCTGAAATAAATGCATGTGTAGCACTTGCTTTCAAAATGGCAAATTTTAAGAATATTGCCCTAAGTGTATCGGTTTATTTAGCATATCGCTGGTAAGTCATTCTTTCTTTCTTATTTTATTGATCTAGTGAATCATTGCTCACTTGTAGCATACTAACATATTCACCTAAATATTGGTAGTGTTTTTTATAACAGTGACAAACCAGTAAATGTTTCTTGTCCCTGTAGACATTAATGAAACAATTCACCTCTGCCCTATGGGCACCAGGTTGAGTACTGGTGAATAGTACTGGTTACCGAAGTGTAAAATTTACTTCTTCTCAGTTGAGCTGCTGTGCACTCTGAAGTGTGAAGCATTTGTGAAGGAAGACGTGGCAGCGTAAGAAGCTTTTGTGGTTAAGAAGTGGGGCTCATAACTGTAGGAGACTGAATTGCAGTGGGATGTGTCCGCAGCCTTTGAATTCCTATCCTGCAGCGCTTAAAAAAGCCGGGTTTTGTGCATCAGGATGTGCCTGCACTATCACCAGGTAAAATGCTTCTAATCTCAGCCTTGGGATGCAATGGGATATAAGATATTGCAAACTTTTCTGGTATTTTGAAGAAAAATGAAATACTTTGAAGTATATTAGAAATCTAATTAAATTAGATTTAGTAAATTAGAAATTAAAATTAGTGTGATTTAGATAAAACGCATGGTTTTTACCCTCCAAAGGACTGTGTGGTGACGGTATTGTTAGATGATAGAGGCTGGGATCAGTCATCCCAAAGGAGTTAAGTATCCCTATGCCTGGTATTAATCAAAAAGCAATATTAAGCTATGTGCATTTATACTTGATACAAACAGATCAGATATTTAATTTACAGAATGCTATTAAGTTCAATTGAGGAAATGCTAGACTGAAAAAATGCAAACTGAGTCAGCGAAGGGGAGAGGCAGGGACGTGTTCATTTGTCAGCTTCCAAATGCGGGAGGTGACGCGTGATCTGTCCAACGCAATTGCGTGGTCCAAGAAGTGGAACAACACTAGTTTCGCTTGAGAGATGACAAGCTTATCCCCTGAATAATAAATAAGCAGGGATATTGTTTGGAGAAGGATTAAATCCATCTAGAACTGAAACCTGGACAACATGAAAGTGGTGGTTGGATGTAAGTAACAGCTTGTTCCAGCTGAAGTGGGTGCAGTAGAAGAATAAGCTCCGTAGAAAGGTGGAATCGCATCAGGGAAGTCGATGGAAGGCCAGCTGGCAGCACTGCTTCGCAAAAGCAAAAAAGCAAGGAGTAACCAACAATATAAACCAAATGTGAACACAACTATTAGATTTATATTTATTATAAAAGCTCCTCTTCAAAGGTAATTTTCAATTATTTATGTAGTAACTCCAGTGTTCAGTTGAAGCTTCGACAAAACAAAGCTGCGGCCTTGTGTCCTTGAATTTTCAATCTCGGGAACGTGTGACAGAGGAAGCTTAGGATGGTCTTGTTCATGTTTTTCACTTCATTTGCTAAAGAATGGGAAAAAATCATAGAATCATAGAATTGTTAAGGTTGGAAAAGACCCTTAAGATCATCAGGTCCAACCGTTAACCTACCACCGCCAAGTCTGCCACTAAACCATGTCCTCAAACACTACATCTACCCGTCTTTTAAATACCTCCAGGGATGGGGACTCAGCCCCTGCCCTGGGCAGCCTGTGCCAGGGCCTGATCACTCTTTCAGTGAAGAAGTTTTTCCTAATATCCAACCTAAACCTGCCCTGGTGCAGCTTGAGGCCATTTCCTCTCATCCTATCACTTGTTACTTGGGAGAAGAGACCGACCCCCACCTCTCTACAGCCTCCTTTCAGGCAGTTGTAGAGAGCGATAAGGTCTCCCCTCAGCCTCCTTTTCTCCAAACTAAACAACCCCAGCTCCCTCAGCCGCTCCTCATAAGACTTGTTCTCCCGTCCAGCTTGCCCCACCAAGGGATCAAAATACTGCTGGACGAAGAGCAGGATATATTTCGTTCCCGGCAAGTTAATCTTGGAGTGCAGCTTCCAATATTTCTTTTTCCCTAACAGCTCTAGGAATGAATCAAATTCACTGTTGTGTCCCTCTCTTGCCCAATTTCCCCTTCCCCCTGCAGTGCGGACAGCTCTCCGCTAGTGGTCTCTCCAGGCACGTCTTATCCGCGGAGATCCAAACCTTCCTTTCGCAAAATCAGAAGCACTGGAGGACGCACAACGATGACATTTCATTAGGGGTGCGTTGGCACCCGATAACATACATGTGTGTTTGTGAAAATACAAAGTAAAATGGGGAAAACAGCCTGCCTGCCTATTTCTCCTGACGCAGAACGGGCCGTGAAGTTTTTCTTCTTTTGACATCTTGAAGCGGGTTGTTCCTTGTTCTGTCAAGCAGACTAATATTTACACCCGTAACGAGTCTGAGTAAAAAGCTGCTCATTTTAATTTTAGCATTCAAAAGTGGAAATAAGGTGCTGTTAAACACATATTTAAGATTTTGTGAGTGTTAGTTGCTACTTCTGAAAACCCAGGCACAAGCAGAGAGTGCAGGGATGGGTCTCTTATGTTTTTGCAGTTACTGAAAACATCAGGAAAGACCCAAGACTGATTTTGTCCTTTTACTGCAGCTGTGCTGATGGCTTTGATGAGATGAACAATTCCACCTTTTGAGTAACTCTGTCCACCACATTTCTTGCCCTGTCTTTCTGTGAAGAGGTACCGGTGTCATCATTTGTCTTCAGCTCGAAAACACTGCTTTAATTTTTCTGCCTTGATGCTAAATTTTGAATAGTCAGGCTGTTTGCATTTGAATAAAGCAGTCTGGTTTGCTTTTCAGGCAGGGGTGGGTGTAATTCTACATCTCCTCCTCTCCACACCCTCCTTCCCCTCCGACTCTCTCGATGAACTGGCAGAAGTTGGGGCTCCCCGCTCGCTCCTCCCATGCATTATGGGGCTGGAGGCAGCTCTGACCCCTCCCAGGGAGGGAGCTGGGCAGAGGCAGCCGAGTGCCTGCAGCAGTGCCTGAGCAGGGACCTCGTCCTACCAAACCCTCGCAGCTCGCAGTAGGTCCCAGCAGCAGGGAGCTCGCCGGCCGGCTTTGCTGAACCCCTGCGGACGCTCTCCCGTCCAGCTTGCCCCACCAAGGGATCGCCATGGTGGCCACCTGCCTGCACCTGGCCGGATTTGTCTGCAGTTTTATAGGGTGGATCGGGGTGGTTGTGGCAACGGCCACCAACGACTGGGTGGTGACTTGCGGCTACACCATTACCACCTGCAGGAAAATGGATGAGCTGGGATCCAAGGGGCTGTGGGCAGACTGTGTCATGGCGACAGGGCTCTATCACTGCAAGCCCCTCGTGGACATCCTCATACTGCCAGGTACGTGTGCCCCGTCCGCCCCTTCCCACCCGGAGGCGAGGAGCGAAGCCGTGCTCTGAGCAGCGCAGGTCCTGCTGCCGGAGGAATTGACGGCGAAGCTCCTTCAACTTCATCAGCGCCGGAGATGGTCCATTAAATACGCTAAAGAATCTGTATGATAGTTCTTAACATGATTCTCATTTAATTATACCTGGTTTTAATCATACCTAGGTGTCATCTGTGGCTATTAAAGTCCAGTTGATGTTTAATCATTGCTCGTAGTAAACACTTGCTGTTCCTTCACATCTCATGTCTAGATTGCATTGCAAAACATATATAGTATATTGAGGTAGAGTGCTTTGAGATATGATAGAGCAGTTTGGGTTTTGCTTTGAGATGATGATGAACTATTACAAATGTTAAGGTTCTGTTCCTTAAAATGATTGTGAGTATAATGAATCTTTCAGCATCTATTATTAATGCTGCTATGGCTTTCAGTCTTTTGGAAGACTGTCATTAGTCTTGATGGTCTTGTGCTTCCCGCATGTTCTAAGGCAAGACAGAACTTTTACATGGCAAACAGATGTAACTACATTTAACTTGCCTTGATATTTTCTAATTATATAGTAACTTTCATCTAGTTTAGTACAAAGCAAAAATGAAGCAAGGTGTTTCATCAGTATTAATACATCTTTTGAGTTAATTAAACCTACTGAAGTCTTGTGTGGTCCCTGTAAGTTTAGTTAATGACCTTACCTGTTTCAGTCACTGTTAACTCTGTTGTGCTGCTTCATTCTGCTATGGTTTAGATTGCACCTCCTCTAGCATTTCAGAGATGCCCCTTCCAAAGCTGACAGGGTAGAAATAACCATTCCTTGTAGTTTTCTTTCATGTTTCCTTATTTATTTGTTTAAGTTGTTGTGAAAATAATTTCACAAGAGGTTAGAAGGATTATTCCCGAATTTCTCTCTGTTACAGAGCCTCGTCTGTATCACATAGTGCATAGCAATATTGAATCTCTCAGACTAGCTCCTATTTCCCCTTTCTCTGTGTATGTATGCTTTTATTTTAGTAGGTTTAACTTCTTTATTGCTATTATTGTTCAATATGATCTGGCACAGAAGACAGAGACAAGGCTTGCCCCAAAGAAACATTATTGAATGAATAGGTAAATAGGTCTTTCAGCAGCAGAAAGCAATGCTTCTCTCCAGCAGAAACAAATCACAAAACAAGATGCTTCTGCTTTTGCATTTGATCCCCACAGCTTTCCATGGGAGAGAAATTTATCGTGGTGTGCCCAACAGCTGAAATGTATTGAGAGTCTTTCACTGCTTGAGTCAAGTCTTTGAAACGAATGTGTTTGTGTTCTCCTTTAATTGGGATTGATTGCACAGAAACCACACTGGGCGCTGCCAGCTCCTTTGTTTAGGGTCTCATTTTTTGCCCTGAACTCCTCAGGTTGCTTTTTTTGTTAAGTTTCCTCTTGAAAAAATCAAGTAAATATTCAATAAACACGGAGTCTGCATTTCCAGGAACAGTAAAATCCTCGTTCCTGGTGTCCTACCTGTATGTCAGCGGGACTTGCTTGAGGCCCCTCTTTGCTGATGTTGTATGAGGCATCATGAAACTCCGTGTCTGTATGTGGCAGCTTCGTTTTGTTAATAAGAGGGGAAAGAGAGCCAGCATCCTCGCTCTGCTGGGACTGTCCCAAGAGCTGGCAGAGACTCACCAGGCGCTGGAGCAAATCTGACACTGATTCCTCTTATTTCGCATGCATGTAATGACCTGGTTTTATTTACTTATATATAACTTTTATATTTTATATCTAAATTATATATAAAAATTATATGTAAAATGAATTATATATATGTAATATATATAAAAATATAAAATATTGATACATTATTATACAAAGTCCCTCACAGACGGGTAGAAATAGCACATCCCTGCCCAGCATGCCCACAAACCCGTCCCCGTTGTTGCTCACTGCCTTGTGTTAGGCTGCTGCTGCACAGGGGTAGGCAGGAGAGGGGTGGTAGGTGATGAAATGCCAGGAGATCCCGTGATGTCCGTAGGGACCCAGAGGAATAACGTGGCCCTTGGTTATGGCAACTCAATCAACTCTGCAAGGTGCAGGCATTTCTTCTCCCTCAGGAAGGGCTGTGCCAGCGGTCAGCTCGAGCCACGGGTCTCCTCTGAAACCCCGCTAGCAGGCTGCACCCCTGAGGTACAGCATCGGGACGTGGCTGTGGCTGGTGAGCATCCCTCCTCCTCCCAGGTCAACAGTCCTCAGCTCCTCAGGGCAGCTGGTGGTAACATCTCATGGACTTGCACGTTTCAGTAGTGGGTCTTCAACTATTCAGCCCTCCTCTGGGTGTCTATGGACCTCCTCTGCTCACAGCAAGCTGTTCTTTAAGATTGTAATTCTTATTA
Source organism: Theristicus caerulescens (assembly GCA_020745775.1). Classification (NCBI taxonomy): domain Eukaryota; kingdom Metazoa; phylum Chordata; class Aves; order Pelecaniformes; family Threskiornithidae; genus Theristicus; species Theristicus caerulescens. The sequence continues at coordinate 4,549,916 of CM036565.1, read as the reverse complement.
TTTAACCAAGGCTGTCTTTGTGAAGATATAGGAAAGCTCTTTCCTAGCTGTTTCTCTTACTTTCCCTTCCCATATTTCCCAGTGTCTTGCTAGGGAGAGCTTGTGTTTTCCAGGCAGCGCTATTTGTTCATTGGAAAATTTTGAGCTTGCATATCCCATGGTCATGCACTACCCACTGTACTGCAGCCTCACTCTCTTACGCCTGGTCAAGCTTTAATTGCTTACACAAAGGACTGAACCTGTCTCCCGTACTCCATGCAAGCCTTAGGAGCTAATCTAACAGGAGCCTTTGTCCAAAGGCCTCCTTTTCTTGTGCTGAATAATCAAAATCCTCTTTCCTTGCCTTGCCAACAGGGTATGTCCAAGCATGTCGAGCACTGATGATTGCCGCCTCCGTCCTGGGTCTTCCTGCTATCTTCTTGCTGATAACGGTCTTGCCCTGCATCCGGATGGGCCATGAGCCTGGAGCTGCCAAGTACCGGCGGTCCCAGCTGGGAGGGATCCTCATCATCCTCCTGGGTAAGGCACCTGCCGGCCCCGCGTGTGTGCAGAGCTGGAGGTCTTGTTCTGCTCCAGGACGGTGTGGTGCAAGCTGGTTGAGCATGTTCACCTGAAAGCACGCTCGTCTAGGCTGGGCTGACCCTGAAGCTCTCCAGCACCATTGTGGGGTGAACAAAAGGCACGAGCAGGAGTGGGAGGACAAAGGCAGGAGGCAGGGAGCGAAGCAGAGCGAAGAGGGGAGGGCTGTGAAACCCTACTGTGCATTGTCTTGTGGAGTCCTCGGCACGGCCACCACAGGTGCCTGCAGCAGGGCGATAGCCATCGCACGCAGGCGGCTGCCTGTGGGCCCTGGTTTTGCTGGTTTTGCTGTGGAAGCGATGCTATTTTTGGAAAAGGGTCTAAACTCCCAAGCTGCTTACAGGGAAAGGATAGCCTCTGAATTTTACCTGGACATCGCAGATGCAGCCAGGTCAAAATAAGCTGGGGTGTGTGGGAAGGGAAGCCCATGGCTGAGGGGGTGCTGGTCCTGCGGGGACAGCAGGGGAGGGAGCAGGGAGGTGGCATGGACCTGGGAAGAGGGCTGGTGTGTCCCCTCTGCCTCCCAACCCCCTCTGGCCAGCCTTGCCCTTGGCCTCCAAGTTCCCCTGGGAATTTCTTCCCGTCCTCCGTGCCTGCGGAGGAGATTGTTTTCAGCAGCGCAGACTGTGGAGCTCATTGTCCCCAACGCAACACCTGCATGTTCTTGAAGCCTCGTCATCTCAGCAACAGGCTGCGGCGCCTTGTTTTTACCCGTCTGTGTGGCAGAGGAGGAGGGGTGAGGGAAAGTGGCCTCTTTGTCTGGCTCTGCTGGTCGCTGGCAGCCCGCGCTGACATCATGCCCGTCTTCTTTCTTTTCTCCTCCTTATTTTTTTTCAAGTGGCCACTGGATATAGCTGCACGCTCGGAGGGGCTGTCCTCTGGACGCTCCTTCCTTGCAAGCAGTCTCTCCTCCCTTGCAAGCGGTCTCTCCTCCGGTGCCTTCGTAAGAAGCAGATAGTACAAGTCGGTACGTCCGAAATCTAAGGGACTGAGACCAGGGGGCCCTTTCAGTCTCTGTGGGGTTTAAGGACACATTGCCACAGCTGGAAGTCCTATAATCAGCTTTATAGGGCCTGTTTAGGACATTCCGATCATGAACAGCCACGTTAGAGAGCTGTTGGAATGTGGCCTTCATCCCCATCCTGAAACCTTGAGTCACGTATTTGGGCTTGGCAAAGTGAAAGAAAAAGTGTTTTTTTCTGCCTGTGAATGAAATTTTACTGCCGGAGGAGTCTGCTCTGCCGGATTTCCCCTGCCCAGGATGGGGGAGGCCTGGCAGAGCTGCACGTTGTGGCAAACAAACATGAGTTTTCTGTTCCAGTCAAGGAGAACCGCGCTGAAGATCAACCCCGTTTGCACGGCTGCAGACGTGGAGGCAAGAGTAGTGCCCTTAAATCTGCTTTGCCGAAGGGCAACAGAATCACAGGACCAGCACATGTGGCAAACAAATCGCAGTGGCAATATTGGGTAATGCTGCATTGGCACAAGTGAAATCCCATATCTTGCAGTGTTGCACCAAGGGTTTGGGGTCTGGTGTGCCACTCTCCTACCCTGGTCTCGCTGTGGTGTAACACCAGGGAGGAGAATAGGTGTAAGAGGATGGAGGAGAGGGGTTGCGGTGCTCCGTAAGCCAGGCTCCTCTCTGCCTCAGAACATAGTTTTCCCACTAAACAGATCCTGTGAGGAAAGGAAATGTGTATTTACACAGACACTGGCAGACAAATGCTCTTTGGGTCGGATTTGGACTTCTTACCGATTTTTTTACCCCTGTGAGTTTTGAAGCATCTGCAGGTGAAGTGGTTTGCTCATGTCACTGATGCCCTGAATGATCTGGGCTGGGAACAGCAGCCTGGTCACAATGTTTTAGTCACAATTACAATGATGCTCTTTTTGTCAGATCACAAATGAAGAATAAATAAGCTCCTTTTGCTCTTATGGTTTTTTTCTTAAAAAAACCCAAACCAACCCACATTTATTTTTACAACCCCCAAATTTTTCCAGGCTGATCAGCAAGACAGTCCCTTTGGAAGAAGAATAATGTACAGAGCTTGGGACTTTGACGTTATTTAAGCTGATTAATGATCTGTTATTTGCAAAATGAGGTGTTACCATTCCAGAGCATTTAATAAGCATGAATCAGGTCTCAGAAGTCATAATACTGGTTTAAGATTAATTATATTCTAGAAGTAATATGCCCTGGACTGTTCTTATTTACCCTCTGGCCACTGAACGCTCGTTCATGGTTTTCCCCAACCATGTGGGTTCCAGCCTTTTCCTCTCAGTGGAGACCAACTCCCAGGGCTCTGGTTAAGAGAAAACAAACCCCCAAATGCTCACTAACATAGCAGAAGTAGAGAGTGGAGATGTGATCAGGGGACCTGGCCCCATGGCAAACTTCACTTGTTGCTCAGGGAAGGGATGGCAGTTTGTCGCTGAAATTTATTAAAAAGGAACACAGGGGTTGAAACAGGGTGGAAAAAAAAAAGAAACGAACAAAAAAAAAGTTGAAAACTTGCCAGGAAAAAAATGGGCTCAGATATTCCATTGATTTTTCTGTCTGCTGATAATAGCAGGCTGCAGAGTGCAACCTGTGTGCACACCCTCCTATCCTGCCTGCTGATGTATTTATGTCTTTGCTTGATCCTATCTGTCCGAGAGAATTGATTTATTGCCGAAAACAACCGTCAGCAGAGGTTTGCTCTGAGCCAGTATGAAAACATTTCATACGCTGGTGTTGATGGAAAAACCCTGGCCCATCCTGTGTTGTTGATACTAATTTGGGGGACCCCGTGCTGGTAACCAGGCGGGCATTTTCCTAATGGAGGTGAGAGACTCGAGACACTGGAAAACACAGATGAAAAATACGTTAGTTATTGGCAATTACTACTGCAAAATGACCGCATTACCTATTGTATACTAAATAAAGGATAGTAATAAGTTCTTCTGGGCACTGCATGAGATTTACTTGTAAAACCGTAGATATCAAGATAAAAAGATTGCCTTGAACATAGAAAAAAAGTAATAATGGATATCTATTATTTCAACCAAATGCTTTGAAAGAGAAATCTGTGTTACTTTGAGTCAACAACTCAGAGAATGATTAAATTTAGCTGTGAAAAAGAAGTATTCTTTCTTCTGCAGAAAGCCTTTAACTTACTGTTAAGGAATTTGGCAGGGACTCCCTGTCCCTTGAGTTAGAGTAACCCTGCTCTCTCTCCCCCACCTCCCCAAGCACCTTCTGTGCTTCTTGTCTGTGTGGTCTTCCATCTAATTAAAGTACGCCTGTAATGTAGAATATTAGGAGTTTCAGCTCAATGGATTGAGCCACTGCAAGTCCATAGTCAAAAAGGACTTAGAAATGCTGGGAGCCTGGGGTGTATCCCTGTGGATTCAGAGTGATCTGACGGAGCAAGGACAACCATGCTCTATAACCATGCTATAACCAACATACCATCTGTTACTGAGATGACTTTTGCAGGTAGAGGCGGTGGCTTTTACAGGACTGCCTACTCTAGCTGCAAAAAGCAGGCACGCTTTCCAGTATGTGTGTGCCCCCAAACATGCCTGTTTTTCCAGCTAACATGGTTGGTCTACTAGAAAATATTCCTTCTGTTTGTTCGCAGATTTTCTTTTACTTTTCTGCTAGACTGGATTGACTACAGCAGCTCTACTGTCTGAAGACATTCATATTTAGGGAGAAGCAAGGGGTCTCTTGGCATCAGCACAAAAGAAAAGGGGTAATAATTTCTATTCAAAGAGGTCATCCTTGTAGGCAGCTATTTTAGCACTTGAAACTTGCCCTAAAATGCCTTTTTCAATCCCTTTGAGTTTCTTGGCAAATCAACTTTTTTTCAGCCTTTCTCTGTGATACAGCTAGTCCAAAATTTGAGTTCACCAAGAAATATTGCAGTTGCAGACCGTCCTTTTCACATCTTCTCGGAGGATTTACAACCCAATCTAATCTATGCAGAGTGATGAAATCCAGTCCTGGTTCAGGGCGTTCCTCTTGCTGAGCAACGGGGTCGCTGGTGACTGACGGCAGCTGGTAGCCTCCGAAGACAGAGAGGTCAAACTAACCCTTGGCTTGTGTTTCACAGCTTTCTAGTATTGTCAGCATTAAAATAAGGTGATTTTACATGTACTTGAGCCACATGCACAAGAGATGCCATTGTGTCAGCGTCCCTGAGAGCTCTCCTCACCCCAGTGCGAGTGTTTTCTTCGGTCCTGTGTTGTGGGGGAGGGTCTGGATAGATAAGGCTCTTATAGTCTATGGACACACACACACACATATATATATATATATATTTACTGCTGACAGAAAAAGAAAAGATGATTGTGTTTTTTCGGACAACAAAGAAGCTTTTTTTCCGCAGCCCATTAGAATGCTTTGTGGATTCCCAACTGATACATTTTTGTTTTAAAGCATTAGAGGCTCGTGAGCTCTTTGCAGGACAGATCCACGCGCAGGAGAAACGCTGTTCTCCCCTCCCTGCCTTCTCCAAAAATTCCTTCCAAAGCCGCAGGGTCCTTGCTTTGAGGAGGCCCAAAATTATTACTGGCTTTATTAGCATCCTTCAAATGTTCTTCTCTTTTCCATAAGAAAATATTTTCTCTCACAATAACTGCAGCTATTGGGGATGGGTTTTCTGCTGTACCGGCCAGGAGCTATGGTTTGTTCTCCATTTTAACTAAACAATTTTATTTTTAATCTCACCCCCGTTCTTTTTCCTCTTGCAACCTTAACTTTTTGACACTGCCTCCAGATACCTTTTAACGCGGTCGGTGGAAATCTGTAACGCTGCCACGGTCCTGTTATTGTTTTGCTCTGGTTCTCTGATAGCCACAAGGATGGAGTCCTGCACAGCTTGTCCCGGAGGCAAGTAAATATTGACAGATTAATTCTTCTCAGATGTACAGGCCATAAAGAAGTATTGTTTTAGGACCTGCTCCTGTGAGGTGATTAACACCATCAACTCCTGTTGCCCTCGGTGCTTGTGGGGACTTTGCAGGATGGAGGTAGGACCCTTAGCGAGGGTAGCGAGTGTGACCTTGTGTAGCACAAGGAGAATGCAGGGCACGTGTTTTCTCCCTGCTTGCAGCAAACCATGCGTGTCTGCTGCACACCGAAAACATTGTGATCTCTAGCCTGGCTGCCTGCAAAGTGCTGAATTTGGATGCGCTTCACTGTCCTGAGGGTATCTACTTGACAAATCACCCGCCTAGCAGTCCTCGCAGCACCACCATGGCAGCCTTCCTGCTTTGCGTGGAAAAAAACTGTGGAATTTCAAGCAAAATTTGAAGTTGTTGGTCATTTTTTTGACCTACTATACACTCTAGGTAAAATACTCTTTTCCCTTCAGATAAGGTCCCGTTTCTATTCATAGAATCATAGAATCATAGAATTGTTAAGGTTGGAAAAGACCCTTAAGATCATCAGGTCCAACCGTTAACCTACCACTGCCAAGTCCGCCACTAAACCATGTCCCCAAGCACCACATCTCCCCGTCTTTTAAATCCCTCCAGGGATGGGGACTCAACCCCTTCCCTGGGCAGCCTGTGCCAGGGCCTGACCACTCTTTCAGTGAAGAAGTTTTTCCTAATATCCAACCTAAACCTGCCCTGGCGCAGCTTGAGGCCATTCAATAAGTTTCTCGAGAGCCTTGCTGGGTTTGTCCCCATCACTTGATACAGAGAAATTTTCCGTAGGGGAGTGGAATCTGCTTTCCAGAGTTGTGAGACATTTCCTTCTCCATAAAAATACCCCAACAGTGCTGTACTGCTGCTTATTTTGTCCCTGCCCATTTTCTGCTTGTATTTTATAAACCCTACTCTGTCTTGCTAAGTGCTGGGATATTTGGTTAATGTTTATGTGACCATTCAGTAGAGCGACTGCAGTGATGCTGATTGACATGGGCTGAGGACGTAGCACATGAGTTCATGCAGAAATTGTGATTTAAACCAGTTGACTCCGGGCCACCAATTTTACTGTCTCACTGATGCATAGGGCTTTTGTGGTCTTGCTTCATATCTAATCTGTTCCTAATTCTGCAGCTCTCCAGAGCATCAATTTCAGGGATGACTTTCATTCTTCCTCCTTAAAGATATTTCTAGGGAACAAATCTGTTTCCCTTGTAACAAATATATCGGACTGTGTCAAGCAGCAGTTGGTTTTTCTTTTTGTTTGTTGGTGCCTGAGAGAGATGGCTGTTCTCTCGTGATCTCTCTCCCCGCAAGGCTCCCACGCTGCCTCCTGCTCGGAGATCTCTTGGACCAAGCCCTGATGCTGATGCTCCTGGGCCCCACCGTGGGACGGCAAGGGAGGAGGGATGGGCTTCCTCTCTGTCCCCGGTCCTGCCGAGCCTTCCCTCCCCTTTGGTCTGCTTTGTGGTGGGGTTACACGCTGCAGTTACCTTTCCTTTCCATCTCTCCCCAGCCATGTGCGGCGTCGTTGCGACGATCTGGTTTCCCGTGTGCGCCCACCGCGAGACCACCATCATGAGCTTCGGCTACTCCCTGTACACGGGCTGGATCGGCTCTGCCCTCTGCCTCTTCGGCGGCTGCGTCATCGTCTGCTGCTCGGGAGATGCCCAGACGTTCGGTGAAAACCGTTTCTACTACGCCTCGGGATCCAGCTCCCCTACCCACGCAAAGAGCGCTCACGTGTAAGCGTCCTGGGGACGTCCCATGGCTGCCGTCGGATGCTTTGGCTGGTGGGTTTGTGTGCCCTGGGTTTGCTTCTACTGACACACGCTGCTGTCGGGCTCCCAGGGGAAGATTTAGAAAAGCAGTACAAATGTCTGGTAGTTTGAAGCGTTATTCTCCCCATCTGTTCCCCCCTTCTTTAGAAAGAAAGCTCCAGCCAGCCTTACCTCTCGGTCCTCCCCATTTTAGCCTGACCACCTGCCCCATCTTCTTGCAGCCAGGATGACTCAGACGGTTTGGGGTTGTCATGTGGGTTTTAGGGTTTTTATTTTATTTTCCAGCTCCCCTGATTATAGGAGAGTTTAAAGCAATAAAACAGAAATGAGAGAGACACTTTCCCGTTGTTAGAAGGACTCTGGCAGCTTCTCCCACCAAGTCGCTGTTTGCTTTCCCCTGTTCAAGGTCACTGCTTTGGCACGGTTTGGGCGAGAGGGTAGGGAGGAAGGCTGCGCTCTCCAACCGGGCAAATGTTTCTCTTTTGGAACAGGAGTAGGGGAATTTTTTCTGCCTTTCTCTGTAAATACTTTTGTATGAGTTGTTTGATCATTTTAATAACAGTATTTCCCCCACCCCCACAGCCATCAGTATGAAGGAAACAGAACCCAAAGGTCCTAATTACACGGTAGATAACAGTGCCTTTTTATATAGTTTTAAATGACTTTGGGGGCTCTAATCCCCGCACGCCGGTTTGTTTTCTTTTTTTTCCTTTGTACAGATCAGTTACTAAAAATGTATTTTTACATTTTTTTAAACTCCTCGCTTTCTTCCTCTAAATTTGTGTTCTGTCTTGCATCATTAAAGTAGCACATTTTAACACGCGGTATAATGTACCTGTTACAATACAATTCTGGTGAATACTGATGATGCCTTTGTGCTTTCAGTGAAACACTGTACAATAAATAACAGAGTCCCTGCAACCACTGGCTTCTTTTTTCCTTCCTTCCTGTGTGTTTCTGTAGCTAGCTTTTCCAGGACGGGGGTTTCCCAATGCTTCTGAAGATTTTTTTAATAACAGTTCAGGATGAGAGATTCTGCTCTGCTGTGGAATTCAGAAGGCCTTTTGGCTTTTTGGGGGAATATTTAAAATATGAGTAATCTTCCTGCATGGTACTGACCGCTGTCTTATCCATTGGTTCTTTCAATGTTCCCGATAGCAGCTTGCACCAGTGGTACGGACTCATGGTACTCCTCTTCGCATCGGGGAGGCTTAGAAACCCACTGAAGCGGTGGAGATACAGCCCCAGCGCTGCTTGGGCGTGCTGGAGTTGAGAAGTCGTGTTGCTGGAAGTGCTTTCAACTAAAATAAGAGTCAGATCTGGGGTCATCGCTCTGATTAAAACTGTGTAAGATCAAGATCTAACTCTGTCCTTACCAGAGGCTGTAGCAATTTAATTATGTTGATACACAATCCCATCTGTTCCTGGAGATGTTAACTGAGTTCAAATAATTTGTGTAAGCCAGGCTTCAGGAGCAGGAAAAGAGGAACAGCCGCTGTTCAAGCATGGACCGGGGGGAGAGCGGAGGTGGTGGTGTGTGTAGGAGGAGAGGGGCTCGAGCAAGCAGAGGAGAGGACCAACCAAATTGTTTGGGATGATGGGAAAGGATTGGAAAACAAGGCTGCTAGTCAAGCCTCAGTGGATTAGGGACTGTCCTTTCATCTTGGTCTACTTCAGCTGGAGAATCCAAGCTGGGTGACACAGCCATGGGCAAGGATGCCGCAGCTCCCACACCTTGCCTCCTCCATGTGGGAACCCAAGGTGGAAGCATTTACAAGGAGTGAGTAAGGAGGCTCCAGGAGGGGCTGGTCATGTCCCAGGCTGCCTGTGCATCACCCTCCAGCTCCGACACGCAACCCCAGCATCTGCCTTTAAGACCGAGCAGTCTTGAACGCGTCTCTGTTGTGCATCTCTGCCATCCTATACCATGTACCCGAGGCGGGCAGCGGCGCGGGGCCGGCGGCAGGACACTTGTGCCCATTACATCACGGGCAGGGCACAGGCAGTTGTTGTATGCGCTGGAGAGACGCTATAAGTGCTGCCATTGATGTGCGGGTGCCACGGGCGAAGGGGCGGCGCACAGACGTGCCAGCTTGTGCAGGCTGCCCGGGGATTGTGGATTGTGTGTCCCTGCCCGCGGCTTTAGCCGAGCGGCGGCTCTGCCGGTTAACCCCGGGGCCGACAGCAGCGTGGGAGACCTCAGAGCAGAAAGCTGCTGGAATGTTGCCCTGCAAACGGCCCTGGAGCAAAATGGGAGGAAAAAAGGACAAGAAAACTTGTCTGAGATGCTTGAGGCGGGGTTTTGGCAAGGTTTTGGTACTGCTGGAGGGGCCCAGGTAGTGGTGCATGACCCAGTGAGGAATGAGCCCTGCCAGGCAGCACTTGTGAGGTTTTTGCTGCCTGCACCCTCGGGCTGCATCTTGGCATCTTCAGGCATGCGGGGCTGGGGACCCTTGGCAGGACCTGGCGCTGGGGCTTTGCTCACCCTGCCCATGGTCACAGGTTACTGGTGGCCGATCCCAAATCCAACCCTTAAAAGGCCCTGAGCAAGCTGCTCGGAGGAAGGAAGAAGCTTTATTTCAGGGAAGAGAAGAAAAATCCAAACAAAGCAAAAAAGCCCTGGAGCAGCCGCGGGGAAAACAGACATCTGCAACCGTGGGGCGCGAGGAGATGGGGCCAAGTATGGGACAGGATATTAGTGCTGGCACTGCAGAGGGGAAGCATTTGGAGGGAGCACAAAGAACATTAAACTTTTCTAGTTTTTAAAGGATCAAAGCTGAAATACCCGCTTTGCACCCTCCCAAAACACCACGATCCACCGCGGGGTTCTCCCACGCTGGGTTGGCCGCAGCCCTGTTGGCTCTTGAAGGCTTTTTGTGCTCATTTGCTGACCCAAAGCCTCAAAATAGAGTCAAAGCTAATTCTCCTGAAGGGAAAAACTGCTCCACGCCATGCCTAATATGAGCTGTGGAGTGGTGGGAGTGAGCTCTGGTGGTCACCCCGGCATGGAGGTGGTGGTCCCCGATGCCCCGGCGGAGTCTTCCCCGGCTCCACCGGGACCAGCTACAGCTCCCCGTCGCAGGGAGCGCGCCTGGCAGCCTCCCCGCTCCCCGAGGAACGGGAGTAACAGCAGGGAGCCCATGGCGGGGACGCTGGTGGCCCTGAGCGCCCAGAAGGGGAGAGGTGGCCGTGGCCCCGCGAGCGATGCCTGCCTCCCCGCGGCCCCGGTGCCCGCGCAGGGGGGTGAGGGTGCCGTGACACCCCAGTTACCCCGGGGAAAGGTGGGTGCCTGCAGCACCCCGAGCAGATGGGCAGGCATCTGCGCTCCCCGGGGCTTCGCACTGTAGTAGTCAACCTGTGGTCGTTGGCTTTAGGTTTTTTTCCTTTTTTTTTTTTTATTGTGTAAACTGATAACCATTTTTTTTACACAACAGTGCAAGTAAATACCAAAGTCAGCCCATTGAAATGGATCTTCTACAAAGGAAATTTTGAAGCACTTAAGACAAGATTTGTTCATCTCTAGCTTCAATTTAACATCGAAAAAATATCAGACCTGCAGGTACTGATTGGCTTAACAAAATTTATGTGGGATTTTTTTTTTTAATTTATTTTTTTGGTTTAGTCTTCCATTTGAAAGTTTTACATTACTATGGAAACTGATACTAAGACACATTTGTCTCTGGCTTTCTTTAAAAATCCATTAGTTCCTGTTTGATTTTTAAATGTAAAGGCACACAATAAAGCTTTATGCATTTATTAAAATATACAGATTTTGGTAAATTTAGATTTTTTTCTTAGTATCTTGATAATATATATATTATATGCATGGTTGTCAACAACACAATCATTTGAAAATAAAAATCACTCCATAACATATCTGCATATTGTTTTTTCTTTCTCATGACACACTACGAGATCCCATTGTACAATGCACCAATGGGCTTCTGGAAACCACAAAAAAAAAATTAATAGAACAAACTCTTTTTAACAAATACACCAATTTCATACCAGAACTGCAGAGAATTGTTACACCAGAAAGTACCATCTGCAAAAAAAGCAAGATATACATCAGAAAGACCGAACAAAACGAAGTGAAGATCATTTACAAGCTGGATTTACAACATCCCATGTCGTTCGGGGCGTGATTTCTCTGCCGCGTGGAGGATGCCGGCGTGCTGGGCCGCGTCACCGAGCGGTCGTAACCGTGCGGAGTGAATCTGTGGAGGGGCTGAGATCTTATAGCGTCACTCTGGAAGGTTTGAGGTATTTCTGCTCCGTCTGTATCATGCATTGGGCCCCCGGGGTGCGTGAGGGGGCTGCGTGCCTCTCGCCGGTGGTGGGAGCGGGGTGGTACCACTCCTGTGTCCTCCTGATGGTCAGGGGGGTGAGACCCTCCCTGAGGGCACCCCGGGGGAAAGGCTGGATTTTGGGGTTACAGCAAAACAAGCACTTGCACCTCCTCCCAGCATCCGAAACCGCCCCCGGGGCCAGCGGTGCCCAGAGGTGATGGACACGCATGGACATTTTGGCGTTTGCAGCTTTTGCTTGTGCCCACTGAAGACCCCAACACCCGCTACAAGGGGAAGCCCCCGAGCCCCCAAACGGGGGCTGAACCCACGTATCCCCAGGCAGTGCCGCTCGGAGCAGGGTGGGGGGGCCCAGGCAAGCCCCAGCCTGCGGCTCGGCTGCCTTCTCCTTCCACTCCAACGTTAGGTGGGATGTGGTGAGCTCCGAAGAAGGGTACAGCTCGACCCCCTGCCACGGCAAGGGCTGACGGCAGCCTGTGCACACCAGGCAGTGCTGTAGCATCAAATACTGTTTCCCCGCAGTCCCGGGGACGTGGCACAGCTGTCCTGCCCCGGCGCTTCCCCGGGAAGGGGAAGGAGGGTGGGTGAACAGGAACAAGAGCAGCCGAAGGGCTCCCCTCAATGCATGGGTCCGACTGAGAGGTTCCTACAGATGCCAAAGAGCAAGGGACCAAGCCCTCATCAAATTATACGGCATAACTAGAGCGGACATGACGACAGACACTGGTACTGGTAACTGCTCTGTAGCAAGAGATTAAGGCTGCAAAGGGAACAACAGGCTTCGATTCAACAGGATACTTGGGCATGAGTTTGTGGTTCGGCAGACGCCTAAATACCGTGCGGAAGCAGGACGAAGACGACTACCTCGGATATGGTATAGTACAAGAGCTGGTAGGAAAATAGCATCAATCTTTCTCCCTGAAAATGTAAAGCCAGACCTGTGAGGTGCCGTCTCTCTTGGGTACTTCTAAGGCATCGAGGATGAGAGCAGCCAAGCGTGAGCGAGAGGTGACCTTTGCAAGAGGCGCTCGGCACCGCCGGAGAGGTGTCCCGAGCTGGCCCATGAGCGGTGCGCACATTGCAAACAGCTTTTCGGTGGGATGCACTTGGGATTTCTGCTTGTGGAAGCGTGGTCGCGGCTGGCAGCAGGAGGGGATGCAGACTGAAGCGTACGAGTCCTTTTGCCAAAGCCTCGCTCCCATCCTGAAGCCCTCGCGGATGCCAAACTTCCCTTGGCTTGCCTGGGGTGCTCTGGCTTAAAATCTGCAGAATTAGATGCTCTTCTCCGCTGGGAAAAGGACTGTAGTTTGTGATCATTTGGGACAGGAGCTGCAGGTGGGAAACTTTTGCAGCCACGGACAGAGCCTCTCCCTTTAGCCCTGGGAGCAACAGGGATGGGTGCAGGTCCAGGCACCCTCTGCACCCAGCAGCCCCCTTGCCCATGAAGGGTGCCAGGCAGGCTCTGTGCTGTGTTTTGGGGGGCTGAGCCTCACCCAGTGAACTGAAGTGTTAATGGTTCTCAGCATCACACATTGGAAATCCTGCCTCATGCCCCCGTCGATGTTAAATTGGCCCCTGGGATGCCAGCAGCAGCCCCTGGTACTGGGGGTTGGTCTGGGCTGCTCCAGGGGAGCCCCGGGGACAGATCCGGCCGCAGCCTTCGGCAGCCAGGAGGAGGATGGGTGCCGCTGTCTGATGGGGTGCTTCCTTGGTTGTTATTTATTCAGAAAGATGTTCTTCTGTTGCAGTGTTTTAAACTAAACACGTTGGTGATGGGCTCCAGAACTGGACCTGCTGCTAATTGCTGACTCAGCAGTGCAGGTGTTGTCTGGGCTGGGGGAGACGGTGGCTGCGACCAAACCCCATCACCACCAACAGTGCTGTGGGGACGCTGGCGGCAGGGAACCTGATGGCACTGCTGGGGGTCATGGCCATGCTCAGGCCGTACCGGAGGGTTCAGCTATGAGAAATGTCCACCCACTGACCACCTCTGCCCTGCGAGCCACCAGCTCCATTTGGTTTCAGATTGAAATACAGACACTTATTGAATGAGCAGCGTTTCAGTGGTTTTTCATACAGCATCCACCAAGCCAGGGTCAGAAACAGAGAAAATGGTACAAGGTGGAGATGGCAGCAGGGAGGGAGATTTCAGCAGCTGAGTCCTCTCTGCTTGCTGTGTGTGGCCCAGCCCTGCCAAGACGGGTCTGACCCACGGACGTTGCTATTTTGCAGGGGCATGGACACATCCCTGAAGCACCGAGGCCAGAGCGAGCGCTGGAATGTGCCCACCACAGTGAGGGAATTGCAACAGAGTCATTTCTGTAAAAGACACAATGTGGTGAAAACAGCACCCAGCCTCAGACCGGTGATGCTCAGAGAAACGGCGTGTGGTCCTTGTTGACTACTCGCACAAAGTGGGTTGAGCCAAGAGCGGGTCACAGCCCTCGCTGTGACCAGAAATGGGACCAGGCTCCCAACCACAGATTTGGGATGATCGAACACGCTGGGATTTCAAGGTTTGATTGAGACACAGACTGATTTTGAATCCCACTACTTGGGACACTGGATTCGGGGTGTGGGGATGGACACGGGGGTAGCACTGCTGTGTGCACCGAGTGCCTTTGTGCCAGAATGGGCTATGGAAACACTGTGATGAGACCAACATCCCTGGATCCACCTCCGAGCTACTTACTCCCTTGAAAGAGGTTTGTCCATCTCTGTTTTGTACCTACCTACCCATCTGTCCCTCTGGCTCAGCTATTACTTCTAAGGTGGTTCAAAGAAAAAAAACACACGTGCTAAGAAAGTGCCAAAAACGTAAGAGTGGCATCTCACCGCTGCGGCTGTTGGGTGGACATTCCCTGGGGACAACTCATCTCGTCCCCTCATGCGGCTCCTTCCACCTCTCAACGCCCTCCCAGTTTGGCACATCTCCCACTCCACCACCTCCGCCGGCGCGGCTGGTGCCAGGAGATCAACCGGTGCCGGGGAATCGGCTGGCATTCACCAGAGCGCGACCCAACCGGTGGAGCCAGGACGGGCCACGGGTGTGTTTGGTTTGTGGTCAACGGCAATCACAGAGCGTGTCCCGAGGACCGGAGGTGAGCGGGGTGGTGGTGGAGGACCCGGGGAGGATGGGGCAGGACGGAGGAGCCGCAGGGACCCTTCCTCATCGGCTGGGCAGCGCGGCACCCTGCTGCCTGCCCCACTACTCAGGCGAGTAGTCCAACTCGTCGTTGGCGATGAGAGCCTCCGACGGCGGTTTGTGCCTGCCTTTGCTTTTCGACCTGCTACTCGTCCGATGGCTTTCCTTTGCTCCTGCCATTTGCTGGTACGAGAAGCCCTTGTCCTCGGAGGGACCCCAGCCCGGGTAGCCCTCACCCTCAGTGGCATAGGAGAAGCCGTCATCCACGGAGAAGGGGTCGACGTCGACGTCGTAGCGCTGGTAGGTGCTCTGGTGGAGGGCCTCCTCCCGGGCGCTGATCTCCAGTGTGCTGTTCCACATCCCGTAGCCAAAGTAGATGAGCAGACCTGCGGTGGGCGAGAGGGAGAGGGCTGGACCCCAGCTGCCCACACTGGCCCCACGACCCCGGATAAAACATTGCTATAAACACGCCATGCCCCAAAACAGCACCTGCCTCCCCAAAACCCATGGCAGGGGTGGGTGGGGGATCCAGCCTGGCTCACCGCCAGCACCCTCCCACCCAGCGCCGGGCTGGCGCCAGCTGGTGAGGGTTAAGTGTATCTAAATATACCTATATTTTTTAAGCTGGTGTGTTTTGTAGTTGATATCTGCTCTTCAAACCCATCGAGTTTGTGTTTTCGGGCTGCCGGCTGTGACCCGAGGGCTGTATGTTTTAAACATCAGCTGGAATCGCTGCTGGCCACATGATTGTGCCATCTGCAGCTTCGGTGGGACAGCAGCTCCCAGCAGACGCGTGGAGGCTCCCAAGTGCTGACAGCCTGCATCTCCACCCTGTTGCCCTCCTGGCTACCCTTTCGTCTCTGGAGTTTTCTCATGCTCTCAGTCTCTCTCCTGCTGGTGCTCGCAGCCACGTGTGCCCCAGGGTTGTCAGGATGAGCGTATTCGGTATTAAAACAGCTCTGAAATCCTGTCTTCCTCCCCTCAGGAGTTTCATTTCATCTCCCTCTAGCCCTACCTGATCTCACCTTCCTGCACCAGTGCTTTCGCTGAAAGCAAATGTATCTGGAGATCAAATTTCCAGTGGATCCTGGGATTAACCTACCCCAGACGTGTGCATAGAGAAACCCAGACTTTTCCACATGCCATGGACTGGCCACAGGGGACGGCTTGTGAGGTTAAATCCAGAGTCTGTGTGGCAAGACCACACATCTCTGCCAGAAAAACAAATGGGATGTGCCTCCCCCAACAGGTGAGCAGCCGTGGATGGGGCTGGTGGAGTCCATCACACCCTAATGGAGTGCCTTAATTGACTCATTGCCATTGCTGGCAGCTGAAGAGGTGTTAGATGTACCCACGGGGAAAGTATTTAATCACAGCAGATTAAATTGATGCTCTGGAGTTATCTTTGCTTCCAAGGCTTTTCCTGGATTTGCAGCTTCACCTATTGCCTTTGAGGGCTAAAAAAGCACTGTGCATGTCTTCTCCAGCCCAAAGAATGCATGTGGCACTGCCCAACGGCTCGGCTTGGGGTTAGGGGGCTCTCAGAGATGGAGCTTTGCTATGGGACCTCAGTCGTGCAGGACTGACTCAGGATAACTGCAGTCCTCACCCTGAAGCAAAAGAGGGAATAGCAAAATGGATGAAAAATGTAGCAGCAGCCACCCCCAAAGGGTGGAAACTACAAGACTACTCTCAATTCTCTGAGACACCAGAGGGAGATCCAAGGTCTGTTCATGTCATCTCCTGGCTCTGCCAACTGAGCTTAAACAGCTACAAATGTCAGGAGGCACCTGAGAAAAGCACAAAGGCTGGTGAGCCCAGTGTGGTGGCCTGCGCCTGTCCACCCCTCCTCCAGGAGGGACGATTCCTGCCTTTACGGGAGGTGGCAGCTGACTACAACCTTTACATCAACCCTCATTCTCTTTCCCCACCACTTTTGCCCTCTCAAGCCAGGACCCTGAACCCTGCTCCCAAAGGGGAGAGCTGCTGGTGGGATACTTGGCCAAGGATGGTCCTTTTGGGTGCTGGCACCATACTCAGGGTCTGTTGTCTGCAACTGGGGCTCCTGTGAGCTGCTGCAATATATACGTTTACCCATAGGGTTATTATTTCTCTGTAAAGAGTCCTTGGCTTTGATATTGTCTTGTTGCTTCAGTTCTCTATAGTCCAGACTTGGGAACCTTCAGGAGGAGCTATGAGACCTGCTCTTTTTCTCTTGGGTTTGTGGAATAAGTGGGCTGCAAGGTAAAGCAAGGGAACATGGACATGCCAGGCTCCTAGCTATGTACCAGGAAGCCTAAATTTGGCAAAAAAAGGTCCACAACAGATCCTGTGAGTCCCAAGATCCCCCTGCCACAAAGTTAAGGACTTAGACCAAGAAAAGGAGATACAGTCCTCAGATCCCTTGGCTCTGTCTCTCTCAGGGCTGTTGAGGTTGGGCAGCTCTGGGCTTTGGAAATGCAGTGCTGAGATTTTGGTGTGGGCTGCTGAAGAGCTCAAGTGGGTGAAATAGCAAGAAAGCAGGCAGATTTCTGTAGGAAACCTGCCTGTAAGGCAATTTCCAGAACCCACCTACTTCGCATCAAAAGACTCATCAAAATAGTCACCTTTGTATGGAGCAGTTTACTTCCATCAAACTGACGTTTCTGGAGGTGTAATTTTCCATTTAGCTATGGTTTGGGGGCTTGATTAACCGAGGTTTCTAAGAACTTCAGGATGACAAGGGGCAAATGCAGAGGACTGGGTATGTCCCAGCTGAAGAAGCATCAGCCTAAGCACTCTAATTAGGGAAGTTATTATTAACATCCTTTCAAAAGAGTGTCAGTTAAAAAATGAAAATAAATGAATCTGGGACTCACCCACAAAACACCAGACGGCAAATCGGATCCACGTGACCGTGGAGAGCTTCAGCATGAGATAGATATTCACCAGCATAGCAAAGGCAGGGACGAAGGGCAAACAAGGTGCCATATAGGGCAGCTTCTTGGGGTTTTCTGGCTGCTGCAAGATCACAAACACCAGCACGACGATGAGCAGGATCATCAGCACGACAAGGAGGACAGCCCACCAGCTCTGCTCGGAGATGTAGTCTGCCCCGAAAATGATGAAGGAGCAGAAGATGAACATCAGGACGAAGAGCAGGAGCACGCAGGTGGTGACCGTGTGGCCGGTGGCTGCCGTGGGGCGGTCCATTTTCCCCGGCAGTCCGAGGTGGATCCTCATCGTGTAGTAGCGAGGGCCGATCAACTTCTTCAGCTTGATGAGGTAGATGTTCTCAGACTCATCTGCCTCTATCCCTGAGGTCATGTCGACCGTGCCATAATTGGGGTGATTCACGTTGTAGGTGGATTTATCAGATTTCCCAATTAGCATCTCGTTATCCCCCAGCGACGGCAGATTTTTTGCCCCGCACGTGTTAGTTGGTGGGCCAGCGAACTCTTCTCCTTCGCTGCCTGGAGAGCAAGCTTCCTTCTCGCAGTCGGCCAGGATGCCCTCTTTCTTCTTGGTATGCTCCTCGGAGAGGAATTTGACAAAGCCATCGATGTCGCTCTCGGGCTGGTATCGGAGGAGCAGGACACAGACAGAAACCAACGTGTAGGCGAGCAGCGTGCCGATGGACATCATTTCTATCAGGTCCCTCAGGCTGACCAGCAAGGACAGCAGCGCTGCGAGGAATCCAGAGACGATACAAGCCACTACGGGAGTTTCCGTGTAAGAACTGATGTGGGATAAAAATCTGGAGTGCGAAACAGTTGCAGAAGGTTAAAACTGCAGATGGCAGAGATTCCCTGTCACAATAACTCTTACTCGGCTGGAGAGGCCAGGCTCAGAGCTATGATCCCTTCAGTTCTTGTTTCTTTTGGTGCTCTAGACTCCAGACAGCCAGGGACTGGAAATACTGCTGAGACCAGATCTGGAGTTAGATCTAGGTCTAACCAGCTCTGAAATGGGCACTTGGACACTTGCAAATAAGTGCCAAGATGTTATGCATATAAGCTACTCTCCTTTGCAAGTAAATCTTGAATTAAATGCTCATCCTCCCATAAGCTGAATCTCTAGGTGCCAGCACCAAATGAGAAACTTTTGCATAGATCTCTCCTCATTTTTTTCCCCAGGATTTTGCTTTGGTGTGTGCCCTGTTCTGCAAGCACCGAGTCTGTGCATGCCCGCTGCTCCCTGCAGTGATGGCACTGGGCTATCAGGGTGCAGGACAGTCCCTGTCCCTCCCAGCACACTTCCCCTCCGGGTCCCAAGGGAGAA
Organism: Theristicus caerulescens; assembly: GCA_020745775.1. NCBI lineage: Eukaryota > Metazoa > Chordata > Aves > Pelecaniformes > Threskiornithidae > Theristicus > Theristicus caerulescens. Next base: position 4,530,927 of record CM036565.1, on the reverse strand, counting down.
AAACCAAATGCCAGCATGGGCATGACTGACCTGAAGAGCAACCCATCACCAGCCATGGCGTAAATGACTCGCGGCATTGGGAAGAGGGAGCCCAGCAAGCTGACGGTCAGGCCGGCCACGGACCCGATGGCAACGATGAACTTGGCCGCGTAGAAGCCACGGGCGACAAACATTTCCATCAGTGGGGACTCAGTGTCGATGGCATCGTAGGGCACCATCAGCGTGAGGATGATGCTCACCTGGGGAAGGCAGGAGGAACGGGACATGGGTGTCAGCTGCGGACTCGCAGGGCATGGGGGCTGCTTGTCAAGGGTGGAAAGCCAAAAAATTTCAAGCCTGATTGGGATTATATCCCTATGTCCCCTGTGGAGGGGATGTAAAATGCTAGAGGTAAGGCCTCCGAAGGCAACAAGGCGACACCTTGAACCTTGCTGCAGTGGTGATGCAGGAGGCTGGTGGGACTCGGTGGGGTTAGTAACATTGGCCACGTTCCTGTGTGGGGACAGCGCTGCCTGAGTCACGCGCTCCCCGTGGGACAGACCCAAACCCCAAGGTGGCATTGCTTGGGGCAACACTTCGACCCCATTTGAGCCAAAGAGAAATTGGTTTCGAGGGAAGCCCACCACGCTACAGGAGAGGCAGTGGGTGAGTTTCTTTGAAACGATCAGAACAATATTTTTTCTCCTTCGTGACTCAATTTTGCTCTTTTACAGGGAAAATCCCTGAGTACAGACATGCATTTATTGGGGTGCAGAGCAGCTGGATATCTCTTGCATGGCCATCTCTGTCCATCCTTCCCCTCACTTGGACCCTCTCCCATATCTCCAGCAGAGGCAGTGCTGCTTTTCCCAAAAGCACGGAGAAAGGTTGCTGCAATGCTGCTGCTCCTTCCACTTTGCTGCACTTCTGGATGCAAAAATAGCTGTGAATGGGGATGAGCTGTGAGGAAAAAAATGGCTGCCACCATCTCCCTGCAGCCGGCAGGGGGATCTCGGCAGGGTGACAGGAGCCTGGGGACAAACCGGGCTGGGGCCGAGGGGAGCCTGGGCAGGACACCGCAGTCACACGGAACCACAGCTGATGTCTCAGTTCCCACCAAAGAAAGGGCCCTTGTCTGAGCATCAGGCTGGCACCCCGGCTCATGGCGGGGGGAGCCGCGCAGATGCCCGGAAGGGACATGCTATATGTGTATTTTTATATATATCTATATATATATGCATACATAGATATTTATGTACATTTATGTATGTATAACTTGTACTTACGGACACATATGCTGTCAAGCATGTGACGAGCGAGGCTGTGATGGCGTAGGGGATGGAGGTGTTGGGACTCTTTGCTTCTTCTCCTGTGGTAGCAATGATGTCGAAGCCGATGAAGGCATAGAAACACGTGGCAGCCCCTTTGAGCACCTGCGTGGAGGATTGAGCATTTGAGTGCCAGGAGGGAGGCTGGCACCCAGCTGACACCCAGCCAGGGAGAGGGAACTGAGCAAAAATGAAGGAGTTCTGCCTCGTCTGAGCTAAAGGGTGAGTGGGGGCAGGACAGGGGGTGCACATATAAAGGTGGGCATTCCCGTCTGGGGACTGGGAGCACCCATAACCCGGTGATCTGGTCTAGGGAAAAGATTTCAACGTGCAGCCTGAGTCACTGGAGGCATCTGCAGCTCGCTCGTGGTGCACCACAAACCTGTGCCCATGCAGTGCCCGAATCTGCTGGGAGATCCTGGCAGCGACAGAGGTGACAATTAACCAATTTCAGGTTTGCTTTCACAATCCTCCACCCCAAATCTGTTTCTATTAGTCGGGATTTGGAGCATGTTTACACATTCCATCTTAGCAAGACGTCTCATGGGGCAGCAAGATCCACTAGCGGAGGAAGCAGAAGAGAGCAGCAACAGTCAGATGTGCGCCGCTTTCCAAACAACCTCTGTTTTGCTTGGAAGCCGCAGACAGGTTAGGAGCACACGTTGGAGCACTTGGATGAGGAATTATTTGTACGGTTTAGTTATTTTTTTAATGTGATTTTTTATAATATACAATATTAGCAAGGACATTTATAGGAAAGAAAGGCTGAAGCAGGCTAAAGACTGTATGGCTGGGAGTGAGCTAATTTGCAGTTGTAAAACCCTCACATATGTCTAGCTAGCTAGCTGGGTACCACGTGTCCATCACATCTCTGTCATCTCAGCTGTCTAGTGATGGAGCACACGGTAAAACTCACCTCTTTCAGGGCACTACCTGTAATGATGGGAAGACCCTATTGGTTTTGATGTGTTTCGGATATGTATCTTTTAAAATCATGGGGTTTTGCCAGGAGATATTTGGTGAGTTGAATTGGAGCTAAACAGCTATTTTCTATTTTCTCTTTTTTGTTCCTATTGTAGGGCATAAAAAGCCAAGCATAATCCAAAGGTAAATATGACCTCTGCTCTCAAATGGGCCTCAGTGCTCTTCTCCTCACTGTTGTTCTCTGGCAGAGAAGTATTGATTTACTGACAGGAGGTGCAGGGACGGTATGGCAGCTTGGGACCCTTTCAGTAATCAAGACTCTTTTGGTTTACTTTACTTTCTTGCTTATTTTTCTGCACAAAACCCCGATGGAGTCGAGCAGTGTAAATCTGAGAAATTATCTTGGGTTTAGGCCAGCTGAGATATTTTCAGTCTCTGTTCATCCTTGGATAAAAACCAGTGCAAGCAAGCTAAAAAAGCCAAATACGTCCAAATTCTCAGTAAGCTTTGAGGGAACATCCATAAAATAAGTACTGGCAGGTGGCATTATGAAGTGCTCAAAACAAATGCTTGAGAACATTGTTGTTGAAAACCAGCCAACACAAGTATCTCCCCCTCCGCAGAGGCTGAGCCAGCTCCTCCTGAGCGCCCTGTCTCAATGGCCACTGCGTTTTGCTCCATTGCCTGGCAATTAGTGGCATGTCCTGGTGTATACTTTTACATGGAGTTTGGCTCTCCAGGAGGACATTTTGGAAAAGTTCTGAGTTTATTTTAAGAGCTGGTGGGAGATAACGAGCCAGCAGTGTGCCCAGGTGACCAAGAAGGCCAATAGCATCCTGGCTTGTATCAGGAATAGTGTGGCCAGCAGGACCAGGGCAGTGATCGTCCCCTTGTACCCGGCACTGGTGAGGCCGCACCTCGAATCCTGTGTCCAGTTTGGGGCCCCTCACCACAAGAAGGAGATGGAGGTGCTGGAGCGTGGCCAGAGAAGTGCAACGAAGCTGGTGAAGGGTCTGGAGCACAAGTCTTATGAGGAGCGGCTGAGGGAGCTGGGGTTGTTTAGTTTGGAGAAGAGGAGGCTGAGGGGAGCCCTCATCGCTCTCTGCAACTGCCTGAAAGGAGGCTGTAGCGAGGTGGGGTTGGTCTCTTCTCCCAAGTAACAAGCGATAGGACAAAAGGAAATGGCCTCAAGTTGTGTCAGGGGAGGTTTAGGTTGGATATTAGGAAAAATTTCTTCACCGAAAGGGTAGTCAGGCACTGGCACAGGCTGCCCAGGGAAGTGGTTGAGTCCCCATCCCTGGGGGTATTTAAAAGCCGGGGAGATGTGGTGCTTGAGGACATGGTTTAGTGGTGGGCTTGGCAGTGCTGGGTTAACGGTTGGACTCGATGATCTTAAGGGTCTTTTCCAACCTTAACGATTCTATGATTCTATAATTCCATACGGGCAAAGCATTGCCGTACCCTTTGGGTTTGGTGGAGCAAGGGGGTCTGGATCCAAGCCTGCAGTGGTGGAAGCTAGAGGTCCCTGGCCAAAGCGCAGGTGGGTTTGGCAGGGTTGGGATTTGGAGAGTGCAGTGGAAGTAGGGTGCATATACCACGAGCAAAGCTGAGCACATGGCAGGTGGGTGGCACTGCTTAGGTGCTGCGTGTCCCTCCGTGCACCCAGGACTTACCCCCGGCCATCCAAACGGCAGGAATTGCCCTTCAGACCAGTTGGCACCTTTGACATAGAAGACACCAGCAATCATGATGAAGATCCAGACTGCCAGGTTAATGACGTTGAGCACGTTGTTCAGCCCCACCGAGTTCTTCACCCCCATGGCCACAATGATGGTGACAATGACACCAATGACCAGAGCAAGAAGGTCAGGGTATGACTCCTCTCCTTTCCCTGGGTAAGAGAAAAGAGGTGTGTAACTCTCCATCTATAGCTGTGGACAGCATCTCCAGAAACTCTGTGGGGGCTTTTAGAAATGCTTTTCAGATCCTGAGGCTTTGCAGAACTCCTTGATCTCATTGCAAAGGTGGTCTCCAGATGCCCCTGCCTCCGCTAGCTAAAGCTGTTTTATTAAGGAGATAAATCCTGATGCCTCAAGACACTGTTAGGAGTTTTGGGAGGGCAGCAAACAAATGATCAGGTCCCAGTTTGCATAACATGTATCTGCTAAGTACTAAATAAAAATCAATCAAACATTAAATTTTCATGACACAGGTACAGGACAGCTAGTTGTTTTACTTACTGGTAGGAACTATGGACTGTTGCTGGAACTGCTGGTCATACAGGACCATCACAGCCCTGAGTTTCTACATGGCGGTACTACAGACACCAGCTTGCACTCTCTAACAAGGCTCTGTGTGTGCCTTAATGGGACCGAGCAGAGTGCTTGCACTGGGTGAAGTGCTCTGTTGTTAGCCTCTGACATTAGACTAATTTTTCTGGGTGCTTATTCTGCTAAATGCCAGCTCATCCCAAAGGGGCTCCAAGTATCGCATATCCCATCCCCCCGAATCCTGTTTGTGAACCAGACTGCAAAGGCAAAGTGCCAGAGGCAGACGGATGGTAAATAATGAATGAAGCCTAATATCCATGTCTGACTTCTGATGAGCTTCCAATTACTTTTCAGGCCCTAATTAATGCAGGTAGCTATGCACGACGTGACGCACCTAGTCCGTTCAACGTCCCGACGCTGTTGATCATCCAGTGGCTGATGGTGTGGTTGGCCAGCGAGTCGAACATGCTGCTGAGGGCACTGGCACCGGCGGCCGTGCCGATCAGGTACTCCAGGATGAGGTTCCAGCCGATGAAGAATGCCACGAACTCCCCCACCGTCACATAGCTGTAGGTGTAGGCAGAGCCTGTGGTCTTGGGGACCCGCACACCAAACTCAGCGTAGCAGACGCCTGCTTAGAAAAATATGAAGCAACGTAAGGAAAATGTGCTTGGAAAAGGAAAAAGTAGAACTGCCTTGGTCCCACCTGCCTGGAGGTGCCAGGAGGTGTCCAGGGCTGTAGTCAGCATCAGAAGGAGCTCAGAGACATCGCAGGGCGCCATGGTGACTCTCCCTCCCCAATCGTTTGGCTTAAAAAACAGCCCATTTTCCTATTAAAATCAAGCTGTGTTGGAATTTTTTTGAGGATACACAGTTCAAACTACCCAAAACTTTACAGCCTGTTGTAGAAAGTCTTCTCACAGGTGTGTGCCCCTGATGTGGGACCCCCTGGCATGGCCAGCCGCAGCCCCCACAGACACACAGCCGAAGCTGGGGGGAAATCCAAGCACAGGGAGCAGAACTGGGCAGTGCTGGTGGTGCGGTCCTTGGAGCACTGTTTCCCTGCAGTAGCTTTGATGGTGGCAGATACCTCTTCTTCCCCATCCAACAGTGACACCATAATATAATTTTTGCCAAGAATGTTTCTTTCAAATGTTGTATTTGTGGTATCAATATACTGACAAGCTCCCAGTGCTTTTCACTGCAGAAAACATCATAGCCCTGGGAAAGGTGGCGACAGTGTGACCTGCCAGAGGACAGTGTTTGGGCACAAGGAGGTCAGGGCTGATTATAGCCATCGCATGGGATCCTGGACCAGTGTTGCTCAGCCTCATCCAAGAGCAAGATGCCACAGGAGGGCTCACACAAGGCTACACCTCTCCCTGTCCCGACTGTGCGGTCTCCAAACACTTATCTTGGTTTATTGCGTTGCAGATCCAGGCACGAGCACTCTCCTGATCATCCCTGCTCTCATTCATACCGATGCAAGAGGAGTTTGAAGCCATCTTACATAGAGAATGTAAGTTATTCTAACACTTAAAAATATTACATGTAAGTCTCCTTCTGAAGAATAATTGCAAAACTAACTTTGTAGAAGTAGAAAAGAAAAGCAAAAAGAAGTATTTAACTGGAACTGTTTGGGAGGAGATTTCAGTGGACTTGAATACTTTCCAAACTCCTTGGGTACTTCCTACGTCAGGATACTTTTCAATAAAAACCTGACCCTGACACATTGCTCTCTTAAAACAACCATTAACTTTTATTTAAAAGGAATGGATGGACTTAGTCATAAATTCCCCAAATATTAGTCAGAACAAGTGCTGGAAGGCCACGCTGCATCCTGCATGTTTAACACTGATTAAGCCCTGCCCCAAAGACCCCAGTTCAGCTCATACGGGTTAGGGCTGTTATTATCGTTGTGTAAACATGTAGTAATTATCGAGTTCTTTATCAACTACTTTCCTCTGTTTAGAAGATAATAATTGCTTCAAAATTGCAATCAGTTCCGTATAGAGAGAGGAATGAATAATTTATAAAAATGTTATGAGGTCGCTGCTCTTACTGTAAGTGCAGTTTTTACACAGTACAAACACAGAATTATTGAATCCTTAAGCTGAATTTGGTGGTGCTTCTTTTCTTGGTGTTGAACGATTTTTATATTCCATTCACTGTTTCACTTGCATGCATTGCTTTTCAATGGGACTCTTCAAAACTTGATTTTTGTAAAGCAGGCCCAACTGCAGGAGCAGCAAAACATCCCCATCACCCAGCCCTACAGACAGTCATTAGTCAAAGCTGATGAAAAATGCATGCACTCGGCAAAGGTAAGACTTTCATAGATAACTACAGGCCTGAATGATTTATGAAACAGGTGCTCTGATGGGGACAAGTATCTAGTTTCTCTCTTTGATGGCCTTAAAAATCATATAATCTTTCGTGGAGGCATCTCTACTTTTAGCCAATGACAAGATAAGGCTTAAAGAGGATTGTTACTGATACAGAATGATAACAGCAAAGCAAAGATATCAATATGTATAAAATGTTTGAGTTTTCAATTACTCTACCAGGATCCCAAAATAGAAGAGTAATCTTTCACTGTGCATTGCATACAGCAACACGTTGTGGGTATCTCCATTAGATATCAGCATATATTAAGAAAATAGACTATTTTTTATCATCGCATGCAGTATCCAGTCCAGGGGACATGAGATGCAAGATCTGCCGTCCATCCCTGATTGCCATGGGCTGTATCAGACAGCATCAATCAAATCACTTTGCTTTGTGGTGCTGCAGGTTCTCCATCAGAAATGGTGTTCACAGCACTTCCCTCTCTGCTTAAAAAGGAAGATAATATAATAATTTATTAGGATGCAGATTTTGTCTAGGTGCAGATAATATCATAGTTTATTAGGGTGCAGATTTTATCTCACTAATCTCTGCTGCATCAGTAGTGTATTATTATTATTATTATTATTATTATTATTATTATCATTGTAGTACAACTGCATAATAAAACTGTGTTACTCAGTTACTCCTCGGCAGCCCCGGTTATTTGGCAACTCGTCCCCTGGTACCTGGAGACATGCAGCTCTCCCAGTGCCTTGGCACAGCCAGCCCAGCTCCGGGAGCGCAGGCGTGGGCTAGGCACACTCTCCCTGCCGTGACTCTTTGAATTTGGAGACAGATTGCTTTTTTGCCCCCCAATCAAGAGTGACTGCAAGTTTCTGCAGAAAACAAACCAACACAGTGGTTGTTTGGAAGAGTAGTCTTTTTACAGAAGACCATTTCTTTTCCTTGAATATCAGCTACACTGTGTAGTTGGCATGACAGTCATTATGCTGGTGTAATTATACAGTTATTGACATTATTCAGAAGGACATAAACACAGCCGAGCGGTTTGGTCCATGGCATTGTCCCTTCCAAGATTCCATCTACAAAACCGCATTTTTCAGATTTAATTGACCTCTCCATTCTCCGGTTTATCTTGTTTGGGCGTAGGAGGCAAGGCAGCCAGCAGCTTTCCATACAGCACATGTATATGGGTTAGATATTTTTGTGTTAGTGGTGGCTTGGGGTCACACTGGCCACCCTGACCTGCCTGGTGGGGACTTCTGCTGGTGAGCGGTGCCTCGGTGGGGCAGGAGGAGGGACCATGAAGTCCCCGCTGGCTTCAACCTCAAACTCCAGTGCTGCAATAGCCGCTGGGCAGCACAAGCGGTGGTACAAGGGGCTAGTGCAAGCGCCACAGCTCAGTGCACCCTCTTGGCTGCCGCCTTGCTTTCGGTGTGCTGGGGTGGTGGTGGCTGTGGCGTGGATGCTGACCCTCCTGCAGCCGCCTGCATGAGGACACACGGACCATGAGATATCCCACAGGGCACTGGCACGATGGGAGTGATGTTTCAGGTGAAACAAGCCTTTGGGGAGAGGCCTTTCAGCAGTGCTAGAGGTAACACCAATTAATTCATGCTACCACACAAGAAATCCAGAGGGACCATCCTTTGTTAAACAAGAACAGACAATTTACCGAGGCAGGTATAGGGCAAAATCCTATTTTCAGCAAGCCACTGAGCCTGTCCATTGTGTTTCATGATCACTGTGTGCAGATATATAAACGGCAGCTCCATAAAGAAAACTTCCTTAGAAAAAGGACTCCCATTTCTCCAGCACCTCCCAAGCAGCTCATGATCAGCTGCAGCTGGAGCCCCTCACCTCGGCCCTTGTCCTGCAGCCAGGCAGCACCTGAGGCACATGCTCAGCTCTCCCCTGCTCTGTTGTGCACCCTGGCTGTCACTGAGTCTGCTCCCAGATGGCTACCAGGTAAGAGCATGGCAATGATGTGCTCCAAAACACTGTGGCTTGGTGCTTGAAATCCCCATCAAGGGTTGCTGGGATTGCAGAGCAATTCCCGTGGGGGAGAGAGAGTTTCTTTTCTTGCACAGCCTGGCACCAAAGCCTGTGGGGTTGTGTGGCAGAGAAAGCTATCCCACGCTGGTAACCACCATGGGGGAGGACATGACCTGTGCCTGAGCTCACAGTAAGGAGTTTGCAAAATGCGATCAGCAAGGTTGTATTACTTTAGGAAAGGAGACCACTAAAGGGACAAGCAACGGCTGGTGAAAAAGGCTGTGGAGAGGGTAATGGGGTTGGATAAGATGCAAACTGCTGATTTTTGCCAAGAAGGGGTTTTGGTTAGCGATGGGGGTGAGAGTGGGGAATCCCAGAGGTTGCAGCTGATGGAGGGAGCCTGCGGTGTCCCCTACGTTAGAGGCATTGTGGAGGGAAGATGGGTAAACGTTTCTGTTTGAGAGCTGAATAAAGGCCTTCCAGTGAGAGAATGAAAGAGATATTGATTTAATTTATCAGTTTAATCAATGATACTACGTCTGTAAGTACCCTGATGGGGCACATGTTGCTTAAACCTAGGGAAGGGCATAACTGGAATTTGTTGGGTAGATGAAATTGGAAAAATCCCTATCTGAAACCAGGGTAAACAGCATGGAAGGATTTAGGGGTTTCCCACTGGTGGGACCTTCCCGGCAGGGCTTCCCTGTGGCTGTTGCCCAGGGGAGTTGAATGGCTTTCGGGAAGGGGTTTTTTTAGCCAAAACTCTCCTGGGCTCACTTTGCAGGCAGTGGGATCTGACTCTGTGATCTTCATCAAGGGAAAGCAGGTGATCTGCTGGTCCCATCTGGGCTTAAAACTATGAGAAACTCCTTAAAATCTGTCCGTGCACGCTTGCCCGAGCTCGGTGCCCACTACACCGGGAGCGACCGTGACGTGAGAGCTGAAATCGCCTCCCCTGTGAGCCTGATAGCCTGTCCAGCTCCTGAACCCTTGCTTGGTTTTACTTGCCAAAAACGTGTTGCTGTTACAAACAGCAGCAGCGTCAGCTACGAAATGAGGAAGCGGCCAAGGAGACTATCAAAACACTGCATCCTTTGCAAAACACTTTCCCAGGGCTACAAAAGCAAGCGGAGATGAAAGCTGAGTGGGAAGCGATGTGGGCTGCTGTGGGTGAAGGAGGGAGGAGCTCCCCGCTGCGGGGCAGGGCTTGCATCTGGGGTGAAAAAGCCCCTTTTGGAGGACAATGTGGTTTTCTTTTCCTTTTTAGATGAGACCCACCCAGGCTCTGTTTGCTCTTGGTTTGCATCACGGCCAGTGAAACCCTCCCAGAGGAGAGAAAGTGGGCAGTGGGAAAGGATAAAGACACTGATGTTATCTACTGCTTCAGTTAAAAAATGGGCAGTTTGGTTCACTTGTTGTGTTGGGATCTCAGATGAGCATCGGATCTCATCGCACGCTCTCAGCTCTTGTTCTGGACTGAACCAGTGGTAAATGTGTCTGAGCTGCCTTGTCACTGGGGTCTAACTGGGGAGTGGGGAGGCAGGACTGTCAGTGCGGTGGTCCCCAGCCAGCATCGCTGGGATCTTTCCCTGGCATGGCTTTGGGGAGAGCATAGCACTCGTCCCCGTCCTGTGCCAGCGTTGTGCCTCTGGGCTGCAGAGGTGTAGGGGGTTCAAACTCACACAGACTTTGATGGGATCTCCATGGAGCCGCATTGCAGCCTCCAGGGAAAGCATGATGTGATTCCACCTCCCTCTACAAAAATCCAGAGACCTGAAAAGCTGAGCTGGGTCAATTTGCTGTGTTTGCCGTTCCTGTCTTCTATCAAAGCCCTTTGCCATTTACTCAAGTTTCCTTATCCAACCCGCGGATAAAAGCTGGATACCAGACTGACACAGCATGCAAAGTCCTCTGAGCCGGGAGAGCAGGAACATCACATCATCGTGTTAGCACTGATCTGGAAAGGACAAATGCCAGCAGTACTGGCTTCATGTGGAAACCGCAGCTCGAGCCATATGCTCAGCTGGGTTCCTACGGAGGAGAGGGAATTCACTGGCTTTTCGCTAAAATACATAATTCCTCTCTCCGCACGTTTGTTTGTTGAGTTTGTTTGCAAATTCAAACAAATCCTGCATTAATAGGAGCCAATAAAACAAACTCCAGAACTAATTGAGGAATTTTTTCTCTTAGCAATGTCCACCACAAAAGAAGCTGGCCCTGGTGCTACCCAAGCCACCAATACCCTCCCTGTTGAAACAGGGTTTCCCACAAGCCACGTTTTGCTCTTGCTCCAATGCTGTGGCTTGGCCATGCTCTCTGCCTGGGACACGCGCTGCAAAACTCTCAAATGTTTCAAAATATATTGACCGCAGGCTCCATCCTTGGGGAAGCCATCAGCAGCTCATCAGGGCAATTATGCTTGGGCTGCTGGCTGCCAGTACAAGGTTTGGTCTGATATTTGGGCAATGAGAGACAGTGCACCCCATGAGCTGGGTGAGCCCAGTGTGAAAGTGTTTTTTAGTCTATGGGGAAGTCGCTGCCTCCTCGTAGCTTGTGCTGCTGAGCATGGGTCCTGCCAGGCACCCACCCATGAATGGAGCCAGAGGTTGCATGAGATGGCACGTTACTCAAAAACCCACCCACACGACTCACCTGACAAGATGGAGGCGACGGCGGCGATGATGAAGGAAACGATGACCCCAGGCCCTGCCATCTCCTTGGCCACCAGGCCGGACACCACGTACATGCCAGTGCCCACGCAGCTCCCAACGCCGAGGGAGATGAGGTCGAGGGTGGTGAGGACCTTGGCCAGTCTGGCACCCTGGGAGGCAGTGGTCCCCGTGCCCTCCAGCATCGACTCCACGGGCTTTGTGCGTAGGACACGGGCACGCAGGGCATGGCCCGCCGCCCCCCATGGCACCCGCCGCGGGTCCAGGCGTGAGAAGAAGCCACTCATGGCTGGTGCTGGGCTCCACGGAGGTGAGTCACGGGTGGTTTCGGCAGCACCCGCTCAGGGCTGCGGCTGCATCTCTGCTGCACTGGTGGCCCGGCTGCAAGGGAGAGGAACACAGTTTTTAACTGAAATAGCAAAGGAAGAGGGATGTGCTCCACATGGAGGAACTGAAAGGTGCCCTCAAGCTGGTTTCTGGCTGGGCTCCAGCGCTGGGAGAGCCCTGGGGGCCGAGGGGAGCTTTGCTTTTGCCAGTGCTGCTGCTCCGGAGAAATCTCCTTTTTCCATCCCAATTGTTTTGTACAACAGAGATGCTCTGCTCCCCTTTATGTTTGTCTGTGTGGTTTTAGCCCCAGTTATTAATACGGCCCCATAAGCAGCAGGAGCCTGCTACCCTCCAAGTGCCCATTACATGGCTTAATTGCTACCAAAAGTGCTGATGGCTACGTATAACCGCGAGGTGACTGCAGTAATTACTTCCTTGAGACACGTGATGACTTCTTGACTTTGAGGAAAATAACAAGAATTGACAATCTCTGAATGCTAATATACGGGAACAGAAAAAATAGTTTATTAAATATGAATTTTAGCCTGGCAGCTTTCTTCCTGTTAATAGAGAAATCTTTTTTTTTTTTAATTGCCTTGAAGACAAAACAATTATTTTTCCATCTTTACATACAGAACAAATTACATTGTGTCTACCAGGCAGCCTTGTGTTGCTGGAGTTTATTAAATAAAACACAGCATTCATTTCATGTTTTGGTTGATCACAGTTCAAATTGTCCTGATTTTTTACCTCGAGCAACCACAAGCTGAAAGGCTGGATGTTCTAGCTAAGAATAATAATAAGGAAAAATGGTTACTGTTCTTGAGCAAATGTGCATCTTTGGGTTGAGAATAAAAACTGAATTTGGCTTTTGGGTTGCTCAAGGAGTCAGCTGGTTTGCGGCATGGGCTGGATCTCAGGTTAGGCTCTACTTTCTGGTTTAAATGAAGGTTTGTGTTTGAAGGGGGCAGCTGAGCCAGAGCTCAGTGGGTCTGCGCCAGCTGGGACAAGGCAGAGCAGCCCTCGGGGCAGCGTGCCCGTGTGCTGGTGCCTCCAGGGTGCCTCTGCTTTGCCAGGGCTGTGTTTTGGCCATGGAGGAAATCACTCCTCTAACCAAAGTGTTCACCACCCAAAACTCATCCTCCTTTTATCCAAAGCACAGCATCTCTGAAGCACAGGCTGACAAAGAGGTCTTGTTGCACTTCACCCAACCACTTCCTGTCCTTTATTTAATTATTTTCCTTACTGGGACTTTATGGATGCTCCTAGTTGACTCTGAAAGACTGAGGTTGCTATGCTTAGGTTTGCACCAAATTGACTTAAACTAGCCAAGAAGCTGGGCAGAAGTATTCGTCTGGTTTTTGAACTGTTACAATCTAGAGGCCCTTATCTCTGAGCAGTTTTCTCATGTAGTTTGTACTGTAAGAAAATATCTTTCCCAAGTGAGCCTGTCCTTGGTTTACTCATGGCAAAAACCCATTGCAGGGTGAAAATAATAGATACGGAAGAGTCAGCTCTTAACTCTTGTAAGGAAAAGCATAATGAGAATCAATGGCTGGAAGTTGAGGCTGGACAAATGAAAGTTGGGTGGTTGACTATGGGAAGAGATGAACACCGGGAAGAGCTGATTTGTGTTTCTTGATGTCTTTATACCATTTCTAGATGTTTTTGTGAAAGCTGCACTTATCACAGAGGAGCCACTGGGCTACCAGAAGAGGTAGGATGGCGTGCGATGGAGATGCCGAGGCTGCGGGCTGGTCCTTGGTCCCATCACCCACTTTGTGCTTTAGCATAGGCAGAGCCACCCTGTGTTTTAAGGGGGTTGGGACCGATGTTGTTCGAGATCAGCAGTTTTTCATCACCTTGTCTGCGGTGTCCGTGGGTGGCCGATGAAGGGTTTGGGAAGGGTGGCATATGCTCAGGTCTCGCTGGAGGGATCCACATCCACACGGGCAAAATTAGCACGTCTCCCAAACTGAAGAGAGCTGAGCATGACTGATTCAGACAGCCCAGTTCACTCTCAAGGCACATCAGGGTACAGAAATGACTTTCTCACTTTTTGCAAAGAACCTCAAAGGAAGACACGGCAGTCTTGTCCAGGAATAATTTCTAACTGCTAAAATAATGAAAAACTTAAATATTTTAAATGGTTTAAATTTAAAGGAGGAACTGGCTGGTGGATCTGTGACGTGCCCAGATTTAGGCTGCTGAGCTGTTCCAGCTGCCCGGGGCCGGGCTGGGACCGGGTACTCCTGCGTGGCTGCCCATTGCCATGGGGCAGCCCAGCGTAGTCCTGGGATTCATACAACCCCTCCTGAGTCACCAAGGGAAAAAAAACCTCCAAAACATCTGAAACAAAATAACTCTATAATTGCCACTATATTAAATTAAAGCAATCATTCGAAACTGTTCCAGATGTTGAAGCGAGATCAGCATATTGCTGCTCTGTAGCTTGGAAAACATCCTTTCACTCCACTTAGAGCCATAAAAAATATCTCATGGATGGCAACCATTTGCATGGGGCAGAGATGGTTCGTTTCTGCTCTGCTCCGCTAACCTTGGCTAGCTAGAAGCACACAGTGAGACGGAAGGAGAGTTTTTACTTGTGGTTTTAATCTGCTCTCTTCATTATAAACCCGGGAAGCTCAAGGGAGCTGTGGCTTCGAGAGGGCAAGCCCGGCTCGGGGAGCTGCAGCCGGGTTTCGGAGCTGTGCGGCTCTCCATCGTCAGGCAGCCTGGGTCGGTTTTCCCCGGCTGCCGCCTCACCGGCTGGCGCTTGCTGCTGCCACCGCACGCTTGTTAGCAACCGCTGTTTGTACCGAAACACTCTTTTTCATTAGGGTAAATTAACTAAAACAGCAATCAAGTCGGGAGGAGAGGCCTAGGTACTTACAGGCATGGATCTTCCTTAGTGTCTGGTTTGGTGCTGAATGATTCCTGATGTAAAGCTGCTTTCCGCCGGCTGCCCCGTGCCGGTGAGACGCAGTGCGGTGCCCTGCAGCCCCTGGCATCACCCGTCCTCGTCACCCCCTGCAGCTCCAGCCTCCCCAGATGAGCTGCCCCATACCTCGTCTGTGCTTTGGGACGGCTTATTTGATTTTTCTGTTAATGACTCCCCTCCATCCAGGAGTCTATAGGGGTATCCTTAAGCAAAGACCTCTATTAAAAAAAGCCAGGAATGCAACAAGAAACGGAACACTGATGGTGATAAAGGAGAAAAGAGAGCTCCTGTTGGTGCATTGATAGAAAGCCAGGCAAGGGCACTCATTAAGAGAAAAAGGTTGGATTTCCTCCCTTTTTCATGGCTCACAGAAGTAATTATTATAGAGGAAAACCTGCTGATGCCCTGGCAGCACCTGGGTCAGGATGGCCCTGGACCGGGGGACAGCAGCACCCGGCTTGCTGCAGGGGTTTTTATGGGGAAAGCCCCTTCCTCCCTGCCCAGGGGAGATGTGCCCCAGAAATGCAGGACTGAAGCAGGTTCCTATCAAACCCTGAGGTG
This sequence comes from Theristicus caerulescens, assembly GCA_020745775.1. Classification (NCBI taxonomy): domain Eukaryota; kingdom Metazoa; phylum Chordata; class Aves; order Pelecaniformes; family Threskiornithidae; genus Theristicus; species Theristicus caerulescens. Next base: position 4,515,584 of record CM036565.1, on the reverse strand, counting down.
ATGCCTGCTGCGGACCTCAGAAATAGTAATACAGAAGTTTACAGTGCAGGAGCAACAGCCCTCAGATCCCCTGCCCGCTCTGCCTAGGGGCTGCATGCGGAGCTGGGCTTCAGCATCGCCCCTGGGGAAAGGGAGCCCCAAAGGCTCGAGGGGATGCGAGAGGCAGCTCGAGGGGATGTGAGAGGCGGTTCCTGGCAGCAAACCCGCTGCGATCCCAGACGAAGGACAGGAGAAAGAGGAAGAAACGAGCTAGCCTGACTTCCCTGCTCCTCCTCCCCTTTTTCTTTTAATTACTAGCTCAGTAATGGTGAGGCGGACTCGTCTGAAGAGACACAAGATACTGAATTTCATTACAGGTCTTCCAGCAGGCAGAGGAATGACGTCAGCGGCGCGATGCGGCGCGGCGGGAGTCAGGCAGCAGCTCTGGCGACCGCCAACCAGAGGGATGCCTTCTGCCGGGGCTGCTCGTCACGTTCATGTTTTCATTGCGAATGAGATTTGATTTGGAGTTTTGCGTGCTTGTTTTTACATTGTTGATCCCCAGCTGGGCTGCCACTGTAAAAGTTGGCTCTGCCTCCATCATCAGCCTCCTTAAAGGGATTTAGAAGCCAGGCACGGAGCCGAGAGCGAGGGCTGGTCCCTGCTGGTCCCGGCGCCGCTCACATGGGTCCAGCTTCAGCAATCTGGCCTAGTGCCTTTGCTGTTAATTTGGGGCTCTTTTATTTTTAATCTTTCCAGTTTTACCTCTGAGCAATTCAAGTGGAGCTGTGGTTAATTTAAACTGAAATTCTCGCTGAATTAAACTAGTGATATATTTCAGGCTTAAGACCAACTTTCTGTGTTGCATCAACAAAAAAATCGGTTAGGGATTTTTTTGTGTCTTCATAGCAAAATGGAAGCGGAGGGGTTGAACAGCACTTTTCTGTGTTACTTCCAACTCTGTTACTTTAAGCCCTTTACCAATGTTAGCACTGTAAAATGGTTAAACATCATTATCTTCTTTTGACAAATAAGCAAAATAAAAGAGGAAATATTTAACTTGAGCAAAGACATAAGGCAAGGGTGCCACACATCCAGAGGCAGCCCCCAGGAGTCCTTAAACTTCGTATTCTAGTCTCTAGTGCAAGAAAGAGTCTGAAGAGCATAGACATGTAATTCAGTAAAATAATTAGGATGTACATAGAGATTACCCTTTTTGCCCCTCTCCAGCCTTCAGAGGGGTGATACGGTGTGCTGGTTTACCCTCTGTCATCTCTGGGGAGAGACTGGGCTGCCTGAATAACCAGGGAAACGTGGAAGGAGAGATGGGTTAAAAACTGGCTGGATGGACGAGCCCAGAGAGTGGTGGTGAATGGAGCCAAATCCAGTTGGCGGCCAGTCACAAGTGGTGTTCCCCAGGGCTCAGTGTTGGGGCCAGTCCTGTTTAATATCTTTATCGACGATCTGGATGAGGGGATTGAGTGCACCCTCAGTAAGTTTGCAGATGACACCAAGTTGGGTGGAAGTGTCGATCTGCTGGAGGGTAGGAAGGCTCTGTAGAGGGACCTGGACAGGCTGGATCGCTGGGCCCAGGCCAACTGTATGAGGTTCAACAAGGCCAAGTGCCGGGTCCTGCACTTGGGTCACAACAACCCCAGGCAACTCTACAGGCTTGGGGAGGAGTGGCTGGAGAGCTGCCTGGCTGAAAAGGACCTGGGGGTGATGGTTGACAGCCACCTAAACATGAGCCAGCAGTGTGCCCAGGTGGCCAAGAGGGCCAATGGCATCCTGGCTTGTATCAGGAATGGTGTGGCCAGCAGGACCAGGGAGGTGATAGTGCCCCTCTACTCGGCACTGGTGAGGCCGCACCTCGAATCCTGTGTCCAGTTTTGGGCCCCTCAATTCAAGGAGGACATCGAGGTGCTGGAGCGTGGCCAGAGAAGGGCAACGAGGTTGGTGAAGGGTCTAGAGAATAAGTCTTACGAGGAGCGGCTGAGGGAGCTGGGGTTGTTTAGTTTGGAGAAGAGGAGGCTGAGGGGAGACCTTATTGCTCTCTACAACTACCTGAAAGGAGGCTGTAGTGAGGTGGGGGTCAGTCTCTTCTCCCAAGTAACAAGTGACAGGACGAGAGGAAATGGCCTCAAGCTGTGCCAGGGAAAGTTTAGGTTGGATATTAGGAAAAACTTCTTCACTGAAAGGGTAGTCAGGCACTGGCACAGGCTGCCCAGGGCAGTGGTTGAGTCCCCATCCCTGGAGGTATTTAAAAGCCGGGGAGATGTGGTGCTTGAGGACATGGTTTAGTGGCGGACTTGGCGGTGGTAGGTTAACGGTTGGACCTGATGATCTTAAGGGTCTTTTCCAACCTTAACAATTCTATGATTCTATGTCAAATCTCCTTTTTGTTTTGCAGCTGGTGGGTCCCAATTCCTGAGCTAAATGGCTAATTCAGTATTTGAGCACCGATCTTTGGGCACTGTGTCCATGAAGGCGAGCAATGAAATGGTTTAGGTGGCTGAGTGCTCATTGTTCTGCCTGAAGGAGGAATAGGTGGGAGCTGAAGTAACACATTCAGAGGTGAAATTGGAGCTGGTCACGGTGAAGGCCAGCAGATCCCTTGATACTGGGTTGTTCTAAACTTTGCCAGGGTTAATTACACGCCAATCTCACAAGCAGTTGGTCCAGGCTGTCAGGGTCCCTTGGGATCCTCTGGAGCATCAGGCTAGTGAGAAACAGCTCTGGGGCTGGAGGGATCAGTGTTTTCCTCCTTCCTAGAGGCTGGATGCATTTGGAGGTAGCACCTATAGCTCTTATAGCCTGCAGGGGATGGAAACCCAAATGCACCGTTTGCCCTTCCCGAGGTGCAGGCGCATCCCCTCCTCATGGACAGTAAATCCACCTCCCCAAGACATCAGGTTATCTGTTGTCCTTCTCCCTTGTGCTTGTAGAAGGCAGTCCTGTGCCTGGCATTTTGGTTTTCCACTTGTTTTCTGCCCTTTTTGTATGGGTACCAATGATTCCTCATGGTGCAGAGTGGTGTAGAACTAAGTGCAGGGTACTTATGAGAGATACAACAGTCTGTGAGTGCTGAGCTGTAAGTAATGCAATATGCATGAAGTGCTCCATTTGTGTTTGCAAATAAGATATTTAATCACCAGGAAAAAAGAAAAGAGAGAGAATTACGGAGAAAGAGGTATAATCAATTTGCACATTTTCAAAAAGGTCTAGTTTGTCATTGTTGCCTTGAGATGGCAAAGTAAAAGCCTTAAAAAACGTAATGATACTGCTAATGCAGGGAAATGACAAATCAATAGATGGGTGAGCTGAGCAGAAGATGGGGAACCAAGAGCTTCTTGGAACTGCTCTGACAGGTTCCCTGTGATGAAACCACATGAAATTAGTAAATTTGTTCCTCCATCAGTAAAATGGATAAAGTAGCCACCTTACAGAAGTGCATGAGTTGTTAATTCAGTTGGGTTTTCTAAGGAAGCAGAAGAGAAACCATGCTAAAAACTATTAACGTTCCCCTAGCCATACTTGAAAACAATATTGCTTTTGTACCAGCCCATGGTCACCTGCAGAAGGACCCTTGTGGCTCTATGCACCTTCAAGCACTCCTTTGTGGCGGCTGCATGATTTTGCATTTGAAGTGCAGATATTTATACCAACGCTCATGGCTATCAGATACAGCCTCCCCCATCCTTTTGCAGTCACGAGCCACGGCATGATCGAACAAATGAAACTCCTAAAGGAAGCTGTGCTCACAGGTCTGGGTGCTCAGACTGTTTCAAGGACTAACGTGCTGACCTCTGAAATCCAGGCGTTTAAAACACTGCGAGCTGGGTGCCCAGGAACCGAGGTTTGTCTCAGGTGCTGGCACATACTTCTGCAACCTTCCCTCTGGTTTTGATAGTAGCAGCTCCACACCGTGAGCTGTCACAAGGGGACAAAGGCATCTTCCTGCTACTATGGTACCTTCTCTGGATGACAGCGAGTGGCCTGTTTGCAATGCTAGGTAGATCTTGTTCTAGCTGTACGATTGCTGTTGGCATCAGCAGAGTGGTTACCTTGCGTTTGCAGCTCTGGGCTTTTTCCTATTTTTGGGTAATGGGTTCTACTTTCAGTAATTACTGCTGTGATGAGATACACATTTTCTGTAACGAATCTCACTGTCGGAGTGGACAAGGGCTGCCTTCGTATCACTGAAATGTTTAGACCTGGGTTACCAGACAGCCTCTTCTAGAATTATACTCATTTAAAAACTGCCTTTGCTTTAACAACGTGCAGGAGGAAATCTCTGTAATTACTGGGTTGTGCTTTCTTTTTCTTTCCTCTGTGGATCCATACTTTTACACTGCAGAATGAAAGTCATTACGGTTTGCTCCAGGCCAGCCATGAGAGCTTTTTTCATTTGACATAATTCACAGATCGGGTTATTTATTAATGTGTGAAGCTCTCTAAACAAAATGGTTTTTTACTGTTGTGAGACTTGGGCTGATGCATCATTATGACAACTTATTTCATTTCTGGGTAGCATTCTGAATTTCAGTGGCAAAATCACAAATTAAATTTTTCAGTAAAGTACAGATTTAACACTCTGACGTTGTCAAACCAGAAAAAAAATGACCTGCTTATCAAACACAGGACATGAAAATTCACTATTTTTAAGCCTCTATTTTTATTTTGAAGATTGCTGGTTTTATAGAGATTCCTTTATTCCCCAATAAAAAATAGTTTTTTTCCTCTCAACACTGACTCTCGCTTACCAGCAGTCTTCCCGGCTTTCTGTAATAATTTAGTAGGAGTCTGAACTGGTCTTGTACACTGTAAACACATCAGGCTTACAAACACAGTTCAGCTCTTGCTGGTTTTCAAATGCATTTCTCTTTTGTATGTGCACACGGTCTCATTAATTAGTTATCGTGTTCCATCAGCGGTTATACAAGTGTAATTGATTTTGCCTCACTGCCCCGTTTGCATGATTTTGGCTATCAGCTAATTAATGCAGGAGAGGTTCTCAAAGAAATACTTTCCTCAGAAGAAGCTGGAAGGATACATTCTTCAATCCCGAGCCTACTAAAGGCTCCAGAAGAAGCAATAGTAGTGTATGCAAATCAATGGGGGGTTTTTTGCATATGAAAAAGGGAGCCTAGAGCTGCGGGGTGATTTGGCTGGTTGTAGCCTGTGTCACTAAATTCCTCAACAGAAGTGTGAGGTAGACTCAACTGCACTTCCAAGGAAGTGAATAGCAGCTCCTGCTGCTTTTATTACATGTTTGGCTGCTTATTCTTATTATTCACTAGGACAAAAAATCCTTGCCTTACATGAGTAATCCTCCTGCATTTCAACACAACCGATTATATGAGTAATGTGAGCACAAGTTGATCAAAGAAGATGATTTAGAATAGAGTTTCTGTGTTTAGTCATTTATCATCAGCAGCCAGGAAAATGCACTGCAACACCTAAGCGGTGCGTAGCGTGAGTAATACCTGGCGTTGTAGCATGAGGGCTTTTTGACATTTCCCAGTAAGTGAGTTACGAATGCACGTTTAAGATTAAATCAGCATCTAGGATAGTACTAGTGAAGCCGAATTACATGAAGAATTATATGTTCTTAAAAATGCTAATAGCATAAAAATTAGGGTATTATAATATTCCTGAGTGATGCACGCACACTGCCTGGAGATGTCCTTGTGTAGCAAGGGAATCAGCGCGAGCCAACGTGATTACCTTGAGCTTAAAATTTGCTTGCATTGAAGCCCTGGTACCTAGCTGCATTCTTGCTCTTAGCCTCCCTTACCGGTGAGACCCCAAAACCCCATCTCTTTCACTGAGGCAACACGTTTTCTCCCAGCTACGATAAGTAGAGTCTCCCCATGGTGAGCTGCCCTGCCTGGCAAGCGTAACTCGACTGGTGTGCCCACACGCAATTAAGAACAGAGAGTAGAGTTGCTGAAATATTACTGCTGTCGTTCTTGTTTGTGCCGAAGCGCTCAGCCAAAGGAACTTGACATATTCCTTCTTTCTGTCTTAATTTACTTTGTGCAGAGCTGGTGACCCTAGTTATTAATTGCATATCTCCTGGTCCCTGTTGCTTCCACAGCCGGTTAATGAGTGGAACACACCTGCTGTTGCCCAGGTGCCTTAGACAAGGCACTGGCATACCCAGATGCTTCCCGAGCGCCTCGCTGCAGGGCTGGAGTGGCACGAGACCTGCCGCCAATGCTTTCTGCCTGTTTCCAGCCAAGGATGAAGGACAGGCAGGAGAAGCATACATTTCCTTCACTACCAGACTAGGGCATCCAAATCCTACCTGGAGGCCACCCTGGCATTGCTGAGCACCACGGAGCAGTTGCTCATTTAGTACGACTCAACAGGTCCATCATTAAGACCTGGTTCAATAATGCTCAACCGCACATTTAAAGCTAAGTTTTAATCATGCTGCTGTGGATGGAACGTGTCCAGATGGGCAAGTGGTGTCTCAGCACAAGGAGGTGTCTCCATCCTCAGGTTTAAAAAACTTCACTAAGACCCAGCCTGCACTCAGGGAGCTGAGGACCTGCAGGAGGAGTGGACCAAGCCACCAACTTAGGTCATGGTCACCAACAAGCAAGAGTTAGTGGCTGCTGAGAGGGGCTGCCCTCAAACCCACACATTTGGCTTTATAGAGGTTTCGACACAGATACCCCCATAGACACTTGTGGCATGACAGTAGTAACCCATTTCCCTATAGACAGCAAACCACTTGATCCTGTAACTCTGTCCTCTCAGAATTAGGACGTGGTGCTTGAAAAACCTGCACCGCAAAAGCTCTTCTGCTGTTCACCTGCCAGGTAGATTTAATTTATGGTATCATGTATTTCAGTAAATTATTGATACAGTCGCTGTGCAGAGGAACAGAAACAATAGAGTCACGTGCTGCGTGGCTCCACCTCGCTGGTTTTTGTTTCATAAGTGCCTGGGCTTCACTCTGACAGTTTTATTGCGGGGAAAAAATAGTTTTCTCCTAGGGATGTTCCAGCCTGGTGACAGAAAGGGATGGGCTGTGGTGGGAGCGTCAAGCACCCAGCCCCGTGTCGATGACCGCATAGTCTAGACGCAGGGCTGCTATTCCATGAGCCAAGGAAAGATATACAAGAGAAAAATTGCTTGGTACTAGAAGGCAGTTTCCACTTGACAACCACAGCTTAGCTACATCTCATCACTCGTAAACGAAAAATGTTTTAGGAACCTCTGTGGCTCGTGGATCTAAGTTAGAGTCTGCTCCCATTTCCACCATGGGTGGCTTAATGAGTTCAGCAGACTCACCCTGGACCAAGGTGAGACTCTGGCCAGGTTTTCATATCCATAGGAAGTAGCTTAAAAATACCTACTTTATTTCTTGACTCTGGATCTTTTTGCGTCCCTAGATCCACTGTCTCTCACAAGAATAACAAGTTCAGGCCCAGCCATGGCTTTATATTTTATAGAGCGCACCAATCTGAGAGTGATTTTTTTTAAAAAAAAAATTTTAATCAATGTGAAATACACAAATGCTACCCACCTGCTAATGTTTTTTTGTGTGACATAGGGATCCCACTGCCACACACGGATGAAGAAGTATTTGATTCTTTTTTATATTCTTGCGTTCTTATTTTTAAAATGTCTTAGTAATCCAAACAACATCATGTTGCTTAAACATTTACATTATGGTGATCTTAATAGCTCAGGTGCTCTGAAAGCAAAGTTTTGATTATTTGGGGGCTAAGAAGTCAGAGAGACTAAGTATATTCTGTTACAGACTACTCTGTTATCCTCTTTTTTTTTCATGAAGAGCCTAGGATTGTATTTATGTTTGTGTAAGTTCTTGCCATCCTGTTTGCTTGAATGTTGCAGAGCTTCACAGGAAAACTATTAATTCAGCCATCGAGAGGTTATCCTGTTCTCATTGAATTTTCTAGAAAAACTCCTGTTGCCTTCAAGGGAAGATGGATGAAATCTTATTATATATTATATGTGTGTGATTTCAGAACCGAGAAAACAGACTGCCTTGTGCTCAAGAAGGAAGTAGTGTCAAGTCAGCCTATAAATATATCCTTTAAAATATTTTGGGCTGGAATCCTTCCTGATACGATCCCATCTGAGACTCTGAAGTAGCATAAAGAATGAATTTTCATCATTTTCATATGATCCTAAAAGATTAGAGAAGGGTAAGATATGTCTTGACATGGGAGTCATGACTGATTCCCTAAGGAGAATGATTTATATTTTAAACTGCTTCACTTTACTGCAACATGCACAAAGAAGGAGATTCTTTTTAAGGAGAGTTAATTAACGGAACAAGTTGGAAAACTGGGAGACTCAATATATAAGTTGGTCAGTCATTTGTTCTGCTTTCGGTATGTGGTCAAAAATGCCACCTGCTGGGAATGTTGCACTTGTCTAGAGGGGGGACTGGGGCACCGGGGAGCAAAGCTGTACATCCCTGTGCCTAACTTGGGGAATTAAGGATCAAAGGTACCATTAAGTCCGCCGAGTTCATTTTGTCTGAATTGCACGCCATTAGCTTCCAGGCAATTACTCCTGCAGGGAGCCCAATGACTTGCTTTGGCTAAGTTGCATCTTTTGGGAGGACATCAAGTCTTGACATAAACAGATGGAGAATCCAGCAGGTTTTCTGATAGCTCCTTCATCAGGTCATCAGCCCTCCACTGTTCAAAAATGCGATCTCTCACTTAAATCAGAATGTTTTGGCTTTAGCATCTCGGCACTGGTTCATGTCGTACCTTTCTTTGGCAGACAGATGAATAACTCTGTGCCTAGGAATTTCTTTCTGTAGAGGCTCTTAAATTCAAGAATCAACTCACCTCCCACCCTTCTTTTTAATGAAGTGAGTTGCTCAGGTGCTGTAGTTCCTCCATTGTAAGGGCCTTTCTCTGGTCCTTGACAGGTTTTGGCGTTTCTTTCTTTCTTTTTTTTTTTTAATTCCAATTTTATTGTCATTTTTATTGATGTCTACTGTATTCTAGCAGTTTCAGTTTCCAAGGGCTGAGGTAAAATTTCCTTCCTACATCTTCCCTTACTGAACAGCAGTTCAACAAGACTTCTTTTTTTCCTTGGTCTTGTTCAACAGCTTGTCCTATTGCAGATATTGCCTCCATCCTGTCTTCTCAGATATGTACTGTACATTTGACTTTGAGAGGACCCAAGATTCTTTGTCGGCATCATTTACTACTTATCAGTCTCTGTTTTGTTGGCAAAGTTCAGCACCTTTGACAGACGAAAATGGGAAATGGCACTTGGGCCCTGGATCCCTGCAGGAACCCCTTACTTCTCTGTTCTCATGCAATGAGGATTCCCCATGGAGCAGTGCGTTTTAAGAACAGGTAATCAGTCAGTTTAATCTAGGTACCTTTTCACTCTAGTGTTGTTTTTGGCTTGTTTGAGGTTCTTTTGTTTGTTTACTATGTGTTGTTCAACTGCGGTAAGTCATATGCCTTAGCAATGTGTACCAATAAAATGAACACATGTAAATATCTTTAGCAATCAGATTCTCAGTCTCCTGACAGCTTTTGGGCAATTAAACAAATGCCTTGGCATACTAAAATGTACTTGCCTACTACTTAGGGACACTGGGAGGATTAATTAGTTAATATGCTAGATTAAATCAGACATGGCTCTTTTGAGCTGAAAGTCTTCTCTGGGGTCAACCAGCGTAGTACTGCTGCCTACTCCTCCCCGGAGTCTGTGTTGATTTAGGAAGCCCTCTGTTAGAGCGCTCCAGGTACAGCCTGTGACAGGAAAGCACTAAGTCGATCTGTATAAACTAGCGTTTAATAGGCCACAAAACCTGAGCTGGAAAGCAGTTCTGAGAAAAGAGATTAGGCTTTTCAATACAGTGATGCTGAAGCACACCTACCCGGGGCTGAGGCGGGCAGACGGCTGGGATTAGGTAATTTGAACATACCCGTGTGGAATCGATAAACAGCCCCGAGTCGGGGGTGACGTAAAAAGGAAGCTAACTCCATTACCGGGAGCTAAGTCACAGGGAGTTTTGCAGGCGCCGGCGGGAGGACGGAGCCGCCAGTCGGGGCCAGCCGCCTCCGCGGGGCCGGGGAGGCCTCGGCGGGGCCGGGGGCCGCCCGCGCCCGGGGCCGCCCCTCCGGGGCTCCAGCACCGCGGACAGCGCCCGGGGCCGCCCCGCCGGGGCTCCAGCACCGCGGACAGCGCCCGGCCCCCGGCGTGCCCCGGCCCCCGCCCGCCCCGGCCCCGCCGGCCCCCGCGTCCTTGCCCGCCTCCCCCTCGGCTTCCCTTCTGCTCGGATCCCGTTTCTGCTATCGCCCCCCCGCCCGCACGGTCAGCCTTCCCCTCTCGCGTTTCGTGCCGTAACCTGTAGCCAGAGCCGTCCCTTCCCGCAGGCCACCCGTGTTTCTCCTCTCACTCTGTTTTTCCCCGTTTCCTATCAATCCCGGGCCGTCAGCCCTGACCGCCCCCCCCCCCCCCCTCCGCTGAGTGCCCCGACACTTTGTAAACACGGGGCCGCAGCCTGGCCGAGGCAGCGGGACCCCCCCCCCCCCCAAGCGGGCTGGGGTCCCCCGGGCTCGGTCCCCTTGCCGCGGCGGCCCCGAGCGGGGCAGGAGCCGGCCCTGTGTGCGGGGGGGGGGGGGCACGACCGCCCTCCCCGGCGGGGCGCCGGGCCAGACCTCTGCCGGGCTGGGACCCGGGCCCCCCCGCGCCCCGAGAGGCTCCGAGCCGCTCCCCGCGGGCAGGAGGGCGGCAGCGCCTTCCCCCCCGCTTCCCTCCTTCCCTCCATCCCTCCCTCCACCCCTCTTCCCTTCCCCTCCCCGGCGGTGCGGGGCACTCACCGCCGGGCGCGGAGGGCAGCGGGCGGGCGATGCTGCGGAGCCTCCGCGGGCGCGCAGCCCGGCGGGGGCGGCTGCGCTGCTGCAGCCGGCGGGGGGGGGGCTGCGCTGGGCACCGCCGGCCCCGGCTCCCGGCCGCGCAGGCAGGGCGGAGGGAGGGAGGGAAGGAGGGAGGGATGAAGGAGGGAGGGAGGGATGGAGGAGGGCGCTGCAGCTCCTCAATAATTCAGCGCTTCTCCCTCCCTGCGCTCTCCCCGCCTGCCGCATGTCACCGCCCGGCAATACCCAGGGGTCGGGCCGAGCCGGAGAGACCTCCCGACCCATCGAGTCCCCTCTGCCCGCCCAGGTGTCCTCAGGGCTGCGGGCGGCCTCCCCCAGGTTGCCCGGCTGCTGAAAAATAACCCTGCTGGCTGCCTCCTCCAGAGCAGGGTTTTCCTCAGCCCAGGGACAGAGGGTGGGGAACCCCCCCTTTGTGTTCTCCTTGAGCTGCGCTGTGAGATTTGGGTGCTAATACTGTAATCCTGGAACAGGCAGAATTAGGACTAAAATAATGCCTCATGTATTGCAGCATGCCACGTTGTCCAGCCCTCTGCGTGGCCCGGCTGGGAGGAATTAGATATCAGGTGCACGATATATTTTATATTTTATATCCATAGCTGCTTTGGAGGGTAGCTGGAATTTATGTTCAAGATTACTCCTTATTTTTCCTTATTGCCTTTTTATTTCTTGATTCTTGCTATTTGGTTCCCTCTAGAAGCACTCCCTCTCTGTATCTGTATTCTTACCATCTTGACATCGAATCCAGAATGGTTTCATCTCCAGTGATGTCTGGCGAGGGACAGATTTCAGCCTCCGTTACAGCTTCATGCTGTAACTTCTAACAGGACCCATTCCCCGATGCGGGGTGTGCCTCGAGTGGAGAGGAGCTACTCATTCTCTAAACACTGAAATAAAAGTCTGCTGGTAGAAATGTAAGGTGTGATCCTTCAGCCTGGGGTCAGTTCGGGAAGCCAATGTTTGCCTGATGTGAGTGACCCGGGCAGGAACCGCATCAGTGGCGGTGACCTTCTGGGGACCTACAGACAGCAGCACTGCACAGATAAGCCTAGCCAGGATGTCCACCATCCTGTCTTTGCACGGGACAGAGGACCACATGTCAGCTCCGATTTCCTTTCCAGCCCTGATTTCTGTGGTATTTTTTGTGGCTCTCCAGATGAGTGCCATCATTTCCCCAATTTCTTACCAGGCTCCTTCCTCTCTCCAGCCCAGCTTTACCTCCATCTCCTCCCTCTCTCTCACAGCAGTCTCTTTGCAGCCCCTCTCTTCCCAAACAAGAACAGAAAAGACCTCTCCCAGGTTATTGCTGGTCAGCAGAAGGTGTCATCCCGGGACGACACAATGCTCCGTTCCCTTCCTGCTGCTCTGGCCAGCACACATCACACCATACAGCGCACAGCAGAAGCCCCGCTGGAGCCAAAGTGCAGCCAGCTGATTACCCTCCTCACAACCAGCAGTTTTGAAACCCTGGTTTTATTCTTTTCCATATTCTTTGATTCCCTGAAAGCAACACTCAGAGCTGCAGCTGCTCTCCTGTCCCTGTCTGTAGTCCCCGTGCTTCCCATTTAGTTGTTGTTTCCCTTCTCATTTGCTGGCTTTCCCCAGCTGCTTTTGCTCAGTCCGTGGATGCCAGACGCAGCTGCGGATGGCTGATCTCGGGATCTTCCCTTTGACTAAATCTGAGCAAAAGAGAAAAGCTTCCCCATTTGCTATTGCATCTTGTTTTGCAGTGAGCGAAAGCAGCGTGTGAGGAAAGGACACGGAGGGGTGTGTGTTTCTGAAATGATCATCAGTGTGGCCAAGTTTTAATGGGACTTACCTGCACGTGTGGGTCGAGTCATTTGAGTCGTATTTACTCCTCGGGGCTGGGGTATCAGAGCGTGGGATTGCACGCCCTGAGGGCTGACCTACAGCCTGCTGCTATCAGCACATCTGGCCCATTGCAGTTTGGTTGGTATCGGCAGAGAGGGGCTTTTGTGTCCTCTGAGCAAATACTTGTAGCACCCAAGTCTGTATAAATCATCGTGCAGTACCACCGTATCATCCCTACCTTCCACCTGCCCTCTACTGCTCAGGCCTCTGGCTCCAGACTTTGCTGTATAATAGTTTTCCAGACCCTGATGCAGTCCAGCCTTGACCTACTTCTTATATGCTTGCCTCTGTTTTATCCAGTGGTACCTACAGTTAGCTACCCGAAACACCCTGCCACCGCCTTGAGTAATAACAGGCGCAAATGTTTTCTCGGCGGCTCACTTAAGCTCTTTCCCATTAATCCTTAACCTGTTCTCATGAGTTTTGTAACTTCCAATCTTGTAGAAGATGAATTTCTGCAGCTGCCCCTCTAATGATGCTCTTTGAGTTGATTCAATGCAAGTCTGTCATCTGGATAAAGAACTGGATGAGGCCCAGGTACCCCCTAGACAAGTCCCATCAGCGAGATCCGCCTCAGATTAGGGTGGGATTTCCCCTAGCAGCCAAGCACACAATGATACTTTTGCAGCAGAATTTCCTCTGTCCCCAGGCACTGCCTAGTTTCTAGATCAAAATAATTTCTGCCCATGTTTCTGTAACAGCAAGTGGCCGTCTGACTAGTCATTTAAATACTTAATCCTGTTTTGAATTTGACCAAGGCTTTGGCCTCAATAACACCTTATAGCAGGGATCTCTATCAGCTGCTATCTCATTATCTCAGCTATTCTGCTTATCAGCATCAAATACGGCCTTTCCAATTTCATGGGACATCATAACTTTCTTTTTTTGTGGCTGAATACACACAGGCAGAAGCCGCCCGATTGATTTTCTTTCTTCATTTTATCGAAATGTTTGTTTACCTCACTCTTAATCCCCTCATACTTGTCTCATCTGTGAGTAATTAATTGTGCCATTTAAATACCATGGCTCCTGCAGTTTTCTGGGCTATTTCTTTGTCTGCAGATCTTTTTATTAGGACAGTCAATATAATCTTGGCCTGCTGGCCTCCAAGTCCCTCTAGGGCTTCCAGCATCCTCACCTTGTGGGCCCTCTTTCCCTTCATGAAACTTCCTCAGAAAGGAAAGGCTCATCTCTAATTCCTTTGTTTTGCTGAGTTTTCCTTAGTGCCATTTCTCAAAATGTTTTGACATCATCAAAACGGACCCATGGGCTGTTCAAGAGAAATAGCTTGGGTTTCCTTTGGTTTACATTGGGCTCCCGACCCGTGCACTTGGTCACCCCATCACATTTTTGTTGGTTTTGCAAAGACGCACTGATTTGGGTTATGTTTCCAAATAAAAACCTACTTGAAACAAATTAAGTTGTAGAAGAGAAAATATTTTGGAATAAAATCAAATTCCAGTCAGAAATTGCATTTGAAATTGGCATGAGAATTGAAAATTATTGTGTATTTTCAAATGTTCGCTCCTGAACTCCACCGGGCACTAACAAGGAGAAGCCATCGCATTTTTCCCTTGCCGTTTCCATCTCCGTGTGCGCTGGCTGCAGTGCCTCCGGCAGCTCCTGTTAGATGAGCAGGGCTGAAGGCACAGTCTCCATCTTACCATTTAGCAAAGGCGGTTGAAGAGTGTCAGCTGGCTCTTAGGAAAGATTGATATTTCATAGAAAAGCGCTATTTTTGTCTGCAAGCACCAGGCTGCTTACAGGGACATCCCATTAAGCAGCCGCTGGGACTCAGTGATGGGAGCTGGTTAGCCCTCCACCTGCTTGCTCTGTGTGCCCGATAACTCATGTCCATGGCTTTGGCAAGCGTTCTTGCTCTGATTTAGACTGGGGCATCACAAGATAACTCTCTGAACAGCCATATCTCCTGGACATCCAGTGCAAAGTTCACTTGATGGTGTCGGAGCAGAGACCAGATGGAGCCCTGCAGAAGTGCCGGTATTTTTAGAAATGTGGCCAGAATGCTTGGCCATATTTTCTTACTTTTCCATTAGTTGGAACCTCAGTGAGGACCCTACAGGGATCAAAGTGATGGAGGCATTAATGTAGGAGGATAAGAAGAGGGATTAATCTTGCTGTCTTATCCCATGTTGATGACTGGTGGTACGATGAATACCAGCGTGAGGAAGGATAGTCCTGTAATTAAAGCCCCAACTCAAGACTTAGAAAACCTCACTCAAGTTACTGTCTCTGCCACAGGTTTCCTGGGCAAGCGTCATTGTTCTTTGCAGTCCTAATGCTGTGAAATGAGAGTGAAAACATTGCCCTGTCTCAGTGGGTGCGTTGGCTGCATAGGCTGTGGTTTCGTTGGGTGAGGGACTGTCTCTATGTGCTTTATGGGACCCTGGCCTCACTGGGGCAGTTCATCCAGGCAGATGCAATTTGCTGGGGAGGTGAAAGAAGGTGACTGGAGTGGCGAGCTGGACCTCCCTCCTCCCTGACCCCCTGAAGTCTTACCCTGACGCACAGGGACGGCAGCCCTGATGCAGCTGGGCAGGGAACGAGCCCAGCACTCACGGGGCACTCGTTTCATTATTTAAGTTACTTGTCTGGAGTGGAACTGGCCATGGGCTTAATTTCTGCTTAGGGCAATGGAAAGGGTTATTCTGCCCTGCTAAGTGGCATCTTGGCCAGATTAAAAGAAAACAGTTGTGTGGATGTTTCTCATAAACCCGTATCAGGGCGCTTCCCCCCTGCGTGAAAAGGTAATCTCAGTGGTGTGTGGGTATAAACAGAAATTGGGGTAAAATCCCAGCACAGCAAAGCCTGGGGATGCGTTGCCATTTGATTTTATCCAGCTAAGATTTCTCCCAGCCTCTTTCTTTCTTGCTCCATATCCTCCATGCCAGGTTGAGCAGAGAAGACGGGTAACACATCCATCAGACATGTTCCCTATTCAGATAGAGATGGGGTGGCAGAGCATTAAAGAAATCCCTTTCAGAGCCGTATGCAAAGGTACAGCCCAAGCCTAGTTCCAGCATGCGCTGTGGCCTCTCCCCTGGCTGGAGGCTGGTGCTGGTGCTGGCAAAAGAAGCGATGCCCTTTGGTTGTGCCATCACTGTCCCCCACGTGGGGCTCCCACTGGTACCAAAACAGCTGTATTAACCTCGGCCAAGGGCAGATAAAGACCCGTGTGATGGGGTCAGGGGCTGCATGGGGTGGGGGATCCATGTGGGGACACCCCACCTTGGGGACAGGGAGCTGCAGCCCTCGGTGGGGCTCCCCTTCCCTTGCTGGGGCAGGGGCTGCAGTGGGGCTGTGCTTTTAGGGGAGGCTGGGATAAAGCAGCCGCCAGCGAGAGGGGATTAAATGATTCAGTGTTTGGAGGCTGCTGCGTTATTTAAAGGACCACACACTATTTTTTTCTTATCCAGAGAAGACTGCTTTTAACAACAAAACCAGGCAGAAGCATGTTTGTTGCCTTCTCATTTTCTTCATCCATGGTTTAACGTTAATGCTTTGGGTCACCGTGTAGCCAATAAGTGCAACCCGTCCCTCCAGGTCACCCCATGTATGCCATGATGATTATGTCTTCATTGAGTGAAACTTGATACATTGCTGAGTATCATTTCCCACTGTCCTGCAGGTGGATTTAGCTCTTCTGGATTTCAGTTAAAGTAACAGGGGTGCAGCTGACAGCAGGATTTGGTCTTAGTTACCTGTTCCGAGAGTGATAGATGAAGCACCATAGCACAAAAATGATACCAGCGCAGGGACATTTGATGGATTTATTGGCAGACCGCACGCAGGCCATGACTCTGGATGTAGAGTCACCGCTGGCTAACATCTCTGACTGTGTTAGGAATGAGTTTGATTCCCATCGGGTGTGGTCCAGAAGAGCAGCACCTACTTGAGATCTTTAATCTCTCCAAAAGCTGCCAGGCACCTTGGGATTGATGCGATGTGCAACACGTAGTCTGTATCTCTCGGCACTGCCCCATTCTGGCGGTTCAGTGCTTACTCCAGAGCAGTGCGTCGCAGTGTTTGCCACCTCTCACATGCCCTGTAGAGAGATGCCTCTCAAGCTGAAGATTTCTTGGCATAGCCATCTACTCATCTCAATAAAGCTGTGGTTCTAGCAGGAGCCATGCTGGGCTAGTTTTAGGCAGAAACTCACTGTATCAGTAAAGAGCTCAGAGAGAACATTTTTTCTTTGTAAAGGTGCTGTAAATGGTTTTGTTAAAAGTCTGGTTGTGCTTTGAGGGCAAGGCTTTGGCAAGAGGACCCATCTCATAGCCCAGTTCACCTGCAAAGAGCAGGGGGCAGGAAAGATGTGTTGCTGCAAGGTCTTCTTGTTCTGGGGCTGACTTGCTCTGCTGTGATGTTGCACACACCAGGCTGCGTTTGATCTCCAACGCTTTCCCTTATTGCCTCTCATGGCCCCCATCCTGGACTCATTTCAGCTCCCCATCACCTTCATCTTGCTGTGCATGGCTGGCAGGGCTGGGCTCTGGTGGGCAGTGGTACCCCCCGTGCTGCACACAGGGCTGGGGAGCATCCATGAGCCGTCTCTCCCCACTGCAACACGCTACGGTGGCAGGTCCAGCTTATTCTCTGCTAGGCTGCCCACGCACAGGAGAAGCTGTTTCTGTTGTTCTCGGTAAAAACAGCGTTAGGCCATAGTATTTGTTTTGGGTTTGTACACAAATAGCTCACACGCTACTGCTGAGAGCGCCAGGTTAAAATTAGTGGTCTTCAGAGTATTTTAGCATTTACTTGCCAAATTTTACCCAGAGACTGAAGTAATTCTGCTTGAATAAAAAAACACCCAAACATTTTTTCTGGGGGAAAAAGAAGAAAAAGATGTGAATGCTTCCTTGGCATTTTAACTGGCTGCTTGATTTATTTATCCATCTTGCTGCTAATAACGGACGGGGCTTTGCCCATCCCAGGGTTTGAAGAGAGGCTGCTGTTTGTGTGAGTGCATTTGTTTTGCATGCAAATAAGAGGGTTTATTGTCTGTTGTTTGTTTTTCACAGAAGTGTAGCTTTTTGCGTGTCCAGAATAACCGCTGTCGTCCCAGGAGCAGGCCTTGCAGGAAAGGAAAGGTTTGTGAACATCCCATGGACTGAAACTCGGTGGCATCAGCTATTCAGCAGGAGAGCACTGCACATCTGCTCTGAAACTGGCATCACTGCAGAAAAAAAGAGGGCTATATTGATCTGATAGTTTGTTGTCACTGGTGTTTCTATTGATCCATTATTCCCTGATGATTTCTTACTGCTAAAGCCAAAGGGCAGCGTTGGGAAGGGTCAGCACTGACGGCAAAAACGTTACCCAGATGAAACCATAGTGCAGTTTCCCTTGGAGTAAATGCAATTTCTCAGTTGAAGCTCAGCCAAGATATTTCGGCTAGGTCATTCCAGGTCTGTTCAACCTCATTTTGTATCTCAGCTGAAGGACGATGAGCCAAAGCCTACACCTCTGAAGTCACCATGGATTTAATATCATAATGCAGCCTTGGCTGAGTGCTGCTTGAAAGAGCAGAGTGGGACAGATTGAATTACCTGCAGCGTATTATTTGAACTCTCCTATTCAAGAACCACAGGGCCTGGTGCCGCTCAGCTTTCAGGGGAGGTTGATAAGATCGTAGCCTGTGGTAGCATAGTTTTAGGTTTTAATTTGGTATTCATTACATCATTATCAGCGATCAGGGTCCCGGCTCGCTTACGAGCTGCTAATGGGATCTGTAGCCACACGGCTGCCGGCTCCGCTGGCTTTGGTGCAATGACTTGCTGCGTGTCGGGTCGCTGGTGTAGGTACCCATGGCACGGGGCAACCATCCGTTAACGACCCTCCTTTGATACGTGGGGGTGTGCTGTCCATAAGAGTACCCCAAAGGTGCTTTAAAAATAATGTAAAAGGAGGAATGTGAACCAGATAGCTTCTCTAGAAAATGAAGGTTGGATTTTTGATTAGTTTGTATATCTTCTAGTAACTTAAAATAGCCTCCTTTCCGTTTGTTGAGGCAAATAAGACAAGACATTAATATGCACATCCTAGCAGTAAATAGGTTTCAAGCAAGCTTCTGCAGTGCTGGGGGAGGATATTAGGACAGCGTGTTTTTCATCACTGACGTGCCAGCTAGTATGCAAGAAGATTCTGCTCTTACAACGCAGGGAAAGGATTGGAAAGTTGAGGAAAAAAATAAGTTTTTCCACTAGTATGTAGACAGAAACAAAGGTTGATCCAGAATGCAAACCAAATAATAGTATTGCTTCTAATTCAGTTAGATCTAATGCTAAAAAATACACATTTTGAGGAATGGGTTTTGGAGTGGGCCAGGTATTGAGATAATGTAGCTCTTGAAATCAGGTGGATTGTATATAAATGAAATGCTATTTACGTTGACCCATTTTGCTTCTTTTTTTTTTTATTGTTATTTTCCTGGCCCTTAACCTTGCACATTTATAAAGACAGGCTTTTAAAAATTACATCTTATGGAAAAATCCACTGGGCTTTTCCACAGAGGAGTTAATGGCTTTTATGAAAAGGTTTACCTAATCTGAGGTGATGTTTTCAGTCTCCTGAAACCAGCGCTGAATGGAGCTGGAAACGAGTGCTGAAGAAGGAGCTGGTGCCATCTCCTCTGTGCAGAGCACACAGGGAAATGAAGAGTTTTGCTTTGTTTCTTGCTTTTGGGTACAGTGAAGTAGATTTCAACTAAAAACCAGGAGGAGTGAATGAGTAATTTCTTAATGTACAGCAAAAGAGAAACAAACACATCAATTAGACAAACCAGATGAATGCTAGATATGTCCTTGCTGTCCACATAAAGCATCAACAGCCCAGCTTCTGCTAAAATACACCCTGATAAACCTGGGCAATAACTGATCTATATTTACCTTCTTGATTTATGAGACCAGAGATTAGCAAGGACTCTGAAGCATATGATTCAATCACGTTTCTCATGGCTTATACAGATGCTGGTTAGAAAATTTCTCCTATTGCAGGCAGGGGAGGAGGCGAGGGAAAGCTGCCCCCCCCTTCCACTCCCTCTCCAGCTCCTCGAGGAGGGTGTAAGTCTTCAGTGGTCCTCACCACCCAGCGCTGGAGATGGCATTTACCTCCTGGATCCACCAGGAGGTTGCCCTCATCCACAGTCTTGTTCAGGTATTGCGTTTGACTTGACCTGAGAAAAATACAATATTTGAACTGCATTTTGACAACCTGCATCGAGCCACGAGCCAGGGCTGCAGGCTTGCTGCCTTTGCTGCAGGGAAAGGAGATGTGCTGCAGCTCAATGGCCTCCCTTGGGGACAACAGGGGCCCCAGGTGCCCCAGCCAGGCTCAGGATACACGGCATGTGCTGGGGGCTTCATGGGGTGGGCAGAGCTAATGGCAGGCAGTTTTTAACCATTCAGGAGCATGAGAAAGCAAGCAAACAAACCTAAGCAGTGGAAGAATCGTGTAGCGCTACATAGGGAAGGAGGAAAAGCCCTCTGCTTAGCATTCATCATCACCTCGTACATACGCAGTATCACAAGCAATTAAAAAATGCTAATGCTTCAGTATTTTCCCACCGGTCTAATAAAAATGGTTTTAATCCCAGTTTCTTATTGCTTCATGGAAATGGCAACCAGTTGCTGCTGACCCAGAAGCTGCTCCTGTGCAGTGGCACCGGTCACCCCAGGGGACAGCGGGGACCTGCCCGGATGGCAGGGCTGAGCTCAGGCAGGAGGAACAGGAGTACCAAAGGCAGCAGAAGGGATTAAAACCAATAGGCTTTTTGTAGCAGATCTATGCTTTAAGGAGAAATTAAAATTGGCCTTCTATTAACAACTTTATTGTGCTGATACAGGATTATTTCTAGTTCGAGATCTGAATGGAGACTTGGCTGTTAATTTTAGCATTACAGGATTTCCTGGGGTGTTTTTCTTGCACAGATAGGAGTAAGGAGAGTTATAGATAATGAAATTTTGCTGTAGGATAGCACAGATTATAGTGTGTAACAGTTATTTAACCCCTCCTCCCACCCTGCTGACTAACGTATGTATAAACAGGCTTCACCCAGCTTGAATTCCCGCTTTCCTTTCCCATTCTCCAGGGAGCAGAGCTGTCTGAAGCTCTGTGCCGCACACGGGGCACACGCGGTACCCAACAACACCGGTTCCTTAAATACTTTGTAGGTGTACACGCCTGCAGGCAATTTTTACCATCCTGTGCCCACACCAAACCACAAAACCCGTTCGTCCTGGGCTTTCTATGAAGTTTCTGGTGTTGAAGCACACAGGAGGGGATGCAGGAAGATGCGGTTTACTGGGTGTTTCACTCTTTCCGCTTTCCACTCTGGAAATAGCTGTTTAGCAGAGTAATTGGCCTTTTCCTGCTTGGCACGAGTCTGGAGGTGCTGCGGAGCATCACCAGCTGCTGGTGGGTGACTCGTCCCAGGTCGCTCTCCACCAGCTCGTTTTCAGAGAGGGAGATGGTGAACAAAGAACATTGGCTTGGCAAGATGTGTGTTTTCCTTTCTTTTTTTTTAAGCAAGAAACCCCAGTGTTTTGTTGACACAGAACAAGTAACAGTTCATTTGCAACTCCCCAAATGAAGCTAAATTAGTCTGAATAAACTGAATGTTAAAGCAACATCTGAGCAAACCCAATCTCCTGATGGATGGCTTAGTCCTACTTGGAAATGCAGACGTTCAGCCTAACGGGTTTCTCAAAGATAACCAGCGACAGCCCCTACCAAGTCCCTATTTGTGGTGCTTATCCAAGTCTATCCTCCATTTTTTTTCTGGGTTTTCCATGGCTTATAAGATATTATACCCTGCTGACAGTGGATTGTCTGAGTATTTCCAAGTCTGAGTATATTCCCAAGTGGAATACTACCAGTTGGTCTCATTGCACAGTGGCATGGCAGCTCGGGTCTGGATTGATGAAAACAAATGAGCACTTAAATTGAAGAGTCATTTGACATTGTACAGTTGAAGGAGATGTTCTTCTTTATGATAATTAATGATTTTGAAGGCAGACAGCAGGGGATGGGCAGCCCAGGTTGCTGTCAGCCAGGGGAGAGCAGGAGGAGAGCGATGGTCCCAGCAGGTTGTGCCTGGCTGGGAAACCCATGGCGGGCTCCTCTCTGCAGGAGAAGCAGCGGACATCTGTGGGGAGGGAAGAAATCCATACACAACAACAAAGCAGAAACCTAGAGCCAGAGCCATGCCATCACTAAGGAAATTTGTGATTTTGTCTCTGGTGGGAAGGACCGCTGGGTAATATATAGCTGTTGATGAGTGCCAAGTGGCCAAATCCATCAGCAAAGCCATATGTGCTTAAATCAGAGCTGAATTTGCCCTGCTTGTTCTGCTTTATTGGTGCCCTCTCCCAACATTTCCCCCTTTTGAGGTTGTAATTTTCTGTCAAAATGTAACCGCAGAGCTGTGCATTTTAATCCTGGGTAATTACAGTCCTCGGGAACTTGGTCATCCCCTGCATCACCCATCCACCGTCCCCCCTTGCCCCTGCAGAAGCAGACTGAAGTGCTATTACAGGAGGCAGTTGAAAAGGGGGGGGGGGGGGGGTCTTGTTCTCAGAGGCCTTTCTTGTTCCTCCCACTATTATTTTTAGAGCTCGAGGTTCACTGTTGCAGAGACAACCTCCTCCCCAGCACTCCCACCCAAGGCAGGGAGGGGGTGACACAAAAGCCACCCCGCTCCCACCTTCAAAGCAGCTGTGACTCAGCCTGCAGTTTGGGGGCTCTTTGTTTAATTCGGAGGAGGATGAGTCACAGGAGGCAAAGGCAGAGGCTCAGCTGGCAGGAATCAGCCGACGGCCTCGCAAGTCGGCTCAGCTGGGCTGAATCACGCCGGTGGAGGGTCCACAGCTTCCTACAGCAATCCCACCCACCCACTGCTTGAGCTGGGTAAACACAGTAAAGATGGGGCAGCTGATCTGAGAGGTGCAAATTACCATCAAGTTGATTGTGATGGAGAGAAAGTAAAAAAGTCTTCCTGCTCAATGTAAAGGAGTGGGGAAAAATAGTTCTCTGTTAACAAAATCCTCATCAGCTTTCTGCAGCAAGGGTATGGGGATATTTCCAGGCAGCATTGGGAAAAAGCAAACACGCTGTATGCAAGCACACAGCCTGCAGCCCAATAGCTCTGACCTGCAATTTTTCAAATCAAGCCACTGAAACAGGATTTGGCCTGATAGGCTTAAATAGGAGACACACATGAAAGCAATGGCCTGGTTAGCCTTTGTGCTTTGTGGCTGGCTGCCTTGGTGCTAGCTGGGGTTGCACCTTACCCCATCAGGAGGTGATGCTTCACCCAGTTGTAGGTACCACCCCAAGAGAGGTGTGCAGGGGACAACCAAGTCCTGGGGAAGCAGCAGAGGAGACCTCCCTGTGTGCAGCTGCAGACTGGTGCCATCCCAGCAGGATGTGGAGAGTCCCACTTGTCCAGCAGTGTGGTAGGTGTGGGCCTGTGAGGGCGTGCAGCAAGTCTCTCCTTCTGTGTTTCAATTTTAAATGTCTCGCTTTAGAGGAACAAAAATGCTGTCTATGAGACTTATTTTCTTTACAAGCATTAAAGATGAGGATGGCAGTCAGAAATGTGGGGAAAAACAAGTAAAAACCTAAGTCTTCTGCAGTTGTTTTATTGAGAGCATAAGGAGGATTTTTATTTTATTTATTTTTGTCCCTGGTGTTGCTGTTGGTTTCCAGTTCATTCAATGTATTTAGTCTGCTCACACCTTAATTTTCCTTGCTCTTTCATCCGGGTGTTGTATTCTTCTCCTCTAAATCATGTCAGATTGCTGCTTCCCACAGATGATGCAACTGAGTCAATAATCCTCTCTTGTAGAAATTGCTTCAAACAGGCTAGAGACCCTACCAAACAAAGGGCGCCTAGGGAGTGGTGAGCTTTGGGCTGGACTCGTAGCACCTTCCTGTATGGGATGTGACTCAGAAGGCAACTCCTGGATGAGCTGTCCAAAAACTATTGCTGATGAAAACCAATTTTTGTACACTAATATAGAAGCAGAATTGCCAGCAGTTTTGTATTAGGTTGGTTGTCAAACAGGAGCTGTTTGGCTGCTAATGGGAAATGGTCTCAGTCCTGTTCCCATCTTGAACTGAATATTGAGAGACATGGAGGGAGCACAAGGACAGAGTAGAACCGTTGATTAATACATCCTACGGGTCAATCGTCATTGCGTACCATGGTATACAAAATAGCTTCACATATACCTGCCACTAGTGGTAACCACTTTTGTCAACCATCTGCTTATTGATCCTTAATTAAAAACTGTGTTATTTATAGAGCAGTTTGCAACAGGGCACCTCATAAAACCAAAATAAGTCAATCTGGCATCTTGATAAACATTGCTATTGGGCTGCGTGGACAGTAGACGTGCAACAAAACCAACCTTTTTCATAATGACAATACTGAAAGATAAGTGCCTACATGGAAGTGATGTTGGTTTGAAGCATGCCAAATGGCCATGTTCTTCTTGCTTTTTCACCTTGACTTACCTTAACAAAGATATAATGGGAAATGCATGTGCACTCTTGTCCAAAGTCCTGGGGGTAAGCAGGATGAGAAAGCCCAGGTTGTGTGGATGGATGCAGAAGAGCCCATTGGGTTTTGACAGAGCAGGATCAGGATGAGACCCTCTTGCTCTGAGCCCAGCTGGGCTTTGGCTGAGAGGAGCCAGGTGGAGCATTTCCATTAACTCTACCAAGCTTCAGGTCAGGATCCCTCTTGGTCTCTGCTTTTGTGGCTCACAGGTGAGTGACTCCTGCTTGCATAGTCTTAATTTCTTGCAGCTTTTTGAGTAGAAAGGCTGTTGTGCTTGTGGACATCTTCTCCGTAACATCTTTATTCCTATGGAAAATAATGTTTTAGAAAAGACTGATTTTAGCTGTTACCCAGGTTTTGACTGAAGACTTTGTTGTAGCTGTGAAAGACCTTACAAAAGAATGTTGCAAGCATAACTGTTGGCTTTTTGAGCCAGGATAAAAGTTTAAAATACATGGCACAGAGTGAATAAAAACAAACCAAGAGCAGTCCTGCTGTCAAGTGTCCAGTGTACGCAGGAGAGAGGCGAGAGCCCGTGGCGAATGCAGCACGTCGCTGGCAGACTTCTCTTGTTGGGTCTGTAAATTCTTGTCCAAAGCCCAGAAAAATCAAGGGGCTCCTATTGAGTTCCTTGACCTTGGGATTAGGCAGGATGTAAAATAGGAGGAGATGGATGGTGATAATATGTTTTGAAGAAGTTATGCAAATGATGTTAAAATACGCGATTTAAAATATTAGCTCTGGCAGGGGAAGACTGCTGAAGTTTCAGTCAAGGGGAACAAATATTCAATAAATTAAAAAGTCAGGAGTTGGCTTTAAAACAATTGCTTTGTAAGCAAATGTTCCCTTTTGTGGTCGGCATGAAATGTGCTACGGGAAGGGATACAGCTCAGCTACTTTCTTAGGGGGTAGGTATTGCCATCATCAAATCTGCCTGAAGAAACAGCTCAAGTTTGCACTTTTGTTGGCACTCAGGAACCTGACAGAGGTTCATCAACTTTTTTTTTTTTTTTTAATAGCGGGGATCTCCCCGGGAAGGGAGCTGTGGTCCATTTGTAACTGCAGAAGAAAAACTGCATCATTACGGCCAGGTCAGAGCCCCCTCAGAGCCAGCCCAGCACCATCATGAGCAAGGGTTGACTTGCGTTTTAAAATTAAAAGCTGTATCTAGTCCAAGATGTAAATTTATTTTTAAGCTCACTTTTTTTTAATGCTGTAAATATTCATGTCTTTGATGTTTTCAAGGCAAAGTCTAGAGCGTAAAACACTATTTTCTGTGCTGATTTCAATTGCCTAGTAAATCTGCAGTGCTTTTATCCACCATGGCTTTGTTTCTCTGGGAGGAAGGAGGTCATGGATTACAGGCAAAAAGAAGCCAATTTTAGGCAGTGCAAGTAACAATGGCAAGGAGTAAATTTATAAAATTAAAAACAAAAAAAAACCCAAGCATGTGCTAGTCAGTGGTAAATCGCTTCTGGGCAGAACAGTGTTGGTTCAGTTCTTCTTCCCCTCCTAGGTTCAGCATTTCCAGCATCTTGCACAGTTTCTTTTCTTTTTTTAATATTTAATGAGCTCTCCCTGAATTCTCCCTGAACTCTCACCTGAGCACCCAGTGGATGAGCTAAGGGTCCAAGCCGTGCACTCGAGATATACCCTAAAAATGCTGTGCTTGTATGAAATCTCCCAACGCTTTTGAGTACGCAAAATCTTGACCTGGATCTGGATGCATGTTTTCCACTGTCTCGCTTATCCCTGGGAGGCTGTGGTCCAGAGAGAGTAAACTCCAGCCAAATCGAGAGCAGAAATTAAGGAAAGAGAAGCTATAAGTACAGATTGGAAATAATAAATAAATAAACCCAGACCCGGAGTTAAATTACCAAATTGCTTAGTGAATTTGATTAAGTAGCATTTTAAAATCTCTTCTTGCTTTTCCCCAAGCTGAACGTATCTGCTCTCTGCTCGCAGCCTGTGGCTGGCAGGGGGTACCACGCTTTCTCCAGCAGCAAAAGCAACCAGCGCGTTCGTTGCATCAAAGTCAGCGAGGAACAAGTGACCAGCCAACACTTTGTTCTGGGGATGCACAACAAAGTGAGGTCCAGACTCGACCCCACCCAGACCTTCAGGTCTGTTCCATCATCTTTATAATCACCTGCTTTTATGGCTAACCTTTTGCTCAATTACTTCCAAGAGGCTTTTGGAGATGAACTCAGTAACGCTTGTGGGGTGATACCGATGTACTGACCTGAGACCCTCTGGTCTTTCAAACATTTACAAGAAAAGCAAGATACGTGTTAAAGGTCTCACTTTTGTTTTCAAATAATTGAAATGATATTGGAGCAGGAGACATTAGCCTTATATTGCTGAAGAACACTGAATTTGATTAGTCCCTGCTCTGCTTTTCTTTTGGCTGAAAAAAAAAACCCCAAACTATTTCTCTTGCAGACACAATTTACTTTCACTGTGTAATAGCAGGGCACTGGGACGTGCTTTGTCCCATTTTCAGGTTTTCTGTTGGGGAGTAACAACTTCATGTTGCTTTTTCTTGCCTGGATCTTTAACGCTCACCTTCCTCTGTGATTTTTGCCAGCTGTGTTTTTCAACCAAACATTTCTGTATTAGAAAGAGATCACGGGCCTCCTGTCTCATGTGCAAGGCTCTGACTGGGACCTTGGAGCCTGATGTTGGTGGGACTCCACCTTGCTCACAGACGTACAGGCAGTGACTTCAGGTTGGACTCGATGATCCCAGAGGTCCTTTCCAACCTTAATGATTCTATGATTCAGGTGATCATGCAGTGATGACCGTCCCTGGGGTTGCGCTGACTTGGTCATGGGGTGTTTGGAGGGAGACTGGCAGCTCTGAGTGATTGCAAAGCCTGCTGTGAAACCTCGTGGAGATTTACCCTGTTCCTTCCTGAAAGGTCAAGGCAAACGAGGAGCAAGCTCGGTGACAATCAGCTCTGTTTAACAGCAGGAAGGTGTGAATGCTGAGCTCATCCATCACAGCTCTCGAGAGCAAAAGAAAATGATATAGAATTTCTTCTGGAGATATTGCTAAGCTGCTAACCCATCGCTCATCCACAGTGTCTCTTTGCAGTTACTTTTTTTATTGAGTGCACTAAAAAAAATAAGAAAAATCTCTGTCTTTCTTGTTTAATGCAATTGCTTTACTTCCCGTCCCCGTTCAGTTCTGTGCTGGATGAATCCCTCAGCCTGTCAGGGCTGTGCTGAGAGTCACTTCATGCAGGTAAAGGGGCCTTGCTGGGTAGCACTGGAGCTGAAGTCTTGTATGGAACCACAGGTTTGGGACAGGAGGGCTGGGGGGTGTCTTTCAAGGATGACTTTGAGTGAAAAGACTCTGCCTGTCACCTGGTGGGTGACTGTGCCCTAAAGCTTTCCTGCAAGCGGGTGCCGCTGACTGCCAGCTCTCCAGAAGAACAAAACCCCTGGCAAATAAAGCACTGCAATTCCTACTGATGGTAGCAGGGGTTATCTGCTGCATCTCCCAGCTGATTACTGTGACCTTCCTGTGGGCTTTGGCAAAGGCTATGTTGGGCAGACTGGCATGGGGCTACGTGGACATCAAATGTAAAGTGATCAGAAGAGAGCAACACAGTGGGTTTGTTGTCCTGAGGTTATTTAGGTGATGGTTTGGAGGTGGCTGGGGGAGCGTTGACGCTACCTAATGGCTTGGTGATCCGTTGAAGATAATTGCACGTACCTGAATCAGGAGGAGTAACTATAAATGCAGGGCACTGCATACAGTGCAGTAACTGCAGTTACTGACTGTAGGGCAGTAGAAACCAAGAAATGTTTATGGGGCGGTTGGAGGCAAGGCAGTATGCTTGCAGATGGACAAGTATGAGTGATATTTAAATGCTGGAAAGCTATGCAGGACTGGTAAATGGTTTTGGAAAATGCCCTCTACACTTTGCTGCCCTAATCGCTCCCTTTGCAGTCCATCGGATTCTTGTCAGGGATACTTTTTGGGCATGGGGTTAACACCCCGAAATAATAATATGAATTTAGTGATAATAATAGTTTTGTTCTCAGAAGTAGTCAATACTTTCCTTTTGAGCAGTTAGGATGGAATATTTCACTGCTCACTCTTTTCCCCTGGAGTTACAGTAGATGTGTTTTCCCTTGCATCCTGTTTTTCCTGACTCCTGGTGCAATTATTTCTTTTCTTTTATTTTTCTTTTTCAATTTTGCATTGTAAAAGACCTGACTGATGTCAATGCAGAATATCTCAGGCCTTGCAAACAAGGCCAGCCCTGGCCAAAGCTCTGCTAATGCCTGGGAAGACCAGCCTCCACCAGCCTCTTGCCTGCTCTGTATGCACACAGAACTGTTGCACAGTGCTTGTAACACCGTGCTGTGCTGGGAGAAGACTGTTTTGGAGGCTGGTAATATAACTCTGAGTTTCTGTGATAGGGGTGAAGAACTCTAAAGAACTTAAAATAGGTAAAGGAGGAGAGAATAAACCATTTTCTCATAACTAACAGCATCAGCATGGGGTCAGAAATTATTACTCGTGGCTCTCTCAGCCCAGCCTGCTGCTCCATAATGTCCTTTTTTTTTTTTTTTTCTTCCCTTTTAAGTTTGAAAAGAGCTGGGTGTAGATGAGCTTCACATTTTAATTCTGAGGTTGGAGCACATGCTGTGTAATCCCATGGTGATGATGGTGTCTGAGGGTGAGGGATTGAACTGCTGCTCTTTGTGCCCCAGCCACGGAGCAGCATTTGCTTGCAGAGCTGAGAGCGTGGGTGAAACATCTCATCAGCTTTGGTAAATTGGGATATTAGGACACTTGTTATCGCAAACTACCATGGCCATTTCCCTGCCTCCATTTTCTGTACTCTGGCCAAATCATGATGGAGCTATGGTCTCATCCCTGCAGCAAGCTCTTGCCAATGGACACCTCTGCCTGGTGAAGGGGGGGTGCGTTCCCTGTGTTTTCCCATTTTGCTTGTGCTGCAGACCAGAATGTACAAGTGCAGCAAACATGGGGAAAGATAATCTCTGTCCAAAAGAGATCTGTGCCGTCTGCCTTCCCAGTCCCTGCGGGATGCGCAGAGCCGTGCCATGCACAGGGCACGTGCCCGCAGGCTGAGTGGGAGGGCAGGGAAAGCACATGAAGCCTCGGCTGGGCATTTAATGCACCTGCACACAAATTTCAGCTCCTCTGTTGAGGCTGCTGCAGCAGTGCTTGCGGGTTAAATGTCTTCAGGAACTGGGAAACAGCTCAGTGCACAAGAAAAAACCCAATTGGCTGTACAATAGCCTGGAAATTTTTCTTTGATCAAGTGGTTTCACATTCATATCATCCTCAACTCTGTAGAAATACAAACTGTGGATTACAGGATAGTTTTTTTTCCTTTGCTCCATTTAATTTGATAGCCTTTCCTTGGGTATGTCAGTGCTCTCTGCCTCTCTTTCCCTGAACTTGAAATGCAGATGGTACAACACTGCCTGTATCACACGGACAATAGAAGTTATTTAATGTTTTTTGAAGTACTTTGAGCAATAGAGAAGAAAAACCATCTTCACAGGTTTTGAGACATCCTTTAACATAGTGCTTGGCCTGGAGAAGTGATGGACTAGATGGGTAAGAAGAGAACCAGAGGAAAGGTGCTAAATAGAGGTTACGTTGCGAAGTGCAGCTCTGGGTCCATGTTTAATGCTTCCCTTGGTGGTGTGAGATCTGTGAAGGGAGCAGATGCTGGATCAAGCGGTGAATACTTTGAAATAATTGACTTAAATTAACAGTGCTCCCTTGAACAGGACTGTGGTGCCCTTCAGGGAGGATGACTTCTGAGCCACCAGCAAGAAGCTGATGACTGGTGGTGAGCCCAAGAGTCCCTCTAGCTTTGGCTGTCCTTCTCATCTCTTCCGTACAGGTTCTCCCTGTTCAGACTCAAATATAGATCTCCATTGCAGTACAGAGAATGCAAAACCATATTAAAGAAATTGAATGTGGCATTAGTCATTCCTTACACAAGAGCCATGCCCGAGGAGGAGGAGGCAAGCAGAGCAAGGCATCATGCCATGGTTTCTGTGCAGTGCCAAGGCAGCCAAAGCCCGGATCTCCCTTGCTGCTGCTGCTCAGGGGCAGCAATATGTTCAATACCAAACATATTGAATGAGCTGGATTATTTCACAACATTGTTTTGTCAATAGTCAGTGTCAATGTATCCTACTCTGTTCATGCTTCCTCTCACTCTTATCCATGAGGGATTAAGAGAAGAAATAGAGTAACATGGTGGATCATACAAGAATTAATCAGGTTTTCCTGTTAACTGCATCAAGATGGTATTATAACTGGAAAACTTTGCAAGTTCAAGCTTCCAAGATTAATCCAAAGTGTGTAATATTTTGCAAAACTCAGAAGCCTTGGCTCACTTTTTGCATTTGGATTCAATGATAGTTTCCCTGATTAAGGACCATGCAAATTTAGCAACAAGTGTTGATCCAAGTTGGACTTTGAGGCTACATTTGTGCTTATGTTCAAGGAGTTTGGAGTTGTATTCTCTGGTGCAGAAGGTCAGTCCTTGGTACCATTCAGGTGTTAGAGCCATCCATGGCCCCCTTTTGGCCTGTGCCAGGCAGCACTCCCTGGCCATGGTGCAGAAGTCAGTATGGGTTGACATTTCCCGTAGGCGATTTGCACACAACCTTTTTGTTTTGCAGGTTGAGAGAGTTAAGCATTATGGGCACGGGTCATCCTGTGCCAGCTGGCCAATAACCAAGAGAATGGTCCCAAGGATATTTAATTTATTAGCAGAGAGGTAGCCTGTTGAATTGATGGTTTGCTTACTGGGAACTGAGGATTCTTTCAAGATTTGGTCATTTGGAGGCAATGAATCTTTGCCTCAATAAGGACTTCTGGATTTGACTCAAAGTAAATTATTTCAGATCAGTCAAAAAGCGAAGCAAAAAAGGCTCAGAGGGCCTCATACACACCATAAGTTTTGTATGAAGGGTTATGAAGGCAGCCTCTTTATTGTCCTCTTTCTTTTGGTGTTCCAGGGAATACATATCATGTATACATATACAGGCAAATATCATGGGAATAAAGGAAATATTTTTGTCAACAGAAAATCCACAGATAATCTCAAAAGGGCAACCCTGCTAACAAATTTGTTGAGGGTATGTTCTGCCTTGGGCAGAAATTGCTGAGCATTATGTACAGTGCTTAACCTTGATTACTTCATGTTGTACAACTCTATTCACTTTGGAGTGTTAATGTATGTGAACTAGGAACAGGACTAAAATTATTCTTGGGAATGAAATGTGTTCTTTCTGATGAAGCATAAAATTAGTTTTCTCTCTGCAAAGGTCCAGTTGAACTGTTGTTTATAGGGGTTTCTTTCAGAATTGGGGCATTAATGGTTTGAGTCCAGATTTAATTAAAAAAAAAAGAAGAAAATATTTGTAATATATTCAGGACCACTCTGTGATGTTTTGCTTGCTGACAGTGATGTTGCTTGCTGCAAGATAACACCAAATTATTCTGGGGTTTCCTCTCCACTGTTGCTTAATTTATAATGGACATCTCTTTCCAGGTAGGGAACAGCCTCCCTTGTTAAGGAAGGTGAGAAACTGTGTGATTTGAAAAACAATTTAAATAAGGCAGCTGCTGTGCAGGCAGCCCAAGAGGAGAGCACGAAGGCACACAAACCATGGGCATGAGAAGCAGGATAACGGGACTAACGTGGCCATGCCTAAGCGCAAAGCAAATGCTAAGGCAGAGTAAGAAACCACTCTGTTTTACCGCCCTGCCTCTGATTGTCATGCTTGTATGGATAAATGAGTCAGGCTTTACTTCAAAGATACTGTACATTGTCACTGCATTTTCCAAAACAAGAAAATTTATAGGGAAGCGTCAAAGCTAGTAACCATCCTTAGAAAGACGCCTGTTTCATGTCATCAAAATGACCTTCACATTAACTTTTACCAGATAGGCTATGACCAGTAAATCAATTAAGAGCTGAGTCACTAGACACTTATGTTCAGGTGCCTGAATCACTCCATGAGTCATGTCTAATCCAAGACATTTCTGTGGGATCCTTGGAGTTCATGCCAGTGTAGGGCAGATGGATGGGGCAGGTGAGATGCATGGTCCTCAGGGAGTGCTACCATCCCTCGTTGGCTGCTGAGAACCTGGGTGACGTCTTAGACTAGACAGAAACCTTTTGGGCAGCCATGTCTTGTGGTGTTATGACATGAAGCACCCTACATCTGCCCTTTGCCCAAGCAGAGATGAACACGGTGACAGGGCTGGGAGCAATGTCTGGGGCAAAGTGTACTGAAGGCCAAGGATGACCTAGGCAGCAGTAATGTGCTGCTGGAGGACCTCCAGATTACAGGCACCTCCTCTTCCAAATGCTCTGACAATGGTATGTGTTATGACTGCTGTTCTCAGTAAGTTCCCAGCTGAATGTACTTATGATCTGTTAATTCCTGCTTTTGTAGTTGTGCCACAGCTCAGTGTGCAATGATGAGGTGTAGCCTGGCAGGAACTGTGCCAGCGACATTAGTGCGTGTTGCTCGGCCATTGTAGGGAATGGGTAGTTTTCACAATGGGGTTTGCAATTTTATGCTAAAATTTAATGTCTAGAAAATAAGTGGTTTGCAGTTTTAATCCAAGTATCGCCAAGCAGGTAAGGTTTGCATTGCAAAGATTGGTAAGGTTGAGCCCTTAGGCAGATTAACACTTTAGGAACAACTGGAAGAGGTTCGCATATCAGAGGCTGATTAGTGCCCCTTGGTGGGGTTACTGTCTCTGTGGCCAGGCCACCACTGCTGCATGGGCACACATGGCTTCTTCTGTGCAAAGTCAGCTGGTTAATTTACCTTCCAGAGCAGAGATCAAACACTTCTTGTGAGTCTGAGTGGGTCTGTGAGCATCCTGTGCTCAAAGTCCATAGGAAGGTGTCGTCTTATTTTTGTCATAACTACAGGTTGCAGCTACTGGGCATTAACTTGTGTGATGTTGCTGTAAGAGAGTAGAAAGTCATCAGAGCCTGCTCAGAGGATTTATGGATGAGTCAAAGGTCTTAGGGCAGTGAAGAACTGAACATGCGGTTCCAGGCATCCTCATCATTCTCCAAATGCAGAGCATCCTATTCCTTTCTGTTCATTTAGAAATGTTTTATGAGGTCAAAACCATATTTATGTGGTCATCTGAGCCTGTAGGCTGCCATCTTTTTATATGAGTCATTTGCTTTCGTGTTAGGTTTAGTCTGCAGCTCGGGCTGCAATAAGGAATAGATAGATTCCCCATAAAGAGATCACCGGTCAGTGCGAACCCAAGGCCCTTGCAAGCAGCCTCTGAGTAGCCCACTGGGCTAGTCTGCCATGTCAGCATCATTAAAGCTCCATGGTAGCATCTAAACTTGCTCCAAATAACCTCAAATCAACATTTTTCCCAGATGAATGAAGGGTGTTGGCTGGGGTTATAACTTTGTTTTATGGATGCTGTCCTGTCTTCCAGTTCTTTGTGGTTTTTGTTTGTTTGGTTTTTTTAATCAAGAGAGACCCAGCTTATTCAAAGCGTGGAGGAGACGTGCCAAACATAACACTGTTGGTTTAATTTCTTTCTGTGTAATCACTTCTATACTCGTTTTTCATTAAAATTTATTTCCATTTCACCTTCCCCAAAACAAATGTATCTTTTTGAAGATATGCCAGGACAATAAAAAGAACACTGCAAGGCCACAGCAATGTCACATATGGACTTCATGGGCCATTTACAATGGAAATATCTGTGACAGCATTAGATTGGCCTTCCAGGGGCTAAACTGGACTTCCAGGGGCTGGCGTACTTTCAGCTGCATGTTACTCTCTTCTGTCTGTCACCAGAGCAGTCAGGTTTTAGTTGCAGTTCTGTGTCATGCGAAGTTGGAAATGGTGTTTGATACCAAAGAATGGAAGTTAGCTCTTCTTTCATAACTTTAGAAAAAAGTTCCTAATTATAATGTCTGGCAAAGAAGCTTGAAATGTGACTCTGTATGGTGGGTCTTCATGGATCGTGAGGACCACAAATCTCACTTCTGAGGGGGTGAGCTGCTCTGTTCATCTCCATGAGAAACTGTTAAAAAGCTCAGAGAAAAGGATGAGGACACCCCTATCTGCATTTAAATGTCTTTTTGCTTTCATCCACCAGTGGTCTGTGTAGTGGTAGCTGTAGTGGTAGCTGCTGGGAGGAGTCAGGGCTTGCCGAGGGTTAGGCAACAAATGCTAAACCTCTGCTGAAACACTATGTCTCAATGTAGGGATGAAGAAGGCTGGAAGCCCAAACTGTCTCTGCTGTTAAAGTCAAAATTGCCTCTTCTTATACAGTGTGACTTAAGTCCTCGCTCCTCCAGTCTCTAGCTGTGGAGTAAATAAGAAGTGGTGTAGTTAGGCACACAGTTAACAACATTGGATTTAGTATTCCCAATACTTCCAAATAAGAAAACTTTCCATATCAGCTGCTCAAATCAAATGTTAATTAGAAACAAAGATCTTAAAATACACCGAGGACAGATTTAATTCAAGAAGAGCTTTCTGCACTTCAGTTTACTGGAAACTGTACAAAAATGCTGTGGCGTTCAATCTAGCTTCACAGTGAAGCAGCTTGAAATCCAGGTTTCTGAATGACCCCATCTTCACCGTTACCACCATGGAGGGGAACGAGCGGTTTATTTCAGCCCTCTACCCAAAGCCCTTTCACTTGCTGGGTTCTCTGTTCACTCAGGACCAGGACAAACATCTGCTTCCCATCTCCCAGCTCTTACCTGATGGCCACATCAACCAGCAGAAGGAAACCCACTCTCTGTGCAAAACGTCCTTCAGTGCCCAGAGGAAGGCTGCTTTTCCAGATCCGACTTTCCCTGCTAAGTTTCCTTTTTTGCTCCAGCAGTAGCACTCCCAGAGCTGCTCCGATCCCTGCCATCTTACAGGAGAGACTGAATCCTGCATTTGCCTTCACCTGTGACAGGCTGGGGCCGCCACAAGCATCGCAAGGGTAAAGCTGGGAGCGAGCCCTGTACCCTCCCTCTGCAAGTGCTGAGGGGGCAAAGCAAAATCCAAAATGCAAACTTTTTGGACAAAGATGGAAAGGATTAGATGCACCAGTTTGGATCTTTGGGCTCTTCTAATGGGAACTCAAATTCATTTCAGGAAGAATGAGCTTTGCACAGCCTCTAGTAAACTGGAGGTTTGACGCCTTGCAGGCAGAGGTGGCAAATACTATGTCCAGCAGAAATGACCTGGGAAACAGGTGACCACATTCAAATGCAGCCCTCACCATCATTCAGACCAGGACACCGGGGTTAAAGCTCTTACGCATCCAATGCATTATGTCTTCTCTTGAAAACTGCCTCTCTAGAAAATAAACCAGGCCATTCTTCCCAACCTTCTGGCACCGGCTGCGAATGCAAATATCAGGTTGCACAGCCTGCCCTTCTCTGCATTGCATGCTCCAAACTGGGAGGCTTTTTGTGTGCAATGCCTCCTGCAGCTGGCAAGTCCCCATTTTGTACTAGACAAACACTGACAGCTTTATTTCTTGTTTGTTCGGTCGCAAAGATCCTCAGCATCCTGGTTTGAATTGAGTATTGTGGTTCCTCGCTAGCAGAAATGTAAATAACAAAGAAATTTCATGTATTTTAATTACCTGAAGGCGTCTGTTTTAATCTGGTGAATCCTCTTCTGTGGTAAAAGTAACGTTGCTATGGGAACCCTATCTAACAGGAAAGGTAGCACCAGTCTGCATGTAAACAATTAGGAAATTGGTGCAGTAAAGGGTTTTTTCAGTCACTTGGCATAGAATTGACTTCACAGTGAAAGTTTAGACCGGTGTTATGTTTTTATATGTGTGTGTGTGAGTGAAAAAGGCATAGATTTAACTGGGAGGATCCCCTTCAGGTATCTTAGAAGTGCACATAAATGTTTCTCCCATATATTCACCAAAATACAGCCCACCACCACCAGCAGCGCATTTATATACTGTGACTCTCTCATCAGTATTTAAGTGCTTTATCTTGGTAATGTGTGAAGTCTGCTCAGGAGTGAGACACTGAATTAAGCCCTGAAAGCTAAATCCTACCCAGTAACACACTTGTGCATTTCTGGTGCAGGCAAAGAGCCACATCAGTGCCCCGGGAGCAGAGCCGGGAGTGTGGGTCCTCGCTCGGTCACCCCCAGCAGTGGCTGGTGTGACACCAGCTCCTGCCGTGGTTTTGGCTGGAATGGGCAGGTCAAGGGCTTAGTAGTTGGACACGGTCCTGTTTGTCTTTAAATCACCAAATCTCTCTGCTTTGCGTGAAGCCTCCAAGGACGGCAGTGCTGCCCAGCTGGGCGCGTGCCTGCTGGGCAGGACGGGCGTCCTCTGCCTTGCCTGGAGCTCTGCTCTCTCATCCCAGCCTGTGGTTAGCATTTGTGCCAGAGCTGCATCGTTAAAGGGTTTATTCGTTTACTAAGTGGATGTGCTGATAAGAACCCTGTGATAACTGGCAATAAAGCAATAATGACAATATGTTTCAATATATTAACAAATTTTCCATGCTATGAAATCTGTTTCCCTTTCTTAGATTAAAAGGAACTGACTACAAGGATATTTCTCATTTTAGTTTACTTAAGTACATAACATTCAGGATATGTCTATTACATTTTAGGACAGACCTGATTTATGAGGAACTTGCTTTCCTCCAAGGCAATCCTTATGCCCTGTGTGCTGGTCCAGACCAGCACGGAAAAGGATGCTTCCATTATAAGTTTGGAAGAGATATCGAATCACTCTCAAGTCTGGGATGCAAAGGAAGGGGAAAAGATGAAATGTACTATTCATTAAATACTTCTAAATTCATTAAATTCATTACACACTAAAAAGAACTCATTGTTTGCCATATAACTGCATAGTGATTACTGAAAAACAAGTAGACTTTGTTTCATAAACTGAAAAACTAGGTATCAATCTACTCCATGTACTGCTCATCCACAGATGATTATGCAGTGATGGGTAACATATTTCTGTCTCATCGCATATCAGTAGTATGGTTTCCATGGACAACGTTTCCATGAGGAATTGTAGATTTTTGTCAACCAAATATTTTTTCTGCAAAGAAAACCCTTGTAGAGGCAACCGTAAGATAGATATGCTGCATAAATACATTTGTTTTACAAATTATTATTTCAGTCAATATTGTCAATGTGCTGATGTAATTTGCATGCAGTTATTACTTTAATATAGGGCAAGGTTTGTTAGAACTGAGTAGAAATGCTTGGGCTTCTCCTACAAGCTTGACTGCCAGGAAAGGGACATCCAGGAGGAAACTCCAACACCTGAAGTAACATCAGAGATTTTTTTCAGAGACTGCTCCGGGTAGGAGCATCTTGTGGACCAGTCTCAGTATGAGGTTTCAGTCATCTTATGGATTTTATCCAGCCTGAACAATTAGATGATCATATTGTAATAAACTGAGTCTCAAAATTCATAATCACGTTCATGGAAAATTATCTCGCTATCCCAACTATTTCAGTTTGGACCTGCATCATTGCAAACAACGTTAAGGACAATTAGCTGTTGTTCATGACGTGCAGGTAATTTCCAAATGGCCTTGTCTGAGACGGTGATTTGGGAAGAAGGGGTGGGGAGGGGACAGGCAGCACCCTAGGAGTATCTGATTCCTGGGCATAAAAATATTGCAAACCATGTTTCGGTACTGCAGTATCAGGTTAGATTAAAGTCATGTTCCTGACACAGCTCCTGCCCAGCTAGATATGAATCATTAGTACAAAAACAATTTCCTAATTATCTTTCCATTGCAGGATAATGCAATGAATTTTGGAAAGCTGTAATTTTATCCTGGTTTATTTCCATGTCCTCTATTTTCTCTAGAGACACGCTCTGTTCTCCTCTGAGGTTATTTCTGACGTGATCTTTGGCAGCAGGAAAGGTGGTGGTGCGTGGATGAATTAATCGTCAGCTGCTTTCCCAAATTCCCAGGGAAGTCTCGCTGGGAATGTATGAACTTGCATGGGTGTTGGATGGTCTCTGGCAAAGCAAATAGTCTGCCTTAATGGTTGAATTAATCTTCATGGCAGATAATAGGAATATTTTTCTAGCCAACCTGCCGTATCATACTATAGGTATTTTTAGGTGGTTTATATAAAACAGGTTTAAAAAACACAACAGAGGACCAAATGATGAGGAGGTTCCTGAAAAGTTTCAGTACCTGTAGATATTGGAAAGGTTAATTAATGGAATTTGTGGGGGGAAAAAAAATGAAGCAAGAAAGTGTTAAAGCAGGAAACTCTGCTTTAGTTTCACCCTCTGAAAGTGTGGACGTTCACATGCTCGCTTACCCAGGGCTACATTGGTTGGGTTCAAAAACATGTCCTCTCTATAGAAAATGGGAAAGACTCCAAGCTTACGTGGTGGAAAGCAAGTGATGTACCATTACCTTTGCCTGCCCGTGGGCGAGCCGTGGCCCAGCGTGGGTCTGCGTGAGCTGCAGCCAGGTTGCCGGCAGATGACCCTGCCACTTCGCTCGGGGATGAAAATAAATGTTGTGCTGGCACCATCCCAGGAGGGGAAGCATGGGAGAGTCCCCAGCTCCACTTAGTGGGCAAAGCATAAACAACATGTCATAGCTCAGCAACAACAGTTGAAGCCAACTGAATAGTGTGTTTAAAACCCTTAGCTAAGCCATGTGTAGGAAAAGGCTTTCTTTGGCTTTGGAAGACCATCCTGAAGCCCTGGGTCCCCGGCAGAGGGAAGTGTCACCACACGGACTCATCTGCAGCACCTGGGTTTGTTTAGGAGTTACAGAGGGATGCGGTGGAGTGGTCATGGTCCTGCTCAGGTGGATATTATTTAATTAGCCGTGGTCAGATTTTCTAATTTTTTTTTTCTTCAAAGCTCCTGTGAAACATACCTGCAAAGGAGCATGAGGAAACAAATCTCATGAAGGCAAGGCTTCATCCTGGCAGCAAGGGTCAGCCTGCCCAGCGGCGGGGCAGTCTCCAAGGAGCAAGAAGGAGGTTTGGTCCTTCGTGCTGCAAGGGAGGCTGCATGGGGATTTCCAGGAGGTCATCAGACTAGGAGAAAAGAAAAACCAGCATTTTTGTGCAATCACCTTTTCTGCTTGCAGGTATCTCAGTAGCTCTGTTAATGAGCTAAGGGCAATTGATTGAGTCATTTCCATTGCTTAGACGATGTACATCTCGCCTGAATCGCTTGCTTCATTATCTGGTGCTCCAACTTTTGGCATTTCATCAAGAAGAGCCTTTCAGGGATATGGCTTAATTAAAAGCATCCCCCAGCCTGACTGCAGCTCTCCCCGAAACGCTCCTCAAGCAACAGCGCTTCGTGTGCCATTAGCTACCCCGATCCCTCTCCTCTCCTGGTGACCAAGTCCAGTTAAGATGATAAAACAGAAAATTAACGCAAATCATACAAATGCGGAACATTTTGAGGGGCCATTTGCCATTGCATGTTTTCCTGTACTCCACAGGGATTCGGTGTGTGTTTCCTATACTTCCACAGGGATCTTGTTACTGAATGGTCCCTTGCATCAGAAATAAAGAATCCTGGTCCCGGGGTTTCAGGCGTACTTGCACAGACAGGATGGCTCTCACGGCATATAAAGTTTCATCTAAACAAGTGTTCCCCTCTTTCACCACCTCACATTGGAGAGGAGGGGGAACTAAAAGTGCTTTAGCAAAGAGGGAGAGCATCTGATATTGCTTTTTCTTTATTCATTTTTAAGAAGAAAGAGTTGCAGGGGAATTAGAAAAAAATGGAAGTGGTCCCCCCGCATTTGGAGAGGATGCAAAGAGAGGATAGTGCTTGGTGGGTTTGGGTCGCGCTCTACTTTGCGTATCCAATTTTTTTATATATATATATATATTTTATTCTTTCCTGTGAAATTCAGCTTAGAGACACCCTCAAGCCGCTAATGTTTCCAAAAGTTGCTGGATTTTTTTTTTCCATCTTCTCTGTATCCCTGCTGCTGCCTCACCCCTACCGCAATCACCCTGGGCAGCTGATGAGCACTGAGGTAGCTGCACAGCAGATACTGGATCCTCAGTATAATTTTCAGCAGTTAACTTGCAGCTCTGCTACTCGCATTAACAAAATGGAAAGCTTTAATTAGACTCACAAAGGGATTCTGAAAAACTAGAAAGTAGCCCCTCCATGCTTGGGTAAGTGAGATGCCAAGGGAGGGAGTGATGCCCAAAATATGGCTGTGCCTGTAACCTCTCCAGCTCTTGGAGAAAATAATTTTAATAGAGAAAACAGAGAAAAGGGGATGGAAGAGTTTCCTGTTCACAGTCAGAAGTGTGTTTTCTCTACTCGGTGCCCTAAACTGGCTCCAAATGCAGTTTTATATGTCACTATTCTGTACCCATCAGCTGCTGCTCCTGCTCTTGCTTATTTTTTTTGCATGGGATGCAACTCTTCATCCTCTCCGGTGATCTCTCCTCATTTCAGTGTCTGTTGAAATATTGGCAGCTTTCAGGTTTCCTTTTTAATTGCGTGTCTGAACAACACATGCCTGCTTTGAAGACCAGAAGTGAAATACATCAGTCTTGTGTTGTGATGGCCCCCAATTAATATGCAAAAGCTGGTTGGCGTTTGGGGGGGGGAATATGGGAAGCTTTTAATAGCAGTTTGAATAGTCTTAAGTTCTGTGCTAATGCCAACACCTACTGTAGAAAGGTTTTGTTTTGAGAGTGGAAAAGATGTATTGCCTTGGGAATCCAGGCACTGCCTTACAGCTTACATTTAAAATATATTCTTACCCCATTGTATGATTTAATTAGTTAATGCGTTTAACATTTTTGGATAATGCTGTTACTAATATTTTCATAGTCTCTCTAAGATACTCTTTGCTTGCCATAAAGCCTTTAGCAATCCTCTGGCCTTAAACTGGATGAGCCATTTCAAGCCTGAGGCGATGAGAAGGGTGAAACACAGGTCCAGCTCTTGCACAGCCTGGTTCGAAGGGCAGCTGGGGTGCAGGGTCTGCATTTGGGTTCTCCACATGTAGGAAATGCTATGATGCTGAAATATCCTGTGTGCCCAGGGTTTGGTTCATGCTCTTTATCCTGCTAGAGTTTACTCAATTTGTAGAAATTTAAAATAAATTCATCAGTGCAAAGCGTTTCCATTATATTTTGTCTGCCATCAAGCAGATGAGCTCAGGCCGAACAAGGGAGGCAGCTCCTGGCTCGCTGTGCTGCAGAGGGGCCGGGGACCCCCACCCGAGGGTGCAGGATGGAGGGAGCGGAGACCACCGACGCTCCCCATCCACCTCCAGCCTCCTGGGCTGGGCTCTGCCGGCTTCCCCGCCAGTCCCGTGGCACTGGAGGAGACTTTGCTTTTCCTTCTGCTGTTTTGGTGGCTGGTTCAGCCTGCAAATCCATTTAGCTGCTGTGCATCTGCCAATGCTCTGCTCGAAGAGACGTTATTACATTAAGCGGAGAGATTGCAGTAATATTTTTACACTAAAAGATGTGTTGTCCCAAGATGCCCCTGACGGCAGGGGACCGATGGCCACCACGCATATTTATCTCCTGCCCTAATTACCTTCGAGCTGAGCATTTGCAGCCATGCATTGCTGGCAAAGCTCGTTATTTTAGATAGCAGAGCAAAGCTGTGGGGCAGGGAACAACCTCAGAAGCAGGATGAATGCTTTTCACCTCTCTCCAAAATCGTAACCTATTTTTGGACCAGTCATTGAGAGGATTACAATTTTATTAGCTGAAATAACCACAAACTGCAGCTACTCGCCAAATGGCTGCAGCTTTCTACCTGTATTTTGGCCTCCTTCTCTAGGGATTGGTGTTTGTCACCTGGAACAGGCTGGTACCTGTTGCTTGCTGCCAGCCAGGACGATGCAGTCACTGCTGCAAGGTAGATGCATACGGTTAGGTGAGCACATACAGGAGTTTAATGTCATGCTGCTCCCCATCTTCTTTAGATTCCACATGCAAAAAGGATGCCATTTAAAGGAGAAAGGGATAATTGCTTTATTTCAGTTATTTTCCTCTGTTTTGCTATCTTCAGATGCCAGCTATACTTGAGTAGCAGTGGGAGGTGGGTACCAAACTCCTTGTATCCCCTGAGAGTCCTTTCTCTTACCTTCCTCTTCAAAACAGCTCTGTGATAGAGACAAGAAGCTGGTGTTACAGGTTGACAAAAACAAGAAAACCAAGTCATTTGCTCCAAATCGTACAACTAGATCCTGCCTAGGAATCACTCCCCGCTAAATGATGGTGCTGGGCAGGGAAGCACCAGCAGCTGCTGGTGTTGGTGTGTGGCTGTCCTGCTGAGGGTCCCAGATTGCATACAGGGAGGAAATCTCTAGCTTTAATCACACAAGTCATGCGATGCTGGGCTGTGTGGAAGCTCCCAGTGTTATTTTATCAGCTGTGTGCCACTGGTTTTGCATTAAACAAGCAATTATTATGCAGTCCGGCACAGGCTCCCGTGTGATGCTGAGGCCGTCCAGCCTGGAGCAGGGTCACACAACGCGGGTGGGACAGTGGTGCTGGGGTAGCCCTCACTCGCTTGATGCTGTGACCTTCCTGCCAGGAAAGTCAGGCTTCATCTACCACATCCCTGTGGGTTTCAGGCAGGGTCATTCAAAAATAAGTACGGTTTGTTTGTTTTTATCTGTTTGTCCCAGTAAAATAAAATATTAGCAATAGGTTTGTGTGCAAACTCAGCTTCAGAGAAGTCCAGAGTCTCAGGATGGAGATGATCTGTTTCAGGGTGTCTCTACATTTTGGAGGACCCTAGATCCATCCTGAAATTCAACTTCTGGTCTGTCTGGAGACATAATTCTGTCCTGGAGACATAATTCTGTCCTGCACACATGTTCACCTGGAGGCCACCTAAATAAGACATACATCGCTGTATGGGCTCCTTAACTCAGTAGCCGAGGGAATAGCACTCATGAGCTGCCTTTGCCCATGCAGATACCACACTTTTGACCAGCAGCATACAGATAAACTCACCTGTAGCTTGTGAAGTGCAGGGTTTAGCAGACATCTCCTGATGTT
Source organism: Theristicus caerulescens (assembly GCA_020745775.1). Taxonomy (NCBI): domain Eukaryota; kingdom Metazoa; phylum Chordata; class Aves; order Pelecaniformes; family Threskiornithidae; genus Theristicus; species Theristicus caerulescens. Next base: position 4,472,196 of record CM036565.1, on the reverse strand, counting down.
TATGCTGTTTATGGAGCTGCAGTTCTGTCCTCAGCCTGGGACAAAGATTTTGTAAAACTGTCCAGCAAGTTGGGAAGCTGGGGGAGGCTTTGGCTGCTCTGCAGCCTGTGATATTCTACAGTAACTCAGAAAGGGAAATTTTCTGCCTGAGGAATCTGGCAAGATGCTATAAGCCATGAAAAGGGACTTGTCATTGCGGTGGTGACGAGGAAGGTGAAAAAGAGATTGATGCAGGAGCTGAAATATTCCTCTGGCACAAGAAGGCATGAGACATTTGAAGCCTCTGAATATTAGATTGCAGTCTGAGTGGCACTTTGCAGTTAATGATCTGACCAGAAGCACACTTTGACGGAATAAATGCATGTAATTAGAGACATCTCCTACTTTTCCTTCTGTTTTGGATGACAGTCTCTTCTCACACAATTCTCCAGCATAATTTGCATGTGCATCTTAATTAATTCCTGTGGTAGCATAGAAAAATGTAGGAGACCATGTGATGGTCTGTACTTCCTCGGAGGTGGAAGACCTGCTGCATGCGCAGGGCTGCTCTCCCAGCGCCTAGGGCTGGGTGGGGGCATCAGACAGAGCAATCTCATTCTGCAGCCTGTGATTCCACGAGCAAGGGAGCAAGGCATTTTAGCATTTAGTGCTCAAACAATTTTTAAAAATTACGAAGAGATTTGGATAAGTCACGATGGAGTGATGTGAAGGAAGAGCCCTACAGGAGTGTGGAGCCTTTTGGGTGCTTTGGGCCAGGGGAGCTGTGCTGGCTGCCCAGGAGCATCCTGCAGGTCCACACTCTTGGCAAGGAGGGCAGGGAACAGGTTGACCTGCAGAGATCATGGTTCCTGCCCAGAGCTTTCGAATTGCTGCTGTGTGCCATTCCTCACTGGAAGAAGCAGCATGGGAAGAGCTCAAAAAAAAAAGAAAAAAAAAGCACAGCATGGTCATTAGGATGAACTGCTTGGAGTTATTGATAATCAGAAATGAGTTGCTAAGCAATGCTGAGGGAAAATGATTTGGAGAGCAAGTCACGGTGTGCGATACCTAAGGAGCATCCATGAGCCAGTGCTGCGCTGCGGGAGGGAAGATGTGTGTTAGCAGAAAGTGTGTTCAGGTAGCGTAGCACAGCAAGCTGGGCGCAGGGGCCGCTTCGGAGAGGAAATGCAGCATTTTGCTCTATGGATTATTACTTTTATTATTTACTGCTTTACTGTTCTTTCCTTGATGGGTTCTGGAATTTTCAATTTTTGAGTTTGCAGAGGAGCTCATCTTGACGATTGCATCCTCACCCTTCTGTCCTCAATCCACACAAATGTATTTACTCCTTAGTTAAACAGATTTTCATTATCCTGAAAGCCTGTCAAAACCATTTAGCTATGAAAAATCATTAATCAGTGCAGATATCTTCAGAAGGAGGATGTATTTATAGCACTAATTAGCTCCTGTCAACAGACAATAACAACATACATGTAACGTGTGCCTTTTTGCTACCTACTCCTGTGTGCATGTTTCTAACCCTTCAGTCCCAACCCTGAGAGACACCGGCCAGCATCAGGGCACTATGGACTTGGAGAGGGAGGAGATCTCTGCTGTGCAGTTTATGGTTCCCTGGCTGCCCACACTTGAAGTGGGAACAATTTAAGGATTTTTCTGTCCAAATCCAGCCCTCGGTACAGACCAAGCTGCAAAGTAGTTAATCAGCAATAACCTCGTCAGTAAAATTGAAACTCTTTTTCTCCTGGCATTTATCCATGGCATCTATTTGCAACCCCTTGTCTCTTTAGCCTGAGGAAAGATATGAGTCGTAGCTAATGACTCAGGGAGCATTTTATGATATCATTGTGCTTGGCTTTTCTCCTTCCGCCATCCACTGTGTGTCTGCAGCCTGTCCTTGGTGCCTTTTCCTTAGATAAACTCTGCATGGAGCGATACAAAATGCTGACTCCCTGCAGCCTCACTTGCCCTGCACGCTGGGAAAGCAAGCCTGGCCCACACCACCTCGTATCAAATAACCGGCAACATTGGTTTGAATGGCCACAAACAGCAGCTCCCCCAAGTGAGACCCTCTCTCCCGTCAGCACATTTCCCAGGGAACAGAGGCGGCTGTAGCTGTGTTATCTCCGGGCTGGAATCGCCTCTCCCAGACACATCGCCTGGCTTGCACAGAAATGTTTCTTGTTTAGGCAAGAGGGACAGAAAGCACTGTGCGGAGTGTTCTTGTTGATAAGGGGTATGTTGAGCTAAGCAAGCCTGGCATTTCTACAGGCCAGGTCCTCCATCGAGGTGGATGAAGGCGACTCTGCCAAGCTCATAATTAACCGGCACCGGCTGACCCCGGACAGGGGTGATCCATAGCAGCTCATTAAAGGATGATCTGGGTGTGTGGGGAGGGATTTATCACCAGTGAAAGTTCCGTGGTCAAACATCAGTGCTTCATCTGCTGAGTGGCAGGTGGAAGTGGGAACGTGCCTGAAGCCCTTACCCTTCTGTGTGCGGGGTGGCTGAAGGAGGAAAGATTTGGGATGGCTGTAGAGAAATCTGGTCATGCTGTGTCTTCTATGTGGAGAAGCTGGTGGATGTATCTGGGGGATCTGGCTTTAGAGGGGAGCTCATGGTCGTGGTAAGGAGGGGAGGGTATGCCCCAGGGGGACCCGCAGATCCTTAGGGACACCCAGAGGGTCACCGTTACTCATTAGGACCAAACCAGGAGCTGGCTGTTAGGACTTGTTAGGACGAAACCACGTCAGAAAGAGGCACAGAGAGCTCCAAACCTTTCCAGCTGGGTTTTTCCATCCTGTGCTGCATCTTTGGCTTTTGCGATGACCCACCCTGGAGCAGGGCGATGGGTGGGAGCTACAGGCAGCAACACTCAGTACCCATCAGCTGGTGGCACAGCAAAGCCTGGTTCTTGGCACTTTCTGCCAGAGCAGAGACTTCCAGGCCTAGCCTGGCGTGGTTTTGCATTTTTTTTGCTGTAAAATAACAACACAGCTGAGCTGGGGCAGAGCAGGGCTCCTTCTGCCGAGCCATGACATACCCTGTGCTAATCAGTTAATCTCTGCCGGCTTCACTTTCTCTGGGTGTAACAGCCTTACAAGGGCTTTGTGAGAATTAACATCTAAAAACTGCTTTGATGAGTGCTGCAATTAAAGATGCTCTGCAAATTCAAGGAATTACAATCAGCCGGCTCGGGAATATATTGCAGGTTGCCGGTTGTCCCTCAGATGCTGTATTTTCTGAAGAGCAAAAGGGGATGTATCTGTTAATGCCTCCGATAGGATCCAGACCCCTGGGAGCGAGGGGGCTACCTTCAAGCCCGCTGTCACTGGGAGGGGACAACATCATGCCCACAGCACTATAGCAGAAGGGACATTGCTCAAAACCACCCTCTACCTGTCAATTATGCTTATTTTTTGCTTTCTAGAAATCTGTTCTGGTCAGAAGATCGCAGGTCACCAGCATTGCCTGCTTTCAGGATGGTGAGAGTGAGTTAATACTAATGAACCCTTCATTCCCAAGAACTTTCTTCCATTTTTGGCATTTAGATTAGCCTCAGACTGCAGCTGGCCACCCCAGTCTTTCCCATTCCCTGACCCTGGATTTAGATGAGGGCCACAGTGGTGTCTTATTAAAGTTTCATGGAGGCATTTAGTTTCATAAGGAACAGTTTAAGAAAATAATAGTTTATTTAACAAACTTATTTTTACTCTGACTATCCTGTAATTTGCCCTCAGACATCCTACAAAATGCCTGAGGATCCTTAATGGCAGTGATAAAGAAATCATGAATGAAGAGGAGCCAAGGATGTTGGCCATTTCTTCCCCAAGACTGTTCATTAGTCCGTAGTATGAATATTTGTGTGTCGGGCCGTGCTTGTGTACTTGCTGCCTTGTATAAACAGACTTTTACCCTGCTGCTGCTGCCATTCACTGCCAGACCATGCTGGGGTCTGATCCTGCCTGGGGCGTTCGCTGCTGTGCTGGGGGTCTGGCTGCCCCCAGAGCTCGAAGCGGGAGGCTGGGGGCTCGGATGCATTAATGATTTGGCTCTTGGTGGACTGAGCCGCCATCAAAATAGGGACCTGCTCAAGAAACATCAGAGGTGTCCGAGTCTCCTCTGTGCTGGGTGACAGCTTGTTTTGTCTCAAATAGCTGCATTACTGCATTGAGGAACTTCACTTGCCAGAGTAGAGGATAAATTACAGAAAAGTCTGAGCCAAAAGTTTAGACCCTGATTTACATACAAAAGGTAGAGGTACAAATTCGTTTCTGCTGCCAGCCTGGGCCCCTGATGGTAAAACACAATGTCAACTGAAGGGATGGTAAAACTGGGGTGGAAAAGGGAAATAAAAGAAATGCCAGGACATATGTTGTAAAACACGTATAAATATTTCCCAGTACCTGTTTATTGGCAAACAGACTTCAGTTGTTTAGCGTAGAGAAAGCAATCCAGGTGTGTGCCTTTCAGTGTCTTTGAAAGCTTTCAGAATGAAATGTCAATAATTTTTCACTCTCCAGCTGGTACCCGCCCCGACGCGGCTGCCCCTTCCCAGGAAGGGTCCCCAGCGCTGAATCCAGCCTTTGCTGACGCAGACGAGGCTCAGACGGGACCGGGGTGTCTCTGGGGTATGTCATCCTCCAGTGCTCAGCATTCAGGTCATGCCTTGAAAATATAACAACCCCCCATGATATTTTAGACTAATTGGAGGCAAGAATTGTTGTTTTTATGGAGATTTCCTTTAATGGTGTGAACCTTCTTCTCATTTCCATCCTAAATTATTTATGGCCAGCTCATTCTCACTAGTTCTTGTGGTTTTAGCTTAATTGTTTTCTTTTCCTGCTGTTACCCCTTGTATACTTATAAACAGCAATTTCATCCTCTCTCAACCTGCTATTTTCTTTTCAGCTAAATAAGCCAAACTTCTCTAGTCTCCTCCTAAAGTTGTACTGTCTTATTTCAGGCAATAAAATGATTAAATCCATAAATGAAGAACCCGATCAGGAGCCTCATTGCCCGTCCCAGTTTCTCTCTTCTCAGTGGGTGAAACGCTGCCACGTGGAGCTACTGAGCAAACCTCCACTGGTTTTAACTTGACCACGATTTCCCCTGCCAAACGTAAGTGCTTGTAGAGTCAGAGAAGCTTAAATAAATAAACTGCTTTCTAAATGTGGGGTTATATATGTATAACCACAGAAAGGAGGTTAGCCCGTTTGATTATCTGCAGAGCAGTTGCAAAGAAGAGCCATCAGCATTGCTGATGTTCAAGCCTGACTTTCAAAGGTTAGAGGTCTTTCAGGTTGCGTTTCTGACTAATTGTCACTGAAGAAACTAATTTACACTAAATCGTATGAAACAGGAGGGATTTTTGTGAGAGCTACTTCTACAGTGCCTTTCACAGAAGGCATTTCCATCTGAAGAGGTAAGGGTTTTCCTTCGCTGTCATCAAACCCCTTCACCAAACCTTCTTAGTTGTGTCATGAGGTCAAAATTTAGCATTTGCAGGTGTTTTCCTGAGCCTTAGAGCTGGTTTGTTGGCATCAGGAGCATGGCTGTGCATGGGAACCATGTCATGATATTTCATCCAGTTTTGGATTCTCCTGTTCTCGTTCTTGGATTTATCCATATTTCATCTTTAAAGCTATAAATGGATAATTTCAGAAAAGAAAATGCAACTAAAACTCAGGGAGAGCACGTATTTGGCATCCATCTCCGATGTGTTAGGTCTGTGCAAGATCTGCAGCTTTCCTTTGAGGCACCAAGACAACGTCCCCATTTTCTCTAGCAGCCGGCAGCACCCACTGAGCACTTCAGAAATCTGATCTATTTTCTTCTGAAAATCTGATGGAGTGTTTGAAATACATGACTGGGAATGATTTTGAGAAATTGCGCTAGGCAGTCTTACTTGCTTTCTGAAATCATTTGAAAACACCAGTTTTAGGAAAACAAACCGCAACCCTAGCAGAAGGATTAACTCATCTGTTTTCTTAAGGAAAAATAATTACTACGGATCTTTCAAAGCTTACAAGGAGTCAGCAGTAAAACCTTCTCCAGAGCTGTCATCTGTGACTGCAGATTTGGCTGTGATACCGTAAAATCAATCATTCCTCTTCACCGGGGCCAGCGAGCGGGAGGAGGCACCTCTGCGCTGGCATCTGGGGAGTCAAAGCTGCTGCTGAGACCTTCCCTTCGCTGAATACATTGAGAGATGCAGCATCTGCCACGGTTGGTGGCTATGAATATATATGAGAGATGATTTTCATTTAAAATATGCCAGTTCTTCATTACTGGAGATGCATGATAGCCAGAGGGAGGATGCCCAAAGGGGCATGGGTGGGTGGGTGCAGAGGGTGGGTGGGAAATTAAGCATTTTGCATCTGAATGAAACCACTGGGAAAATTGAATCAAACAGCAATGGCAAAGGGCGGTGGGGAAACAACCTGGAGAAAAGCCTTGCGGGAAAGCTGGGTGCAGAGCAGGGGGTTAGTGCTGGGGCTTCAGAGAGCTCAGAGAAACCTTGGAGCACTGCAGGGTGAGTGAGGATGGTCCTGATGGAGACACGATGGATGTGGGCAGGGAAGAGCCTGATGGGACTTGAGTAGCTATCAGCATGCTGGTGTAAAATATAAATCCTCCTGGGAGGTAAGCCCCAGGTAAATGCAAATAAGAAGAAGAAATAAGGAAAAACCAACGCCTCTCTGGAGGGCAGTGAGTGTTTAGAAGGAGGGGGAGGCAGCAGAGCTGGGCTGGGTGGCTGAGCATCACGGCGCTCAGCTCACCTCCGCCTGCTGCAAAGCCTGTGGCCCTGCTCCGGGGCAGGTGGGACGGCTTCTTGGCAGGGACTGAATTTCTTCAGTTGCTTTCCCACTGAAAAAGACATTTTTTCACTTCACATTTTCACAGGAAAATGTCAGTTCTAAAAAAAAAAAACAAAAAGAAATTGCTGTTTTTATTGTTATCTGCTGTCAGTTTTTGCTTTAGGCTCTCCCTTTCTTCACTGTAAGCTCTCCAGGCAGGGATTTATTCACCATTTTCAAAAGACTGGCATGAAGGTACCATGCCAGCAGAAATAAATACCTATGATGATATGAATTACCATCTTATTTTGGTATTTTCCATTTGGAAAGAGCTGAAAAAACTTAAAAACCAAAATGCAAATTGCTTTTGAATTAATTTAAAACTTCTTTTTAATTGGTTGGTTTCAAACTTTTTTGGGGGGAAGCATATTGTTTCTACCAAAAACCTGTAAGCAAGGTTTTTTCACCAGGCATGTCTTGTCATGTGAATTTTATCAGCTCTCCAGTCGGCAAAGTTTTGCCAAACAAAAAGGTCAGGTAAGTGACAGTGGAGGTGGGAGTGACTCTTTTGCTCAAGGAGATCTCGTCTTTACAGCTTTGAAGATGTTTCTGGCTTTGAAGAAGACCTCACACGTTTCTTCTTCTTAATTCTCAGCCTGCGGCTTCTTGCTTGTCGAGAAGTGTTGGACATTTGGAGCTCTTCGGCTTCTAAACTTTAAGGAAAATCAATTTGCCTGCAGCCAGGAGAAAGGAGATTACAGCTCCTCTTTTAGGTACTTGTGAAATCATCGCGTTACTCCTCTGAGTTTTTGTTCAAAGCCCTTGAAAATAAATTTTTCTGCGAGCAGCCAAGCTGACAACTTGCAGTTTGCCTGGTCCCCTGGGTGCCCTCTCCTGCCCTGCCATCTCTCCCTCCCCAGGTCCCTATGGGTCTCCATGGGTCCTTGGTGCTCCTGCCATGTCCCCTGGTGCCAGGCTGGCCGGGAGGTTCTCTTGCCTCTCCCCATTTTCCTTCTTGGTTGTCGTGGTTTAATCCCAGCCAGCAACTAAGCCCCACGCAGCCGCTCGCTCACTTTCCTCCGGTGGGATGGGGGAGAGAATCAGAAGAGTAAAAGTGAGAAAACTCATGGGTTGAGATAAGAACAGTTTAATAATTGAAGTAAAATAAAATAGAATAGTAGTAATAGTAGTAGTAATAATAATGATGATAATAAAATAATAATAATACAATAATAATATACAAAGCAAGTGATACGATACAATTGCTCACCACCTGCTGACCGATGTCCAGCTCATTCCCGAGCAGTGATTGCTGCCCCCTGACCAACTCCCCCAGTTTATATACTGAGCATGTTGTTATATGGTATGGAACAGCCCTTTGGCCAGTCTGGGTCAGCCCCCCTGGCTGTGCCCCCTCCCAGCTTCTTGTGCACTGGGCAGAGCACGGGAAGCTGGAAAGTCCTTGACTGGTGTAAGCACTACTTAGCAACAGCTAAAACATCAGTGTGTTATCAACATTATTCTCATCCTAAATCCAAAACACAGCACTACACCAGCTACTAGGAAGAAAATTAACTCTACCCCAGCTGAAACCGGGACATTGGTTTAGTCACCGCTTTCCTGAAATGGGAGCAAATGCAACACTCTGGGAGCACTACTGCCATGCTGAATTTGGAACAACACTGGCAAAGAGGTTCAAAACCCGTTAGGAGAAGCGCGGCAGGGAGGTGGTCAGGCCAGGGCACGGGAGTATCCTGCCCTGCTTGGCACACTGAAGGACCTCTCCGTCCCTCTGTCTGGACAGCTGTTGTCCCCCTTCATTTGCAGAGCACAGCACAGCCGTTCCCGAGCACAGCCCTGCCGCCTCCGAGAGCCTGCGTGCTCCAGCGCGTCCCCGTCCCCACTTAGCACAAGGGCTTGGGGTTGCCTTTGTAGTGGGTTTGTTCAATGATTAACAGAGGAGCGCGGGGGATATTCTGTTTGTGTTGGCATCTGCTGTTTTGTTAAAAAAAAGGTTCAATTGTGCGGGTGGTGGATAGAGGTGATAAGTGCTGACTTCAAAGGCTGCTCCGGCTCTGGTGGTGTTGAGTTACTCCTGCACGGTCCACTTCATCGTGCAGCTGTTTAATTACAGCAGTATGATGATGTTGGAAGCATGCCCATCGGGTCCACCGGGCTCTCTGGATAACAATCCCGGCAGATCTTTAGCACGGTGACTGTGAGGGGCCTAAGCCAACGCTGGAGCTGGTTCTCCTGGGGGTTTTGGGTTGTTTGGAACCAAAACATAGCTGGGACCTGACCACGGAGCCAGACCATGCCCCAGCTTTGGGCAGAGCAGATAGATGTATAGCCATCTATGTTTAGTGACTTACACCAGTCTCTGAGTAGAACTTGGAGTAGCAGGACTGTTCATCATTTGCTTGAAAAGCAGAATTAAGCACGATAAGTGATTTCTTGGCAGGAATATCAAGTATTGCTGAGGCCATGGAGACCAAACTCTTCTACTAGCAAGAAGGCTTTGAAGTCCCAGATCCTCCTCACCCATCCCTCTCCTACTGCCCATGCCCATCGCTGGTAGATCTTGGTGGTCCCTGAACCTCCAAAACCTTGCTCAGATGTTGCGGTGATGGAGCACAGCCCATCCAGGGGGAACACACAGCTCCCCACCCAGGGCAATGGCCCCACATCTCTGACAACATCCAGGCTGCACGTGCCTGTCCTCATACAGTCTTGGGTCTGACTGGGCCTTGGGTGGCCCTACAGGAACCTGAGCAGGTCCCAAGGACCGATGCTGCTCATTGCATCTAAAGCTGTTGAGTATCCTGCAGGAGGGCGATGGGATGTTGCTAAGTCACAGCCACAACTCGCTTTCCCCAATGCTTTTCCTTCTGCCTGTGGCACCTTCTCCTTCATAACTCAACGCCGCTGCAGATTCAGTCTCCACATCTCCACGCAGAGTCTGCAAATGGAAATAAAAAAGCCTCTGAAAGAAACTGTAAGTAATTTCTAATGATCCTTTCCAGGACGTTTTAAAAAATGAAAAACCCCTCTGCTCTGTCTGTAGTTAACCAAGGTCCTTTGGAGCCAGGAGACTACTGAATATTTTAAGAGCAACGTTATTTTGCAGCAGCTCATAGCTAATGAATTCCCAATTCGTATTTCACAGTAGGTGAAGAAGAAAAGAAAAATCCATTTTCATCACAGCTGCAATGTATTTTCCAGTTGCGTGTGGAACAGATTGTGCTCAGACCTTCAGCTTTAACCACTGACATGGCTGAGATGGGGATGGAGGTGGTGGAGGCTGTGCTAAAGATGCTCTCCTTCCTCTGGCAGTGTGGTGTGTCCAGACTGCTGCAAATTTTGTCTTGTGGGTTTTTATAGCTCATTTCAGTCCAAAGCATTTGAGTGCTCACTGCAGCTCAGGTGCTCCACTGTAGGTGTTGGGTGGTGGTTGATGTGCTGGAGGTGGGCTCCTGGCTTGCGGTCAGCCAAGGAGGGTTCTCCTGCCGCAGGACCCTCCCTTCTCTGGGGGTATCACGGTGCAAAGCTGCTCTCACCGGTGGTGCATGGGGCTGTTGTCAATGGGGCTGGCTAAGCCCCGGATGCTGTGGGCACAAGGAGATGAGCTGCAGCTGGCGCCGTTGGGGAAGTTGGGCATGGCAGGCCAGCTCCTGGCTACACAGCCTGTCCAAGAGCAATCTTACAAATAGATTGCACACAGATTAAGCTATTTTGGAACAAGTCTTTTTTTGAGAAAGGGTTTTGATCAGAATGGCTATTAAGGAATAATTCCACCTGCAGGCAAGCCCTCGTGCCCAGGCGGACGCATTTTCCCGAACTCGATGGGCTCAGACACATGTGCCTGAGTCGGGCATGGAGAGCTGGCTGGCTCCAGACCAATGTGAGTATTCCCACCACCGGGGCTGGCGATGGAGAGCGAGCTTCAGCCGTGGGGCAGGTTCTCCTGGGGACACACAGCGCCAGGGGTGGGCTGGGTGCAGGGGACCACAGGAGAGCTCACTTATGGCACCGGGCACAGTTTGCTGCTGGCAGAGGGTGTTCATCTTTGCTCTTTGGTTTTGCATTGCACTCCCTGGCTGGAAGAAGAGATAAGAAGCGCAGACACATTGGTACTTCTCTCGCAGCATAAAACCACACAGCTAGAGTTTGGCTGCTTCAGGACCAGGGTCCATCATCCACTCCATGCTCTAATTGTATTAAAAGCATGCATCTTCTGAGATGGCTACCAGAGGCTCCATTTTCTTATTATTTGGCTGGGCGCTCTCCCCATTTCTCCCAGTTTTGTTTTTGCTAAGTGCCTGCAAAACAAATTACAGGAAATGCTCCCTCATCAGGGCAATGCTGCTTAATTCACGGTGCATTTTTGTTTGTACATGTTAATGCATCCACCTAAATTGTGCTGGCGGAGACCTTGAAGAGAGTCACAGAGGTACAACGGTCATTAGGAATTTTCATCTGCTGGATGATCAACCATCGTTCATTCGTCTGGGTCCCTTGGATTCAAGATCAAAGGAGACAGACGTAATCATCTCTTTCAGTGGTGAGCACATAGGTTAGAGAAACAGATTTAATATATTCTGTCTCTAGCAATGAAACCTGTGTATGGCTGTATATGGAGTGGTATATCCAGGTGTATCTGTGGCTATCGCATAGACCTTTTCATGCCACGCTTTACCTTCCTGTGATGGGGCCCAACCAGGCTTGGGAAGTTCGTTCAGGGAAAGGGTTAACCAACTTAAGTTCATTATGATATTTTAAATATCCCTACGGAAAACAAAAGCTGGTGTTTAACTATTTCCCAGCACAAAGTCAAGGGGGTTTCTTGGTGCATCTTGGAAGCTCCAGGCTTGGAGCTGGACATGATGGCATTTGCTGGACACGGCTCCTCCTGTGCGATCATGGGGCTGTGCAAGGAAGCCCCTGCACTGTGTTGGAAGGACCGGGCTCTGCACACGAGACCTTGTTCTTGGGTATCTCTGCAAAGCAAATATGTGCTGCCCTTGAGGATGCTCAGGTGGCCAAGAGGGCCAATGGCATCCTGGCTTGTATCAGGAATAATGTGGCCAGCAGGAGCAGGGAGGTGATAGTGCCCCTCTACTCGGCACTGGTGAGGCCGCACCTCGAATCCTGTGTCCAGTTTTGGGCCCCTCACTACAAGAAGGACATCGAGGTGCTGGAGCGTGTCCAAAGAAGGCAACAAAGTTGGTGAAGGGTCTAGAGAACAAGTCTTACGAGGAGCGGCTGAGGGAGCTGGGTTTGTTTAGTTTGGAGAAGAGGAGGCTGAGGGGGAGCCCTTATTGCTTTCTACAACTGCCTGAAAGGAGGCTGTAGAGAGGTGGGGGTTGGTCTCTTCTGCCCAGTAACAAGTGATAGGATGAGAGGAAATGGCCTCAAGTTGTGCCAGGGCAGGTTTAGGTTGGATATTAGGAAAAACTTCTTTACTGAAAGAGTAGTCAGGCACTGGCACAGGCTGCCCAGGGCAGTGGTTGAGTCCCCATCCCTGGAGGGATTTAAAAGATGGGTAGACGTGGTGCTTGAGGACATGGTTTAGTGGTGGGCTTGGTGGTGGTAGGTTAACGGTTGGACTTGATGATCTTAAGGGTCTTTTCCAACCTTAATGATTCTATGATTCTATGCTGCCCACCAGAGTCACGGGGGCTTGTTGCCACCGTAGCGTGACACCACAGCGTTGTGTTGGTCCCATACGCTGCGCTGCGGTAGCGAACAGATGGCAGGGACACAAGAACTGCCTATCAGTAGACGATGAAGCATCTTTTGGCATCTGTGCTTGCTTTTAGGCAGCACCTGGCACAGAATGGCACACGGGCAAGGGGTCTCAGCTGGTGAGATGGCAAACAGAGCTGGTGTGACCTGATTGTGGCTGCATGGCTTTTTCAAGGTATTTAATTAGTCTGCCAAACATGACAACAAAACTCCCGTGCGTTATTCTGGCTGGGTATTTGAGTCTAGTGGACTGCCGGGATGCAGCCGGACTAAAACCAGCCTCTCTGGGTCACAGTTCTTCCCTTGCCTCCTCTTCATCCCCAGGAGCCACCTTGGGAAGCCTCCTGTGTCTGCTGGGTGCTTAAAATTTTAGGAAAAACAGTAATTTCCAATATCAGTGAGATAAACTGCCCAGGGAAATAGATATGGGAGGAAACCTCCCTGACTTATGTAAACATTTCAGCAAACTTGAGGAGTTTCCAAGGAATGTTTTGATTTTGGTTAATCAACCAAGAAATAGTCTGTCAACAATTCTCCCCCAGCTCTTAGTCCTGGAGATCCATCGTTTGCTCCTGGGCTGTGCTAACGCGCTTTCCCATAAACGCAATACTTTTGGGCGGCTACTTCAGCAAGTGAGTTGGGGCATCCCATCAGCTTTTTCTTAGTAAGCATTTTGCGTGGATCTAGACTATGAGTTTCCAGCTTCACTTGGGATCTAGCTTTACCATATCTCATCTCTTCCATGTGATTCTGGTTTTTAAAAGCTTGGCATAAAGTAATTGTCATTCTGCCTATGTCAGTCTGGGCCATCATGGTTAATAGACCAACATCCCGTGATGTGGATACTAACTTGCATCCTAGCTCTGCTTCTCCCTTGCCTATTGTTTTTGTTTGGTCATTATTTTTGCATCTGCAATGAATCAAAGTGTGATCTTGTTAATAGTAGGGTCTTGAAGCATTTTAGCTTCAATATCTGGGCTTCAAGGTATTGGAAATAATATCTAGATGGTGAAATCAATGCACTTCCTTAGAAACAGGAGCAAAGGAAGAATCTGAAAGTGCAAGTGGATGTGCATGAGCATACCAACATGTTAATTCTTGAAGTTAGTCGACAAAAATACCCAGGGAAATGTAAAATTGGTTATGGATAATGCATGTGGCTGAAAAAGTATATTGTGCATGTCTGGAATATTGTGCACCAGCTGGGCAAGTAGCTCTTTTCCATAATCCTGGATTCACCTTAGGACTTTTAATTACTAAACTCAAATTTCAAATTATTTGCAAGGCAGTGTTGCAGAACCTAAAATAATCCTGCTGCATGTAACCCAGCAGGACGCCTGCCTTGCGAGCTGTACGCACTCCCGGCCCTGGCTCAGCACCACGCAGGCACTGCAAGAGGTGCAATAACATCTAAAACTCATAGCACTGATTGCTACAGGACCAAGAAGAGCCTTCAGTGGTTACTTAGGTCAGGGTGGGTTGGCACAGCCTTGCAAGCTTCTTGCCTTGCATGCCCATGTGCCTTGGTTTTAATCCAAGCGCTTACTGCAAGCATCAGTTCAGAGTTTCTCCAGACATCATGCATGGACATTTGCATGGCATTCATCGTACCACTCCTTGCTGCAAGACGTGGATCTTTTCCCTGTTTTTTCATTTTATTGGTAAAAGTCTAGAGTGATCAGTCATGAGGAATGCTTAAAACCTGGGCAGGCAGCCGGCACGGTGGTGCCGCACTGGTTTCCCAGCCAAGGACCTTGTCCCTCAGCTCTGGCTCTCTGGCACGTGGTCAAGCGGATCTGAGCACAGATCATATCGCTATGCTGCTTTACATAGAGACTCTGCAATAAGGCATGAGCTTTATTATTATAGTTTATTTGTAGGCCAGTTCTAGTTAAAATGATAAAAGGTTTCCAATTTATCATCAAATTCCAAATATCTGCATCAATCAATCTGTTTTGGAATGTATCGTCCATCATCTGAGTTGCAATTGCAGGTGAACATGCCATGGAAAACCCAGGCATCTTTCTGTGCTCATTGGCAAGACGTCGTCACAGCCGTGTGCTTTCCAGCTGACACTTAGGATCTGAAAAAGGAGAGAAATTTTCATTTAGGTTGATCAAGCCCTAATTTTTTAGTCCTGACCTACCCAATCCACCAGTTACCTGAGAATAACCAATTTAATTATAATTACTTTTGACCAGTGCAGGGAGCTTCCTGGTGCATGTGCTGTTTTTGTGAATGGTATTTTATTGCTGGCTGAACCTCTTGCTCTTTGCAGTTTCATTTTGCTGGGCTGATTTTTGGATCATTCCTTCACATTTCAAGCTCACCATGTGCTTTTGGTAGATTTGATGGCAGAACACGAGAGCAACTGTGCTCGGCTGGCCCCAAGTGTCGCAGTCAGTGCCTCATCTCCATCGGTGTCCCATTGTGACCCGAGACAACATTTTGGTGCGGCTGAGTAGCAACATGAGTGAGGACAAGGTGTCCTGGATCTCAGCTGCTGGTGGGGCCAAGCCTGGACCATCAGCCCATGGCTGCTGCTGCCCATCCAGGCTGAAGTCAGGCAATTTGGGTCATCTCCTGCCTGCAGTGGGGGGTCCTGGGCAGGACACGGCTGCAGCTATTTGGGGCAAAATGTGATCTTCCCCCTTGGTCTTCCCCCTGTGCAACCGAGGTGGAGTCTGCTGCTGCGTTTTACATTTTGGAAGTGAGCTCTCCCATTGTCACACCCTGACAGGAGCAATGGATCGGATACGTGGTCACACCCTGGGGAAGGTTTATGAGAAATGAGCGTTTAACCTCTACTTCTAAGTTCAGATAAACACTCGTGCAGTGAATTTCAAATTAAAAGATAAACCACAGAGCTGTCCCAAATATCGAGGTAAATAACGAATCAAGAGTCCTTGTTGCCTCATACGGACTGCCCATTGCAGCTCTCCAAGTGCATTGCTTGGGTATTATTCACTCAAGCATTTCAGCCACTAATTCTTGCTCCACAGGTTGTTTGTGAGCAGTTCACCATCAGCTTGCTCGGCTCGCAGCCCAGACCGGGGTTATGCTGCTCAGGGCGAGCAGCCAGTCCTGCCGCCCCTGCCTTCCAGCAAGGCATTTTCCTGCAAACCAGCATATCTTCAAGGACTGCACCTTGGTGGCTCCGGGAGCTGTCTGGTAAGGAGAAGAGCAATGGGTAAACTGGGGGGGGACCTTAACTGCTCCCCCATGTTCACTCATCCCTCCGTCAGTCCCATCCTAGTCTAAGATCAGCACTTAGGCTGCAAATTCTGCTCCTATCTTCCCTCTTTCCCCAGGGCAGCGTAATGGTGCTGGCTGTACCTGCCCTGGAGGGCGCAGTTTTTGAGCTCATACCTGTAAGGTCCATTTGCAAAACTATCTTGGGGGGGTTTGGCACAAGAATGCTATTTATTTTAAAGGGAATTAGGTGTCGCAGCTGCTTCTGAGCTTAGCAAAGCTCAGTATAACACACATAAATATTCTTATAATCATCACTCTTTTTACTTTGCTGTGTACAACATGAGAAACCCAAAGAAATTAAGCAAGCGACAGCAATGCCTTCTCAACGAGCAAGCAGAGCTCTCCCCAGAGGTTTTGAGTACAGAAGCAAAATGCTCTTTCTGCACCGGGTCCCAGCAATCCCACGCCAGCAAAGAGCGTCCGTGCTGCGGGGAGGGAGGCAGCCCGTGCTGCGCAGCCCTCCCAGGGCACCCCTGCTAACGGCATCACGTTGTAAGGAGCTTCAGAGAAACCCCCCCAGAATGTGCTGGAACAAAAGCTGGGGGTTTTTTGCCTGGTTTCCGATTTCATGGGCTTTATTGATTTTTTGATCACTGGGCTGATGTTAGAAACAGGCTCCTGCTAAAGGTGAGCAGAAAAGTTGCAGCTTTATATCACAATCTCTGCAGTTTGCTCTCCCAACAGATAATTCCGCACCTGCAAAAACATCGGTCACTTTGTGCCTCTTTATTATGTTTGAGGGGAGAGGAAAAGAGCCCTCCTGAGCTTCCCAGGGTGGATTTGAAGGTCAGAAGTCAGTGAGAAAAAGCAGATTTCCTCTGCCTGCTAACCTCCAAGTGCATACGGCTCGTCCCGGACACAAGGTACCTCCAGACTCCAGCTGCGGTGCGCGGGATTGCCACCAAATATATAAGCACGGTTACACTGCTGTGGCCGCAGCGTGTAATTGTGGCGAGACCCTGACAATGTTTGGAGCTGTGTGGTGGCTCAGCACTCGTTGCAAGCTCTAACGATGTGGTGCAGTGCTGTCAGCACCCTGCTGCCGTCATCCCTGTCCAGGCACTTTCCCTGGGGATTATATGTGTAATATATATACATATCTATATATTTTATTTATACATGATCTATATAATTTATATATATATTATATGGTATTACAAATAATAGCTATTATATATAATAATTATATAAAATATATATGGTTTTTTAATATAGCTGTGCTATGGTCATGTTCGTGCCCTGTGCAGAGCTCTGCACATGCACTTGGGCTTGGATTGATCCTGTGCAAAAATTAATTAATTAAGGGCTTTTTCCTCCAAAGAGCCAAGTGGGCTGCAGCAAGTGGGAGGTGGGCAAGCCGCTCCATTTTGTGCCTCTGTTGGGGCACACATTTTAATTCTTCTTTAATGAATGGATGTGCTTTTGCCCATGGAGGAGGAGCAGAGGGACGCAGTGGGAGCCAGATAACCCTCCTCCCTGGTCATCCCTCCTCCTAGCAGAGCAGCGCTCGTCTCTGCTTCAGAACATGCCTGCTTTATTTGGCTCCATCTTCTGCTGGGTTGGCAGATGTACTCCTGCTTTTGTATAACTGCAAGCCTGGCAAGAACTGGTGTTTGGAGAAATAACTGGACAAATTTGTGGTAGGAAGGGAATCTAGCGAGGGTTATTGAACACGCGGATACCAGCTCTGGCTTGGAAAGTCCCTAAGCACGAGCTGCTGCAATCTGGTGGGTACGGCTGGTGCTGCCTCCCGTTCCTGACCCCCGCTGAAGGGAGAGCACTGAGGTCCAGGACCTTCGGTCGGACCCACTATAGCTTTTTCCGTGTATTTAACTTAAAACTTCAGCCCTTGGCATCACACAATTTCCTGAAACTTTCATTTAAAAAACGAATTAATTTCTAACTCTCTTGCCAAGAAGAGTTAGGAAATACTACTTCTTAAACTGCAGAAGAGTAAAAAAGAATTCATTACTCAACTTCATGACTTTTAAGCCAATACCACAAATTTTGATGCCCTTCTACATTTCTTGACCACTTTGCTGCTGCAGCACTGCCAGCGAAGAGCTGGGTCAGCGGGGTCTGGCAGGCCTGAAAGCAAACCCTGGGGCAATTTAAATTTAATAGCAAAACTGGCATAATGATGGGGCTCCTGTGTTTGGTTTTCATTAGTATTTTTCAGCTCCAATATAGTTTGTCACAGAAACACCCATATACCAGGGCAGTGTGGAAGCCGTGGCAGCACACTCATCACCTCCAGAGGGTTAATGCTCCCTGGGATGCTCTGCAGCAGCGTCCCCGGTCCTGCGTTCCTGCGGCTATTCAGAGAAAAGAAGGCTTGATCCCTGCTGCCAGCGTATACCAATCTGCCCCAAAACCTGCCCGTGGGTCCCTGGAGTGTGTGGTGGATGCTGCGTAGTCAGGAGCGATGGCAGGACCCTCCTGCTTTGGGCTTCGCACTGATCACCCTCGTTGAGCTACCTCTTGCTGACCACCCCCAGGCTCTGCAAGTTATTTCAGCCAGGCCCACAGCGAGCCCCATCGCAGCCGGGGGCCATGGGGAGGGTCTTTACCCTGCCCCTGGGGGCCTCAGCATCCCAGGCTGGGGCAGGAGAAAGAGCCCTGAAACCGCTGCTGGGGAGAAGCGTGGAAGCTTTGCAGCTCCCAGCCCACTATGTCAGCAAAAACTGCCCCTATCGCAGGGCCGTTATCTTCCAAGTGTAAATATTTTCTAAATGAGCTGGCAGGAGGATTGACGAATGCAGTTTTGTTGGAAAATGTTACCGAGTTGGGAACAGGGATGGCTGAACACCCCCTTACCCCTTATCTGTCCTGGCCGGGGAGCGGAGGGCAGCTGGGGGCTCCCCCTCCGGAGCTGGCAGCAGCACTGCACCCAGAAGCATCTTGCCCTTCTGCATCAAACCAAAGCATTTTAGTTATTTGCTTTTAATTCTGCTGTTTGTGCACTTTGCTGTATTTATTATTCAGTGCTGTTTTTTTTCTCCCTGCCCCATGTGCCAGCGATTAAGACGCTCATGCCTTTGTTGGCTTTGGCACCCAGAGGTTGGGCTCAGAGCGTCCCATCAGCGCACAGGAACATCGGTGCCACTGTGTGGGCAATGGGCTGCTGAAAAAAATGCCCGACATCCCACGTTCCTGTTTAAAATCCCTACCAAAACCCTAACCTGATGGCAAGAACATTATAACAAAACCAAGACTTAAATCATGCTTAATACTTGCTGTTGTGGGGAGGGGGTTGAACTGTCTTGCCAAAACTACTTAAAAAAAGATCTGATTGACAGAATATTAAAGCATTTCTCTCTTAGTTGCTCGTTTGACTCCAGCATGGATGGACAGCAATCGAAAATCTTGCCCAGCTGGTGGCTCTTTGGTGCTTTGTGAGTTTATTAGTCCCCGGAGCAAAGGGATTCAGGTATGAAAAGCTGCTAAGGGCAGTTTCCAGGCCTGGAGGGGTCATGGAAACACCCCCCCACCCCTCAACCCCTCTGTAAGGGCTTTATAGGATCCTGCTTGAAGGCCATTTGGGGCATGTTTTAGCCACTTGGCCTGGTTATCCCCAGGCCACCTCTCCCACCTACGGTTTGTGCTCTGCAAAAGCATTTCTCTCAAGCAGCAGCTTTAGCCTGAGTTGGGACTCAAATAGCAGCCGCAGTGCCAAGGCAAGCCTAAAAGCAGTTCTATGCCAGCATCCTACCAGAAATGTACGTACTGCGAGAATTTAGATGTTCGTGTGTCTGTGGGACAGCTGGGCAGCGATCCGGAGGCCAGCAGCAGGACGTGCCTGGGGGATGTGGATGCTGAAAGAGGATGGTGCTTACACAACTCCCTGCCAACTCACCCCAGGGAGCTTCCTTGGTGCCTCTTTGTTCCTTGTTTCTCCTTCTCCTGGCTTTGGTGACACTGTCTTGAGTCACAGCTTCTGTGCCTCTTTATTGCTCAGAGTGGTCCTTGTGACAGGCATCAGCGGGAATGAAGTCTGGACCTGCTAAAGGGAATCACAGCCCCTTGCTCGTGGGATTGGGATCATGCCAGGACGCTTCACCCGACATAGGTATGGGACAAAGATGCTCCTTTCAATATCAAACATACATACCCATATAAAATAAACCATATTTTATTGCTCTTAGTGGGAAGCATGGGCTATGAGAATTAATAACGCCAGTGGGAAGGTGGAAAAGGCCGGTAAAGGCAACGGATGCCCACCTCGCTGCCTGCCTTCCTGCTGCCATGGGATGCAGGGCACCATTCCGGGGCATCGGCAGGAAAAACCACTCGCTTCCATGCGATCCAAGCACTTTTCAAACCAATATTTGTGTGCTGCTGCGAGGGCTGACGGGCAGGGGCAAGGGGGCTGGTTGGGGACCGGGGCACCGGGCTGGGGCGAGGCAGAAACCCGATGGGGCATCACGACATGAGCAGGGCAAGGAGGCATTCGATCCCTTCTGATCTGACTGATAAGAAGCCTTCATTTTCTTTTTGTCTTTAAAAAGAAACAACAATTTTTCCTTGTTTTTGTCTATATTTGGTGTAATCAGATCACTCCCACCGCTGAAGCTCATTTCCTGCTGTTGGGTACATTGAAGCTATTAGTGAGTATTTATTTTTCCATGGGCCCCTCTGTTTCTAATTACTTTGTACTGTTATATGAGTATGTTGAGTCTGTGCCTCCTTTAATACCTGCCACATGCTGGGTCTATTGTATACGTTAGTACCCCGACACATTTTTCAGATATTTCCTGAATATTATTTATATAATATATATTATTTACCTCTTTCTTTCTGATCTTACTACTTTTGGGTATATGGTAAAGCTGTTTTCTGATGGGGCTATAGGCCAGAATGGCAAGAGGACAGAAAGCACATGGATACACCCTTAGAAGCAACTGCTACAAGTGGTGGTGATGATTGGTAAAACCCTCTGGGGTTTGTTCTTTTTTTTTTTAATGGAAGCCAGCGAGAGTTTTGCTGCAGTAGAGGCGATAGAGACTGATGGTGCAGAAATATAATATCTCTGTATGCTCACACATAAATAGCCTATGTGGTGCTGCTACTGCTGCTCTGGCAACAGCCACGTAGCTCTTGCGCTTATAAATCTCTTTTTTTTTTTTTATTTGCCAGACACTGAAATTTTCCATGTGTGGGAGGTCTCTCATAAACTGATTTTTATTTGGAAGAGAGCAGCAAAAACATTTTTGAGAAATGAAGGGGAAAAACACTTATTGAAAAATGAAAGGGGGAGAAAAAAATATATATATATAATTGTGGCTATATTAAAGCCTTGTAAGGGTTACGGTGCCATTGCCCTCCTGAGCCCCGAGCTCACAGGCGCTGGCCCTGGCCCATCTGCTGCACTACCAGTGCAATTGGTGCTTTGCAGAGATTATTCCTCTTCCCAAATTAAACTTCTGGCTTAACGAACTGGGGGTCTCTGCTGGGTGGAGGCAAAGCGGCGCTCCCGAAGCACTCGCTGCCGCCGGATTTTATGCTTATCCTTTCTGGAAATCCTAAAGCACCTTGAGCATTGCCCGAGACCTGAGCGTGTTACTGTGGAGCCACGAGGACCAAACTTGGCAGCAGCCCTGGTCACCTGCGAAATTTTCCTGCTGCGAGTGCATTATTTTCCCCAGCAGCTTCATCGCCTGGCTGACGCAGGAGCGCGCGTCTCTGCCGCTCCGAGGAGAGCCCGTCCCTCCCTCGAGCAGGGCTTTTCTGGGCTCTTGTCCAGCACTAAATATGGAAAATTCCAACAGTCAATCCTGTCTGTTTTCAAGCTGTTTGGGATCTTTTAACTTTCAAAACAAAGATGAACAAAACTGGTTATTTTACAGCAGATTCTAGTTGGAAAAAAACAATTGCCGTATCAGGTGCCCCGATGAAGGTACCTGGTAGCTCCTGGCACAGCAGAGCTGCCGTCTCAAGGCATTAGACCCCACCAAAGATCCGAGAAACGCTGACCCGTGCCTTTTAAAAAAGCTCGCTTCAATTCTAATCTGGATAATTTGTACTAATTACCTTATGTGAACAATAACAGGCTGTCTCCTGCCTGCCACCTGCATTACGCCGGGCCTCTTCGGCTGTGAAATACGTGACGTTATGGAAGAAATCGCCCTTTTCCTGAAGCTTTGTCTGAGGTCAGCTTCTCATCTATTTTTCTCCATGAAACTTTAACAATCTTATTGTAAACACTCCATTTAAATTTAACCCCCTCTCTCTGTAGTTTCTACATGTAACACACATATATGCACTTTGGCTGATCCCGCTGACCCGACACCGCTCGTAACTGCACGAGAAAGCTGCACGGGAGGCTCTGGGTACGGCCAGCAGAGCCTGGGCAGCAACGCAGGGATAAACCAAAAATTTCTGGCTGGTATCTAAAGGCAGGAAAATTTTCCTAAATATATCAAGCACTCCAGAGCCATACTTATCAGAAATTTGGAATTTCGTTTTTTTTTCAAAGTTTAACGTGTTTTCAAGCATCGGGGAAAGGAATTTGCAGGCTCCACCTCACTGCCGTGAAGCTCAGTGAGTAATACAAGCACTCACACGAGCGCTTTGGCAGTTTTCCTCCAAACCCGGCTATGAAATCAGTTGCTTTACTCGAAATCCCAGGCCTTGTTTTCCGGTCTTTTGACTAATGACAATCTGTATCTGCTAGGCGACACAGCTACACGTGTCGCTGCCAGCCTGCTCTAAGAAGAACGATAAGGCGGCGGCATGATCCTATTAGCTCTGGTTGTGTTTGAGCTTGTTCCATTTAATCAGAAGGCTTTTGTTGTGGCAGCGTAAAGGATGTATTGTCACATAAAAGCACAACTCTGAAAACACAGGTGGGGACGCGTTTTGACATACAACTGTTAGCCATGCCCTCTGCTTGACTCTAGCGCAGCAAAAACAGACCAGGGGTTTTCAA
The DNA here is from genome assembly GCA_020745775.1 of Theristicus caerulescens. Classification (NCBI taxonomy): domain Eukaryota; kingdom Metazoa; phylum Chordata; class Aves; order Pelecaniformes; family Threskiornithidae; genus Theristicus; species Theristicus caerulescens. Next base: position 4,449,471 of record CM036565.1, on the reverse strand, counting down.
ATATTTGCAGCTTTACTGTGAAAAACAGCGTTGCTTGTTCAACACAGCATTAACTACCAATACTGTGATTGCTTTCAGAAAGCATTAGCAACCTTCTGGCTTTCCAGAAAAGGAAGAACCCAGCCGCCTTTAATCGTTGCTTCAAAACTGCCTGATTTTTCTCAAACAGGCGATTCCGGGGCAGCGCTCTGGCATTACCCAGTGCCCTCGATCAGGGGGCAGGACTTCAGGCGCTGTAAGTTATTTCCGCAGAAGCATATAACGCTCACCGTACATGACTAGGAAATAATCCTTAGCCGCGCAGCCAGTCACAGGCGCTGCTCCCTTCCTTTTGCCAGTTCTGAAACAGCAAAACGAAGCAAATCAGCAAGGCAGAGGTGACCCCAGGGGCTGTTGTGCCACTGCTGCTTCCTCCCCTCTCCCTGGGCCGCGCTTCAGGAACAGCCGCTCCAGCAAACCCAGAAGTGACAAACCGGACCCCGAGGCTGCTGACAACATTCGCCTCCCCATTCTGTGCTTTTCATTTCCATTTAGGTAGCACAAGCGGGTGTCAGGCGACTGCTAACGCATTGCTTTGTGTTTGGCAGCTCTCTTAATAGTCTGCCTCAGAGGTTTGCCAGCCAAAACAACGCTGAAATAATATTAAAGAGATCGTCAGGAAATTATAGCCACACTTCAGCCTAAACTAGCAGATTTGTAGCACAGACAGCTCAGTATCAGACCCTACGTGCAGCCCTGTTTTACGATATTAAACAAAACCAGCATTACCCATTCCAGAGTTCACCATTGCAGTGCAACCTGAGAGTAAATATTCTAATTAACCACATGCAGAGTACACCACCGGCTTGGCAGCATACGGTACTGAAATGCGTACGCATGCAGTAGTGACTGCAGCTGCAGGCTCACAAATGTCACTTTTTCATAGTGAAAACTCACCAAATTTCTCTTGATATTACACAAACAAAAGAAGTGGTTTAGAGGATCTGGAGTGATTTGTGTTTCCATGAAGAACCCGCCACTTGTACTCAAGAAATACTTACATTAAAGAAATAATCCCAAAGTCAAATACAAGAACCATAAAATACATCGTAAAAGTAGAAACATCCCTATAGATTTAGTGGGATTCAGTCACTGTCAACATAAAGGCACATCTCACTCCTTCCTTTAAGTTCTTTTAGCTGCACGCTGGCCATGAGATTCACCTCTGCCTCCTTGTCAATCTAACATAAACCTGGCTAGCAAATCTTTTATTTGTTACAGAATCATAGAATTGTTAAGGTTGGAAAAGACCCTTAGGATCATCAGGTCCAACCGTTAACCTACCACCACCAAGCCCACCACTAAACCATGTCCTCAAGCACTGCATCTACCTGTCTTTTAAATACCTCCAGGGATGGGGACTCAACCACTTCCCTGGGCAGCCTGTGCCAGGGCCTGACAGCCCTTTCAGTGAAGAAGTTTTTCCTAATATCCAACCTAACCCTGCCCTGGTGCAGCTTGAGGCCATTTCCTCTCATCCTGTCTCTTGTTACTGGGGTGAAGAGACCGACCCCCACCTCGCTACGGCCTCCTTTCAGGCAGTTGTAGAGAATGATAAAGTCTCCCCTCAGCCTCCTCTTCTCCAAACTAAACAACCCCAGCTCCCTCAGCTGCTCCTCATAAGACTTGTGCTCCAGACCCTTCACCAACCTCGTTGCCCTTCTCTGGACACGCTCCAGCACCTCGATGTCCTTCTTGGGGTGAGGGGCCCAAAACTGGACACAGGATTCGAGGTGCAGCCTCACCTCCACTTTGACTTGGGGTTACACACAGGAATGCTACAGCCAATTAGTGATTTGGAGAAATCACACAGAAATCAAACCTCTTTTAAAATACATAAGCCTGTTTTTTAACTAAAATAATTAAATTTTATTAACTATTATATCATTAGCTCCACGTAAATTAGCAGAAGGAGATGGTACTTTTAGTCACAAAAAGCTCTGGCATTATTTGTAAAAATATAATTAAACACGGATGTACCTGTCCTACATACGTACTGGGCGAAGGGCTCAGTTCTTTTCTACTTGGACTCTCGCTGATGCCACGTTGAACAGCTCTGATTTCTAGCAACGGAAGGAAACCTGCAAATCAAATGATTCCCCGTGATGGTTTTCAATTAGAATTTAAGAAAAAGGCTAGAAAACTAACCACGCTCTGTCAAACAGGGTACAAAATCTTTATTCACCAATAAGTTAAGTGTTCTTATAAATAGATGTTCTAGTCTTTTTGTACGCTGTACTGAGTATAAAGCTAAGCTTCAGTTATTCCTCAGACTCTGAGCCTTCTTCGTCCTGACTGATTTGGAAGTAGCGTAGTTCATACGTCTCCTTGTCAGAGGCAACGACACGAAGCCAGTCACGCAGGTTGTTCTTCTTGAGGTACTTCTTTGTGAGGTATTTTAGGTACCTTAAAAGCAGTAATTATACGTTAGAACCTTCTCACTTAACAACCCACACCGCCGTCTGCGCTCCACCCAATGCGTGGCCCTAGCAGGGCAACGCCACGCTAATTATATACAGAACTAAAAAATTAATATACATAACAGGTAATAAAAGTGTATTTTCATTCCAGATACGTCAGAATTTATTATTTGATGCTTTTTGACTACGTAGCACAATGCCAGTCACTCAGAAGCACTGAGGAGTGGTTCTAAACCGTGGTCTAACACAATAAATATTGGTGCACCTGTACCAGCAAATGAAGGGGGGATGCCGGGAAGGAACCCCACCTCTAAGCAGCGCACTCACCTGCTGCGCGCCCTAACGCACTGAGCAGTTTAAGGCTTCGCTTGACTTAAGGGGTTCTTTTCCAACAACGCGTATTGCGCACACAGACATTTTAATATAACCACTTAAGTAATGAAACAGCCGCCTGTGACGTGAATTCAGTATGGCTTTTAAAAGCATCTCTGTCCTTGATAGACTTCTAACAACCTACAAAAAGCATCTCTGTATTACTATGTTTACACTAGAGGAAGCATTAATCGGCAATCAAGTCCTGCGCTTTGAAAAGCAGTTTTTAAAAATATCTAATATTATAAATTTCTTTGAATTACATCTTTCACTAATATTTCTAAGTGCTACGAAGGCGACCTCCTCTGTACGTATCAGAAGTGCGTCAAGTTCAACATACGACTGCTCAAAATCCACTATCGCAAGTACAACAGAAGGAAACCTATGCCAACCTTTTAGAAAATTGCTTCTCGGATGTCACTGTGATCTTGTTCTTCAAACGTTCAATGTGAACGGTGTTGCCCAAGTTTCCAGTTTTCCCATTGACCTTAACCTTCTCCTTTAGGAACTGTTCCTGTTTCAACATTAAAGAAATAGAACACTAGGGAATGGCACCCTAGGTATGAACTAGGGAAGGGACCCTAGCCATAGAGCAATATTAAAAATCACCGTTTACTTATGTCCCGATAGCAAGTATTTACAATGCAGTACGATTTTACAGTGTGTAATTAAAAAAAACCACCCCCATGCTAAAAAAAGATTAAATTTAAAGTAGTTCTATTCATGGACAGGTATGAACCTATGTCTCTATACAAGACACCTGAACTGAAGAGACTTCCGAAAAGTGCTGATAATTTAGAGAACAGCTGTCGATTTTACTAGTTTAAAATGTAACTTTTCAGTTGTCATTCAGCTGTCGTACCATACTAAGGCTGTTGTTATGCTACACACGAGAAGTATGAGCAAAAGCACGACTTACAAAATTCCCAGAATCAAAGATTCCATCTTCCACAGGATGGGTCAAGTCAAGGCAAAACTTCCAGGTTGACTTTTTAGATTTTCTGTCCTTTTGCTAAAACACCAAAAAAACCCACCAAAACCCAACGTTAACATTAACGACCCACACCCGAAAAACACTGATTAGGGCGAAGGGGGACGCGGCAGAGGCCCAGGCCGACACCGCCTGGAGAGCGATGCTTACTGCAGCCAGCTCGGCTCGCCCAGGCCCAGGCCCAGGCCCAGGCCCCGGCCCCGGCCCCGGCCCAAGCCCCCGCCGCCCGCCACCCACTCGAGGCCCGCCGGTCCCCGGCTGCGGGAAGGCCGCCGGCTCCCCCGGCCCCCGCCTCGCCGCGGCCCTCGCCGCCCCCGCCCGCCGCCGCTCCCTCACCGGCGCCATGCTGCGGCCCGGCGCTCCCGCAGGAAGAAAGGGAGCCGCGTCGGCCACGCCGCGCTTTTATACCCCGGCCGTGACGCCATCACGCAAGCACGCGGGGCGGGGCGGCGTAGGCACGCCGGGAGGCGGGGCGAGCTGGCAGCGGCCATGTTGTCGCCAAGGCAGAAAGAGGCGGCACACGTTTTTAGCATGAATGAGTCACCTTTTTATTTAACTTTTATTTTCTGACTTTTTATTTCTGTTGGACAGGAAGGCAAGCGTTTCCTCTTGCTCTCGTACAAGGGGCAGGCCGCGCCGCTCTAGCGGTGAAGTGTTTCTGAGGGGGCTGGCTGGCAGCGGGGGAGCAAACACCTGGCAAGCAGATGTCCTGTCAGAGTTCCCTCCAGCCACCTCCCCCAAGCCTTACAGCCTCTCCAAGGGTCCCTGTAATCTTAACCAGCACCCAGCTCCCCACAGCACTGACATCTTTATTGTTTCTGGAGCAAAACACACGTTTACATCTTTCCCCACATCGTTCGCACGGTGTTAACACAACTTCCGAAACAGATACACGTTTGAACCGCGAGGAGGACCGCTGTTCCCGGCTCACACGAGTTACAGGGTTTGGTTTTTGCTATCATCAGTAAAACGAGTCATCGCCATCATTCCTCTCTCCCCTGCGTTTTGAAAGCCACACCGAACAAGTTATGCTTACAACATACAGCACAGAACAACTGAGAACAGGGGTTTTCTGCGATACAGCGCTACATAGCAAACATTTTGTTTTAAAGTTGACAAACCAAGTTTCTCTCAGATGCTGTAGGGCCAGGCTGCAGATGCTGGAGGGACTTCCGACGCTCCCGGCGTACCGCGCTGAACCGCCACCACGCTCCCACCACCACACCTCCAGGATCTACGCCTTCATTAACATTCTCAGTGTATAAGCGAGATACTCAAAATATCCTTAACAAGGTCTTTTTCTGTTTTTTCCTGAAGTTTAGTTCTACTGTAACAAACTACATTCTAGTTACTCAACCAAAAAAAAAGTGGGATTTATTGAATTTTGAATTCTGTGAGACTGACCTGCAGTAACCATAAGAGTTTGAACTGTCAACAAGTTTGACTTTACAGATTATGTAAAATTACCTGTGAAACTACAGACTGTGCACCATTTCTGGGTACATTGTGGATTAGAAAAACCTGCAAGAAGCTTGAAAGCAGTTACATTAAAACAATGAAATTCAGCTAACTTCTTAAAAAAAACAGCCCTGAGAACATGGCTCAACTAGCAAGAGCCTAGTTGAAAAACCACCATTATAAGCAAAAATTAGAAGGATCTATCGAAATCTTAAAGTATTATTTGCCAACATTTGAAGCAGGAAACACTGCAGTCTTTCCAATTCTGTAAGAATTCCGTAAGAGAATTCTGTAAGAGAAACTCAATGAATTGGAGCCATAAAAAAAATGCATTATCTGGAGTGGAAACACTTTTCTTCACCTCCTGGTTTTCACAGCCTTTACTCTAAGCAATTGCATCAGCTATTAGAAGTTTATCGTTTTCGGTTTTGACACAATTTAAGTGTTAAGACAGTACTACAGAACACATACATTGGTAAGATTTGTTTTAAAGTAAAGCTATGAAAGGAGAATTTCCCTAAGCATTTGGTTAGGGATCTTAAAAATACGCATCTATACGGACTATTGATCACAAAGAAAGTTTGTTGCAAACGACTCTGACAGTAAACTGAAACATCTTACTTTGGAAAAAATGCCTCAAATACATGTTCTAATTTAGAAGCAACTTTTAACCTTACTGAAACTTGGCGATTATGCTTAAGACTCATGCTTATGTATTACCTATGGGAAACTTCATGCATGACGAGCCAATGCTCTGCACTTCCATAGTGTTCGAAGTGCTTCACGAAAGACAACTAAGTATATAAGAACAAACCTATAATGAAGTACTTAATCATTGAAATCTTGCAGAACTGAAGGTTGCAATAGAAGGACATCCGTGTGTCCCAAGGAGGGCTCTTCCAGCAAGCTGGAGGTCATAAAACCTCTATCTTTAGATTGCTGTAGTACCTGAAAACTCCAGTCAGACCAGGACCCCGCCTGCAGGGACAGGACAGAAACCAGCCCTTGTCCCAGAGAGCTGACAGTCTTAGCGAATGCTGAGACTGCGGGCCAGTGGCATCAAATACCTGTCTTCCGACAAGGTCTTAAAGGACAGACAGGCACCTGAAAGCAGACTAAAGCACTACCAGAACAAGGACAAATCCAAGTCTTGTTGTTTTCAAGCGTATTAGAAGTATTCGTAATGCGGTGACAGCATTAGAACTCGCACTAGTTTGACATAGCAACCTATGACTTCCCTTTGACATCACACAGCTCAGCTTGCTGTCGAGACCATCATCAGTGCTTTCAGAGTCACCTCCCAAGCCAACAACGCCTGTCTCTCAGGTACCAGTCCGATGGAGAGGCAGAAGGGAGCACAGTGCGACTAGCCTGAACCGTTAAGCACGCGCTTCACAACTACTCCGAATGCATTTCCGTCTCTTGCACCTACAGCTTTTTTTAAAAAGCTGTTTTGCCATTTCGGTCAAGGTGCTATTTATAGAGTTCACCTGCAATGTGTATTGTGCTAGGCAAGAGCGAGTGGCAGCATCCTACTTCTGCCAGGTGTCCCAGGTAACTGTGCTTTATTACCAGAGTAGATTTATTGCTGTCTTTACCTTCGCTGTACTGCTCTCCCTCTCACGAGAAGTCTATGGAAAACGCGTGGGTTTGCCATCTACCTTAGACCTCCAAGATCGGCTGAGCGCTGCCACAGCACGTACACAAGGGCAGTTTGGGAGAGTTGCCATGAGCCCTTTGGCGACTAGAGGGTACATACTATTAAGTTGAAAACATTTGAAGCAGTTAACAGCAGCGTGAAGTCTGACTCTCGCTGCCAACAGAGTGTGAATTGCGCGTGCTGTCCAGGGCAGCGCGCTGCCTGTTTACGAGTTGTCCTCCATTAGCCAACAGCCACTGAAGCTTAAGGCAAGTTCCTGACACAATTTATCAACCGTGAGGAGAGGTCTGAGCCATGGACTAAGGAAGTTTCCCACTCATGAAGAGTCACCAAGTTTTAGAATTCAAAGTTGAACGCCTTAAACAGGAGCAGGCTAGTCATCCTTCTGTGACTAGTTCCGTGAAGCCTTGTGTTTGCCTGTTAAGCTACTAAATAGTTAGAGGCATGCATGCGTGTTTCAATGACTCAGAACTCCCTTGGAGAGGAGCTAGCTTTCATAACTGTGTAGCAATTTATTTACTTTTATAGTTAAGCCATGGTTGTTCAGTATTGTCTGTCAAGTCTATATTTTGAAAATACAATAGTTTTATTTTTTTTAAAAAGAATCACATGCATTTAGTTTAGGCTTAATGCTACAGTTTGTCCCACTTTTTGAAAAAGATGTGGTCCCTGTGCTACAAAAATATGGTCTGAACCTGAAGATTAAAACCTAAAGCTGGAAGCACTGCAACAGATTCCCATGGAGTTTGTCACCCTTTTATAGTTTAAGATAAATACAATAAAGGAAAGCAATTGAACTGCGTTTTTCTATTTTATTTTTCAAGTCTGACAAAGGCCTCGAGTGAAAGTCTATAGCTTTAACATCCATTCTCACCTTTGTGTCCCCTTGACCTATCTATATCTTACCTACCCAATATTCCAACTGCCTGCCTAAACCACAGGTAGGCTTTGACACCATTTTATCGTTACGATAAGCCAACAAGTTGGCAAAGAAGAATACAGAGGTAATACAGTTAAGTTGCACATGGCCACTGGGGCTTGGTCAAGCCAGCTGGCATTTTTGATCACTTGAGTTTCTTGGTCTAAAAGTTGCGATTGGCACCTACAGTTCTGCAAGAGTCCCAATCCACAAAATACTTAAGCTTTAAAAAAAAAAAAAAAAGGCTACTTTTATTGTCAGTTCTACCTAAACATGTCAAGAAAAATACTATTTGTGCTCTAGGTCACTTTATAATCCTAGATACCTACCAGCTTATCTAAAAGCCCCTGAATACTGTATTTTGTCTGTTCATACAGACAAACACTGTTTTGCTCAAGCAAATAAAAATATATCCACTAGTAACACCTGATTGGTTTCTTAGATCCATAGCTGAAACCCACAGGAATGTTAAAATAGTTACAATTAAGGAATTAAAATCTCAGTGATTTTGAAAACTGCCAGTTAGCCTGCAACACTAATCCAGAATCCAGCACAGCTTTTTAACAATTCAAAAAAGAAATGAGGTTGCTTGTGAAGGCCAGAGCTTTGGTGACAGTAAGAACCAAATTTATAGATCTGTGGTTTGTCCAGACCTGAGCAGCTGCCCGAGCCTGGTGATCCTCTTTATTTGCAAGGCTTTATGGCTACAGCACATTCTTCATTCATTGCACTTATGACGGATATCTGGAAGAAAAGACAGATAGGTGAGCTCCAACCCTCACCAGAGGAAGCGCTCCTAGAAGTTACAGACTTTCCCATTTTAATATCTATCCCATCTCTCTTGAGAAGAAAAAAGCTGAAGCTGGTAAAAATCAGAAGAATTTCCACAATATTTGCCCTTCCTGCTGATTTCTGCTGCCTTCTCTTTGCCACACTGCCTTGGCTGGCAGTTTGAGGTTCGTACAACACGGGAAGACGAACAAGCCCCTGCGACAGAGCCAACCGAGCACCTGGTGTGGCCCAGTACAGACTGCAGCCTGCAGGGCTACTTGCAGACGGGTTTGCTAACTTAGCAAATTAGACTGCCCAGACTGCATCACAAAACTCTACACTTGGTCCCGATTAAGAAAGCCTGGAGGCTCCAAGCCGCACCGTGCGGACAGCACTGTTGGGATTTATCTAGACATTTGAGAGACACCCGTATCACCTTACGGTCAACTGTGCCGTACCGAGTGCTCCAGTACAAAAGTCCTTCTACATCTCAAAGGACCAATTCCCGTGCTTCTAACCCGCTCTTCACGGAGAGATACAAACGGTCAATATCAGAATAAGACTTCTTTGTTGTATCATCAAGTGGAATTAACCATAACTCTACTTGTCTGCCCTCTATACTTACCTGCACATCTTCATTGGCATTGAATTTTCCTTCTATTTCTTTGCCAAGATCCCCTTCTGGCAACTTTAGATCCTCGCGAACTTCACCACTTTCTGTCAGCAGGGAGAGATACCCATCCTGAATACCTATCAGCTGCGAAGAGAAGTTCACTTTTAGGAAGTTCAACATCAGCAGTCGCTAGTAGGCAGTAGCTGAAGATAAGAAGAAGGCAGCAAACTCTCCCCATTACATTCATTCTTAAGCACTGTGTTTGTAATAGTTAAGAACCTAATTTAAGTCCATTTTTAACAACAATTTAGAGGGCTGAGAGTTAGGGCAACTGCAGCAAAAGCCAGCCTGCTATCAAGAACCACCAGAACCCTGCTGGTTACTTCCTAGCATGTGGGGCACTGCAAAACCCATCCTTGTGATTTAGAAAATGTACTGCTTCCTGGTCACTGCTTCGGCTTGTTACATCTCTGAATTAGAAACAATAACCAGAATGGTGTTCACTGACCAGCACTGCTTTTATCAAGTGTACAAAGCACACAACGGTCGAACCGTACACTTCTATACCTTCATTTGTACAATGAGGTACTATCATTTATATTAAAGGCTAATGAATAAATTAGGGAACATCCACCAAGCTCCGGACCACTTTCATAACGCTGTTTTCAGCCTAACCGAAAGCCTGAGCTAAGGGGAACAGCTCTCTTGACAGAGCAGGTTAGGGAACTTGGAACGCGTTAACAGCAAACCTAAAAGGCAGCCCTAACAAGTCTGATAAACAGCAAGAATTTCAGTAGCAATAAGGACCCAAGAACACAAGAGAAAGATCACCAAGATAACATTAAGAATCTCTTGGAAGGTCTGAGCCCTAAGACAGGCTAGTCACACTTCATTCGAACAGCATCAGCTGTCCTGAAGAGTTGCCAGGACTCTGAACTTTGGCTTTGTCAAGCAATTGCAGCTTTCCAGCTGATGTGGATGTAGCAGTTCCTGACCAGAACTGTGCCCAAGACAATGGGAAGACAGCCGACACGTTACAACTCGGAACCGGAGTTGTGCTCACCTGCTTTTAAGCACTTGCTATCCGTATCACAGAAGGCATTACAGAAGTTAGAGCAGCCTGACAAGTTCCCTCCGTACGTATATTTCAGAGCAGAGCTCAGGAGCACCAAAATTACTTGAGATCAACTAAAGCCAGCTTCTACGCAAGGAGCAGAAAGCACTGTAGCAAGTTAGAACTGGCATCAAATGCAGTTTAAGACTGTCTTGTTGATTCATCTACCCTGTGTAAGGGTGAAATTATAAATGGCAATGTAGGCTTAGATTCAAATTTACCTGAAGTGAAATCTGGATTGTCCTTTAACTAATAATAACTTGCAGCAGGGATAATCTCCCTTCAGATTCTAAAGGATGCCAGTATCATAAAGAATAAAGAAGTGACCTTACAACATGAGCTAGAAAAACCAGGGTTCTGAATTATGTCTATTACCTGTCATTTCTAAAGACTGCTACTACAACCTGAGGTTGTTAGTACAGTAAGCAGCTCTCCATCAGTGAGCTCCGACAGTTTTAACAATTCAGTAAATGCTATGAGTTCAGCAATGTCATGTCTAGACAGGCAAGTTCCATTAATTCTGACAACAGTACTTTATTAATGGAGAGGCAAGTTTGGGGATGAAGAGAGTTTACGTGTGGTATTTGGAGTATAAAGCCTCTTAATGTGTGGGAGGACACAATGACTTAACTCACCTGGTAATCATTCCTCTTGATATTTGGAACATCCATGTTATGAGTTGAAGGGCAAATATCTTCATATTTTTTACCAGTGAAGATATCAATACCAACCAAGTGGACCTAGAAGACAAGAAAAATAACATCAGTTACTGTGGGTCCTAGAGAAGCAAGACGCCATTGCCATCGGTATTGCTGGTTCCACGCAGTTTTCTCAGAGATCCCTGCAATACCAGATTCTGCCTAGACCCTTTGCTGGCGGTATGAAAGCGACCCAAGCGCCGAGAGAAGGCCTCTCGCCCTTTCACAGCATGCTATAGAAACACTACATGAGAACGAAGACCAGCCGCTGTTATCTTCTGTAGCCTTCTGTAGTTTTACAGCAGCAAGCTAGAGCTCAGAGTATGCAGCGGTTAAGAAAACATTTACTTCAAGTTCTAGCTGTTCTGAGAAACACAACAGTGTTGGTGACAACGTGAAGGTTAAGGGGAAAAGAAGAGGTGGTCATGCACAGAGGCGAAAGCAGCTCCCACCTCTCTTTATGCTAGCAGCAGCTGTCCGCTGCAGCTAGCGCTTGGATTACCGGTTCATAGCCTGCTCTTCTCAGGTCCTTTCACTCTCACAACTGTTTCAGTATTTAGGAAAACTGATCTGCCTAATAAAGCAAGCCATAAAAAGAGCAAGGGGACAGAGAAAGGAAAAAACTGCCAAGGGCGTGGTATACTCTAGTTTTGACAAATCCTAATACTTTACCCACCTACATGTATCATACAAGGTTGCGGAAACTTACAAGTCTAATTAGTCCATGCTTGTAGCAGATCTGTCTCTAACACACCCACCATAAAGTGCTGTCAAATGAATGAAGTCTAGCTTTGGTCCAAGCTCTGGACAGCTGCATAAGCCAACTGCTTAGGCAGCAGGGCTGCAGCCTCAGACAGCAGCCTGAGAATGTCCCTGCTGGGACGCAGGAGGGGGAAGGTACTCCTCGCTCAGTGCTGAAAAAAAGGAAAGCAGCAGCGAGGCAAGCCAGCAAAAGAGGGCCAGAGCAGGCCCGGAGAGGTAACGGCTGCCCGCTGAGCTCTCCCGGATTATGTAAAAGAACACGGGCACTGCTAGGAAGCGCCTGAGTCAAGCAGGGCGAGAGTTACGGTTCTCTAGCACCGGCAGCCACAAAAGGGCTTCGGTGGGTAGCGACGGCACAATCCAACCACGCCCTGGTGACTTCACCAGCCCCCCTTCCAGAACTTACTCTGCCCCCACTACAGAAACAGGTTCTATCACTATCAGCCTTAAAGCTTTTTAACGAGTTAGGAGAAAAAAACCAACCAAACAACAAAAAAAAAACCAAAAAAACCCCAACACCCTGTCCTTAATCCTCCTTTACATTACTGGAAACCCTTGAGCAAACTCTGGAGTGCAGAGACACGGGAGATGCTGCTGTGAGAAGACCGAAAGCAGGACGCAGAACGCTCTGCCAAACGAAACGCTGCAGCCTTCCCTCTCGCCAGCCTTTCCCCCCCCCCTCGCCCGGCCTTTTCCCCCCCTCCCTCCTCGCCCGGCCCTTTCCCCCCCTCCCACCTCGCCCGGCCCTTTCACCCCCCCACCTCGCCCGGCCTTCCCCCCCTCCTCGCCCGGCCTTCCCCCCCCTCCTCGCCCGCCTTTTCCCCCCCTCCTCGCCCGGCCTTTCCCCCCCCTCCTCGCCCGGCCTTCCCCCCCCCCTCGCCCGGCCTCTCCCCCCCCTCCTCGCCAGCCTTCCCCCCCCCTCGCCCGGCCTCTCCCCCCCCGCCAGCCGGCAGCGGTGCCGCCGGGAGGCCCGGCAGCCGCAGGAGCCCACGCTGAGCGGGGCTTTCGGAGCCCGCCCCGGGCCGCTCACCTTGGCGTGGCCGTGCTTGCCCGTCTTGGAGGTGGACATCTCCACGATCTTGCAGGGGCGGCCCTTGAGCACCACGAAGCCGTTCTTCCGCAGGGCCGAGCACTGCATGGGGTAGGTGGAGGAGGCGCCGGCATCGCCCGTGGTGAAGTCGAGCTCGTCGGCCATGGCGCTGGGGGAGGCGGCGGGGGGGGGGGAGGCTGCAGGCAAGCGAGAGAGCGTCGGCTCGCAGCCCCGCCGGCGGGAAGGGCCGGGGGGACCCAGCCACCCCTCGCCGGCGGGGGCAGCGCGATGGCGGCGCCCCGGGGCGGGCCCGCCTCGCTCCGCCACACGTGCCCGGCGGCGGGCGGGGAGCCGCCACGTGCCGCCGCCCGCCCCCGGGGCTGCCTTTCACCCTCCCCCCCCCCCCCCCGTCCCGGTGCCCGGTGTCCGGTGCCCCCTCACCTTGCGAGGGCGGTCGGGGAGCCGGGGCGGGGGCACGGCGGGGCACGGCGCCGCGCACACGCGCCCGACCACTGCGGCGGGAAGGGGCGGGGGGGGGGAGGTGGCGGGGAGCGCGCGCACCGCGCCACGCCCCGCCACGCCCTCCCGCTTCCGCCGCCCGCCGCGCCCATTGGCCCGCGGCTCCCCCCGCTCCCCCCGCCCGCCGGTCACGTGCCGGGGGCGCCTCCCGCCCGCCCCCACCCCGGCGCCTACGGAGCGCGGTTGGGCTCAGCGCGGCCTCGCGCCGATCGCGCGGCGCCGGCGCCATCGCTACCGAGGCAACCCCTCACCCCCCGCCGCCATCTTGGCGCCTCTGCCCGCCGCTCCCTCAGCAGGGCGCTCAGCCGCCTTCCCGGCCTACAAAACATTTTTTTTTTTTCAACGAATCGGAAAAGAAATGGGTGTCCCCAAGGCCTGGCGGGATGCGGCTTCCCTGTGGGATGTGGTTAACTGTCAACACAGAGCTCGTTTTTCCGCTTAACGTTTCCCCTGTCAGAATAATCAGAAGCAAGAGCATTTTTGCAAGCGCACAGTAATCAGTCAAAAGGGCCTGAAGCTGCCTGGAAGCCGTGTGAAAGCTTGGTTTCATTAACAGACATGAGACTTAGCTGGCTCCATGCCTTACCCCATACCCGCGTCGGTACGGCGCGGCCTGAGGAGAGGGCTGTGAGGGGGAACGCAGCCGCCAGCCCAGGCAGGTGGATCCTGAGCAAAATGAGCCCAAATGCGTATTTTTGTTAAAACTCCCCGAGTCCTATGCCATAATACCTTCAGCTCTTTGACCGAATTCACCCAAAGACCATTCTGTGGAGCTGCCAGCGGAGCCCGGCGCCGCGCCGATCGCCTACTTTAAACACCAGACAAACAGAAAAACGCAGAAATTTGGAGGCGTGTGCGGCAGCGTTGCCAGAGCTGGCCTCTGCCATCAGCACCGGGGGCCGCAGTGTGCCGTCCTGTGCTTTCTGCCCCAAGTTTATTGTCTCTGTTCTAATGGGGTGGCAACAGGAGTGGGTTTTAAAGACACATTTTTCAATGGTTCCTAAGGGATCTTTTATTTAATTCACGTTAATCTGTGTGATCTGCTTGCCTGTGGTCCTGCCCTTGGTTGCATAGATCCCACTCCAAATTGTACAGCGTGTACCCAAGGACATAGGTTTGGCTTTCACTTACACGGGGCCCCTTTATAACGCCCCAGCAGATCGAGACCGCGGCTCTCTTCTCTTACCGGGGTTTGGTGGATGCCGCCTCACCCAGCCCGCTCCGGAGATGATACGCATTACCCTGGGGAACTGCCTGTTTTTCTTCTGTCTCAGTTGATAATCAGGGTCTGGGGCATTCTGTTAAGTGTTTTTACATGTGCAGTGTGTGTTTGTTTACCTGCGAGTGTATGCCTAGTTGCACGTGCTCCAGGGCTTTTTTTCTTTTCATAAAATACTTTGTGAGAGATCTACCAACTGTTCCAAGCCCAAACCAGGGCAGCCTGGCGCTAAGCGCTAATGATAATTTCTTTTCTCAAGTATCAGATTACAAGTTTGGTTGATTTTCCACAATTAACAGACTCATTTTGGATGACTTGGGAGATCTTCTGTACTAAACCAAGTCTTTTTGCTGAAGTGCAGCTGTAGATGATATTTATTTTTGAGACACACAATAAATATTCCAAGGCAGCCTTTATCAGAGATTCAATTAAAAAAATGGAACTCAGCTCCATCAGTCATTGCTCGCAGGCATCGTTCCTTTGTCTGGATCAATGTTTATTTTCTAAAATGTCTTTCTGGATGGCACTAATGTGATTATCCCACTTTTCTATTCAACAATAGCAATTTGATTTCAAAGCATATTTGTAAATACCACGGCCTTTCACGTGTAAATGTATTTCCTTTTGTGCATGTGTGTAGAGCATTGTGCAGCTGGATCACACACACGTCTCTTCTTTCGAGTGGACTCAGTACGCTATCAAGCTCCAGCTGCTTGCCTGCTGCATCGCTGCCTTCTGGGAGCAAGCTCTCTGGGGAATATCAAGGAGGGCAGCCATGTCCTGGGAGATCCAGGGGTGGTGGCTTGGCTGCTTGGGGGACAGAAGAGGGTGCTGGAGGAAAGCCCTGCGGGCTAGCTGAGAGAGGGCCCGTCGCAGAGCAGCGGGGAGCAGCTTACCCGGCCTTGCTCCCCTCAGCGCTGGGAGAGCACCATGGGAAAGCACAGAATCACAGAATGCTTTGGGATGGAAGGCCCATCCAGTCCATTCCCCCTGCCATGGGCAGGGACATCTCCAACCAGATCAGGTTGCTCAGAGCCCCGTCCAGCCTGGCCTTGAGTGTTTCCAAGGATGGGGCATCGACCACCTCTCTGAGCAACCCCTTCCAGTGTTTCACCACCCTCATTGTAAAAAATTTCTTCCTTATCTAGTCTGAATCTCCCCTCTTTTAGTTTAAAACCATTACCCCTTGTCCTATCGCTATTGGCCCTGCTAAAAAGTCTGTCCCCATCTTTCTTACAAGGCTGCTTTAAGTACTGAAAAGCCACAATGAGGTCTCCCCGCAGCCTTCTCTTCCCCAGGCTGAGCACCCCCAGCTCTCCCAGCCTGTCCTCATAGGAGAGGTGCTCCATCCCTCTGACCATTGCTGTGGCCTCCTCTGGCCCCGCTCCAACAGCTCCCTGTCCTTCCCGTGCTGAGGACCCCCGAGCTGGACGCAGGGCTCCAGGGGGGTCTCCCCCGAGCGGAGCAGAGGGGCAGAATCCCCTCCCTCGCCCCGCTGGCCACGCTGCGGGGGATGCGGCCCAGGAGACGGGTGGCTTTCTGGGCTGCGAGAGCACATTGCCGGCTCACGGCCAGCTTTTCGTCTATCAGCACCCCCAAGTCCTTCTCCTCAGGGCTGCTCTCCATCCCTCCATCCCCCAGCCTGTGCTGATACTGGGGGTTGCCCCGACCCAGGGGCAGGACCCTGCACTTGGCCTTGTTGAACCTCATGAGGCTCACACGGTGCCACCTCTCCAGCCTGCCCTGGTCCCTCTGGATGCCATCCCGTCCCTCAGGATGGGACAGAGGGAAGGCATGAAAGGACGAAAGCAGAGGGAGGCTCATTCAGCAAGGTCACAAGATTAGAAATAACGGGTCATGAGCAAAGCAGTGTAAACAGCCCTACTCCAACTTGAGCAAGCGTCTCTCAACTGCTGAGCTGTCTTACCTGGGATCCCACCAACGCGTCCTGACGGCTGGGGGTGAGGGTTCACGCTGGCTTCTGGGCGCAGCCTCGAGCAGGAGGGCATGAGAGAGGCTGGGGACCAGTGATCCCTACCTCCACGGGACAGTGCTGTGCTCGGCAGACCCTCTGAGCTCCTACGTACAATCTCTCTGTGTAGTGTGAACCCAACTAAAGAACCTCTGCAGCGACCTTGCCGGAGGCACCCTGCTCTGCTCCAGGCACGGCTTTAATCCTGCCGTTCACCTTCTGCTTCCTACGAAGAACGAATGCAGTGCCAGTGACTCACCTTGCATTTGCATTGGCCTTGAGAATGGGATTCTGGGATGCTTCCTGCAATTATTAGGGGCTGCATGCCCTGGGACATCTACAAAACTACCGCAGTACTGCCTCTGCCTGCTCCGTCGTCACCCTTACCTTTCCGATGGTCCACACAACCGCCCAGCCGGACAAACGTGGTCGGATGAGGTGTGTGCAGACAGCCGCGCTGTCTGAATTACCCAGGGAATTACCCTGGGCACACGCTGGAGGTCAGAGGCAAGCGGTGACAGCGCGGGGACATTGAGGTAGCGGGAACCACCTCTGGCTCCCACTAGGAAGAGGGAAAGCAGGTAGTAACTCCGGCTGTTCCCTCCTCCCGGGGCTGCGACAGTGCTAAACCAGCGATATCCCACCCGTGACCGGGGGGCCCTGGTGCTTTTCATAGTCACGAGAGCTGCTCTCTCTCCTGAACAGGGGGGCAAAACCACCAGGCACTGCCCAAGCCTCGGGTCTGCAGTTGTATCTACAGCCCACAACATTTAAGGACCGCTGACCTACAGCCAGGATTTATCGCCACCCTGCTGGGGAGGAGATTCCTCCCCTTTCAGCACAGCTATTCAGGCCGTGCCTCTGGGTAAAATTTGCCAGCGTTGCTTCAGGATTTAGTGAAACACTTGAGCGTAGGCTCAGTTAGACTAAATCTCACGCTTACATGTGCTGCTGGATCCAGACCTGATGTTCTGCCTTGTAATTCCTCAGGTCTCATAGATCTCGGTGAAAGATGAGGACATTGAGCACCTCGGAAAATGCATCGTACCTCAAAGGCTTGGCCCCTGCAGATGTAGTACTCGCTTCAGCTTCATCCTCATCAGCTGTTTGACTCGGGAGATGGAGGGTAGCGCTTCTCCGTGATGAACAACAAGTTGAAGTGAGGCAGAAGAATCTGTGATAAATTAGTGTGGAAAGTGTTAATGGGGCCAAACATCCTGAGTTTATTGGATTAGGCAAGTCAAACTAATTTTAAAATTATGCCTAGAGAGTGGGAAACTAGATATCGTTAGCCATTTATCTGACACACCAGAAAAGTCTTAATGGCTGTCATCTCAGCACATTAGGAAAACACTCTCAAGGCTCTTGCTGACAAGATGCTTTCTCAGGGATTATTAATTATATTGCATTATTAGCCAGCCACAGTATGGGAACATATTTCGCATGTTAACTAAAGTGCAACGACCATTTAGCTAATAAATATGACCTGGTCTTTTAAATTTTCTTAATGATTAGCAACTTAGTAAAACTGTAACGCTGAGAGATAAAAACAATGATTCAACAATCTGTCTCAAGAACAGGTTTTAACTGGAACTTGCCTGTAGCAAGGACAGATAAAGTGCGCCGTCTTAATTACCCGCCTGATGCGACGACGCAAAAGTAAACACATCTGCAGATGTAACCAACTCGTATGACCCCCCTCCTCTGTCGTCATACGTGGTAAAAGTGCACTTGTCATAGTTCAGCCCAGCGTATCGGCTTAATCGGTCCGCCGCAGCCCTGGTGAGGACAAGGGTTGCTGCAGCCTTCAGCCGCGCCGAGCTCCGCACATCCTGACCCAGGCTGCAGCCAGCGCCGCTGCAACCGTTAGCAGAATCGACGTGAAGCATCCCAGGATGAGCAAAGCATCATCTCCAGGGGAATATGCAAAGAAATGAAATGATAATAGTAAAATGCGCGAGGGCACGTTGTCCAGTTGTGTCAAAGAGGGTCCCCAGTGGGAGGTCCCAACCTGGAAGGAGAAGACTGACTTCCCTTATACGCAGCAGCTGCTGCAAGGAAGCACAACCTGAAACTCGGCACCGACCCATTTTACTTAAGTGCCTCTGAATCCCCAGGCATGAGGGATGTAGCTATGGGTAATGGTAATGTTGTGGGCTTTGTGAAAATAACGTAGGTGCTGCACTACAGTAATCGGATCAGGCTTTCTGTTATCATTCACCCAGTAACGCACAGCAAAACAAAGACGGGCTGCTCAGTGTTGCTAAATAAATGACCCCTCGCTGCGGAGTTACTGGCAGTGTCACTGACTGATGCCCCTCAGGCATTAGGACAAAGCTCAGCAGAGGTTCAGCAAAGCCGTTTTGGACAGCCTTTCTCGTGTTAAACCACCAGTACAGCCATTGTGCGGCTGTAGCTCGAGCCGCTCTGTTTGTACGGACTAGCCAGCTCACAAGCACCGAGCGGGGATGTCCGGGACCTGGTGCCAGCACCCTCCCTGCCACCCAGCCTCTGCTGTCCCATCCTCCCGTTCCTGGAGGGAACCCAGCCTAGCTCTGCCCTCAGAGCAGGGGCAAATCTGCTTTGAACCCCATCTCTCCTATCATGCCTAGAGAGGCCCCAGCACCAAGTTTTAAGCTGCAGCAGTGTGCGTGCAAGCAGAGGTGTGCTTTACATGGGCTTTTACAGGTGGGTGGTGGGGATGGCTGGGGACACCTCCAGCGAGGGTTCATCCCGACGCAGAGCCAGCTCCCACCGGCTCCAGGGCTGCCTCCCAACCCCGAAGTCTCATCTCTGGACCATCCATTTCAAAGGGATTTAGCTGAGGGCTTGAACAGCAATTACCACCCATGGAGCAAATGTGTCCTGCCAGGAAAATACCTCCCATCTGGAGCTGGACATATGTCTGAGATGTACAGAGGGAAAAGAAAACCAACAGCGCAAGCCAACACATGCCATAGATGTTGTTCATTGTCACTTTTATGTAACAGACATAGATCACATTGCTGAAAGCAAGAACCCATCTCTTTTTTTTTCCCTTTTTTTACATTCAGACGACCCATTATAATATTTAACTAACTGCAGTAGACACCACGGAGATCTTCTGAGCCTGCCGTCCCACCTAGTCTCACCCGGGGAGACCCGTTTGCAGCAGACAGACTGATGGTTCGACCCAGAGCCTGCGCCCCAGCTCTGCTGCTCTCTTCTGTGCACCGCAACCAGGGCCCTGGTTCCCACATGCCCCATGTCAGTCCCAGGTCCCCACCGCTGTAGCACAACAGCATTGACCCAGTTCTCCTCTGGTTAAATCCCAGCAGTCACTCCAGGAAAGCTTTGGTGCAATCTTATTGCTTCAGTGCACATACCGGAGCCAGACGCTTGTCCTGGTGGACCTCGTGGCTACACTTCCAGTCACTTGGAAGGGACCAGAAGTTGCTTTAAGGTCTTAATACCAAGAGAGTAAAGTCTACAAAGGAAAGAAGTTCAGGCACATGGAAAGGAGCATGAACCTTCCCTAAAACCAAACCCATGTCAGCAGCCCATGATCCTCCTTGGCCCATCTATTCTCATGCTTTTCATTATGCTTGATCCTCTGTTACATTATGGTCACTGTCTCACTGCAGCCGCGATGAGCTCGCAGTGACCGAGCAATGCTGGTGTTTCATCTCTAAATAAATAATGGGTTTCTATCCTGAGAAAGTCGCTAGAAAGTAACCTGGTATCACAACAAGGAACATGCAAATCTTAAAAGTCAAGCAAACAGAGAGCAGGTTTTTACAATGATTCCAACGTATCCCCCCAAAAAGGAAGAGAAATCCTTGCAGTTTGATTTTGTCACATAGAAGTATCTCCTAAAGAAGCAAAACGGGCACAAACACCACAAACAACACAACCTCCTGCTTGCGTACTATCTTGGCTGAAGCACATCCAGCCAGCAAAACCTAAGTGGTGCAAAGTGAGGGTTGGATCAGTGGGGCACCTTCCAGTTAATGCTGCAATACCCATTTCCCCTTTGGGTTGCCATCACTTGTTACGGTACGGGCAGCCCGAGGCCTCGGCTGAAGCTGGAGCCCGTGGGTCTAAGCATTGTACAAACGGAAGGGAAGGCAAACGCAGAGGGTGGGGAAGGTGGAGCAGCGAGGGGAGGTGACCCGGCGATGGTCACACCATGGGAGGGATGGCAGCAGGACTCGAGTCTCCTGACCTGGGGGCCAGGAGTGCCCGGGCCCGTTGTGTGGTCAATGATGTGCCGTGTCTTGTGCTGCAGCAGGGATAAAGGAGGGAGGGGAGGCTTCCTAGGAGGAAAGAGGAGGCAAATAGTCTGGCTAAAACACAAGAAAAAAAATACACATCAGCCCAGCCAGACTTTCTAAGATTCTCCTAAAAAATGTTGTGACTTGAGAAATCCTTATGAGATTGGACAGCATTTCCACAACGCACGGATAGCAAAGCAAGCGAGGTGCATCTCAACCAATTCAGGTGGGATCCACCTTCTTCCTCCGCACAGGCAAGAGGAAGGGGGAGTTTGCCCAGTCTGGTTTCCTTAGCGCCTCGGGCGATCAGTGCTGTGTGCTGGTGGCACAGCTGCACTAGCAGCTGGTTTCTCAAGGCAGAAGGAAGCAGCAAGCATGGGACAAAAAGGTGAAAACGTGAGGCTACACCATCAGGCGACCCCTCTTCATTCCAGCTGAGTGATGACCCTGCTCAATGTAATGCTTTGCCAGCTAGTAAGATCATCATCCCACCGGGCTCTTCCAGTGGGGCTTGGAGACACACACGTAACGTATTCCGCCCATCCTTTCCCTGGCTCTCCCTGCAGCCCAGTTGTACCAAGTATTTCAGAGTAAAATGACAGGTTAGCACCTGCGGCTCGGAGGTGTGAGCCGCAGCAGCCAGAAGGCACCCAACAGATGGGTCCTCCCCGTCTGCCAGCTGCAAGGTTTTTGTGAAATGAGACTTTTGCCCAATGTTCTTCCCACGGCACCTGAAGGAGGTCTATGCTCAGTCCCTCCTTTCCGGGTGTGTGGCCATGTCTATGCCTTCTCGCTGCTTTGCAGGTCTTCCAGCTCAGTCATGGCTTTGGCCAGGAACTTCTTGCGGCGGAACACAGCTGCGATCTCCTCAAAGGACTTTCCTTTTGTCTCCGGTACTTTGAGGTACGCAAACAGAAAGAAGACAAGAAGCAGAGCCGCGAAGATCACAAACACGTATGGTCCACACAGATCCTGCAGTGGGGGAAGCGAGAACAGGGAACACCACCATCAGCACCACAGCGATGCCTTCCCCTTCCAGCCCTGGGTGGCTGGGGTGCCCAGCAGGGCTTGGAGATGGAGATCTGGGAGGCATGTGCACGTCCCACTGAGCTGCTTCGGGAGCCCAGCAGTGGAGTCGTGCCAGTCATTTATTTGTACGGTTTTAGAGGGATTTCTTACCGCTATGTACTGGAAACACATTCCCACAATGAAGTTGCAGGCCCAGTTGCAGAAGCCGGCGACGGCGATGGCGGCGGGGCGCGGGCCTTGGCTGAACAGTTCGGCTACGATGAACCAGGGGATGGGCCCGGGCCCAACTTCAAAGAAGATGACGAAGAGGAAGATGGCCACCATGCTGACATAGCTCATCCAGGCAAACTGGCTCTGCAAGAGGGTGTGCTCAGCGTTACAGTCTCAACATGACTCTCATTAATTATCACTAATTATTTTAATTAGGCTTCTTTTTCAGAAATTTCTTTCTATTCAGACAAGTGGGGACTGGACACACATAATTAGAGCTCTAAACTCTTGTGCCCGGTGCTGGCTGGGCCTGTGGTGCCAGTGTTGCCGCTGGCAGAGGGATGTTGGCGCTCGCAGCTATCAGCTCAGCTGTACCTTCGAGCCCTCTCCTTGCCTGCAGCCTGGCCAGGAAGAGGCAAAATGGTGTTGTCTCTAATAACCAGAGTGTTCAGTAAAGGGGGGCACCCCGTATTTGCTTTTACATCTTGACAGGAGCTTGCACCAGTGGTTTGGACTGACTTTGATGGGGGCTGGCTCCATCCTCTGCCTGTTCTGCCCCATGTCTCACAGCCCGACCCCTCTCCTGGGTGTTGGGAGGAATGATTTGTCCCTTTTTCTATGGCAAGATGCTAGTCTAGCATCCCTCCCTCAAGCCAGGGAGACGCAGGTTGAGGGTTTAGAGCGCACAGTGCTTGCACATGGAGATGTGGCCTGGGTTTTCTCAGCAGCCATAGTATGATACTGTGGGAATAGCACAGTTGCTGTGTAAGGAGCTGAGGTTGTCAGCGGGCTCAGGGAGGGGACAGGGGACACCCGTCCTTTCTAGCAGCATTGGGGTATCTCAGGGGCCAAAGAGCGCAACATCCTCAGGCACTGCTGTAACCAGAGACGGCTCCAGCTATGGCCACTGTGAACCGTCCCTTCTAAGGACTAATGTTTTCTGAACAACTTTGAGATGAAAATGCAAAGAATTCACTTTAACAGGTGGTTTGTCTTCTCTTGTTTGCAAACCATGGAGAAAAAATAGAGAGAAATCCTTACCAGGAGCGCAAGTCCAACCGTCATGGCCACGGCGCTTATTAACATGCCCATCAAACCAGCCAGGAACAGGGACCGCCTGCCCGCCTTCTCCACCAGAAAGACCTGCAGAAACACGTGCAGCAGCTCAGGCTCCAGCACCGCCACTCTCAGGAGGTTCGATCAGGTCTGTTAGCAATGAGCAGCCTGTTACCGCTACCACACCGCACTCCTGCCCTTTTAGCTCTTGTGGTAGAGCTTTATGTGCTGGTTTCCAAGTGTCAGAAACTCTGCCGGTGGCTGTTAGGGAGCCAGACTGAACAGTTGCCCTGCAAGGGCAAGACAAACCCATGTATACTCGGAGCTCGTGCTTCCAAGCTCTCAGGACTTCCCACCTCTCCTACACATGTATTGCTGACTATGGACTTTTTTTTCCTCTCTCTTTTTTTTCGGGAAGAATAAACCTACTAGGTCTGCATTAGTTTGGAAGTAGCCTTCAAAATGTAGCATGATTCAAATCACATCACCTTGCCTATCCTAGGGCAGGGATAGTTGTGTAGCAGCTGGAACCAGGATTTTTCCTTCAGTGGCTCCCAGATTCCTTTTGCTTCCCTGATAGCCCCAAGGCTTAGCTTGCTCCTTCCCAACTCCTCTTGGTGGACTCCAGTCATCTCAGCCAGCTTTCAAGATCTAAGTCTGTACTAATCACTTCACCCATGGGGAGATGTAGGTAACTCCAGAGGACAGTACATCTGGCCTCCCCAAAGAGCTCTAGCTCCGGCCTCTGAGGCTGCCTGCTCCTTCCCCTCTGCTTGAAAGGACACCTTTGGCCATCAGCTCAGCCTTTCCTGCCATTCCAGCAAATGATTTATGCTTCCAGGAGACCACCTCTTTTGCTGGAGGCAGTTCATCCTGCTAACTCGTGAAGTTGCAGAGGGTGAGCCTCTGCGCTCCCTTCTCCCCTTGCCAAGGTCCACCTGGCTGTCAGCGCTTCTGCCTTTCGATCGGAGTCTGTCATTTATTGACAAACGCAGGTAATTTTTAAGTGCTCATGGCCAAAAGAAGCAAAGAGCAAATGCCCCAGGCTGCAAGTACCACAGCCCTGGGGCAGAGATTGAACTGCCGGAGACCTGCCAAGCTGGAGAAGGACCTCTTCCAGCCACACACCTCCGTGCCTCATTTCACAATAAACATCATGGTTTCTCCTCTGTGTGGGATCTGTGATGGACTTCCTCTAAAGCAGGTTCACCCCAAGACCTCCTGCCTCATGCACACTGGACTAAGATCTCTTAGAGCTGTGTATTTCTACCTTGCTAGTCCTGCTTCATGGTGGGCAAAAGTCCTTTGCTCCCTAAGTCTCTCTAGAGATGTGAGGAAAATGGGCTTGGCATTTCCTGATCTTCTTCTATTAATGGCCACATTAAAAAAATAATTGCCTGCTGATTGGAACTGTGTTAATACTCTCAGGAAAGAGACGGATGGAGGGAAAGGCTGTGAAAATGGATCCACCCTTTTATTGCTACGGCGCACTGCATAAATATGAGGAGGGTAGGTGCTAGATTACTTTTATTACTGTGGAACAGCCTTTGGATATCACTCATGCAGGTGCTATGTACATATATAAAACAATTTGAAAGATAACAGGTAAGAGGGAGATTGTGAGCTGCTGGTTTCCCCGTTGCAACCGCGGTCCCCTCCCTGCTCCCTCAGGGGAATAGGACCTGCAGAATTTCAGTCTCGGAGGCAACTTTTATTCTGGGGGAGATGCTGAGCTACCAGAGCTTCCCTGAACACGGTGGTGCAGTATTCACTCCTGAGGCATTTAGCAGTGCTGTTTGACAGCAACAGGTTGTATTTCAAGGCTTGATTTTTCAAATGAGACTTGCCCAGGGAATGATTTTTCCCATGGGTAAGGTGTGCAGGGTCAGCCCCAGCTCTAGGATAAACTCATGTTTCAAAACCACATTGTAGCTTGCTTGTTTTTGTAGTCTGAGGGGACAGAAGTATTTACTTACGGAGATAACTGTGAAGACTGTGTTCACCACTCCAACGCCAATGGTTGCGTAAACTGGTTGGTCAACTCCAGCTCTCTCGAAAATGTTTGTAGAGTAGTAAAAGATCTATCAAAAATACATTAGGAAGAAGGATTAGGCAACAGGGCTGGTGGAACTTTTTGTTCTTTTGAGGGAAGAGTTGCTCTTGCTTGGCTGAGATGTGAAGCAGTTCAATTATGATTAGTTTTTCAACTTTTTAATGACTTGTTATAATAATTAAAGCTGAAACTTTCAAAGGAGCCTGAGGGAGTTAAAAATCGCATTGAAATTCCCCTCCTGAGCTACTGCATTTGCACATTTAAAACTGTTTTCTTCCACATAGTCCCATGTTTAATCTTGAAAGCCAGATCACCAGCACCGAGAGCTGGAGACAAATACCTTAATATGACTGAGTTTTAAATGAATTTTAAAATAGTCTCGCTACATTGAAAGGACTCAAATTTCTCCCTTCTCTCAAAGAATAAGCTGATTTCTGTCTCGTGGAAGTTAAGGGCAGGAGGTCGACGGGTGGCTGAGCCCACGGCTGGTGGATGGGGCTGGGCGCAGCATCGAGCTGGGGCAGCTGGGCTCCATGGGGCCGCTCAGCCCCGGCTCAGCCCCGCAAGGCTGGGCATCCCTGCACGCTGCTCCGCCTTGAGATGTGGAAATACTCTTAGAGTTTTGAAAAACGGTGGGACAGAGGCCTCAACCTTTGTAAAGTTGCTGCCAGACTTTCAAAAATTTGAGTCTTAGCCACTTTTGAAAAGGAGGCTCCATGCTTCTAGATAGAAAATGGTAATTTCTGGTATCCCAGGAGGTGCTGCAAAAACTGTTCAGCTAAAAACAGGTAAAAGATGGTGATTATGTGGTTCCTGGGGTGAGTGGGCAGTCATTAGAGAAAGCAAACTGCTGACGAACTCAGGTATGAGGAGGGTGACAGGAGAGCTCGGTGCGGACTCGCCGTGCCAGCTGGTTTCATGCTGAACTCCCTCACACCCTTCTCCCCTCCTGCCTTCCCCCAGCCCAGCTCGGCGGTGAGGTCCACCTTCAACACTGATGGTGGTGGCTGAGGAGCCTACTGCAGTCTTGGAAAGGCCTTCTCGTCACCCCTACATGGCTCGGATGGAGCCAGCATTGCCTTTTCGTGCTCACTGTGGATTTCTTTAAAGGCCAATGTTTTTGGGAGACTCACCGCGTTGATTCCTGAGAACTGCTGAGATATCTGCACCATCAGCGCCACGATGACAGCCTGCCTGTACTTCAAAGAGGTGAAAAGCTGCCTTATGGAGACTTTCTTTTCACTAGCAGCTTCTTGCTTTTCCTTTTCCATCTCAGCAATCTCTTTCATTGGGTCACAGTTTCCTCTGAGCCTTTTCAAACCTTAAGAAAAAAAAGATCGACATTTTATTTTCTAATGGTAGATAAGGAGGAGAGGAAGGACAAGAATCTCTCTAGCCAAACTCAGGGTAAGCAGCCACATGGACAGTAGTGTCCCCTTGCTCTGAGGACTCCCGTGGCACACCAAGGATCAAAGGTGCGTCTGCTTGGCGAGGGGCAGCAGCACATTAGTTCTGCGAAAGCTCTGAGACCCCACGCTCAAGCCTCATCCCTCAGCAATGCTTATTAGTCCCATGCAAACCTGTCTCAATAGTTTCTGGTCCAGAGCTAATTTATACTTCAGCAGCTCAAAGCACGGGCGTGCATCTCTGCCCCCAAGCACGTGGACATACTCTGTTCTACTCGATCCTGGGTTCTCGCCTCAGTTTCAGCTATGTCCTACCACTGACTGCTCTTACTCCGTGTAGAGACGGCTGGAACCAGCTAAGGAGGGCCACGCTGGAAGATGCATAAGGGATTGTGGTAACCGCTGTGGATTCGCTGTGTGGTTGAAAATAGCACCACGGATAGAGAGATCAGCTCTCCCCCAGAAGACGTCGTTTTTAGGCCGGGTTGAAGCCGCCCAACTGAATGGGGCTTTTGCAGGCGTGGCATCTGCTAGATGCGACCTCTCGGATGGAAAGGAGTAACGTGCTAAGGCTCACACCACCCGCAGCGACATAGAAGCGAGCGTGCCTTAGGCAGTGACTGTATGCAGGTGTCCGAAATCCCTCCTGCAAATGTGCTGCGTGGGATGGAGCAACTACACCCAGTTACACGTGTGAGCCCTCAGCCGGGCTTTTCCTTCGGTGTTTAATACTACGTGTAGTATAAAAGCAACTCCAGACAAGCCCAGAATGTGTCTCTTACTTTTTTTAGCTTCCTCCACCTTCCCCAGTTTGATGTAAAGGTATCGGGGGCTCTCGGGGCACAGTAAGAGCAGGAAGAACTGCAGGAGGGCAGCCACGCCGGACAGACCAAGGAGCAGGGGCCACAGCTCGTCGTTGCCCAGGAGAAAATCGAGTCCGAGGACCTGGAATAATTGAGGCATGTTTGAATGGCTTATTTTGCACCCTAGAAAAAGAAAGTGATTGACCACTATGGCATTTCGAAGCAACAACCTGGAGGAAAACTAGAAGCAAATACCAATTCTCAGTCCTAACAATTTGATTTCTTTAGTTGTGATGGACATTTACAAGGAGGGAATGAACAGATGGTGTAAAATGTCATGAGCAAGACTTTGTCTTACAGGTGCTGCGGGACAAACCTCTGCAAGCCTGTTCCCCACCCCGGGGTGACACAGTCTTCCTTGGGACATGCCACCAGCAGGAGACCTATGCCTGGCCAGAACCTCTGCGTAAACAGCTCAGCAAATACAGGCATGCCGATGAAATGTTTTCTCCTCAGACCTTGCTCTCCTGTTTTTTTAGGGTATGGGTTTTTATGGGCATATGTGTCCTTAGCAACTCCACAAAGGTGCAGAGCTTGGCTGGAGGCCCACGCAGCGCGGGATGCCCCAGCTGCCCGGCCGCTAACCAGCAGAGCCCGAGGACCGGGGCTGCAGTGCAGCGGGAGGCTCAGCAAATAGGCTAACTTGAGCCTTCAGTGTGTGATTATGGCACTGAAAAAGGAGCTCCAGAGGGGTTGTGAGTACTTGCGACCTTTTTCCTTCCACAATTTGCAAAGCATTTTTTGCATTCCCACAGCCAGTGAAGCCGGCAGGACCTACCTTGCGGGCGTTTTTTCCCCATGGTCTGTCCATAGTCTTTGGCTAAGTCAGATTAGATGAACTTTGTGGCTATGTTAAGTTTTTCTGGATGTGTTGGTTCTCGGTGCATTTATGTGCCAGCCTGTCACGTAGCTGGGACTCCTGCCGTGGTGGGAAATGCTGATGGGGATGTTGGACTCCCTGCTTCTCTGATTAAGCCATTTTTGAGCATACGAGGGATCTCATGTTCAGGATCCAGCCGGACTTTGATGAGATGCATACACAAACTTTGCAGGGGAGTGCAGAAATTGTTTGCAGAAGTACTTTTTAGCTCACGGGAAGTCATCTTTGTTAAGGACACCTCTGACTCAAGACAGGAGTTTTGCCCCGTTAGAGCAGATTGCTTCCCACTCTCCTTCAGTTTTGGGGTGGAATGATGAGTGATACCCCAGCGTATCACCGGGGTATCTCTAATCTCTGAAATACCCTCTCTGAACTCGTGCGCTTTCCTTCTTACCTGGCTGATGAGGATGCCCGTGACGATAGCAAGCTGGTGCAACGTCCCCAGCGCTCCTCGAAGGGCCGTGGGAGAGACCTCGCTGACGTACATGGGCACGAGTCCGGAGGAGAGCCCTGCACCGAGCACACGTGGGTGTCACATCTTCTAGACCACAGCTCAGCAACCAGCAGAAACCGCTTCCCAAACGGGAAAGGAGGATGGAGCCCCTGTGCTGCATCCCACATCCCACCAAGTCCCTCGTGCCTGGCTGGGAGCCACCCGCACCCTGCAAGATGCTCGGATATCCCCGGATTCGGAGCCCCGGGCTGGGAAGCCTTTACACTTGAACACCTACATACGAGCATGGAGCAGAGATCGTCCGTTGGCAGAAGTTATCACAGAGCAAAGAGCTTTCTTAAACCTTGCCTTGAACCTTCAGAGCGGAGTAGTGTATTTGCATACCAGTAACAGTGATAAGAAGCTGTTATTTCTAAGCTAATTCTAATGTAATTCCGCATTATTTGCCTACTGTCTTATGGCATGTACAGTGCTCCTGTACTATCTGCTAGATAGCACTGTTGTCTAGGGAACGGGATAAACAGCGTGGCTAAGAGCACGCTGGTACAACAGCCACCACGAAGATTGAGCCTTGAAATACAGAGGAGGGACTCGCTCCTTTCTAGGATATGTAAAAGAAACTGATTTCATGATAGAGCCAACCCAAACGCTTCTGGGAAAGATCCTGGATTGAGAAGGACAGACATAGGGAGAAAAGGACGAGAGGAAATGGCCTCAAGCTGCGCCAGTTTAGGTTGGATATTAGGAAAAACTCCTTTACTGAAAGGGCTGTCAGGCCCTGGCACAGGCTGCCCAGGGCAGTGGTTGAGTCCCCACCCCTGGAGGTATTTAAAAGATGGATAGATGTGGTGCTTGAGGGCATGGGTTAGTGGTGGGCTTGGCAGTGCTGGGTTAATGGTTGGACTCGATGATCTTAAGGGTCTTTTCCAACCTTAACAATTCTATGATCCTGTAGAATTCTATAGAAAAGGGAAACTCCCCCCTGTGAAACCCCCTCTGAACTAAAAAATTTAAAAAATATAGGAAAGTCTTAAGTGCAGCCCCGGAGCAGCCAGCACCCACCAAGGGGCTGGTTTGCAGTGGACTTACCGCAGTACAGCCCCGTGATTGCTCTCCCGGCGATGATGAGCATGTGAGACGGCCCGAATTTCGCCAGCCCCATGAGGAGGTTCCCCACGATGGAGAGGACGTTCACCACCAGCATGGCTTTCACCCTGCAAGGCAGCAGCACAGCTCGTTCGGGCACCTCTCTCAGCCAAAGCAGCCACCATGACACGCAGTCAGAGCTATTAAGTGACTGACTCAGCACTACGGGGGAAAAAATAATGATCGTAGGCACTGAAAAATAGCAGGCAGGGGTGCAATCAGAGTCGCTGAAAGTGTATTATATATCCTGTGCAAGGTGCCCTCCTCTCTCTTTTGCCGTGGAAAGAAAAGGGGGAATTTGGAAGTTAATCAAGGCTGCTCATCAGCTGCTGGTCTGAAGTGCTAAAAGTTGCAATAAAACGTCTGATTTATAATTGAGGATTTTAATAAGCGAGACCTCTGTGATGGCTAGAACAGTATTTTGGAGGTTTGAGGGTTTTTCTTCATTAAATTGGGGAAAATAACACCAATTGTATTTCTATGGGGAGGAAACGGTTCTAGGGGAAAAAAAATCCAACAAAAAGGCTCGGGCTGTGGCGCGCGAGTCACAGCACACAAGGTCCTCTCACCTCCCCAGCCGGTCGCCGATCCACCCCACGGTGAAGGAGGAGACCATGCCGCCGACGGCGAACACGGAGACGGAGAGGGACCAGTACATGGTGAGGATGTGCGGGGAGCTGGCGAGGTCCTCGCCGGTGTCGGCCGGGGGTGCGAGCGTGCCCTCGGTGCCACCCCAGGGCTCCGTGACGGGGACGGTGCCATCCTCCCCGGAGGCGTTGGTGGCATGTCTGTCCAGGGGAGCGATGCCCAGCACACGCCCGTAGTGGGCTTCTATCACCTGTGACGGGCAAAGAGGAAAAACGCCATCAGCTCAAATCTATAACCACTCCCAAACCCTGTTTTGGGTTTTTTTTTCTGCCCCAGGAAAAGCTTTTCATCACAGGCTCTGCAGGGGTGAAACCTTGGGGTCCCCCACAGCTCCCCAGCACCCAGGCCTCCAGCGGGGAGGGACCGCAGAGCATCCCCCCTCATCCAACACCACCTCCTGGGGACGGGGTGAGCGCGGTGCCCAGATTTGGCACCCGCGGAGAGGTGTCGTCCCCCGCTCTGGGCACAGGGACCGTGTTGCAGTGGGGACGGCACCATGACGTGCGGAGCCCCGCTCCTTTCACCGCCGGGGTGGCAGCGGGGGGTCCTCGCTGTTTTTTTCGCCCCGCTGCCTTCTCGTGGGGGCTTTGAACTGCGGGAGATAGCGCCTGGGGAAGGGACAGAGCCCTCCTGAGGGCTTCTGCAAGGGACAAGCCAGCCCTGGCTGCCCTGAAGCCCTCGTCCCGTGGCCGTGCATGGCTTGGGGGGCTCAGCTTACCTTCTGGGGGGCGTTAATGACACCCAGGCTGTAGCCATACTGGAAGAAGCCCAACACCGCGGTGAAGACAGAGAGGACCAGCGTTCCCGTGAGGTGCTGGGGGAGGAAGCAGAGAACAGCCTCACCCCGCTGTCCTAGCCCTGCCCAAACCCGGGGGGCTGCACCCCATCCCTGTCCCAAGGGACCCCGCTGCCCAGGACAGCGGCACCCAGGGGTGCAGCTGCAGCAGCCCAGGTGCTTTGGCTGGCTCCAAAGCAGAAGGGAAAGCCCCTGGGGGCGGGCAGGATCAGGCCCCCGGGGCAGAATGCTGTTGCCCCACAAAGAGCAACCTGTGCCGGGGCCCTCCCTGCTGCGCCGCCCGTCCTCGCCCCGGGTGCTCGCGGCAGCGGCGACGTGCCCTGCCCCATCCCCAGCGCACGGGCAAAACCGATCAAAATGGTGTTTTTCAGCAGTGCTGTTTCGAGTATTATTTCCTTCCATCTCAGTTAAAATTATCTGATGAGTTGATGGAGCTCTTAAAAATAAAAAATAATCCCTTGACCCCTTTGCCCCTGCACTCAGTATGCAGACATCAAAGAGCAATTAATTAGGGGAGGGGAGTTGTTTTGTTGGTTTTGGTCTTGGCGAGCGATAAATGCCATTGCTCCGTGCTGGGCTCCTGCAGAAATTCTAGTGCAAAAATACCGCCGAGCCACGGTTACCTTCTCTGACTGCATTTTGCTTTTCTTGTCCATCTCGCCGCTCCTCCGCTGTCCCCCCGGGAGCGGTCACTGTCCTGGGCTGCGGAGCGAGGTGAGAGCTGGGGCAGGGAAGGAAGGACGGCAGGGCTGGGATGGAGGCAGTGAAACTGGCTGGTGCTCCGAGAGATGGGACTATATCAACTCTGGAGTTAATGAGAAACCCAAGCCTTCCATGCGTTATCTGGCCACCGCTCGGCTCAGAGCAGCCGCTACCAATCCCCGTATTTGGGGGGACAAATGAAACAACGGGAGACCCGCAAAGACATAGAGCGGACCTGGGAAATTCAAATGATCCAGCTGAAAGGCCGGTTTGGGGCTGTCCCTCACCCGAACAGTCTGCGAGGTGACATGCCGGGGACTTGGGAACGTGCTGCAGCCTATTTCGGGATGTTCAACACCTTTCTCAGCTTCTGTGCTGGGTTTACGTGCCTCGTTACAAACCTCTTGCTGAATGAGCAGGAAGAAACCTTTCCAGCATATGTAGCAAAGAATCTAGAAAATGACTGTTTTATTTAGATAGCACTTGGCACCTGCTTTAAAATATATTTATGTGTGTATATAACATACACAGCCAAACATCTATAAATACAGATGTATACAGGTCTCTATGTACGTACCTGCACGCACACAGGCCCCTCAACACGTAGCGGTAATGTATGCATCCCGAGCATTCAGAGGAGACGGCTGTATGCGTATATGGAGATGTAACATAGAAAAATGACCCAGAATGTTACAATAACATACGTTTTCATTAAAAAACCCACAACGGCGTGAACGCTGAGCCTTTCAGCACCACCAGCTGATTGCTGCGCTGACAAATATTGCTGATGCTAGCAAATATTGCTGATGCTAGCAAATATTGCTGATGCTAGCAGATATTGCCGATGCTAGCAAATATTGCTGATGCTGTCAAATATTGCTGATGCTGTCAAATATTGCTGATGCTGTCAAATATCGCAGTCCTTTGGCTTGGCTGGCTCAGTAGTCCTGAACTTTGCACACCTGCAAAAGCTGGTCTGAGCTGGTCTCGCTTGGACATCGTCAGCCGGAGGAGCTGTAGGGCCAGGGCGGGTGACGGCACCCGTAGGAGACATGCCAACAGCTGAATGCCAACGGCTGAATCAGCCGGGCAGGTGATTAATGCTGATGAATGCTTTTACCTTCCTGATAAGCACGGAAGCAGATTGGCATTGCCTTCCAGATAAGCATCCCGACGGGTCCAGCAGCCAAGTTACGGCGACTCATTGGATGATGCTCTCAGTCAGCCAGGCTTCACATGGGCACGAAATGCACTGCCTGCAGAGGAGGAGGGAAAAAAAAAGATGAGCCTAAGAAGACCACTAATCTTTGCACTGGTCTCCAGTTAACTCCTCCAGTTAAAGTTTTACTTTACTGGAGGAGAAAAGTTCATTGCATTAATGCAGGCATTGATTCCAGCCACAGCACCTGCACTGCCCTCCGTCCGGTGTAGCTGCAAGGGGGAGGGCCTGGAGGCTGAGCTTTTTGAAGTTTTCCCCAATATTTGTCCTTCCAGCTGAGATCTTTGCCCATCGCGTTTGTTTGCTCTCTGTGCGTGGATACCCAGGCATTTATGAGCACCGTTTCTTTGCATTGGGGTTAAATGCCTCCACGCGGGGCGCTGGCAGGATTACACAATTAACAGGCTGCTCAAGTTGGAATCGAAAAAAAAATGAGAGCCCTGGCCTAATGTCCCAAACTGAAACCCTTGGGCACTGTGAAACTCCTGGCCAGGACCGAGGTCCCCCTCTGGGATCCCCCTCCCGTCGCGGGTGCCTGGGATGATGCTTTTCCCCCCTACTCTTCCCAGCCTCCCGGAGGCGGTTGGAGGGGGCAGAAGCCAGGTACCTACTGACCGGGGAGCGCAGGGTGGCCTTGCCGTGGCTCGTAGCCCATCGCGTCTTCAGATGCTCTGCTTACAGAGCAGAACCCTCCCTTACTCCGGCTTCCCAGGGAGGGGGTGCGGAGCGGCTGGGGCAGCGGCGCGGAGGCATGGCTGAGCATCAGTCACCTCCCCAGGAGCAGCCTGGCGACTTCCATGGATACAAAGGCTGGAAACCTTGGATGCAAAGGCTGGAAGCCCCACAGCCACCGGCCTCCCTCGGCCAGGTCTGCTGGCAAAAGGCACGACGTTATCCCGGGGCTCTCCCATCCCTTCCCGGCCCCTCTGACCCTCCCTGCCGGGCTGGATGCTGTGAGCTGGTGCCCAGGGCTGCCTCGCTTCTTGCGTGCAGCCCCCAGCCGATGCCGGCTGCAGGACACTCCTCCAGAGCCTTGCCCCCGGGCAGTTTAAGCATGTATTTATCTCTCAGGGACACCAACAGATTCAAGCCCCTCTGTTTTTCTGCGCGGGGGTCTGGATGTGGACGTGCCCGTTCGCAGAGGCCAGCTCGCAGCCGGCCCCGAGGCTCACGGATGGCAAAGGCTGATGTGTAAACCTGCCTCCCGCTGCAGTCACTTCCCAAAGGGAAGCTGGAAAACTGAAGCACAACGCTCCTACATGCCAGAACACCGTGCCTGGCTGCCAGGATGAATAATCAGCCCATCTAACCTCTCGTGCGTTTGATGGCTGGTTGCGGGGCTGCAGCCCGTAGGGCGCAGGTATCAATGCAGCACAGCTCGGGAGCAATCCCGACCCGTCCCACGCCGGGCGAGCCACGCCGGGCGGCAGTTCGCTGCTTTGACCGAGGGCACAGAGATCAAAAGGGCAAAGGGGAGATGGCAGCTGGCCTGTGGGCATCTTCCCTGCAGGGCCAGCCCTGCCATCCTCATCTTCGCCGCTAGGACCCCGGCTTTGCCAGCCTGGAGCTTGTTTGTACTTTCTCTTGTCCACGTTCAGATGATTTTTGAGAACGTCTGAGGGTAACGAGCACGTGTGCTTCATGTGGCTTGTACACACAGGGCTTTCCTTGCCAGGGCAAGCAGAGCAGCTCAGCCAGGTAGATTCAGCCCGCGGTTATCCAGGGAGCGCGGCGTGGTGCAGAGGTGAAGCACGCGGATGACAGACGTGGGCCTCCACGCGCTGTGGCCCAGTGGCCCAGCCTGAGGGCACGGCTGCCGGTCCCAGTAAAGCGCTGTAGAAACACCAGTGTCACTGCTGTCAGGACAGCAGGACACGCCGCACCCCCGTTAGTGCTTTGGCCAGTGCCGTAGGGTTTTGTGGCTTTACGCCAGGGCTCCCGGCAAGAAGCTGCTCCAGACTGCTCTCCTCATTGCCCAAGTGTGCGAAATACGTAAACGCCAGGAATCCTAAACAGCATCCAGCGCCTTAACCCTGGGTGACTGCACCTTGTAGCACGACGTTTTTGCTACATTATTTGCAAACAACAGTGCTTTCATTCTTGCCAAGCACGTTACTTATTAATAAAGCGTAAGAACTTCGTATAACGCTACTGTCATGCAGAATTGCCATGCTCTATTGCCTACTATAATTGCTGTTGCTAAATATAATGATCTGCAATAAAAGCAATGGGTTGAAGTTTATGGTTGGGCTTTGCTTTTGAAGAACTGAAGATGGTGTCACATCAGTGGGAGTCATTTAAAGACTCCGTAAGGACAGCGAGGCTCTCTCTGTGGCCGGGGTAATTTGCACACTCGTCTTACTGCCTTTGGGTCATCCAGAGGCAGCTTTGATATTAAAAAAAAGGGAAAAAACCCCAAACATAAACTGAAACAAAAAGGAAAAAAAAGGAAGATGCAGACAATAAGGTGGTGGCTCTCCAGGCAAGAGCAGGCTGATGAGGCACATCGGAGGCTGGCACAGAAAGAACATGATACACGGTCATTTTTTCCCTCCATAGGCACAGCAGCCGGGGCAGGCAGCGGTGCTGGGGCCTCCCGCGGCACAGGGGCTTCAGGGTGACAAAACACATTTCAGAGGGAGAATTTGGTGCGTTTACAGCACAGTTGTAAAGATACTGGCGTGCTGGCCTTGTGCCCTTCCAGCAAAAACTAGTGGCAATAAACCAGGGGAGTTTAATGGGGCCCTTCCCACTCCCCCCAGCTCCGGGCGGTGCAGCATCTCCCAGAAAAGAAAAACTGGGAAGCAAACCCAGCAAATCTCTTCTGCAGTAGGTCGCGACAGCTCAGATGGGACCCGGCAGCCCTGCAGCCGTAGGCAGGGCAGTAAACAGATGTACGGAGGGCATCCTGCGCCTTCAACCGCATCCTTATTGCCGAGCACATCTCTGCTGGATCTCCTCAGAGGAGCCGTGTCCCCAGGCGGGTGGCTTATCCTCCTTCACGCCCGCTGCTGCTCACTGCTGGCCTACGTGATGCTCACGTTGTCCCCGGTTGTCCCCACGTCACCACACAAATTGTTGCACCGGCAGCAAGGGACCTGCGCGGGCTCAGGCCGAGACAAGGGATTGCAGCACGGCAACGTCAACTGCACCAGCAACCAGCCCAGCTCGGGGGCCGGGGCCAGGGTCACCTCAGGCGTCCCCTTTCTGTCCCAAAATACATACGATCAACCCCGAAACCATCTCGCAACAGGAAAAATGCCATTTGATAATCACTGCACACACGTTCAGTTCCCAGGAGTAGCTGCCACAGCCTTCCCTCTGAGCATCCTGTACCTTGGCCGTGGTACCCAGCATCCCCCCGCTGTCCGCAGCGTGCTGGGGGGTAACCAGCGGCCTCACGCCAGCTCTCGGGGCTTTTCTTTCATTTACCACGGGGGTACGACTTGTCCCTGAAGTTCACGCAGTATTTCACAGCAACTCTGTAAATAATTGAATCTGCAGCGGGCTCAAGTGACGCCTGCGTGCACAGACGTTCTTTCTCTCCTTCCTCCTGCAGCACTGCTCAGCTGAACGAGGAACAGTTTCATTTCTTGGGTAAAAAAGCCCAGAAACAGGGTGTTAAGAAGAGCCCCAGGTTTTATTTCTTTAAACACTAAAATGAAGTTGTTTCTGATAGCATTGATCAACCACAAGCATATTTTACTTACAACAAAAGACAAGCAAATCAAAGCTAGGAATATTTGGAGGGGAAAGCAAGTCTTTATAATAATCCTGGGTTGATTTTGTAGAAGAGCAGAAGTTTCCAGGTGGTGACGGTCCATCGAGACGCCCCTCAGCCGCTGCTCGCTGCCGGGCAGCATCGCAGGGGCCGTGCCCTGTCCCCCCGCACCCCTGCCCAAACCCGCCGCCTCCCCGAGCCCCGCCAGGCGAAGGGCACCGCGCCTCCGAGCCCTGGAAAGCCGCTTTGCCTCCACCACCTGCTAATGGTTAAGGTTTTATTTACAAAAATATAAAAGGCATGGCTTAACGTTGAAGTTTTGTGTTTTATCGGCACCATTTGCTCTATGGTACGTCCGGGTACACACTCCGTAGACAAGACTGCGTTAATATTGGTTTCTTACGCTTTTTGTTTCAAATGACTCTAAGATTTTAAAAAATACATTGACAAACTACCTTATGTTTAAGCACGATTCCCTTCTATTTCGTCACTGTACCCAAAAACCCACAATAAAAAAAAATAACCACCCAAAGCTGTGTATTTGTAACTTCAAGAGGGAGTAAAAAAAAAAAACCAAACCCAAAGTTATCAGTTTGCAACATAACTTAGTAAAAAGCTCTGCTTTTTATTTTATTTATATTTTAACCAACGAGAGCTGTGGCAATCAGTGTCCGTGATGGGACTTGCGTGGGGTTTCAGTCCCAGTATCGGGGTCTCACGGCCGTCCCTACGCTTTGCAGGGCGCTGAGCCGGGCTGCGCCGGCCCCGTGGGAGGGCGCCCGATGCCCGGTGGGCGAAGGCGGCACCTGCAACGCGCCTCCTGCCCGCGCTCCTCCGGGCGCCGCGTCCCGCCGGGAGTCCCGCCACTGGCGATCCCTGCCGGCGCCGAACCGCGGGATGCTTCGGGCGAGGGTGGCCCATCCCGTCCCCGCCACCCCGCGTCGCCTCTTACCCTTGATAAAGATTCAAGTTTGACCAAGTCCTGTTGATTTAATCATTTTTTAATAAAGCCATCGTTACTGAGTACACCAAGATTGCCAGTTAAGCTCTCTATATGTCGCTGGAGGTAACAGCGCTGTGATCGACAGCGGAACGGAAAAAAAAAATAAACCAAACCAAAAAACAAACCCCAACCGAAACGAGGTAGGTTAAAACCAGCAACACAGACCTTGTTATGCGACACCCCAACACCACAGGCGGCCATGCTTGCAGCTACTGAGAAAGAAAACCCCAGATACGCACCGAAAACTGAAATCAACTGAGCAGAGTTTATAGGGACACGATTCAACCTGAACTAAACACACACACACGGTTCGGCACAGATGTTGTCTTTCACTGTATGTTGGGTAATTCCTAGGGAGCGGAGGGGGCGGAAAACGAGTAGCGATTCAGCCCCTCGGCCGAAGAAACCACACATATATATATTTTTTAAGCTCTTTACAAGCCCAATCCAGCAACGCGGGGGACGGGCAGCTCGTTTCGTGGTCCCCGTCCCCACGCCGGCTGCCTCCGCACGCCAGCGCCCGGCTCCGGGCTCGGGGGGGACGAGCGCCCACGGCTCGCGCCGGCTTCGGCATCGGGGTCCGGCACCCGCGGCATCCCGGGAGCCGTCTGCGGCCACAAATCCCGCCTCGGGGCAAGCCCGCGGCTCCTCCGACCGCTCTGCTCCGCCGTCCTCTCCTCCTCCGATCCCCCGTCCCAGCGCCCACGGCCAAGCCCCGGGGCAGGCGGGCGCCTCCGGAGCAACAACAAATGGCACCTCTGTCCCTATCAAGACACACCATTATGTGAAGATCCATATAGAAATATGGATTGACAGACTTGACAAAAATGGTAGCTGATTTTTATTAGTCTAAGGCTAGTAGTTTAGCCATTTAAAATCCATTTCCCAAAAGAGGGGAAAAAAACCTAGTATTTTTTCTCTTCTTTAAAAATCCGTTAAGCCGTTGCTGCCAAAAGCAACATGTAATGTTGGTGAAGGCAAAAGATTTCTAAAATTACCCAGCTATACGGTTATGGCCTTCATCACAAAGATAAAAGGTACATTTATTGTGCTGTCTCTCACCAGATTTAATTGGTAACTTTACAACATACTATATATTTGATGCTAGCAGGCAGACAGAATTAAAAACAGACTTTTTGACACTGTTTCTTTCCCCGTTCTTACAAAGTAGGGGACAAAGAAAAAGTAAAATTAAAAAAAAAAAAAAAAAGGAAAACTCATAACCCACTATAACACAGCGTAATCAGGAGACCTCGGGGGGTCCAAGCGCGAAAGTCCATCCCTGGCCGCAGCCCCTGCCCCGGGGCTGACGGCGCCGGGGGAGCGTGGGGAGCGGTGCTCCGCGGGGCCCTCCGCACCTGCCTCTACAGTGTTAGTCCACGTGTTTAATGTCCTTTAAATTAGGAATAATGCCATGGCGGTGAGTGCCAAGTGCTCCTCTGTTACCAGTTCATCATGGAGTTTCTGTTGAGGGTCATGAAAAACACTTGGCTGCTTCCTCCGGATCTCACCGATGCAAAAAATACCTGTTTGGGAGCAAGAAAACCTTATTAATAATTTGTATTATTATAAGAAAAAGTCTGTTAATTGTCTCAGTGAGCGAGGAAAGCGGGAGCTGCCCCACACCCCGCGCTTTCCTCTGCCTAAACCTCCCTCCCCGCTCCTTTTCTCCAGCTGACGGCAGAAACTTTACGCAGAGCCGTTGCCCCGTCCTCAGGTTTCCGTGGAGCTCAGGGGCTGGAGATAACCCACACAAGACTTGGATCAAATCGAACCACTTATTAGTAAACACGGTAATAAAACCTCCCTCGCTATCACTACCAAAGAGAGCAAGGTTTGGAATGTCTTAAAAATACCAAGTTTATTACATTTTACTGCCACGGCACCATTTATTATGCAATATTAATAAGAGGGCTGTCAGTGGTTTGGATCTTGCTAAAGGTTAACCATTTGGATCAATATCCTGGCATGGGAGTTTGAAATAGTTTTCTCTGGAAAAGTTAGTCCTGGTATTTCAGCTGGTTTGGAAAATAAAGCTTGGGAAAACGACTTTCCTTCAATATGCTCAAAGCACAGAAAAGTTATCAGGACTCTCTATGAGGAATAAAGCTTTTGGTGCTTCTGTCAGGATCCACCAGGATTTGACCCCCATGGAAGTCCTAAAAGTAAGTTATAATCTGCGAATATTAAAAGGGGACAATCTGAAGCCTCTGGCCTTTTTTAAAAGCAAAAATTATCCAGTCTTCACACAACTTTAATTGTTAACCATTTCTCCAGAGAAACATCTGTATTTAGTATTTCAAACCCACCAGTGATCAGTTGGTTCCAGTATTTTAGAAAGATCGACGTGTTTTTTTTTCCAGTTTTCTTAGAAAAGGAAAGAAAATCAATAGGAGGAAAACCAGAAGAACAACCCTTTCAAAAAAGCATATAAAAAATATAAAACCTGCAGAGTCAAGTACTCAAAAGTTAGAAAAAAAGCAAAGTAGGGGTATCTGGGCAACTTAAACTCAGCTTCTGGGGCAGCTTCCCATGGTATGCACCGCTGCAAGGTTAGGATACGTTTTTCCTGCAGAGCTCCAGCCTAACTCCATGCAACAGGTAGGGCAACGCTCAGCTGATGAGCAGCTGTTCAATAAACTGGTGGTGGTCTCAAACCTTATTTACTGCATGTTATTAACCCTGCTCTGGGGACAGAGCAATCAGTTTCTTCATGTGTTTCGTGCTCGTTACAAAAGAGCTCCCTGCTGCGTGGTCCTGATTTATCTCGGTGAAACCTTGCGGGATGAGGAAATACCAATAGCAGAAAGAGATCTCAGCATTCAGCCGTCTTCCATGCAAATATTCCTTTTCCTCCAGCAATTTCTCCTTCCCTCAGTCCCTGCACCCCCTGCCCATCAGCAACACCCGTGGCAGGGGTCATCTACCCGACAGCCGCATTCCCCATGCCCCTTCCAGAGCAGTATTGATCAATGCTGTCCTCAGAAAAAGATGGGGCTCCAGGGAGAAAATAGTTTTAAGATCACAAAAGTAAAAATGGATCAAAATGTTTCTGCACCAGAGCTCAAATCAGGGTCACTTACACATCCTTAGTGCTACCATTTCTCAGCTTTTGCAGAGTTTACTTGGCAGCCTCAATAGTTAATGTTCAGATGCAAGACTTGGGAGAAAGTCAAGCCAAGTCAACGCAGATCTCAGCTTGAGGTGGAAGAGATCATAGAATCATAGAATCGTTCAGGTT
This sequence comes from Theristicus caerulescens, assembly GCA_020745775.1. Taxonomy (NCBI): domain Eukaryota; kingdom Metazoa; phylum Chordata; class Aves; order Pelecaniformes; family Threskiornithidae; genus Theristicus; species Theristicus caerulescens. The sequence goes on along the minus strand of CM036565.1, from coordinate 4,408,234 downwards.
GGAGAAGACCTTTAAGATCATCAAGTCCAACCGTTAACCTAACACGATCTTGCAGATCTTTTCCTTGGGAATGGAAAAAAAAAAAAAAGATCTTGCAGATCTTTTCCCACCACAGGCTGAGGCCTGCGTCCACTGGAGAGAATTAATTGGGAGTGGGTTTATGGGCACTGCTTATTAAACAGGACCTTCAAATTAATTATTAACCTCAAGATAAACCACACTTAAAGTCTAAAAGTAGCTGGCTGTCGCTTAAAGCATGGATACAAGCTGTGAAGTGGACTTACCTTATCATTTCTTTCACATAGAAACTTTAACCTTTGAGCTCGCTTGTGCATAAATACTCCATCCAAATGTCCCGTCTCCACTGACCGGATTTCAATAGCTTTCTCTCCCCAGCCCATTATTTGATTGGAATGAATGTAGGCTGTCAAAAGGAAGCGTTTGGTAGGCGTTACAAAGTGTGTTGAGCTAAATATTACGCAACAGCCAGAAAAGCTCTCATCAGCTGTTATTCAAAGCTTCTGCAGATCAATGGCAGAGCTCTGACTGCCAGAGGCACAGGCGGCCAGGCGTGTGCCCGCAGGGATAATAGCCTCTCCATAGCACTTTTCATAGAATCATATAATCATAGAATCATTTAAGCTGGAAAAGCCCTTTAAGATCATCGAGTCCAACCGCTAACCCAGCACTGCCAAGCCCACCACTAACCCATGTCCCTCAGCACCACATCTCCCCGGCTTTTAAATCCCCCCAGGGATGGGGACTCAGCCCCTGCCCTGGGCAGCCTGTGCCAGGGCCTGACAGCCCTTTCAGTAAAGAAGTTTTTCCTAATATCCAACCTAACCCTGCCCTGGCGCAGCTTGAGGCCGTTTCCTCTCATCCTATCGCTTGTTCCTGGGGAGAAGAGACCGACCCCCACCTCACTACAGCCTCCTTTCAGGCTTGCCTCCATGGGTCGTGGAGCTGAGCAACAGCAGAGCCAGAAGAGCAACCCAAGTGCTCCCACCTCTGCACTCAGCCCCTCTTCCACTCAACACAGTATCCCACCAGTGCAACAGCTTGTATTATCTTATATTTAAGAAGAACCAAGAGCTCAAATCTTCAAGAAGTCACTTGCTACAAATTACTACAAATTGTAGAAATTTAGCAATTGCATCTCTTATCTGGCTGAGAGAAATCTCCTTTGATAAACAAAAGCCCAAATGACTCCATCTCAGCATCCTCGACTCCTCATCTTACTTGTCATTTGTATTTTATGCAGGTGAAGAGGAAGGGTTGACCTACCCACAGAAGTAGGCATTTCTCCCCACTGGAGCACCACATCTTTAGTTATCCGTCCATAGGTGTTCACATAGACGCCTTCGTCCTCGTAGCACACAAGCATCTCCATCCCGTCTGTTTTAGGCAGGATGACAATGGCGTGAGGAGTAATATTGCCCTGAATCTGCAGTTAAAATAAACCCGGGAAGTCAGAATTACATTGACTGGAGGAAGGGGTAAGGGAAAGGGAGCAGAGCCTTAGAAAAACAAAACCCCAAACGAACCCGAGAACAAAACCCTCCCTCGATTCAACAAACAGGCATTGGCTTTCAGAGATAAGCACGAAGGGGAATAAACTGTCATGTTTATCCTACCATCAAAGCTGTCTGATACATCAAGGATAAACAGGTTCAGCAATTACAGAGCGATCACAACATATACGCCCCCAAGACTGACGGCTGTAACACAAATAAGTGACTGCTGACTGATGAATCCATCTCCTATTCAAATTAAGGCAAATAAACCCAGGATTTTACAGGTAGCCCTAGGAAGGAAATATTCCCATTTTTTTAGCAAGCAGTCTCTAGCTCCAAGGGCAGGTAGAGCGACTTTCCACCCACGTCTGCCCTGCCATAGCTAAGACAACAAAACCATCCCAAACTGCCCCAGTATTTCTCCCTACGCTTCTTGCCAGCTCTCCCAGAGGAGGCTCTGCTGCTCAGATCAGATTCAGCAGCTCCTGGATTTGCTTAGTGACCCAGTTTCTCCTAGACCAGTTTCTCATGCTGCTTGGGCCAACAGCACGGATGGAGCTTAAATGAGCCAACAAGAAAATCCTCAGCTACAGTATTTTTTGTAGCACTGGTTCTCTCTTCAAACAGCTGATGGACCTGAGAGAGGTCCTGTGGTGAGTCCCTGCTGTCAGGGGGTTTGGGAGTTTTGAGCAGCAGGCGTACTGAGATTTGGGCTACCCTAATCCTGCAACCCTCGCCTGGGCAAACCGCACTGCCTCAGCAGGAGCGAGTGTTGGTGAGCACATCTGGGACACCATGCAACGGGACAGCGCGCTGGGCATCCAGCTCTTAGCGGGTCTATGTTGTCCAACAACCATGAACCAGGCTTCATGGTATCTTGCCCTACACAGACCTCCGTTACCGCTCCATGCAGCGTATGGACAGATTCTCCTTTCTGTGGGACATGGCAACCTTAAACCTGACTGCTCGGGCACGAGGACAGCAAGAGCCTGTGCAAATAATGAAGTATGTGATACCTCCGAGTCCTCTTTAAGCGAGTATCAATGAAGATGGCACCAGAGAATGTCATACCCATGGCAAGATGTCACCTGCCTGGTCACCATTTCTGAGCCACCCGGGGCCCGTCCAAACGGTGACCCGCGTTAGTCGTGCAGCAGCACTCCCCCGTGTACTCACGTGAGATGGTATGTAGATATCATAAGAGTTCCCAGAATCTACATCAATCACATGGAAACCAGTGTGTGATCCAAAGATAACCTTGAGTCTCTGACCCTCTTCTACAGTGAGATCCACGAGCAACGGCTTGTGCTGGAGATCTGCAAAAGACTTTTATAATCCCTTCAGTGAGTATCACAGAAAACCAACAAATCCCCATAGCAGCAGCCTGATACGGTTTTGAAATCATATTTGTTTGACTGTTTCCTACTACCTATGTGGTTATTTATATTCCTGTCTCTCTGTTCCTATGTCAGATGCCTCAGAGGGTATTACCCGCTCGCTCCAGCCGTCCCAGCAGATAAGCGCTCACCCTTGCCAAGCGCAACTCTTTTCCCCCAGGAGCCCAGCCTTAGGATTTGGTCTCTAAAGGAAGGCAACAGCTCAGTTTTACAGGAGCGTGTGTACAGCCAGCGTTCAGGGGACCTCCTGATGCCAGTGACACTCAGAGTAATAAGATGAAAGCCTGCAGAGAGCTGTGACCACCCGCCTCCCCTCTCAGGAGGGATCACCCCTCTGGGCTGGGCAGCTGAAATGAGTCCGATTAGCAAAGACCTACTTATCCTTCTTCAATCTAACCTGCTGGATGCAGGCTGGGACCAGTTCCCTGGCATGGACCGATCCAGGACAAAGTATCTCTCCATGGCTTAGGTCCTCAGCAGGAGGGTGAAACACCCCCAGGGAGCGAAAAGGGCTCTGCCTCTGACTCCTGACAGGGAAAATCGGTGGGTGGTATTTCCCATCGTCCCGACAGATCCCTGCCTACGAGGCAAGGAAAGGATGCTCAGCCCCCGCAGACTGCAGAAGCAGCACCAGGAGCACTAACCAGCATCCTCACCAGAGCCGGCGGAGGCTGGATCCCAGGCTATTTTAACGCTGCTGAGCTCTCCATGTCACTGAGCCCATTTATTCTGGCTTTTGTTCAGAAAAAGCAAATGTGACCTAATACTGAATAAGCCCATTTGTGCTGGAAGGATGCAAAATGAGATTACTCAGCATGACTGTCTCCAGAAGGCATTGCCCCTTGTGACTTGTCTCTGCACAGAGCTTAGGATGAAAAGTGCTTTAAAGTACTAAGTACAAAATACCCCTTGGCAGGTTATAGAGGAGAAAGGTCTCACTGAAGGAAACTGAGGGAGATGAAAAGAGAGAGGAAAAGAGAAGGAGAAAGAGTGGGTCATTCTCCTGGACTTTCTGTCTTGAAACAGAATCCACACTGCAGAGGGGGAGAGGACCTTGCAAAATAAAAATGGAAAATAACGCCAACCTGTTTTCTTACTATATGTGAAAAATTAGTCAGAAGTTAAAAAAAAACCCCACACAACCCCCCCACCACCAAAAAACCCAACTCAATTTTACTCCTGGACATTTGGTCAGCTTTCTGCAAACTGCCCAAGCAAAGCCTGCCAGCATAAGCTAATATTAATGCTTAATTGGCTAGTCATAAGCAGAATGTATCCCATCTCTTCAGCCAGCATGTATCCCATCTCCCATGCCTGCCAGGCATCCCAAGGAGCGCAGCTACATAAGCAAGACACTTTTCTGCTCTGCATAGGACAGAAATCTCACATATATACAATTACAGGGTGTATTTTGATTAAAAGATAAACATACCTTAAATGCCATAAACTTGTGATATGGTTTAGGAGCCCAAGCGTAGATCTCTACAGCATTCTTTAAGGCAATCACCAAGAACTTGATTCTTTCATATTTCACTAGAATAAAAATAAAACCCATTTAAAAAACATTCACTTTCTTTCCAGTGAGACTGAACAACTCGTCTCCAGGAACAGCTTCTGAGGTTACCCCTCTGTTGGTTCTCATTTGGTAAACTGTCCACCTAATACATACAGATGAATACCAAATTTTTTTGTGCCTGTGGTCTACCCATACTTTTAAGAGAAATTGTCAGGTCAGATCTAAGACGAGAGAACAAAAATGCATCCTTCCAGACATTTCTTTCTGGAGAGGCCACTCACCGACTTTGTAGTGGATGCATCCCTCCAGGTCCCCGACCGTGATCCAGCCCTGCTTCTTCTCCACTTCAGGGTCATTGTGTAGAATCCTGTTTCTCAGCCAGGAGAGATAGTACACGCGCAGCTTGTTCTTCTTTCCTGTTGGCAAAGGAAACCTCCCTGTCAGAGCAGTGCACGTGCGCACGGGAAACCTTGAGATTTCAATGCTTATTTTCACTCACAAGATGATAAAATTAAAGTTTGTTTCACAATGAAGTTGAAAATAGTAATTCAGTTGTGTTTTGGTTTTTTTTTCTTGGGAAAAAAGGTATGGAAAGCAGAGCCCAGACTTCTGTCTCCCAGACTGCAGGTGGATGCTGGAAGAGCCAGGCTCTCGCTCACCGCAGGCTGGAAATGTTCCTCTATCCCATTAATCAGTGTTCATGGAGAGACAGTCGGGCACAGCGGGGCCGTGACCCCAGCTCTCTTACCGCTCAGCTACTCGGTTTCTTTCGCTCTCTTCTCCTTCGTACAACATTCATTCCACCCTGGAGCTGAGACACGAGCTCCTCGGTCTGCTATTTGTCGGCAGCGCTATTTGCCGACAAGCCCGGGGCTGGGCTCTGCAGTGCTGAGGGGCTGCCAAATTGCTGCACGCCTCTTGGATGGCTGCAATCTGGCTAAAAACCTCCCTGCTGCTGCAAAGCCCCCGCTACAGGGACAGGACACAGCTTGCACTGAGGCAGAGTACCCAAACCAGAAACCAGGGGCTCTGTCTGCTCCTGGGTTTCTCCCAGTCCCCAGGGCTTGTCCTCAGTGCCATCTCAGGGCTGGTTGTCCCTGGGGAGCGCTACCCCCCCATTCATCGTCCACCCCTTCTTCCTACAGCTGTATCCCCAAAACCCCAGGGGGGCTGCAGAGCAAGGCAGATGACAAAGCAGCGTTTTTTAAGAGCCCTGTCTGAATGGAGGGAGCAGGAATTTGACAGCGAACGCAGAGTGAGCCCAGGGGGCTGCTGAACAACACAAAAATAAACAGAAGGATGATATCAAGCAATTTTCCTAATGAGCATTTCTCTTGCCGTCCTCCGTGAGCTTTGCAGGACACGTATCAGCAGGAGAAGGCTCTGCCCCGGCTCCGCCACCCGTGTGCTTCCCGGGGCTGCTCTGCAGGGAGGATGCTGGGCGCTCTCCTGGGAGATTGGACTACAGAGTTTTTGCTTTTTTGCCAGAAATCACCCCATGAGCTTGATTTGAGAGCTCTGGAGCTCCCGGCTGAACCTGGGGACAGTGACAAGCCTGTGGCCCTCATGATGCTCAGGGCACCCCGAGCACAGCCAGGGTCTGAGCTGGAGCCCTGAAGCCATGGTTCATGGCTCCCTTGGCTAGAGCCAAGCAGACCCAAACGCAGAGCTCGCCGCCCCCTCCGGCCATGCCTGCCGGCCTTGCTGGGGTATCTGCCTGTACCCTGCACCTTCCCTTCCCTGCTAAAGGGGGATAGAGCATTGAAAATAAAGCAGAGCCAGGAGGCGATGGGAGCAAATTGCTCTCGGAGGCATTCTTGCAGATCTAACGCCTTTGATTCTGGAATAAACCACCTCCAACCGCCCCTGGGAGCCTCCCTCTGACAGCTGTGGGCAGGTTTTGTCTGAGCTGGAACCGCTTGAGAATACAGCCAACAAGGTTAACGATGGGGTGAGAGCACGAGAGGCATACCTGATATTGTCACGAGGACGTTAAGACCCTCGAGTACGTCCATCTGTTGAAATCGCCGTCTGTTGATTAGGTTGTAGACCTTCCCTTGTCCACTTCGATCCAGCAGCATCAGGCCATTTTCTGTGCCCACCAGCAGATTCACACCTGAAGAGGAGAGGGCAATGGGTACCGGGAGCCATGGCTGCTCCCAAGGCCAACACCCCGAGCTCGTCTCTGCTACCACCGAGAGAGTGACCGATCCCAGCTAAGGCTGTGATCTTCCCATGAACACAAAGAGTCACTCTTACAGCGCAGGGACTTGGGGACATTAACCTTGCCCAGGACGGAGAAGGGGACAACCAGAGGCAGGGGCTTGGTTCTGCAATGACACATTCACATTTCATTGCCAGCCACACGCTCTGGAGAGCTTTGCTGAGGGCACGGTGCGGTTAGGGGCTTACCCCATAAAGCAGCACAGAGTATCTCCGAGTTGAAGCGCTTCTTGTATTTCCGGATCTCCGGGGTGTCGCTGTGGGGACGGATGTTGGTGGGGTTGACGTTCACCACCGAGATCTTCCGGGCTTCGTTCAGCTTGGCCTGCTCCTGTCTGAGCAGCTCGCTGGTGAACAGGGCTTGCAAGGAAACACAACAAAACAGCGAGGCGTGATGGGTTAACTGTATGTACCTCTTCTGTCAGGTTTTTTTTTGGAATAGGAAGACAATACTTGGTTTATTTTCTGATGTCATCACTATGTCATGAGCTATTAGTTTGAAGAGGGATCATCAGGATTTTCTCGTGGGTTGGAACCACCACCAAACCCGTCAGCAGGTGATGTCCCCAGACCTCCAGCCCTGCCTACCACGCTGATCAGCATTATTTGCTGCCTGCCTGCCCATATCCAGCCATTCTCAATGACTGCCAGCTTTCTGGAGCGATTATCACCTCCCAGTTCTGCCAGGAACATTTCTCCTGGCAGAGAGATGGGTGGGTGGATTTCTGCTGTTCCCTGTTTTCTCCTGGACCTTTCTGGTGGCATTTCACTGGTGGAAACTGGAGAGCACAAGGATGCAGACATGAGCAATGTTTGGACAAGAGTAAGTGAAATGTAGAAGAGGTTCAGTGAGGTTATTCAGGCTCCATGACCTGGTTTCCACGAGGCCCTCCCCTCTCAAACTGGCCCCATTGCCTCCTACCAGTAGCAGATGACTCTTCGTCCTCATCTTCATCTTCATCAGTAGGCGAGGTCTGATACACTCTGGTGTCCACAAAGGGGGTGAAAGAGGCTTTGGTGCTACTTCCCATACCATACTGGAAAATAAACAGCAAAGAGAGAGCTCAGAGCACTGAAATAACAATAATTTTGTGTATGTGTGTATATGTAAGGCTTTGTAATTAGCAGATCCAGTGCCTGCCCCTGTTTGAAACCTCTATGAACATTTGCTCCTCCTCCCCCATAAGTAACCAGGAATAACATTGGATTGGATTTGTGAGTGTCCATGAGCAACAGAAAATGAGAGGAGCAGGGCCCGGCTCTGCTCTCGTCTCGCAGGCAGAAGCACAGCACAGCCACGAGACCGGTTAGCGGAGAAGCCGCAGGGCCAGAGGCAAAAGTCAATGCAGGTAAAAACCAACTTGTCTGCATGTAACACACCTGCCTCAAAAGCCCGCTCTGGGATGTCAGGCAGGCCGGAGTTCGCTTTTCCCACTCTCCCACCTTGCAGCCGAGGTCGGCAGGACGGTGCTGGGAGCCCCTGGAAAGCCCCGGCACGGGGCAGCTGAGACAGACCAGAGTAATTCAGAGCTGGAAAAGGTGGGACTGCTGCTTTCCTTGTGCCAAAGCCGAATGCTAACTAGCACAGTCTGAGCAAAGATTTTATTTTAACAGGGCATGGAAATCTATCTCAGGACCTGTAAAGCATAGGCAGGAAAGCTCGTACAGCCGTAATACTGCTCTGCTCCACCCGTTATCTAGGGGCTTGCTGGGCTAAGCCCAAAGCACTGATGCCTCTGGGACAGTGGGAAAAGTCAGCTCTTCAGCAAAATGCCTATTTTTCGTTCTGCTGGGCTGTTATCGCTGGTCCTCACACCTATCGCTGAGGCAGGACCCAGCAATGCCCCTCAGTACGCCTGGCTGCTCCGCTTTTGGGAGGACCTGAAGGGCTGGAGATGGGGAAGGCTTGGGGTGAGCTGTGCGATGCTTTAGGCAGGGCTTTTGAACAGGGGGTGTTTCAAAATGCCTCGGATACTCAGGCTGATCAGAAGCTGGCATCCCCCCCATTGCTCCATCCCCCCCAAAGTCTGGTCTTCAGCACACCTCACAGGGACACCACGTACATGCTGCTTGCAATTTCAATAGTGTTTTAAATTGTCTACAGCATTTCAGGTGGGACTGCAGAAAGGGCCATTTCTAAGCTAACAAAACCCAACCTGAAGGTATTGCAGGGATAGTCAGAGCCAATCCTTTGCCAAGGGAATTTGGAGAGGAACAAACTGCAGCATCACGTTGCTTTCTCTTTAAAGCCCCTGCTTTGTTAAGGCAGAAAACGGGGCTAAGACCTTCTCCAGGCAAAAGGAAATCCTTGCCCTGGGAATCAAAGCGATGTCATTTTTCCCCCTCGTTGAGCAGCTTATTTTTCCTACTCCAGCATTCACCCAGGATATGCTTTATGTATGATCTCCACTAAGAGCTGTAACAGCAGCAAAACCCAAGTCCTTCTGCAGCAACAGTACTGCTCACATTTTCCTTCCCTAAAATAAATCTTCCTCAGCTTTCACATCGCCGAGTCACCAGAGCCCCGGCTGCTCCCTGTGCCCAACGCCACCGCCGCAGCCCCTGGATGGACCACTGCCATGGGGACAAGCCCGCGCCGTGGGGAACACCACCGCCCCGGCACATCCGTACCGAAACTGGGCTGGGCTCACATCTGTCCTCCGGTGGGTGACAGAAAGGTTTAGGAAAAAACACTTTCCAAGCGTTTTGGGGCTGGCATCCATGGATGAGCCGGCAACCGTGCCCTGCGCCTGCCAAAACCACGCTGCGCATCCCGCTTCCCTCCCGTCCCTGTGTCCCTGACAGCCCGCCTGTTTCCATAGAAATGGGACGGATTTCCAAAAAGTACGTGGTAACCGAGACCCACGGAAGGAGTTAACAGCCTGCGGCAGGGAAGGCTGCAGGAACAGATATCACATTTACATACACAGTACGCCATGGTATTTGTGTGCGCATGTAAGATAAACTTGCTACTTTGGGCTCCTTTCATATCCGACAAATACACATTTTTTTCCTTGCACTAGATGTCTTTTCCATAAAGCACCAACAATTCAAGGAGGGGGGGAAAAATTCAGTATTTACAGGGATGCTTTCCAGCTGAGAGCCAGGTGCTTTCCGACAAATGCATTACGAAGAAACCCCTCATTCCAACGCACCGAGCATTTCTGTTCTTTGCTCAGATTCAGCTGTTCTCCTAAAAACTGCCATTTTAGTAACTTCCAAGTCCCTTATTTCAATATTAAGACCTCATCTTCCTCCAGGTCCTGTTCAACTGCCTATAAGCCTCCGCGGTGGCCTACGGGGACAGCATCAAGCTGCAGGCTGAGGTCGTGCTTGCTCCCTTCTTTTTGCTCGCAGCACCATGAGTCACCTGGAAGCCTGCGAACTAAATCCCCGTTTCCACTTACGCCCACTCCCGGCTCAGTCAGCCCTAAAAATGTAGTTTTAGAAACGGAAAAGATCTTCTTGGTTGGTATTCTATAAATGAATATATTTAAACCCAGTCCTTGCATACTGTCTGCCTGCGTTTAGGCAGTCCCAGGGTGACCGTGGAAGGTGTTACTTTCAGGATCAACTTTCTCATCACCGCTTTTAAAGGCAACGAGGAAATGGATAAAACCTTGAGGTCACGTCACGCACCATCTGTTCGTACATTTTATCAATGCCCAATTCCAAGCAATTTTTATTTTTATACTGCTAGTAAAAGTAAACGGTAAAATGAGTACATCATTTCTATGAAAGAGAATACGGTGACAGAACTTTTGATGTATAACCAACAAAATTAAACGAAAAAAATTAAATAAAATAGCTTATTTAGCACCAAATGGGTTGATTTTTCATGGGAAAACAGAGAACTGTGCCTGGTTCCCACAGCTGGTGACGGTAAGAAAGAAACACCAATTCCCGTGTTTTATGCGTCACATCTTGTACTTCCTAGGACTTTTTACACCTTATACAATGTTACTGTTCAGTTGTGTCCCTGTAAAACAGCTACCAGGGAGAAATACTTTGCCATGACTGGAAACACACAATTTTAAAGGCGTGCAGATTTCTGCTAGTCTGAAGAACTACCCAGAATTTTGTTGACTTTGGTTTTTGCTAACCTTTTGAGCCACGTTAAGTATCAGAGATCGCACAGGCGGAAGCTGGGCCCAGTTGAAGTTAACGGCATCTCTGGCTCTCATAATTTTCTCTTATTTTCAAGTGCAAAAAAAAAGATATGGGGACTTTCGCATCAGTTGGCAGCATTCAAGCCATCACCACCAAAACTCCAGCTGGTGGGCTTGAGAGAAGCCCTAATATAAATGTCTACCATCAGCCATAGCAATAACCCATCAGATTCCCTTTTATTTCCACTACGCTCACCCACATGGACCAGAAACAAAGAGAGAGAAGAGCCAAGAAAGCCAGGGAGGAAAGCAGGAAAGCCCCTTTGCGGGGCAGAGATGTTAATACTTGTTTAAAAGCGATGCAAAGGAGAAAGAGGAGCCCCCCACCACCTACTTCAGGCACCGAGTCCATGTCCTGCGCATGCGTGGAGACTCGCCCCAGGGCCTCGGTCGGCGTGCCCGCAGGCGAGTGGCTTTGCTGCACCAGGTCAGGGAGATTGATGTGACCTGCAAAGCCATTGCTGGCTGCGTGGCCAGAACGCTTTTTTTCACCAGAGGTCTGCAGAGACACAAGGCATGAGGAAGAAAGAGAAGGGGGGGGAAAAAAAGGAGAAAAAGAAGAGAAAAAAACCCAAACAAAACCAAGTCGTTGGCAGTCTCCCAGTTCCCAGAGCAAGCACAGGAGAAGGACCCTCTCTGTTTCCATCCCCATGCAATCTGGCAAGCAGCAAACCAACCCTCCCACCCCGGGAGGAATAAAGACAGGATTAATCACAAAGTCAACGCAGAGTCATTAGCCACGTTACAGCGAGAGAAGCCTGATCACCATAATTTTGAGACAAGGAACGTAGGGCAGATTCTGCTCTTGCCACCATGGGTGCAAACCCCATGGCCAGCTCTCCTCCCACGCGGCCACCGGCCACGGCGACAGCAGAATCTGACCCCTCGATCAGCATTAGCCTTAACGGCTTTGCACAGCTACAGCAGCGAGTAGCCTGACTGCAAATGCCAACACAGCCCCCGTTGCCATGTTTCTGTAACCCAAACCAGCAGTGAACAGCGCCAGCGTTGGCAGGACATCAGCAGAACGACTGGCATCTCGCTCTGCGCACAAGGTTCCCGGGGTCTCCCCGGGGCTTCCCTTCCTCTCCATCCCCACCTCGTGCAAGGCAGGTGCTGGGAAGGTTCTCCCTTCCCTATCGTTTTGAGATATTTGCCATTTTGATGAATCCCACCTACCTGGAGCACATCAACGAGATCGTTACAGAGTCTTGCCCATTTACTGGGATTAGTGGAAAACTCCCTCTGAACAGGCTCACCAAGTTTCTGACCAGGCCTGACAACATTTCTCTTTTGCTCACTCATTACCATCACCTTCAACCACCCTGCTGTCCCCGCAGAGAGCGAAAAGCCCTTTGCCCAAAGCCCGCTGACCGCAGGCAGTCTGTGCTCTGATGGCTACGGCGGTGGTGGGGAGCAAACAGTAAGCGCCCACCACGAGGCCGCAGTTTGGGTTTTCTTATCATGCTCCCTCCTCCCAAAGGGGTTTCCCAGCTGCTTGTCTCACCCGTGGCTTTTAAACCCTTCTGCATCACTGTTTTCTCAAACCGCCTTGCTGGCGTGGCACGGGGTTTTACAGTTGTGATGCTTAACACCAAGCTCATTTCAGAAACGGCTGCCTGTTGCAGCAGTGACTTGTCCTCCTGCTCCACCGCATCACCCTCCCTGCTACAAGGACGCGCAGAGGGCTGCCCAGGCCGCGGGGATCCCCGCTCTGAACAGCTCCAGTGAGGGGTTAGGCGGGCTGTGCATTGCTGCCCAGCTCCAAAACTTGGGGAGGAAGGCAGCAAATATGCGGCGACTTCTATTGCTAACTCCTTCCTCTCTTTCAAAGTTGCATTTGTATTTTTTCCCTTCACATGTGAGTATTTTATATAAACAGAATTAAGAATTAAAATGCTGCTCAAGCCTAGCTTGCATTTGATCTAAACGTTCGTCCTTTATGATTGCTGACTCCAGTCTCCCCTCCCTCCTTCTCCTCTCTCATCCACCTCCTTTACATGCTGGCAGGAGAGTGACTCCCTGTTTTACTAACTGCCAGAGCCTCCTGCACCCTCACCAGGAGACCTGCTACCCATCTGCATTTCCAACAGCATCGCCAGCATGTTCCAGCAACCAGGAAACTGAGAAACACCGGGGGAGACCTTCCACAGCCTTCCTCTGCCTCATTCCTGCAGTACCATCCATCAGGATTGCTCCCGCCGCAGCCTCACCTCTGCAACGCCGGAGCTGGGGACCGGGAACCGCATCCATGTGGGATGCCCAGTGCCTGCTGCAGCTGGCTCGCTGTAAGCAGGACCAGCCCCTGGTAAAAGCCTCCAAATGCTCTACAAACACTGCACGCCTCTGACGGCTACACGGTGGCAAAGGTTGGGAAGAAGAGGGGAAACTTTGGGCCAAGTTCCAAGTGTATTAACTAAATGCTGTAAATTGAAGATAACTTCTCTTGCCTGGAGCTATTGTGGGATTACAGAGTCATTTGTATGAGCATCCTCCCCGCTGTGCCCTGGCGTTACTATTCACTGCTGTTTGTAGTTCTGAGAAACATTTGCACTTGTCACATTTGCTCCGAGTGTAAATTGTATTAACGAGAGCGCTAAGGAGCACAATTTACTCAGTCATTTTGTGTTCCGGACACACAGCACTGTTAGTTTTTGTGCTTACATGGGCAAAACCTCCTGAAGATGCTCCACGGAAATATTTGTTTTACAACTTACCTCCCTCACCATTAAAGTCCCTTCCCTTGAAATATTGCTAAACGTATCTGCATGGGAAGTCTCTAGCCCGTGGGTTGTCACCATTCCCAGGTTGTACGGCTCATTGCTTCCAGGAATTCCTGTTGGTCTGAGGACAGAACAGAAAAGCATTAATGTTGAATATTTCCTTTGCTAAACTAGATGAAAAATCCTCTAGTACAGTATTATTTCAATCAGGGTAAGGCTTTGTGTCTAACAGGAAGAAAAATTAGTAAATATATCCACTGAAATGTATGGGGAAATTATTTAAGTTGTCAGAAATACAGCAGCAGGGTCAGGCTGACACACTGCAGATAGAGGATGGAGACCAAAGAGAAGGGCCGTTCTCGTCCCAAGGTGCCCTGAGAAGAGCACTGCCGAACACGTAACGAGGAGTTGCAGTCCCGCTCTACCTTACATCATTTTTCCTACTTAAGAAAGCTTAAAAAACATAATTCACTCCCTTTATTCCCCATCTCAACCCCTGAGAAGGGCACAGTGCATCAGAGCATCTGATGACAAAAGACAACGAGGGAGGGGTGGGGTTTGGAGGAGGTCTGGGCAGGAGTACAAGCTGCGTCCTGTACCTCTCTGCTGTTTTCCAGGTGAAAATGTAGCCCTAAGCCATGATTTCGCCTTGAGTTTATTTCCGTGCTCCTATGTCAAGAGAGAGGCTGGAATTTATTCTCATACACATTAAATTTTAGGACTGCCTGAGAGTGGATGTCGCAGGTGGTGAGGAGCCACCGTTACTTTATTATTACATTCTTAGCAGACCAGCTGCTTAAATATAATTCAAACGAATCCAAAAGCAAATGACGAAAAGCCTCTGGATTACCCAGCCCTGCCTGTGCGCCGCAAAATGTCAATGGTGCTTATGAAGACGTTGCTGATGCGACCTTTTACTTTGCATTTAAAAGCCATACAGACTGGTTGCTTTCCATCATGAAATATGAAGTATTTCACTCTTTAACACGTCATCCCCATGCACACCTACTTGTCAGTGCCCAGAGGCTCACAAGGGAGCCTGGTAATGTGAAAAGCCAAAGCAAGCCTGCATTAATCAAGGGGCTTACTGGTCCAACGTGAGATGTGAGCCCCAGGGACCCCAGGGTGGGACTGGCTCGATGATGGATCCTCACCTGCATCGTAGCAAATGTACGACTGGACAGGTATCACCAAAGCACTCCAAACAACAGCGTGCCATACTGCTGCCGTACCTTTCACACGAGGAGCTTGCATCTCCTTCCTACCGTTAGTGCTTCAACACCGTCAAAGGATGGGAAAATAACACAATTATTCCAGTTTTAGAAATAAGAAACCAGAGGTAGAGGAGGTTATGTTAATTTTGAGACCATAAAGCGAGTGAATGAATGGCTGTGGTAGCCCCAAGGTCCCAAATTTCAGTATCACCCTTCAAGAAATCCCTGGACACGAGCACGAACTGGCTTGTAGAGCCCAGAGAAGAGGGAGGTGAAGGGAGTTATCATAGTCTTCAGATGTAGAAAAGGGATCTGTAGGGATGGAAGGAGTGAACAGTCCCTCCTATCCACTGGGACACAAGGCGATGGATGGGCTTATCCTGCAGCAGGAGAGACCGGGGCAGATCCGGAATGAAGAGCGGCCCAGCGCTCAAGGAGGATGCCCAGGCAAGTTTAAAAATGGGTTATACAAAGATGACTCGGAAGGTGCAAGAGAAGATGAGATGAGCTCTCTCGGCTCTGGTTTCTAATGGAAAAACACTGAATATAGGAAAAATAAAGCTTTCATAGAAAAATGCCCAACTATATCTTGAGCTTGAGTTAAGGTTCCTTTTGTGAAATGAGGGTGACAAGCCAAGCATTTGCTTTCTTTTTCCCCAGACACACGGCAGGGCAGCCATGCCTGCAGATACCTGCCAAGACTTAGATATGGACATAGCTTCTGCCACCGCACTGTGACACCAAGGGTTTGCACCTCAGCGTCCAGTCTCGGGGGCACGTTCATGGACAGGACGTTACGGAGCAAGCAGCGTTTGGCTGGCAGTGGGTTTGGGGCATCCATCTCACTGCTGTGCTTGTCGTCTGACACATCTGGCTGCAAAGCATTGAGTGAGATATTTTATCCACTGAAAAGCGCTGTGTCAAACGCCAAGGTGTTTGGTGGAAGGATGTCAGCACAGAGTAACCGCTCCTGATTAAACTCCTCTTCTGCGAGCAGTCTGAGGCCCCTTCTTGCACGCGTGACTGCCCATCCGACTGCTGCATCCCTCCGTCTCCTGACTTCCTCCAACAAATTCCAAGAGCTCTGATTTTTCTTCTGCTGGAAGGAAGCTCCAACTCAGCAGCTTGGCACTCTGCATAACATGGACCTCCTGGGTCTCCTTGCCACCCAGAGGGCTTCCCTGCCGCTCCACACCCCACCACTACGAAGCCAGGTACACCTACATCGACTAATAATTCATTTAGCAGGAAGAATGGAAATGAACTGATTACAATGCAAATAATCCCCTAAAGCCTCCCCACAAGTCCTCTGCGAATTCAAAGGGGCAGGAGTCAGACCCCATTCCAGGCGGAGAGCCCCCAGAAATGCCTCTGCAAAGCACCGGGTAGGGAGCCCGGGCAGGGATGCTCCATGAGCTCACTCTACATGGTGGCAGCTGTTTTGTGTGTGTTGAAGCTATGCTGCCCTCCTCCCTCATCTAGAGATAGTCAAAAGCACAAGTTCCCATGACCTATCATGGGGATGCAATAGTACAGTCTGCTGACTTTTTCATTTCAACGTTTTAGCCCACCACGTTTTGCTGCCTGCACAGTGACTGAGCCAAGGACAAAAATCAAAGACAAAGATTCAGGATTATTATAATCCTGGCTCTAACAGTTGGCACTGGGCAGGCCACCAAGTACTGCGCTTCTGTGTGGCTTGATCTGGGGCACGACCAGGCTGAAGAGCAGGCAGAGCTTTAGCACGCCAACCCTGTGGGCAGGACCCAAGGTGTGGATGAAGTCAGGCCTGTCCACTCTGGCCAAAAACCCGCCTTGCTCATCAGCAGGAACAGGTCCATCAGCTTGGAGTCCAAGTTCACTGAATGTGCAGTGGAAATAATTCCATTTTTCCCATTAAGTATCTCTAGTTTGGACCAGGAAAAAGACCCATCTGAGTAAACTATCCCTTGCAACCATGACGGCGTTCCCAGTGCCAGCCACTGAACACCGACGCGCTTTGGACATGTCCCGTATCACAGCTACGGCTCCTCCAGCCCAAGACACGCCGCGCTTTCACGGTTTGCCCCCCAAAAGAAAGCGCTTCTTACATAAGCCGTGGGATGTCACTGACAGGCACGGTCCCATCGTGCGTCTCGTTTTCCCCATCCTCCTCCTCCTCCTCGCTGCTTTCCGACTCCTCGCTGGAGGAGGAGTAGTCTGTCACCTTCTTCAGGGGGCGATTGGTTTCTTCGATGCGCAGCTCCCTCAACTCTTTGGCTAAGGCCGTCAGATCCTAAAGGGGATGGGGGCAAGAAAACAAAAAAGCGATGGTTATTGTATTTATAGCAAGGAGAATGCCACATACATCTCTTCAAAAGCCAATGCTAACAGCACGAGCAACAAGAAATAGCTTTACAGAGTCGTTACAAACATGAGACGAATGTAAGACAATGTTTGTAGCATGTAGCATTTATTAAACAAAACAAAACTGATTTATGCTCACTGAAAAATCAATAGCCAACCTCTTCTTTTTCTGTTTGGAACGTGTATGTGCATATATATACACACACTTATATGTATATACACGACAAAATTATATTTGTTGGAAAAGGTGAAGTTCAGTCACCATCATAGTAAACTGGAAAACGTCATTTCAAAGATTGGCTCGGAGAATTTCTCCTGCAGGGTTTTCTCTTCTTTCAAACTTCTCAAAGAGACCCCGTAATTGTATTTATTCTGTAATAAATGCATCTGGGAAGGAAGCAATGACAGCATCTCCCATGGAGTGGTGCAACCCCCACGTCAAGAGCTGCTTCCGTGGTCAGTCTGGGCCGTCGGGCGGCTGCCGAGAGGCGGTGAGGAGCAGGAGGAGAAGCGCCCGGCTCAGCCAGACTTTGGAGTCACAGCTCTGAGTCAGCCACACGATCAAAAAAAAAAAACCAACCAAACCAAAACAAAAAAATCCCTCAGCGGGACCCATTAAGCACTTTATGTGAAATGTGGCAGCCTACAAGCTAAGGGAAAAAAAAAAAAAAGCCTTGAAACAAGAAAAAAGATAGGAGCAGTCCCAAAGCCTAGTAATAATTTTTCAGTTTACCATGACTTTGATGAGGCCTCAGACCCGACAGTCATATAAAATAGACACTGCTATTTCAAAACAAGGAACATGGCAGGCACCGTGTAGAAAAGAGACTTTTTGTTATCTTACATGCTTTTATAGCAATGCAGGGGGAAGCAGTAGGGCAGAAAAGCATGAGAGCTCGAATTAGAATGGGTTAGAGAACTCTGTTGCACAAGACATGCACATGACGAACAAAGCATCGCAATTGTCAGTCTTACCATTTCTCCCTATATTAGTGACCGAGGTAGGCATCAGTGCATTCGGTCAGAGATAAAGGATTAGGGAGAAAGAAACTCATTGAAAAAGACTAAATTCCACAATTGTCTTACGGCCATACTCTCATTTACTGCATTTCCAGTTTACCGTTCCAGCAGGGCGACTACGGCAATACTAATTATGGTTGCAAAGGGAGCTCTTAAAATCTATCCCGTCGACACGTGAAGAAAATGATGGAAAACTTCTATGGCTGAGATGCAAACCCAGTTTATTTTTTTAATCGTGAAGCAGGAATATTTCGCAAGCGATTCGTACTTTGGTTATTGGTGACCCACACCTCCCGGCGGGCTCCCACCGGTGGACAGCCGCACATTCTGCTCCCAGCTCTGCCCTGCCTGCCCTCTGACGTGGAGCCAGAGACTCCCACGGATATCAGAGGGCTTTGCATCAGACCCGTAAATATTTGTATGCCAAAAAAAAGCTAGTTTTTTAACAAAAAGATCAATCCCTGCTTCCCAGCATTTATCTGCGATGGGTATTATACATCCCTCTCCAAATCCAAACGCTCTCTGTACCTTTAAAGAAAGGCTCTTTACCATGGTTAAAGAGAGAATGTGGTTTTACAAGAGTTTACTTTCAATGCCAACATGTTTGGGACTGAAATGCAGTCAAATCTGCAGTCATGACAACAAATTATTTTAATTAGCGCTGCAGCAGCTTCTATGATATGATTGTTTCTTTTCCTAAATAAGAATCAATGAAAATTTGAACAGCTTAACAATGCTTTCTATTTAGAGTATAAAATACGCTCTTTATTGAGCACTTGCCTTTGAGCTGGATTAGAGCTTTCTCAGCTTTAAAAAGGACTTTATGACTGCATAAGAGCCTCTTAAAATTGCAGCTGAAATCCCTGCAGTCAGGACTAGCACTAAACCCTTCTCTATCACAGCGATGGACTGTGAAAATTACTTCTTTTTTGCACCTTCCATGGCTAATGTGCTTCAAGGCACCCTATCAGCCTTCTTTGGTCATCACTAGAAGACAGTCAAGTATTTTAAAAATCAGCTTAATTCGTTTTTAATAACTAATTTGGAAGTTATAACAGCAATAATGCTCCCAGACAATATCATCAGATAACTTGTATTTCCTAGTTGAAGCTTTGCCTCGGGATGGTTAATTCTTTGATGCTATCATTTTCTCTAAGTAATGAGCACTTTGTAGGATTAAACGGCTTCACTGAGTTGCTCTTGGACCAAAAACAATCTGACAACTAGAAAGAAAGTGCTCTGTAGTTCCACATGTGTTTGAAACGTTATTACTGAGGGTGACATAATACATAAGTTAGCAGTATCAGTGCTCTTTAATTACTTTTAATTACAAAGACTGCTTGAGATTTAATATTTGCTGGAATCAAGTCAGATTGGTTTCCAAGAATCACATAGCTCATTGAACCTGAATTTAGCACACACACGCTGCCTCTATTTAGACACTGATTTATGTGCTTTTTTCTTAACAAAGCACCTCATTAAACAAAATGCATTGCTCATGTTTTATCCGAGAGAACAAGTTAACTAACCAGCACATCCTCCTTCTTTCATATCTTCTATCTTTAGAGGAAAGAGGCTGCAGGAGAGGCTGCCGATACCGGTGCTTTCCATTGCAGCCCCGCAGTTACCAGCATGAGCAGTGTGTGCACCGCAATGCATGCGTGAGGCAAGTTCAATCAGGAACGTTTGGTCTCTTCCCACGAACATTTAAATATTCATCATTGCCAGACGTGCACACTTTTAAAATGCTATCATATGGTGAAAAAGGTGTAATTCAAGACATTCATTTTTTTAAGAGGATGGATGAAGACTAGCATTGCCCGTCAACATCCAAGACGGCTCCGCTGACTCTGGCTTTACCGCTGATGGTCTGGTCCATGGGAATGAATTACCCACTGTATTCCGCTGCTCTGTTTTCCTCTATTTGCCAAGCGCCTTCGTTCGAATTAGGCTTGAAATGCATTTGAAATGGCGCTCGATGGCCCCACTGAAATCAGTGGGCGGCCGGGGGCTGTGGCTGAGAGCAGAATGTGGTGAGCGGTGCAGGCTGCCTGGACCACCTCCGCCAGCACGAGAAACCTCCGCTCTCGCTCTCTCTCTTTCAAATACGCCCAACAACGGCAGCACCCTTTGCTCCGCGCGTGAAAGTTGGGGTGCTTCTTGCCACGGCCTCCATGCAAGTGGTCCGGCCAGCGGGTTTCAGGCAGCCCACGGCTGAGCAGAACGCACCGGCAGCACCGCTCCCCTCCCCGTGCCGAAACGCAATCGTTCGGTCTCCCATCTGACCCAAGATTGCATCGCCACCTTTTTCAATGTCAGCACCAAGAAAACCCGGTTCGATATTAAGCGCTAACTAGTCAACCTTGCATAGGCATGACCCACTGAGAAAAGATATCACTAACCTCATCTATAGCTTTCTTATAGCTCTGTGGGTAAAGGAAGAATAATCAGCATCAGAGGAAACAGATCGGGACAGGAAAAAGCCAGAGGAAGGGCAAGCAGGTTAGAAATAAAATTAGAATTGTTAGCTCAACGCTGTGGAGTGTAGAGAAAAAAAACCAACATCAACAAAACATTAATACACATTAGAAAAAGAGAAGCAGTGGAAATTCATTTTGTTATTAGGCTGACTCTGCAGTTTTAAAATACAAATGTCAACAGCATTAAACCAGGAGGAAACACTTCGGATGAGATTTTGCTCAGAATAATAAAACGGGAGTGTACAGAAACCACTACCAGGTTTGGTTTTAAGCTGTGAAGGCTGTCAGGGCCGGTCGCCCAGCCTTCCCGAGCAGAGCATCCCTCCGCCGGGCTGCTGCAGGGGGACATGCAGCACGGAACACAACAATGTGCCATCGGCAACCACCGCGCCCAAGCTAGCAAAGCCCTTAAGCATCTGCTTCACGTGAAAACACAGGCTTAAGTGCTTTCCCCTAGACTTGGGCTCCTGATAAAAACTCATGCACTCTCTTAAGCATTCAGATCTCCCACGGGCTCTCGCCGTACCACCGCTTTCCAGTCTCTCCGCTGGAGGAGCAATGGTACTAGCCTCTTTTTTGGGGTCCCCGCGGTTGGGCTACTGCACCGAAGGGAAACGTGGCCAAACCGGCTGGCAACGTTCCCACGGGAAATAATTTCAGACTCACAGCGGGTCGGCTCGGTCGCGTCACGTCCCTGTTGTCCTCCTGCTTTACCTTGGCGGGCTCGTGGGAGAGCACAGGGGACCCTTCGGGCTTGGCGTTCCCTGGGTGAAAGGCAAGCGGGGAGAGTGGGGATTAAAACGCTGCTGAAAGCCGTCGCTGCGTCCCATCGCTGGGGATGGGTGGGTGTGGGGGGCTTCATCGTCCTCCCCCTCGCACCGGGGCACCCAGCTATTTGCCCATGAAGCGCAGGAAGATGGTGGTGAAAACAGACAAGAACATCCCAGGCTCAGGACTGCATACCCTGTAAATAGGTAGTTTTTGTCCAACTAATAAAGTTTCACTACGTTTTGCTTCTGTTGTCTCGAAAAATCCTCCTGCTCCTCTCTACTTGACTACATGGAGTGTCCCTCCACAGAGCGACAGAAATCATAATCCCACCCAGCCTCCACCGACAGCCTTCTTGCAGCGTGACTGCCCTTTTTTCTCCTAAAGAAACAAATTCACTCTGCAAAAGAGCAGGGCATGTGATAAATTAAAAGCTCTGCAGCATCTGACATTGCTAGGACATTATATGTCACAGGACTCCTCATTAGTAAATACAAAACCAAACCAAAAAGGACAATTGGTGATAAACTGCTTTTATTAACTACCTAGAGAAGGGATGATTTCAACAACAGACATGTCATCTTATGGCCAAGTCATAAAAAATTCAGAGCATGGAGGCAGCATTTGTTTTAATGTGCTTCAGCCCTGGGGATTTATACTGTGGGGCTGTGCCAGAAATGCAGATGTACGGGCTTTAGCAACTCCTACTGCGATTAAACGAGGGAATGGAATATCTTTGAGCGGCTCTAAGATGAGAGGAAACAATTTGGCTAGCAACATAAACCCAGTGTAGGCACGGCTGCCTGGTGAAAGCATTTTAGAGAAAGCTTCTTACGGGCTAATTCACTCCTCTGCTCCCATCTCAGGCTTTGCACAAAGATGAAGCTCGGGGAAAAAAGGGAAAAAAGAGATACCCACCCAAAGTGAAACACAATCCCAAAGAAAGCATCACAGAAGAAGTGAGCTTGGGTCAATGAAGATAGGAAGCATGCTGGTATTCTTTTTTGTTGTTGTTGTTTTTTACCCTACAGCATAACCCCCATCTCCTTTTGTGTAAGTCACTTGGCACTGCGATGCTTCAGTAGAGTGCGGGAGCAGTGCACGCTGCCACGGGCATCCTACGTCAGCATCCAGGCAAAAGCCAGTGTCGGCATCTCTGTTTGCAAGGAGGCCAGCTGGTCACAGAAGTACGTCAGAAATGATGAATCCTTTGACTTTTTAATTCTTTAAAAAACAGACACGAGATCACAGACCTCTTGCCCTTCCTGCGCATCAAACAAGCCTCAGAAAGCACGCCCGGTGCTAAGGGATGTTTTCAAGAACCTCACCTCTGACTCTGTTGCGCTCGCTGGATCCAGCCTGGGAGCCGGGCTGGGACCCGCCCTGGGAGCTGGGCTGGGAGCTGGGAGTGCTGGAGCTGGAGGAGCTGCCGCTGCTGGTCCTCTGCAGCGGGCTCTCCACGATGGTCTCCGTCCGCCTCAGGTCCGGGTTGCTGCGGGAGCACAAAACAGAGGGGCACCGTCGGATGGTGCTGCATGCACCTCCGGGGCTCCAGATCCTTCCCACGCTGACAGGGACAGTCGGAAGGTGAGGAGACACCTCCTCTGCTGGAGACAGGGCTGGGGCCTTCTCTTCTGAAGCTACTGAGCCTGCAAGCCCCGCTGAATCCATGGGAGCTGAATTAGGCACTCAACATCTTTACGGAGGCGGACCACAACCATGATGAAAAAACTGGCTAGAGCAGCTTTCTACTCTTATTTTTAAAAGATTCTTTGCTCAAAACTCCCCTTCAGCCTGTAGATGTGCAATGCTGGAGCTATCTGAATTAACCACCGATATTCACCATAAAAGCAGGAATCTGCAACTCGCTGTTAGACAAAGAAAGAAATATTTCAGCAAAGAAAGGATCTCAAGTTTGCAGCAAGGCTGCAGATCACTTTTGCCACTTAATCACACTTCCCAATTTTCACGGCTTCACTTTAAACTTGCCTAAGACATCCACTTTTCTTCCTTGATTTCTTTCACCCTTGTGAACATACATAAATCTAGAATAAAAAGCGTCCTTGGTACACAAAGAGTGACTAATATCTCTCAGAGTATCAGAAGCCTTTAGGAAATTAATTCTTATTTGGCACTGATATAACATCAGAAGACATGTTCAGTGCAGAGCTATGCAATTTGGTTTTATACAATATTCCTGTTAAAGTGATCTTATTATTCACAGTCATGTTAAAAATTTATAGAAAGCTCCATCGAGTCTAATTAGGACCTTGCGTACATAGAAATGACGTGGTAATACTGCCGCATGACATAACGCAATCGCAATCGGAGGGTGTGTGCGTGAAGTGCAAGGTGTGCAGAGCGCGCACGCCGTGTCCCTTGGAGAACGACCGCAATGGTGCCAGTTGCGCAGAGGCCCACTGCTGTAATGGGGTTGTTGGCAGAATCGCTTGGCCACGGCTTAGCATGGATATCATCTGAAGCCACTGCCTAGTGTTACCTTGCATTGACACAGGCGGGTATTAAAGTGATGAGAGCAAGACAGTAACTTTCTGTGTGCAAGGAGACATCCCCTCATTTGTTACAAGAGCGTAACAAATAAAAGAAAGCATATTTTAATAATATTTACATTTATGCACAGGAAGAATCAAGAACTAATAGGAGAGGTGGTTAAAAAGGAAAATTGGAGAAATGCTATATTACCGTGAGAGAAATGAAATGTGAAACTTTCACTGAATACTACGTTTAATAGACATGGTAGCATCCTAATAATTTCCAGTTTTCATCAAACTGAAGGCCTCCAGCTCCTGCTGTACAGCTGACATGTCCTTAGCTAAATTAATTCATGAAATGTATTTGAATAAAATAATACTAATGTATTTACCTGTACCGACCAGGGCTGGGACCGGGAGGCTGAAGGAGACACTGGGCAACCTTCAACTTGAATCCCACAGACTCCCATTATCCTTTTTATTTTCAATACTATCACTTACTAGGATCATGCAGTTCAATGCCCCTCTGCATTTTAAATTGTCCTTCAAGCAACAGCTAAATAAAAGAACAACATTTCCAAGAACTCAAAATGCTTCAGCCTCGAGCAATAAAGAGGAACTAACCATGATATGCATGCTTTTTGTCTAATTTAAAAACCAACAACAATAAAGATTCCTGCTCCTTCTGCTACCCCTGCCAGCTACTCGAAGCTGCTGCCCGCTGTACACGAGTTTGCTGATGCATGGTTGGGGCACTGAGCTGGAAAGAAAGGCATATGCTGAAAACTGGTGACAGCACATGGCTACGAACATCCCGGTGTTCGCTTTTTGACCTCACCCTAAAAGGACAAGGCAAAAGAAGAAACCAAGGAGCTCCACCACAGAAGGCTGCGTGGAACACATATTTACCCTGAGATTTGCCTGTCTGAGGTCTGGATCTGCCCACGAGGCTCTGCAAACCAGAGACAAGCTCTCGCACGACTAAGCCACGTTTTTTCCATCCGGCTCTGAGTAGAGCCCGCCAATTCCCCTGCTCGTTTTAAACATGCCCATGGATAGCTCTGGCATGGCAGATGTCAGATGTGGTGCAGCATCCTTCCTCGGGGCGCTACGAGTGCACCCTGCACACCGCTGTGCCGGAGAGCTCAATCTGGCTAAGCTAAAGGCCCTAGTCCTAGGAAGCTGAAAGGAATTTCATCCTTGATCTACATCTGAAGGAAGATCTCACCAAGCTGTATCAGTGTCTGTCCCCCGGCACATTCCTCGGTCATTATCTGTGCAAAGCTGCTCGGAGGGTAGGAAATGTATGGTATGTATCACTGAGATCTCCCCACTGGCTTATATGGATCCCCTTATATGCAAGAGGCGACACTGGGAAAACCAGAACCTAATTCCACTAAAGGGAGCGCCCAAATTTGACCCCACAGCAGCAGATGCAGCATCCCCCTCCAAACCCTGCAACGCCCAGGAACGTATTCAGCCCAAGAAGCAAAACCTCCAGGGATCCAAGTGCTCATGGCCTCTGCTGTCGTTACAGAATACTAATGAATGCAAAACTAGTTCATCCCAGCGACAAGAGAAGCATTGCAAACCTCATGTCACCAGTGAGCAAAAGCAGGGCTAACCCCCAGCCCGTGTTCGGGCTCCCCAGCTGGGTGATGCCAGGAGCAGCGCAGGCAGTAGCACCCTGGGATCACTCCTGCCCGTCCCCTCGGTGTCCGTACCTTGCCCGAATGGGCTGGGAGCCCAGCCGGGGCCCCAGGGCGCTGCCATTCCCTGGGGAGTTCTTCCTCGCTAGAGCAGGGGATATGGAAGTGGTTCGTTGAGGCACCTGGAAAGGAAGGGAGATACTGGCCGTCACCGAGCCTGCCCCACCATGTCAGGCGGCCGGTGGCACATCTGAGAGATCACCTTTCAGCACTGCCTTAAGACTTGACTTACAATTGATTTCCCACTGAGAGATATGCAATATTTATAGCAATTAAAAAACACAAAGGTCTTGGCTTTTAGAAGGAATCACCTGAATTGTGAGACAGAAACAAGCTGCAAAGGTGCGGTCCGGGAGCTCCCTGCAGAGGAGCCCTGAGCAGCACACAGAGCAGCCCGGCTACCATCAAACACGGCATTTACTTTTTCAAAAGCTGGATGTATGCACACATATATATATATAATTCAAATCCAACAAACCCCAGAAAAGTAATTTATAAGGTAAAATTCAGATTGAAGTGCATTTCAGCAGCCACGGTGGTTTTTAGCATCTCTAGTTGAGATACAACATGCACCAGCAGAGAGAAGGTGTCGACTGGTGCACAAACAAGAGGATTGACAGTGGAAAGATCCAGACTGAACCACTTAACACTCACAATCAAACCCTGTGACCTTTGTTGAGCTTCGGATGCTGCTGCCAAAACCCCGCTGCCTGCAGGACGGCTCACCACCAACACCGCCAGCAGAAACCCAAGGCCAGCCGCAGCCTACAGGTGCTACAGCGGGTAACCCCGGAGCCCGGCCTCATCCCGTGGGAGCACGGGCATCGCCGCGCGGCCGCAGGCACGGTGGTCCCATCCCCCGGGAGCGCAGGCTGGCGTGGAGAGGCACGAGATACTCACCGTGCAATACTTTGCACCAGATAACAGACAGGCCAAGGGCTTGGTGGGATTAGCAAAAAAAGGATTAGGCGTTTTTTTTTTTTTTTTTGAGAATAAACACGTAGTTATGTTAGGCAAGATAAAAAGATTTAGAGAGTGGCTAGCTGTGTGGCTAGCTACAGCTTGTCTCATTAAAAACCAACCTCCCCTCCGGGTAGGGTACTCTGCAGTTGGGACTTGGGGATTTTTTTACCTTCCTCTGAAGCATCCAGCCGTAAGCACTGGCAGAAACAAGACCCCGGACCACAGAGACAGCCGGCCCTGCCTCATGGGGCAGTCCTTTCGTTCCCGCTTACAAACACATCAAACCCACTTCGGGCAGCGAAACGTGAAGTCGGACTCCTCGTGGGTATTACTGCCGACACGCCGGCCTGAAACGTGACCTCCCTTCCACAGCTCGTGTCCCTCAGTCAAGGGGGAAAATACTCCATCGTGCTGGAAAACAGCTTTTTACCAAGGAGCAGGTGCTGTGGTCTCACCGCGTAGCACATTACCACAGTTAAGAGTTGCCCTTCTCAAAGGACTCAAGGCAAAAGCCAACCTTAAATTGCAAGGGATTTCTCAAAATTGGGTTAAAACCAGGCAGCCACCCTTCTGCACTACTGAGGAGCAAAGCACACGAACAACTCCCAGAGCAGCTGGCTTGCTTTTCCTCCTAAGTAAGCACCAACGTCTCTTATCACTTGGTGGTAGCAGAAATAAGAATATTATTAACATATATGACATGCCACCATAGATCCCTTGCACAGGGAGGCTTACCTCGTAGCTGCGGTTTTGCTCTTAAAAAGGCAAGTCATTTACTTTGTTAATACATAGAAATACTGCCTCTCAATCAGCGACAAATACTGCCTCACTGTCGCTAATCAATTTGTAATCATTTTTTCTCTGTAAAAATCCTGCCAGGCTGAGCGCTGATTCACTGTAAGAGGAACTTTAATGGTCAAGTTATAATTCTTCCAAAATGAAGGTGTATAAACAACGCGATCGAAATATTCGTCCAGAAGAATCGTAATTAAAGAAGTACTGCCACACGCTGCCAAAACGTCAATGAAGGTATAAAGCTGCTGGAGCCTTTACAAGTCTTCCATCAAATATTGATTGCAACTGGAGGCACGATACTGGACTAAAAAGGACCCGTCTTATTGAGTATGACAAATTTTATGTTCCTATAATTCTATTTAAACAGAAGGTTGTTTTTTATCCTAGGGAAAGGAGAAATTAATTTGCTTTGGCCTTTGTCTGGGCTCGAGAAATTTCCTCGCTGGAGGGTAACACTATTTTGCAGCCCTGTGTGTTCACCCGAGAGCGGCTCCCAGCATCTCGTGCAAAACCTGCCTCGGGAAACGCAGCCCCCCGGCAGGTTGGTACCCGCCGCGGAGCCACGGGGATGGGCTCGGTCCTGCCTGCTCTGCTTTGCCAGAGGTGCTGAGCGCAGCACCGTCCCGCGGGGACTGAGCTCCGGGATTGCCTCTTTGACGTGCTGAAAGTGAGGAGCGATAGTGTTACCTTTGGTGGAATGTCTTCCTCCTGCCGTAACCAAGAACTTCGGTCAAACTTTTCAATGCGAGGGGGCAGAGGAGGGTTTTCTGAGGTGGGGTCCGAGTTCTGCCTTGGCATCTCAGTGCGGTGAGAGGTCACCGTCAGAACCTCCTGAAACCCAGCCAGTCCCTTTGCAGGCTGTTCATGCAGTGACTGAGACCCAGACAAGGAGCTTCCTTGGGATTTCACAGTGACCAGATGTGGAATCTAAGCACCAAGTCAAAACAGAACTATCAGTACAAAATGGAAAAAAAAAAAAGAATTAAAAAAATATTTAAAAATTTGATTTAAAAAAAAAATTTTTGATTAGCACTTCGGATGCACTAAAAAGCCCCCTCGGTTTGAGATCAGCACTGCCTTGGTTTCAGGAACTTCTGACTTCCAGCGCTTCAACGCAAGATCTACTAAAAATCACGCTCGCACAGCTCAGCCTTTTAAAATCAGGCAATGTCATGCTTCGGTCCTGACCGCTCCTGCGTGTGCACGGTGACGCGGCTGGTGCCGACAGCCCCGCGGGTACCACCCCAGGAGCAGGGGCAGGCTGCTCCCTCCTGCCAGCTCCCGCACACGCCGTGCCCGCCCCAGGCCGAACTTCCAGCTCCTACGCCTGCACCTCTAAGGTTGTGCTAATGAGGTCTGGCATGGATTTTCCTTGTTAAAAATGAAAAAAAAAGAAGGAAACGATAATAAATAATAATTAATTAAAAAAAATCGTCAGGAATTCTGAGGCATAGATGGCTTAAAAAAAATATCTTGAGGCATGAGTTTCTATAGGTCTATGGAGCCCCTATCCCATGGATCAACCCTATAGATCTAAGGGTTACGAGTGAAAGGAATGCTGACATCTGGTTTGGGAAATCGGAGAAATTCACAAAGTCAGAGTTTGTGAAATCAGAGCTTCTTCCCAGGACCCTGTGAAGCTGCACTTCTTTGATACAGTGGGGTTGTAACTTTTATTTGACTTTTCTACGTACACGTCTATGCACACATGTACACGTATCATGTGAATATGTGTATGCATGCATACATTTACATGGGGCTCTGGGTTTCAAACAACCTTTTCATTAGTATTTTATTGCCAAACAAAAGTCTTTGTAGGTGTTGACAATACAGGTCGTCAAAAAGGTCACTGGAAAGTATTTGGTCAATCAGAGAGATTACAGTGAAGTGGGGTTTTGCCCACGTTCCAGCATATATAGACCACGTACATTGGGGAAAAAGAGATGTTTAAGGGCTTTCCTGCATGTATTTTGTTTAAAGCTGGCATTGTGCTGCTGACCTACAGGTGCCCATACCACATGTGGACGGCACTTAGTTGGCACACCTCCCCACAGAAAGCCCCCGTGGACATGGAGCAAAGGCTTTGTACTTCCCTCTGAAATCCCCGCTGGAGCCTGCGGATCTGCAGGAGCACTTCCAGGGGCTGGACCAGAGCCAGCACCGACACTCGGTGCAGAGCTTTCGGTGGCAGAGTACTTACAGACCTCGTGGCTGGGAGGAATTTTTAGATGGTCATGGTGATCTATGCCCTCTCCAGATGTGTTTGTGACTGATGTCAACTCAATGGAAAACCAAAACAAAACCTTGAATTAAAGCGGCAAAGAAAGCAAAACCTCTTTCTGATGATCCTCAGCATCAAAGCGTCCCGGGTCTTTTGTACCAGGCGCTGTGGGTTTTATTTAGTCCTTTACACAAATCAGATTCAAAGAGGAACAGAGCAACTGCAGCACTGGACCAGACCAGCGGTTCCTCTCGGTCCTCCAGCTTGTTTCTGGCAGTAACCAGTACGTGATGCTTCAAAGGAAGGTATAAACCAGCGTGATGTTTCTAACACATGGAGGTGACAAGAGGAATCCACTCATGAATGTAGATGCTGCTCTTTACTCACGAATACGCTTAAGGCTGAGAAACCAGGGAGCAAGATACTATTTCCCTCTAATTCGCTCTTTTTCTTGTTACCTTACCAGCACCCCCAGCATCCTGGCTCCAGTAGGTGAGCCTGCCGGGGGAAGCACCATTACCTGCGGGTCCACAGGTCGGAGCAGGGGTGGGGTCCGGGCCGGCTGCACACCGCTAATGCTGAAAGACTCCGACCGAGGAGGCAGGTTGGGGTCCGAAATCCTGTTGGCCACCTTATGGGGCATGGCCGGCGAGCTCTGGCGATTGAGCCGGGAGCGCTCCTCCACCTGCGGCGAGACGGGGAGAGACAGTGAACGCCCCAGAAAAAGCCATTTCCAATTGAAAACCAGGGTCTGCATATATATATATACACACACACACACATATATATATAGGAAGCTCTTTTCTCTTTAGGTATATCATATATATTGTATGGTCATGGAATCCAAGTTACCCAGCAGATTGTGCAACAAATGCATTTTAAAGACACCGAAAGGACTATTTGTATTTATGCGCCTAATTCATTTCTGAATATGAAGTGGAAAAATAAAGAAAAGGCAACATGCCTCAGAGAGGTGGTTCTAGAAGATGACTCCTGAGAAGCTCTTGCTTCTTCTCAAATGTATCTTTAAGCAAGGGGACCCTTTTCCTGCACTACTATAAACACCACAAGGAGTGTTTTTGTTTGATCTGA
The DNA here is from genome assembly GCA_020745775.1 of Theristicus caerulescens. NCBI lineage: Eukaryota > Metazoa > Chordata > Aves > Pelecaniformes > Threskiornithidae > Theristicus > Theristicus caerulescens. The sequence goes on along the minus strand of CM036565.1, from coordinate 4,377,592 downwards.
ATAACAGAATAAACACGGCAGCCAGAAAATGGCTGGCTTTGATCTCGGTTTAGCGAGTCTGGCACCTTGTCATGTATGGAAGGGGAAAGCCCTCTATCACTGATAGAGAAATAAACCCAAAGCCCACTGCTTGCAGTTACCCTTGATCCAAATACAGTGGTTTCAGCTAGCCCAGGCATACGTGCGGTCTGGGTGCTCCTGCAGTTAGACTGCATGCATTGATATTCATGCAGCATATGCTATGCAGAATTTCTGATACCTCGAGATCTGATGTATATTTTAATTGACGTATCATTAACGTGTTAAATACCCTTAGCATGTCTTGATTCCACCATCTACAACATCAAGTTAAAAGGCAATCCTTAAAACAGGTTTGCTTGGAAAGAACCACAGCTCTTCTTTGAGTAAATAAATACTCATGAAACAAAAGAACCATAATGTTAATAAAAATTAATCTTTTCCTCTTTCAGATACTGAGCAGGAGTCAGAGTCAGATTTGGGTAAGCAATTCGTGTTATGGACTCTTTCCTTTCTAGTTCATGAGGGACCACCCAAGCCACTGCTGTGTCCCAAGAGGTCATCACAACTTCTGCAGGCACTGCCCACTGGCTAGCAGAGGCCGTGCAGAGCTCGGTTCAGCGATGCCCATGGGAGCAGATGCAAGGATGGGAAGGAGAGCAGGGCGGGAAGAAGAACTCCCTCTGAACAAGGGAGCAGCAGCACGAGCGCTGGGTTGCAGGCCCGGTCCAGTACATCTCCTTATCAGCCCAGCCTTGGCATGAACAGCAGGCAGAGATGGTGCTGCCGCCGAGTCCTCCGGCTGTTTGCAGGCGCTCTCCGGCACGCTGCCAAGCCGTAATGCGCAGCTGATTACGGAGGACTTCAAAGCTTGCGTGGAGGAGAAGGCAGGAGAGTGATGAAATAGGGACGTCTGTGTACTGGGAAGGAGAAAAGCGCTTGGTTTTCCTACTGCCAGCATCTCCTTGCTAGCATTTTGTTGCACCAGCACAGCAGAGGATGCTCTTGGGACTCTCCAGCTGTACTTCACAGAGCCTTACTGACTCCACCATTAAGCAGAGAGGGAGGAAAAAGCAGCAAAACCCTGCAGGAATTCATCATTGCTCCGGTTCCAGCCATCTCTAATTGAAGTCAAAGTTCCCCTCAAATGGGAAACATCCCTAGCAGCTTCTGTGCAGGTCCCAGTGGAAGGCTGCTAATGTTTTTATACATCACTTCAAAGCGAGAGAAGGATAAAAGCCACGGGGACTGAAGGAGGAGCTGCCATGCGCGTTGGCTGCTGCAGCACGGCTCATGACGCACAGCCGAGCCCCAAGCCCCTGGGAAGCTCTGAGCTGCAGGAAAGCACCGCAGGGCCCGGCCACCGCACGGAAAACGGCCGATTAAACCCGTCCCCTCCTTTATGCGTGGTCGCGTATGGCATAGACCTGCCCAAACCCATCCTTCAGCTGACCAAGCTTCTTTGTCACTGAGAAGTTAGACCTGGCTATCTGCATCACTTTGTTCAGGAAATCCTGGTCCATAACAGAAGAGTCATAATGGAGAGAGCTGCTAATGACAGTACCACTGCTTAGAGTGCTAACGCCACGTCCCTGGCTGGATCGCCAGAGGGTCCCAACACAATGTCTGAAAAGGCCCAGCTAGTCCTTGATTATAAGAAGAGACGTGCCTGGGTAAAGAGGGCAGGTCTGGGACAGCACTAAAGCTATAGCCCAAGCTAACTTCCCCTGGCATAACCCTTCACTCCCAAGGAGATGAGTAGAAGGGACAGCAGATGGGGATGTGCATCCATGCGTGTTGGTAGGACTATTTGATCAGACTGTTTTGTTTAGCATAAAAAAGAGAAATCCTTGACTGGCTCCGGGGAAAGCTATGAAAAATGCAGTACAGCCTAGTTCCTAACCCAGAGCTTTGTCTTCACCAACAGGCCAGGGGTGGTCTTGAAGAGGGGCCGCAGGGACACAACTGCAACGTGAGTAGCCACAGCCTCACCTTTATGCTTCACACCACGTCTGCAGGGTCTTGGAGTCACCATGTGTGCGGTGGGAAAATAAGTGCATAAAGGAGAGGTATGAAAAGCAGAGAGGGGCATGGCATGAGGAAAACTCAGCTGTGGTGATCAAGCTCCTGAGAGAGAAGACTTGAGACCAAAGAGCATAAAAATAAGGACGGTATGGGATATCATGCAAAATCCTCAGGAAATATCCCAATAAGCTCTGCAGAGCCTCCAGAAATTGTAGGCTGAGCACCAGACTTGTCTTTTCCTTGTTCCCAAAGGAAAACAAAGTCTCAGTATTTCTGTTAAATTAGCACGCACAGGTTGGGGATGGAAATTGCTAAACTATAGCAAGAACCATGGTAGGCTGATTAAGTATCAGCACAAGTCTATCCACACAGCCAGCAATGATGGTACTTCCCAATATTTGTGACAAAGTAGCTGAATTGTGCTAAAAGTGGGACTTTGCAGTAGATCAAACAGGGGATGGAGGCAAGAGGAGTAGTTTTGGGAAATTCCCAAGGGTGTTGCGTCAAGGCAGTACATCAGACTACTGCTCTCAAGACACGGTTCTGCAGAAAGCTGCAGAGGCACCACCAAAGTGGAAGCCTCTCCCGTCAGAGGCGGCTCAGCACATCTGGAACATCTCATCTGCAGACCCACCTACCAAACCTCTTCTTCCACTGGAAGGGCTGGAGAACGATGCTGCAACTCTACAAAAATATGTTGTCTGGCACATCGCCACCAAAAGACTCTGAAGACTAAACCAGAAGGGAAAGAAGGAGAAACCCAAGGGAGTATAAAGAGTTTTTGACATGCACATCTATCTCTGAACTGTTCGTATTATTTGCCTTTGCTTAGCAATGGATAGCTGGTTGAATTTCTCGAGCATTTGATGCTTGCAGGTATTGTGGATGCAGCTGAGGGTTGTCAAGAGGAAAGACCAGGAGCCAGCTACGTGTTGGATACACATCGCATCTCTGCCAGGACTAAAGGGTGCCAGACATTTGGCAGCAGAGGAAGAATAGGCGAGTTATTAAAAGATCTTTCTGCCCAGGAGCAGGGTTACAAAATTAAACCAACTGAACACAAAGAACTTTAGAAAAATTAATACCAAGAGTGGGCACCAGTCTTACTGGAGCCACCACAAAGAGATTACGGAGAAAGAGTTTGCACATAATCCTGAAACCGCATTGCAGACAATGCATGTCTTCATCTTTTTAAGACTATTCAGCCAGGCAATAATTAATATTCAAGATCTCACAATTGTTACAACAATTCCCTCTTTTTGCTGGAGAGAAAAAGAAAATGGGCAATGTGGCTTGCCTTCCTGAAAATCATGACAGAGCAGCAACCCCAAGACATACAGCCCTGAGCACGGGAGGAAAAGCTGTCTGGTCCTCATCTGATTATGGAGTACTGAATTAGCGCTCAGCAAGGAACCCGGTACAACCGCCCTCGGCATTCGCCCCTGACCCCCAGCAGACTTGTGGATGTGCCAGGAAGGAGCATCAGGAGCTCCTGGCATGCCCAAAAGTCCCCAGCTATGGCTAAACCCCTCCAGGAGGGATCCACCCTGCTTGCATGCCCTCATGGAAAAGCCTCTTTCCTTGCACAAACATACATGCAGACGCCAACACCTTGCATTGAACTGGGAGTGTTTCCAGCACAGCTAATGGCATCTGCTGGAGGCTGACCCAGCAGAGCGCAATCTGCTGCATGTATTTCGGACCAACCTGCGTGTCCAGCCCTGCGGATGCAGACAAGCACCACCACGCTCCTTGTTCTTGCCTACCTCCTTGGCCCATGCTGGTTTCTCGCTGGCATTTATCCCTTCTTTGTAATGGTAGAGGGGTTTCTTCTCTGCTGGCCTCTGGTCCTGCCGCTGCTGCTGCTGCTGCTGCTGCAGGGAGACCAGGTAGTCCCGCTCCTGCTGGAGCTGCCTCTGCAGCCTCTCCGCTTGCCGCTGCTCCTCCAGCTGCTTGCGCTTATACTCCTACCCAGAAGAAAACACAGTGACACGGGTGCCCGGCCAGCCTGTAAACGCAGGGCTGCAAACTGCAGACTTATTTGTTTGGGTGGAAAATTGGGCCTCAGTATCTGAAAGGTTGTTTTCTGGCAAAGCCCATTGATTTGGAAGACTTTGGGGATGGAGCTGTAAAGCATCCTGAAGGAGAGACAGTTGGGAGGACAGAGCCAGCAAATTCAGCATTGTGACCCCGGCATCGGCACTTTGCAGCCGGTGAACTGCCCTGTCCATCGGGATCAAGGGGTGCCGGCGCTGCCTTGCCAAGGAAACACTGTCAGACCCCCCCGAGGGCTCAGGCATTCCCTTATGAGTTACCATTGACTTTGCCCAGATTTTTCTGGATGGGAAGAACAAAGCATCAATCCAATGAGGTGCCAAACATCACCGGGTCAGCCAAAACCCAACTGAAGCCAAGTCCTCTGTAGGACGAATTTATTGTTCGTGGGAAGGGCCGCACAGCTGAGCCAGCTGTATGATCTTTCTGAATCCCTACAGCTCTGTGAGGTTTAAAGAGCAAATAATTTTGAAAGGGCCTTTTTAAAAGGCCAGGGCTTGTGTGAGGGATTTTCTTCTCCCTAAATAAAATTAATAGCAAGAGAGAAAAAGAATAATCCCTGTGGATTAAAAGAAAACGCAGTGAGAGTAACAGCTAACAGCATTAAAAAACTCAAAAATAAATTAAATTAAAAAAAGAGGACATCTAGAATGCAAAGAGCACGAGAGGGAACATACAGCGTTCCTGTGAGGAAATTAAAACAAAAGCCTTCACTCAGAATATGAAAACCCGCACGGCAGGGTGGGTTTGCCGGGTGCAGGCACGCGACGGCTCGACCACGCTCCAACATGCTGCCAGCAGCCTTCGAAATTACACGGCAACAAAGAGGGCCGCTCCTCTCACGAAGGCACAAGCATGCCGATGCCGCGGAAGGGATGCAACGAGAGAGGCGTGCACCGCGAGGGGACCCGGCCCGAAGCAGCGGCGGGGGAATCGAGGCATGCTCGCGGCCACGGCGTCCCCCACGTCTCGGCATGGCAGGAGGCACTCGGGGGGCGTGGGTGTACGCGGGCACATGCGGATGCGACACAGGCAGAAAGCGGCAAGCGTGGCTGGGGCCTCCTATTTACCAGAAGTAGCGCTTGCTCCTGCAACAACTGCTGCTGCAGGATCTCTAACTGTCTCTGCTCCTCCTCTAACTGTCGCCTGATGTATTCCTGGAGGCATGGGCAGCAAGGATCAAAGGAAAAAGAGAGAGAAGGTAAAAGAGACAGTATTTCCCAAGAGGAAGGAAAATGAGGTGGGCACCCACATCCATCCCGCCCGAGAGCTGACACTGATCAATCAGCCCGGGCACCCTCCATCCCTGCCCAAAGAGCCTGGGGCATCCATCACTCTACAAAGGACTTCCGAGGGTAAAGGGGGAAAACCACTAGGAAATGGCAAACATTAACTGGGAACACCACACAACCCCACCCCGGGAACCAGCGGGTGGGAAAAACCTGCATCAAGTGTCTCCGCACCTGCGGGCCAGCAAGTGGATCCACACGGAAATAAATGACGGCGGTGGAAAGCGACACATGCGGTGTTAACAATTAAGCAATTTGCTCTCAAGTGGCAAAAAATATGAGTGTTTACAAGAAAAATCTCTGATTAGAGGAAGAGGAATCTGCGCTGAAGGCGATCGCCCTGCTCCTGCCGGGTTACCTGCTCGTGCTCCGCGCGCCGCCGCTCCTCCTCCCGCCGCATCTGCTCCTCGTAGTGCCGCCGCTGCTCCCGCTCCTGCTGCTTCCGCAGCTCCTTCTCCCGCCTCTGCTGCTGTGGGGGCAGGAGGCACAGGTCAGGACCCCCACTCCTCTCCCCGAGAGCTCAAAGTCCGTTTTCTCACAGTTTTTGGGGAGCCACCTCACCCAGTGACCCGCAACGCTCCCGCCCTCCCGAGGAGATGCCCTGCCAGCAGGCAGGTCCGTTTTGGGTGGTAGAGGGGCTTGTTGATCCCACCTCATCCTCATGCTCCGGTGCCCAGCACCGGCTATGAAGAACTCACAGCATCCTCCCAGCCAGCACCGGACCATGCAGGCAACCCCATTTCTTCTCCCACTTGCAGGTGAGGCCACGCGGGCAGTGCATGGCCCCCACTTACCCGTGTGCCCGACTGGTGGGTTAATCAGGCCCCGGACACAGGGGGTCTCACCCCGGGAGCCGCACGAGCCCATCGCTTATCGGGACCTCATGTCTCAGCCCCAAACCCACCCATGAGGATGAGGGAGGGTGCTGGGGGAGCTACTGCTCACCAACAGGGCAACATGTCCTTCTTACATTTGCTGAGACCAGAAGCTAACACTGAAGACCCCAAATCCAAGGGTTTTTCCTTTTTGAAACACAAAATGAGCAGGGTGGAGGGGCTGCCCTTGCCGCCCTCAGGCCACCCCTGCCCTCTGCTTCCTGGGTTGCATCCCTGCTTGCTTCGGCTCTGTAGCATCTTTGCCAACAGCAACCCAGGGCGTTTTGGGGTGATGACGACCTACAGCCTGCTGTGAGCCGCCCAGGGCGTGCTGGGCACCCAGGTGACACCCGCAGCCCCCGCACCCCCTGCTTTTAACCCGACATAACTTCTCCAGCTACCCAAACCGCCCTGCTCTCCCGTCCTGGGGAGCAGGGGCTCGCAGCAAACTGCTGCAATACTCTGCCATGAAGCAGAGGGGCCGCAGGCTGCTCCGCACCGCAGCCCCGCAGCCGGCGCATCGGCAGAGGGCACTCAAATGCCAATATTGGCTAGCGGGGCTCTGCAGCCTGCCATCACTCCATCATGCGCTGGGCGCAGCGACATGCGTGCAGCGCTAATGGGGAGGCAACCTGCTGAAGCATAAACCTGGTCCTTTTTTCTCCCTTTTTTTCTTCCCCGTTGCTGACACACAGCGGCTGAGCTGGCTGCAGTGGGGAGGCAGGCAGCGGAGGGGCTGGCAACGCCGGCCGTTAGCCAAATCACGTGGAGGGCTGGAGCTGGCAGCTGACTACGGCGGCTCTGCCCAGGGAGCTGGCTGAGCTATCCGGAGACAAAGATGCATCCACTTTAAACTGCTGCTCTGCAGTAAACCTGCACTGTATTTGGTATCTATATCTATCTATAGATAGATATCTATCTAGATATCTTCTATATAGAGATCTTTCCCTGTTATACATATCTATCTGTAGAGATATTATATTGATATTATAGATATTCTATAGATCTGTCTCTCTAATAGATATCTATCTAGATATCTTCTATATAGATATCTATCCCTATTATAGATAGCTAGCTATGGAGATGATATATAGATATTATAGACATTCTATAGATCTGTCTCTATTAACAGATATCTATCTAGATATCTTCTATATAGATATCTATCCCTATTATAGATAGCTAGCTATGGAGATGATATATAGATATTATAGACATTCTATAGATCTATCTTTATTAACAGATATCTATCTAGATATCTTCTATATAGATATCTATCCCTATTATAGATATCTATCCATGGAGATATTATATAGAAATTATAGACATTCTATAGATCTATCTCTATAATAGATATCTATCTAACACAATAGATCCATCTCTAATATATATATTTATAACAGATATCTAATAGATAGATATCTATCTAATACAATAGATCCATCTCTAATATATGTATTTATAACAGATACCTAATAGATATCTATCTAATACAATAGATCCATCTCTAATATACATATTTATAACAGATATCTATCTAATAGATAGATCTACTCTATTAGATATCTATTATAGATATTATAATTTTATTACATATCCATTCTATATTCTACTCTATATTCTATTATACATCTCTATCTATCTCCCTAGAGATAGATATCTCTAGGTATCTTTATAGATAGATACCTATAAAGATAGATACATCTATGGATAGATGTATAGATATTTTAACAAACATTTAAAGACACCCCCACATTTCAATACAGGGAGGAGCCACTGCCCATCTTGCTGCTGTCTCCTCATCCGCAGGTAACATCCACAGCCACCCCGCACAGGGATTCTGCTGATTTCCCCCAGCGTAACGTTCGAGCCGCAGCACAGCTTTAGTGCCACCTATAGCCATATTTATCAGTGCTGTTCCACTCGCCTCAGGGAAGGAAAATCGCATCCAACCTGAAATAACCTGCCAGCTCCAGACTCCGGCGTGTCCCACGCCAGGCGCAGTCACTCGCACTGCCCACGTAAGCCGGGGATGCATGTGTTACTCCGTGCGTACGCCTGTCCTTGCTGCGCAACGCGAACGTAGGGCTGTTTGTATTTTTTTTGAACTCCATACTAGAAATTGCAGAGGATACGCCACCGGGACGTGGTAACTCTGCAGCAGTAATGGTAATACATGGGATTTCTTGGCTTTGCCAGCGCTCCCTGACCTCCTTGGATGAGCGCTGTTGGTGATGGTCACTGCTCCCGTGCACTCAGAAGCACGGATCTTTTGACTAACGGGTTGAATACACGTTACCCTGAGCTTCCAATCATAGTGTGTACCACTCTGCGTTTGGGGTGGGTTTTAATGTTGTTTTTTAGTTAAAATAGCACGCTGCTGAATAAAGCACATAATGCTTGTGTAGGCTGGGTTTGGCTGGCAGGAGGCAAGGCCCTGAATGCCACAGCTATTTCTTAACTAAAAATCACCCGATTGGTCTTCATCGCCAATCCGGCAGGCAAACAAAGCCAAACCCTTCCAAGGAAGGAGACAAAAGTGTTTCTCCCAGGGTGGGAGCAGTGCACCACCATCCTTCCAGGGGACCATTTCCACACCAAAAAGCCTATTTAACCCCAGGAGCTGGGAACTGAGCCCCCCAGGAGCTGGGAACTGAGCCCCCCAGGAGCTGGGAACTGAGCCCCCCAGGCACAGTCTTCTTTCAAAGCCAGGCCTGATGCTCCTCTGCATATTTAAAGGACCTCTGTACCCTGCCGCAGCCGGGTTCTTCGGGCTGAGGCTGTAAGCGGGCTGAAATATATACATTTATCGAGGCCAAGAGTACAGAGCCTCCCTCCAGCTCAACAGCGTTTTTGTCAGGTCACATTATAAGCAAGTCATTTGTCACAGTCGCATTACGAGCACCTTCAGCTAAACACTGCATCGCCGTCTGAGCACGGCGGGGCTGAATCGGCTGCGGCACAGCCTCCCGGCATGCTCAGCTGCCTTCCCCGTACGGCCCCGCTTCAGCAGCTGGCAAACATCTGGAGAGGACCTGGCACTGCGGTGGGCGAAGCCGCCAGCAACGCATCCGTCTCCCCTCTGCCTCTGCTCACGCCGGTGCCAAGCAGCGCCGGGATAATGTTTAAAGTCGGGATTGAGCTCGGTGTGATGCAGCTGAAAACTGCATGTGGAAAGCTCATGCAGAAAGGAAAAAAAAACCTGAGAGATTCAAAGATCTCTCTTTATTTGCCTCCTTTTCTCCCTGTTTTCTGCCCTCCCTCTCCCACTGCGAACGCGTACTTCCCACATTTCTCCAAGCCTGAAACTACTGTGTGTATTTACACTATCCAGATCTATTATTCATGCAAGGCAAGAGCGCTAATTAATTAGGACTGCATTTATATAACTCTGCAGGTAAAGCTATATGCAGCTGCTTGTAAGCCAGAATGGGATCTTATTTGCGCTGCACTAGAAATGACAGGTTTTAAATATTGATGAGGGAAGACACACGAAGGCAAAACCTCTGGTGGGAAGGCCCTTGGAGGCCTGGCATGAAACGAGGACTTCAAAGGAGCAAGCTCACTTTGCTAGATCAGATGCATTCAGGACTACGAGCGATAGGCGAGCTCGGAGAGGCACCAACACTTGCAAGAAGAGGCTCCTGGAAACCTTGGCTGCTGCTCCCAAACACGAGCATGACCCAGCAAAGAAGTGGAAGAGGAATTCCAAGTGACAAATGAAAACAAATGTTCTAGGTGGTTGCGTTGTTGTGACAGGCTCATTTATCTGAGCCACCAGGGAAAGAGTGACTGTGGCTGGAACATCATCTTTCCTGACACACCGAGCACTGGAGCAGGGAGAGGTGTTTCCCACCGGTAGAGAAACTGGGTCAGAACTTCCCAGCATGGCAAACGGGGATCTGATACGCTCTGAACCATCGCAGGAGCTTTTAGTTGGGATCATCGTGAAGGGATGCTCCATGCAGGAAAAGGCTCATGCTTCAGAAACTATGAGTTCTAGATGCTTTCTAACCAAAGAAAAACTAGAGAGACGTAAGGCTTAGCACATACCTGTACTACAGGAGCTGCTGTAATGCAGCTCTCCTTGGAAATGGGTACCGGACTGCTGCCGGGACCACTGCAGTGCCCCCAGGCACCACATTACCGTGAGGAGGCTGTCATCGTAATGAAAATGTTCCTACAAGCTACATGACACCTGCATATGCAGAAGAAAATAACAACCACCATTTTAGCTAACCTAAGTTTGTCTATAATTAATTGCTGGTATCTTTTTGCATTTTGCTTTATAAGAGCTTCCAGTAGATGTGTCTTCTGCTGGTTAACATATAAAGAAGCTGCAGCAATTTTTTATCCCCTGAACATCCAGCTCTATAACTGCACTGAATGAAACCTCACATGCAAAAAGCAAGATGCTTAGATTTGCCTTGTATGTTCCCTGTAAAGATCTGACCTTTGTTTTATACCTAGAAAGGAAAAAACCCCACAACGTGGCAGAAAAATGAGGTTATGTAAACCCTTCCCTGACTACATCTGCCCACTGCTGCCAAGGGGTCTGCACACAGATCTGTCTCGCAGGATCCCTAATGGTCCTGACCGGGAGATGTATTATTCCTACAGCTCAGCTGGAGCTTTGGTGGTTAAACTGGTGCAGCAAGGCTCATTCTGTGCCTGCAACAAATGTAGGCTTTATTAGGGAACTACATATCTCTAATATATGTATATATAGGGAAAAATTAAAATATATTTAAGCCTATTTGCCATTCTGCATTACACAAATATTTTCCTTAGTGCTATTTGATCTATTGATCTTTAATTCTCCAATTTGTTTTTTTTTTTCAGTTAGTTCTGGTGCACATTTTGAATTCACAAGACCAGCTTTCTGCATGAGGGAAAACAAAGCTGCAACTCTACTCCCATGAAAGTCCCGGTTTCAAAGCTAGCTTGGGGATTTTTACTTTCACCGCAATTAAAGACAGCTGCAAATCTAAATCTCTCCGGCTGCCTGGAAGAAGATTCAGCTTTAAAGAAGGAAACTGGTCAGCTGTTGAAAAAGGAGATTCAAGTGTCCGACAGATGCAAGAGGGCACGCTAAGGATGGCAGCAGGTCTCGGGGGCAGCATGAGGTGCATCGGGACACCACTAGCAGACATCCTTACTTGACTTTTTTATATATGCATTTGGTGTTACTGCCGGAGCAACATTAGAAGATGGTGGATTTCCCCAAAAAGGCCCTAAAATGAAAGGTATTTTGTGAGAGGTTCAGAAATCCTCGTTTAGGAAGATCAAGATGACAGAAAAAATGGGATTCCTTCATTATGAGCTCTGCTGGGTGGGGCAACAGAAATGGTGGGAGCCCTATCCCTGGCAGTATTTAAAAACAAGGCTGGAAAACCACAAGAAAATCTACTGAAGGTCTGCTCTGACAGAGGAATGGACCAGTTATCCCACTAACAGCCTTCCTCCAGCTCTTTTGCTGTGCATCTCCAGTACAAATTAACTCCAGGCATTTTTGAGCTTGGCATCCTCCGAAGCAAATCCTTTTGGTGCCACGCTGGGGCCCGGCCGATGCGCTCGCTCAGCCTGGCCACCTTCACGGCGTCTTATTATGAGTCAGAGCTCTTTCTATAAACGGAGTAATATGCCTGGCACTACTAAACAGGCTGACTTAGGAGCCCCAAAAGCGACCAGCTCCAAGTGTTTATTTGTCCCTGACGCTCTATTGGATTTTAAAGGTCAACTTTATTTTGAAAATACAGTAATCTGAGTCTTCCACTGGTCTCTCCTCCCAGAGATCTGCTGGTGCAGTGCTGCCTGTTGGAGGCACACCCCATCTTAGTCAGACCATAAAGAAGCATGGAAGAAACCATGTTCCCATTAACCAAAATAAATCCAGAGCCAAGAGCCAACGACTGAAGTTATTGCAAAGCTAGCGTAAGAAAACGCAGAGAGGCCAAAAGGCAACAGCCTGGCTGCTGCTGAAGGGCTTGGGTGCCATTGTGATGGGCAGGAGAGCTGGAGCAGCGTTGCTCTCTGGAGCAAAACTGCAGCGACATAGACGGAGTGTGCTGGGTGCCTCTGGGCAGCGATATCAAACTCGGCACGGCTGTGACAGCCACTGTTTGGTACCTCTGCCTGGCCATCAGGTGCTTCCTGCCCCAAAATACACAGGAAGAACATGAAGACCAAACTATATCCACCACTGGCTGGCTGTGCTAGAAACGGTGGGACAGCCTGGGGGTGCAAACCCCTTCCCACGTGCCTGGGCAGAGGCAGCATCCCTCCATCCATCCTGCGGGTGCTGGGACTCCTCCAGGAGCAGGAAGCTCAAGGGGAGGATGCTCAAAGCTGCTTGTGCGGCTCCCTCTATCCCACTCCTTGCAGGAGTGACAAAACTTTCTGTTTGCTAATATCTGCCTCCGCTATTTTTCTGGTTTTCCTACAGCAGCCCACGGCAGATACACGACACCTTGCAGCTGGCAAAGCCGCAGACGGCCATGCTGGGGAGCGTCCCTCATTTGCAACAGAAGGTTTGTACCTCTTCAAGGACTCCTGCTTTAATCCTCACCACAGCAACTCGGCTGTTTCTTGCTCGCCACGCAAACGGTGTCTAATAGAGAGGAGAGCTCATTTTACTCTGTGGCTGGAGATGCAGGTGAGGCTAAACCTGGCTAGACAGACCCGAGAAGATGGGTACCCAAGAAGACGCTGGGGCCATCGCAGCCACCAGCGCGCAGCTGCCCGCTCTGCCCTAATCCTGGCTGAGCCCATGGGGCTGATCACACCGGTGGCCCCACGCCGGGGCGGGCAGAGGACGCCCCTCGGGGACAGTCTTTCCCCACTTCTCCGATGTGGCAGGAGCATGAAAACGCTTCTTTGCCGGCTTTGCCCCAGCAGATCTCTCCCTTTCAATTGAGGTCCGAAAATTGTAAGGCAGCTGAGAAGAAGGCAATGGGTGAAGAGCCCAGGGGGGCTGTTAGAGCCACCAGAAACAGAGGCATTGATTTTAAATCCTGGCTATGGTGGCATTAGCTTTTAATGACATGGGGGAAAGGACAGGGGGACTGGCAGAGCCCGGCGGGGCTGCGCACAGCCCGGCCCCGCAAGGCAGCGCCTCTGTAGCTCAGGGCAGAGCTCGCCAGCTTAGCAAGGGGATTAGTCCTCCATTCAAAACCTGCCTGGGAAGCGGCAAAGAGAGAGAACAATTTTCTTCTATGTGAAGAGAACATATTAATACAGCAGCAAGCATTGTATTCATTACAGGATTGCAGCTAATCTGGTGTCTGCCTTTCTTCTGCTGTTGTTCTGCTCCTGTACCGCTTGCAGCAAGCAGACCGGGACAAAGGCACAGCCAGGCTTCCTCACGACAGTCCTCAGATCCGTTGGGGCAGGGCATTTCGGGGTGCGTCTATGGGCAAACCCCATCCCCTCTCAAAGCAGCTCGCCGGCTTTGGGAAGGGTGCAGGACGCAAGCAAAGCCTGACCTACAATGTATTGAACATGCGATGCTCTGCGCTCTGACCACACGACAGACCTACATATTTACCAGACGGAAAAAATGCTTTGCCTGGGATTTGCCCATGTTGGTTTTTGCCTCGGAGGGGCTCAGAGGACCACCTCGAAGAGGGGCCCTACCATCACCATCATCCTCACCATCAGCTGCCTGAAATTCCTCCCTGTCTGCGCCCCTGGCCTGGGGGCATTACCCAGCACACCCAGAGTCACGTTAAATACAAGAGACACTCTGGCTCACACAAATCAAGGGGGTGGCTGCTCTAATAGCCCATTTACTGCAAGTCCTTTTTTCAGACATATCAGTGACTTCTTCGGAAAGTTAATTTAATTACCCTTAATGTATGAACCCTTCAGTGAGACACTCGGGATAAGTTCAGTGCGAGGGAATGGGTTTCTTTGTGCAAAACCCCATCAAAACCCCCAAAACAGGAGAAATCCCCCCTTATTCTTTGGTGGACTTCTGCAATCCAGGAACTGAGAGCTAAACCAAAAAGCGAGTGCTTCATACGGAGAATGCAGCCAGGCTGTGCAACTCATGGACACCCAAAGTCAGCCGGTCAAATCCTGCAGCTGGATTTTAAATGGGGTGGATAATTTTATGACCGATCACATTTGTAGCTGGTATGTTAAGACAAGGGTAATGAAATCTTATGCTTCGGGGCACATATGGATCATTGCACAACTCAGGCAGGCATCTGCCCCTCCCCTGCAAGAGAAATTGTAATTGGCAGGGACTGGAAGGACTGAAGTTGAAATTGGGGATTAAAGGGGACACAAGTGGCACATGGATTTGGGGAAAGGGCAAATGGAGCTACTCAGCTTCTTCTCAACTATAACAGTCTACAGCAGCAAATAACGATAATGAACTTGACAGATGCTTGGATGAGTAAGAGTTTTGCCCACCTTGACTGAATACGGCTATCACCCCAATAATGGGCTAACTCTGCTCAGTAGTTCCAGGGATCCTTTCAGGTTTGGTATTTCAAGGGTTTATTTATAGCAAACCAGCTCTATTACCTTCACAAGAGTTGGCAACACTCACTATGGTGAGGAGAGTGGCTGGAGGCTGGTAGCAAAAAGCATGAGTGGGGGTTTGTCTAGTGTAATAAAACATTTGGGGTTACCGACTAGAGAGGTTAGGACATGATCTTCTTACACCAGGCTGAGAACAGTCACTTGGGACCTGCTACCTGAAATCCCGCTGTTCCGCCCAAAAATGGCCTTTGCCAGCCCATTGCTTGGCTCTGGCCAGTTACCTCCTCCAGCCTTCGCCTCTGCTCCTTCTGCTCCTCGATCCGCTTCTGCCGCTCGGCCAGCAACTGCCGCTTGTGCTCCTCGTTCTCCCGCTGCTGCTGCTCCAGCTGCTGCCGGCGCAGCGCCTCCGACCGCTCCTTGTTCGCCAGCTGCAGCCTCAAGAAATCCCGTCTCAGCGTCGACTCCCCGGGCAGGTTTAGGATGGAGCTGCATAAGAGAGAAGCATCAGAGAAGATCCCCTCCCCGCATCCTTAAACCTCTTGCCAGGGGAAGTTCGGTGTGATTTTCTGCCGTGGCTCCTCTCCCCTCCATCCCGATGGCATCCCAACACCCGACAGAGCTTGGGCAGCAGCGGATGGGAGGGACGGGGGGACCGCAAATGTCGGGGCAGGGCAGCAGACACAGCGCTCTGTTCACAGCTCACCAACAATTTATTTGCTAAAGGTTTCCTTTACATTATGTTTCTAACCAAAGCCTCTTGTGCTGCAGTGGCACACACTATATTTAGCTGTTCACAAAGCACATTTAGCATGAATCACTGCCAGCTATTAAAATACTACATTATCACAGTGAAATAACGGAATAACTTGATACTAATTACAACGGCTCTGAAAAATGTCATCAAAGAAAGAAAGTTCCAGCCCTACCGCGCTTGCAGCAGCACCAGGGAGGTTTCATGGTAAAAGTTACATGGAAATAGGGAGTTACACTTGGATGTAAGGAACCGCATTTTAAAGAGTCCTTCTTTAATTTCACCTCACATTTTTTCCACATCTAAATACCCACACTTCCATGAGAGCACCCCACCGCGCTGCAGATCCCACAGGCAATGGGTTACCCAGGTCTTCTTCCCCAGCTTTTGGCCAAGGTGGCCTGTAGCATCAGTTTATGCCCACACACCATCTAGCAGAGGGAATATACTCTGTTCTGCCAGGGAATGGGACTGAGTGCTCAGACTGCCCTTTTTCCATCTCGAGTTCATAGGAGCCTGTAATCCAAGCCAATTTTATACAGAGTTAAAGAGATGTAAGGGCAGAAATGAAATGCTGATTCTTACCTGGGCTCTCCGGAGTCATTTTCCTCCTCCTCCTCCTCACTTCCACTGTACTCGTACTCTGTCTCATCTAGGAACAGAATTGCTCATCAGTGCCCTGTGCTGGACTCATTTGTTTTTCCAGTGGCTGAAAACCCCAGAGCTCTGAAGGCAGAACAGACAACTCTCTTTTGCTCGCATGACAAAGAATAAGCAGCATTATTTCTCTCCATTTTCTGTTTTTACAGGGGGCTGCAAGGCCAGGGAAGCATGGGTGGTCTCCCGGGGTGCTGGCACCTTGCACGCCTGTGCTGGCCGGGAAGAGGGCTGCAGTCCCAGCCGGAGCGCCACGGGCAGCACCAGCACAGCGGGCAACGGCCCTGACAACCAAAGACACTGGATGCAAAGATGGGGGAGTGTCCATAAAATAAGAATTTATCCCCATGTGACAGTGAATGACCCCCTTCTTCAGGAGGGTTCTTCAACAGGAGGTGCACCACAAGCTATTGAAGCCACAGGCACTGGAAGGTGGGATTCAACTATGGCTCTGAAGGCACCAACTCCTCTCTCTCCAAGCATGTGCTCTACCTATGCAAACCCATGTATTTTCCAGGCAATGAAGACATCTACGTAAAAGCCCATCTGCAATGTTGTGCTACATACTGTGATCTCTATTGGGATATCATCTTTATCAGATGAAGGCAATGATAGTAAAAGAAAGGCTTGCATTTATCCAACTACTCTCCATCTCTAGGGTCCAACCTTCATTTGCCAGACGAAACACATTTAATACTTCACTGGGATCCCATTTTACTGTTTTGATTGTAGTGAAATCTATTACAAGGGGCTGGAAGGTACACATGAAAAATTAATACCGCTACCAATAAGAAGAGAAATAGTGTCATATTAATTTGCTGGATTATACAAATGAGCTTTCAAATTAAAATTCAGTTCTCAAGCAGCTGACTACTTTAACAAGTTTCTTCGGCTATCTGATCTTCCTTTCAGAGGACTTTGATAGGGCCTGGAGAGTTCTCTGAGAACATTCAGTTTAATAGGTTATTCCTAGTCAACGGAATTGCTTTGGGGCAAGGGTCTTGTCTAGATGTTCATTTGCACAACTCTGCTCATCGCTGGTGCAGCATGAATGTCATGTAGATCAACAGACTTGGCATGAAATATGTGAGCTAGGAAAAATTCAGCTTAGCAGCTTCTCCCTCCCACATGCCAGTACGTATATATGCAGATGTAAATTTTATACACACATTTTAATGAATCAAAGCTTAAATGTTCCATGTGGAAATTGCCATTTGGACAAAAAAAGACACCATTTTTCACCAAAAAAAAAAAAAAAAAAGATTTAAAACCACTGCTTAGCTCTGATGACAATCACCTGTAGGCTTTGTATGAACACCGGTTGTTTTGTTATGGGTATTTATTTTCATTTCAACAACTGAGAGGAATCAAACCAAACAAAATGATCTGACCTCAAAACCATAAGAAGTGTGGTCACACAGAGGGACCACACCTATTTCACTCAACCAGTTTGTGAACAAACTTAGCCATCTGAATAGGGGAAACTGGTACTGAGGCCATGAGCAACCCAGTCCTCTTCGCCTTCCTTCTTCTACCCATATGTTTTGGCCACATGGATGTGCCTTGGTCTACCCTAGGGATCTCCAAGCACATGGCAGAGGGCAAGCATTGCCCAGAGCACTGCTTCTCCAATAACCTTTCTCCCTTCTCCACTAACCTTTCTCGCCTCGCTTCTTTTTAGTCCTGTCGATGTGGTCCTTGAGCTGGATGCGGACCTGCCTCTCGTTGGGCTGGTCGCGGATGAAGGGGTGCTTCATCAGCTGCTCCGTGGTTGGTCTCTGGCTGTGATTCTTCACTAGGCAGCTCTCAATGAAGGACTGAAACTTTTTAGACCTGGCCCAGGACACAAAAGGAAGGTATTGGAAAAAAGAGGTAACTATATTGATTCTTGTATTAGAAAGCGAGAAACCTGTGGGTATTTGAGATCGTTTGGCTGCTACACGGTTCTTGCTCAGATGCAGCCTTCCAAGCGGATTCCCATGACTTCTCTGTTGATGCTTAGCACCATCTCAAAGCAGCACCATCACGTGTGCCCTCTCTCACTTTATCCTCTCCTACTCTTCCCATGCATGCTCCTATCTATGCCTTCCTGGTGCAACTAGGAGAAACCACCATTCTGCTGAGTCTGGAGAAAGCTGGGAACAGTCAGTATGACTGGGGAATCACCAAAGCCAAATGTCATCAATGTCAACCAAGAAAATGCAAGGAAGTGTTCCTCCTCCCTTTCCTTTGCCCTATGGAAGCACAGGTAGAAACGAGAGACAAAACATAAAGATATAAATGCAATTCCTTAATGGATTGTTTCCGTATCTTGTGGCCCTGGGCGGTGTTTCGAGAGATGTACCTTTCTGAAGATGAGTGGGACAAGCTAGCTTGACGGTTTTTTTAGACTTAACCACCCAACATTACATAGCTTGTTAAACATCAGGCAACCTCTGGGCGATGCTCGCTGTCTGCAGCCCTTCCCTGCTCTCTCAGCGTGAGCCCCAGAGCATTACTGACCCACCAGGTCCTGGGGGCCACCGTGTCCCAGTCCCCCTAGTCACGGACCCAGGCGAATGGGATGGGCTCTTTGGGCAGCACGGCTTGGGCGGAGGTGGGAATGTGGCTGCGGATGGCAGAGCCCAGCCCCTCCTCACAGCCTGCCTTCCCGCAAACAGTTAAATTCAATCTCACCTAAAACAATTTCAGTCAAATCATTAATAAACAAATTTCTCTTAGTCTCAAGTGTTGCATATCAAAAGTTTTCCTGGAACTAATTTCACCACATTATAAAACCAAGAGAACAGGGATTTAGAAGAAAGAAAGATGTTGACAGACCACTATACTCTATGTCGCTTTAGCAAATAGGAAAATGAGTGTAAATTAATGTCAGAAGCCAACAGATACTACAGAATTGCATTAGAAGTAAAACAATAAGCTTTCAGGGGTTTTACTTTTAAGCTGCCAGACTAAAAGTGATTTATCTTTTAAGCGCTAATCCATACAAATTGAGATGCAAAAATAAAATACGCTACTAGATCCAATTAAATCCTCCCTCCAGCTTTATTAATGAGCAAATCTTCCTTCCCCACCTTGCCCCAAGAAACCTCGTGTCTCAGTGTATTCCAGAAGGGACAATCCACGCGATGCTCAAAAAAAATCTGCTTCTAAAATATGACTCTCCCCTGTTGGTGTGAAGCTGGAGAGATTCCGGTCCTGGGTATGTGGTCCAGAGCACCCACAAATACGGTCGAGCTGAAGTAGTTAAAAAGTTATCCTCCAGTAGGTGATGGGTTTGCCCATCTCTTGGGGATGGGGGTCCCAGTGCCCTGCGATGCCCCAAGACACCTTCGCACCCCCGAGCTGGCTGAGCAGCTGTGGAGAGGGACCAGCTCATGCCCCTGGTTTTCCTGAAATCTTCCTCTCCGAAGAAGCAAGCCTGTCCAGTGGCACAGTTCAGCCCTCACCAGGGCTGGAGCAGAAGACAAGGGCTTTTTCCCGGCCTCTGATCCAGGAGGACACTGTCACACGTCCCATCCCCTCCCCGGGTGCAGGTCAGCCCGTCTTCACGAACCACGCGCTCCTCCAGCTCCTGGGGTTTGTTAAGCTTAAATCAATGTTTGCAAAGTCTTTGCAGCTGCTTGGATGAAGAGCTGTATCACAGTGTAAATATCACCTCATTAACAAAGAGGTTTTGTCATCTCCTATAAGGCAGGGCTAAGGAGTGTTTATGGGAACGACATCACTAAAGTTCAAGTTCATTTTAGCTGTGAAACATGGGAAGAAGAAAATAAAGTTTCGATGCTGTCTGGTTTTCATTGGGAAAGAAAATGATACCAAAGACTCTTTAATTTCATAGGAACACGCACTATTTTAAAAGCACGTTCAAGGATTTAGTAAGCAACAAAAGTATTTTCCTCTCTGGGATTTTCAATTCGGGCCAGCTCCCGTGCCTGCTTTCCCTCCCGGCTTTCTGTGACTTATCCTTAAAGGTGCTGGAGTCACTTCACTATTTCTTTCACGTAAGAAAAAAGATGGTCTGCCCACTTGATGTACTTTCACGTGTTGCTGCACACAGAAGCAAGGATGAACCCAAGGTTCAAGTTCAACCTTTCATCATTTTGTTTTTCTCTTGTGATCTGTGCTTGTGAATACCACTGACTGCCAGGGAGCCGCTGTGAAAGCCTGGTTAAACATCTCCAGTCTTCTTGGGTCGGCCTTGCAACACTCCAGGACCCATTCTGGCCAGGCCCAAAACCTCCAGCTGACAAATGAGCCAAGGACAGCAATTTTGTCCAGTGTCCCACTGAAAATGCTAAAAAAAATTGCTCTTAAGGAATCGGCGGAGTCGTACTGGCTTGGAGCTTCATCTGGGTCCTTTGGAGTTTCTCATTGCAATGAAAGCTTGGAAGATGGATACAGGTTTGAGCTGCCTGGGGTATACGTGTCCCAGCTCTGCTGGAGACCAGAGATCCCTGCTTGCTCGTGGAGGGGCAGCAGAGGCCAGGTGAGCACCACGCTCCCCTGGAGGGGTTCAAAGCTGGAGTTTCATTAAACTACGAGTTCCAAAGTGATCCCTTTCTCAAAGCAGCTGGGATGCCGTCCCTGGCATGGGCAGAGCACAGCCCTGGACAGACCAGCCGTCCCTGGACAGACACCACCATGGTTCACCACCGTGAGACGTGCAAACCTGAGAGAGCCACCAGCCATGCGAGGGGAAGGTGGTGCCAAGCAACACCCCAGCTTGCACAAAGCACATCCTGCTATCTCAGAGCAGGGACTAAAATACAACTTTCATCCCAGCTCAGCTTTTACCTTAAGGAGATGGGAAAATAAGCAGCACTTTTGTACGAAAAATAAACTCTAAAGTCTTACAATCCATTTTGTGCCGTAGCAGTGAGGATAATGAAGTAGGAGACTGGTGATCTGGCAGAAAACAAGTGTATAAACTATTTTCTCAGCTGACTGATGGTATCCTCAAAAGGCTGTGCAAGGAGAGCAAGCATCTTTGACACCCTCTGCAGAGCCAGCCAGGAAAGGTCCCTCTCCTCGTTTGGTACCGGAGCAGCTGATAACCAGGCTGACAAAATTAAGATGCCTCCTGTCAAAGCCTGGGTGAGTTTTTAGGGGCCTGGTCCTAAAACCCCAACACCATGCATCCGATGCAGAGGACTCCAAGCCCCTCTTGCTCTTCTCCCAGCAACAAAATACCTGCTGCTTTGGCACAGAGTGTTTTCAATACCTAGCAATTACTCTCCTTTTTTTGTGTGTCTTCAACAAGATAATAAGCATAATTTCAAGGAATAAGGCAAAACTTCCCCCTGTGAGCTCAGCCTATCTAGGACCAAGGGGCAGTGCTGTCTCGCTAACATCTGGTAGATCTTTCCTGACCAAACCACTGCTGAACCTGGGGCAGGCAAACAGCCCAAACCAAAGATGAGTGTTTTTAAGGACTCCAGCTCCATTGGTACAGAACATACAGTAACAAAACAACATCTGCTGGGCTTCAGGAATATTTTTCCTACGGGTTTTTATTGGCATGCCCTGCTTTTTTTTCAAAACAGTGATGTATTTTTTCCTGCAAAATTTTAAAATAAAGCCCAAACTAAATACAAATCTCCGCATTCCTGAGCCTTCAAGATAAACTATCCTTTTTTGGCCTGGATACATGTTTCCACTTGAAAACGGAACCTGACTGGAAAGAAATGGGAGCCAAGCGAAGTGTCATCTGGCTTCAGGCTGCACGAACCGCCTTGGAAAAGCCGACTCCGTGCTGTGAAATGGCAGCGTTAGAGAGCGCTCCCCTCTCTGCCTACCTAGGAAGCTCTCCATCCCACGGTGCACGACTCCTTCAGACCAAACTGCCTCTCCAAAGGAGATCAAGACCCAAACCTGCACTCACCAGAGTGATGCTGGAGACCATCACCACCCCCCGAAGCTATATAAACATAAACACCACATCCCCAGCGCGCCCCAGCTGCAGAAACAAGTTGCTCCAGAGGCATTTTTACAGCCGTTGAAGATTGAGAAAGAGACTCACCATTTCTTTGATTTCAACCTCGGGGCTGGGTTGCGGGGGATGAGGAAGAGGGCTCTCATGGGGTGCATGTCACAGAGAGCTGCAATGTGCAAGAAGAGGCATTAAATATGGCACAGCATCTTGCAGACCCCCCAGCTTCCTAAAGAGTCCACACGCCCAACTGGGGAGACCCAAGTTTTCTCTGAAGCTCCAAGACCTGCAGGACAGGAGGATTTGCAGTGACAACCCACTGCAGACGCTGGCCTGGCAACAGCCTAGAGCTCAGGTGAGAGCCGATGTCCCCAGCCAAGCAGCGTGTGTGTCCCCAGCACAGCTGGGCTCAGCGGCAGGGGCCGGCTGGGGACACCTGCGCTCCTGCAGCTGCGTGTCCCCAGCGCCCTGCAGCAACAGGCCCAGAGCACGGTACGACTGCACCACGTGCCACTAGGCTCTGGTTTCTTTACTTGCATTTACCAGCATGCAAGGACAGTCCCAGGATAACGCTGAAAAACCATGGCAGTATGAACCCTGCAGAGGCACCAGCTGAACCCAGCGTGCTGCTATCTGTGCCACCATGAAGGTCAGCAAAACACCAGTGCTAAGGAGCAGTGTTTTACCTACTTCCAGTCCTCCACGTCATCTTCATATATATTTTATTTGAGGAAACTGAGTCCCAGAGTGCTTAAGTGGCATGATGGGAGTCACACAGGGTCGTGTGCCTTGGCTCGCTGGCCATCGTATCCCCTGGGCCACGCTGCCCTGGCAGCTTTGTCCCCATGGACCCTGTGAGCTCCACCTCAGCGAGCCCAGGCTGCTTGGGAAAACCTTTGCATGGCGTTTCTTGCACAGAACCAAGCACTGGCTGGTGCTCAGCAAACCCCAGCACGTTACAACCCAGGGTTAATTAAAGCAGAGCAATGCATCTACTTACGGGGAGCGCCTTCTGCCATCTCAATGGCCGTTATCCCCAAAGACCACAAGTCGCTCTGTAAAAGAAAGAGAGGGACATATGTGATGCAGGGCAGCATTGTCACAGTGGCAGTCACTGAGTGAGCGGGGAAGCATGGCTCTCCCCAGCCCAGTGGGCTCAGCCCCAGGAGCTGAGCCTCCGTGTCCCCTGCAAGCCCCTGGACCCACACCTTGGGAGCTTGTCTCATCCTCCTGCCATGTGTCAGGGCTTTAGAAGAGGCTCCCAACCCTGCTGCTTATCCTAAGCTTTATTTCAAAACCTTCAAGGTATTTTCGGTGTGGAACATGGCCACCTCGCTGGGGATCCGCTCCCAGTAGCCGTGGTGAGGACACTGCCTGGGGAGATGCTGATGACCTGAAGGTCCCCGTGGTGAGGGCATCTTAATGAGCTTTGTGCACTAACGAACGAACCCCCAGCTCCTGGATTAGCTGGTGACAAAGTACTCCCTGGCTTCACGGCTGGGGTAAGCAGCAAACCTGGCTGCCAGCTCCCTGCTTAAAGCTGGGTGATACATCCACGGATTTCATACAGCTCCACAGAAAACAGGCTGCCTGGAATAGATTAAAAACATGAAGTATCTTGAGATACCTCAGGAGGCTCTTGTATCATAGACTGCTCGTTAAATGAAAGCCTGAAAAGCAGCGTTTCACCAGTGGAAGGGGAAATGGGCACTTTAATTTACCCTGTTCCCAAGCCCTGCTCAGCCCACATGGTTGGTTGAGTCTCCTGAATGATCAGAGCACAGAGTGCGCATCTATTTGGAAAACTCTTTGATTTCATACTTGTATCACTCTTCCTTCCATTTTCTCCCTTGCAAACAGGGATATTTGTATCCCCAGCTCCCTGCCAGAGAGCAGCGGTGAGCTCCCCTCCCGCGCCTCCTCCCCACCCCGACAGCACTGATGAGCTGCGGCTGCACCTCTAGATCCGGTAACGAGCCCCAGAGGAGGGCTCGGCTCTCCCGGACAGCAGTGGAGGCAGAGACAGTACGTGCCCAGCGAGAGAAAACAAGCACCTTCACTGCCGCAACTTGTGGTTTTTTGGCAGAAGGCGGCTAATTCATTATTCTGGACACTGCGTATAGGGCCGCTAATGATTCACAACCCAGCACCCGTTGCACTGGGACCAGCACCCATACTAATTTTGGTGCCTTCATCTCAAGCGCAGCCTCTGCCACATCTGCAGGGGGATGGAGAGACCTGCCTGAGATGGGAGGGTGGCAAGGGCAAGGGCAAGGGCAGCAGCTGCAGGCGCACAGGGGACCAGAGCAAGCCTGATGCTATGTAGCTGCAGCTGATGTTTGCTGGAGACCAGCTAAACTCCGGTTAGCACATCAAAACCAGTAAATGTTGTAAATAGGTACATCTCGGGGTGGAAGGGATGGACTCTGCCTCCCACCCTTCCTCCTGCATCTCCAGCTCTCACGTCTTGCTCTCCCTCGCCCCGCTCTCTGCCACGTCCCTGCAGTCCCACTTCGGTTTTCTCCTCTCCATTTCAAGAGCTGCCCTTTCCAAACCGCCTCAAGCCTCTAAACCTGCAATTTAGCGAGTAAATCCCAGAAAGGTTGTTTTTCCCAGCACAGAGCCCCAAAAGCTCAGCCAGAGCTAGAGAGAGCCTCTAGGGACCACAAGCACCTTCTCACATAATCCATCCAGGAAAGACAACTCGGATTTTCAATTTCAAGGCACTTTTCCTCATTTTTAACTCAAGTTCTCCCCTAACAAACGCCGTCCTTGCTACCCATCTTTGTACCTGCTTAAAAATTCTCTCTCAAATCTTATTTCCAGCCCTTTCGCAGGACAGTCTCATCCATTCTTTGTTTCTGTTCAGCTGGGATTTCTGCCGCATACTTAATTATCGCAGTCTTTCCACATGATTCAGCACACATGACCCCTTCCCTTTGGGTTGCCGCTGAACTCCTTCCAAATTCCTAGTGTGTCTTTCCATATCGAGATGCCCAGTATTATATGCAAGATGCCAAGTGATCTTAAAGCTGGAGCAATATAGAAAGGGATTATCACCTCTCTAAGTCTCCCAGAGAAAGCAGAAAACTCAGCGGGAAGCACACATTTTATAATGATCTGGAATTCAAGGGGGTTTATTTTTGTGTGTGTGGTTTTTATTTTTGAGTCTGAAAAGCTTTTCAGTCCACCCAGCAAAACGATGCCGTGCTAATATATTTGCATTGTCTTGACTTGGGAAGGGAAGCAAGCTTCCTTCCCCCCCCCTTTTGATTCTAAGCTTATTGACAAGATATCTCTAAAGAAAAAAGGAAGACAGGCTGGGGGAAAAACCAACAAATAACCTCAACAATGTGGGGTTTCTATTTGCTCTTTTTTAAAGTGGTTTATTTTTGTGAGGAGGTATTTACTGCCTCCTTCCATAGATTATACAGGCATCTCTTTCTGGCTAAGAAAACAGTGAGATCAGAGGCTTTTTGTCCAACAGATTAAGCCTGCGAGGATTCCTTTTCTCACCCTATAAATCTCATCTTTTGTATTCACTATTTTAAGCCAGTCGGCTAAACCTGAGAGCATCTGATTTGCATACCTTTAAAAAAAAAAATAGTAATTTACATTTATTTTCCCCCACTTCAAAGCAAGAGCATCAGGTGCAGGGATGTGATCCGGGGTACGGACTAATGTGCAGTGGCTCCCCCATTACCACGAGCTCTGAAAACACCCTGCAATAAGCGTGTCGGCAGCAATCAGCCTTCTGTTTCATACCCCCAGCCAAGGGAAAACAGTCAATGCCAACTTCAGAGATGCAAACTCCCGGCTCGCTACGAGCATTTGATCCTCAGGGACAATAGAGGGATTCTGGTCCTGGCGCTTGTGCGTCAGGCAATGGCATATTAAGTGCCCTAGTTATTCTGGAAAGAGGAAAAAACCCACAAGGATTTCTGTGGGTAAAAAGTAGCCTATGAAGATATCAGTCCTTTTTTAAAGAAAATAATAATAATAAAAAGCTGTGATTAATTAGAGCGTTGTGCCGTCAGAGCCAGGCGGCTGTCAGTGGAGAAGCGGCGAGAGAAGCCAGCGCAGGCTGCAGCCCTGCTACGAAGCGCTGCCATCAGCAGAGTTGAGGGAATGCCTGTTGTAATTGGTTAATCAAAGAGAATTAAGTAATTGCAGATTAAACTATTTCTACATGTCCTTATCATTAACGATTTATGTAACCCGGAGTCTGAACTCAGACTGGAGAGCTGCTCTCTGGAAAACCATCAGTTCAAAAGTTGACTGATGCACTTAAAGAGCTGCAATACCGAAGCATCGTTTGGTTACTTAACATCCTTCATCTCTCAAAAATTTCTCTGAGTGACTGGTAATTGCTTCCCAAATCGTACCACGATGGTGGGCTGTCGCACTATTATATTGTAGCGTCCTACTGTTAGAAAGCAGCTACCTAGCTCCACACCAGGGGGTCTCAGAGTCCTAGAAATTCAAGTTCTGGATGCTTCAAAAAACCAAGGGACAAAAACCAAGGGACATTTCTACAGACGTCTGTCCAGAAACTTGCAGTAAGGCAGAAAGAGGATAAAATATATTAAGCTCTCCTTGCTTTAAACATCGGACCTCACAGTAGTTTTGAATGGGCAGGTGGGACTCATAACCCTCCTGCTGACCTGTGGTGTGGCCCGGGGCTCTGTGCCACATTATAACTCAGCAGCAATGTTGTGCTATCGCCGATCCAAAAATAAACTTCAAACAGGCAAGAGAGCCATGTGAAAAGTAGGTCAGCCCCTCAAACGTCTGATTGTGTGGCAGCCTTCAGATCGCCCTGCGAAT
This sequence comes from Theristicus caerulescens, assembly GCA_020745775.1. Classification (NCBI taxonomy): domain Eukaryota; kingdom Metazoa; phylum Chordata; class Aves; order Pelecaniformes; family Threskiornithidae; genus Theristicus; species Theristicus caerulescens. The sequence goes on along the minus strand of CM036565.1, from coordinate 4,350,673 downwards.
ACCAGCCTGCAGGCCAGAAGATGTGATTTTGCCCTTTCTAAACCTGACCTGACTTCTCTCCAGAGTGAACAGAGCAAACACGGCATGTTTGACTGCAGTATTTAAACATGCAGCACTGAAAAGCAGGCTAGCAGGTAGGAAGCCTCCGTCTGACACCTTTCCCAGCATGGGGAAAGACTTCTTCACAGTAAATTTGGATACGTGAACAGCACAACAAAGATTCACGTTGGACCTGAATTGGCATCTCAAAATCCAACAGCCAGAAAGCAGGAGGAGACTACACTGCCTGTCAACATATTCTGCAAAGCTGCAAGAATACACTAAATTCCCGAGTGCTCAAGTTCATGGTACTGGGGCATAAAATCCGAGATCATACCAAGCACCTTCTTCAGATGTTTATGATCACAACTCCCATTGCAAGCACTGATAAGTGCTGCTTTAATTCCTTGCCTATGTTATTGGTGAATGTGCTAGACTTTGCAAATATTACATCTGTAATGACATATAAAAGAGTAGGAAGATGCTCGTTTAGGTACCTTGAAGTCGTAAGTGGCATCGGGATTTTCATCGCAGGCAATGACCTCGGGGGCCATCCAGTAAGGCGTCCCAATGAAGGTGTTTCTCCTGCCCACCGTTCTGTCCAGCTGAGCGCTGACACCAAAATCCACTGTGGATCAGAGAGACAACAGGGCATGGTAAGGTCGGAGAAAACCTGAACCACTCTTCTGCTGACTGTAAAACATTAAATTCATTCAGACCAACTTCTCTGCACAGTCAGGAGAGAAAGATGAGGCCAGAGATATTCGTGTTTGATCTCTGCTGGGATCAACAGAGGTCAGTCAAGGACGAACCTCATCATCTGATGTCCAGGTTTTGTAAGAAACCGTGTGCCTTTTCCCCCTTGCCAGGAGGCAATGAAAAGAAATCACAGCTCCTCATACTAATGAGAAACAGGGTTAGCAACATGAATAAGCAGCAGCCTTTGTTCTATGCTTTCTCGTTTGAATTAAAGCCTGCCAAATATTGGTAGAAGCCTCATTTTTCTACCTAAATTCTTGCTGGAAATGGCAGAAATGCAAAAGACTTAAGGAACTAAGGGCCAAGGACAAAGGCCCATAGGGAAATGTCAAGCAGAGCGCTGCAAAATGAAGCAAAAACTGATGAAATCAAATCAATGAGAGAATACTCTATGGTCCACTAAGTTCACTTTGCGCAACACAGTGGCTGGAGATTTGCCCTGGAGAATTTCCCCTTGGAGGGAAATCTTCACCAGCGTAAAGCCAAACGAGCTGGTGGTGCCATCTGTTAAGCTGGGGTTTTATTCTGCTGTAAAGACAGAGGAGAGACATGGGAAAACAAGGCTTGCACCTCACTTTACCAGCGTAAGGGATCTTTCATCATTTCATCATTCTAGCATAAATTAAAACACACAAAGACAGCCTTAATGACACTGGTGCTGGACAACTGAGGATATCCGCACATCATCTCTGCTGATCCACTGTCTTCCAGGTGATCTTCACGTGAATGCTTGGTCTTCTCCAGGATGACTAACATCGCATATGAAATTCAGAGTACTTCTTGCAAATTAAGCTCTCTCCAACAGGTTGGCTTGGAAAAAAATCTGGATTATGTGACACTAAAATGAATGAACTATGATCCTGTAGGACGGTACTATGAAGGTGCGAGGGAACAGCCTTCGATAACGGCTGGTGATACACACAGGCTAGTTTTCAATCCAGAGCATGAAAAAACAGTCTTGATTGCTTAACCTGTATCTGATGGCAGAGACACCCAAACTACCTGTCTGAGCAGAAACACAACTGCAAGTACATCTTTGCATGCAGAACTTGGCCATCAGCCACCAGCAGTTTATTGCATGGCACTTGGTCAACACCCAAGGTCATGTTATTGAGGCTGGCACAAGAAAAAACACGGAGTAGCTCTTACTACCCATCCTTTTTCTTCAAGTCATGTACAAATCAGTTTTGCTGCTTCTCTCCAGCCAGCCCACCTGCAGTTTCCCAGAGCTCTAACCCACTCTTACCTAGTTTAACTTCTGCATTTTCTGTCAGCAATACATTCTGTCCCTTGATGTCTCGATGAATTACTTTGTGCTGGTGTAGATGACTCAAGCCCTAGAGAATTCAGAGAAAGGTTAGAGGAATCCAAGTTCAAAATACGTTATTTTCTGACATTCCTCCTCAACCAATTACACTCCAGAAATGAAAGATTCACAGTTGGAGTTAAGCACTTGAGAACGCTTTTGTTTGTCATGTGTTCAAAATATTGTCCTGTGTCACAGGCTGGGAGGACATGCTCGGCAAGCGAGACGCCCATCGACGGGCTATATGTGCCACAGCGGGTGCTCTCCATAGCATGAGACAGGAACCATCAATTCTACAGGGATTAAAACCAACCTTTCAGTTTCTGCAGGAACCCATATTAACCCAAATTCCTCCATCTCTCTAGACATATTTTCCCCCATGCGCTCGCTTGCCTTAGGGACCCATTTCTGTGGCAGAAACAATAGAACGGTTTTGTCTCCTTTCTGTATTTCCATCATCCAGAAACTGAAGAAAACAATTCTCTTGTTATATCGGTCCAATAAACAGGACTTCAATAAACTCATAAGCCTACATTAAAAAAGCTACCATGCAAATACAATTATTATAACTTGTACATATCCCTAATGGAGATATAGCTCAAATTAAAAGCCTGTCTCACAGACTAAAGGTAAACTAGCTTTTCTGTTGTGCTTTTTTATTAGCTCATTAATTTCTTTTTGCAACCTACATTTTTATTTCATTCACTTATTATTTCAGTTTCAAAGTAACATCCAGCTATACTTCCAGCTTAGTATGGATTACTTCAAAAACTCATTTTGCATTAGGTTTGCATTTCATGTTAAACATTCATACTTGAGGAAGAAAGTAATTTCTGCTATCACTACTGGTAGTTATTAGTCATTTTACGCTTGTTACCTTGGGACAACACCGTGGAATAGATTATATCTGTATGGGAGCCCTTTTTTAGGCATGTTATACCTGGTTAGAGGCACCTTTGTGCACTGGAGGCAAAGCAAAAAATTCATTGAATTTCAGGAAGTCCTTTAACAGCACAGGATCGAGTGTTGTGTTAGAATTACAACCGGTCCTCAACATCTGAACCGAGAATGAGCCACCTTCTGCAGCGTGAAAGGGGGGAGCCTTTCATCACCTGAAACCCTGTGGAGGTCACCCACCAACCGCCCCAACGTGCGGCCAAAACACGAGCGATGACACGCGATGGTGGCCCTGGGACATGAGTCAGTGGCTGGGTTCTATTTTAAGGAGTAGGCTCACAGGGCTCAGACATTTAAAATAAGCCCATGTAACTGTGGTTTCCTGGCACTGAAACCAGTGTCCGTACAACAGCTGATGAGATACAGTGCCAGCCTCTTCTGCACATCGTGTTGAGGCAGACGGTGGCATTCAGGGTCAACAGAGAAGTGCTGTGTCACCCCTGGACACCAGCAGCAGCCTCAGCAGCGGTGTCAGACTCGGCCTTTTGGAGCAGTCATTTTGCCTTGTTTTCTTTGAATGGCTCTTTTACAGTTTTCCTTTACATGCCAAATTTTTCTGTTTTCTCCTGAACAAAATCTCGGTTCACGGAGTGACAGATTTTAATGTCAAAGCAACCGTTATGATCACATCATCTGACCTCAGTTGTGCAAAATGCAAGCAAGCCTTTGCTGAAGCTGCCACCTCCCAGTACATGAAGCTCTGGCGCAGCCCATTTTGAGACGTTCCAGTCTAACATTTGTCTTGTGGGTATAAAAGCCGCAGCATCCTCATTAAAGCCAGAGACGTGTATTTAATAAAACCTGGGGTGCTTTTTAATCATGAAGATTCTTTCCACTGACTTTATTAGTCCTCGCCTTTCTGTTAATTGAAAATATAATTCTAATGTAAATAAATCTTTGCCCTATTAATACTAAAGGAAATTATGTTTTTGTTGAAGGAAAAAGAGGATTAAAAGTCAGGGAACTAACAGAGCTAAAGGGCATTAAATAGGGCTTATTTATTATGCATCATACAAGCACATGAATCATTCATGCCTGCCGGCACTGAAGAGGATCCAGCCCATGGCAGCGCGGCAGCCACGAAGCCTGCAGAGCCAAAGGCTTTCCGTGTCCCCCAAGATGATACTCCAACAACCCTAACATTTTGCTCCCTCTGGACACGCACCCGTAAAATCTCTCTGCAGATGTAGGCGATCCATTCCTCCTTCAAGGTGTTCCCCTTCGTGTTCTTGATGAGGTCGGTGACAGAGCCCGCGCCACAGAACTCCATCACCAGCTGCCAAAAGGAACAAAAATGCAATTACTGCAATGACACAACAGCATCCTCCGGGCTGCCCGGCTCCAGGGTAGGACCCCAACACTGGCTGTGGGGCCACCGCAGTGCTACGCAGAGCCACCGGGACATAATCTTGAACCTATCAGCTTTGAATCCATGTGGGTTTTGTTATAAAAATGAAACAATAAAAGGCTGGAAGGCTTGAAAGGCTTGTTGCTCTCCAGGAAGATGGGAACAAGAAACAGGAATCAGTCCAGTGCTGAGAATCAGCAGAGGAAATTGGAAACCTTGAAATCTCAGACCCCACTGCTACACACCCTACTTTATACTTATGATCAATGTTCAGTATCAATTTTTAGTATCAACAGCAATACAAGCAAAACTCTACCTCTTGCATATAAGTTCTTCAACTCTGAAAATGTGAAGACAACGATACAGATGTTTGAAAGCTTCCTACAACCTTAAAAAACCAGCTATACTTCTCAATTTTTTTTTACCAGGAGGTCTTTGCTTTTGACCCCCTTTTTGAGCAGGAAGCCTTCCCTGAGGGGAAGCTTGCTGTGCAGCTGCAGCTGGAGTCCTACTGCTTGGGTTGGTTCAAATGAGACTGGGCAAAACTGCTTGTACCACTTACAAAGTGTCATAACATCAAATATAGAAGTACAATGTTCTAACCCAGGCCCAAACCTAATCTTGTCATTGAGCAACCGTGAAATAAACCTTATAAAAATAGCACGGGTTGTGAGTCTGCTCCCAGGGACATCACGGATCCCCAGGGCATGCAGGAGCTGTCAGCGTGCTCCAGAAAGCGAGCGCAGCCCGTGTATGCAACGAGCCTCCTCCAAGACCTGTAGAAGTGTTTCTCTCAGATGTGAAACCATGTTTTCCAATTAGATCAGCTTGCTACTAAGATATTCCCTTACAAGTTGTGCCTTGCCAGATTCTTCAACGTGCATGTTTCAAGTTTCTTATCACATGAAGCTTACATGGCATTTAATGTTCTCCAAGCAAGTGACATCACGTTATTAAAAGCATGGGCCAAGAGCAGAAAAGAAAGAAACAGCAGAAAGGTTACTTCTAACCAAATTGCTCAAACGCAGTGATTTAAAAGACTACCATAAATAAACGATCATAAAATCCAGAGTACTGCTATAAACCTTCAGGTTCAATAAAGTACTTGAGCAGACTATACCTTAATTGGCTTTGACCATGCTCCTATCTTTGGTTTTGATATTAAGTTTCTCTTCTCTTCCTAAGCTGACAGTTGAAAAATTCTTTGTATATCCCTGTTACATCAGGAAACTGGCTTCGAGAAAGAGACGTGTGACTGGCCAAAGTCCGTCCTGTGCAAAGGCAAGGAACGCTGCGCTTGCAGCTCTTCCACCCCAGCAGGAGACCAGCAATCCAGCTGGGTCACTGGGACATGGCCTGAGTCATGGGTTACTCATTGCTCACCGAATGGGGAATAATGGAACAACTGGTTTCAAAGTTGCTTTTCCTCTCTTTCTTCCCTTTGGACGATTGACACGTGTAAGCGTCTGCACGTGTTTCTGATTAAATGAACCTTTGGGATACCACGGCAGCAAGCATGGAAAGGGAAACCCTGGATAGCTGAGCCAGCCACAAACACTTTCCAACCCAAAAGGCTGACCCTCTCCAGTCCCCTTCCATGGAAATTCATCCACAGGCTCTCACCAGGGTTTGGAGCAGGAGGAAGGACATGCTATGCTATGTATGGCAGTCACAACGCTTAAAAGAAGATGGAAGAAATCCCATTAAAAGTACACAGTCCATCCATTAATTTGCCAGATTATCTTCATGGGGTTGGCAGCTCACTCAGTCCTTTACCCTGTCCTTGAATTTCCATAGAGCAAAGATTAATTTTGCACCAGGAGGTGAATAATATGGCCAACTGCTGATGTATCCCAACTCTGTAACTGTGAAATCTCCTGGAGATTAAAGAAAAAAAACACAGAGAGAGGGAAAAGAGAAACTCCCATGGGGAGTGTTTCCAACTCGGATTTTTAAGAGCTGCACAGTCCCGTAACATCCAAGGAAGATATCCAGCACCAGCAGATTGCTGGCAGTACCAGCGGGCTCCAGGTCCAGTTGGGCAGGGGCCAGGGGGGCTCAGCAGTGTGCACGTGCTGCTAACAGTAAGGCACTTCCCAAAAGCTCTGCCACGAGTTCTCCAAGAAACCGAGCAGAAAGATGATGAGGCTGCCCAAGTATCCCTGTCCGCAATGGAGAGGCATGATGGATACCCAACGTGAAAGAACACCGTTCCCAGAAGGTTTGGATGGAACAGGAGGAAAGCCGGCAGCATGCTGCTGCGGCGCTTAGCGGCACTGCGATCCCCTTTGATCCTCTGATGGAAGGGTGCTACAGAAGTCCCAACTACAGCTCACACAATGCAGCCTCCAAAGAGAGGAGAAACAGATGATGGCTAAGGAGTCACACCAACAGGCCAGGTGAGACCTCACCACTGCGTGTCCTGCTGGGTGACAGAGCCCAAGAACAAGAAATGCACGCTGGAGCAGGTATGGGACGATGGACAGGTCTTCTCAGAGGACCTGAGGACTTGTTCAGCCAGCCAGGGGATGGATGGCTATGGGATATGAGTGTACACTGTCAACAGTATGGACAGGTAGAGCACCAGAGAGGGAGAAGAACAAGGTACATACTGGCATAATATCAATATATCAACACCCTATAGGTATATTTAGGTGGGTAACCAACAAACAGCATTCAGGAGAAAAGAAAAGGGAACAAAAGTTCCAGCCGATTTTAGGACAGAGCTTAGTATACTCAGGAAAGGCTTCAATACTAAGATACTTACTCACCAGTCCCACGCCTCTAGGTGAGTGCTGTGCCCTGCACACACTTGCATCATTACCAATGTTGTTAAAGGATGAAGTCATGATGGGGTAAGACAATAAACTTGAGACGCAGATTGAATTTTTATTAACCATAATTAAAATTATCATCAAGATGGGCTAAAGGTAAGATCATCTTCTGAAATTTAATTTGCAAGGCCATTTATTGAGGAAGTATTTTTAAATACAGTTCATTTCGCATTTACTTAGCTCTTCATATCAGAGTGACAGCAAACTTCATAAGCAAGGCAAATTCAGAAGGAGCAGCTGTAAATCTCTGTGTCCTGCTGTCTCACAAATTTTTTGTTTAAAGAGCCTTCACAGCTTTCAAATCAACCACCACCTTCCCCAGTTTGGGAATGGCCAGTAACACCTCTGTTCCCATTGCTGCTGTACATTACCTGGAAGGGCTCAAACCTGAGCATCCCCAGTACAGAAACCCCAAACCAGCTGATGGTGAACGGCACCACCTTGTCCAGAGGAACCCCCCAAAATCATCCAACTCCTTTACTCTGCAAGCCAAAGCTTTCTGTATTCCTATTCCTCACTCCACAAACAATTTGACTTCTCTTTTACAGAAAACAAGCTCACAACACCCCCAGGCTAAATGCTACTGGAAATCCTTCTTCTTGCTGCGTGTGTGAACAGAATCCAGGTGCAATGCAGTCCCATATGCCCAGGCCACCCAAGCCTCCCATCCCACCCCACAGCCTGGCTCCCTTGCAAAAGGGTCCCTCATCGCACACATCGTGGCACCTGGAGCCAGTGATGGAGCGTTAAAAAAATCCAGAGACCTTCACTTGGTGGATCAGCAAAGCTGATGCCCATTTCAGGAACAGAAATATTGATCGAATCAGTCTTAAGCAATAACTAAAATATTCTGTAGCAAGATAAGCACAGGTTTTAATTGCTTGTGTCAGTGCTATGGCTGAGGCAAGCTGCGATGCTGCAGCAGCACGCCTGGGTGGGAGCAGCGGGGCCAGCGCTGCTCCGCTGTCCCCTCTCCAATGGCAGCATCAAACTGCTCTCGCACACATTCATAAATAAATGACTTGCCTGCCCTGCGCTTTGAGGCCAGCCAAGCAATTCCCTCCCCTTAGGGAGCCGGCGGGCAGCTGCCACCACGGGTCCTGAGCAGGCTGAAAGCTTTGGGCTTAGGGACGGCAGCAAAAGGAGCTGGGCTCGCAGCCTTGCAGTGTTTACAGCACTGACATCGCTTTGAAGAGGAGTGAGAATGAAATAGCGTTGGCTTACTCAGCCAGACAGCAGCAGAAAGCATCTCTGCTAACCCCGGGCTCTCGGTCAGGGGCCGGAGGAGCAGCCCCGCTCCCCCCGGACTGCAGGCCTTGGAGGGACTAGGAAGAATTACAGCTCAACCAAAAACCGTCCCCTCTCAAATGCTTAATGATTTAATTCCTGTGACGCAAGGTAGCAGCAACTGCTCAAAACTATTCTTCAGTGCCTACAAGCAGGTTAAGACCAATCCTGCCCCAAGCTGCACAGGTGCAACCCAGTGCTTCGATGGCTTGTGCTCCATTTTCAACGGAGCCTCACTGCCCCCATTTTTGCTCTCCAGATCCCTGGTGTGACTCTGTTCGTACCATCCTGCAGTGATTCAATGGGCTCGACATGGTGAAAAAGTGCATTACAGCTACACGGCAACAGCCCTGAGCGTTGCATGGCTGCAGCGGTGCCATCCTGACATAGCCTCCGGCCCTAAATCACCCTAATTCCTTCTTCCCCAAAACTGACTACCCACTGCGGAGGATGCACCGGAGGCCGCCCCACCGGCTCTGTCCCCGTGGGGTCCCTGTCCCTGCTCACCACGAGCAGGTATTTGGCAACCTGCCTGCTAGCAATTTTCCCCGCTTCATGACAGATGCGGCTCCGGGCACAGGCAGGGTTGCCATGGCAGCCATCCATCGGCAGCCAGCGCCGCTGGTCCCCGGGGACCCCCGGCGTGGGCTCTGCCCTGGGTGGGCTCTGCCCTGGGCTGCTGCCAGCCACCGCTCAGCCCCCGCGCTCTGCAAACCCCCCTCTGCCCACGCATGGTGGGGCTTCTCCATTAACGGCTTCAGCACACCGTGGACGGCGACATCCAGCACAGTAGCATCCCTATTGCCCTGTGGATGTATACAGTCTGTTAATGTATGGGAACAAAGCAGAGAGCCTGCAACTTTCAGCAGCCGTCGGGGTGGGCAATGTGCTGGGGAGGGGGTCCTTTGGGATGGGGTCACCTCCCCCATCAAGTTCACACTTCCTAATGAATGCCTCATCTTCCACCACCAAAAAACCACGCAAAAATCTCAAAACACATTCCCCCGCCCCTGGGTTACACGCAGCCTGGTAACCTACACCTTAGATCTGAGATGTGCAAGGGGAATTTAATGAGTTTAACTCCGAGAAGCAGCAGTTAACTGATTAACTGGGTCCTCACCATCCCCTGGGTCATTTCCCCAGTTTCTGCAGCCCACCCTCTCTTTGCCCCCGTGCACCACAGGCTCCCCCAGCCAGGACCCCCCTGTCTCGGTTAGAGATGGGCACAATCCCTCCCAAAGGACCACAGCACCCCCAGAAAGCAACACTTTATCCAACATTGGAATAAGCCTACCTCCTATTTCTTAATTTTTTTTTAAATATTCCATAAGGTTGTCCCTATGACTTTTACTTCCTTTTTTTCCTAATTTATAAGATTTGTGATGCATATCTCCATTGTCACCTGCTAAAATACCCTCCATGAAGCTCTTTAATTTCAGGAAAACTCACTTCTTTAGTTAGCTCGTCTTTCAGGGCGAGTGGCTGCTATCGAATGGAGCAGCAGCACCGACAGACCTGCTCATCACCGCGGCAGAAACGATGACAATACTTCATGTCAGAAGCCTGCCGCGTTTCCGAGAGATCTTAATCTCCACTGAAAGAGCTCCCTGTTTTTTATTTCCGTATCAGCCTCCCGAATGTCGATAAAAAGAATTACTTGGGCATTATCAGAAACCGTTTTATTTCAACAAAGGGCCAATGAAAAATAAACAAGCCTTTATCTGCGCAGCAAGACTGATAGAGTTCACGCAAGCCCTAATTCAATCAGATCCTGAAACAACAGCTATTTAACACAGCGACACCAGCACACCTCTCCTCCGTGGCCAGAGAGCTTCCCTGTGAATACCTCCACCAGCCCCAGCAACGGGCATAGACTTAAAAAAACCTCACACCCCAGCACTCTTCAGCGCAAGGAAAGCAGCTTTTGCAACATTTTTTTTTTTCACTAGCCCATGAGAAAGTCCCCATAATTGAGAGGAGAGGTAGCTGGTGTGGAAGGGAGTTTAGATTATCTAGCCTGCCTTTCCCAGGGGGCAAGGGACAAGCAGCACGGCTGGGTGATGAACACCTTCTCCCCTTGCACGGCTGGGTGACCCGCCGGGGGAAAGCCCAGGTTCTCCTCCCGACTTTGGCCATCTGAAGGTGACAGAGCACGCACAGCATCCTCTGCTGTTTCACGATGACGGGGATTGATGAAAGAGCCTCTCTTAATCCAAGGAGTTTTCTACTGAGCTTTTATTTTTGCAAGTTTGGGCTGCTCTGGCTGGGCAAATCATTTAAAAAACATTATTTTGTTAACACTTGTATATGCCAATAGCTCTCTGCACTGGACCTAGAGGAAAGAAACAAAAATTTTCTTCCCTGCTCAGACCATGCTAACCCCAGACCCAAGCAGTGTAAAGGCCCTGGGCAGAGCCCAGCTCCGCGGAGGGCTTCTCTCGCTATTGAGGGCTTTGGCACACAGTTGGTGGGGCCTTTTTTCCCCCCAGGCATTCCAGCAGCACAAGGGGAAATGCTGTGGGTTGGTTTTCTATTTTACCTTTTTTTTTTTAACAGATTATAAACCAGCTAAAGCCAAATTGGAATTTCACGGGATGAAAAGGCATTTCTCAGCTTGACAGTTTTCTCCTCACTGAATCCCAGGCCAGCTGCAAAGAACATGTTTTTTTCAGAGTTCCCACCAAAAATAACCCCAACACCCAAGTAAGAAAAGCCCCTGGAGTCCAAGCCCCCAAGTCTTCCCAATAATTCACTGTACCACAAAGTCTCGGGTAGCAAAGCAGCGCAGAAGCCTGTCAGCTCCATTTCTGTCCCAGGAGGAATGTCCTCTGAAACCCCCTGGTTCCCACAGCCCCCCGATGCTCTGGCATGTGGACACAGGGGCAAACAGCTGAAGCCACTGAACCTTTTGCTAAAATAAAGCCTAGATTATCCGGAAAGTAAAGGAAAGGATGTGCTGCTGCTCTTCAGCATCTCCACGGCCTCCCAGCTGAACCATGGATATTTGTTACCCCTGAAAAACTAGGCTCTAGCAATCTTGTTCAGGCACAGAAAAACTTTGGAAACCACCCGTGGATAACCCAGAACTGACTGGATTTACGAGACCATGAGGAAATAAATGCTATTTAGATCACAGGACAACATCCAGGTCATTATATTTAAGATAGCTCAAACGAAGGCTTCTCTTCAACACTGCCCTAATGAAAGCAGGGTCTCGAACTACCGGTCAGATGCCCACTGGCACTGAAGGCTGTTGCTCCACAGACTTAGATCAGCACAGCCAAGCTCAGAATACAGCACAGCAACTTTAATTAATTTTTCATCCCCCTTAACGGCAGCGCCCGGAGCCCCGACCCGTGATGCCTGCTGCCCTGCCCAGCCCCCGTGAGCATCAGCTGCCAGCGAGGAGGTGGGCTCCGACGCTCCGGCTGTCTCCAGAGATAGACAGTGGATTTAAACTCTATCCTCCATGGTCTGGAAATGCCGAATTAATAACCGAGAAGCCATGACAAGGGAAGCAGCGGGAGGAGGCAGGCAAGGATTTATGGAGAGGCAAAGCAGCTTGCAGCCCTTCAGCAAGACGAGGCGATCTTCACCGAAATGGCTGAACAGCCACAGACCTTCCTGCCTGCCCTTCACCGTCCCCCTCCTCTTTATTCGCCTGCACTGGCTCTGGGAAACGTGAAGCACGAGAAGCAGCGCCGAGAGCTGGCAGGAATCACGCGCGCCCAGCATCCCCTGCCCAGCCTCCATCTTCCCAGCAACGCTCCCGGCTCCCTCCAACTGTTTTTTTTTTTGATGCATTTATTTTCATAGGATGGAATAATTTTCAATTGAATATTGTAACGAAGATGTCGTTAGTGATAATTCAGAATAAAAATGGTTTTATCATCAGTCTGCAAAGATTTTATAGCAAAATCGAGAAGCATTTTGCAGGGCAGAAAGAGCCTTTTCAAAGCCATGACTTAGAAAAAGACAGATGCAAAATAAGGCTTTTTGTGCAATATAGGTGGTGGTAAGGGGACAACACGGAGTAAATCATTTGTGTCAAACCCCAGTTAGTTTAAAGAAAAGAAAGTAACTTACCCAGAGCTGATCATCCATTCCTGGTGGGTTCTTTTTAATAAAAGCACCATAATACGTAGCAATATTTCGGTGGTGAGAATACTTCTTCAGCATGTTAATTTCTTGTTTGATCTCTTCCTCTTCATCCTGGGATGAGGCGAAAACAAAAACAAACGCAGAGGCACTAAGAGACTGCACTTCACAGGCTCCCATTTCCCTTTGTACATGGGTGAGCTTCCACGCACCCCATTTCTGACCGACCTCGCCTACGTTTCCTCGCACTGTTTTTTACAGCCACTTTTTGCAGCGTGGAACTGATACCGGAGCCCTGGGAGCTTGCAGCCTGGACTGGAGACTAATGGGTTAAACTAAAACCCAAGTAATGAGTTAAACTAAAAAGCTAAGATGAGTGGAATTGGAGAAAACACATGCTTTGCCACATTGCCTATCACATTTCTGAAGCCTGAACTGGACAGACCTTCAGGGGGTGCAGAAATCAGGTGGTTTCCAAATGGTTCAGATCACGGTGTCTCCTCCAGAACAGGATCCTGAAGGTGCTGGCAGAGTTTAAGGGCGGGCAGCAGCCCTCTCGCCTGGGTTAATGACCCACCACCCCTGTGAGCTGCTTCAAACCCTGCAGCACGGGTGGGAGTGGAGATGCCAGGAACCTCCCGAGGAGCCGAATACCTGCCCACACTGCAGGCGTAAATGGGGCTGGCCAAGGGCACCGACCTGCAGGGTGGGAGCAAGGTGAGGTCTGGCCAGGAACCGAGTCTTCCCGTGGAGACACACTCTACATCCAGAGGGCCACCAGTGCCAAACTTTAGCATCATGGCCAAATTACATGTTTTCAGTGGTTTCGACATTCCTCCATCTTTTTAAACTAATTCCTTTAATAATTCGTATCATAATTTACATCAGCATCGCGTCGCTCTGAAGCGTAACAATACTTGCGTTACCCCAGTAATACATCAGCCCACGCTCCCAGACCCATCGAAGGCCCAAGAGGATGGTTTTCTAGAAACCGCTGCACGGCAGAAGTGCTCCTGCACTGTGCATCCCAGCCGGCCGACACGCCGCTCCTGCCCACCCTGGACGCACCGCCGGCCATCTGGGGACACCGGGCGTTACTGGCGGTGCAGCGGCACCACGCAGGGAGCAGGCAGACGCTGCCTGTCCACAAACTCTCTGCCAGACTAACTCGGTCCCGGTGACAAGCACCATTCCCGTGGGCTGTCACGGCCCCTCTCTGTCCTGTCTGCAAAGCTGCAATAGCTGAAGCAGCCGAGGCAGGGGAACTGTACCGATACCTGTTCTATGTCCTACCTCTTTGCTTTCACGACCATCAAACATGCCCTGGTTTTATTTTAAGCTGACCGAATTGCAGCCCACTGTAATTCCACAGGCTGGGGAGCAGCAGTTAGTGCCTTGATGTCAATAAGCTTCATTATAAAAGGACCAGAAGGGCTGTTACTTCTTTATTTTTCTTTATCGCCCTTGTGTCCCTCACCTGCTTCATCCTGACTTCAGCTTTACAAACCAGCAAAAGACAAGACATCTTGGCAAACAGCGAAGCTGCAGGAGCAGCTCGTCTTGAAGAGCGATGCTCCCTGACCAGGTGTCATGCAGCACAGACAGAAACACGGCTTTCTTCCCAAACTACCATGGAAAGTGATTTAATGACTACAGTCTTCAGGGAAGAACAGTGAAGATGAGGACAGGAGGAACAAATAAAAGAAGTAGCTAGATGGAGCTTGTATAAATAACCTCCAGTTTTATCTTTAGTAAGAACATGGAGAACATAAGCACCAAAGAGGATGAGGAACAGGCCCAATTGTTACAAGGAAAACCTGGGGACTATTCTTGAAGACCTTTATCACCTCTTTTCTTCAAGCAGTCAACACAACTTCACTTGTTTTCATTTGCCCAGGAAACCAGGGAATGTAACACTTAGTTTATCAGGCCCCAGAATTTATTTTTTTTTTTTATTGAAGCCTTTTGCAACAAGAAAAGCAGCTGGATGCTCAACGGTGCTGGAAGCAAGGAGGAGCTGTCAGTGCAAAACCCCACCAGCTCCCTGAGTACCACTAGCCAGCTCTTCAGTTGTCCCCCACATCACACCGGGCTCTCTTGGAAATATGGAGATAAGCCACAGGGACACTTGGTCTAAGGTTTTATCTCGAGTCCCTCTTTAGGTTGAAGTATCTAAAATGGGGGGAAAAAAACCCCAAAACATCAGAACTATGGGTGGCACCTGAGGACACGTCTGCATGGCCAGGCTCAGGGGTCTCCAGCCCAACCTCCTGCTCCAAGCAGGACTATTGCCAGCGATCATCACCAGCAAATCCAGCGAGAGGGAAGAAAAATGAATTATCATAGCGAGCTGCTGTAACTACTCCAACCCCAAAACTGACAAAACCCACAGACCAGGTTTTGCTGCCACGCTTTGCCTCCATCAATCAATTCCATTACATCCATTGCTGGAAGTAGGGCATGCAGCAGGACCAGCCCCTGGAAAATTAATCCAAATTCTTAATTCAGGGATAGTGGCTGCCCAAACTGGTGAAGTGCTGTAATTTGAGGGCCTCTATGCTGCCATCTTCCCTAACAGATAATTAGCAAGAGCATAGATGAGTTAAACAAAGCATCGTCATCAGCAGCCTTTGGGGGTTTAGCGCAAGGCACGTGGTTGGGAGGAGATGCTGGCTGGGAGCTCACTTAGCACGCGGGGGCTTCACACTCTAAAAACTTCCTTCATGACACCTATGATTGGGATGACCACACTAGTTCTGTTCTCTGTAGGCTTCTGAGACATGTTGTCATCAGGGACATGCTGGAAAAAAGGGTGGGATGGAAGAACTGGATGAAGTGAAGTAGTGGCGTGGGTGAAACCAGTGCACGTCAGGAGGTGGTGAAGGACTGGAGTGGATACGTTTGGGTTTTCACCAGCAGCCTTCGCGCTGAGCCTGGACCAGGTGCCAAACGTGGCTGTAGGCACAATTCAGGGACCAGCTTTAGAAATCACTCCAGAAGGGATTCCCCAGACCATTCCTGCGGTGGCTGGAGGACATGGCTCCAGATCCGACTTCAGCGTCAACAGCTATGAAGCACAGTCAGTCCTCTACCACGTCACAGGTTTGCTCCGTCTTCACTGTGGTCATCGCCTGTCCTGCCCAAGCCTGGTCCTGCTGCCTTCTGTCGGTGGCTAAGGGCCGGTGGCATCCCTTCAGAGGCCATGGGGGTCTCACCTCTGCACCTCCGCTGATCCTGCTACCCCCTGCTAGATAGCTACTTCTCCACTCATGCAGCATTGGGGTCACCCGAGGCTGAGAAGCCACCACACAGGGTAGTCAGCGGGGTAGGGAGAAGTAGCAAAGCAGAAGTTCAGTTAGGGTTTTTTTTTTAGAGGACCGACTTCAAAAATTTGCACATTATATATCAAAAGAAAAATAGCCAATGTGTTTCAATATGGCTAAAAGCAGCTGAAGGGGAAAATAATTAAATATCTAAATAACACATCCCGTGCTAAATATCTGATTTACTACCTTGGATGTTCAGAGACCCTACCTGAGACCCTGCTTTGGAAGGTAAAGGTATAGATCAGGAACACCTACTTAAAGATGTGGCTGAAAATATCAGTTGGGCAAGAAAGCATTATTGGGCAGGATCAGATCTGGGCTACTTTTCTCCAACATCTTTGTTTGGAAGCGACGATATTTTAAAACCACTGAACTAAGTGTGGACTCAAATTTAAGCCCCTGTTTGGCCTCCGAGTAATATTCTGATTTCTCAGCTTAAATTTGTTGTGACCTCAGACTTCATCCCACGGGAATCTCACTGCCATTTATGCCATGGGGTTATGTTGGTGGGTCTCCCTATTCCCTTACAGCCTGCTTCCTAGGAGAAATAGCTAAATGGCACTTGTGGATACTGCAAGTAAAGGAAAACAAACCTCATTCACATTTACTGACTTATTTCCACGCATCATTTCACCTGTTAGCACAAAAAAAGAACCTGGATGAAGATCCTGTAGATATTAATACCACACCACAACATCTAAGGTATTTCAAAACATGCTCCTGAGGCCAGCTGACTGCTTTCACAGCGAGTCAGTTCTGTACGTGCTGAACTCCTGAAAGCTAATTAAAAACATTAATTCAAAAAAATAAGGTGGGTAGATTGGGACCAAGTCCTAAATTTTGAAATATGTTATTCCAGTAAGAAAAAACAAAACAAAACCCACAATAAAACACATTCTTGCTCCAAACCTGGTGTTGTTTATGTAAGCAGGAACTTTGGGAAGTATCATACTGCACTTCAAAAAAATTTATTCAAGAAAAAGCATTTTCATGTGACCCTCCTAAACGCATCTGTTAAGTTTTTAGGGATCATAGCAATTCCACTCACCTTTTCTCCTGTGGCCATTGAGAAATGGTGAAACTGTTTTTTCCCTAAATCCTGTTATTCATTTAATAAGTTATAAATTCTTGGTTTTCTTAGTATGCTATCAGTTTCCAAAGAGTCACATTTCTGAGACCGGGGTGGTGCATTTTTTTCCTCTGTATCAACAGGGTGCACAGGAGTAATTTAACTTGCCTAGTAGAGTTATTCATAACAATACCTGCACAGAGTTTTGGTGAACAAAAGCTTTTTCAGTGAAAAACATGGATTTGGAAAAAACGAAATGTGTTATGAATACATGATTCTGTTGCTCCAATTTTCTTCAGAATTTATTAACACATTCAAAAGAGCCACTGCTGGAACTGGATGCTGCTTTGTTTCAGCGTAAAATTACTTAATCTCTAAAACTCTTCCAGATTTATTTTTCTCTCACACATTTATTAAACCCAAAACCTCTTAATGGCACATTTCACACTAAGGCAAAGGGGATTTGCTTCCCAGGAATACAAGCCTTCCACCAACCCCCACATGTTATCACACCCTGTCCCCTTTCCCCTCTTATCTGTAACTTAAGGATGCAGGAGGAGGAGGAGGATACATTACCCCGGTGACGTCCATAACCTTAATAGCAGCAAGCTGGCCTGTCTTAACATGACGACCCTGCAAAAGAAAAGGGAGAAGTTTGTTTGGTTTTGCTCGGTGGCAATGTTTTCCTTCCCGTGAACAATATTCTTCAACAATCTCCTCGTCCTGGCAGCATCTGTACATTTTTTTTTTGCTTTTTCAAGAGCATCTTCACAGCAGCCACGATGGGAAAGCAATTCCCTCCCCTTCCTCCTGCCATTACAATTAATTAGTAAAAGGCCTTCGATGCTGTATTTTCCTGGCAAACAAGTGCTGGAAATATCCTTTAATGCTCAGCCATGCAAAAAAAACCAGCTCGGGGCCTCTCCTGAGCACAGAGCATGACTCGGCTGGAAGCAGTCTGCTGGAGCTGTGCTGATGGCAATGTGCTGGCTGCGGTACCCACACGGCACTGACTGCTCCCCTCGTGTCCGAGCCCCAGCTCTCACGGACCCGGGGACACCCCAGGGACACCTAGCCTGCAGGTTACCATTATACACTCTGTCCACTAATTTATTTATTTTGCAAAAGCCTTGGTTAGCAGGCTAGAGAGGTTTTTAAAAGCAGATTTGCTTCTTGGCTGTGGAAGCGACCCCATCTTCAGCGCTGGCACAAGCAGGGAGCGTGCATCTAGAGGAGATGCTCGAGAGCCAGCACAGAAACAAGCCCCTTGATGCATAAGGCCTCCTTGCTTTGCAGCAACTGAAAAATTAGCAAACCACTGCAATAAACTGCTTGTTGCATAGTGCTCGACTACATTAATCCTAATGGAAAAATGCCTGGTGACGATGGGGAAAACTATAAAAGAGCCCAAACTGTTGATAGGGTCTTAAAACCAACACAACTGCTATCAAGCAAGCCAATTCCCAGCCTTTCCTCCTCTCCCAAGAAACAGATCGCCCAACATCGTATCAAAATTGCTCATACCAAATCATTCCCCCCTCCATTTGAGGGCACATGCTCTGCTTACAAACCGGGCAGGGTCAGCAGAAAAGATGCTGCTTCTCCAGGAAAAGCAGCTGATGCCGATCCTGGCAGGAGAGCCGGGAGGCAAAGGGAAGCATCCCTGTTTTCCCAGTCTCTTCTTACTACAGGAGCAGCCCAAGGCCCCATCACATGAGATACAGTGTGGAGGACACACAGGGAACGGCAGCTCTTGCCCTGCAGCATTGATAATTAACGCACCAAGGACACAACGAGGAGCAGAGGCTGAGAGGGGACAAGCTGCAGCATGGCAGAAACAGAGAAAAATATGAGTTTTTCCTAAATTGCAGGCTTCCCCAGCCCCCCCACCAGTGTGCTTGCTGATGAGCTGGGGTTTGTGCCCAGGTTTCCCAGCGCTCCTGCAGGCTGGAGATGGGTTTTTCACACCATCTCACCTCCAGCAGGAACCCCAAATTACCAGACACAGGGACTTCTCCCCAGCCTCTTGGGTTTCCAGGCACGGCGTTGGGAAGCAAACCCACGCGCCGGCTGCAGAGCAAGGTGGCATCATCCTCTCCAAATTTATGACTTCACCAGGAAGCCAATTCACCCACCAGGGCTCCTCACTCATTTATTAACACAATTTATACGTCCTGAGCAATTGCATGTTCCAACAATGGAAAAAAGAGCTTTATTTTAAATTGTGCAACATAAAAAATAATAGAATAAAACACAGCCCAGCAGCACCAGGCTGCGGCTGAAGCATCCCCTGGATGCGGCCGTCGGGAAGGAGGGGTGCATCGCTAGACACCATCTATTTAGACAGCGTGATGTGCAAAAACAATTCCTCCCCTTCATAAATTCATCCTTGTTTGCTTGACCAGGAAGCCCCCACGCTTACCGACTCTTTAATTAAAGCCAACAAACCACCAGCAAGAGATATGCTCGGACACAACCACGGCACACTGCATCTTCCATGAAACGGAGGAGGGAGATGGGGAAGCAAGTTGGGGCATTTCAAGCCATGTATTTGCTAGTTACACCCGCCTTCATCTGACATATCACCGCCTCATTTTGTATTTTAAGGAAATGTCCCAGCCTCGCTGCGGTGGAGTGCTGCTGCCTACCTCCGACACCGGCCAAGGGGAAAAGAGGCCCTGCACTCCCGCACCATCCCGCTCCCGGGGATCTGCCACCGCCCCGTACACCTCCGAAGTATTTACAGATGAAGGTAAGACCTTAATATTGTGTGAACATTTACCAAAACAAAATAAACCGCTTTGAAATGTATGTTCATGTAAGCCACGAGGGACACTTAGTCATGCAAAAAATCAGGCAAAGTATAACCAATAAGTATTTAGCCTTGGAACTTCAATACAAAGATTTGCTTTTCGTATAGTTTGTTTGCAGCGATGGATTGTTGAGTTCCATCCCGGCAGATTTCCGCCTCCATCCAGGGAAACCAGGCGTTTCCTCACCAGTTAACTGTCCCTTTTAATTCAACGTGCCTAGTGCTCAGCATTGATACTTGCAGTGAAACCATCATACATAGTTTAGAAAACCAGTTGATTTTCACCCTACTGCAGGCATCCTTGGTTTTGCAATACAGGTACAGACAGGCTGGAGAAAGACACTGAGGACTGAAAGTGATAGATGCAATACAGGAACAAAATTAGCATCCAACCTGTACACATTAAAAGATGTCACGGCAACAACAAGCCCTTTCGATGGCATTAGCCACCAACCACCTCCTGCACGTTGGCCATGCAGAATTAAGTGCCTGTGCCCAAAGGCTGGAAGCTGGACCGGGAGCGCCCATGTCCCTGCAGCCTTTCCAAAGGAACTGGGCAGCAGAGCCATTTCTGCCAAAGCCAAGGCAAGCTGAAATTGTTAATTAATGACTGGCAAGCGCTAAATTCTCCAGCGTGAACCCTGCAATGCTGTTAAGAAGACACAAATGGGGATTGGGGTAGCAAGACCAAGAAAAGCACCAGAAAGCCCCTGTTGCAATATGCTTTTAACTCCTGTGTGTCCTCCACCCATCAAAATTTGTTGGCTTTTTCATTTTAACCCTCGCCAGAGCAGGGGCCTCCACTACAAAACCACACAATGATCAAGCCCAACTCCTGCTCCTGGGGTCGCCTCTGTTCCCCCAACACCAAAAATGTGGGTCAAACCAGGTAAAATTGCAGATGCCTACACAGAATTTCAACAGAAATTCTCTGCTTTTTCAAAATTCCTCCTTTTTGGTGCCCCTGTACTTGGGAACTCACCCTGGGGATGCTGGAGAGGGTGCAGATGCCCGAAGGCAAAGCGTTCAGGAGGATGAGACCCTGCCAGGTAAGACAGTCACTTCTGAGCCTTCAGACCACACCGCCACCGACATTTTTGGTGACAGGAGCGAAGGAAGCCGGAGGGGAGCAGCAATCATTGCAGCCACCCTTGCCCCCCGCGCCCTCCTCGCCTCCTGCCTGCTTAATAATCTATGCCAACAGCCCTCGGTCGTCTGTCTGCCTGCGGAAAAGGAGCTCATCTGCTCTTTAGCAATCTGTAACATTTTGTCTTCTCGCCTTTTTTGTCTCCTGGCATTGTTCAGGATTTTTCCGCTTGTCGGTGGTGGGTGAGCTGCTTGCAGCTGCTCGTACATAAGAGTGAGAGATGCAAGAGGACCGGCATCCTCCCAAAGCCCAAGCTGCCACGACATCCCAGCATCCGAAACGTGGTACCACCAGCCCCATCCTGCCCTGGGGCTCAAGCTCCTGCATGCCATCGCCTTTGCTTTGGACAGAAGCATGGATTTACCCTCCTCTTCCTCCCCACTCACACATGGCAGCGACTGAACCCCCCAGAAATTCAAGGAGAGGAAGGAGAAGATATATCGAGGAGGCACTTTCACCACCCCACGTTGGCTGTTCACAGCACCACAAGGTTTGAAGGACCACCACCAGCATCACCTGCGGTACAGCTCTTGGAGGTCTCAAATACACAAATATCCTCCAACACCTCCCTGATCCTTTCCCCAAAGCAGATTTTGCATCTGGCTGCGTGACGTCCTGGCTCAACTGCAAGATCTGCTTTCATCTTCATAAATTCGGCACCGTTACAGACGCCATGATGGCTGCGACGGCGTAAAACAAATAGGAGGAAATCAGAGCTACTAAAGCGTTTTTCCCCTCTCCAGATTTGCTGTCAAGGTTCACTTGGGTATAAACCCACATTTCAGCCTCAAGATTATTCAAGCGTGAACTTCAAAGCTGCCACAGTTTTTAATTAAACATCCATCTGAGCATAAATTCATGGTCCTAATTACTCTCAAACTGTTGTATCAACTATCACTAACTTGATAGTGTCAATTAACACTAATTTCTGCGAATGAAACAGGCACCACAAGTTTTTCTTCAAAGGTTGAAGTCCTCACACTCCATAAAGCGTAATGGACCAGCACATGATGGGAACATTGGTAAACGCCTTTAAACATCAAACGATGCATTCAGGCATTATATTTGCTAAATAAATAAACCCTGGCCTCAATATCAACCTTTGTACACAAAAACTGCATATTCTGGCCCAAAATTCAAGTCCACATTTTAAGGACAGGACAATGATTGATGGTTGCTTTTTAAAATTTTGCTTGCACAAGCATGGATTTCACCTTTAAGCAAAAACTGCAATTTCTGTACCCAGAAATGTATTCCACTGCATTTACTTAACTTCTGCTGTCTGCTCCTGTTCGTTCAACAAAATACATGACCTACCACCTGCAGCAACCAGTGGGACACAACCAGAATCGTCATTCTTTTGAGAAAGGCAGAGCTCCCATTTCCTTCAGCTGGGCAGAGCATCGTCTCTTAAACCTCCCAACCAGGGCACCCAGCCTCCAACCCCCCCATGTATACATAATCCCCATAGCAGGCATTTAACGGAGTAACCCTGTTGCAGGTCTGATACTTTAAAGCAAAACACTTGGGAACCAGCCATTTTGCAATGCCCTTAGTCATGCAACATGTAAATATTAAATAAGCGGGATTAAGGTGCTCTTGCAAGGCACCGCAGAAATTTCAACACGGTCAGCTTTGCTGGGACCAGACCACAATGCCATCCCTCGCCGCTGAGAAAGTATAACCTGAGGAACACTCCATTTCATACAGAAATCTCTGTAAACTCAGACAAATAACAAAAAGTCTCATAAAAGTCCAAATATTACCACTTTGGCAGGACAGAAGCCTCCCAGCTAATTTTCTTCCATGACATTTTTGTTGCAGCTAAAATACCAAGCTGATGCCAGCAACCCAACGACTGCCCTTTCTACCGGCCAACTCCTGCCTCTAAACTGTGTTGTTAGACAGC
This sequence comes from Theristicus caerulescens, assembly GCA_020745775.1. Classification (NCBI taxonomy): domain Eukaryota; kingdom Metazoa; phylum Chordata; class Aves; order Pelecaniformes; family Threskiornithidae; genus Theristicus; species Theristicus caerulescens. Next base: position 4,327,782 of record CM036565.1, on the reverse strand, counting down.
ACCTCCTCAACACCACCAACTCCAGCACACACATATTCTTCCTACAACAGGAACGGCGTGAGACACCAGAGATTTTGCCAGCTGAGAAATCAGCAGTTCATTTTTTGACATTAGCATATCATTTTTGATATGTGCTACCTACGACAAACTCTTTGTCAAGCCCCACTTCTGCAGACACACCGTCAAGGTGTTCCCTGTTGAGTCTCATCTCCTCCGGCTCTGTTTCAGCATCCCAGACCTTCTGCAGCAGAGCTCTCCTGGGATGGGCCAGAACTTCACACAGGTTTCTGGTCCAGGTCCTGTTTTCCCGTAGTTCAAGGCAATTCAGGGACTCGGTCCAGGATTTTTAGCATGAAAACACTTTAGCACTAACGCACCTAAAATTGCATCCAATTTTTCCTGGGAGAAGGAACTTTGCTTTCCAACAGGAGCTGTGCATCCAAATTGCCATCCTGCAGTAAATTAGACCATTTTATAGCACCCAGTGTGACTTGTCCTCAGCTTTTACGGAGCATAGGCATGTTTATGTACTTTGTTTCCCATTAAGAACAATCCTGAGGGTGCCAAAAACCCCCCTTCCAATTAGTTTAAAGGGGCTAAAATACTTACTGATGGAAAAACAGGCTTATGCTAATGTGAAAATTCAGCAGTCTCTAAAAGAAGCTGTTTTTATAAACGATGTACTCTGGCTTTGCACTTGGTTTACGCATCTCTTCAAATGTATCTGAAATAAAACCATGTCTCTGAGAAGGTAATTAAAACATCAGATACTCTACATATCAGGTCAGCATAAGAAGAAGTGAGTCATATAAAAGGATGGGGAAAATGTTTATTTTAACAAAGAGTAAAATATATGTTTGATTAAAACACAGCAATCGTGGGCCAAACCTTATTGCTCCTGCCTGCACTTATCCCCAGCTGCTGGCAGGGGGATTTCAAGGCAGTGGGGACTCAGGACAGCCCTGCAGACCGGGGACCAGGTCCTCACCCTGGCCTGGACTCAGCCCCATCTCACTGCCTTTCAGCCAAACATTGCAGCAAAACCTCCGCCCTCTCCAGCGGGAGCTTGTGCTGCCCTTTTTGAGAGAAACAGCACGACGATGACGGCAGTGCATTTCCCTCCAACGGCATTTCCACCTCTCCATCATTTCATGGGTTCACAAGCAGCTTTGCGAGAGCTTCAGAGCAACCCCACTGCCCCAAGGCACTAAAGGACATGACGGACTTGATGCGGTTTCTTTCCACTTAGGGCAAACTCCACTTGCGTACGGGGCTACCTAAAACACCCTCTGATCCCCCCAGGCTCAACACACTCTCTGCAAACGGCATCCTCCCATATACACGGCACGCCTGAAACTCCAACGCTTTGGCACTACAAATGGAAAATCAATGAAAAAGATAAAAAGGTGGAGCCAGTCACTTGACATCTCATTTGCTGGCCAGGTGACGTTTCCAGAGTTGCTCCTCTGTCCTCCTGAGCTCTCCCGCAGAAAGCTGATTGCTCGCTCGAGCACGGCTCTTTACCTTGGGGTGCTTTCAGGGAGCAGAAGACCTTCACTGAGTAAGACAAGCACAAGTTTTACTTATAGCCAATCCTTCCTCACATCTGTCATCTCTTCCAACATTTTAAGAAGTAAAACCCTGGAAAACATTCAAAAAACTCAAAGAGAAACAAAAATAAATAGAGTGGATTTTTTTTTTTGGTTCTCCTCAGCTGGGTATTTTCATTAACACTTCAGTTTGGATTGAACCACCAGAGCTTCCCTTTGGAAAGGCATAAATCCTCTCCCAGCACAGACGTCTCTAATTGCACAGGGCCAAGCTAATGCTCTGTGTTGACCGAACAAAGCCGACCTTTGGACTGAAATATTTCTAATCCTCTGTATCAATCCAGGCTCTGATCGGGGCTGTGCAGCTGGGAGAGCTGCAATTCCATTACTGCAGCTCCACAATAGGTCTGACGTGAAGTAAAGAAGGCAGGATTATTAGATTAACAAGCGAAATTGTTAAATTAGCATATTATTCATCTCCAGAAATAACACTCACTGTAGCACACAGGTGAGCAAGACTATAACTTTATATTCCCTTATATATAAGGGAAACACATCCCTTACACCAATGCTTGCACTTACGCCATCCCCCATCTCTCCTGTAGTTCGAAGGAGAGTGGAGACAGCGGCCCTCCTCCAGCTCAGGAAGAACTGAGAGGTTTCCCTCTTCCGTGGATAAAACCACTGGTGTAAGAGGTCCTAAATCAGCATCAGAGATCCTAAATCCTTCCAGAAGTTTCTGTAGACAGTTCCTCTAGATGTGGGTTGCACCCCTTCTAATTCCCACGCAGGGAAAACCACTGGCTACAACGTGCTTCCCCCCAGTCTGCAGCACTGTCACCATTTAATACCAGCAAACTGGCGATGGGGGTTGTGTATCTGCTTCACACTCGCACAAAGGACCGTGCACAGATTTTGGCCACAAGTGTTTGAAGCTGTAGGCTTTGAAGAGCTGTGCTTCACGGTCACAGGAAACCTTGCGGCAGACCCGATTTCAAGATGTTTCTGCATCTGGCAGGGCTTTCCCAGGACACAGGAACCAACATCGCTCCTAAAAAGAGGTCAAAGCCTCAACAAGAGAAGGTCTAGTCTGGAACATGAGTGGACCGAGCATAATGGCATGGAGCAGACAGAGATAGAGATCCACAACAGACAGCAAAGTGGGTTTAAGGAGCAGCCTATGGAAACCTGAGGCACCAACGGACTAAGGAGAGATGTTCCTGACAAAGAGCAATGTATAAAAAAGAAAAAAAAAGGACAAACAGTGCCTTAGGGAAATATTCCCAGAGCTGGTCCCACACTGAAGGCAGCAGGATTCAAAGGAGCACCATTGGGATGGAGGAGGAAAGAGATGCCGGTTACCACTGGACCCCTTGCAACTTTCCCAGGCCCTTGGCGAGCTTTGCTCTTTGCTCCGGCACCCCCAGCACACGCAGGTCCTGGACGGCAGCTCCCAACGTGGGGGCTATCCCCCCGGCGCTCTGCCAAGGGCGATCCCCCCATCGCCTGCAGCCCCCCAGGGCAGGGTCCTGGGGGTGCTCCATCCCCTCCTGCACAGCCCGTCCTCCCTTTGCCCCCGGCTCCTCTGCTTCTCCGCAAATGCACATTTTTGCAGCTAAAAGAAGGCAGTACAGTCTGTTCCCAATAACATTAGTTCATGACAGCCATGTTATTACCACCCTTTAACACCCCCACTGTGCTTCTGTTTCACATCACTGCCTATTCAACACTGCAGTATTCATAACTAAAATTAAATCTCCTTTTAGGAGACCCACAAGGCACCCTTTCACACAGGCCACGTCTCTGATAGCAGCACCAGGTTGCTCCTTCCAGCGGGAAGCACTGAGCCGTGGAGGGAACGGCGCTGCCCGTGTGTGCCAGGACCACCCAGTCCTCTGAAGGGAGACGCTTGGCTCTCAAGGGTGGCCCGAGAAGGACACAGCCTCCTCCGATGGGCCAGGCTATCCCACCAGCTGACACCTTCCTCCAGAGCCTTGCTGCTTGACATGTAGCAGGGGACCACCACAAACCTGGCCAGGTCTGGACTGCAGCGGGGAGCTTCCACATCTCCAAACACCAGGCAGGCCCTGATTTCCACGTGCTTTTGCTGTATGCAACCCAGTTTGCCCCACAGCCAACCATTTCTGCACGGTCCCAGGGTACCTTGGCTTTATCGTGGCCACAACCACACCAGTTTCAACGTTCAAATCCAAAATCCAGGATGAGCCCACCAGCTTCAGGGCACCAGTTCCCATCACAAGTGAAGCTGGCTCTGCACAGGATACACAAATGGACATCCCAGGGCACCAAGGGAGCTCTCTAAGCCCTTCCCTGTAATTACCGGGGCTGCTCATGACCTCAGACCATCTGCTTTGGGATGACAGCGAGCCGCTGTGTCCAGAGCTCAGGGGCACCAAGCAAGGTCTCCACCATGCAATGCGCTTTGGCAGGGCTGCTGCTGTTTCTTCTGTATTTGTAGAAAAAAAAGAAGTCCCTTCAAAACAGATTGCTCCTAACATGCTCCTTGCTGCAGGGCAGACAGGGCTTAATTCCTGCAAAGGTGTGCTGCTGTCTCCCATGGCAATTCATCCCAGAACACCGGACTGACATAGGTACCCTTCAGTCTCCTCAGGCTTTTGGTACCCTGTTTATCCGTGCCGTGCATTAAACCGCTGCATTTCAACACGTGAAGTTTCACCTGCTCTTTAATCCATGCCCCGAATCAGTAACTGTCTTGCAAACTGCAGCTGAGTTAAAAAAATGGCCCTTGCGGAAAAAACACTACACATGCTGATGGAAATGTGGTTTCTTGAAACACCTCTTCAGTGCCATCTGCTTGACTTCGGCTCTAGTTTCATAGTAGCAAGATCCAATTTTGGAGGTGGCATGTAAAGTGCAAGGTGGCTGTTCAACCAACAAACAGCGGGGAGAACCACCTCCTGTGAACCTGAGTGCTCAGCATCCTCTCCGGCAGCGGGGACGGACGGCACTGGTGGCAGGAGACAGCCACGGGGGAGCCAGGTAACACTGAGGTTATCTGTTAGCTAAAGCTGATTGAGAAATTTTTATTTTTTTTGTCCCTGTGTAAGGAAAACTGAGTATGAAGGAAAGCCCAAATCTCTTCTTAGTGACTTTCCGTCCAGGAAATTTAACTCTATGGCTGTCGATGGTTTTCCATGAAAGGCTTCCACTGCATTTCATTGAATTGCCAATGGCATCAAACGACCGTGTCCATGTCCACGTGAATGGAGCAGCCCTGCCTGAGCAGCCCAGCCTGCTTTCCCAGCCCAAGTTTTTCCCATTCCCTCTGTTTCTCCATATAACTGCAGGGCAATATTTCCTTTATCTCAGCTCACAGCACAGTATAGCTGCATGTGCTGCCCCACATCCCCCCATGGCCTTATGTTTCTCTGCAGACACGATGACCCAGGATGAGCTCCTGGGGTCCCACCTTGGATCTCTCCGGATTCGATAACCAGACACTTCAGCAGGGGTTATCAAGGCAGTCAAATGGGGCTCTCGCCTCTTTCACCCCCACCGTCCCCACGTCTCTCAGCTTGCGGGAAGGAGCCTGAACACAAACCCACCGGGTTCTTCTGTGCACCAACCCTAACGCCCCAAATCAAGGAGAAATTTAGGCTGAACTCCTGAGGTCCAGTCCCATTGCTGGCAATGGCTGAACCTGCGCAGCAGGAACCAGGACATTTGTCTGGTACCTTGAACCAATTTCTAAGCAAGCCATCCTTACAACCCTTCCACTGCCTCACTCCTTGAGTCTCTCCAGTCCTGCTAACGCTTGGATCAGTTCAGGTCTAACCACCTTGATTCCTGACCACGTGGGCAAGGCTGACCGGCATCTGAGCCCATTCGTTCATTCAGGCTTCATACATTCATCACTCGTAAGCAAGACTCCAAGTCCCTGTCTCAGAGTGGTAGAAATAACAAGAGCAAGCTGATAAAGGTACTTACGTTTCATGGGGCTTAGGATAAAATGCCACAGCTGCCAGAAACTTTCACGTATACCTCCTGGGGTGACTTAGGTCTTAGCATTAGGAAAATAAGCGTAAGAATGACATAAGTAACCCCACACCTAGTGCTATGGAGGGCTGAGGGGCTCCCCCAAGCCCGGTGACTTTGTAACTCGCGATACTGCAGACCCCGTGTTGCACGTTTCTATCTATGCCAGCTCAAATATCAATTTTAGACCTCACATACTTGAAAACAGCTGGGCATCACACTCTCTTTTATCCGGAGGTGCCTCCAGGGTTTTTGTCTGCCCTGAGCAGCCTTGACAACTTACTGTCCATCCTATCCTACTCCAAGTCACTTAGTGTCAGTAGTCAATAAACATTTTGCAGTGCCTATGTTCTACTGATTTAAAAGACCCAGCCATGCCTAGAGCAATAGTATGTGATATACATACTAATTCGGCTGTACACAGCTACATCAAGACTTTCATGTTGTCTGTTGCTTTAAGCAAGTCAAGTATTGGGTAGCAAATTTTTAGAACCGCTTATTGGAAAAGGAGTCCAAGAAATTACATGTAGACCCTTTATCCTTATATTTGCTTTCCGTATGTCACGTGCATTTGCTGCTTTGTCTGGGATAAAGATGGGATTTCTGACTCTGCTGCCGAACAGCCCCACTGTGGCTCACCTTCTAAGCCAGCCTTGCAGGTTAGGATCAACTGAGTTTATCAGCAGATTAAATTGCATTGCTTTCATAGCTTCCCACTTTCCAAACCTTGCCTCTCAAGCAGGAACTTCCTACCCTCACATTGGCTAGGCAAAGCTTTTCTATTAAGAAATAAGGCAGCCAGATCACTGCCTTTCCCTGCCTTCCCCAACAGACCGGCAAAATGGACCTCACCGCACCCGAGGGCAACGCCATGCTGCCCTTGCTTGGCAGAGGACCCTCCTCCTGGGACACTCAGTGCCCAGCGGTCCTTGTTTCTCTGCAAAAATGGAGAAAGAGGGGTGCAAGGGTTCCTCTAGGAAAGGAGGGAGACCTAAAAGACCCCACAAAGCAAAAGATCCCCTCCAGCCCCACACACAATCCCTGTCCAGCCTCGCAGCAGGCAGCACAGCCGAGGGGGGGGCTTTAGCCAGAGATTTGAAAGCAGGGAGGAGAGGAGGAGGACTTGGGATTAGCAGGGGAAGGTTAAACCAGTACCACAGGGATTGCATGGAAACAGTACCAGTGATTAGACGGGAACAACACGGCTCAGGAACGAGTGGGAGGAGGCCAGAAAGGACCGAGTGTCCCTGCTACCTTTAGCACTCGGGGACACAAGGGACCAGCCCAGCACCGGCACAGCACGTCGCTATTTGGTAATTAAGGGACTCCAGCCACTGCAGCCACTGCCTGATGTGGTTATCATCACAGGAGGGCTATCTAGCCATTAAGGGTCCTATTTACAGAGAAAGAACATGTATAGACACAAATCGATGCTGTACAGTTTAAAGGAACCGTCTGAAGGCTATGGATTTTACTCACTGTTATTTGCAAAGTGAAACAAAGCAAACAAAAAAGCTCTCCAAGCAGCCCGAAAAGCTGCCTGCAGGCAGGGCGCCTGCCAGAACGTGGGCAGCTCGGAGGCTGCCTGCAGCTTTGCAGGGAGAACACATATGGGCAGGGGGTGATGGCCTTTTATTCCACTGGATAAAGATCTTAGTGGAAATCTGAAAGGCTCGGCGTGAAACCTCATCCACAGCTAATCCAAACCTCAGACGGACTATGCCGTGCCATAGGCTTGTCAGGAAGGACCCAAGGCCAGGCGCTGCATCGAATCAAACCACGAACCTGCAATTTCAGCTGTACTAAGAAAGAAAATGATAAGATATTGCTTTATAAGCATCCCTCTGGACCGGCTGCTTCCTGCTCCTACCTAAAGGCAGCTCAGGCCACCCACTTGTCCCAACCCCTAAGGCCAGGACAACGTGCCACCCCTCTGGGCCTTTTAACCCTTTCCCAGCAGGATCAATGCTGGCTAAGGACTAAAAGCCACCAATATCTTACAGGCAGATTCCTATTAAAAATTCAAGACCTTTCCCAGAAGCAAGAGCCGGCTGCAGGACAGAACCGCAGTTTGGTTTTGCTGCTTGGTATTCAGGGTCTGGGCATCTGTGACGGGGCAGGCACAGGCAGTATGTAAAAGTCCACCATGACACAGGAGCGGGGAAAGACCTCCCTGCATTTTTCCAGGGGGAAAAAAAACCCAAACCTTGCCAGTTTGCCCACTCCTTCGAATCCCCACAGCTGGGGGTAAGTTTCGATACACAGCAGGATGTATAAATTCCCCTTACATATAATGTTGATTTTTAAGTACAGTGCAGAGTCTTAAACTCCAAGGAAGGAGAGAGAGCACAGCCGGCGATGCGCGGCCTGGGCCGACTTCCCGGGCAGCAGGGCCAAGGCCGTGCCGAGCAGCTGGGCGCTATTCCTGGATCCAACTGCACTCGACCTTGGGCGAGAGACCAGGCTCTTCACCGCTCAACTTTGTCCCCCAATAAAAGGGGTAAAATAATACCACAGCTACCCCATAAAGATGATGCAATGCTTGATGCTATATTGCAAAAAGCCTCCAAAGCCTTGCCTAGACATAGAAGCATGTTTGCTATTAAAAGGAGCTGTTCCTCTCACAGCCATAAGCTGCATTAGGGCCCTGATTTGCACCTTCAAACAACAGCTCTCTATAAATTCTTAATTATTTTTTTTTATATAGCAGAGGGCTTTCATTTTCCCAGCAGCCTTACAAAAAAAAAAAAAAGGCGCACAATTTCTTTACATTTGTAATTCAAATGCTCCTACACAGCATTTCCACAAGACTGCTTAAAAAGTGCACTGGAAATTGTAATTAAAAGCTGATCTTCTTTATGAGATGACTCAGGCTTCTGCAGGCTTCAGCCCTGGCCTCAGACAGCTCTGCCAGCGGAGCTCTGTTTCCTAACGGCACACAGTGAGCTGCCAGCATTTATCGAAGATTAGGGGAAGGTTTGCTTAAAAATGAAGAGCAAAAGATAAAATGAAGTTATCATCACCTAATTTCTGGGTGTCATCAGAGGGGAAATGAGCAGCCCCTGAAAGCAAAGGACCAAACCCCTCTGTAGTGCTGGAGAAGGTGGCTTCGCAAACAGGGAAACCATGTTTTTCCTAAGGATTTTAAAAACAGAAGCCTTGTCACAGAGTGAAAGGATTTTCCCACAGGACCTGGGAAGGGTCAGATTAAAACCCTCAATGCAAACAGCCGGCGAGCCCAGCGAGGATGCCAGAGCCACGGTGAATGCAAGAGACCTGGCTCCCTCCCGTTGAGATCCAAGGATCGGCTGGTCTTCAGCATCTCCAAACTAAACACCGAGCAAGGGCCCCTGCCTGCAGAAAGGATCAGAAAGGCAGAGCTGGAGGCAGAGAGGGGATTGGGGAGGGGTAATCCAGGGCACCTTCATTTCCAGGGTCCTTCCTCAAACCCATGGGGATCCCAAGATCAACTCAAGCCAATTGCAAAAGATGAGAAGAGATGGGAACCACCTCATAACCCACCAGCGAACCACTGCTGAGGACCTGGCTCTCCTCTCCAGTTTCTCCATCCCCTACAGCAGCCCAAATGTTGCCTTGTATGAATCTCGTTTGCTTTTCTCAACAGCCTCACCCTTCACTTGACCATCCCCATGTCAGCCCAGGGGGCTGGTGCTGACACGGGTGCTGAGGAAGATGCGAGGGCTCCATCACTCATGCCACGCTCCCCGGCACAGTGTGTGGTGCCAAGCCCGGACAGAGATGCAGAGAGGGCTCAGGAGATGACAGGCGCCCATCTACCAGATCAAACGCAGCATTGCTGTACAGAGACCAAGGAAAGCCCCTCTCCTCCCAGCCACCTCCTCACAACCCAACCCATAACCAAGGCATTCGTTTACTATTGGTCTGTCCCATCGGGAAGCCGTGAGGCAGGGGGTGAGCCACATGGAAATGGGGTGCTGAAGCCCCCTTGGACCACCAAGGGAAGGAGGGAGGGCAGGGGATGGCAGCACCCTGGGCAGCACTGAGCCACCCCACATCCCTGCATCCCTGCTCCCCCGGGGCTGGCAGCAGCAATCCAGTCCTTCGCAGACAGAGGGTTTTACTGCTGTGTGCTGCGTGTTACCTGGCAGAAGACAACAGATTATTTTCCACACGCTCTTCCTGGTCTTCAAGCACTAAACCACCATGTCAGCTGTAACCAAACTGGCACGCCCTTAAAACCAAACTGTGCTGTTAGCCTTTAAAACCGGCATTAAAGTGCCCATAAAAATAACTTGAAGCTCATCAAAACACATGTTTTTCTGTATAAATACCATCATAAATGTAATCTGCCCCTTTGCCTTCAGAGCAGAAAACTGCCTTGTCAAACTGCCTGGTATTTCTCACCCCTCCCACCGCTGTAGCTCAGCAGGACACACCAGCCACAGGAATACCACCCTGGGATTTAATTTCTAGTATTTCCACAGGCATCACATTTCCCTCAGGGAGCTACAAGATGTGCCTGGCCCATTTTTTTTGTTGTTGTTTGAGTAATCATGCGGGCGAGGGGGTGAGATGAGGCAGAGGTGGTGCGTCCTGGTGCGCCTCAGAGTGATGGCTTCTGCAAGAGGTGACCCTCTGATGAGGACTCCCAGGCAGGCGAAGGTAGCTGGGAGACTCCAAGGGGGTAATGAAATGCATTTGCTCAGACAGGAGCAGTGCTGTGAGAAGCAGAGGACATTTACACCAAAGGCACCGGGCGGCTGCGAACTTAAACCTTTGGATGTGTCTCTACATGGGGTCATTCTTCTCCTGTTCTCCAGGGTGCACCTGTACAACCTGGGTCCTCCAGAGAGGTGAAAGATGTTCCTTCCCTCACATCACAAAAGAGCATGCAGATCCCTTTGAACAAAACGGCTCCTCCAGCAGAGGCTCATATTGTATCACAAAGATGAGTCCATGCTGAATAGGAATACACATTTTTAACATGCAAAGTGCAGGACAGGCAAATGGGCAGGGAGGCAGACTTCTGCCATGGTACAAGTACTGCAGAGCTGCGCCCAAAGAGAGTCAGACCCGAGTGCCGTTCAAGTATCGGACTTGCAAGATAGAACCCGTGTTCCGTGTATGGTAGAGAAGACCAACATAACCCTAAAGTCCACCTGTCATTCACTTAATCATACAAAAATGGAAGATTCGACAGTGGAGGACACAGACAACAAAACAAACGTGACAGATCATTTCTGTTCCCTCCCAGCACTCAACTTGCCTGCATTCAGGTCACCACCCTCAAGAGGCAAGACACCAGAAGGAAGACTTCTCAATCGAGCGTTTCCTGATGGGAATCAAGCCCACAGCAAACGGGAAGCACGCCTTGAGCAGAGACCAGCCACCCTACCGAGCACTGGATCTTCACACCTCTTCCTCAGACTGACAGCTCTCAGGTCAGTACGGAAGAGATTAATTAACCACTGCAAAGTTTTGGGCCACGTTCTGCATGGGTGATGTAGCAGTCTCCCCACCTGCAAATGTTCACAGTATCACTATCACCGCCACCATCACTGACCCTAAATAAAACAGCTTTCCAAGTCCCCCCAGCATAGATCATAGAATCATAGAATTGTTAAGGTTGGAAAAGACCCTTAAGATCATCAGGTCCAACCGTTAACCTACCACTGCCAAGTCTGCCACTAAACCATGTCCTCAAGCACCACATCTCCCCGTCTTTTAAATACCCCCAGGGATGGGGACTCAACCACTTCCCTGGGCAGCCTGTGCCAGGGCCTGACTACTCTTTCAGTGAAGAAGTTTTTCCTAATATCCAACCTAAACCTGCCCTGGCGCAGCTTGAGGCCATTTCCTCTTCTTCTATCACTTGTTACTGGGGTGAAGAGACCAACCCCCACCTCGCTACGGCCTCCTTTCAGGTAGTTGTAGAGAGCAATAAGGTCTCCCCTCAGCCTCCTCTTCTCCAAACTAAACAATGTAAGCACTCCTTGACACTTGGCTTGGCACCCGCCAGTCTGACCTTTAAACCTCCTCCCTCCCCTTCCCGCTGTTTGGGGATTTAAAAGTTGCGTAAGCTAATTCTCACAAATGAAACATGGAAGTGTGGAGAGAACTGTTTAGCTGGGAAAAAGCACACCTAGGACAGACATTTCCCCTAACTCGGGCCCTCCTTCCATCCCCCTGCTCCTGCCTTTCACTCGGGGAGGCTTGCTGACCCCAGCGTAACTTCTCTAGATGTTGCCTCCAACGAAGCTCAGTCCAGAGAGCCCGCAACGCCATTACAAATCCATCCTGGCTATTTAATTACAAGGGAATAATTGTGGTTAATGCTGACAGCGGTGATGCGACCGAGGAGTGAAGTCACTGGCAATACCAGCAGCACCAGCGACTGCGCAGGAGGTGACTGCAGAAGCCACAACTCATCAGCGCTGCCTACAAGCCGTGAGCCTCCAGCGCTTCAAACAAAGGGGGAAGATGAGTAATTTCAGACAAAAGAATGAGCCCTCGTCAAAACTTCTGAAACACAAATCTCTGGACTGGATTAAGTACCTGTGCTACAACTCTCCTTTTTTCTTCTTTTTTAAGCTTTTCATATTTTGTTTCCCTCTTCCACATTTCTGAATTCCTACCTATCTCTGAAAGAAATAAGCTGAAGTATTCCCTGAAGGCTGCTATTCCCAGTACCCTTCAGATCAAGAACCAGAGATTTCAATAAATCTAGTCTCTATTCACCCCACATGCATCCCCCAAAATTTCTGTTGCAATATCTTTCCTTGTCTCCATGGGATCTCAAAGCATTAATGTGATAGACCAGAAAGAAATGGGACTCGGCAAATAAAACCTACCCTGAAGATAAATGGCAATACAGAGGGGATAAACCGCCTCTGCGTAGGTGTAGATCCACCTGAAGAGATTGGTCACCACTAAGTTGACCTGAATGATGGCCAAGTCAGGCTGTTCCCTGCAGGAAAGGCTAACGGGGCATTGGGTTTCATGGTCTTGGAGGATAATTGTTAAGAATAAGAGATTTCAGCAGCACTTGCAGACTGGGAAAAGCTCCTTAGACCTGCTCAGGGCATGCCATCTGTAGCAGCCTCTTAACGTGCTCTGAAATGATGGTCCCGTCCCTCCTGAAAAGGCTTATGCTGATGATAAATGAAAGTCATCCTCGTAGTCCTGTCTTAAATGCTGAGGGGGAAGAGTCTTTTAAAAGCACTCTTGAAACCTGCCTCAACAAAACTATCAGTAACGCACAATATTGTGATTTAATGTAAATATGTCCCAGTTCTGCTAAAAAATAAGTCAGAAAGAAGAAGTGAAAAACACCTGATGTGACAACAAAAAAGAAGAACCTCGTCTCCCCTGAAAGTCCTGGACAGCTTGAAAACACTTCGAGGAAATCTGAAATAATTTCTCCTTCCGAAAGCTTAGTGAACAGGTCAAAAATACAGTTGTCCTTCCAAACACCACAAGCACCCTGTTTTCCTGAACAATTTTATGCAAACTGGATTAACCACCCGTTGCTCTTCTGCTCTGAGCTGAGAGTCGCTCAAAATGCAAACATTGACTTAGGAACATAAAGGAAAGATCTTCTGACATACAGCAAACCTGGTCCTGGGTCAAGAGGCTGCCAGTCTGGTAAATCACTATTAAACAACTGACTGAATAAGCTAGTTTTCCAGGAGATAGGCTGGGTCCTCGCCCACCCCACGCAGCACACGGTGGCTCCCCGGCTCGCTGCCACCTTGAAATGCTCCACTGGGGACAAGTGCCAGGAGCGATGGGGTGGGAGGATGCTAACGCCCCTCGCTCTGCAAACGCTGAGGTTGGGAGGAAGGAAAACAGAAGTGAAACAAAGCCTAGCAGAGCAGGTAGCAGGAAGAGCAGTCATTTCTCCCCTTCCTCCCCCAAACCCATTATTTACAGTAAAGTATAAAACCACGTGTCCCTAAAAATACAAGTTCAGGCTTCCTGTGGCATTGTCTGACAGCTGCTTGCCTCCAGCATTCAAAGCCTCGTGAGACCCCGCTGCCTCCTCACTACCTTCCTCCTCTCTCCCCTTTATTTTCACCCTTTCCATTTTCCTCCCCTTCTCGCACCCTGCTTTTCCCCGTTTCCTCTTCCACTGCAGTCCTGGTAAGGATGGTGAGGTATCCATCCAATACCAGGTATCCACCTGGTAAAGTATCTATGCGACAGGGATGCTGGAGGACTTGGTCAAAGCCACTCACCCCATGGTTTCATGTCAAGGGGGGTGCAGGGATGGGGCTGATGGGAGGATTCCTCCTCTCCCCCTCCCATACCTCTCTAATTGTGGCACCTGGACACACCATAAATTAAAACTAAAAGCACCTAAAAGCATGCAGAATAAAAGAGAACAATTCAGAAAAGCAACAGTACCTCTAATGTAGTTAATGAGAAATGAACAAATGGCAATTCCAAGGCTGCAAAATTATCGCATTCTGTAGAAGAATATATATACTTTTAAGAAAGGGCAAAAAGGTGGGCTGAGAACATTTTCTATTTATGCAATTACTTTTGTAGGACTGGGCCATGCTGCCATACCAGTAATAAGCAATTCCCCCGTCTTGCCATATATGCAAATATAAAGATCCACATTTCTCAGGTAACTCACTTTTTACTGCAGTCCTAACGATATCTCCGCACCCTTGTGGTTTTGGGTTTTTGTTTGGTTTTTTGTTGTTGTTGTTTTCTTTTCTTTTGTTTGTTTTTGTTTTAAAAAAAAGGTTAATTGAGCATTGCTGCCATCTCTTAAGCCAGATCATTATATGAACGTGGGTATCTGCCATGCAAGGTCTCAATTTTCCCATCTTTTCTAAACCACCAAGCCTGCCCCAGCATTTCAGACTGAAGACTGATTTCCAGCAAGAATTAGTCATTCCAGGATTTCTGTAACATATGGAGGAATACCTCACACCACCCTTCAACCTACTAACTTGCCTTCTTGACCCTATTACAGGACAGAGCCCCCCCAGTCTTGTATCAGGCACACGTCTACTGAAAGCTCTCCCCTCGGGGTAAGGGCTCCCGAAATGCACATGGCGATCCCGTACGGTCCAACGTGGAGAGACACGGGAGGCTCAGGTTGGAGGGTCTCCTGCTCAGAGGGTGTCACCCCTTCTCAGGTGGGGACGAGGGCAGCGGGGCTTACAAATGAAGTGCCTTCCAGGGGGCTATGAGACGCTATTTATTCTTATTGATGTCTATGCCGTGGCACTCCCAGAGAAGCAGCTTTGCTTTCACACAGGCTCATCCACCTCCCACCTGCCCCGAAATCAGTAAGGTTTACCCCGGCGCTCAGACCACGTTTGGGAAGCTGGTGCTTACACAAAAAAACCCAGCATTCACTTGTAAGCTGATTTCCCTTACATACAGCGCTGCTAAAGCACAAGTGCACAAAGCACCATGCCACTTCACGACTGCCAAACCACGCTTTAACGTGCTGACCGCACACATTCTTTGCTTCCCGAAGCAAAGCACGCAACCCAAAATCCTCAGTGCTTGGCTTGGACTAAAAAGACAGCATCCCTCCACCATTTCATCCCAGCTTCCTTGGCAACAAGCTGACCCGGAGATCCGACTCACATGGGTGCATGCATGCATGCTTGTGAGTTTTAATGCTATTAGGTAGCTTCAAAGACATCAAAGATAATTATTTTCTACCAACTTCATGGAAACGGGCAGCTGGGTGGCAAAGGATGCTGGACGCAGCCATTCACGAGGTTTATCTCCAACAGCTTTTAATCCCGTCGGCCCCTTTCTCCAGTCAATTATAGCAGCCTCTATGTTGCCAGAAAAGTAATAGGAGGGAGAGACTATAGGTATAAGCAGACATAATAGAATCCTAATTTAATTAGGGAAGTACTCAATCAACCAAGAGACATAAATACAAAGGAAACCAGGTTTATTAGTTCTGGTGCTTGCAGAAATGCCCATGTGGTTCCTGATTACTGCAGGAGGGATAAAAAAAAACCCAAACAGTAATCTTAATAGCACAGTCCTAGTCTGGTCTTTCAGAAGAAGTTAATAACAAAACCAACCAAAACTCAAGAGCTTCTAGAAACACGGCACTCATGATGGACAAGTAACTGAGCTCATTATGGGGGGAGCCTGGTTCTGGTTTAATTGCAGTTACAAAATACAAATTACAGCTTGGCCAGCCTGAAGGGAAGAAGTTTTCAACTTCCCAGCGCTTCTCAGTGACTCCAACATCTCGCTTTCCCCCATTTAAGAGGAAAGTCAGGATCACCAGGTCTAACAGCACACACCAACAGGCTTTGAGAAGGTGAAGCCACCAACCCCCAGTGCTGAGCCCACCGGGGGTCACTTCACCCACAGAAAGCTCTGTCCTTTGCTACCCCACCCTTCTTTGGGGTCTGCAGGTTCAGGGCTGGCTTAGCGAAACAGCAGGCGTATTTAACATTCATGTTTTAATGCCTGGATAAAGGTTTTGCTGAGAACGTAATAGCACAAAGTGACTAACGAGGGGCTGGGGAACTATTTGGAGATTAACTAACTGATTTTGTGTTATGAAAGAGCAGGTTGTAATTTTAGGATTAGAAATCCATATTTTGGATGTCAATACCTTCCACGAGAAAAGGGCCAGGAGCGGTGGCACGATGACGCTCTAATCCATCCGCAAGGAGCTGGCAGGGCAAGCGGAGAATGAGCCATCCATGCCAAGAAACTCCAAAAAAATATAATAAATCTGCTGCAAACACCACTGTCTCTCTTCTTATTTCTCCAGTAAAATGGTCCCTCACTGGGCAGGCTAACACACACCACCGTGCAGACTCCCACTGCCTCTGCTGGGGTTCTCCAGCTACAGCCACAAGATTTGAGCGCCTGCCCAGCGACGTGGCAGGGTCCACTCTACTGTCAGATGGATCCAAGAGGAGTCCTCCACCAGCCAACCATCCCCACCTCTCCCTGCAGCCTCCAGGTACTGCTGACAGCACTGACAGGTGCCAAAAAGAAGTATAATTAAATGCTAGATAGAGAAAACACCTATATATGCGAAGCCATGTGGTGAGACTGTCCGAGCATCTCCTTCTGGCACTAATTTAGCGAGACTTAGACTACGCAACTGCACCGCTATTCTTCCATCCTTGCCTTGGTTTAAAGGAGATACTTAACCAGCCCCAAAGGACTGTGACCTTTCTGATATCCCAAGAAGTCCCAGCTTCAGTGTGCCCTTCGGGTTTATCCAGCCAGGATAAGGAGGAACCCTTCGCTACATCATGGCGAAGTTCTCAGCACCCTGCAGGGGTGCATCTCCACCAGCTCAGCCTTCTCCAGTCTCCAATGACAACCAGCGGTTCCCCATTACCCCAGTAAAGCTGCAGGGCAGCAGTGGGTCACTCTCGACACTCACTATGCATATATAGACATACATACCCACACCTATGTGTACATATATGTAATCTATACAAAATGCTGAATCAGCACTGCACATCCTACCTGCTTTCCACCAGTGCTATCATGCTGCTGGCTCATCAGGATAACCCCCAGAGGGGTCAGCGGTGAAGTCTGATAAAACCATGACTATTTAAGCAGAACAACGGTCCTCTTGCTGTCTGCAGTACCCAGGGCACTGTCTGAAGGTATGTTAAACACAATATTTATCTTACCAGGCGTCCAGTGTTTTGAGATTTTTTAGCTTCCAGTTAGAGGGAATTTTGCAGGCTCATAAAAAGAAAAAAACCCTACTGTAAGGTGGACATAATTTACCGACATATTTTTCATTTAATTTTGTTCATTTTTCCTCCTTCCTTCCTATTTCCACCCAGTTTTTCCTCTTTCTCTCCACCTCCTCCAGTTTAGGTTACTTAAAATTGATGAAGTTTGAAACAAATAAAGCCAGACTGAAAATACACAGGAAGTCTTCAATGCTGCAGAGGTTAAAAATAGGCTTTAAACCAGCTAATGTCAGCATCAGCATAAAAGAAAGGACACCCTGACAGCTCTAATTATTACATTCTCTTGTTTTGCACTTGTGAAGAGCAGCAATTAAATCTCTGCTTGGGCTTATAAGGAAAAAGTAAAGTGCTCTGCACCTGCAAAACGGATTCTGTTCCATCGGAGGATTTCAGCTCCCCAAAGCACATTATCCAGGGCAGCCTGCACAACAAAGCCCATCCTCCCCTTTCCAGCAACCGAGGATTTTGCAGCCGGTTCACGGGGAAGAATACTAATAATGGCAACCCCTCCTCTTCTGCCTTCGCTAGATAGATTTATTTAAGAGAAAGCTCACCATTTCTGGACAAACCGGTCGCAGGCTATGTATGTGTGCAATGCCTGAAACTGCCATATGGTGATAAAAGTATTTTTATTCATAATCATTTTTATTGCAGTAGCCTCCGGGGACTTGAACTAGGTCACTTTCCCATCAAGGCTCACTACAAGCCGTTAAATAAGTGGTGCACGCAGGGTCCTTTAAGCATCTTTTATAAACGAGTGATTCTGTTCCTTAAAAAGGTAAAGGGAAACAAGCATCACAGTTTATGAAGCCTATTTTCTGCCACTCATAAATATAAATTCTTTGATATTCAGTAACCTAATTGGGTTTAGTACTTGCAGCTGTTCCCTCAGCAGCATCGAGGGCCTCTCGTTTATTCTCATTACCTGTCCTTGGGAAATCTGCTGGAACTGCCCTTCTCAGAGACCTCTGCTCTTTTCTCAAATCTGGCTGGGATCAGCCGGGAGGCTGGAAATCTCCGTGACTTGGAGACGGAGAAGGAGTCTCACTGATAGCCATGCAAGCTGCAGCAGCTTCGTTTCTTTAGGAAATTCAGCTAAAAAGCATATCATCGCTTTCATGCTCAATTCCAGGCTGGCACCGAGTAAAGATGGCTTTAAAAAACCCCAAAACATAAAACCAAAAAACACCCCAAACAAAACTTTCCTGCAGATTCATTTCCCCCAAAAAATTAAATCCTGGAACATTTCACTGAAAATATTCTGAATATTTCGCTCTGGAGGGTGCTGCGGGGAGCCAGGTGCCTGTCCTCCCTGGTGGGCTGTGGGACATGTCCCACCGGGGTGGCACCTACGGGCTCTGGGTTCTGGCTGCACACACTCCCTTCCTAGAAACTACGTAAAAACAAAGTCAAGCCTCTCCATGGAAAACAAACTTTTAATTTGCATAAAAGTGTATTCATTTTTTTTTTTCCCTAATGCAAACCAGTTTTGACCAAGAGCATCAGAGCAGCCCCTATCAGTGACGAAGGGAGGACTTGGTATGCGCAGGAAGGGCAGGCACCAGCTGGGACGCCAGGAGAAGAAAGGCACAGTGTTTCCATAAAGCCAGTGGAAAAAAAAAAAAAAATATAGCTGGGAACATTTTTCTGGCAGAAAATGGTCACTCATGGAAGTGAAGCACTGATAGCCAAGGAGAAAGCTAAGCTCGCTGAGCCAGCTCTCCCCCTCCCAGGGACACCTGCAAGTTGTCTGCTGTGGGAGCAGCTGGACGGGGACATAAATAAGGCTGCCCACGCTCCATCCCCAAACCCAAGCGACCACTAATGCCTTCCAATTGATCTCTTGGTTTGACATCAGCCATTGATCCAAAGATCTCCGACCTCCTTACGGAGGCAGATAAATCCCATCCATCCTGCGTGGAGATGGACCGACCTTTCCCACTCCAACCAAATCACCGCCCTGGGACACCGACTTCGATCCTGCCTAATGCAGCCAGCAGCCTGCTTAAAATATTTTCATCGTCTTCTTCCAGACTTAGGAAAGGACTGAGCATGCCCTAAAGCTCAGGCAGCTTCTCCAGCTCTGCCGGCTGTTTTAATAAAAGACATTACCTCTCACTACAAACCTGGCTCTTCTTCTGTCCCTGGTTCATCATGGCTACAACAAGCACTACTTCCACATATCTCACTTACTAAGTACACAAAAAGATTACATAGAAAAGCTACCTCTGTTCCAGACATTTTTAATTTACTCCTAATTTTACAGGTCTTGAAAACCTTTAATGGAATTTATCAGTCTGGGAAAAAAAATGAGTTATCCTTATTCAGCTCACTGAGCAACACAAAAATGCCATATCCCTCCACAGCCCTCTATTGCTGTCCTTATAACGGAGCAAAACGCTGCGATAACGTCCTTGCAAGGTACTTCATCACAGCAATAGTGTCACACAGGATAACTCAAGGGTGTGCTTCTGGTGTTTGTCTTTACCCTATAAGTCATGAGTTTATCTTCTGGTTGCAAGGGTTGAGAATAAAACAGCATATTTGAAGGTGCACGTCATGCCCAGCGCTGCTTGCCGGGGAAGCCTCGCGTTCCTGGTGTCACCCAGACTGCGGCACACGGCGGGGCACGCAGCGAACGCCCGCTGCCTGTGCGTCCCCCCTAAGCTCCCACCGCTCCCACGGTGGGACCCGGGACCCCTTCACAGCATCGCCGGGGCTCGGAAAGCTGAAAAGCATCACCAAACAACTCATGAAACAACTCATGAGTTTAACTCGTGAAACTGAGGGAAGCACAGATGAAGAAAACCCACCCAAGCCCAGGAACATGAGAGCCAGCAGCTCTGCCTGTCCCTGCACCAGGATTCTGGCTTTTTCCACCGCTCTTCTCATTCGGAGGGCTGTGTGCCTCCCAGCCATGCACTAAGCACTAATAACCCCAATGCAAAAACAGCCGCCATAATTTGTCCCTAAGTGATGAGAAATACCTTAGACTTGCTCAGTACTAGTACTAAGTACTAAAAATCTAGTACTTAGATTTTTCTGGATGTAAAATGCCTTCTTTATTTTTTAAGCCTGATGTTTGCCCTGACGGAGTTCCTCTAATACTTCGAAATATTTTTCATACCTTACGGATGTGTTACAAAATCCTTATTGACCCTACACAATATCACTTATCAATTCCAGGTAGATCATTCTTGTGTCGAGACAGGGCTGGAAGTTAAAATAAGTCCTGAAAGATGTTCTTTTTTTGGCAGGTCTTAGGAGCTGGCTCAGCACATTCCCATCTCCTGCTTCATCTAAAAATAATAAAGCCTCCAAAGCGAGCAGTCGGGATGATCTGTGCTGAGCGCAGGCGTGTGGTGTGCCCGGTCAGCTCTGCGGCTCCCACCTCCAGCCCTGTCCGGGAAACACCAGCGGCTTGAACCAGGGCTGGTGGCCGGCCGGCGCTGCCAGCAAAAGGTGACGGTGCTCGGAGTGACATGGAGATCTTCCCTTCGCTTCCCAGTGGTTGGCCATTGTCCACGGTGTCCTCGCTTTTTTCTTTTTTAAACATATAATGGTATAGGTTGGAAGGGACCTCCACCTGGTCCAACCCCCCTGCAAGGCAGGGCCACCACGGACCATGACCACCCAGGTGCCAGAGCAGACCCATGGGAGAGAGCAGGGCCCTGTCCCAACTCCCGCTAGTCAGAAGTAAGCTCAACTGCTGTCGGAGACAAAAACTCCTCCACACACTGTTCCCTCAAGGGTCATTATGGATTTTATTTTTCCTTTTTTCGAGTCTTTTGGAGTGGGGATGATATCTTTGAATGGGGGCTGCAAAAAGCCAAATACAACAGGATTACTGATCCACAGCTACATCCCAAAGGCTCCTACGTGCCACACCACCATGAAGAGGTCCTTGTATCACCATAAGCATCAGCAGAGACTTCATTAAAACAATGTCTGTTGCTCTTCATTTTGAATTGGTCTATAGAAGAAAAGCACTGAGCACCAACAAGACTGTACTTCCAAAGGTACGATGGCCTGCGAAGTCCCCTCAGTCAGGGGCAAGGCTCTCCTCAAATGTGATCCTGGCCCTTGTGTTTGGATGCCGTGCCTCAGAAAGCCACTCATGGCATCTCCAGGTCAACGGCTGTGTCAAACAGCCCCAACACATGAGTGACGAGGACACCAAGCAAAGCTGAGAGCTTCAACCACATGAGAGGAAGGAAGCACCCTGCATGACGCACAACATGATGAATTACAGGTCAAAACTCAAAAAGTGGCTGGGATTTTACCATCAGTAGCTTTTTTAAGAAGTCATCCCTCCTCGCCGAGGGATGGAGACCTCCAGCCAAAAGGCAATAGCGGTTCCACCCCGAGCTGCTCCATCCGCACCAGCACACACAAGTGCACAGCACTGCTCTGCAAACACAGCACACAAGCCGCTGCAGCACAGAGATGCTGGTGGACGCTCTACCAGCCTCCACCACCTCCACCAGGTCACCAGCATGCTCCGGTAACTAGCTGTGAATTCAGACTTTCAATAAAACCAAGAGCTATCAAATTTTAATGCTTTATTACTGGCATAACTGTATCTGAATTCCAGGAAGCATTCTCCAGGCTGGTAAACCTAATCTAGCCACCACTTTTCAATTTGCTGCTGTAATATAGGTGCATCCCGCTTCTTTGAACAGCAAGTATGAGATTGCTCTCTCCTTTGGTGTGATATAAGAGCATCCATCCCACTTACGGTCCCATCTATTTCTTGCAAATACACAACTGAACGCACTCTGGGATTCTCCTATAACAGTCTGCAAGAATACGGTCGTTCATTAGAGCGATTTTTTTCATTATAGTAGTTTGCCCCCTGACTCCTGCAGCGGTTAGCGTACATGCACGGTGCTCAGAAGAGAAAATGGTCTCAATCTTTTAGGAGGTTCTTGTCTGAACCTCCATCCTGGGACTGATGGCATTCATTCCCAAGGTATTAAGAAGAAAACAGGTATTAAGGGATTAAGAAGGACAAGAAAACACCACAGACAGGGCTTTGCCACTTGCACGGGGCATGGGCACCAGCAACGTGATGGTCACTTGTCTATTAGAGCAGTCACTCGTTCATCTCTCTGCATCACTGCTGCCTTTTTGTTCTCGGAGACACCGTCCCTAGCTTTTCTCAAAGCGGGCAGGAAAAGCAAAGCTGACTGGGTAAAACGCTGTTTATTTAGGTGGCACAAATGAACCCTCACGCTACGCTGAGCTCAGCTGACCTGACACATCAAAGCCTTTGATTGCTTTCCAAGCACTGACAGCAAGGACCCCACCGCAGCAGTGCTGTCAGCGCTTCGAGAGGCACCACAACGTACAACGCTACTAACAACCCTACAGTTACAGATGAGAAGGAGAAAAAAACCACAAAGCGTGATGCTTACCAAAGAGGAGGATGCTTTTGGCACAACAGGAGCACTACAATGCTGTGATGGTCTTCCCTGGTTCTTCCTGGCCCAAAAGCGACCAGTTTGGCAGCAAAAACAGGAGAGCAGGACATGTAATTAAAAAACTGGTTTGGATGACACCTTACCTGGCCACGGCTGAACCCACCCGTGGGTCAGGGCATGGTACCTGTTCGGTTTTGCTGCTCACTGGGGAAAAGGGACCAGCAGTCCTGCTGCTTCTACAGCAAACCCATACTACGGCATATGCTCTCTCCAGAAAATAACATGCCTCTGGACATTTGGGAGAGGAAGGAGCAGCACAATTCAGTCGTTCATCCCAACAGAGGGAATGTGTTTTAAGCAAACAGCCAAGGAAGGAAAGGGGGCATAAGGGGAGGGATGCAAAGCAGTTGCCTCGTAGAGTTTAGTCTTTAATTAAAAGGGTTGAGCAGAATGTTTCGAACACCACATGGCTATAATTTGAAGAGCAGTTTGTAAGATGAGTTTTCATCTTTAGCATGGGTTTTCATGTATTAACAATAAATAGAATTTTCATATCATTTCCATGAACTCCAGCCTTTGTAAAAATCACAGCTGTTTTATAGTGGTGCAGCCAAGGTCAATACGAAACTGTCCGTACAAAAGTCATTCTGTGAAGATCACAGCTAGGTCCTGGGTATTTGGTCAGAAAAATAGCATCTCTCAAAGCCGCGTGGAAAAAGGACTCTATTTCTCTTACAGTAAGAAGCCTGTGGTGCAGACAGGTACAAACAGAGCAGGACCCAGCTTGGTGACACGTGTATGCCACAAACTGCAGAGGGCACGGGGACAGCTCTGACCCCGCTGGCCCTACTTAGTTTAAAACTGCCGCAAAGCTTTTCTATCCACACCAGTATTTTTTAAAGGGTGCTTCACAGATCACTTCCAGCTAAATTCACTGTGCTCCTACCGCAGTCATCCATTACCTGCTCATCCTCTCCTGCGCTCTCCCTGCGGGGCCACGGCGAGGCTGAGTAATGTGGTCCCTAACAGAGTATTACATATTGTAATTAGTGCAACACCAGTACCCAGATCAAGGTGTTTTATCACAGAGACCTACCCTTTCCTTTATGGGATGGCTCACAGAAGAGCACAAGGCTGCTCCCGTAACCAAGCGTATTCACAAACAACAAACTGCCACGCTGCCCAGGTTTTTAAAACCTGCTCCCATGGTGGGGCACGTGCCATAAATTCATGGAAGCAAGACTCTGCTCCTTCCCAGGAACAAGTACACTCGCTTGCTAGACCCAACCCTTCTATCTGCACAGGCAAAAATGGGTCCATGACAGTCTTCTCCATGGGAGATGTGATGTCCCCCAAATGCTACCGAAATGCAGACCCAGAGCCAGCGCTCAGAGCTGTCGACACCCCCGTGAAGGCTGTGGAGCTCCTCCTCAGCTGCAGGCATGTTGCTCTGCACCAATGCACACATCTGCGGGGACCGGTGCCCCTGAAGCCCTCCTGCAGCTGAGGACCCGGGTCCCCCATGACCCTTTTCTTAACCAGACCCTACACACTACAGCAAGGACCCACCCAGAGCTTCACAAGGCTGACAAGCCCGTTCAGCAACTCCCTGGGGAGACAGGAGGACAGACTAGAAAATGCGGTTTTGGCATCAATTACCCAAGAAATGTAATAAAGTGAGCAATGTTCCCGTTGGGCTGACAGTACCGATGAGCCAAGGGAGGGACAGAGAGGTCAACAGGCCAGATCATACCAAAAACACGTGGCACTGCAGAAACATTCAGCTCTTCAGTCTTAGTCCTGTGCTTTAACCACATACATCTGCCCCCTTTTCAAGCTGTAGCCCACTTGGCATTATCTGACTAATCCTGCAGCAAGGAAAGCCCAAAAGCTCCCTTTTCCACAAACAACAGTTTCTCAACACCGCAGTTCAATGACTTAAACAGCAAAAAAAGTCACGAGGAGT
The DNA here is from genome assembly GCA_020745775.1 of Theristicus caerulescens. Classification (NCBI taxonomy): domain Eukaryota; kingdom Metazoa; phylum Chordata; class Aves; order Pelecaniformes; family Threskiornithidae; genus Theristicus; species Theristicus caerulescens. The sequence continues at coordinate 4,303,118 of CM036565.1, read as the reverse complement.
CACTATTGAAAGGCCTTTCAGAAAGATGCCCAGTTAATTACCAAACCACCACAGAGCCCAAAGTCATCCCAAATGCATCAACATGGCGAGAGATGAGTCATCTCAGGAAATGCCAGGGGCTCCTCTGTCACCAGCCACAAAGGCAAGGCCGGTTTTTGCTCCAGACAGGAAGAAAAACACTCGATAATATGAAATGGACCACATCAGTCACTGGACACGAGGTAGCAGAAGATTAAGATGGCCTGCAAAATTTGTTTGTATCACTGAAAAAGAAGTGGAGATGGTTTTCAATGTGCTGCTGTGTAGGAGACGCGTCCTACTTCCTTCCTCATCATCGCTTCAGAGAGCGCACAAAGAACGCTCCTCCAAGAGTAAATTATTTAGGCAGTCATCTCAGCAAGTTATTTCCGCTTGTTTCCGAGGAACAATACAGCTCAACCTGGGATTTAAACCAGCAGCAATGAAATGGTGCCCAGTTGACTCCACCTCCAGAAAATGAGCAGAGGACGGACACAGAACACCACGAAACCCCCACTAATACCGGAGGACACAGCGTATGCTTGGCGTTGGCTTAAACGTGGGAATACAACTAGAGGAGCTCTGGCTCTCCAGCAAAAGCTGTTCCACCTTCATATTCTGTACAGCTTTCCTCCTAGAAGGCAGTTGGGTTTTCTACTTTCACGTGAATTACTCTAATCTTGTTGTGACAGTCTAGAGCAACCAGAGGATGCTGCAAGTTAAACATCACCATTTGTCTGCAAGTTTTAAGAGGGAATAGGGCTGTCAAATCAGACCACCGCAAAGCTAGAACCTGACAGCTGTAACTAGGGCAATTTCAGTTAGGGAAAGATAAAAATAAATAAATAAAGGAAAAAAAGAAAAAAAACAGAGAAACTATACATTACAAGAGGAAAGGGAAGCAAGAAATGCAGCTACTATTAAAGATAAAAGTTGGCTATTTGTCTATTTTGATGCTCTCTTCAAACCAATATTGTGTTTCCCATGTGCCCTCTGCATTAATGGCAGCCTGGAAGAGAGGCAACAGAAGAGGGAAAATCCCAGGGTCAAAGCACAGCATCTGCTTGCCCCATCGCAGTCTTTTAAAAAGTTACAGCACCACAGATACGACTTGGCCAGCAGCACTGATGGAGGCACACACATCTCCCAATGTTGATCAAGACGGTTTCAAGTCTCAAGCACGTGAACCCTGCATGGAAAAAGTCTGTGCTGCGACAGGACAGCCAAAGCACGCAACAACCTGATACCCTGACCCCGATCTGCTTTGAATTCTAGGCAATTCAAAGAGGGTCTGTAATTAATGAGACTACAAGAAAATCAGATCTACCTGAGCCTTCCGCAAAACAGAGGCCAAGCCTCTCTGCTGCCACCAAACCCCTGTGGGATTATAAAACGTTAAGCCGGGGGAAAAAGAAAAAGAATTTAAAAATCTCAGGATTGTCAGTGAATTCAGACCTGCAGCCACCTAAATAAGGTTGCAATCTTTTTCAAGAAATATTTTCTCAAGAACCAGTCTAAGAATTAAAAATAAATGCAGACTCCATCTAGCTCCATCCCTTTATCCTCTTGTCTTTCTCAGCATTAGACCCATCTCAGGCAAGCAGTCACCGAGGCCGGCCCCCATCCGCCCAGCCGATACAACCCCACCACAGAGGACCCTGTTCTTCAGGGTACCTGGCCGAGCATCCAACGGGGACTCGCTGCTGCACAGCTCTTCCCAAGCAGAGTGTATGAAAGATGAAGTTCTCTATAAATCCCTTCTGGTTTTATGCTCATCTCAAAGGCATGTACGTTCAGGAGTTAAAGATTAGAAGCATTCTGAGTCAAGAAATACTCTTTTCTTTTTTTTTCCTTCCAAAAAGAGGAATCCAGTTTTAAAGCCAGAGAGGCCCTGGTGTGTGTGGATGGTTTGGAAGCAGGGCTGAAGTCTGGTGGTGAAGGAGTGTCTTTTCAAAACCTACACTTTGCAAGGTTTTGGCAACATTTCTTTTTTCATCTGGACCTTGTCACAATTATTTTTCCGTTTCTGCTCAAGACCAGCTCATCACAACGGTCTCTATCAGGAACTAACCCTGAAGACAACTTTTGGAAGTGTCAAGCAGTGTCATGGGAGAACTGCTGTCACTCAAGGAGAGAGGGAGGGGATCCTCCCCAGCGCCCGGCACAGCTCGCCGCCTGGACACAGCCTGCATGAATAAGAGCGATTTAAAAAAATCCACCCAATGCTGCGTGTTATAATTGCAGACGCCCAGCAGCAGAAGCTCTTCTACAGCGCATGCAGAAGTTCAGCTCTCGGCTGTTCCTACAGAGAGACAGGCACACCGGGCTGATCCCCCGACACTTGGCTGCTTCCAGGTACACTTGGTTGTCCTGCTAGGTCCATGATACCTACAGTCAAGATCTCTCATAACCAGCAACCAAATACATGCCAACATGAGGCAGAGCCATCATCCCTGGGGATGGCTTGGGCAGCAGAGCTGAAGCCTCCAGCTGTAGGTCCTACGCCAGAGAAACTTCACATTTGCCTTCCAGCAACGTCCATGTTAGCCCTAATGAAGACGTATATTGAAGGTGATTCCTTTTTGATCTCCTCATCTGCTACATGTACCAATCCTCGTTGTAGGACAGCCGGTGCCCATCAGGGTTGACAGGGAACGGCAGTCGAACATGACCTTGAGCTGGCTCCGGGCGCTGGAGCTGAACCCACAGGCAGGCTCCCCATAGCAGGCAGCAGCGAAGCCTCCAAGCTGCCCGCGCTTCCCCGTGACCCAGTTCCACGCTGCAAAACTGAATTACAGCTCCCATTGATCCAACTTGGTTTTCCGCTTCGATTTTGCTGGTGAAGCAGTGAAAGAGGTCATCCCTCTCTGCTGCGACTGCTGAGGCAGCTTCCTACCTACCAAAGAGTGGAGCTTATCTCCTCGGAGCTCCTTGCTAGTAACCAAGAGCCAGACAGCAAAAATATCTTGGAACTGTTAAAAAAAGAAAGTGTGACAAACAAGACATGTTCCTGGATACACAGAGCACCATCCCAATCTGTACTCACAAGGCTTAAAAAAAAAAAAAAAAAAAGGGCTGCCAGTACATACTACAGACAGTATTTTATATTATCTCTACAGCGTAGTCCACACCAGCATCCATCACCAAGATACTGATGATGTGCTGAAGGACAAGACATTTATTGTCAGCAGGAGATACCCATCGCAGCTGAAGATTCTATAATTACTGTTTCTTGGAGAAAATGAAAGATTTATTATTCACATAATAGTCAATGAAGGTCTTTTCTGGAGTAGAATAGTGGTTTACTTAGAGGCCTTGTCTGTACGTCGCATTGTATTATACAAGGTTAAATAGTTTAATTTTTTCAAGCTGTGATTTTAGGTAATGTGTGGATTCTCCAGCAGTAATTAAAAGGACAGAGGTTACTTGTACTGTCTGCTGTGCCCTCCCCAGGCAGCCTGGTACAGGGGTACCAGTGGGGACTCTCTCCTCCTGCCCAGACAGTTTCTGGAGTTATTTCTTTAAACTATGAAACCACAGGTAGAGAAGATTTATATTCTGTCACTGGATAAAGGTCTTCAGCTGAGATCAAAGCAGTTAGCTATAATTGCAGAAAGAAAGTTGCAAAACAAATCCTAATTTATCAGTAGGGATTTTTCACCCCCTTAAAGTATGTAGCATCTACAGCAGGCAGGAGAGAGAGGAAAGCAGGGAAAAAATCATCAATCATTAGAGAAGCTGCCCTCATTCACAGTTTTGCCATTAGCTAGACAGAAATCCTAAACACAAGATAAAATCTCAGTGCTGTGTGTTATTACGTCTCCCTTAAACATCTTTTAAATGAAGAACACCGCATGCACAAAGCCATGGGATCCGTTTCTGCCTTCTCTCCATCCTCTTCCTCCCAGCCTCTTACTAAAGCTGAGACCAGATTGTTTCACTCCAGGAGAAACTTCAGGAGAAATCACAATACCAGAAAGAGGCAGAACACGGCAGACACAGACCGCGACATCCAACGACTACAAGCTGAAGACGGACAAAGTCTCATGGGAAATAAAGTGCATCATTTTTAAGTGCGAGTAATTAATCACTGGCAGGGATTGATGAGAGAGCAGTGGAACCGCTGATGCTTGAAGGCTTTACACCAAAATTAAAAGTTTGAGCTGAATAAAGTGCCCAACCTGCAGTTGTGCCCATGTCGCAGAAATTAACGGGTGGAGTCCATCACCTGCCAGATGACAAGGTAGGTCTGACCGCCCCGAAATCCAGGATTTCGCAAAACCAGAAAGCTATTTCACAAGAAGGGAACCCCGCTGCTGGAAAGCCCTCACGCCTTCGTGTTTTAAGCACTGAGCTCCCCAGCCGCAGGATGGCAGACAGGCGCTGCCCAGTGCAGCTGCCCTCGCTTACAGCAGGCGAGCATCTGGCCTACCGTTCCCTTTTACTCCTTTCCCACCAGAAAAACATCCTCCCTGCGTGCAGCAAGTCATGTCGAAAGAAGCTGCTGCAAGCTGTAACCAAATGGTCAAATGAACTCATGAAGCTGCATCCCCTTGTTCACACTCCCAAATCCTAATTAGTGTGTTTAATTCTCACTTAAAAAGCCCAGGAGGCATCCTACCACCTCACTAGCACTGGAGCCTGAGACCTACCCCACCTCATCTCCACCGCACTATCTCAGGGCTACAACATCCACCGCGTCATTAAAGCCCTCTGTCATCATCCTTAAAATATGGAAATTAATACCAACCTTCTAAAAAGGGATGGAAATGATCAGCATAACCAGCCCCGAGCCCTGCCAGCGATGGGTATTGAGCAGAGAGTCACTGTCCTCACCACCCCTCATTCACCACCAGCCTTGGCCATTCAAACCCATCCCTCGTGTTCTCCAAGATGTACTGCATTTCGTCTCAAATGCTGGCCAAATCTCTTGAAGAATTAGTTACTGTGCTGTGGTTTTCACTCCCCCTCTCAGCGCATCCCAAAACACCCCAATTTAAGGACCTTCCACTGAAGGTTTAGTGGCAGACTTGGCGGTAGTAGGTTAACAGTTGGACCTGATGATCCTAAGGGTCTTTTCCAACCTTAACAATTCTATGATTCTATGATTCTAAGAGTCTCACCAGACCTCCTGCCTTGGTCTATGGGTGTTCCCACCCAGTCATGTCTGAGGAGCAACAGCCCCACAGTGATAAGGACAGGGACTGGACCAGACGGGCTGTTTGGGAAGGAATCTGACCAGTTCATCCTGGGTGCAAGTATCTAACCTGTAGCACGCTAACAAAGCTCAACAGTCATGGCTCTGGTGCTTGGATGCTGAAAATCCTCTCCACTGCATCCCTGCTTTTCCAGCCCGACTCCCATCCCTCCCTTCTCCGTGCACTGCCATGGGAACGTGGTTCAAACTCCCCGGATTTGGAAATCCAGGGGTAGGTGCTAGATCATTTAGAAATGTCAGATCTAGAGGTTTCCAGGATTTATTTGCCATTTTATGCATTTTATTTGCTACTTTATGTACATATCCTGCCAACCGGCCTTGTAGAAAGTCCTTCTGAATTCATCTAAATGGGGTCTGAGCTACAGCGACTCACTTGTGGGTCCCACAGTCGCACTTGTACGTGCTTATCCCACCCACATTACCCGCTGGCCTTGGGCTGCTCACCTGTAAGCCAGCCACACTGACTTACATTTGATATTACAAATAGAAGATAATTCATCTGGTCACGCAGCTATGAAACAGAGGGCACGGGGGTTATCTGAACCCACACTGAGCCGGCACCCAGCCAGCTTTGTCCTATCAACAGTACGGGGACAGTGACAGCATTCAATCTAAAACCCAGCCAGATTGGGTCTTAAAAGTCCCATATTTTAGCAAAAATTAATACAGGGTTGCTCCTAACGTTCCCAAATACTCGGCTATTCAGTGCCCAAAACCACCAACGCCTCCCCGCCCCATCCTCAGAGATTTCTGGGAAGCGGCACGCTGCTGCTGCAGGCCCACGCTGCCAAAACAAACACACAGGGGGCTAAGTTAGTGATAGCATAATAAATGCAACCCAAATATGAATTAAAAACTCCAGGTTAACTCTCAGGATTGCAACAGGCTGCTGTATTGGTGATAAAACCTTCACAAATGTGGCTGCACAGCTGGGTCCCTCTTCCTCCCCTGCGTGCAGCAGAGTCCAACCTGCAGCTCTATACAACAAGCTTCTGCAAGGATTTTCATTTGTGCTGCTTCTCAGATAATTAAAGTGAATCATATAAATGAGAGGCAATGAGAAAATCTTCCTTTTGAAAAAACTTGGCACCCTCTGGACCTGCGAACGTCCCCTGCAGCCCACCTCAGTGCAGCCACCCAGGGTCTTCTCACCATTACAGCACAACAAATAGGGTTGGAGACCCCAAACATCCTTGGTCCAAGTGTGTTTCCCTGGTTGAGTGGAGCACTAAGGAGGAGATGCAGTGCCATCCATCTGCCTGCAGACAGGCACCACACCACCACTTCAACCCTCGTCATGGTTTAACCCCAGTCGGCAACTAAGCACCACGCAGCCGCTTGCTCACTGCCCCCAGTGGGATGGGAGAGAGAATTGGAAGGGTAAAAGTGAGAAAACTCATGGGTTGAGATAAAGACAGTTTAGTAGGTAAAGCAAAAGCCGTGCGCACAAGCAAAGCAAAGGAAAGAATTCATTCACTGCTGCCCATGGGCAGGCAGGTGCTCCGCCATCTCCAGGAAAGCAGGGCTCCATCACGCGTACCGGTTACTTGGGAAGACAAACGCCATTATGCCAAATGTCCCCCCCTTCCTCCTTCTTCCCCCAGTTTCTATACTGGATATGATGTCATACGGTATGGAATAGCCCTTTCGCCCGTCTGGGTCAGCTGTCCTGGCTCTGCTGCCTCCCAGCTTCTTGTGCCCCTGGCAGAGCATGGGAAGCTGGAAAGTCCTTGACCAGTGCAAACTCTACTCAGCAAGAACCAAAACATCAGCATGTTATCAACATTATTCTCATCCTAAATCCAAAACACAGCACTCTACTAGCTACCAAGAAGAAAATTAACTCTATCCCAGCTGAAACCAGGACAACCCTTCAGAGAAGCTTTAAGAAGAATTTAGGCGTTGCACAAATTTTTGGGACCAGGCTGAGTTCCCACATGTGAACGTACCATGGGAGTCTGATCATCGCTTAAGCAGTTCTTCGGTGCAGGAGAATAAAAGAATAAACAAACAGGGAAAAGAGGAAGGGCATCCATCATGCACTTGAATACCTCAAACATACAAGGTAAAAGGGAGGGAATAAGGAACAGTATTTTCCCCTTTTACCTCAGCCTAGCATTAAAAAGACAAGATACATTGCTAACTATAAGGCTGTATGAATGAAAAACTGGCAGAGTCAATAAAATGTGAAGTAAACTTAATTCATTTTTACTATATGACCTACTTTCGGCAGGTTTTGATTCACATGAGCGGCTAGAGCTTCAAGGTGGTGATTCGGCAAGGTCTGTTCATTAAAGTCATTCTTTTCTTTATGGCTTTCAGCTTCAAGGGATAAGAAAACACATTTCTGTCAGAGGCATTCTCCAAAAAGGCCCCCTCGGCACAAATCTCGCAGCAGCCAAGGAAAAAATGGATACGAATGCAAATGCTGCTTCAGAACCAAAAGAAGATGGGAATGAAGAAAGTCTTCATTACTTATACCCCGTCCGCCACCCTCAAACACCCGCCGGGTCCCACCTGAAGCCCTGCGGGGCGGGCAGGGATGCTCTGGCAGGGATGAGGGCGACAGTCCCCGCTCCCTGAGCATTCCCTCGCTGCAGCCATGACTCAGCTGCCGGCCTCGCAGGTGCCCAGCCACCACAGATCCCTGCTTGTCCTACAAAGAAACATCATCGTCGGTGCCCGTTTGCTCTGACAGGCCAGGACGCGACCCCGGGGCAGGGGGCCAGGACCCCTGCAACACCCCGGCAGCAGCAAACCCCTCGGGATTTCCACGCAGCACTCCCTCCCGCCCTCTCACTCTTTGATAATTGATACAGCCCTGACAGCTTAAAAATTACTTCCCCCCCCCTCCCCGTCTCCAGAATAAAAAAAGGAATTTGAAATAATTTGCTAGCTTTTAGTTTTTCATCACACTCAACTAGTCCTGGAGCAGTAACTGGGACTGGATCTTAGATAAAATGCTATGGAAAGTAATTTTCCATTTTGACTTGAGCATCCTCTCCCTGCTGCGCTGCAGGATCTCCTCGGCCGCCGCCTCTGCCAAAGGAGGAGGCTTTCTTCTTTGTGGTGCATCTATACCTGTCTGCCCCTGCCTTCTACACCCACACAGTCTCACGGGAGAAAAACTTAATACAATTTTATCTCCTGAACATGTGAGGGCCAGCAGAATAAAGGGAAGCACGGTTAACTTGGATCAGGCTCCTAGGCACAAAACACTTCCCCAATATTCACCCTTAGACACAGAAGCAGCCCCATTTGATTTCAAAAGGGCTGTTCACAGGCTTGGGCTGAGCATGTAAATAACCGTATAAGGAACTAATATGGACGAGATTGAGCCAGTCATCGTTAAATAACCACGGAGGTGATCTCCTTTCCTTACCGCAACACTAAGCAAGCTGGGTGCCTCGCCTCTACACAGCCCAAAATCTGTGAACCTGCAGGGAGCTCAAGTTAACCAACAGAAGTTGTTTGCTTTGCAAGCAGATACCTCATTCTGTTCAAAATAATACGTTTCGACATTTTTCACAGGCCAACCCTGACATCAGCTATTCCAGAGGGTGCATGTAGCATCCCTGCTCCCTGCGCTGCCCGGGGCAGCCGCGGATCCCGTGGGGCTAGGAAGGACGGATGAACACACAGATCCCTCTGCTGCAGTTTGCATTGGCTGCCCAGTCCCAGCTTCAAGTGCCTCTGACAGCATTACGCAAAATTAGCAAGAAACAGTATTTTGACAAAGGCTGTGAATGCCGTACCAGGATAACGTGGCTCTGCAGCTGAGGCTGGAGCAAGCCACTGCTCACCAAACTCACCGCGGCAGAGATCGGTTACAGGCCATTCAGAGAGTCAGAAGAATCTGCCAAAATAATAGTAATTAGAAAATAAACATTTCATTTCTGTGCTGTCACGCCGCTGGCTAACAGCTTCGCTCCAGCTGGCAGACGAAGGGCACTGTCACCTCCGCAGCCACTGCCAATTAGCTGCTCCCGCAAAGGGCGATCCCGCGTTCCTCGAGGAGCAGAGATGCTTAACCTCGGGCCAGGGCACAGAGGCAGGAAAAGGCATTTGGTTGAGAAAGGGGAGCCTTGGAAGACCTCTCATTAACTGTCTTCATGTCGAGCGAGGAGACCTAGCTGGAACAGCAGCAGCTCCCGCTGCAGAGACATATTTAAAACAAAGCAAAACCCCAGAGCAGGAACCAAAGCTCAGAAATAGTGCATGTTTCCCAGACAGGTTTTGCACTATATACACATTTTGTGACAATAGAAAAATTTAAAAAAAGTTCTTTCTACCAGAAAACCATCATTTGAATATTTTGGGTCGGAAGAGTTTCCTTCCCCCATCACCAAAGCAAAGGATCTGGGAGAAAATGTCCTTCCTGTAAAAAGGGGGAAAATAATTTCTGGCTTGAGCCTAGAGCACGAAGCAATAAACCCTCTAAAGCTCAACTGAATAAAATGCCATGTGAGCTTTTAGGCGGAGCTGAGACTGACCTTCAAGCCTGGCCTGGCTAACCCTAGCCTTCTCATAAGGGAGATTAAATAAAAATAAAAAATCGTGCCCTGTACCTTGGTGTTCCGATGGACACAAATACCCTCCTGGCATCAGCCCTGCATTGCCAACAGTCAGTACATTTAAGACTTAACTTACTTATGTCACTTTGAAGCAAAATACAGTTTTACAAATGTGTATTTTTCATATTTTGAATGCAGTCAGGGGATTATTGAAAAATAAGTTGCTATCGGCCTCCTAGGAGACATGAAAAGGTCATGGAGCAGGCTACAGAATATTTTCCCAGCCTTCCTCAAAAATATTTAAACCTACATGATTTCTCTATTTTAAGGCCTTCTTTGGGACTTTTTCCAAAAGTTCCAAAAAATAATCAATTAAAGGGAAAGCGCTTCACAAAAGGAGGACGCGTAAGGACAGCAACTGTCAGTAGGAAAATAGATTTCGGTACTTCTATGAACTCTGGCAGCAAAGACACGGGCAGATGGGAGAAGCAGCGAGGGAGCTCAGCTCAGCTTATCGTGTGCATGAACCCAGCGGGAGGGTATCCGTGCCACCCAGCGCCGGGCATCTCGCTTCGGCGCCGCAATTACCATTCCTCGATCTCACCGCTCGCCGCGGCCGGAGCGAAGGGCGACCTCCGTGCGGAGGCAGGGGCTGATCCGGGCATCGCCTACGGGCAGACCCGCGGGCAGGAGACACCGGGCTGGAACCGGGAGTGGAGGAGGGATGAAGGGGACGGGGAAAGCGGCGCGGCCCGCGGGCCTCACTGCCTCCCCGGCTGTCGGGAAGCTGCCAAGCCCGTCAGCGGAGATGCTGCAGTATTGCGTTCGCTTGGCTCGGCACGCGTCGGGAGCGGAGCTGCCTGTGAGTCACAGCTCTGCACCACTCGCTGCCCGCTTCCCTCCCCTTCCAACTGGCTTGAGTATTATTTTTATTATTATTCCTCTCTCTTTTCTTTGGGTTTTTTTTTTTTCCCCTCCTCCTTTTTTTGACTCACTGGCTGTTTCACTGCTAGCCAAAATATCTTCTGCTCAAGGGAGGGGGCTGCGGAGAGCCAAAGTCAGGGCTGAGGGGGGAGCCTGCCAGCCCCGGCCCCAGCAAGCCCCCCACAGCCCCAGCGGAGATGCATGTGGGATGTGGACTTTTATGTTCCACTCATTCAATCACAGAAACTCCTTGAAGGAGATTTGCTAGTTCTCTTAAAGCTGCGATAACAAAGCAGGTTTTCAGCAATTGATTCACAACACTGACTCAGGCTCTAAAAGCCTCTAATTCTTCCATTAGCTCCCGGTTAACGGGATGTCACCAATCTCACCAGTGGGTTCCTTTGTGCAGGGACTCAAGTAACCTCTGGCACAGGCTGAAGATATTCTTTTTCTTCTCCTTTCACCTTAATTATTATAGATTTTTTTTTTTTAATATTAGACCAAGTTCACAGCGCCAGGAAGACTAAGTGCCCCCGCTGTGGCACTCCTGCTGATACCTACAGGAATGTGCCTACCCAGAAGTTGATGGGAACAGATTCACAGCATCGCTCTCCAGGTACCATAGCTCAGTGCACATCTTTGTGCTATGAGACCGTTTCTCAGGATGATATCTGATGAAGATGCAGGCTGGGGACATGCTCCAGCTGGGACACGGTGGACCAAGTGACAGCTAACATGGCCATGGGTGTTGAGGTTGGATGCACAAACGTGCCAGGGTTTGAGAGGGCAAAGGCGTGCACATCATCCATGTGTTTGCATAGGACCCACCACATCCCAGCTTATGGAAAGAGCTCATGGGTGGTACCAAAGGTAAGCATTCATTGTGAACACACCATAAAAAGAGGTATTTGAAGCTATTTGAAAAGAGCAGATGCCACCAATCTTTGAACACCTGATGGACTCTGCCTAGGCAGACACACACAAATGCCTTAGGTCTTACCACCAGCTGATGGGCAGCATCTAAAGTCAACTGGGTAATTCAGCCTTGTCTCCCCATCTCGGCTGCTGGCAGAGGGGTTGATGAGTTACCTTCAGAAAAAGAGATTTGTCCCATTCCAACAGCCTACACAGGCCAGAGAGACAAAGATGCCACCAGCAGAGCAGAGTCAGGCCAAGCTCTGCAGAAAGAGGTTTGCTGCTCCAACTGGCAGCTACAGTTTCCATGGTTAAGCTTTCATCCAGAAGTCAAAGCTACCTGCACACAAAGTGAACTAAAACAGCTTTAAAGAGTGAGCCCTGTAGCACTGCGCAGTCACCTTCCTCTTTAGAAAAATGCTGCTCTTCACAGATGCCTTCTGCTTGTTGAGATCCAAGACATGTTTGCATCCTCCGTAAGAGGCCACAGCTGCTGCCAGGCCCTGCGAATGCACAGATTGTGTGTGGTGCCACCAGAAACCGTGCTGGGTCCAGGTAATCTGTGTCCACAGCTGCCCTCTCACTCAGCTCCCTTTTATCAGTTTTTCAAAGTATCCCCCAATTCTGTTAAACGTGAGCTCGTTCCTGCGCCGAGCTAGTCAAAATACAATTTGTTAGCATCAATTCTGCACTCAAGTAGGCTTTCTCCTCCATTGCTGAAGACAGACCAACGTCTCTGTAGGATCTCAAGACCTGCAGGGACCACAGCCAAATCTGCAGCTACCAAAAGGGCCTCCTTCCTTTGCACAATTCGCACCAGCAAAGGCTCTTTAGAGGATGCAGCGACCGGAAAGCTCATTCCCGCCAGCTAACAGCCTATTCTATACTGAACGTTGAACTGAAGATGTGCTGAGACTTGTCTTTTTTTCAGCAGCGGTTTCCCCTCAGTACTGACCCCAAAGCCAGTTTCTCCTTCCTTGAGGACTCAAGGTCAGTCAGACCTTGGGAGAGGCAGAGGGTATCTGCTATAGGACGGCTATGCACGTACGGGGCACATATCTCAGGTGAACCGAGTAATCTGCGTACTTTAGTACACGAGTTGGTGCTTACCCGAACATATCCTGCAACCCTCATGCCTCTTAACCTATTTGCTAAATACAGTGTTTTCTGCTTCAGTTGCACCTCTGCTTTTTCCTCCAGGTAAAATCTCTTTTTGTTCACAGTATTTTCCCCACTTGCATTCCTTTTGCTAAAATTGGTAGTATGTCTTGTAGTAGCCCCTAATGGTGGGCATCAATAAAACATGACCAGCCTTCCAAGTCTTTTGTTTTCCAGTCAAACATATATTTGCCTTCTCCCTTTCAGTACTATTTCCCTCTAAGTGCCTGCTCAGCTGGGGGACTTCTGCATCACCGCTGCTGGGCTGCCATCATTTAGATGGATGTTGTGGGACCGGTCACCCCCGAGAGCTGCCCTACTCCTCCATCATTCGGAGGTGCTCATCTATTACAAACATTTCCCTTCACATTTTCCTTCGCCGCTCTAACAAAATACTAACATCCCTATCAGATGCGTTATATTTGCTACACGTTTTTAGGTACCTCTGCTCCACACCATTTCATTAGGAGGCTTTGTACCCATTAAGGCCTGAAAGAATGAGTGCCAATGGCCTTTTGTAGGTTAATCCACAAGAGATCAAGAGAGTGCAAGACATTCTGTCTATTCAAATTACTCATTTTACAGTATAATAGTATGAATATTAATATTGTCCATTGAAAAAGTGTGTTAATTAGGATGCTGGCAGTTTTCTGGACCACTGCCACCCAAAGTAAGCACTCAGGGGTACGTGACTATTCAAGCCGAGGTCTCGAATCGCTGTTATCAACAGTGGCGTGCTCAGTTCAACCGCAAGAGCCAAATAACCAAAATAATTAGTGAGGGAATAACCTACAGAGGGTTAATGTTACTTATTTTTCCTCTACTAATTTCAGTTATTCCCCTTCCTAGAAAAACAGTATTTAACCAGACCACAAATAATTTGCATAGCGCACATGTGCTAGCTGCTGGGAGGTTTTTAAGCAAACAGAACAAATGCCTCATTAATAACTAAGCGCCAAGAAATGCAGAAAGAATTTTGTACCAGACTACCGAAAACCATAGTAGCTTGTTCTTCTGACACTTGCCTCAAATTAAACACATGCTCCTTTGACAAGACTAGTTTGGGCAGATGAGAAAATGGAGAAGGCAAGGTCCATGTATGTACAGGAAGGACACATACCTGGGAGGTCGTTGTAGTTCATACACAATTTTCTTATGCAGGTAAAGCTTCCATATGCTCAGGATGAGGCCTGGTCACTGGTATGTTAATAGCACGTAGATGAGCTTTAACAGATACGATATTCCCCCTTTCCAGTGTCTGTGTCTATTTTTATCCTATAGCATGGGTGTGCAATATTCACTATAGTCTGCTGATCTCAAGGTTAATCTTCATTTTCTGCTAGCAAAATGAAAGGTCAGCTATGGACCAGACACCAGTAAGGTCCCCCAGACGCCCGGGTATTTACGGACCCGATGAACGTCAGCAAGCATCTCGCCACAGAGGAAGCAAGCAGACGTGCGACCCTGGGCACCGCTGACCCCAGGACACCACCACCAGTTCCCCAAAATGCTTGAGATTTGCAATGCATTTTTCTTCCACTATGGAATAAACCCCAAACCTTTTGGAAGTTTTTGCAAGAATGAGATTTGCATTGAAGGGTCCGATTTGAATGAAAAACCCATAGTGGCTGTGGTGTTTTCCCAAGGTGGAGCAAAAGCACATTAGACCTTTTGGACCTTGCTTGTTCTGCTTCAGGGGAGGTATTTTATTTTGGGATCACTCTAAGTTGGGAACACAAATCCAAGTTTCCCACCTGTGAAGCCACTGCCATGGTTATAAAGGGTCGAGTCCTCCTGCTCCTCAGAGAGGTTGTAGCCAAAACCTATTTTCAAACTGGGGTTTCTCAGCGTGGTGGGACTGACAAAAAACTTACAGTATTGCCCTCTTCAACATATTAAGAAATGCTAATTTTGCCTCATATCCACCAGTCAAGAGATCCAGTTTCTCTTGCAGCACCTTCAAAGCTTCCTAGCCCCATTTACCAAAGCAGAAACATCTGCCAAGATATGAGGACTTCATTTTCAGCAGCTCTCAGCGCCCTGACCCGCAGCGTATGTCAACAAAAGACAGAGGTCTACCAGCATAGCTGACGGTCAGATCCCTTTTTGCCTCAATGTAAACTAAGGCATCTAAAATGAAAGCAGACTTCTGCAAGCGTGGATGACCAGGGCCTCTGGTTTTCGACTCCCAGCCTGACATATGGGGCTGCAGACGAGATTTTGCCTGTGCGCATCCATCCGTAGGCATGGAGTGAGAGAGAGGTTCAGACACAAAGAATTTCGGGTTGTTGAAGACCATCGGCTGGAAGCAGCCGCAGAAACCTCTGATAATTCCCCAGGTTACTGAGCACTTTGCTGCTTAAATCTCTCCCTGGCCAGAGCTATCGCTTGTCACCCCCCAAAAGCTAATCCTCTTTTTTTCTGATTTCGCCTCTATCTTCTCTTCCCCCCCCCTCCGTACGAGTGCAAAGCCCCTTTAATCTTAATTTCAGATGTACTTTTCACGATGTTGCAGATGTGTTATCTGCAGCTGACAGTATTCGCCACCTATTTCTCCTTAAAGGACACTGCTTGACCTTGTAACAGCTTCCATGCCTCCAGCTTTAGAGGCTGAGCCTTTCTATTTGAATGGATCACAAGTAATCACTTTTCTGTATCCATTATTAGCAGTGAGCCAGCTACCCAGAGACCTCCTGCTTTGGTTTTTTTTTTTTTCCCCCCCTCCAAATGCAGCATTTTCCCCAGGCAGAGACATATTATGGCAATTCAGACACTGACAACTGTGTAAATCACACCCAGGCAAAAGTTATTGATGACCTCATTCCAGTAAAGTATGAGATGATCAGACTGCCCCACGGTATTTTGATCATCTGAGAACCCTGAAATTGAAAGTCGCAGGCTCCATTTTGCTTGGAAATCTAACAAAAGGCATTAACTGTGACAAAAGGCACTTAGAGCATTTCTCTTAAATTATCTCATTTCACACCAGGAATAACAAATACTCATTTTCCTTTATTAATACACTCTCCTTGCCCATAACTGTTCTCATTTTTCTAATTTTGAATTAGAATGCTTTCAAGTTATTGATCCCTTCTGCTAGAAATCTTTTCTTCTGCTTTTATTAGTTCTCGTACACAGCCTAATTTTAACGATAGGAACAGTGCATCCAACACAGCCACCTTTCCAGCAGACCTGTCTCCCGGGAGTCGACGTGATTAATCTCTCCCGTGCAACGCAAGTCACGTTCTGCAGCCCCAGCTCCTCCAACACTGCCGGCATGCTTAGATCGGTACTCTCACAGCTTTTATTAAATTATGTAATTAGCTTATTTCTTCTCAAGTGCCTTCCCAAATAGGTTGTGAACGGTCACCAACAAGGGAACAAAAAGAAAAAAAAACCAACACTCAGTGTATGCTGGAGCTTTCAAGAGCATTTGCTCTTCCCCACCATTGGATTTCTCCCCACGCCAACTCATCCGCGGGCTCAGGCAACCCAAGCGATATTCCCTAGTATCGGAATAGGGCTGAAGGCAGTAATTAGCAGGGGTTAAGGCGCACGCTGCTGTAGCTATGCCAGGAGCCGCGTCCCCTCCCCAGGGATGCGGGCTGCCCTCGCAGCCTGGCTCGGGCTTCTCGGACCCTCACCAGAGGGCACATCCCGCTGCCGGGGGCTCAGCCAGAGCGAGGGACGGGCTCACCCTGTCCCCACGCCAGCCTCTTCCCCCGCTGTATTTAAATCCAACTGGTGACACGCTGAGTCCTTGCTAAACACAACTCCAGACACCGTATCACAGGTTTAGGGCTTTTTCTAGAAGAAAGGCAGCAGATTTGGAGGAAGGCAGCTCATCTCTGTCACATGGGCTAGCCCAAAATCGTGCTCTTACCATCAGCCCTTTGGCTAATCCACATCCCTCGCTACATGACCTTGCTGGCTGCTGGCACCGCTCTGCCTGCAAACCTGTATCTGCTGCAGAACAGCATGGGTAAGGCACCAGTTTTTCTTGGCTGTGCCAAGTTCCAGCTAATACAGGCAGATGCAAAAACAAAGCCAAAAAACCCAATCCCCCCCGAATTAGCAATAAGGGAGAAAAAGGCTGCAAGATGGAAGTGCAGCCCTGGTGCAGTGTTGTAGTGCTTAACCTGGGTGAACAAATACGCTGTACATACTCTGCAGCAAAGCTAAACGCAAACGATTCAGAGAGGCCAAGTCAACCCAGCCAAAGCCACACACAGAGCTCGAGAGCGAGCCTCTCCCTGTCCCCAGTGCCCTTCCCAAGCAGAAAGCTGTAACCTGAATCTGCCGTGCCCTGCACAACCCAGCATGCCAGCACAGCAGCGTGCGTGCAAATCCATTTACAGTCCGAGGAGTTACATGGCAGCCAGCGTGAAGGAACCACCCGCCCCATCAATGCTGGTTTTTAAAGGCTAGACGGCGACAGACCTCGAATCCAACTGCTCCCATGGGGGCTGAACCCCGTGGGCAGCGGTCACTGCTGGGGGGGCCATGCCTTGGACCACCGCCCGGCCAAGCAGCTCCCCTGCGGCACCCACTGCCCCCTGAAACCCCCGACTCCATGGATGCTAAAGGCAGAGTATCCCGAACCACGCTGAGACTGCCATGGCTCTTCTATCCCAACAGATGCTGTTGTTTGCCAATTAAAAAACAAAAATATATACATAAAAAATACTGGAGGAGCCCTTTTGGTAGACGTTCAAGGGACCAGCTTGCTGCTTGGCTGCTATAGGACTTTAAGCAGATCCTAAGCATTTTCTGTGCGACTCGGAGGATTCACCCGCTGCATGCTGCCCCTCAGCACCAGGGATCAAGACTTTGGTTTTCTGCATTTTGGTCAGGTTCATGACTACAGCAAACGTGATTTTTGCAAAATCCAAAAGTGCAATTTTACGTTGCATTTCAGAAGCCTGCACAAGGTTTCCATTTTCTTTTGCGAACTACCCCTCGCGTTAGCCCTATTGGCATTCAGATACACGATTCGCAATTCATCTGGAACAGGCTATTTACAGAAATTCTGCTGAATTGGCTGTCTTTCTATTAGTTATGTAGAGAAGAAAAGCTTTGGCCTCAATCCTGGACCTGCTGAATTAAAGTGTGAAAGAGAAAATCTCTGAAGCACAAGAACGCGAAGGCATTTCCACGGTGCACCAGCAGTACTGCCGACTTCGGCTATAACCATAATTGCTCTAACAAAACAAGAGACTAATGGCAAGTCCAGTGGTATTTGCAATTTTTCCTCAGCCCTGATCACTGCTTACATGTGAATTTCTACTTCCATAAAACACAAAGATGCATTTCCAGCCTTTCATGTTGTCCGTAAGAGCTTCAAACTCTAAAGAGGTTTTTATGTGCCAGGCAGGGAGGGGGGAGGTCGGCTGGAGGCTTCTGAATGCTCAAGTTAAGACACTTAATGAGACATCATATTCCCAACTAATGGTTTTGCTCAGGGATAAATTGCAACACCAAGGAAAGTATTAGCATAAAGACTTATCAACTGCAAGATGTGGTGGAGCGGAAAGATCCCATCTTTTCAAAAGGGGATGCAAAGCAGGATAAAAAAAAAAAAAGAGAAAGTTGGAAGGATTAAATGGCTCCCTGTCTTCCATCTCATGGCTGCCAACGTGGGGCTGACCCCAGACACCCTGTCAGGAGAGATGATGGTCTCCCCCCAGCACATCCCCTCCACTCGCTGGACCTCAGCACCAGCAGCGTGCCGGCACCCAGGGATGCCAGTGCTGGAGCCCAGGAATGCTGATACCGGAGCCCAGGGACGGCACGCTGTGCTGCTGACTCCCACGGATGCCACCAGCTGCTCGGCACGTGGAAGACCACACAACAAATTGAAGGCTCCACTCCTCACTATGCTTCATAGGGATTTTTTTTTTTTGTCATACGGAAGCGGTGAAATATTAGGATTAAACCTAGTAGGTCTGAACGTGGATATATAGGTGTCAGAAAACATGGGCAGAGACCTGAGCAATTCATGAAAAATGGGACTGCTACCACGAACATCCCATTGCAGTGACTTGCTTTTCTTTCTGCTCCTTGGCATGAAGCAAACCAGCTTAATTCACAGCAGAGATAAATGCAGTACTGCTCTCCATGGCCATGCCTCAGTCTTGGCTCTGTGAGGACAGATCCATCATGTGGAGTTTAAAAGAAAAATCTGCTTAAATTTGTTTTCTTTGTCATTGAGGTTAACATGTTCAACCCCTCTTCAGCAACAGTCACCTATAAATATATTTTCTTTTAAATGCAAACCAGCACTGCCTCACAAGACACTGACCCACCTGCAGACGCACAGCCCCGCCAGCCCAGCACCCTAGCCGTTACACCCTCACTGGGAAAATCAAGGATAAACGGACAGCAAGAAGTAGAAGCCTTGGAACAAGCTCCAAGCTTTCCTTTCCAACTCTCTCTCTGGCACACTGACCACTACTTACCATGACAACAGCATTTCTGGAGGAGGAGCTCGGATGAGAGCTCAGCAGCAGAGGCTCCCATCCCATCCTTTTGGGGTCCCCACCAGAAATCCCTGCAGACACCCCAGGGTTGCTTGCCCAGATGGAGGAACGACCCTGAAGTTCACACACCAACAGTTATTTCAAGTAAAACACAATGCCAACCTGTGAGGAACCAAGCACACCTTTTAGCAATCAGGAGGCATCCACAAGTTAAATTTTTTTAATGTAGTAGCTGTTTTACTGTACAAGCCTGATCTCATTTGATCTAGATACCATGCAGACAAACATAAAATACATTTCTTCACACTGACCCTGTTAATAACTATTTCTCAAGGGAGCAGAAGAACTGTAACGAGCTAACACTATTTGTTTATTTGGAACCCAATAGCTAGACTTACTGAAAAAATATCCCCGCCCAGCACTAGCTGGAAAAAAAAATTAAAAATTATATCAAGCTAAGGCAACGTCCACCGAAATGCGATCAGACGGGAGCGCGGTGCATCACTGGTTCCCTGCAGCTGAGGTGAAGCATCACCTCCAGCGCGAGAAGCACGTCACGCTAATGGGTCTTGCGCAGATAAGGTGCTTCTGCCTCTTGATCTTTAATGCCCATGGAGAGCTAACAAAGCCAGCACAGCTTCCAGACCGGGCTTGTGGGCAGCTTTGGAAAATTAACTGTGGACATCTGAAATCCAATTCTCTGTCCTTTATGCAACTCCCTCCGCTCCACAACTCTCATTTTTAAACACATTGGGCCAGATTACCTCCCTGTCCCTCTTTACCCCTGCATGTCCAGGTCATTTCAATACCATTTGCTGTCAGGTGCAGTTTCACAGTGGGTTAAAAACAAAAATAATGACCTGCAGAAGGCTACTCATTTTGGAAACTCACTGCCACAGGTTGCAAGTGCCCCTATAAAACAGAAGATACCTCCCACTCCAGGGTGCTCCTGCTGCCGATGCTGATGTGACCCTTGGTGAAACCCCTCAACCACGCAACTGATGTAATTCAACAACCCAGGAGGTTCCTACAGCCCCTAAGTCCAACTGCCACACTTGAGTAGAGACTCACACCAAGAGAAAGCCCACCAGCCCCAACCCAGCACCTGGATTTCTCATCCTCTTGCAGACCTGCGGGCCACAGCTGAGTCTCCTGGATGCATCCCATACTTCATGTCCCCTCTGCCTGGGAAAACTAAGGCGACGCATGAAAAAGGAGCATGTACCAACACTTCTTCTTTAAGAGCACTGCCCTGCCCCTAGGACATCACACAGAGGCCTCTAGCTCAGCCCAGCCCAGGGTAGGTGACCACTGGCAGGGACCGGTGAGCTCCCAGCACGCCACCCTTGCCCGGGACGTGCAGCACCGAGCACACAGCCAGGGATGCCATGCACCCGTGGGCAGGCGCTGAGCCCCACATCCCCACCAGGACACAGGGAGAGGGGTGGCCGTGGCACCTTGCCATGCTCGTGATACCACACGGGACTCCCTGGGCTGGATCACCACAGCTCGTGCTAACGAAGGCTCGGTTCCCCCGCATCGCTCTCCAGCTGATTGCAGTGCAGTCTGAAGCCCTAATTGACCTCCTTCTCAGCCACCTACATGAGGAGCTGAGGGGGATGAGGGCTGGGGGACAAGGGTAGCATGGTGGGGACATGGGGACGGAGCTGGGCTCCTAGCCACACGCTTCCACGAGCACATTCAAACACAAGAATTTAGAGACCTAACACATAAAAAATGTAAAGACCTAAACAAAAAAAAAAATTTACACCAATCTGCCATTCTTATGTGAGGGGAGGAAAAAACCCACAACATTTGGAAGCAGGCTGTGTTTGCTTGGCACTTTCCATCTTTAGGTAATTAGTGTAAAGGGCTTCCCAGGTAAACCTAAGAATAAACTGCAGATTTCAAGAGAGAGACACTTCTCTCTGCAGCGAGCCTTCAAAGCGTAACCAGGAGAAGATGCAGAGCTCCAACCAACTCCCCATAGGCATCGCTTGCCTTCAAGTCTTCAGAGTCAGCTGCAAGTCAAGCTGCATCAAAATTTGAAAAGATAAAAAACGACAAGCAAGAAATGTCTCTGAAGACAAACACTCCGGCAACTGTGAACACCTCGAATACACAGCCTGGACCCATGTTCACAGGCTACTGCTCCCCTCATCCCCTTCTCCAAACCTTCCAAAACGTCTTCTCCCACCTTCTTAGTTGAGTGGCACCTTCAGGGCCGGGAGGAATAGAATGCTTCCCAGCTCTGAAACCTACTTTTCAGCGCTTCTTTAGACCGTTTGGCTTGGCTGACCTACTAACAGCTAACCACTCTGTAATTTGCTCCTCTGGGAACCAGCCTCACCCCCAATCTTTTGTTTTCAAAATGTTGGTGCAGGGGCACCTAGCACACCATCTCCTCACAGATGGCTTTCCAATGCTGGTACCACCAAGCAGCTCCCAGCTCTGCCCCCAGACCACCCTGACGTTGCCCTGTTTCTGATTTTATGGGGAGAGAGGTGAGGACAGGGATGGGAAAGGAGAAGAGAGGATTCATTTAGCAAAGGTCACCAGAGAAGTCTGTAACAGCAAGGACTTGGCCCTAGGCTTCCTGTACACTGCGCTAGGCTCCAATTCACTAGACTAACCCGATATTCCTTAAATACTATAAATAACTCAACGACGACAACAAAAATCAGCAGGTACCAGCTTCTACTTAGAGCAAGATGCTCCTAATCTGCTTTTTATAATCCACCTGGAGCCTTACAGCATCCACAGCTCACCTGCTGGCCATGACCACACCCTTGTAACTTACTGCATACTATTCTAAGATATTACCGTGAGCGGAGTAATGAAAGCTTCAGTAGGACAAGAAGCTGCACCTCCCGAAAGAGAGAGTGATGCTTTCACATGGAATACCCCCAATCCTGAAAAGCTGGCTATTTTCTAAACAGCTCCCCCCGCATCCTCATCTCCCAGCTTGAGCAATGCAGATGGTAGCTGGATGCCCAGGTACATCACCATGAGCAGACCCAAAGAGCCTGACCAAAGTCAAGGGACTTTGAGCAACCTCAAGGGCAGCCACGCAAGCACAGACCGGCCTGACAACTCACGCGGACCAATTTCTCCTGGGGAGCTTGGAGACCTCTAAGCTACGAGTCTTCTCCGACCTCAGTATTAAATATAGCCACGTGCGTCCACATCCTCATCTTCCCAGACTGTCCTGCTGCAGCTCCGCTTGCATGAAACAGGCCGCACATCCAGCAGCGCTGGTCCACAACCGCGTAACCTATGGATACCAGGCCTGTACAGCCAACCGGTGAATTGCCCCACTGTAAGTGTCTTCACAGAAGACCTGAGAAAAGACAGGTCCGAGTTCCCAGTGCAGTCATTCCCATGGGATAGGAGAAGGTGCCACTGGAAATGCTGCTTGCTCGTGACCTCTGCAGAGCTGGTGCTTGCATGGAGCATCTTCTAATCCCCACAGCTGAAGGAGAGGGCTCTCCCTCCATCCCTATCCATGCCCGGCACCCACACAAACAGCGCTGCGAGACCCACCACCATGTCCCCCGTGCTCTGCAGCACACCATTGACCTAGCATCTTCAAAGGTAGATTCTTTCCCCCTGTGCCATCGCAGATATTTTTTTTGTCCTGCCAAATTTTGCAGGATTTACAGAAGCAGAGCACCCAGCAAGGCAAGGGAGAGTGGACAAATACCACTTCACAGACGCATCAGTCTGCTCCTGACCTTCACCTTGCCCCTTCCCATTACAAACTCCAGAGGGAGGGAAGGGAATAGATATTAAAGGCAGACAATGCAGGAACATTGTTAATCACCTTTTATAACCTGTGTTCTATAGGATTGAAATGTAAAAAGCACCTTTCCGTTATATTATTCAGAAAGCAGCGAAGTTAATGTGACATATTGGTGCGTAGGTGTGTGTGGGCTGGTTTCTTGGGGGGGGAGGGAGGGAGGGCTGAGGGCTCTCTGTGTTTCAGAGAAATGAAGCAGCACAAGATGTACCAGTTGCTCTGGTAACAAAGCTTTTTCTTTTTTTTTTTTTTTGCCTTTTTTTTTTTTTTTTAAAAAAAAGTGAAACATCATTTTAAGCATTTTCCAGTTAAGACTTCCTTGCCTGCATGGCAAAAACAAGTCCCCATTTCAGAAACACACCCCCCCATTTGAGTCAGCAAGGAAAGGACCTTCTCTTCTAGAGATATTTTAACATCATAGGGAAGCTGATAAATTGAGGTCGCCCGTTTTCCTTCTGATAAAGCCAGCATGCATTATCACATACCAGTATGCCAGCCCAGCCCGTTCCCACAACCCAATAAGAGCTGACAAAAAGCCCAGCACCACTGTGAGCCGGTGCCTACGGGAGCAGCGGAGACCCCCGCCCTGGCGAGCATCCTCGGAGGGCAGCACCGCCGCCCTCTCTGCCGGCACAGGGAGCCATCCCAGCGGAAACAATGGCTTAATACTTAATACTGTGCTTGTAATACGGAAGGATTATAAAGCAGCTTGTAAGTCTCGTAAATCCATTCACACTCGCACGGCCCTTATGTGACCTTGAAGGTGCTGGGCAGCCGGTGCCCGCCCACGCGGGTCCATATCCGGACGTGGATGTGAGTGGTCCCAGCCACCACCAAAACCATCCCAGTGGAAAGAAGAGCCCTGGCTGGGGCAGGTCAGCTCGGCACTGGTTTACTGCTCTGCTGCCCCAGTGGGGCAGAGGCATGGTGCTTCCCTGTCTCAGCCCTATGGAGCAGGCTCTTAACGCGGCACCAAATCACGGGGAAAGCCGAGGAGTGACCCAAATCAGAGGGTACCAACCCCTCGCATTTGCCTCAGTCCGCAGCGACCGTCAGACTGTGATGAGGGATGGCTATACACATACAGGCGCGTGCAGTTACGCTCAGCCTGCCCTGCGATGGAGCAAAAGCAATCTCTGAAGAGGCTGGAACCAAAAAGAAGGACCCAAAGCCAAGGATACAATGCTAGAAGAACCTATCTGGCTCATCGCACCCAACCTCACAACACCACAGCTCATTTTATAAACAACAAGAAGGTGGGAAAAGGGAAATGCTTACAGCGCACCTTCAAATGCAATAACTGGCTGTCTAGCCTTAGAGCTGTTTGTTTAGATTGCAAGACGATGGAGCTCTGAATTCCCATGAAAGCAAGCACCAGGTGCCCTTGGCTCAGGACCACCACACAGCAGCCACCACCGCAGGACGGGGGTTTGGACGAGGGGTGGCCAGCAGCCTGACCCGCTCTGCAAGCAGTGCACGTGGTTTGCATGCATTCAGCCCCGTCTCTCAAGCAAGGCACAGCAGTCAGTCTTCAGCTATAAAAGCTGTGTATGTAAACTAAGATTAATTCTTTACAGCAACAATCCCCAGGAAATATTAATTGTGTGCAGCATGGTAACATCTTCCACATGGCTAAAAGCAACAGTGATTAATTATCAGACTATTGACCACCAGCCTTTCAGAAAGAGAGACAATAAGACAACTGATTATTAAAAACAATTAATGTCATTCTTGACTCAGGCTAATTATCTGAACTGCTAATAATGACCCAGGAACCTGCAGAGTCTCTGTTCTCACCAGGGCTGATGCAATGGCCCAGCGCTTGATCAGCAGCAGCCAGGCTGAGCCAGAGCTCGGGCAGGCTAAACATGGCACAGACTGCACATTAGTTATTTTCTCATACCTCCCCTCCAAAAAAGTGTAAAAGAAAGAAAAAAACCAATCTTCTAAAAGCCTTTTTTTAGCATATTCACCTGCTACCCCACCAGCCTGCAGCGGTGGGATGCCCAGGGGTGCCACGAGGAAGGACGCTGCTGTGCAGGGGAGCGCACGAGCAGCATCCGGGAGGGCAGGACACGCGTTATCCCTCCTCCTTTGGCATCTGCAAACTCCAGGACAACGTTACCAAGAACGGGCTTGTGCCTGAGACATTCTCAGGGGTTTGACTCGGGGACCAAAGTGTCCCAGCAGCCCTGCTGCTCCCAGCTCTCCAGCAACAGGCGACCTTGGATTTCAGCGCTTTATTCACTGTCTCATACCCACAGACCTCAACATCTTCATCTACTGAGTCAAACCAGCAAGTGCCAGCTGGGTAATAAATAAATAAACCCTGACAAAAGACCTTGGGATGCATTTCTCCATCCTCTTCCCCCACATATTGTACCCCAGACATTGCGAAAACC
This sequence comes from Theristicus caerulescens, assembly GCA_020745775.1. Lineage (NCBI taxonomy): Eukaryota > Metazoa > Chordata > Aves > Pelecaniformes > Threskiornithidae > Theristicus > Theristicus caerulescens. The sequence continues at coordinate 4,277,691 of CM036565.1, read as the reverse complement.
GTGTCCTCTTCAAATGGCTGCCTAACTTGTGCTGGCAGGGGAGAGGGACAGCCCGTGGCCAGGCACCCTGCCTGGGGGTGGCTGGTGGCACCCCGAGGTGGCTCCTGGGGGGTGACCCCTGATCTGCCCCATCCTGTGATGATGATGATGGAGCAGCTCCCTGGGGAGCCACAGGTCTGAGACCTGCAGCTCGCAGATCCCACACACTGTTAAATGAGAGTGCAAAATAATGCTGCGTAATGGCTTAGCGATTATATGGCATTTACCAGCTAATTAAACAATCAATAGTTATTGTGCAGTTATGGAGTTAGCCCACAGTACTGTATCTTGTACCCTGTAAAATAAAGCCTTGCTAAAGCTGTAAATGGAGAGCCGCATCCCCAGGGCACCCAGCAAAGCAGCGCTTGGCATTAATGACCGTTGTCCTCCTGGTATGGTTGGGAAGAAGCACGTGAGTACGTAATCTCAACATCATTTATTTCCCTGTTAGATGTTGTAAAACTGCACAAGATGAAAGAGGCAAAGGTTACCATCTGACCTATTTGCTGACTTTTTTTTCACTGCTGTAAAGGCTTGCATCAAAATCCTGCTTGGATGACCCTGTGCATGGGCCAGCGTGTGAACGCCCATGGCTAAGCAGGTCTAAAAACACCGGGGGATTGCTTTGGTTTTTAACATATTCAGCGCACAATAAGTAGCCCACTGCATGTCTTCCCCCAGCTTTGTAACGATCTGTTGGAAAGGTATTTCTGAGTAACCTAGTGTCCTACTTCCAACCCGCGAATTTATTGGTGTTTGACACACCAGCAGTTGTAGCCCTGGTGCTGTGATTTATCCAAGCAATCTAAGCATACACAGTATTTTAAGGACTTTTTGCTTGCTCTCTAATGCAAAGTAGAGATAAGCAGTAATAATAATGTTCTGGAGCATAAAAGCAGCATTTCCTCATGCTTTAGATAATGCTCTAAAGGGTCTTAGTGATTTTTATGTTTACAGTTTTGCTTTCAGCCATCAGCTACCTGCTAAAAACACTGAGGCAATGGCTCAATTCCTCAAGTCCAACTCATTGTACTCCTGTTAGCCATTTCTTTAAACACCTTAAATAAAAAAAAAAGAGAAAATCCAAGGACACAAAAATCCCCTACTGCAACAAGGCCTGGCACAGGAGCTAGCAAGCTCTCAGTCTTTTATCAAAAAGAGTTTACAATCTGTAACATTAGATGCAGGATTATTAGAAAATAAAGAAAAGCTTCCGATTCAATTAGAGAGATAAACCATCACCAGTGCGGTCCCTCATTAAAATAAAAATCAAGCTATTCACAAGAGATTGTTAAGCAGCGAACAAGGAATGTTATTCCTCTCTGCAATTACCCAAAGTGAAGAGCTTGCGGTTGGGGTTAGAGGAGAGCAAGCAGAGCAGGTCGCTGCTGAGGGCTCCTGCAGTGTTCAGGTGTCCCTGGGGTATGGCCAGAGCTGGGAAGCACCACAGTGATGTTTTAACCTGCGGTCCTGAGCAAAAAAAGGCCTTTACTTGAAAATACAGAGATCAGTCCAAACAAGTTACCTTTGCCTCTGGAGCACAAGCCTCAGAGAACAAGGCTTTGATTTCCAGAAGCATTGTGTACCACTTGAAAGGGATCTTCAAGCCATGACCCAGAAAGCAAGATTAAAGCAACTTGTGCAGCAACCTTCATCCTGGTGCCCATGCTTCGGCAGAAGGGTGCACTCCCTTTGGGAGCTCTTAACGTGCACCGGACTTGACCAATAGATCTTTTCTCCTACAAGCAAGGAGAAGGCATGTGCTGTGGCAGGGGCTCCCCAACCTCTCCAACACGGCAGATCTTGAGGTTGGCTCCATGAACCACTGCTCTCTGATGGCTCTGTGGTACTACCAGACATTTCTCAGGCTCCCCAACCTCTCCAACACAGCAGATCTTGAGGTTGGCTCCATGAACCACTGCTCTCTGATGGCTCTGTGGTACTACCAGACATTTCTCAGGCTCCCCAACCTCTCCAACACAGCAGATCTTGAGATTGGCTCCATGAACCACTGCTCTCTGATGGCTCTGTGGTACTACCAGACATTTCTCAGGCTCCCCACCCTGTCGGGCTGCGATACCATTCAGTCAGCAGAACACCACAACCATGCACTTTATCCCATGGGATCAATGGGAGGTTTGCACCTTGCACATGTTCCTCCAGGTCCTGGGCAGGCCAGCTGGTTACCACCAGGACACCTGTAGTCTCCAACACAAATATGGCTATGCCATATTGCATTAGAGCTGGCTTCTAAGTCAGGTTTTCTGGGGGAAACATCAGGGCTACAGTCCTGTTTCGGCAGTCTTGCAGCACGCAAACATCAGATGCTCTCCCCTGCCTGGAATAAGCATCTCACTTCTGCCTCTTCCCAACAGGAGAGCTGCTCCGCTTGCTTCAGAGAGGGACCAGCGAGGGGGAGGTGATGCTCACCAGGTAACCTGGCAGAGAGCACAGGGGTTGGACCTGCAAAGCCCAGGCTAGGAAGCCAGCACCAGAGCGGGCACCACAATGAATTACTCCTTCCACTTAAAATAAAAATATAACTAGAGGCACGCACAGCCTCAAAGAGGACAGCGATGGTGCACCTCAGGTAGCACCAGCACAGAGGGGTGGGAAAACCCCAGCCCCAGCTGAGAAGGGTTTGAAATGGTGGTGGAACAAGCATCTAATTACAGAGGACACTGCTCCTAGGTATGGACCACTTGTAAAGGCTGTTTTAGAAGGGAGCCAGAAGGTCTGTGTGTCATGAAAGTTAATCCACTTGTTTTGCTGCAAGAGATAAATACAGCGGTGGTATCTGGAGGAAAAGAATCACAGAGATCTTATTTCCGCGCTAGGTTTTAGGGTGGGACACCATACACAGTTATGTATGCTTTATATCAAAGTCTCCTTTTGTTTATAGAGCGGGTGCTACTCCAAGACTTCAGTTTAAGTGAGCTCTGAAGTCAGTCTTAGCCTGAACTCATACCTCAATACTTACTAATTTGGTTTGGACAGCAGTGTTCCCCACCCCGTCACCATCCCGTCTGGCACCGGTACCAAGTGAATCACACCGAGGACAATTCGATTACTCCAGCAAGTTAAAAACAGTTAAGAGGAGGATTTTTTTTCTTGTACAGCAGCAGTAAAAGGGAACACAGAAACGTTCACCTCCCGGCAAGCCTACACGTGAATGCTTCTGGGTGGTTTTTCCCCCCTTTGAGGTAACACACAGACGCACCGAAAGAATCAAACACAGCAAGAGGAAACCCGATCAGCAGAGCCGTGCAACCAGCAGCGCCAGCACCAGCCAGCGTATTTCCCTTTTCTGCTCTCCACAAAAACATGACGCTTTCAAAAGGCCGTTAAAGGCGCATAGTTTCCACTGATTGTTAGAAATATGCACCAGTTAAAATTAGGTCACCCTCTACCATTATTTTAGCAGCTGAGAAGAAAAACAGTTCAGAAGGGAGCTCCCATGGCGGGGAGCGCACGGTGGAAAAACAACCAATACCAGAAGGGAAGGTTCCCTGGAATATAACCCGGAATGTAAGAACAGGTTTGGTGTGGGTTTTTTTTTTTCTTTGTTTTTGGGTTTTTTTTTTTTAAACTTATTCCAGTTCAAAAATTCACACATTTGAAACTCCAGAAGTTCCAGTTCATCTTCGGTTCACTTCAATCCCTCGGTCCTCATACTGATGGGATTAGCCTACAGCAGTGGGAGGATGGGGAAACCAGAATTCAGAACAAATATTTCCTGACAGGTAACTTTTTAAGCACCTTTCCCTTCTCTTCAGCAGGGGCAGCTCGCTGTCTTTTACTGCATGACAGGCGAGAGCTGTGCCTTCCAAGCGACCAAGTAAGAGCATACGAATAAATTATTTTCTATAGTCAAAAGAGAATATGGGCTTGGCAGGTAAACAGGATCTCTGTGTGCACACACACACACGAGTACACATATATACAGAACTTAAGCCCACGCATACAGAAGTTTTTGGAGAATGGGGCCCAGGGGAGCTATTGTCTCCCAACATACCCAAAATATTTGATGAATTCCTCATGCAACCGTGCCGAGAAACATCTCCCCACCAATGTATTAACTGCAGATAAACCCAGACTTTGAAATAATTCAATCCCTCTCCAACCCCACGAGAAGCATCCACAAAAAAGCCCCACCAAGATGACAAATTCTGGAAATCCCCCAAGCTAAGAGGTGTTTGGGACAGGTGATGTATTTAGCAGAGGGTGGACATTTTAAACATTCTTGTAAAGAAGTTCATGGGTTTCAAATTCTGTTCTCCACAGTCCCCTCACTATGCTCATCTGGAGAGCTGCTTCCAGATGTTTATAGAAATTTAAAGCAAGCCTATTGACTGTGTGTTTTTTCTCCTGCAGCAGGTTTCTGCCGGTGGAAAGGGCGGCAGCCAGCCTGCGTGCGAGCAGAGCACTAGACTGTAGCAAACTCATTTGGCAGCCTATTGCAGCCATAAACTCAGCTCTTAGAAGAGATCAAGATTTATCTATTAAAGTGCAGACTTTTCACTCCCTTCTCATCATATAATCAATAAAAAGCAACTGGGGGGAGAGAAAAAAAAGGCGATTTATTTTTTAGTGACAGTTTCAGAACTAATATGAATTGCTTATTATAAGAGCTCTGGGTGCTACACAGTACTTGCACACAAGACCAAAAAGCCAGAGTTCAGCAAGGCTTCTTGTCAGGCCTGAAACAGGTCAAACTTAGCCAAGATGATGTGCTGGGATGCTCCACGTTCAACACATGGCCAAGGCAAACGGGATCACTTCAGGTGGAGCCCTTACCTTATAGACCTGCCCGTAGGTACCATTGCCAACAAGCTCCACCAGTTCAAAGATTCCTGCAGGATCCTAGGAGAAAAGGAAGAAAAAAAAACATGTATTTAATAAGCAATACTTATAGATTTCTGCAAAAAGAAACATTCAACAAAGATGAACATTTCACTGACAAACATTTTGAGTGTTTTAAGCTTTTCAGGCTGCCCAGGGATTCGCATTACAGTGAGGGTGAGCAGAAGCGCGGCACCGCCTGGTGTGAGCCCTGCCGGTGCGGGCAGCCGCAGCACCGCCGGCAGCACGGCTCTGCCCAGCGCTGCCCACCTCCAGCATCTGGGCTGGGAGAGACCAGGCTGGTGCCTGTGAGCCAGCACTGACCCGTCTGACTGTCGTCTGCTTGAAATGTGAATGCTCAGTGTATGTTTTAAATGCAATAGCAATTTTTTGCTATTAAAACTTAGGTTTTCTTATGCATCAGCTTTGGAATAAAACAAGCTAACTGGTGGGATATCACTTTTGGGCTTAAAACACGGTTTTCCAGGTCTATTCCTGAGGTCAGCAGCATTACTGTTACTTGGCCTAAATGTCATTTTTGGTTTGGTGCATCCTGGCCATTGACGTTCTGGTTTGTCAACTGAGCTGAGCAGATCTAGGGCAGCGCTACATGAGGACACAAGGATTTGGAAGGTGACACCAAAGCACCAAAACCCATCCCCAGACCCCCCGTCTGCCCGGTGCGTGCCCAGCTAGGGGAAGGGCAGTCGCACACAAGCGCGCACGCGTGCAGAAGCCGGAGCGCAGCCGCCGGCACAGTTAAAAGACGATACAAGCCAAGAGGTACGAGGGAGGGTGGGGAAAGAATAAACCAGCGCTGCTATTTTCTCCTCTTGGTGGGTTTTCCCCTTCCAGAAGCTTTATTTATACTTTTCCGCTCCTCCTCCTTCTCCCGTACTCATCACTCCAATTTCAGATAGCGCGATGCCGCTGGAAGCCGGCGGATGCAGAGGCTTCCCAGCACCCCAGGGGTTTGCACGCCCCTGTGAGCACCCAGCCCACCCACCCATGGCAGGGCTGACCCCAGCACCCACCGCACCACCAGCCTCCCTGCTGGATTTTGAGTCACTTGAGCTATTGAACAACTCGGCGTCCCAGCGAGCAAAGGGCTGCCAGTTGCGATCCGAGAGGATACAGACGGGTCAATTAATTGCTCTAACAGACAAATGAGGATCAGCCAGCAGCACTCCTTGGGAAACGGGAGAGGGACACCCACCACTGCGGTATGGACATAGAGGTTTCATTCATTACAAAGCCCGCATCAGTTCTGGGTCCAAAAGTCAAACACTGGGTCTTTGTGAGCAGCTGAGAAGCAAGGTTGAACACATCAGTAACACCGCAAGTCAATTAATCCAAGTCTTGATGCGACTCAGGCACCTTTCCACCCAGCCTGGGACGCGCGCTGCCGCATACCTGCTGGGGTTCGGCACACCTCCATGCCAGGTCACAGCAACCCCTCGGATCACCCCATACATTTAGAAATGCCACATCCCGCTTCTGCCCGTTTCTCCATCATACGCGCCGCTTCCTCGGGCTGCCGCGCAGGAAGGCCCTGGGAGCCCAAGCTCAGCCTTTGGTGGTACCATCTGCAGCAAAGGGCAGGGAAGCTGCTCTGGAAGAAGGCCTGGAGACCGCTGAGGACACGTCTGCCCTGATGCAAATATACCCCAACAAACCTTCAACCAGACACTTGGGCAACGCGGGTGAAGCAACGGCTCAACAGGTTCGTAGCACCCAGCATCTCGGCCGGATGCGGACATCCCGTGGCTTTACTGCCTCGGTACCAGGCAGGGAAATGCCACGAACGGATGGGAAAGGGAACCGGTGGTACACTGGGTTTCCACAAACTGGGTGAGAAAGGAGGGGGGAATCATGGCAGCAGCTGCTGTTTATTTTTTGAGTTTCTTTCCTAAGGGTTATTCTCTGCAGTGCTGAAACAACTCTGAAAGAAGCTTTTCCAGTGCTACAAGTATATCTATTTTTGAATATTCACTAGGAGATTAAGGGAGAAGAAAGCTGTGCCTGGGGCAGATGATCAGGAGGTCTGGAGAAACATCCAGGGAAGCAGCTGGCCGTTTCTGATAAAGAGAACTGTTCTTCACAAGATGTTTTCCAACCTCTTTCCACAAATCCTCAAACCAAAGAGTACCCCCTCCCGCCATCCCAGCTCACATCTCACTCCTCTTGCATGTGCAAACGTCAGGCGTGGTGCAGCCCCACCAGGTTTATCCCAGTCCATCCATCACTCGGTTGCAGACCCTCCAGCCCTGTGCCTGCCTCCGCTGCCACCACCCCACTTTGGCTGGGGCAGCTGTGTGCAAGCCAGGGGCAGCTCGAGCACCAGGAGGGCTTTCCCTCCACTGCTCCCACCATCCACAGCTCCCGCTCCCGCTCCCACCCGCCGAGCAATTTCTCTGCTGCGGGTCCCCCCTCCATCCCGTTTCCTCTCCGCGTTTTTCCAGAAGCATCGTCAAGGTAACCGGGCATCTCACAGCGCGGTGCTGAGTGACACTTCTCCCCTGACTGCTGGCACAAGCCGCCCCATCGCAGCACAGCCATGGCAACACGCCGGGAATGCCGGCAATGCGTCGGCAGCGAGCTGATCTCTCCTCCCAGCCACGCTGCTCTCCTCGGCCCGTGCAGCAGGCAATTGGAGGGACAACGCTGCTCCCCATCAGCCACTCTTTGTGCCCAGGAGTAATGTGTTGTTAACAGCCTTTCCAGAAAATACACAGCAGAGGATGGGGCGAGCAGAGGGGAAAAAAAATCCCTCTTTCCACTCCTGGACTAGCTTTTACGTGGAGATGAGCTTTGCGTCTTAATGGCTGCTGGGGAACAGGCTGTCCCTGGTACCGGGGAGGACATCCTACACCTTGCACCCCGCAAAGCCCCAGCTGAGATGCTTCAGGAGGGTACCAGAGAGCAGCGACAGCAGCTCAGGCAGGCTGGAGCAGGCAGCAAGGGAGGAAAATACAGAGGCACACTGTACGGGGGCTTTTACATTAGCTAGGGGAAAAGAAATCCACCCTGCAGAGCCCTGACGGGGACCAATCCAGGCCAAGCAGGGAGTAATCTCAGACCAAATATAGCCTGCGCTGCAGATCAGGGCTCCCAGCAGCGTGCTGCGTTGCACTTGGCTGGGGGTGGCCTCAAAGCTCATTACAGGCAGCTGCTTCCAGCCTGGCACCAACCACCTCCTGCCGATGCCCTCTTCCCCATCGAGGGGGACGCACAGTCGGTGCGGCTGTGACCCTCCTGCTATGGCAGCCGCCTCTTCCCACACCCCAGACTGCCTTCACAAACTGCATATTTTTTTTTTTTTTAAACTGAAAACATCCAGACTAAATAATGAGTCCATAAATAAAAGGAAAAAATTGAGGTGATCTGTTAGTTTAAGGAAAAGAAGATGCACTGTTTAAAATGGGGGGGAAAGAAACAGTATTTAAGACAAACTCACAAATAATTTTCAGCTCTACATTAGCTTCAGGCAGAAAAAGATTTGTATGGTTGTAGTAGCACCAGGGCTCTGCTGAGAGCCCTTTCTCCATACGAAGGTGCTGCCGGCCCCAGCGCGGCTGCTCACCCACCACGGCACACAAAGCCTCGTTGAGGAGGACGAGTTACTCGGGATTTGTGCCAGAAGACACAGGAGCAAACTCAGGGATGGGGCTCTTCATAAAGCAACGAAACACTCAACAAGAGGATCTTTCAGCTGCTCATGGGATGGGAAACGTTTCACATAGTGGCACCTGTGGCAAGGGCTGCGCAGACCTGGTGGTCCTCTGGCCAGGGACGGGCTGGCACCCCGAGCTCTCCTGTGCCAGGATCTGGCCCTGCATCCACAGCTGCAGCCAGGACAGGCTCAAATTCAAGTGGGAAATTGTTATGCTCCTCACCCACCTCCCAGGAAAATCAGTGGTACTAAAGCCTCAGTGGCTAAAACCAGTCTGAGACACAGAACAAGGCAAGAGCATCTTTTCCAGCAATATCATGGGGGAAAAAAAAGTCTAATTTATTTCGATAAACAGTGTATTTAAAACTGCTGCATTATCAGAAAAGGGACTTCTGTATGTGGATGATAAAGCAGGATGTATCCAAATTTCAGCAATAAAACAGGCATCTCTTTTGAAGGACTTATCGGCATGGAGCACGCAGCAGCGGGGCTCGCAGCAGGAGCACGCTCCTGGTTAAAACCACTCCGCTCCACCTAACCCAGACCCCGCAGAACTAAAGCTGAAAGGCATCCTCGCTTACACCACCGCGTCTCACCGAGTCCAAAGCACAAAAGAGCCAACACTTTCCTTGAAGAGAGTATTTAGAGAGTAATATCCGCATCTGGGGCTAAGTCAGCTAAGGGTTGAGGGCTGCAAGTGTGTATCAGTGTTGGCCATGGGGACCACTGAGTTAGCAGATCACCAGTTAGTTGTCCTTAAATATGGCCATGCAAGTCCACAAACACAAGAAGCATTTATACACAGTCTGTACACCAAACTTGCTTGTTTTCCTTGAAGAAGCCTCATTTTTCCCCCTTCCAGCCCACACAAAAGGTATGTAACAGAAAGGGTTACATGAGGAGACGGTGGAGAGATGCTTGGGGGAACCGAGGGGCACACCAATTAAACCACAATTGCTGTGAATGCACAGGAGGGGAAATGAGAGATCAGAGCCTCTATAATCATTGTGCACTTAGTCCCCCAATTCTGAGCAGCTAATGACAACTTCCAGCCAAAAATCACGGAGATAACCAGTCGTTAAGCAAATGTTATAACCCTAGAGAAGGAAAACACACTGCGTAACTGGAGGCAGCACACAGTTATGGGTCAGTAACAGAGGAGCATCCCCAGGCACTAGTTAGCTGAAGCAACTCTATGGCACGAGGAGAGGGTTTTTTTAATCTCCACTAAGAGATTAAAGCCCGTGCAAATAACGTTCCCAAACATCAGGATTTTATGAGCCTCTGCCTTACAGCTCCATAATAAAACAACCTCAACAGGAGATCCCATTAAACTGATCAGGCATCCTTAAGAACCAAAGCAGGCTTACAAAGCCATTTACTCACAACCCTCAATACCAGACCCAGTGAGCCCTGCCTGCGTGCAGGTGCCTCTGCTTAGACAAGTCCTGGCAGTCACAAGGAGAGATTTTGGCACTGGGAAGCACTAAAGGGTCATTCTTCCCAAACGCTTGGCTCTTGTAAATTAATGGCAACGCCACGGCACGCAGACAGCACAGGAGAGCCGTAATCCCACCCAGCATCACACAGCTCGGCATGATGGCAACGGGCAGCACTCTCCACACAAGTGGTTGTCTTGAGATGTAGCGTACGTACACAACTGGCTGGGGAAAGTCGAGTCTTCTAACCCCACCAAGCTCCAACCAGGAGAGGAAGATCATTAATTCAGAGTGTGAGACAGGCTTTGCGAGGAATACAGGAGAGACAGAAAAGCCCTTCAGCGGTACAGTTCAATACGTAAAAATGTCATCAGGGTAATGTATTTCTGATTATGCAAAATGTCACTATGAGGAACGACTATAAGGATCAAGCCTTTCGTTCACATACTATATACTTGCCCAGATTTTGTTTCCCAAGGCCAAATGCTCGAGCTGGGCCACACTCTGTGAAGCCATCCTTCATGTTAGCAGTTAGAAGCTCTGCAGACAGCCATGCCTATCTCCCAAGCATCAGGACCTGAGCAACCTCAAGCTCTATGAAGTCAACTGCTATTCCTTCTGAAGACACATCAACTCACCCATTTGCCATACTTTTTACACTGGCTTCTACAGCAGGAATTGAAGCACTTGTACGATTTGACAAAACGGGGTCCAGATCACCTTGGGGAAGCTACCCTAAATGGCACGTAGTTCACAGAAAAACGGAGGGGTTTGAAGACACAGTTGCTTTTTAGTAATCAACCAGTTGTCTCCATCTCCAAGGCACTTGTAGTTAACAGCCCTGTGAGTAATCTGAAGATGGGCTGCACAAGCCAGGAGAGGATTGCTAACAGAGCTGCAGACAACAGAAAGCAAAGCAGGAAGGCAGAGGCCAAGGCAACAAAATATTGATCGAGTTACTGGGAACTTCCAGAAAGAGAGGTTGGGGACATTACCTTTTTGAGCTTCAAACAGTGCCTTCCCATCACACAGACATAGCCCTAAGCCTGCCCATTAATTAAAGCAGCGCAAAAAAAACTCAACAGGCTGCCACAACCAGGACAATGGGTATTTTTGAGATATTTTCCTTCAGTTATAAGCCAAGTAATGAGGCAGAACCATGCTGGACTACTGGGTGCTATTCAGCCCTCACAGGGATTGCTTAATCTCACGTCTTCTCCTCCTAGCTTTGGTACTTTTCCCCTCCTTCGCCCACCCATCCAGAGACTCACAAGACAAGCTATCATCAATGCCATCTACCACTGCACCTCCTGCCTACTCAAGCAATACAAGCTGCTCTACTTGGAAGAGTAATAACGAACTCGTCGAGGGTTTTGTTTTCATTTTGAAGAAGCAGTTTGTCCTCCCTCACCCCCAAACACCCAGCTCCGTATCTTAAATGAAGATGTTAGTCAAGAAACAACACTCCTATACAGCATAAGAAAAACTGTTGTCAAGGCTAAGTTATTACCAGAAGAAAAATTTCTCTGCTTGACAGCAGAGAAGCCTGTTTACAAACCTATTTGAACCATTCCTCTTCAGCATCTCACAAGGAGCCGTTCCTCCAGCCCCTACTGAGAGCCACTTCTGTGCTCTGCCCATCTCCTCTTCCCAAACCATAAATCAGTTCTCCTGGATCTCCAACACTCCTCTCCCTAGCTTCTTACTGCAGTAAAGCTCCAGTCACTACACATGCATCTCTTTCCTTTCCAAAATGTTAAGACCAATAGTTTGGCAACAGCAAAATTAAATAAGAACTAATCACCACATTGGGTTTTTCAGTCAATAAAGCTGGATTACTTCTTCAACTATAACCTGTTCAATTTAAGACGCAAGTGTGGATTTGTAGCCACCAGCCAGCAAAGGTATGGCCAACACCACTACTGAAGGAAGTAAAAAAAAAAAAACCCATGTACATAAGCAGTTCAGTCCCACTTGGTCCTGCTGAGGCCAAACCACTGAAGCTACAATATATTGACCTATTCCAGATTCCCTGCTCACAGACTAGCACTTGCGCACACAAAATCAGAGTTTTTCTGACCTAGTTTCTCCTTCCTACCATGTCAATAGAAAAAGCAGCCATTCTGTACATCCTCCACAAATATGAAACATGGGAGCTCTAAGCCAGTAAGGAATGCATACAGACCTGGAAACAAAGATTTTCCAAACCAGATGATGCATTTGTACCACTGCAGACAGTGGGTCCCACAGCCCAAGATGCAGTAGTGATACTGGGAGAGAACAGCCATGACTGCACTGACATATATAAAGCTAACCTTCCCCAACAGAGCACGCTGGAGCAGCCCAGTCTAAGGAAAAGCCATCCACAAGCTACACACTTAGACTAATCAAAACAAGAAGGGTCCAAGCCTCCTCCCCATTCCTTCAAAAGCCTGACCTACGCATCGCTAGCAACAAGGTGACTCCATCTCATCCTTATGTCACTCAAGCAAGAGGCAATGAGTTTTAACTTGAAGCTAATGAAGATCAACATCTGGCCTCCATGAGTCTCACCATGGGAAGAAGATGCTGACTGAGATATTTGATAGCCCTTAAGACAATACAATTCTACTTATTCTTCACCTGAAGTTGGACTCCCTCCAAATCAGACAATCCTCTCTCGTTTTCAAAGCTCTACAGCACATCCCCTAGATCCCCAGGACGGACTCCATGAATTGTTTGCAGTTGTATGATAAGCCCTCCTTCCAGTTCACAGAAGACTGTTCATCTAGAAGAGTTAGAAGTCAGTCAGTCCAGACGCACCAGCAAAAGCGCTACTGCTAAGCGAACCCTGAGGTTTTCAACGCCATGTTAGATGAATGCAGCGTCAGTACAATCAGCCACTTCAACATATGCCTAATTCAAGCACACAACTTCAACAGGACAATATATAAAAGGCTTGGCTAAGCTCAGTGTCTCTAAAAAGCTACAGTGCCAATTATAAATCATATCTATAGTCCCCAGAAGATCTAAAGTCACTACTAGTATTGTACCACACTTCTTCGGATGCAGACATCAATTAGAGCACAGCAGCTGGACACTCTCCTCACTGGAAGTCACTTATCTGCAGTTTCAGACCAATAAGATATTATTTCTAAATGTTTAGATCTCAGCCCTCTGAGAAATAAAGAGTTTCACCTCAGCCAGCAAATGTTTGCATCAAGCTGAAATTGCGACCTACTAGTAAATGCTGTCAAAGGTTTACGGGGTCTTGGGGGAGCTGGTTTAATTACTTACCAAAGCAGCTGTTTTGGGAACTACAGCCTCTTAACACACCACTCCTAGAGGCACACTTTGAAAAGCAAGGTTGCTGCCAAGCTCACACCAAAAGCAGAGAGCCCTCTCTCGCATGCAGGCAAAGCTTCAGTCTCCAACAGCAGGCCACATCTGTGGTTTGGTCTGTGGGTGTCTGCAGGGGCAACAGCTCAGAAGCCAGCCTGCACCTTTCCAAGTCACTGCAGACTGGACATCCCAGCCTCTGCAGCCCTCACAGGAGACTGCTGAGGACAGCCAGCTGGGATTGCCTTTGTCAAGACAAGACAGCCTTGCTTCTTCCTTGTAGTGAGAGTTGTGGCCAGAGGAATGCCTTAAGATGGGAGAACACCTCACTTCCAGATGCATTTATAAGCAAAAAAGCAAAGTAATCTTAAAACCCTTTGCTTTTTAAAAGTAGGACGGTTTTGCAACTCTATGTCTGTTTTTAAGTTATGGTTGAGGATGTGGGCTGAGCTGACCAGGGAAAAGTTGACAGGAATGAAACGGTTGTGTCATTGTGGCACCAACAACCTACAGACTACAGCCTTCAACAACAGGGAGCTGTGCAACAACCAACACACAGGCCGGGCATGCACGCCAAGGAGCCTCAGAGAGACTTAAAGCCAAGGGAGAGCTGAGAAGGCCTCTGGGCCAGAGCGGTGACCATTCATGTTCACCCAGCAGCAGCAGATGAGCATTACAGCCAAAGATACCGCACCTGGGAGGGCTGGTCTTGTGGAGCTGCTGGGAACCCTCCATGCCATCTGGACAGAGCAGGAGCTGCAGTTACACGTTGGCCTTAAGAGAGACAACGTGGGTGGAGAACCTTGCCCATCAGAAATCACCACATCCCAGTTTAAAGTGATTGCCATTGCTTTTTAATATTTTGTTGGAAACAAGGTAGAGTCCCTATATACGTGCCTGGAGAAACATCACCTCCCTACTGGATTCAGTTGAGTCTCTCACACCGGTCCAATTTTCACACATCATCTGGAGATGCAGTTATCTGCTGGTTTAGCGCTTTTCAAAGAGTTTACCCTCTGCCTGTCACTTTTCATCAGCTCCTTACGGTTGGTTCTGCAAGGGCTGGTTAGCAGGAGAGGATCAGATAACTCTCCATAGCAGTAGTTTCAAAAAAGGACAAAATGGGGAGCAAATCACATCGAATTATTGAGCATTCAACTAGTTGCAGAACTCTGCAAGATGCAGCCAATAGACTGTAAAAAACACAACTATACTCAACAAGCTCCCAGAACTGTGCATTCTAAACACATTTTTTCATAGAATTGTCTTGACAAAGCAGCAAAATTATTTAAAAGAGTATCAAATACATGTTAATTTGCGTGTTTTGTATCTGGAAAGACCTTTCTCACCCAAGAGTTAACAAGTTGCGGGGAAGGAGGAGGGAAGGTTTCTCACCTTTTTCCTACATTTCACAGGCTGCCTCGAGTAATGCCAGACTCGGCAGGGAGTCTGAAGGTTTGGTCTTGACAGACGCTCACTTAAACTGGGGGGGGGAAACAAGGTCCCACAGCAAAAAGCAAGCTCCTGCCTGATGCCTGCCAAAAAAACGGCCTGAAAGTCAGAGCCAATCCACAGTCGCTGAAATGATTTGCAATAATTTTTTGCCAGGTCGTAAAGCATTTCCCATAGCAAGACTTCTGTGTTTCTTGGTGGCTTCTTACGTTGTGAAACACTCTTGTAAATTCAGGAATATGCTTTTTATTTCAAATCCCAATGCCCCAAGTTACTAAACTTGGCGTGGGGCAAGGATTATTTAGTTTAGTTCATTTGATATATGCATTACAATAGCACTTCAGCCAAGACAAAGCAGAGGGACCTTTCTCACACAGGCATCCTAGGAAGATGCGCTGGTTTTGCTTTGCAAGTCACCATGATGCCCCGTAAATCCAACCACCATCCTTTGCTTTATGGGATCGGTTGAGCTCCCTGTCAAATTGCAGCCCTGAGACACCTCCCTGCCTTGGGAGCTCTCTGCTAGCTCCAGTCCCTGGAGCCAGCCATGACATTATCTGGCCTCTGCCTAGGAAAACGCTCTTGCTAGAGCTCTGGTTTTATTTAATAGCTCTCACAAGCAGGATGGAAGCATTAATACAACATGCACCCAGCAGCAAAGCAAGCCCTGTAAGACCACAGGTACCAGCCTGCTGTAGACCAGTACACAATGGGAAAACAAAGCAGGTGGAGAAGTCCATAGTATTCAGATTTTCAACAGAGAAATCCCACCCGGCAGCAGACCAAGCCCTTCTGCAGGCACAAGGTGCCTCAGGAGCCCAGCACCCCATGGCACCCCTACTCATGGTCCTTCCCCATGCTCAGGCATGGAGGAAGCTCAGGACCACCCGCTCCAACCCAAAAAGAGACAACTGCACATCCCCAAGCAGGATTTGGCCCACAGTCATAAGTGGTAAGATTAATCATGTGGATGTAGGGATGTGAAAAGGGGATGGGAAACATTCGTAACGAAATTAATTGCCGTTATTGTTGTTTGATTTGCTAAACCCTCCAGGGCTAGATTTTATTTTAGAAAACTATGAACATATCAGATTAATCAACTTAAAATAAATGGGCTCAATTTATTTATTTCTGCTGTATCTACTCCTCTTTAAGCTTGGCAAGTCACTGCATTCTTTCCATTCTGTGAAAGAAAAAGAACACGGGTTTTGATTTATTATTATTTTAAAGTAACCTCTACAAAGCTTTGCAAGTCTAAATCACGGCAAAGGTATGCTGTGAAGGAGGACAAGCGCAAGGCGGGAGCTGGTTTCCATACGCCGCAGACACTGGCTCTGTGCTGGGAGCCCACCAGAACAGCCTCCACACACAGTCCAAGCAAATCAGATCCATTCACCAATATTTTAGACATCCAGAGAGTGGAAAGATACCCTATCACACGGCAAAGCCCGATGAGCAAACACAACAGGGGCCACCCCAGTGCGAGACACCCAGTCCCAGCCACACTTCTTGCAGAAAAGTCCTGCTGTCGAGGGAGAAGTTTAATCTTCTCTAGCCAGATTTCACTGTTCCTGAATCCTCTGGAAGTTGGGTCAGCATCCTTCCCCCCCTCCCAATCCCTTGCCCTCTGCTTTAGCAATGCAGCGATGCCTCTGCCAGCAAACCAAAAAGAAAAGCCCTCACATACATTATGCTGAGGAAAATTAATCTTGTGTTCCACAGAATATTAAGTGGATTACATCTACAGCCTCCAAGGAGAAAAATGTTGATTTCCATGTTTCTTGTGCTATTTTTCACCTCTATTAGTTTTTCTACCAGCATAAGGTTAGTCATAATAATTTCCCATTATTCAGTGCAGAGCTCAGCTGGCTCAACAGACCAAGCAACGAGAGCAACAGTGGGACCTCTCAGTGGCCACAAGGAAGAACAAACTGCTGTGGCACTGTTGCTGCACAGGACAATGTTCAAGGTGAAGAACACAGCCAGCTTCATTTGTTTTTGGATGACTTCATGGCCGGATCACCCTTCAACATCAATGTCTCCGTGTAAAGGTAACAGAATAGCACGGAACCTTTAAAAGAAAATTACTAACATCACTTAAAACATGCCCTTAAACTAGATACAGCAAACATGGCGAGATGGATGCTTCCGACCCTTGGGGAATCACAGGGGGACGGAGATCCACCAATAAAAACTTGAGGTGCCAGATCTGACACCCAGAAGGGAGCCCTGACCCCCGGTCAAAGGAGAACACCCCCTCCCGAGGGCGATCCCCACCGTGCATGGGAGCACCAGCTCCCCACCCGTGGGCACTGCAGCCACCACTAGCACCCATCCTCAACACCCTCTGCTCCCCGCATTCCGGGTAACCATTCAAACCATTGCAAAGTGCCACCAGCTGACTTACTAGAGTTTTACACTTTCTTTGCAGAGGTGTTAATGACTCTAAAAAAGCACGAGACTCAGATAAGCAGCTTTAATACCATTTAAATGCTTACTATTAGGAGAAACTGAGAGAGTTTGCAAGGGCCAGACTCTCAGAGGGCGGCATATCCATTGAAGCTGCTGCTCATGTGAGAGGAGTGTAAATTACTCAGCACGAGTAAGCAAGATCAAAGCCACTCCGAAAGGATGCAACCCACTGCCAGTGATGCAAACTCAGCCCAAGCTTTTCTGAATATTTCACAAGCAGGCTGATGAGTTTAAAAGGCCAAAAGGAGCGTTTTGATGATGCTGCACAAAGGAAGGAAGGAAAGGAAAAGAAATATCAGGACATGTGCTTCTTTCTAGACATGGTACACGACCAAGAACTCAGCCCCAGTTTGATGCATGGAGAGACTCATACTTTCCATTTACATCTCTCTGGTCTGCACAGGGAAGAGGAACAACAACTCAGCTGTAATTCTCAGGCTCCATCCCCTTTTTTATAGCTCCTAGAATAATTTGAATTCTAGACAATAAACGTCAGAGCTGATAAGAAAAGCCTTATCGGATGAAGTAACTTACAGCTTCCCACGTGGGAAAGACAAAGAGCTAATGGCTACAGAAACAGATAAGGGTGCTCATAACCAGAAATCAAATCCATACACGAGTTTCAGCAACAACACACTGTCTCAAAGTAAAACGAGTAGCACAACCGACTCTGCCCGGCCACCCTAAATCCTCAGAGAGCTGTCTGCAGCACCCAGCATCACCTCATCCCCCCAGCAGACCCGGCTGGCCCATCACTGTCTCTCCTGGTCAGAGGGGAGGGCAGCTGCAGCAGTTTTATTGTAAGCAACTGCGGTGCGTGCTCAGCTGAGCTCTGGTCCACCTTACAGCCCCAGGCTACAGCAAGGAAGACAAATTACTATGAGACCAAGATGCCCTTGCAATCCCTTCCTCCTCTGAAGACCTGACATATTGGAAAGGAGTATTTCATTATGCTGGGAAACCAGTTCAGCTATCGGCGTTTCCCCAGATTGCAAGTGCTCTGAAGCCAGGATGGAGTCAGGTCAGGTCAGGGTGACAGTGAGTACCATGCTACTACAATCCACACTGTAAGAAAATTCAGAGTTCTGCAACGAGAGCCATCGAGAACCCCAACATTCAAACATAAAGTTAACCCTGTTAACTTCAGCATCTATCCCAAGGCCCAAACAAACTCCAGCTCCACATCTCACCATTGCCAGAGATCCAGATTGTTCAGTAATACTGACACTCATGGCAGGCTGCCGACAGCGCGGTCGCACCTTGGGTTCCCCACATCCCTTACTCTAAAGCAGAGATGCAGGATGTGATCCTCACCAAGTTTGTCCAAGAAGTCTAACCTGTTGGGTATTATCTTCCCATCTGATTTCCCTCCTGAAAATTGACACCTGCAAGTTATTTCCCCTCCCTCATGTCCCCAGTCTCACTCTGTGTTGGCAAGTATACAAGAAAAGCATTTATTCAAAGGAATTTGCTCATCAAGTCTTGCAGACACCAAAACCACATTATCTAACCTTAGGAGAGCATAGCTTAATGGCTACAGCACAGGACAAGAGGCCAGAGGGTTTGACTTCTCCTCCCAACTCTGCCAGGGCTGCATTGCCTGTAAGTGAATCTAGAGAAGATGCTTGACCCCTCCTCACCTTGATTTCCCTTGCTATGAGCCTATCCTAGCATTCTTTTCCTCACAGGGGATCTTATCTATACACTCCTCATTAGCATCTGAAAAGAGTTACAAATCTCCGGATGTGTATGTAAAGCAAAGTATGAAAGTGTGGAGAAGCACCACTGGCCATGGAGCCCGGAGACACATCCTCTTTAGGGTATTCAGGCAAACTGAACCGCACTGCACTCCACACCTGTGCTTAGAGAGAAATTTTAATCCTTTCCCTCTACAAGGAAGAAAAAAAATCCAACAATTCCTTTCTTTTCGAGAAGACTCGGAGAAGAGATTAAATTCTGGGTCTCTAGAAGTCAAGGAAATCATGTGAGATTCTTCCAGCAAAGCATCCAGAGACCCCATGTTGTGGTTTAACCCCAGCCGGCAACTAAGCCCCACACAGCCACTTGCTCACCCACCCTCCGTGGGATGGGGGAGAGAATCGTAAGGGTAAAAGTGAGAAAACTCATGGGTTGAGATAAAGACAGTTTAATAGGTAAAGCAAAAGCCACACATGCAAGCAAAGCAAAACAAGGAATTCATTCACTGCTGCCCATCAGCAGGCAGGTGCTCAGCCATCTCCAGGAAAGCAGGGCTCCATCGCACGTAGCGGTTACTTGGGACGACAAATGCCATCACACCGAACGTCCCCCCCTTCCTTCTTCTTCCCCCAGCGTTATATGCTGAGCATGGTGCCATATGGTGTGGGATAGCCCTGTGATCAGCTGGGGTCAGCAGTCCCTACTGTGTCCCCTCCCAGCTCCTTGTGCTCCCCCAGCCTGCTCGCTGGTGGGGTGGGGTGAGGAGCAGAAAAGGCCTTGACTCTGTGTAAGCACTGCTCAGCAGTAACGAAAACATCCCTGTGTTATCAACACTGTTTTCCAGCATAAATCCAAAACACAGACATCAACCGCACCAGTGCCAACAACAGCCACTGCACCAGCTGGGACTGCTCCAACACAGCAAGACCTTTGCTCCCAGATGGGTCCACAAACCCCCTGCTTCCCCCCAAGTGGCAAAAGACAGTGCAGTGATGGACCAAAGGTATGTCCACTCTGGTCTAGCTACATGGAACAGAAATGTCTCAGAGGAGCAGTTGGACCAAGAACTTGAAGAAAAAAAGAAAAAAAAAAGGGTTAGCTCTTTTTAAAAGAAAAGAGAAAAATGTCCTATTGTTCCATAATTAATGGAAAGCAAAAGAGGTTTTATGGACTCATTGAGAAACAGAGGGTGAGCATTAGAAAGCACATTTCAGTATTTCATGATCACAAGGTGAGCTGCTTGCATAATACTCACAAAGAATATAAATGCTGATATCACAAGGCAGTTATGAAACTTGGGTTTTAAATGCTGAATAACAATAACACAGCAATTAAGTCTCATAAGTGTTTTTTTTTTCCTTTTTTTTTTTTTTCCCTTAACTGCAAAGTAGATGCTGCAACCCTCAACTGAGGCATGACTCTCTGGCGAGGTGCACACATGACAGATGCCCCCTGCTCCCACCACCTCGCAGCACCAGGGATCCATCCCACCCCACGGCCTCGCCGCCAGTCACGTCACTTCTTCAGACCTGGGAGAGGCTGCGAACCTGCGAGGAGCACGAGAATGAGGGAATAAACCTGAATAACTGCACTTTGCAAGTTAACTGCTAAACCCTGAGCAAGCTTCTCAGCCCTCCTTCCTGACGGTTTTTGACACGAGCACGTGCTCTCGTGAATCGCTCCAGTGTGACCAGGACACACAGTCTCCCCTACAATACACATAATATAGAGCAGCAAAATGTCATGAAAATCAAGGGCAAACGAACACAGAAGACAGTCCCTCCCCCTACCACCACTTCTATTTTTAGGCAGCCAGATTAGCTTGGAGCAGTTTTATTCATTTCTGATAATGAGCAGGGCTCTTGCATCTTCTCTCGAGGATGCTTCCTCTGTGCAGGCACTTTGCTTTACACTAACAGCACGGAAGAGGTCACATCAACCAGCGAAAGCAAAACCACAACTTATTGTGAAAGGGTCTTGAGAAAGCATCTCCAGCTTTTAACCAACACCTCCCTCATGCACCACATGGCTTCAGGTTTTTTTTGGGGGGGGGGGCGGGGGGTATGGTCTGTCCACCTACAAGGCATCCCTCCCTTTGAACCACATGATAAAAAGCCTTTGCCTATTCAAAAGCGTAATGCTTTTCCTCCATCTGCTTCTCAGAGGACGGGAGCTGGTACACCTTGGAAGTGCAGGTGTCCATGTACAGGACTTTTGGCCTTCCCAGGCCTGACCATGTGTAAGACATGATGGAGAGGTGGCCCAGCCACCCTTCAGCCCGTACTGCTCTACCCCAACTCAGCAACCCCAACTCCACTCATGGAAAAGAAACTATGGTCCTCTTGGGGCACCCCCAGGTCTGAGGGCCAGTCTGGAGATCACCCCAGGAGGAGCTGATACCCAGGATCCAGCTGCTCAGTGAAAAACAGCGGCACTGGTTTGCTCTACCAAAGAGCAAAAACCTTCCTTACTGTGGGTCCCCTCTGGTGCTGAAGCTGACAAGGATGGCAGAGAGGCATGATGAGAGATCCCGCGAGCTGCCACAGCAGCAGGGCCGCTACGCTAATGGTGGGAACTTGCTAAAGAGGATGATAATTATCAAAGGAGCAAGACAAAACAAAGATGTGTAGAAGATCTGGGTCCCACTGTGCTGGCTGTTTCTTTTCAGGAAGAGATGTTCCTCCATCCCTCAGAGAGATCTATTCCTAAGGTACCACACATCAATTTTCTGCAATGCAACCACTCGTACATTCAATATCCTTTGGTCACTTCAGGTTGCCCTGACAGCAGCATCTGGGTGCAAAGCTTTCCTCCTTCAGGTCCACCCCTTCTCATCTCCTCAAGCCTCAACCTTCCTCCATAGCCCTTCACCACCACCCTCCTGTCTGCTTGAGGACCACACCAGTGCTGCGTAAGGCAGCAGGATCTGGTGGTCCGGTCTGGACTGCTAACAGGCAAGGTCCAGAGAGCAAGATACACCTTGAAGCAGGTGGCAGCAGTGTGGGACGGTGGAATTAGACAGCTTCTCACTTGAAAAAATGAAAGCATGGCAGAAGCAGCCCAGGGATCTCTGGCTGTTGTGGTACATCACTCTGGGAAGACAGAATGCCTCACACTTATCATCATTTTTTCTTCTGAATTTTCAGTAAACTACTTGGAGTCTTCTACTTGCCCTCTGGATTACAATCTTTTAGGAAGGCCTTATTTCCATGCTTCTCTACAATTATGAGATCTCGGAAAAAATACTCCCCTCTCAAGTTAACTCCTGGTGTCAGGACTTCACAGGATTTCATGACCGCAGACAAAATCATCAGGCTTTTGACAAGTCAGAAACCCCTTCCCAGGAGCACAGTGCTCCACTGCCGTGGAAGGGCACCTGTGGCACCAACCCCCAGGCTGAGCCCAGGAGCTGGTCCACCTATCGCACCTTGGTGAGGTCCTGCCCCTGGTCACAAGTGCCTTCACAGCAGGCTCTCGCTTTCTTCTGTGGATTGCAAAACCTCATTTATGGAGGAAAAACACTCATTCAATACAAGGAAACATTTAAGACGGCTAGTAGATGATTAACCAGTGAGTGCTCAAGCCAACTGCTACAGGAGCACCACAGGTTCCTTATAGCCATAAAGAACTTCTCATCCTGCACCCATTTGGCAGACGTCAGAGGCGAGGAGTTCACGGAGAGATTGTGCCTGGCAAAGCCCTCGCTGCACGGGACGACACGGCCACAGACTGTTAGCTCTTTGCCTCCCTCTCCCCCAGCCCCCCAACTGCAGGTCTCCAGCCCAGGGCTCCCCATCAGTGGCACCCCAGGGACACTGTCATGGACGATCTTGTTCCCACCTTCCTGCTCTCCCATCAGCCAGGATGCCCCCAAGACCTCCCTCCCCGTGCTAAGCCCTTGCCGGGCAGCTGTTCCAAAGCTGGCCACAGCTTTCCATGCTCACTGCAAACTTAGCACCTACCCACCTCCCTCCCATGAGCGGGCACTTGCCCTCCGGCCAGCGGAGCCGTCTGGCAGGAAGGAAAGCTATCAGGGTCCCCACCCTTGGGCAACATCACGTCAACGCAGAAGGCTGGGGAGGAGAGGTACAAAGTGTGTCGTGTGGCTCTCTTAAACCGAGGCCAAAGAAGAAGTAGCATTTCTGCTCAGGGCCTTTGCCTTTTCATGCTAGAGTCCCCCAGAGCCAAGTAAAGGTGCTTCAGTGCTCTTAAGTATCAGCTATTTTTAGGCAACAATATCCTGAACACCCTTCTTCATCCTGGCTTTTATATCGCACAATGAAGAAGTTACGGGGATTTGGCACTTTCTTCTTAACAGGCCATCATTAACAAGTGACTCATATTATATTTCAGCGTGAGTCATCTTGGCAGAGGTCACCATCATAAGCGACAACTAGTCTTCAATTATTTCCTTCAGGTTGAATTAAAGGTATATTGTTATGCAAATTTTACATCTGCTCCATCCTATCTTTCCATCCACTGTCTCTGGAGCAACCTGGGGTTTCACTTCATGGCCCAAACTGCCTCTGGAAGAGCTTTTCCACCACGGTGTAGTTATAGGTTGTCACAAAACCTGGGCACGCCAATGGGATGTCTTCTGGATGGGTTTTCAACTATGGCATCTAATATCTAAAGCAGCTCTCCATCCCTCCTCCCAGTGCCGCTCCACAGGGATAACAAGCTGCTGCCCCTGCCACCTTCCCGGATGATTTTCCAAGTATCTGGGGCTTGCCCAGTGCTCAAACACAACCACCTCCAGGCTGCCACACCACATCATTGCCCCCAAGAGCAAGGGCAAAACCCAACAAACAAAATCACATTGAACTATGCCCAGCTACACATGAATATTGAAGAAACTATTACAAGCCATCAGCAGGGCAGGTAGAAAAGAAGGCATTTTCAGCCATTTTCCATTTTCTAGCTAAGCAGCCCCACATTTCAACATGACTCCAGCCTGTCCCCTCCGTTCCTGCTCCCTTCACTCACCCCACACACAACGTACCCATCGCAGCTCCCCAACCAGTGAACCAGGAGAAGACAGCATCCCTGCCAGGGCAGGGCACGGTCACTGCAGGGCGCCTGGCTCGCAGAACGTGGTTTTGCCCATTAGGAAACACGGCCATTACCAGCCCGGTCACCAGTGGAACACTTTCTGTTTATATTTACAGCAGTCAAACACAGTCACACTGGCTACGAGGTTCACTTTGGAGAGCATTTGTAAACCACTCTCACTACTGGAATCCCATTTAGCTATTACAGCCTCTTCAGCCATACTAACACACCGATCCGCACAGAATAGCAATAGGAAGAGCAGAGTCATCGCACTATTTACTGAAGCTAATCAATATGTAAAGGCTGAAGATTTATTGCAGTGAAGACAGCATGTCTGCATAGCCAGAAAATGCATTTAAAGCCCTTTTAATTTTGTTGCCTTGGCCTCTGGTGTTGCTCCAGGAACACAGTTTCCTTGCACACCCATCTTTCTTTCCTCCCAAAATGGTGGTATCTGCAGACACACAAGAGAAGCCCCGCATGAACACCTACCATGAGTATTCAGTGGGAGGATACAACACAAAAACCAAGTTTAAGGGCATTGTCCCTTCCTTTCCAGCCAGGTTTCACATGCAAGAACAGGTCTACGGCTAATTCAGCATCTCCCATTCAAGTGGGTAGCTTGGAAAATTTTGGCCTGTGTTTTGAAGAAGGTCTATGTGCCAGGTACAGGGACACAGGCTGTGCCATTCATAGCCACACTAGCCCACCGTGCTGTCCTACTCCACTCAAGAGGGAACAGTTAGATCCACACTTTTATATATAAATTTATATATTTATATATTTATATATTTTTTATATATATATAAAAGAACTTTGTAAGTGCCCCTACAAAGCAGACAGCATTCCTGACTTGCTGTGTTCTGGGGGTGACCACCTGCAAAGCTGAGATACCAGCCGGGTATCATGACTAGTGAGCCACAACCAGAGAAGTCCTACAAACTGCACCATCAAAGCTCCTTCTCTGGTTTCATCTCGGTTCATGCTTTGGGGAGCAGAAGCACGGTAGGCAATAACCTGCAGGTTTAGCGCTCCTGGAGCACCAACATGAGAAGGACCACCGACGACTGGGTAAATGCAGTTGTTTTGGTCACTGCATCAGTTATATGGCTCACCGTATTAATACATCTAAGAAAGATGGCAGTGAGGTAGGGAGGAGGTCTGTACCTTCACTTTTGCCAGTTTATCTCAAAATCATACCAAGCTTTTATGCTTGTATACAAAAGAGAAAGGAAGAGGCAAATATATTCTGATTTACAGGGAGATTTCTATTGTTGCCTGGACATCAAACAGCACCCAATTAGTCCTGCAAGGATCTGACCCACAAATTATGAAAATAAATGCCTCCGAAGCTTTCATCTCTTGTATTTCTGCAGCATGCTACAGCCGTTATTAGACACATTTTATTAGATTCAAGCTGTGCGATCTCTTCCTCGGCAAAGACTCTACCGCCTCCGATGCATCCTAAAGTCTCCATCCAGCAGATTAAGGGCACGGTCCCAAACAGCCACTTCTGTCATGCACTAAACACATGACTCAGCTGGCAGCAGGCTTTTTCCTGCTGAGTTTCAAAATTAGGAGCAAAGAGAATTTTTAAAAGCGGGGGGAAGTGTCAGCCACCTAAATTAAATTTTTGATTCTTTGTTAGTTCCTAAAGGAATACGCATCCTATGCAATATCCTTGGCTTCACAGAAGCGTTGCTTTCAGGAGAGCGAAACAATTTATTTCATTTTGCACTCTGAAATACCATTGCCGGAGGAAGCAAGCAAAAACTGTAACAAAAGGTTTCACGTACTGCAAAGCTGGAAACCACACGTGCGCTCACATGAACAGACCCACATCCACCCACCCTCGCTGCAGCGACAGCGCTTAAAACCAAGAGGATGTTAAACTCGGATTGCTAAGGCTTTACTCGGAAGAGCAACTTGCTGTTCACAGCCCGCTGCACAAACTAAGCAGCTACTGCACTTGCCAGAGGCCAGGGTTGTTTTCAGCCCGAGTGTGTACGTAGAAAGGATGGGACCATGCGAACTGCTCAGGTCTCAGTTACAGGCAAGAGGGTGGTGTTTGCACTAAGCGATTGATATCTAATGGGGTTTCTGTAGCAGAGGAGAGTTGGTTATCTGCACCAGAGCAAAGTGCGTGCCTTCTGCTGCATGCGGGGTAACTCGGCAGCCGAGCTCAGGGCAGCACACGCTGTTTGCTCACCTACGATGGAAGGAGGAAACGTTGGCTCTCAGCAACGCCAGGCGTATCTGGATACTCCAGTGCTGCCCGCCTGATTGCAATCATCCATCATTTACTACCAACACACAACCTTGAACTTCTGGCAAGCACCGCAGAAAATTAACGTGGAAAAGCAACATTCTCGATCAAAGGGGAGGAAGGTTTTCTGATTTGCCATTACAAAATAAAACCAGGCGTGCAGAGAGATATAACTGAGTTCCAACTAAACTTCTTATCAGTGTTTTCCAACCTTGGTGGCTTTTCCTCTCCTTTCACTAACAAGCCATTGCAGCAGCACCCCAGGGCTGGGCCCTGTGTGCTGAGCATCCTTGTCCCTCTGCGGGAGGGGGATGCTCGGCCCCTCGCAGAGCTCATCTTGAAACCACCGCGGAGGGGGAACGCGGAGAGAGGGGGAGTCTCCGTTTCCCAAGGACCGTGTTCGTTAGACAATCCTCCTTTAGAAATCATAAGCGATTTACATGGAGAACATCAAATCTCGCTTATATAAATTGTTTTCCTGAGCCCCGAGCAGGCAGCCCGTTGGTTTCAATGTGCAGCCACAGTTCAAAGCGACAAAAGGGGACAGGAGGAGTGGGGGGGGGAGGAAATCAAAGCTACTGGCTTTATAAGTGGGAAATACAACCCCTCATTTAATGGAGCTATCAGTGATCTAGGCTAGAGGTTTTCGACCTGCAGCCTGCTTTAATGGCTGCGTGAAAGGTAACGAAGAAGATGCCTGAGCATCAGCAAAAGCAAACCTCGTGTGATGGAGGTTCCACGCTTCCCGCAGGTGAGCAGGGCACCCGCAGAGCGGCCGGGGCCGAAACTGCTGTCAGCGGGGAGGAAGAGTCAGCCAAAGCCCCGGGAGAAGGAGCGGTTCCAGCTCCCAGCACAGCTCTGCCGTGGGTCTGTGCATCACCCCGCAACGCTCCTGGTCTCTTCTGCAGCTGGCAGCAAGAGGGGAAACGGCATGTATCCTCCTCAGGTACCCCGGGTGAGAAGCTGCCTTCAGGAGGTAGGTCCTGAACCCTCAACACCATCCTCCCCACCCCAAGGCACGACAGCTTTTACCGATGCTGTTCCTCCACACCGTGCACCCTTTTGCCTGTTGGTAGCTTTTTACCGGGGGAAGCATGGGAAATCTAACAGGATTCTCCCCATTTATATTTGAGGCATGAAGAAATGAGACAGGGATCAATACTCCGTCCTTGGTCTGCAGGTCAGAGGCAGAGAACTCCCGCTGATGTCTATAATTACCCTTGCAAAGTGACTGGGGGTGCATTAGAAGGAGTCAGGCAAGGGTTTGCAGAGAGCAGCTCGGAGCCCGAGCCCAGGAGGCGAGAGCAGCTTTCCTGTGACCTGGCCCCACGTGAACGATGACTTCCAAGGACACATCTTCCTTAGCCGTGTGATTCAGTTCTGGAGATTTACATACAGATCAAATGGAAACCGTTTCCCCCCTCACCCCATACAAACTGTACCACTACATTTACTAGAGCTTGGCAGATAAAAACTACCTTCACGTAGCAAGGATAAAAGCCTCCTCTAACCAGTTCTTGCCTGGATTAAAAATCAGACGCTTTATTTTAAATACACACACCAATCAAATACCTACCTCTTCATCACTTCAAACCTCAATCCAACAAAACACTCAAAAACCTCAATTCAACAAAATTCCTCAAATGTCAACCTGCTAAAGCGCATGTTTTGCTACAAATTCACTCCAAATTAGTAATTCTTAGAGCTGACCAGCACAGGAACACTACTGAGAACAGAGAGACTCTCCATGCCTTTAAAAACGCCATAAACATCTTGTGGAAGAACTCCAAAGATGAGGAAGAATAATCACAGCGCCAGCGCTGAAGGAGACATGGAGAGCTGCAGAAGAGCAGCACCTGGGCTGCACAACTCCAAAAGGTGAAAAAAAGAAAAAAATAAACCACACAGAAAGATCAGACAGAAGACAGCCTTGTTTCTGTTGTAACTTTTCATGAGCACACACACAAGAATACACATGCACGTGTAGAAGATAAGTGTTTGCACCACTATCAGCACTCCTGGCTCAAGGAATGGAAGCGAGATGCAGAAAAAAAGGCTTGGAGTTGGACATTGTCACCCCTTTGGGATGATTCAGAGACCAGTATTGTGCTGCCAAGGTTTTATGGTTAAAAAAAGAAAAAAAAAGGCTCAAAAATATACAAAGTACATGGACAGAGTCATGGTCCATAGCTTACACATGCACTGAGTCACACTGGAAGAGGACAGATGAAGTCCCTGATGGAAGACCCCCAAGAGCATCCGTCCTCAGGAACTGCGGCTATATATATACATTTGTTGAAGATATGTCCCAAATTTTGCATGGTAGCATATTATGTAAAACACAGCACAAATAAATAAGCTTTTCATGTCTTTTTTTAATCTCCATAAGTCATCTCTAGTCAAATTTGTTCCTCTTTCTATTTAGGAAGAAGGTGACCTTTGCAAAAGCTGCCCAAATTCTGTCGAGCTACAGAGTTTTTTAAAAGGTGCTGGAAGAAGAAACCTAACGTAATGTTGCCAGGATAATGCTCCTGAGTGGTGGCTTGCAGTGCTTATCCCCCATTAGAACTTCTCCTAAATCTTTAATGATGCTGAAATATGCCATAAACTGATGAAGTTCTGGAAACAGGACAATGCCAGTATGTTTATTTGGTTTTGGGTTTTTGTTTTTTGTTTTTTTTTTTTTTTTTTTAATATGAGAGCTTTTATCTTCATTGACAGTGATCAACTAATGCAAACAAATGGCCACTGAAACTTCACTTCTATACAAAGCAAAGCTAAAGGAAGAGTAGTGACATTTTTGGGTTTCATCCAATTCTTCCCAGCAACAGCTAATACCCACCGGCTCCTTAATTCTGTGCTGTCTCCTCTCCAAGCCTGAGCATTAAAGGCCAGGCATTTCTAAAACAACTAACGATTTTAGGATCCAGTTTCCAGAGAGTGCACAGTCAGCACTTTGCAAAAGTAAATAACAAAAGCTTGGATTTTGTTAATGAGTTCAAAACAAAAGCAACATCCAGGTACACAAAGAAAACAATTACTCCTTCCCCAAAAAAGGCTCTCTTTAAATTCCCAGGCTTGCAGGAAACCCTTAGCCAAGCCCTACAACCCAGGTGAGCCTTTCAAGCCCCCAGCCTTCAGCTGGGACCCAAGCCCAGAGCGAGCCCCTGGCCAAGCAGACAAGGAGCAGCTGTGGGCAGGGGAGGTTCCTTGCCGGTCCCACCCCGGGGGTTATCAGCTCCCCGAGAACGGTTTTCCTCCCAGAGAGCTTTTATCACCTCCCACACACCTTGCAAAGCGTCCCAAATGCCTCCAGCTGTGGCAGCTACTGCAGAAGAGCCCACTGCCATCGCCGGTACATCAGCCAGAGGCCCGTCCCTGCAGATGGATGCAGCAGAGGAAAAGCTATTGACCTGAATATTTTAGAAGGATCAAGGCCACTGCCTTCAGCAAGAGATGACAGGCTCTTGCATTTGCTGAGACAAAAAAAAGGGTGGAAAAAACCCCCAAACCCAGCCCCATCTTTCTGCTTGCTCTCCTATTGGGTTCAGCTGTGCATTTACCACCGGGGAGCATAGCCCACTGCATCCCTCCTCACTCTCATTCTCCTTTTATTGCAAAAATCTGCTTCTCAAACACGCCTGTCAACAGCCTGTGCAAATCCCTGTGTTAATCATTATTCTGCTAATAGCACTGCCAGGTCATTCGGCTATTAAACATGCTGAGTGGACTAGCAAAAATATCTCCCAGCCCGTACAAAAGAACATTATAATGTAGTTTATCTTATCCCCTTGTCAGTATAATATGCAGCACTACCTGTTCAATGGCCTCATCATTTTAAATTACAGTTTTCTGCAACATTAACAATACTCATTACCAGCACCACCACCAGAAGATCTCCATTTTAAGAATCCTTCCGAGGTTGAAGGCTTGACCCTGCCCTCTGCACCGACACGGGGACACTTGGGTACCATGGCAATGAGCACGGTGCACAATGATGGATAGAAACATGTCGCAAAGAAGGCAGGAGAGAGCCCGAAGTGCGCTTACTCGATGCACCAGGCTGTGCATTTTAATCAGAATTCAGTGCTTTGTTCCTGGCCCAGCCGCCAGCACGTCAAGCAGATGCACTGCTGCGGTGGAGCTCGACTGCGTGGCCAAGATAAACTCTAGTGTGGCAAAACCAGAAGCGCCGGCTACCTCCTATGTTACCTTTCAGCCTGGCTCTACAAATCCTTCCCCGTAAGCTAGCGGGCAGAGGCAAGCTGAAATGAATGACGGTGTGCAGGGTTCTGCTTGTGCCAAGCCGCGCTCAGCCTTCAACAGCACGCTCTCGTCCTGCAAATCCACCTTCCTCCCTTGTGACAGAAGCAGGGAAGCCAAAGCAAAGGATGGGGCGAACCGGCAAAGGTCCACCTTTTATATATGCATTTGCTTCTTGTTCATAAAACCCAGCCTCCTTGAACATTTCGGTGACTCAAACTTGGAGATAAGCGGCCCAAGCGTTTCCTTTCCCCGCTGCTGGAAACAAATCATCCCCTCTGCCAGATTTTGAGTCACTACCTGCTCCCAGCGTTTCACACAGCCATCCCTCACCCCTTCAAACACGTAGGCACAAGAGCAATGGCTCCTCCATCCAGACTCATCTACAAACCCGCAGCAATGTGACACTTCTTTTCTGATAAATGAAATTTTGCAAGGCTTGGGGAATTACTCCTCCCTGCCATGTTTTGTGCTCAGGCAGCAAATTTACTATTGATTTCTGATTCAGACCCCGTGGAATGATTCACGCTTCTTGCCCTATCTGCTGAATTTATGACCTTTAACAATTATTCTAAGTGCTAAAAGAGCTTAGTTTAGAAGAAGATCTATTCCTTGGCAAATTAAGCTCCTATTCCTGTCTCACAAACCAACACATCTCTCATCGTTTACAGGAAAGCACCATAGCAGGTCTCTCCCTCTGAGAGGAGGCAGTGGCCCAAGCGGCAGGAGCCCCCCTGCAGTCCCCGGGGTCCTGGTGGAGCAGCCATGGCTGGACAGGGGGACACGGCTGGACAGGGGGACACGGCTGGACAGGGGGACACGGCTGGACAGGGGGACACGGCTTTGCACTCCCACCCCCCCATCGGTCGGGCTTTCAGGTCCCCTTGTCTCCGGTTACCCTGAAACGCCCAGCACCGGCTCGGCTC
This sequence comes from Theristicus caerulescens, assembly GCA_020745775.1. Lineage (NCBI taxonomy): Eukaryota > Metazoa > Chordata > Aves > Pelecaniformes > Threskiornithidae > Theristicus > Theristicus caerulescens. Next base: position 4,246,251 of record CM036565.1, on the reverse strand, counting down.
GCAGACCAGGCGCTGGCGGTGGGTCTCAGGGGGAGGGAGGGAATATACATTTCCTCCTAAAGCGAAAACAAAACGCTGACTGTATCTGGTGTGCATTGCTATTAAAAAAGCCACAAACACCAAAAAAAAAAAACCCCTAAGCATGTGTGGATACGGTTTTAAAAAGAAATAGTGCCCTAGTTCAAATAAACTTCCTAATGCAGATGTTAAAAAAAAAAAATTCTTATTTTCAGGGGGTGGTGGAGGCGGAGAGGCCTCCCCACCACAAATGATACTGCTTTCCCGGATTAACTCCACCAGCTTCAGCAACCTCTCTCCCAAGGCACCTTCCAGCTAGCAGGGGAAACAAGAGCTCCAGGTCTGTTTTTAAGCTGGATGGTTACCCCGCTCCAATCTCATCTACAGGGTGTATTGCTGAGCAATCATTTACACTATCAATCAACCAGAAACTCACCAGGAAGAAAGTAGGGCAAGTGAATAAAGATAGGCTTCTTTTCTTTTTTTTTTTTTGCACTGAAGCAAATAATATTTCTAAAAATACACTTGTGCAAGTCTTCAGCGGATTCTGCTTAATTTTATTTATTTATCTATGCCAGCAGGTTGAGAGAAGCAGCCTTGCTGTTGCTCCCCGAATAAACGCTGCTTCTCCAAGTGCCTCCCTGTGCTCTGTACCAACTAGCTGTTCTTTATGACCGAAAGGATGAAGAAGAAAGGGGGGAAAAGGAAGAAAGTTACAGGAAAAATAGACCGGGAGGAGACACATCAGGCCCCAGCCCCCGCAGAGGCTGACACGCTTGAGGAGCCCGACATTTCAAGGGTACAGGACGAGCTTCATTTCCAAGGGGGGGTTAAGGAGACGGAGCCAAGGGGCACGGCGGGAGATGGATGGAAACGCCGCGGGGTCCGTGCCGGTGTGGAAAAGCGGGGCCTGGCGAGCAGCCCCCGGCGACCTCCGGGCTCCGCCATCCCCGTCCGTCTGTCCGTCCGCCCGTCCGTGCCGCAGGGGCGTGCGAGCGCCCAAACGCGGGGCTGGGGGGTGCCCCCACCCCGGTACCGGGTCCCCCCGGAGGGGCTGGGCAGGGGCTGGGGTGTGCACACACCTGCGCGGCCGTGCGGAGACTGCAGGCACCCAGGAGACATATCTGTACACACATATATACATACACACATGCGTACACACGGCTATAGGCACGCATACGTTGTATCTCAGTATTTACATGCGTGCACATACACATACATCCACGCATGCACACACACAGCCCCCGCGCCCCCCCTCCCCCGGGGGATGGATGGATGGACGGACGGACGGATGGATGGATGGGGGGGGGGGGCCGCTCCCGCATCCCCCCGGGGCCCCGAGCCGCGCCTCACCCGCAGCGCCGAGAGGTCGATCTCGTCCAGGCTCCGCGCCGGGGAGTCGCTCGCCATGTTTCCGCCGCCACCGAGCGGGCAGTGGCGGCGGCCGCCGCGGCGCTGGCGCTATTTAACGCCTCTCCTCATGCGGGGCGCCGGGAAGGAAAAGCCGCCGCCGCCGCCCCTGCCCCTGCCGCTTCCCCTCGGCCCGCAGCGCGGCTAGGGGCGGCCGCGGGCTGCCGGCAGGCAGGGCACGCCGCGGGCTGCGCCGGGATGGCGGCGGCGGCGCCGCATCGCATCGCCGCCTCCTCCCCGGCCGATCGCGCCGGCGGAGCTGTCTGTCAGCGAGCGGGGAGGGGGCGGCGCCGGGCCCCGCCGCCAGGGGGCGGGGGCGGGCGGGGGGCGGGCAGAGCATCCCCCCCCCCCGGCGGCCTTCCCGCCCCGCAGCGCTCCCTCAGGGCGGGCGGGGGGCCCGGGGCTCGGCCGCCGCAGCCGGGAGGGTCCCCGGGCGACCCGGGGACACACACACAGGGGCCGCTTGCTCCTGGCATCGGGACCCTGAGGAGGGGGTGCGGTGATTGGGAGCGAGGGGTCCCGCAGCGAGGGGTCGCGCTGCGAGGGGTCCCTCACCGAAGGGTCCTGCACTGAAGGGGTCCCTCACTGAGGGGTCGCACGCTGAGGGCTCCCTCACTGAGGGCTACCTCACCAAGGGGTCCCACACCGAGGGGTCGCACACCAAGGGCTCCCTCACTGAGGGCTCCCTCACCGAAGAGTCCCGCACCAAAGGGTCCTGCACCGGGGGGTCCCACACCGAGGGGTCCCTCACTGAGGGGTCCTGCACCAAAGGGTCCCTCACTGAGGGGACCCTCACCAAAGGGTCCCGCACCGAAGGGTCCCTCACCAAAGGGTCCCTCACCGAAGGGTCCTGCACTGGGTGGTCCCTCACCGAGGGGTCCCGCACCAAAGGGTCCCTCACCGAAGGGTCCTGCACTGGGTGGTCCCTCACCGAGGGGTCCCTCACCGAGGGGTCCCGCACCGAAGGGTCCCGCACCGAAGGGTCCTGCACTGGGGGGTCCCTCACCGAAGGGTCCCTCACCGAGGGGTCCCGCACCGAGGAGAACGCCTGTGCAAACCACAGCGTGTCCCGCAGGCTTCCAGCCCCGCTGCGCCTCATCGCAAAGCCCCGCCAACGGGTTTATTTAGCAGGTAGACCCCCCTCAGGCAGGAAAAAATCCAGGCCCCCTGGATACCCACCCTGGCACCAGAGCAGTCGTGCCTGTCAAATCCGGTGGCAAAAGTTGCCGAATTTCAGGTGTTGAACCCAAATTCTGCCAGGCTGGAGTGCGGGGAAGCGCTAGGGCCTGGTCTTGCTTGGGGCCAAAGGAGCGGCCATCCCTCGGCTTTGTGCACCTGGGGATGCTCGGGCCGAGGAGCGGCCCTTGGCCAGCTGGATCCAGATGCCAGATCTGGTTTTGTGGCTTCTTCCCTCCGCACTCAGGAGCCATCCCAGCCCTATCGACTCCTACGCCATTCCTGGGGAAGAATAAGAGATTTATGCTGCCTCTGGAATTGGCCAAAACCCCTCCAAAGCCAGCAATAGCTAGGTAGATTCAGCTTTTACTCTTTTCCTTATTTCCCTTTTTCGGATGTGGTTTCTGCCAAACCAGGTGCCATATATAAATATATATGTATAAAAAAATCTGTTGCCTTTGAGAGAACCGTATGGAAGCTGTACTTACAACATCAACTTGTGTCAGGAGCTTACAATATGCAGATCTGGGAAGCGGAAACCCTACACATGAGTCAATTGGCAGGCGGATGGGATTTTCTTACGCTTTCTGGTTGGAGATGTGCTTTAAAAAAAAAAAAATAAGAAATTGTATTACAAACAATCGTGCGGTCGTGGGGAGGCCGCGTGCTGTAGCTGGTGCTGGAGGTGCAGCCTCTCCGGGCTGGACTGGGATGGACAGACGGACAAAAGGCCAGAAAGGAGCTGCCGAAAGCTCCCCAGAGGCAGCAGGATCCGCCGAGGCGGCTGCAGAAGTCGGGGCCGCCGGTGCCTCCGCCCTCTGCCCGCCGGATAGCCCGCAGCGCAGGGACTGCATCGCTGCCTTATGAGCGTTATTAGTCCCGATGGCAGCAGGGCTGATAGGGGCTGGGGGCGGGAGCGGCAGCGCCGGCGTTTTGGCGTTTCGCAGGGCTGCGAGGGCGCAGCAGAATGTGATTTTATTTTTTTTTTTGTAATGAGCCGCTGAAGCGGCAGGTCGCGGAAGTCGCCTGCCGTGGGCGAGGTGCGCAGGGCTGCGCAGCGACGGCAGCCTGCCTGGATTTATCCCCTTTTCCCAAACCACAGATCATCACTCCTCGATATCTCACGTAGTCATGAGTCCTCAAAATTTGACCAAAACGCTAAACTCAATCAAATAAACGCCAGGGACCGTCTCATTGCCTCCGAGCACCCTCCTGACTGTTTAGTGGTGCTGGGGTGGTTTTTTTAAGCCAGATGTTGTCTGTGTCTGTTCAAACCTAGGTATTGCAATGCTTTGCTCGTAGTTGGGAAGCTGGAAGCAAAACTGCCTGGAAACTGGTAACAGACCAATGCGAGACTTCCTCCTGCTTCCATTGTTCTCGGGGAGAGAAGGGAAGAACAAACAGGATGAGAGAGGACACTGGCTTGCTCTAATGTACTTTCCATCCAAGAATACGCGGGATTATTCGTGAAACACATAAGGATTTTTGAAAATAAATAATATACTCCCAATCCTGCAAATAGATGGATTGCCCTGCTCCTCAGCATGAATGCGAAATCCCAAGATCAAGTGTGATTTAATTACCATCTATCCACTGTCTATCAAGACGGTAAAAATGTAGAGAATCCTTCTGTTATCACTGACATAAGAAATGCATAAAGCGATAGCGGGAGGTGAAAGGAAAATCCCAATGAGGGCTGTCCTTTCCAGGCTGCTCGGGGAAAAGGAGCGCTCCCAGCAGGGAGGCACGTGCCCCGTGACCGCCCGAGATGCTGGGGCTGCTGTGCGGGCTGTACCGGTGCCCGGCCAGGCTGCAGGAGGACATCCACAGCTAGAGCTGGGCAGTCATTTTCTACAGGAAGCTTTTTCTGTAAAAAACGCAGTTTCCAAGGTGTTACTTTATTTTTTTTTTTACAAGCAGGTGTATATCTGTGTCTCCCTGTATACTCTTTTTCTGCCACAAGCACCTAAACAAAATTTTGCAGCTGGACTCACTATGACCTGAAACAGTACTAGATTGGCCCAAAATATTTTCCTGTGAGTCAGTTCAGCGTGAAATTGTGTTTCCACCTGGCGGGGCCCCCCAGGCATGGCGGCTGGACCCCATTGTGCCTCACCGCAAAGCGCCCCGTGCTCCTGGCTGCGTCGCAGTGCTGGCATGGCTTTACGTGAGCTGCAGCACGGGCAGGGCGCTGCCGAGCCGAACGACGGCATTGGGCTGCCACATCCCAGCCTTCGTGAAGCAAGAGCCATGGAAGAAGAGCACAACCCCTCCTAGCTCGGCTCCCTGCATCTCTCATCAGCTCCATACCTGGCATTTCTGCTGCTGCAGAAGCTGGGAGCGTTTTGTGGCAAATCGTCGATTTTTTTGCCATTTCGTCCCCAGTCGGAAGGTGGAGAAATGTGCAAATATCATTTTTTCCTACGGAGTGGCAGTGCCCAGCCTTGATCAGCCCCAGTGAGCAGCGAGCACCTTAATGCACCGAAGCGCGGCTGTTGGCAGTGAGGGGGGCTAATGTCAGGGTCACTATTTTTGATTTATTCATTGAAGGGCATCGGCTCACATATAAACTATCCAGGTCATTTGACCTCTGCATAAAACTAAATTTAATTATCTAACAGTGCCATCACTGTTAATTATATCATGAGAGGGTATATGCAGAATGAGTAAATCTAAACGACACATAAGGCCTCGTCTGGTTAGCAAGAGCTTCAGGTGCTTCGGGCTTTGGATTATTCTCCAAAAGATGAGCGAGAAAAGGAATGAAGCAAACCAGAAAGCACATTTGGGCCCTGTTTTGGGCCCTGTCGCATGATTTTTTCCGCCAGCTCATGTGGGTCACTTGTTCCCAATAATTCTGTGACCGCTCGGCCCCATGGCTGGCATCAGCGTGATTTTTCTGGTTCCCTGCATCCGGGCTGGTTTACCCCAGTGTTTGCCCATGTAATGCAGTAGTTAAAGGACTCTGCCCAAATTGAATGGAGGATGCTGAAAAATTAATACTGTATTAAGCACATAATAATTGGGTTTTAAGCTAACATGATAACATGCAGCTGTGTTAAAAGACACTCAGAAATGAATGGCTACATGGGTCCTAACCTGCATCTATTGATCCTCTCAAATGCACTTTAACTGATTCATTATCACTTACTGATTGCTCATCCTTCTGCTGATACGGGCTGCTCTCCTCTCCGGGGAGAGAAGTGTTTTTCCATCGCATCCTTGGAGCTGAGCAGGACTACGTGTGTGAACCCTGCTGCCAGGATTTTTCCTATAGCTATATACAAAAAAACCCCTGTAAATAGTTAATCGCTCCCTCACTTAAGCATTGTTCAACTACAAAACCCTGTAATCACTGCAATGAGGGAGAAAATGGAAAATCAGCAAGGCTCTTTGGAAAAAAAATCTACCTCCACAGATTCATACCCAGGGAACAGTAGGGTGCATTTAAATGGCAAAGTCCTGGGGCACTGCAGAGAAAGAGAGGGTGGATGGTACACATCCAGGAGCTTAGCTCGCCCACAGCACCCCTCCAAGCTGCTGTTCTTCCCCAAAATACTTGGCACTGAGGGCCAGCACTGTTTCCTTTATGCCCCTTCCACTGCAGTTGCATTTGCCTTCTCTTGAGGGCTGCCACCGTGGGCCAAAGCCACCAAGGGGACAACAGCCCAGAAGCACTCCCCCAGCGAGGCCAGCCAGGTGCTAAAAGAAGCAGGACTGCTTGCTGTGCCCTTCGCTGGTTTATGTAGATCAGACCGGCTATCTGACTTGCATGAGTTAAAGGAGGCTTTTCCAGGCTAGCAAACGCCTGCACCCTTTGAAGCGCTCCTGTGTTATTTACTAGAATACTAAAATTTAAATGAAAAGTTGCAATTTTTAGGTAAAGCAGAACGGTACGTAATAACGTGTGTGCCTCCCCAGCAGATGCAAGCAGGCATTGATGCCTTTGTTGGTCTCCCATCAGCCTGGCTATAGCATCGGAGGCCTGACGCCTTGTTGATTTGGGCGATACGTTTCCACGTCGCTATTTGGAAACGTGCCACACTAGCGATGTACAACTTTCTTTTGTCAATTAACCTCTTTCCTTTGTGCCTCTTCTGCGAAGGAAAAAAAAAAAGCAAACATCAAAGGGCAGCCCTGCTCTTCAGGAGGGTGTCAAGTCTTTTATAGTCATTTAAAATGTGCCAATTGTGACTGTTTAGAAACCAATCAAAATCCCATTTTTGCCCTGCTTGCAGAAAACTTAATGCAGCCTTGCCCCCAGCAAACCACGTTCCCACAGTCCCACAGAAGAATACTAATTTCTCCTTTCCTTGCTGAGCTCTCAAGGATAACATCAGTAAGCGTAAGGTCCAGAACACGGGAGCTGCTGGATCAGAGACGTTCTCCAGAACCCCCCAGCCGCAGCAGGGAAGTCCCCTGGGACCGCTGCCCATAAATACCTGCTTTACAACCCTGTCCACGGGGCGGAACATCTGCTCCATTTTTCAAGTGCCTTTTATCAAATTTATTTAGCATCCCAATATGTTCTTTATGCTGATCAGTCTGGAGCTGAGCTACCCTAAGACAACCAGTATTTAGACTTTCTCTTTCCCTCTTCTTTTTTGGCTTGTCTTGCAGACCAAAGGCAGCCCCAGGCCTGGGAAACACCTGACCCGAAGCCACCCCCATCTGGCATTAAGCATAAATCAGTAGAACAAGAGAAACTGGCTCTATCTTTTGTCAAATGCAAATTGCTGAGAGTTAATTAAGACACATTTCAGGAACAGTGAGGTTGGTTTTTTTTTTTTTAAATGATAATCTGTCCTGAGGTGTGGGTAGGGTTCGACATCTCTCCTCGGGAAAGGCGTTACAAAACTGGAACTGCGCATTGCAGTTAGCAAAGGTGCTGACAACAAAGGTCCCACAGGGCTTTGGCGGTGGCCAAACATACAGGGTGTTCAGAGACCTGTGAGATTGGAGGCAATCCAGGTACAAAACCTCCTTGGCACATATATTTTTTCCAGATTTTAATTTATTTTTAACGATCGGTGCCTTCACCATGGCTTGTGAGATGTGTTGTTCCGCAAAGAAGGCAGAACCACAGAGACACTCTGCTTCTGCCTTTTTGCAAGCGTGTTGAATACTTATCACTTTGCCCTGCAAAAGGCAAAAGTCTTTTATATGCAAAAGAAAAAAAAAGAAGTCAAACCACAGGACAAACTTCCCAAGTCTGATATTTCAGGCTTCCCACTCATCATCAATGACCAAAGCAGAAGCGAGTCAGAAAACAACTGGAGGTACTTAAAGCAACTTAAAGTAATCGTCTGAGTGGTGCTTAAAGTGTTAGTGCCTGAGTAGGAAGACGGGGTTTGAGCCAACTGCTGTTGCCTTTCTGTGGAGGCTTTGCTCAGAGGTGTTTACTTCCTCATGCCTTCACGGAGATGTGGCAGTCTATGAAAGCACTCCTCCTGGAATTAGATGAAAATGGTTTAAAAAAATAAAAAAAGGGTTTCTAGGTCCTGTCATAACAGGGAAAAGCTTAAAAAAGCTAACCCAAATGTTCACGGAAGGCAAGACATGCTGCACTTTTATGAAATGGATGGAGCATTTCAAAAGCAAGGGACTTTCTGACTTGCTGAAAGACAAAATCATCATCAGAGCACCCAAAAATATCCCTTCACCATCTCAGAAAGGAGCTGCTCGGGTCTGGATTTATGTATGGAAGGTCTTCTGCAGCATGCTGCTGCATGGCAGGGAAGTGGATGAAGGCTGACTTCAGGCCCAGGAGATCCTGTAGAGTTTAGATACTCTGATTTACAGATCACATCAGAAGACTCTGCAGAAACAGCAGGATGCCTTCAACATCAGTTTTGTGACCCTCGGAAGGCATTTTTCAGCCTGCAATATGGAACAGCCTTCACTCCTACGAATCCCAGCTAAAGTCATTAACATCACCTACAGATGGAAAGGTCTCCAAAAAGGTGAAGAGCCAGACAAGAGCCCTGGCCAATACGGCCATGTCCTCACCGCTGCCATTTGGCCTAATGACTAATGCTGTTAATGCAACTGCAAATGTAGCACGAAAGGATGGCTAACCCCTCAAGGGCCGTGAAGATTACACCACGCCACCAAGAAATACCTCCAGAAAGCCACAAAGACAGACAAGCAGGACTCTGAGTAATTAAAAGCAGGGGAAAAGTCCTTGAAACACAAGCATCAGGTAGTGCTAGGAGGCAAACCCATGAAGAAGGGAGAAGGGGTCACCTAGCTGTGCAACATCCCACTGGTTGGCAGAGGCCTGGAAATGAAGTGACATCCAGGATGGGAAAAGCATGGTCAACGCTTGGTTCAGCTCAGGGATATACAGAACAAAAGAAAACGGGTATATTTAGACAAGTTGATGATTTTAGCGTCAACACGTGATTTCCAAGAAACTACCAAAACACCAGGCAGGAAACTAGGTGGTTTTGAAAATGTCTATGAAAGGCGTGCTGCATGTTCAGTGGAATGACTCCATCTTCAGTTAAGAGAGCAGAAAAGAGTGGGCTAGTCCTCAGAGCCGGGGGAAACCCTGCCCACGTCTGAGCCCACAGTCTGGGCTCTGACGAGTAGGTTACAACAAGGAAGCCATCAGCAGGGAACTAAATGGGACAGCCAGAAAAACCTTGGCAAGAAAGGTAGATCAACCCCAAATGACAAAGACGTGACCCAGCCTGAATTCCCCTGTGCACCAGTGCTGGAGTGGGAAGGATGAATTGGAAAATTTCCTTTGAAATTCTGGCCCCTACAGGCTCAAAGGAGCCAGCACATTAGAGAGACTTTTAAAAGTGACATTATATACTTAATTAATCTGGGGGCTTCAGAAGTTTGTGGTTGTCAGTTTGTGGCTCCTGGCACTGGCAGTACTGTAGCTTGCACTGAGGTTACTGAGACCTTCACCCCCCCCAGTGGTTACAAGATCAATCCCTTGAAAGCATGCGGTGACGAGTGGGAAGAGACGCACCACAGGTGAGAGTGGCTTCTTTGTCCATCGTTACTGTCTGACACCGTCAGAGCGGTGCTCCAGCCACGTCCAGTGCAAGGCTCCGGGACACCAGTTCACCGGGAGCTTCTCTCATTGCTCTGTTCCCAGAAAACATTTTGAAAAGTCACATCAAGTTTGATATACATCACTGACATTTCTGTTTTATAGTTGAGTTTGGAGGTAGGACCACTTCTTTGATACTGTTGTATTAACACGGTGTTTGTCCATATACTGCACTGTGACTGGTGCTTTTCTAAACCAGCCTCTGCTGAGGAGCTGTCTGAAAATCTTGGGACAGTGACAAAGGCAGGAGATATTTTTGTGCCCTTGTCTACAAGGGTGAGATCAAACCCGTTTTGACAGTAAGTGTCCTCCTCCCTGGTGCCCATCCAGGGGGCCGTGAAATTGAGCCAGCGTCTCAGTCCACCTCCACGTCCTACTTGACCAAACCGAATTGCGCTGAGTTGTGTCCTGTTGTCCCCTTCCGCTGTGGGCCTGTGCACAGACAGAGGGTGAGCACAGCTGGGCTGCGCGGTGGGCTCTGCAACGCCGCCGGGGTGGGAAGTCTGTCCTGCTGCCACATGGGGCGAGCTGGGACCCGCAGTAGGACCAGACTGCACACAGCAGCTATTGGCCCCAACCCGTGCCCTCCCAATCTGGCTCTGCTCTGCCATCTCAGTGAGAGAGGTCCCTGGCTACGTCGCATGAAAGAGAGGCTGGTGAGAAGGGTGCAGCAGTAACGTGAGGGAAACTGAGGATACTTCCCAAACGGGTTCATTTCTTGCCATCCGTTCCAGGCCACTTGGCTTTTAATAACACATCCACCACGCACTCAATGAAGAAATAATAACGGGAAGAGAAAGAGTCCTGAGAGCTGAAAACATGAAATTTCCCTTACCTGCGATAAATGACAGCCCAGTAACGGCATGAAATAAAGTCACAAGGTGTTGCTGTAAAATAACCAATACATCATTAAAATAAAGAGGAGCAATCTGCATGTGTGCCTTGGCTGCTGAAGGAGGGAATGGACTGAGTCTGCCCTGAAGAAGTGCAGAGCGACCGCTAAGGGCACGCATTCAGGCTGTCGCTGCAGCGGGAGGTAAACAGGGGGACACAGACGTGGTGGTGAGACAAGCCGGACGGGGATGATAAACCAGAGTGATGTGCAGTGGAGATATTTTGAAGACACTGAGCTGGATTCTCTGGTGAGCAGCATCGTCCGGAGGTCGCTTGGCACGTGGTGGGTAGATGCAGTGAACCCACCAGTGCTGCCCACCCTGGTCCCATCGCCAGTCCCTCCTGCCCTGCCGCCTCCGTCTCCTGGTCCTCGCCTTGCTCCCCTGTCCCATGTGTCCTGCTCCCCCTCCACCACCTCTGGATCCCAAATGGGGGTGAACAAATAGATATTCATCTGGAGCTTTCCACCTGGAGAGATGCCAGTAGCAGCCAAGTGTCAGTTGGAAAGAAATACTCATAGGATTAAATACTAAAGCTCATCTCCTACAAGCAATGCTTGCACTGATTTCAGCCGGTCATCAGTGGCAGGACCTAATCAAAGACACTCATTGCTCAAGTTCATTAGTGAAATCCTCAGGCCTTAAGACCACAGCAAGCTGCAGATGTCTCCAGAGGGATAAATCCCCTCCGTACCGCAGCACCTTGCCAAAATGCATGGAGGGGAGGTGCCGACAGCCCTGCGAGAGACCTCTCTGCAAAAATTCTCTGGATTATTTAGCTGTTAAAGAAGATTTCAGTGCTTTACACAATATCTTAAGAAACAAGTTAGACATATCCTAACAGAAAATCCACTATCCTCTGTGTAGGCAGGTGGGGGATTTAGCACTTTATGAGCAATCACGCTCCCGGAAGCACCAAATGACACGTACGAGTAGTATGAGTTTTGCAAGTGCCGTAGCTGACACAGGCTGTTTGCTGAAAGGGAATTAGCCTTTTCCTGTGCAAAACTGAGCATTAAGAGCTAGCCTGACTGCTAGTCAATGGCAATTAGGCTGCTAAAAGCCTGGACTTGGAGAATAGGACTTGAGCTCCTAAAACATGCAGGCCCTCTTTCAGCCTTATTTTTCCTTTCTTTTCTGTCTCTAACATGAACTAGTGTAAGAGCTGAGATGCAGCTGACCTGAAATTACCCATTAATAATAATGAAAAAAGCCTGTAAGACAACTGTAAGACAACAGTTTCTTCCAGGCATGTAAAACAGCCGTGTTTGCCCTTACCAGTATTGCCTGTGTTTTGTTTCGGGTCCTGACATTGCAGATCAAGCAATCTGGGAGCATAACGAGCGTGTCAGCCTAATACCGAGTTCAGATTAAACACAGTAAAATCACCAACAGCGGTAGCCGTTTCATCAGAAAGAAAAAGCACAGAGGGTCAGAGTGACATTATCTCACATAGCATTGGAAAATGTCCAATTTTATCAACAAGATGCTGGGCACCGGCTAAACACACCCGGAGGGTGAAATCAGAAAACTAGCAAAAAGCCTGTGTACTAGTAAATCCTGTATTAATTTCTTTTTGCAGATTTATGAACAAAAGGACGTTCGATTTATGAACACTCAAGCCCATTCAGAAAGACGGTTCTTCCAAGCGGCATGTCTGGGTGTTACTGTGGGGAGGGGACGGAGACAGCTTGCTTGATTTTTGTCCCAACTCTCACTATATTCAGCACTTTTGCAGATCCTGGAACCACACGTCTATACGCGGCTTTTAGTTCTTATTTAAAAATAAATAAACAACTGAAAGTTGTAGCCCTAGGAAAGCAGTAGAATATGATCCTTGAGAGGGTTAAAGAAACTCAAGGCAAGTTCAGGTGAGCTGAGGGTGGAGGTGATGTGATCCGTGAAGTCCCAGGTTGAAGGGACCATCCCATCCTGCGTGAGGAGGGCTCCCTGGTACCTCGGCTCCATTCCAGCCTTGCTGTAGCCTTACCAGAAGTAAAATATTGGAAATGTGGGTGACAGCTTAGATTACACATCGTTAGAAACAGCCAGGATAATCTGCCGCCAGCTCCCTAAAAGGAAATCTTTAGCTAACAAATATGCTCCAGCCTTTTGAGCTGGCAGATAATGATGAAACAGTGAATAAAATATAGCTGGATTTCAGGGAAGTGGTTGATGTGGTGCCATGCAGGGGGCTGCTTCGCCAGGCCAGAGCGAGCGGTGCAGAGCAAGAGAGCTGCTTCTGGCGTGTCTCAGCCAGGAAGAGGACGAGGAAGGTGGCGGTTTGGTTTTGCAGGGTGTTGCAATGCGCCACGCTGCAGCCCCAGCACCGCAGGGACGGTCAGCGTGGCCCGATGGGCTTCGTGCTCCGCTGCCTGCTGCGCCTCACCGGGGGTTTCACCATCTCCGTGCATGAGGCAGTGTCCTTCACACGACACTACAACACAGGGTTTTGCTAGAGGGATCCAATAGCCAAAGAAAAGCATCAGTTCACTTGTTTATAGAAAAAAACCCTCACATGAGAGCCCTACCCATCACAAGGACAAATAGCATCTCCATGTTTCCGATCTGCTCTGTCCTACACAAGGCTGTCAGATTTCCAGGGCAGGGAAATGCTGTGGTTTTAGGTCCCTTAGCATCCCAGGATCCTGGAAAGGTGCACCCCAGTCCTCCAATGCACACGCATAATAGTGCTACTGCTGCTGCCATCACCACCAGTAACACAGGACAAGCAGTACTGGTCTGAGTCTGTTCTGAGGACAGGAACGTTGTGGACATGGACAACTGGATCTTGCTTCTGCTGAGAAAGTCTCTGTTTGAAACAGCACGTCTTGGTGCAGGGAGACTTCTCCTGCTGAGACATTTTGAATAAATTCTTCATAAACCTTTCTGATATGGTAAAAAAAAAATAATGAAATGGCAAGACACAGAAAGCATACAGACACAGTGGAAACCAAATTTGAAATGATTTAGATGATTCGAGCTTTTTTTTTAGGGTAATAAGCAGCTAGAGCAGCTCACCACACGCTCGCACAAACCCAAGAGCTTGAAGCCAGCGCGGAGGTTTGAATGAACGATTCATTATTCCACACACGCTCCGGCTCCTCTGCCACTCCAGCCCGCACCCAGCTGGATCGCAGGAGAAATTCCTAGAGTGTGTAATCGTGTATAATGTGATCATCCTGCAGCAGGAAACAGGTTTGTAAGCATTCTTAGCCAGTACAATTGATGTCATACAGATACGGTCTGCAAGGAAACAAAGTGGAGATATAAATTGCAGCGAGCCGTTTGAGAGCTAATACAGCCTTCTGGGAGTCACATTTTAGGCCGGGAATGTATTTAAGCCCAAACAGGCAAGGTACACGCAGTATTTCATTTTAAAATAGCTCAGTGACAGCGTTTGGAGGGAAGGAGAAGCGCTGGCCTGCGAGCCCCCGCAGCAGCCCGTCTTTGGCGCAGCCAGCAGGGCCACATTTGGGGGTGCACCCCACAGGGGTTGCATCCCTTTGAGAGAAGAAGGGCCAGGCTCCCATGGGAGTCAGGGCACGGCGGAGGAGGGAGCCTGATGGGGTTAGGTGCCGTAGCTGCAACCTCCTCCTCCCGCAGAGCTGTGGCCGCAGGGTCCTGCAGGCACGGCAGGACCCAGCACCCTGGGGTGCCGGTAAAGCGAGCACCCATCTTTCTTTTGGGTGAGCACGTTGAGCCCGCAGCACCCTCTAGAGGACCGGCCCTTGTTTTCAGGGAGGATTCGGATGCACTGAAAAGCATCTCTCTCCAGAAATGATTTCTCAGGCGAGGTTAATCCATCGCTATGCACCAGCTCGTCTTGGGGACGGGTCACTGCTGAGCCCCGTGCGTCTCTGCCAGGCAGCATCAGGCCTCCACCTTGTCCCTCCGAGTGCCATCTCCATCTGAGATCTCCGTCTCCATCTGATGGGCAGTGCTGCAGGAAAGGGCTGGGATGGAGAGGGCGAGGTGGAGCAGGGGCTCCCCACCAACCAGGGGAGCAGCACCCTGGGAAAAGTCCTCCGAGCTCCTGCCTTGCAGGGCTCCAGGTCCCCAGCATGTCCCCAGCTGCAGCCAACATTGTCTCGACAGCAGGTTTAACCCAAATTGAAAGTCGAGTCCTAGCAGGTGCGGGGATGGACACTTGAATCCCATCATGCGGTCCCCAGAGGGCTGTGGGCTGCAGCTCAGTTTAGCCCAGCACCCCTCAGCCGCTGGCACAGCATCCCTACGCTCGCCTCGGCAGGGTGACTGCCCTCCTCGGGCTGTGGCAGGCACAAGAGGAGTTAGGTTGAATGTTATTTAAGTGACCTATCAATGAAATCACATTTTAGCATGGCCCCAGGGAAACATAGCTTAAATTCCTACATGTCATTAAATGCCCAGGTTACATCCAGATGATGTAATTCTCTTACCACTATCTGCTACACCCTTTCCAGTCAGTATGTGCTGGTCAATCTACAATCCTAACATAGAGATGGGGTTCACCTGGGATTTGCCATGTAGAGGACATGAGACACCAAACATAGAGTAGTCAGGCACTGGTACAGGCTGCCTCTCCATCCCTGGAGGTATTTAAAAGACGGGTAGATGCGGTGCTTGAGGACATGGTTTAGTGGCGGACTTGGCGGTAATAGGTTAACGGTTGGACCTGATGATCTTAAGGGTCTTTTCCAACCTTAACAATTCTATGATTCTATGATCCTCCAACTGCTGTACTGTGCTGGTCTGTGGGTTGTGGCTACAGCTGCCTTCGTTTCTGGAGTTCCCCAGTTCCATGTCCGACACTGGCCAAAATGGGGCTTTTCTGTGTAAAGCAAGCCATTAGCTATGCCTGCTTAATTCTGTATACAGTATCTAGTTCATATTTCTGAAGTTACAGTGCTTTATATTTTGTCATAAACCATTTACCTATTTCAAGAGGAAGCATGTCCAAAACATGAAATCCTAAAATGTAAAAAGACCCCAAAATCTGAAGTCTCAAACTCATCTTTCAAGTCAAAATTAAAAAATGCCAGGTAAAGGGACCGAGTCCTCTCCTGAAGGATACTTTTCCTGTTTCTGCCTTGGACGTACAACCTGCACGTTCCAGCCTGTGAGTCTACTGAGGCATGGCTGGGATCCTTTAATGTATGCTTGGCTGGTAAAGAATGAAATAAGGAAGGCAACCCAGAGAAGAGAATATAAATACTTTTCTGCCTGTTTTGTGCGATAAACTGGAGGAATCAGATAAATGCCAAAGGCAGCACATCAGGAGCAGGACGGAGCTCCAAAGCTGAGGGCAGGGGGGGAGCTGGAAGGTTGGTGTCTCTCTGGGTGACAGCTCAGCCTGCCTGTCCCCTCTCTCCCATCCCGGGAAGGACCTGGAGCGAGAGAGCAGCCATCCATCTGGAGACACCGGAGCATCTGTGTGACACACCTGCTTTTAAGCTGTGCCCTTTGCAGGAACGTAAGGGAGCGTACAAGGACCTGGCAAGGGTAAGAGAAGCTGAAGACCAAGGTGGTGGGATGGCATCTGCCTGGACAGCGTGGTGCACCTGGGGGTGCCAAAGCCCTGGTGCAACCCTGCACAGCTTGGCCCAGGTGGTTTCTCCAGCTGCAGAGGTGGGTCCAGCTCTTACCTGAACTTCTCCTGTGCCCACACCACCTTCAGCGTCCCTCAGCATCCCTCCCCGACGGGTGACTTCCAGCAGGACTCCAGCACTCCTCTGCCTCACTACCTGCACGACCCCTGCCCAGGGCAGGTTTCCCAGCAGGGACGTACTCTATGGACAGGCCAGCAGTGGAGCACTACAAAGCTCCTGAGCACCATGCAGATGTCCCCTCCGCTTCCACCGGGCACCCGTAATCTCCAGATAATAGAAACCTGGGAAGCCATGATAACACTGTCTCCCTGGCCTCCTTCTCCTTTGTCCTCAAATAGGAACTCACAGGTTGTTTAATTATTGAGATCAGGCTGAATATGGAGAGATTACTCATCGCTGATTCTGGGTATAAACAGTTTCCTTTACAGAAAAATTTCTTTTTTAAGAACTACCCCCCCCCCAAATTAATTTCCATCCCAGCCACGAGCCTCAGCAGAAAATCTTGCCATAATCATTTTGAGCTAAATACTCTGAGTAATCAATCAAAGCAGTGGAATCAATTTTGAAACTGTCACTTTTAATTTTTCCAATAAAAAAAATTGAGCAGTTCACTCACAGTGCTGTTGTGATTCGAGCTCTTAAAACCTTCGCTCCACCGCATCAGCGCTTCAGAGTATGTACTTGAAAATCTGAAGAGCCGGCACAATTGCAAAGAAACTAAAACAGATTGATTTTTAGCAGTGAGAAGAAACCTGTTTCTTCATGTGCCTTTAGACCCGTCTCACAAAAACCTTTTCTTTTTTTCATCCCTACTTTCCTCCTCTACAAAAATAACTAAAGAGTATTCACAATTTCATACACGCAAAAGGCTGGCATTAATTAAAAAGTTGACAGGTTATCGAGAGCTCAGTGCATAAATGCATGGCTAACGAAGTCCCAAAGAGCAGATCTGCTTGGCGCAGGGGTGGAGGAGAGGATTTCTCCAGCCTCCGGTGCGGGATGCCTGCGGACGCATCAGCGATGGAGGAGCTGACCTGTGAGAGGAGGCAGGAACGGCCTCGGTACAAAAGTGGCTGGAGAAATCCATGCTGGAAAGAACAGGTCTACTAACCATACTAGCAATGTCGCTTTGTGTTCAGGGTACGCGTGGGCTGCATTTCTGCTCAGCGAGGAGCCACCAAATTAGAGGTTTTGCAAGTCGTTCATCAAGCGAAGGCTTTGGCTGTAGGAAAGTCAAAGGGAGTTTTGCCATCGCCCTCGCCGGAGGCAGCGCGTTCCTGCCTCCCCTGCACAGCCTGTGCCAGCTATGGCCCATAAGCTGGCATTCACTTGGATTTTTAACAGGCTGATGGATGTAGATAAAGTTGTGCCCGGTAAAAGCACTGCGTGCCTACGTGTAGGAGAGGAAAAACAGCAAAAGCAACAACAGTGCCCTCAAGTTGGGCCCCTACATCATGTAGGAAAGGATCCTTCCTACAAACTGATACCTAAACTCTCTAGATTCAGGACCACTTCTAGTTTCACATTAATTTCATGCCGAGATAAGCTTGCATGGAGATAACATGGCTCTCCTGCGCTGCTACCACAGAAACCAAGCAACGCCGGCAAGACGGAGCCAGCGACGGGTGCCAACCTCAGCTGCGGCCGCCTCACATTACCCTCACGCCGGCACTGCCGCCAGCCAGCACCTCCGCGCCCAGCGGCGGCTGGCAGCTCTCCGCATCGCTCCTGCTTGCTGTTATCTTTGCTTGCAAGACCTCATAAGCGTGATGCAGCAAGCATGTAATTAGCTGTGAGATGTCGGAGCGGCAGCAGAAGCTGACGGTGTCAATCAGCAGCTGCCTGCCTTTTACCAACACACCCCCGCCCTGAAGCTCCGGCTCCCTTATCCTGGTTTATTGTGTTTATCAAGGGCGCAGATTGGATCTGGAAGTTTTGAAGATGCGGAGAGCCCTTTGGCATTTGAGAAAGGAGATGAAACCTAAGAAACAGAGAAGTTAATATGTTTTCAGTTTGCAAGAGGGCCTGGAAATGCCACTGCTGCTTTATTCATCTCTTCTCCCCCTGGAGGACAACAGTAATCTGCTTTTTCCTCTCTCTATGCTGAATTTCCTTTACTGAAAGTTAAAAGGGACAGTGGCAAGTTAATTCTATTTCAGAGACAGACCATTTTTGTCTGTGCCTTTCATAACGCCTGCGGATTATTAAAACTCCTTTAAAACAGGATTTTTTAATTTAGTTAAGAAGTCCAATTTTCTCTTTCCATGCTGTTTCACTTCAGCAATTTCTCTCTCCCAGGAAAACCCAAATGACTCAAGTCTCGCCATTTTTATTGCGACCCTGGGCCTTTTCCATCACGTCTCGACTGCTGGGGCAGCACTGCCAATGCGAGGCAAGGGCAGAACTCAGCCCACAAGCAGGATGCGGCCACAGTCCCCAAAACAAGCAGAAACAAGACCAAAGCCAAATGTTTTGACACTGATGATAATCAGCTGTATTTTCAGTCCGTTAATACACATTTACCAGATATGAACGGAGTGGAAAGGAAAGCGATCGTTAGCAGAAACAAGAATACAAAACTCAGTTCCAGCAGCCTTCATGGAAGGGAAATTCAGCGTTCACAATTGCACCGTCAGAAGGTAGAGACACACGGAGACCTGCACTCTCACTTGAAGTAGAAGCTCACCTTTTCTTGATTAGTTTAGCTAAAGACATGATTAGAAAAAAAAACATAAACATTCCCAGAACTGTGACCTCCGACACTTTTTCTCGTTTCCCGAGCGTCAAGAAAGAGTCAGGTAACTCAGAATATTATTTACACGGAGGAGATGAACACACAGTGGGAGCTTAAAAATAGAATAATTACAAATACTGGAAAATACAAGAAGAAAGCAGGCGGGGGGGGGGAGGAAGAAGAGAAACCCCAAGAGGATCATCGCATTCAGTGGTCGATGTACAGTTTGTGGGTCTGCTCCGCTTTGATCTACCTTAATTTTGCACGCTTAACTTGATTCACTGCCATGGCGTTACGCTCCTGGTTTAAACCTCGATTCTGCAAAGCTCCTGGTTTCAGTAGGATCTCAGCTGTGCAGAAGGCATGGCCCGTTTGAAACGCCACAAAATGTGAGAATGCATTCGTGTCTTGCAGGCCACCCAAGAGATGCCAACCTCTACCCATATACCTGGCCCGGAGACCACTTGCTTTCTTCACCTCGACCACTGCTGTGTCCTGCAGACCAAGTCCTTTCTGGCAGAAAACCAGCAGCTCCACAGCTGATGCAGGTGTGTCAGTTTAGACCAGTGTGGATTTGGGTCTTTACATTCGGCAGTTGGAGAAGGAAATGGCATTAACCTAAAGGACCCTTCATTTAAATGTCCCCCCCCAAATGCAGCCTCTGTGCACCGATTACAACCCCCCGACTGCCCTAACTACAAGTGCACAAAAGACTCATTACACTGAAATAACAATAGCAAACCACGTCTGAGCTTGATTGTGCATGGAAGTTTCCTTGGAAGGGAACGAGATACGGGAAGTTATTACTGCCAGGGTCCCAGCTAGGCAAAACCTGCACTGAGGTCTCCCCCAGGGACAGCACCAGGATTGCAAAATCGTGTTGTGAAACCTGATCAAAAGAAAGGAAAATGGAGCGTTTGGGGTTTAATCCAGCAAAGGTCACATCAAGTCAGGCGACAAACTGAGACCAAGAGACCAGAAACTGAGCTGAGCACTTTGCATCTGCCACGGAGCACCGGAATAGTTCTCCTACAGATTATTTTTTAGTAAAGTTCTTACATATGATAACATTTTATCCCTCTTTTTTTAAACCATGCATTAATTTTACAGTGAAATATTTATCCAGTCCAACATCTATACAACAAAACACAGATTTTTAAAATATCAGCATATTAAAAAGATATGGTAAGGAGTGCGAGTTCTCAAAGTGGCATGTTAAGGAATAAATCGAAGGGGAAAAAAAAAAAGTGTTCTCCTCAGGTTGAACTACAAAATAAAGTCTGAGCCTGGGAGGAGCTCTCATTTCCTATAGTTCTAACAAGTAAATGCCCCAAGGAACAGTTCATGGTTCCAGGTTTGCTAGCGCTTGAATCCGCATCACTTGTTACAGTCGTTGCGAGCGATCCTCTCCACTTCGAAGGTATTAAAAATAAACCTACGATGGTATTACGGACTAGAAAGTAGTGATTGTTTAGGTGCAGAAATCAACTCTCTCAAGGTGTTCAACCTCACAGGCGCTTCTTAATATAAGAAATAAACCTCCAGCTGACAGCACCCAAGGAGCCAGCTCCGAACAGCACAGCCCACGGGTGCAAACAGGAGTCGTGCCTTCACTGGAAACGGCTCCAGCCCCATCATCTGTTTGGGGTGAGCATCCATGGGGGGGTTCGGTGGCCCCACGAGCCCCTGGGGGTGCAGGGCTCTCTGCACTGTGCCGAAGCTGCCTTGCACACCTTGCTTGCATTTGAATGCTACTAAATTCCTGGTATCAGGAATTTAGCACCAATACAAGGAAGGGATGTTCAGCGCTGCTCCTCTGTTCCCACAGAGGGAAACCTCCTCCCGGACAGAGTCAAAGTGAGGCCTGTCTACTACTTTAGTAATGAAAGACCTCCTTAATTAGCACCTTTTCATACAGAATCAGTCAATTAAATCTCCCCTCCGTGGCTCTGCTGTGTCACTTGGGAGCAGCAGCCATCACACGGTGGGCTGAGTGTTGCAGAACCTGGGTGTTTTCCCCAAAGCAGCCTGGCAGAGGGGGACTTAACACCACTGGAGTTATGAAGCCCCCAATAATTAGCTACCTACCACCTTAAAAGTCAATATAAGGATAATTTAACAATTACAAGAATCTTTCCTAATATGAGGACGGGGACAATAAAAGCACTTAGATGATGACAAGAGTCTTGCACTTCAAGGTTCACGTGTACGGGTGGCGGGGTTGAATGCTTCCTTTTCAACTTTGAATACAGATCTGTGTGACTTACAATGATTCTCTGACAGGCTGTAATTGTTTAAAGTTAGCAGCTTTGTTCAAACTAAAACAGCTAAAAACGTATCAAGAGATAAAAAGCTCTGAAATAGCACTGACGTGAAAGAACAAGACACCTTTGATCTTTCTTGATTGCAAATGGTCGAGGCAGATATTGCTCTGGCTCTGCAGGGGGTGACCCCAGGTCAATTTTTTTAAGGGGAAAAAAGCAAGGGAACATACTTATCTGCTTACAGCATGCCAACTAAAAGCATCGACCCCCTGGACCAAAGATCATCCCATAAAACGCTGCACATGCACTTCCAACAGGCTAACCAGACCACAGTACACCAACCAGACAGGAGCGTAAGTGGCAATTGCATCTACAAAAAATGAGTGTAAGCCAGTGGTAACTGTAGGAAGGGGCTGAGAACTGGGCTGCCCTGCAGGAATGTCTGGGGTTGTTACTTACTCAGGTGATGCAGCAGGTACAGAATTATCTGGTGCCTATTTTCAGGCCTGAAGACATAGAAGGTGATCAGCTAAAACGTGGGGCCGGCTAGGTTTTGGGGATAGCTAGGTGACCGGTGTGATTCTCTTCCAGATAAAACCAAGTGAGACTGTTGGAAGAGCCAAAAAAAGGAAAAACACTTGCTTGTGTACTAAAAGTAAATACCATTCGCCTGGTCTTTTGACCAAGGAGAGTTGGGCGCAGGGTTAAACCCAGCTAGCAAAGGGATCCCCCCGGACATGCTGGCAGCAGAGGAGCCGAGCCTCCCACTTCTCCAGAACCCAACTCTCCTTAGGTCTTTCTAACAGTCTGATCTCTTAGTGTTTGACACAGCATTGCCACCCGCAGGGAACACCTCTCCCGGACTGAAGCTGGAGCCAGACATGAAATCGGGAGACACAGCTCACTGCGAGACAGTGTAAAGACCCAGGACGGCACCCATCACGCAAAGTCCCGACCCAGCAGCGGTAGTGTTTTGCCCAGCGATGCTGAATTGAATTGCTGCTTTGCTGCACAGCGAGTTGCAAAATAGCTTTGGAAACTGTCTTACAGAAATGGAAAACGGGACTGGGCGTGCTGTGTTTTACTTGTGCTTGGGAAGACATGTCCTGCATGACTGAGCTCAAGATTGTGGCTGGTCTAATAGCAAAGTAGACCAGAGACAAGGCTTTGACAGCTGCTCCCCTTCCCCCTTGCATTCACCCCATCTACAAAGCGACACATCAGCTCAGTTTGAGCGTGGCTTCAGCTCTAGCTTAATGGCCTTTCCCTTCTTTAGATAGGGAGGAAAGGGATGGAAAGAAAAGTCTACTTATGTACTGCAATCTCAATGCATGAATGGAGGACCCAGAGCGCAGTTTAGTCCGGCCCACGCTGGCTTTCGAGTTTCTGTCCCATTACACGCAGCGCCTCGCTTTCCTTCAGCTCCGGAGATCTAAGGCTTGAGTTTAAACCTTGATCCTCTCCTGGAGAAAGCCTTCGCACACAGTTTGAACAAACTGATGTGCTGCGTTTCCATAAAGGCCAGCAAACTCCAGTGATTTCCAGCACCTCCGGCTCCATCGAGGCTGCCCTTTGCCAAGACCTAGGCAGCACCATGCTGTGCGTGAGGACTGCTGATTGCTCTAGCTGTGGTAGAAACAGGGTTTTTTTTTCCCCCCAGAGGGGAGAAGAGACTGAAATGCTGATTCTGATACAAGATTGTGAGTCCGTTTCCATTTAAGAAATGAAACACCGACACTTGGCAAGCTGTAGGACAGCCCAAGGCAGCACCGAGCAGCACTTCCCAACAGCGCCGGGGCTGCACGATGTGCTCTGACGGCGTACAAAGGGGTGAGACGGGGGGACTCCAGCGAGCCAAGGCACGGACACCCGAAAGCCTTAGAAGCACACGCAGCCCACGACTCCTGCGCAGCCACAGCACGATCACAGTACGTATGCAACCACAGTGTACAGCTGGCAGTAGTCACAACATCGACTGGGATTTGTTTCCTGTCCTAGGAAGTGGCCTGCATCCTTTAGGTGCTCAAAACATGTCTTAAGTAACTCCTTCAGAGGGCAAACTTCTCATTTGCCATAGTTTCCAAGTGTTTCTGCTCCTCTCCTTTGCTAGTGTTGTTTTGCTTCAAGTTCCTCCACCAAAATCCTTAAGGAAGGCACATTAGCTTGGTGGAGATCTTTTTCACCTCCCTTAGAAATAAAAAAGCTTTCCAAAATCCCATATCATTCATCAGCTTGTCCCTAGAGAACCAGACTTTAAAACGTGAAGCAGTCTGCATCTTCTTAAGTCCAAACCTCCATGGGTACCATGGACTCCTTTGTTCCTACGGAGGGAAGCAAGTACTCTTCCTCCAGAAAGCGAAAGGGGAATTGTACTAAAAACCCACGAATCTTTTTTAATTCTTCTGCTGCTTTCGCAGGATCATCATTCGCTAATTTGGGCTTGTTGATGAAATCACGCAGTTGGGTTAAATTATTCACCTGGTCACTGGGAAGGCATCGAAAGACCTGATCAAAACAGAAAGAAGAAATGGCACGTCAGCATGAGGGAAATACTGCAATGCAGAGTTCCCGAGAAAGACCAAAACATCTAATACAAATTCCTCGGGATGGGAGTGACTTAATTAACAGCCTGGAGAAGGGGGAGGGAAGAGGTATGTGCCTCTCTGTGATATGGCTAGAGCAGGCAGAGGGGAAGCTCCAAGGCTTTTTCTGATCACTGCAAAAGCTCATTAGAAATAATGAGTAAAATTTGCTTCTACTCCAGCTAGGCTATGGCCAACTAGAAGCAATATGTACACTGCAGCGATTCACCGCAGCTACAGCTGATACAAATAAAGGGAGAAATCACAACCATCACCTTCTTGGGCTGCCGTCACACTTTGAGGATGCACAAACTCTGATTTCTTGCTCACAGCTCTTGCACCCGACACTACTCATTCCTTCAAAGCATCTCTGAAGGTCCAGCCCCAGGAGCTGGACCTGCTGCCCTTGCCCTCCCCATGCTGCTTCTCCCGTTGGCATCTGCTGCCATCGCGTGGGGAGGAGGGAGGGGAAAGATGCCGGGTTTCTCACCTTATCAAAGATGGTGGCATTGCGAGCTGCTGTAGAAATCCACACCTCCTTGAAGAATTTGTCACAGACGGGATCCTGGTGTTCCGGGCTGAGATCGGAGCCACCAAGGACAACCCTGAGAAGGCAAAGAGATCGATGCTCATGGAGGCTGAAGCACCGGGCGCTCCCCCTCTTGAAAAATGCCAGGGAAGGAAAAGTTTCTTTGGGAC
Organism: Theristicus caerulescens; assembly: GCA_020745775.1. NCBI lineage: Eukaryota > Metazoa > Chordata > Aves > Pelecaniformes > Threskiornithidae > Theristicus > Theristicus caerulescens. Next base: position 4,221,815 of record CM036565.1, on the reverse strand, counting down.
TTGCCAAACCCTGCATGCTCCCAGCACTCTCCTGCTCCCATCCCCTGCAATAGTCTGTCAGCCTTAATGCTGCCCGAGTTTCTCCTTTTTTTTTTTCCTGTGCAATAACTGTCCAGATGGGAAACAGGGTGGGGAAAAAAAAAGGGGGAAAAAGGTCTTAATGACAAAACAGCCATGTTGTGGGCCAGATGGCTGCTCCAAGTGAGGAAACTTCCATTAGAAAGAGACACTGCCACCCAAAATTAAGAGAGTGTGAAAATGGGATCTGGAGGCAAAATATCACTGTCTTGTTTATGAGCTCTCTGAGCAAAATCCTTGAGAAAAAACATTTGTAAGTCAGGCTGCTGAGCCGAGGACAGGAGTGGTGTGAGAAAGGCTAATGCCAGTGAAACAGCAGCAAAACTCTGGGCTAAATCCAGGCCAGGCAATGCTAAATCTGAGCAGGCAGCAGCAGCCCCATTGGTTTGAAAGGCTACGGGCAGGCGTAAGCCTGAGCAAGCCCTGCCTGCATCCCCGCTCGCTGCCCGTGCTCGGCCAGCCCCGCACATCCCACCTGAAGCACCGCAGCCGGAGGGACTGGGCAAACTTCCCAGCTCTGTAATCCTCCCCATCCATCACGGAGGGGACGGTCTCGGTGTCCTCCACGATGATGGCCATCTCGCTGTCCCGCTTCCCCAGCATGCTGCGGTCGTTGATGTTGGCAGAGCCTGGCGATGGGGAAAACGAAGCACCAGCAATGCATCACCTGCTGCACGAGATGCTCCTGCGCACCCTCCATCACCACCCACCGCCCCCCAGGCCTTCTGCATCCCTCGTCTCCATGAGAAACCAGCTATGGATTCGCTAGGTAAAACCCCAACCAGAGGGCTTCCTTATGGAATCACAGATCCCAGGAACCAGGATGAGGGGTAAGGCAAAAAAAAAAAAACCAAACCAACCCTAATTTCTGCAGGCTTCTAAAGCTCCAGGCTTGGAAGAAGGTTAAATCACAGCCAAGCCTGGGCCAACATTTTCAAAAGTTCACTCCCTGTGTAACTTCCCAGATGCTTTTGCTGAAGAATGCCACAGCTTTCAAAGGTCTTTACTGCATTGGTTTGGATGCCAAGTTACCTGACACAGGATGGGCTCCACGGGTAAATTCGCTCTTATCTTTGGTCGTGTAAAGAGGGGAAGTTTTTCACTTGCATTTGGCAGGTAGGGGTTTTTTTGGGAGGGGGAATCTAGGAAGAAGAACGTCATCTCCTCGCTGTGGGTAACCAACACCCAGACCCTCCCGTCCTGCCGGGACCACACTTTTGTGTCCACAGATGCAAGAGCTCCGTCCCTGCTAACGCAGCAAGGCAGGAGCAGACCCCAGGGCTCTGGGGACCTTCCGACCACGGGAGAGGTTTCCTCTCTACTCCTTGCCCTGTGCTTGCTGCGGCACTACTGCACGCTCTGTAAAACCCAAACCCCAGAAAGGAGAGAGGTGCTTTACAGAGGGGTGCTGGGGACGCCTTCCCTGATGGTGGGACCCACGGGTGTCCTGTGCACGGCTCCCCACTCGCACCCTGGGAAATAACCACTTCAGTCCCCAGCAGAGCTGCTGGAGGGCAGCAGAAGTTTCCCCTCGTTGCATTTCTACTGCATGGCTCTGGCTGTGCCTGTCAGGGGGGTCCCTCTCCAAAATGCACCACCCGCACACCTAAGGGTTCAGGTGCTGGGCTCACGCAGCGGCTCCAGCCCTGACTCCGCACTGCGGTGGGAGCTCCCCAGCCGCACGTGCCATGCTGGGCCTGACACCCGCGGCACCGCTCGCGACCAGCTGAGGCTTTGTCCCCCAAACAGGTTTCTCTGACCCACGCAGCCTTCAGAAGGCAAGGGGTGGGGGACACCGCAGCGCTTGTTGGCTCCAAGGGAACAGCAAGATGCAGCCAGCGATAGGAGTCATCAGGTCATTAACCCACAGAAAGGATCAAACAACAAAAAAAATCTCCAGATACAGCCCCCAGCTCCGTAAGAGACCCCCAGGCACTAGTTAGCCATTTAGCCTTCCCAGTGACTGAATTAACTCAAGGGGAGCCAGCACCTCCAGAGGAAAAACTAGCTAAGCCCCTCTCCGTCCTTTCACCTCCCTCTCCTGCATGGTGGCCCCATCAGCATTTTATTTCCATGCACCGCCTCTTTCTTGGGTGGAAAAGGGATGACACTGGCTCCCCAGCACCTCACCAGCTGGTGCAGATGCACAAGCTGTATGAAAATCCGTCCTCAGGCTTATAGGTACAGAAAATAGAAATTAAGAGCTGTCTGAGGCCCTCAGACCATCACAGTTACAACAACACTGCTCCTGCTGCAATATTCAAACCTCCTCTGGGCTGCTCTGTGTACTGGAGACGGGGTCGGACCCCCGAGAGGGGCAAACCTAACCACAGGTCATCTGAGACTGCGGGCTGAACGGCTGCTTTGAAGGAGGGGAGTATTTTAAGTCTTGCAAAATCTGGCATTAAGTTATTCTTTGGCAAAGGTTTTGTTGCTGATGTAACAGATCAAAAAGGGTTTCTTTAAAGAAACAGGCTAAAATTCTGCTTTTCTGCTGCGATGTAGAACTCCGAGCCTGAAGTCTCGTGTCTTTGCTTCGTGATCTCATAATAAATATGGTAAGAGAAATGGATGAAAAGATATCTATTACTTGTTATAACGTATTTCCCCATTCTTAGGAAATGGAGCTGATAAATGACACATGTTGTCCAAACCTTCCAAATTTTACAGCACATTCTGTTCTTTAAGGAACAGATGACAAGTCTCACAAGTCTTCCTGCTAGAGCAGAGTTTGATACAAGACAGATGGACAATATTCCCTGCACTGGGATTCTCTTTACTGTTACACAGAGATTTAAAACCATTTCAGAAAAACAAATTAAATGACAGCCCTCCAAATCCTTTCCCCCCTCCTACCTACCCTCCTGATAAATTCATGAGTTTGTTTTTTTAGTGCTTTTTTTTCTTTAAACACCAAAATATTTCACAAGAAAGAACTCACAACATAGAAAAGCACACGGCATCGCAGCCTGCGCTGAGTCCAGGGCAGAGAAGCAAAGGGACTAATCCAGGTATAATCGAGTGGCCCAAACCCCTCCCGCAAGCCCCCTGCTCACCGATTATCACTGTGTTGTCATCAACAATGAGCAGTTTGCTGTGAACATAGATGAGCTCTGTGACTAGCTTTCCTTCCAACTCTGCATATGTTCGAAGTCCACAGAATGATATGTAGTTTATCCACTTATCTCCAACTGAAAATTAAAAGAGAACAAAACCACTGGGATGAGGGAGGTGGAAGAGAGGAGAAAGAAAAGACCCTCTTTGTATAAAGACCCATATGAATAACAGGTCACTTTTCACTTTTTTAAAAAAATAATAAACGAACAGATAATGGAAATAAGCTTCTTTAAAAATAGACTTGAAAAGCTGCCTGTGGGCTCTCTGTGCTGCTCTGATCCACTGCCTGCTCAGACACTTCCACTTTGGTGAAAAATGACCCAAATCTCCCTTGCACAGCATGCAAGCGCTCACAACTGATACGAACATCTTAAAATAACTGGACTATGTGACTGTTTTTCTGCAGATCCTGCAGAAAGGAGGCTGGAAGCAGGTGTTTTTGTCCATGCACAGTACAGAAAATACGTCCTAATGTACTTGTCTGCAGTTCAGATTTACACAAAGACCTAGAACGAATGAGGCATTATTTACGCTCCTAGTATTTACGATACGGGGGTTTTTGTGGTGCTCTGATTCCCAGCAGAGCAAATTCAAGCAAGCACCCTCACGGCGAGGGAGCAACTCAGAAACAGTGTCCTGCTTAGGCAGGTTTTTCCTCTCCGTGTTCGACAACTGCCAGAAAGAAACCCAGGGTGGGATTCATGGGGACACGGGGGGAGGCGAGGGCTTGTTGTTCCCAGAAGCGTGACCCCGCGCAGGACATTTTCCAAATAACATGATCCCGAGCAGCTGCAACCGCGCCGTGCTCATCCCTGGGGTCCTCCCCTCCTCCGGATCCGGGCTGCATCCAAGCGCGAAATCTGACAACCGGCCAAGGCTCGCGTGACCCAACAGACCTCGCCACGGGATGACAGCAGAGGAGGAGGTCGCTCACCAGCCCCACGAGCCCGTACAGCACACGATGCTGTGAGATGCCCCAGTCCATGCCTGAACCCCTCAGCTGCAGCAAGCCCACGTTAATAAAGAAACCTGGAGAATCTATGTGTTTAGATGTATCCAAACAGCAGCATCCCAACCAAGACTAAGGAACATAGAGGAGAGGAATAAAGCTCTTACTCTCTGTCTTCAGCTGGCCCAGGACTGAGTTTTCTCCTCGGCACATGGTCCTGGAAAGAAGGTAGGCAGCTGTCAGCACCGCCGCGACTCGAGGCAACAGCATATGCTGAAGCAGAACCGGGCGAGGTAAATTGCAAACACAGATGCCTCTTAAATACCCCGTGCAAGCAGAAGAAACATGGTACTCCCAAAGCACACATTTTTCCCAAATGATTGTTGATATATCAAGGACTGTTCTTTTTCTAAAGGAGCTCGTACCAATCCACGTAGGAGCTGGGGAGCATTTTTGCCTTCTAGAGCACACCGCAATGATGATAAAGACATTACAAACAGGGCTGCTACCGTCTGTGCTGCGGGTCTGAAGGTGAAGGGACATTAAGAAAGTCAACACGTGCAGAACACCACGTCAGGGAGTTTGCGCGATTACAGCTGGGCTGGAAAAGCCACAGCCGGCACCTCATTCAAAAAAGCCCAACCCATGGGCAATTTCTAAAGACCTATGGTTGCCCTTGCAGAAGAAAGCTCAGGCAGGAGGACCTGGTTAGGGAGACATGCTGCTCTCCTTCTGCTTGCGTCTCCTGCCCCACTCGTCCTTATGGAGGTGTGGTAGGACCCCTGCAGACCAGCAGACAAGGGAGATTTCACTCCGGAGGTAGCAGTAGTCTCTGCAGATCGACTGTGCCCTGGCCATACCATAACACAGCAGTTTTCCAGCAAAACCACCTTGTTTTGGGCCATTTTGCCTTCCTCTATGCCCCACTCCCAGTGCAGGGCTACCTGGCATGGCTGCGTCTTAAGTCCTTCCCATGAGACCCGCTGTGTTGCAGGTGCCCCCAAAATATCCATCCTGGAGCAGAGGAACAGCATCGGGGAAGATGCCATTGCCTTTGTGGGGCTGATGGGCAGAGCCAGGCGAAGTATCAGCTGAAAAGGCAGCTTTGGAGACAAAGCCCAGCTCTTCCACCCGACAGAGCGGGTGTGGATCGCCTGAGCTAAGGAATCTGCAGGGCTGCGTGCTCCCTCCCGGCCGCAGCGGCGATGGGGATGCTGCTGGGAGGAACTGCAGTAAAAAACATGGTGAGGACCTAAAGGAGAGCACAACTGTTGAGCGGGAGGGTAAAGACCTCAGGGGTAAGTCCTGGTTTGATGAGCTAAAAGGAAAGCGGCTGAGTCAGGAATCAGGGGGTTTGTATAAGGGAGTGGGGGTCCTGCCGTGCCACGGCAGAGGCAGGGACTTCCCTGTAGAGAGCACCAGGCTTTACCCACCACACTTCCCCACTGGGCTAGCATCTCCTCGCCTCCTAATGCAAATCCCAACGCTGGCAAATAAACGAGCTAAAGTACTATGTGAAAACTACACAACACTTTTCTTCCCTTTTTCCAAACACTGTGTGCTCATATGGACAACATCTGGCATGACGCCACGCTGGTGGCAGCCGGAGCCTCGGGCACCACCCGCGGCAGGCGGAGGTGACCGGGGAGGTCTCCGACAGCCCTGCCCGCAGCGGGGCTGCCTGCGGTACCTGTAGTTGAAGTGCATTATGGCCTGCAGCGCATTCCCCCCGCCGGTGGAAATGTCTCCTTCAAACCCAGGCAGCAGCGGGATCACCACGTATACTCGGAAACGCTTGTTTTCCCTGAAACGATAGTTTGGGGTAATATTAGCCTGCAAATTTTACAGCTTTACTCAAGGTGAGTTCTCTTTGTTTCCCTTCCTCTGTGTTGACCAACTTGGTTTCCATCCAAGGCTACTACACAAATTTTAAGGGAGCAAAGCGCGAAGCGTATTTCCAGTTTCAGGTCTTCATCCTCTATCATCAGTACTTCAGCGAGCGCTCAGTCCTTCAGAGGGAGAAGGAATAATTTACTCTCAGCAGACAACAAAAGAAGCTAAAGGAAAAGAAACACATTTTCACGGAAGTTCAAGGGCAGGCTAGTTATTTTGCAGATTGTGCCTGCCACTATAAAAGTCTGAGCACCCCGACAGCCCAGTCACACGGATACTGGTGCAGACTGGTGCGTACGACTGCCTGGCAGAGCACAGCAAAGATTACAGAGTTACCGTAGGCAGAAAATCAAAATCTAACCTGATGTTCCCACTACATCCTGGTTTTTAGAAGTCAGAAACATCACAAAAGGTGGAAAAAGCTCCAGGCACAAGCAAAGCATTGATCATTCAGGAGGGCGAGTATTCGATCAATACATCACAACCTACAAAAACTCAATTCCACTGGACACCCACAAACTAAACCAAGCCCTAACCATGATCTGACCCAGGATTACCAAAGCTACAATCACAGCACTGCCTGGGGCTTTTCTTAAAGCCCATCTTTGGGTTTTCTTTGCTGAGAAATGCCAGGCACGTCTGCTCTGCCAGCGCTGCCCAGGCACCCCTGGGTGTTGGCAATCCCCTGCCCTGTGCCCCGGAGGAGGAGGAGGAGGAGGATGCTCCATTGAAGGGTGCTGCCACTAGATGGCAAACACACTTTAATCAGGACAAAACCATTTCAAGAGCAGTCTGAAGACGAGCCAGCCTGCAGTTTTTGTTAAAAGTATTCTTTCCTCCAGCAAATCGTGTCTGTGGATTTAAGGGCACAGGAATCGCGAAGGATTGGGGTCTCTTCTGAGCTGGGAGGGAGACACCGAGGACCTGTGTGTCTTTAATTTCAACTAGCGCTTCCTTATAGCTGTCCTATGCACTGTAAACTAGCTTTAGTCTGACAGCAGACCATGGAAAGAGCTAATGAGGTCTTACCCGTACACAACAAGAGACTGCGAAAGGAAGCCTGTTTCTATCATGAAAAAGATCTACCAACAAAAGCATTCCCAAAGCAGCAGCTTGTTTGTCTAAGCCCGGTGTTTATTAAACTAGTTCAAGAGCCACCCATGAAAAAAAAGAGGAAACCAAGAAAAGAATGTTATTAATTACATCTGTAGAAAATATTTAGTCTGGAAGAGTGAGAAGTGTACAAGCTTAACTAAAGAACTTAACTTTAAACATCTGTGTCACCTACGCTGTTTTCCCAGGGCAGTTTGGAACACGAGCATTTGATACAAACCATTTAGGCCTGAATTTACTTTTAATTTTAGGCAATGCCAAGCACTCGGGAGTGTGTAGAATTTGAATCTTATATTCAGTTAAGAATCACTGACATTAGGCTGGCACAATACTGGCATAAAATTGGAGTAATACAGAAGTGAATCAAGCATCACATCTGAAAATGGGTCACTGAAGAATTTGTGCGACTCCCTTTTGTGCTAAACTTTGATGTCTGGGCAGAATGACACCCTTTACATAAACTTCATATAACAGGAAAATCTGAACAGATTACCTGAAGAATTTGCTGCTACCTCAGCAGCATTGCTAAAAGCAGGCAACTGGTGCAAAGAGCCCATGGCAATCAGTTCCCAAAGGCAGGAAAGGCAATCCGGAGCGGCTTTCCAGGAGGATGCCGCAGAGAGACACCGTGTCGGGCTGCCTGCGAGCCTCCAGGTTGCAATGCAAACACCTGCAACACCATTTCCAGCAGCACTGCCGCCACTCCTCATTTACCCCAGGTGAGAAAATCCACTCCATCTTTTCATCCTGAGCTAATTTCAATTATTTGGGCTATGCATTGCAGCTCCCAGATTACAAGCAACTCCACCCTGTTACTCTGCCCTGTTGTTAATGGCATAGCAGATAACACCCATGCTCTCCCAGTTTGCATAGTGCTCCTCTTTCCCCAGTGCCTCTGAACAAAGCCAGTCTCATGGCAGCTCCCGTGGCCTTGCAGATATTACCCACACCTCAGCGTCTGCGAGGCAGGAGCTACCGTCTGTCTCTGCCTGGTTGCCTTTACCTAAGTGGGAATTTCCAAGCTCAAGTGCCAAAGAGAGAGAAATTTCTGCAATGCCGGAGAGAGCACCTCTGGGAAAGCAACCCCTGCATGGCTCTGGACAACTACACTACGGGAAAAAATAATCATTGCAAGAAAGTTCTTGATGCATGGTGAAAAGGCACACGAGATGAAAGGAAGACATTTGGGAAGTTTTCTGTATATCAGTCCAGCAAGACCAGGATAGTTTTAGACTATGACATATATGTATCTTAAAGAGAGACTCCAGGAGAGCAAGCTTAAGCAAGGCTATCCAGGATCAAAGCGAAGACAAGCCACTACCTGTGGTATTAATGTGAACGCAGGGTTAGGCATGCTCAAGTAAAAGAAGTGTCTAAAACGTGGTTGGATTTGATTCATCCAGGAACAAACCATGGTCCCCTTGCAATAGCTGGAGGTTGTAAATACCCTCAGCACTTACCAGGAAAAAGTTGTTCAAACAATAGCTGAACCCTGCAGTCAAATCCTCAAAATGCGTTTGCTTCCCCTATTTGAAGCCAATCCTCTCTATAGATAATTTAAATAAGCCACAAATCCCAGTTCAACCTTTTCGCCCATTAACTTGCCTTACCGCACAGTTCAAGACTGGTTGGCTCTGGAGCAAATTTGTCACTGAACTGGAGTACAAAGGACTTGCTTTTAAACAAGTTCCATAATTAAAAATACATTTGCATCAGGGTAAGTCCAGAAAATCACTCTCTGGCTGCAAAGAAACCACTGAAGAGTCTCACTGCTGCAAATACAAGCAGATATCCGACCGCATCGGTTCTGCGTTGGAAAAGCTGTCGTACAGTTGTGTCCATTAAGATATTATTTTGCGCCACACCATATAAATGCACCTGGAAGACTTTCATTGCCTTGTTAAAGACAGGTTACCTGTGAGCTTTAAGAATCCTCTGAGCAATCGCATCGCCGATCTTGTTCCAGACAACTTTGTAATCAGCGCAGCTAATAAAAAACTGGTTCTGCAGGAAAAGCAAGCAAAGCTACTGTCAGGCACTGCCAGCGACGAACAAAAAACATATTTGCATGCTTTATTTCAGACCAAGAGCAATGACAGATAGCTGGGGTTTGTGTGCCATCTGAGTGGATTCTTTTTTTTTTAATTATTATTAAATGATGTGTGTGTCTGTGCTCGCTTAGGGAATGATTAAGTTCTTATTAATCACGCTCCTTAGAAAGTTCATGTAAAAAGCAACCTAACAAGAGGCTAAAAAAAAAAAAAAAAAAAAAAAAGAGAGGAGAATAAGCATCTCCATTCAGCCAGCGCTGAGAGCCGCTCCGACACAGGAGATTCCTGCAGCTCCAGGCCGTACGGATGCGAGAGCCGCCCTGTGCGCAGGAGGTTTGGGCACGCACAGGGGACACTGCAAAGCCATGGAGGGGACAGGAAGACTATTGCATAGGCCATGAAAGCTGCTGGCAACTTTGCAAAGAGGCTTATAAAGAAGAGGTCTACTTTTTTCCACTTTATGGTCAGAAGGCTGTCAGGGTACATACCCATCAGCCTGGTCTAAAGACTACTGAAGTCAACAGAAACAGCCCCAAAAATTCAGAACAGATGCTGTATTAATATCCATGTGTGTCTAAATTCATAAAAAAATTAAGACCAAACCTCAAGAAGAAGAACTACCCTCCTGATGACTGCCAGCCTTGCCCACAGCATCAGGACCCTCCCGCTTTCCCTCATTGCCACTCACTTCTATATATATGTAGTGCTTGCTGTTCTTTATCACGCTGATGTAGGCGCTGTGGATGGACTCCTCGTGGTATTTAATGCCGGCCGACCAGTCAGCAGCAGAACGGAGCACCTGGAAAGCAAGAGATGAACACCTTCAGCTCTCTCCCATCCAGGACGGCACAGCATTGCAGCTGAATTATTTAAGAGGCAACGCTCTTCCCTGGCACTGCTCACCTGTCAGGATTTCACTAAATAAGGCAATACGTGCAATATTCACCATTTATATTGCATTTGTAATAAGGAGAGAGGATGTTCAAAAATTGTATTAATGCTTAATAACGTTTTGGTTAAAAACACAAGTGCCCTGTCCTGTTGCTGTGTGACTGCCCTCTCCCGCCTGAGCAGTTTTAGATGCGATAGAAGCAGCACAGAAGTCCTGCTCTTGCTTAAGGTTTTATGATAAACTGCTTTTAAAACAACCTAAATTTCCAAGCTTTAGGGCTGCACATCCAATCAGTGATCTCCCCTCTAGCGATACCTAAAGCTGGTCTCCAGCTGCGGCAATGCGTTTTCCCCCACGAACAGGAGGTACATAATTATACAGTCGGTCTGATAACGCAGGCCACGTCTTTGTCCTGAGGACTCCAGGTCATTTATTTCTTCTGCCAAATTCTTGCACAAGCCATCCGATTTGTGATGATATGACTTTTAAAATTCATAGCAGTTCAGCTGCCCACACTTATTTATTAATTTTTACTGGAAATCCACATTTGAAGTAGATACTGCAAGATCCCCGGGGCACGTTTTCCCCCCGCCTCCTGCAGTTCTTGTGCAAGAGAGCCAAACCAATATGAGAAACAACCTTTGTCCGCGCTCTCAGCCAGGCTGAGCAATCCCCGCAGCAGGCAGCTTCCCATCCCCGACAGCCGGAGGTGCCGCGGCATCTCCCACTCCTGAGCTTTGAGTCGAGAAGCAGCCACGCTGTGCCCTGAGTGACATTTTCCTAGATGGAAATCTAGTTTTTAATTAAGTGTTGGCAGAGTACTTGCTCAGTGGAAATAACTACTCATGATGAGCCTCTGTCTTTAAACATTGTCAAGACAAAACCATTGAAACAATAGCCTTAAAATACCTCAATGTAGCCATTATACCAGCACTCAGGGCCAGTCCCACACAGGACAAGATCCAAATGCTGAGGATCCGTGAAATGTGTGTTTCCATATGTGCAAAATCCTGATCTCTTTCAGGTCTCAACAACATTTTTTCCCTAGAAATCCCTCCCATGGATTTCTTTTAATTCTCCGTGTCCGGCTTCTGCTTTGCTCCATGTCACTCTCCCTGTCCCCCCAACACCCCTGATACCCTGACCCCAAGCTCTGCTGTCACATTGTCATCACCACCCACGAGCAAAGCAGGCTGCTGGCCATGGCATGGCTGAGGACTTTTGAGGGCTCATTAATTACCAGCGGTATACCAGTAGATCGCGATTTGGCCCTTGGGTCCAGGTGCTGCATGCCTGAACCAAACCAAACCTCTCGTCTCCAGAGCAGCTCTGGAGACAGCACTGAGGGGCATTGCTGTTAAGTAGCACGCAACTCCTGAGCTAATTCCTTCACCTGGACAGAAGGAGCTTCCTCCCACAAGTCACTGAAAAACATAGAATCGCTAAGGTTGGAAAAGACCCTTAAGATCGAGTCCAACCGTTAACCCAGCACTGCCAAGCCCACCACTAAACCATGTCCTCAAGCACCACATCTCCCCGGCTTTTAAATACCTCCAGGGATGGGGACTCAACCACTTCCCTGGGCAGCCTGTGCCAGGGCCTGACCACTCTTTCAGTAAAGAAGTTTTTCCTAATATCCAACCTAACCCTGCCCTGGCGCAGCTTGAGGCCACTTCCTCTCGTTCTGTCACTTGTTACTGGGGTGAAGAGACCGACCCCCACCTCTCTACAGCCTCCTTTCAGGCAGTTGTAGAGAGCGATAAGGTCTCCCCTCAGCCTCCTCTTCTCCAAACTCAACAACCCCAGCTCCCTCAGCCGCTCCTCATAAGACTTGTTCTCTAGATTCTTCACCAACCTCGTTGCCCTTCTTTGGGCACAGCTCCTGCAATTTTCCTATTTGGCTCTTTGCTTGGCCAACAGGAGGGAGCACTCTGCAGCCTCCCAAACCAAATGTCGGGGTCACAGACGCTTGACTGATGGAGCCAGCCTGAACGCAAGGGCCATCACAGCCTCTACCAGTCCCAAACAGCCTCCCTTTGCTTGCTCTGCAAGGCAATGCTGCTCATGCCCGTGTGGTTTTAATCGCCCATTTGGTTTGCAAAGCCAATGCTGCGTGCTCCCACACACCCCAGGCTGGGCACTGCTGAAACCCCACCGAGCACCACAGCAGACAGAGCTCCTGAACAAAATTCCACTATTTGCATTAATAAGGACAGAAAAACAGCTTTTCTGAGTAGAAAGCAGGCTAATTCTCCCATACACACAGCTGAGGTTGCATCCCTCCCACCTTCACGGGCACAGCCGGCGATGAGCAGCCACGCTGCCCCTTCCCTGCCTTTTGTCCTGCTGCGGTGGAAACCTGGGGCCACAAAGCACATCCCTACATCCCTGTGGGCTGGGGACCTCAGCAAATGCCATCTGGAATTGTGCTTCAGAAAGCTGCAGATCGTAGTTTCCTAGCGTACGAAGTACTGATATTTAATCTTTTTTTTTTTTTTTTTTTGCTAGTTAACTTTGTCCACGCTCCAAAGAGCCGCTTCCCTTTTCAAGATAAGCTGCTGAGCCCTGCGCTGAACAAAGCAACTTCCACGCCCTCATTTACAGCAGCAGTAGCTGAAACTGCTGGGGAGGAGGAATAAACGTCCTTTTCTGAATCCAGAACTTGATAGCACCAAAGCCCCTCGCTTTGAAAGACAACTTTACTGCCAGAAGACAAGTTTATTCCAAACCAGGGATGCCACCTGGCGCAACAGAACCATGGCTCAGGACCATCCCTTTCCAGCACCATGGCTTCCCAGCGCATCATCCACCTGCCCTCCTCTGCCTTCCTCTTCAGCTGGCATCCCGGCTCCCTCTACACACGAGGCTGCCCGCTGTTACAGGACCATCGTCCCTCTGCCCTCACCCCAGAACAATGTGTGATGGCTCATCCTAAAAACCTGGCTCAGCATCACCCAAAAAGCTTACATCGGGTGTGACCTCAAATCCACGTGTGCAGGGAAGAGGTGCCAGAAGATGCCGGCTGGGGCAGCAGAACAGATGTAAGGTGTTCCAGCTTGAACCTCCTCAAAATAAAGTTATTTTTAACCTGGATCACTTCAGCAGCCAGCACCGATCATGGCGCAGCTCTGCAGCCACGGCTACAGGTGAGGAGGCAGCAGGACAAGGCCACCAGCGTTGGTGGCTCTGTGGCCACCAACGGCAGCATCACACGGATGCGGCACGCACCCCTGCGGCACTCATACACAAATACGCACCCTGAAGTTTCCTACACAGGCCTTCCCTTATCCATGATGTCCAATCTCACGCTTCTGGACATCTCTCCTTTCCTGTTAAGGTATTTAAAGTGAGCTGGTTCAAACCCAACCTATTTTCCTAGGGAGAGAAGGCCACATGCTGCCCAGCACAGCGCTTACCAACCAGCGCTGGTGTCTCCATGCTCCTTCCTCTCCCTCAAGCCTCTCAATGGCAGCACTAAGTGCTGTGCCGGGCTTATCATCTCTTTAACTTCTTTAACCAATACAACAGTAATATATTTGATGTTTGCTGTGGGCTAGTGCATAAATCTTGAACAATGCAAGCTCTCACACAGACTTCAAAGAGGTAAGGGCATTAGCCATTGCCAGAGCATTAAATTTTCATTGCATTTACATCAGGAACTGGATATCGCCTCACCACGTCACATTTTACGCAGCCCTGGCTTTGGCTGATAACTGCAAACTCTGGAATGGAAATGAGAGAGATGGAAAAAAAAAAAACTTAGTACTGCCTTTGGCAGACGTCTGTTTGACTCTTGCAAAAATCAACGTGCAGTCACATCGATATTGCGAGCAAAGCCCAGACGTTCAAATGGAAGAGGATGAGAGGCCATGTGTGAGTAACCCGCGGAGCTGACAGGCTCCTTCCCCCTTCCCAGCCTGCACCTCCACAGCGTTTCCCACGCACGCCGCATTCATCCTCCCTGCCCAGGGGAAAGCCCCTGTCAGTGCCGCTCCCGCTATCCCCACCCTCCCGAAAACGCTTTCCTGCTCCTCTTCTCTGACAAAGGAGAGCAAAACCAGATGGTACAGTGGGGTCAAAATCTCTTGCTGACAGGTCAGCAGCTTGGGCTCGCAGCAACGTTGCAATCCCCACAGATCCTTTGTGTTTTCCCTTCCTCTGATCTGCCCACAATTGAAGACAGATTTGCAAACAAGCTCAGAAACAAGAAAACCAGCAGCCAGACTTTCTTCAATCACCCCACAGCCAAGGACAGTCCCTGGATGCTGGATTTTACCTCGGGGCAGTAAATTCTGCCTATAAAGTCCCTACACAGCACCGAAATGGGGATAACGTGGGTTTGGCTGGTGGCCAGCCAAAGGAGTCAATATCAAGAACAACAACAATATTGCTCTAGTTTTTCTGGATAAAAAAGTTGGTGAAAGATTTTAGGGTATCTGCTTATTTCTGCGCTGGACTCTACCACTGAAAGGAGACGTGAGCACCTGCAGCCCTCTGGTCCAAAACTAATATATTGGACAGGCAAGAGGTTGATATTCCTGTGACTGCAGGAAAGGAGAAGCCACGATGCACACCCTGGCAGCTCCAGAAAAAGGCAACCAGGAGGAGAGGGGGTTCAGATCCAGGGTGCAGGTGTCCTCCCCTCTCCCCACCTCCTGCAGCAGCCAAATCCAAAACCTTCATCAGGAGGAGAGCCCAAGCTGCTCACCGACCCGCAGCGGGGACTTTAGGGATGCTCAGGGCACTTGTGTCATCCGGGGATCGATAGAAACCAGGCCAGCGTGAGCATTATGGAGGAGACAGCCAAAATTACACCGTGTACATGCAAAATCATGCCTCAGAGCTCGAGGAGATCATCCAGAGATCATAACCCAGCTGCAAGCAGTCCGGGGCCAAGGGACCTGCACCCAGGCAGGGTGCACCAGCCTGGGCAGAGGAGCCACCCTCACCGCTTCCACCGGGCTTGGTGCTGCAAACGCTCTTCCCTTATACCGGGAAGGCTGGGACATATTTCCAGCCTAGTATCATATAGTCTTATTTATCTGGCTATATGCAGGGCTGGGCTACCCTGACAGGTCTCTAAAAGCTGCAATTTGACATAAATTAGAAATGAGCAAGGTAGTTTCAAATGAATAATTTACAAGACAAACCTGCTCTCTTTTTGCTGTTTATGGCATCACTGAGAACAGCTCCTCATTTCCTGGACTGTATCAGTTATTTGCAATGCCCCAACAATGCCGTGACAAGGCTAGTTTTCAAACAGCTCACCCGTTGCTCAGCACTGGCGTATGCGGCATTTAGCGGTCACCGTTTGAGCTTCATCCTCCTCTCCCACGGGCTGATGCCCTCAGCCAGCAGCTCCGCAGTACGGACTGAAGGAAAGTTGGACCTAGACTGTGCTCAGTTTAGTTTCTCCTTTGGCAACGGGTTCCAGTTCTGTAATCAGTAGAGCTTAACTAGAGCTTAACCCCATGATTTAGAAGTCGAGGCTTATCGTGCGGTTAGAGCGCGCTCAGGAGGCACAAGCCCCCTCAATTCTATGAGAACAAAATTTCCCAAAAAGCTGTGTCACGGACACAGCCGGGGAGACATTTACAGCCACAGGGGAGCATGATGATGCCTGAAGTGAGATCATGTCTCAACAAGCTGCGAGCATTGTTTTGGAGGTTGATGTAAACGCCCGAGATCCACGACCCAAGATCCCCGTGTCGGCCATCCCTCACACCGCGCAGGGAGGAGCGGACAAAGCCCTGGCAACCCACAAACCCAGAAAAACGCATCTTGTTACACTAAGCTTCCCCAAGCGTTGCTGTCATCTGGGTGGACCACTCCTCACGAAGAGCAAAGGCATGCATTTTTCCTAGTTTTGGTCTAATTGCTCTTATTTCATACATCTTTCATCTACAGAGACACACAATTGTTTTGCTGCTTCAGCATAACTATTTTGACTTTGTATTCTTCAACAAGTCCATGTTTCTGCTGGGTAACAGTAGTATTCAATATATACACTCAATATAGCTAACCAGGTTTTAAATATAAGTATCTATCTTGGCAATTACGCCTGTGAGGATGATTGCCACAAACGAGACTGTGGGCTGACTGTGCGGAACTGCAGAGCACCCACAGGGCTGAGTGGCTGCAGAATAAAATGCAGATGAAGTTCAATGCCGAAAGCAACAGCCCCGAGACTCCACTTAATGCTGGGCTCTAGCTGACCACTACCCGTCTGAGTGAGGCGTCGGGGGCCTGGTAGACAGCTCTAATATCTGGGATAAATACTCAGTGGGCAACCTCAACCCATCAGGCCTTCCCGAAACATAAACCCCAAATGTTAGGCATTAGAAGAACAGCAGAAAACAAAATGGAAAATTACACAGCTATACAAAGTCACGGTGTTCCCACAGCTTAAGTACTGCATACAGCTTGGTCCTCTTCTCTCAAAGACAGAGGTATAAATTAATGCGTCTCTTCTGAAAGAGTTGCATTGTTTTACTGTAATTGAGGATCCAACCATCTATGCTGTGAGCTAAATTAGAGTTTTTCATTTTATATTTTCAAGTTCTGCCGAGCATCTGTCAGGCATCGACACCTCCTGCTGGAAAGACCCAAAACAGGCTCTCCTAGGAGGAGGTGAGCAGGAGACCATCAACACCCACCTGGACTGTGGCATGAACAGCCTCGGGCACCTGATACTTCAACTCATTAGCAGTCTGCTGAGATTTTGGCAACAGGAATGGGTAGGACAGGGATCGGTATTTGGGCTTCATAATCTGCCCAGGGAAAAAAAGAAACAAAAAATCCTTGAAGAGATTGCAACATCGCAGAATAACATTAAAAAAAAATAAAATGCATGCCTCGGGAGGGCACGTGGATGAGGCAGGGTCTGTATTTATTTCCGTGCCCCCAGCAGCGATGCCCGCACCCCACCTTGGTGAAGTTCCAGCGCTGGATGAAGTGTCGGGCGACGTCACGCGCAGCTTTGCCGTGCACCACGGAGGAGATGTCATGCCAGGGCATCCTCGGGGTGGTGTATCTGTCGATGAAGTCTATGGGACAGGAAAGCACATTTGGACCTCCTCAGAGGACATGAATGTGGAAAAGCGCGGCGTCCCACTTCTCAGACTGAAGTTTCTGGGACATGGCACCGAGGGCTGTGCAGATGAATTTAGACTTATCATGCAATTGCCTGCAGCTCAAGTCCATGGACCGTAGCAGCATAACCGGCCCTAGAACCTCTCAAAGAGAGCTTTGCTGCTTCTTCCTAGCAGCCAAACCAAAACTGCCTCATTACCTCTGGCTCAGAAGCAGGAGAAGGTATGGTTTGAGACTGAGAAGATACAGAAAAGGGTTTGGGGGAAGTAGCGGCTTCCAGGGTACAAAGGCACCTACCAGCAAAAGGTTTGTCAAGTTGCACCCAGTCTTTAAAGACAAAGTTGCAGTAGTCTTTTCCATGCCAGAATCTGGTTTCCCCGAGCAGCTCGCCAACACCCGTCTTCAAGCTGCGGATGGATCCTTTATCTGTCACGGGCAAAGAAGACAACAAAAACACATGCTCCAAAGTCACAGCTGTCCATCACACACCGCTGGCGAGAGACTCACTGCCATGGAAAAGCATTGTGGGGCTTGCCCGTCCCAGCTGGCTGAAGCTGTTTTCTCCCTAGTCTTCCTGTTGCTTTCAAAGGGTGCGTATTAGTATTTTTTCCTTCCCTATTTTAATATCTGTTATACAATCAGGACAGGTTATATACAGGAGTCTCTTATGAAAACAACAAGCAGATGCTGAATTCTCTCTACGTTGGACTAAAACATCACCCTATAATCATTTGTCTCTCCACAGTCCTATGACACCTGAATATTACCATGGGGCAGCCCACTCCCAGCTGCGACTGACCTTAGTGGATATATGTACAGGACCATCACATATATCATCTACTTAATACATTTTACAATACTAATGAACTAATTCCAACTTCTCTGCTAGAGGGTTTATGATTTTGCCTCTATAGCAGGGTGTATCTCCTCTAACAGAAGCTAGTCTTTATTAACTAGAATGAGATGATTAAAAAGGTTATGTTCCCTCATTAACTATTGTGCATTTATTTTGGTTTATTTTGTTTTTCCAAATAACAATGTCATCTTTTGATACAATTTTACATGTTCAACAAATGGACCCTGAATTCCAAATTGACGGTGATTAAAATGGTCTAAAATATTGCAGACAGGGCTACTCCCTTCTAACAGGACCCCTTCCCTAGAGCACATATTTTGGTGCAGAGTGAACTCTTTTTCCTCACTGTTAAGAAAACCAAAACTGTTGGCCTAGACCATGAACGTTTAGCGGTGTTATTTCCTGATCCCAAGAGCAGCCTTCATCTACCGTACCAAATACTAGTGCAGTAATTACACAGTAACATGCCAACAGCAGAAGCCTTCTCCTAACCCGACCACATACCAGGTAACCGTGAAAACCCCTTAGCACAAGAAAAATCCCTTTCAACAGTCAACAAAACACACATCGGTAGCAGTGCAACAAGACCAGTTTACACAAAGCAAGCCTTGCCAGCACTGCTGTAACCCCACCGAGCCGAGCTGAGCCAAGCCATGCCAGAAATGCCATGCAGCAGGCATGCACCACAGCTGCCTTGGGAAGCACGAGCTTCTAGTGAGAGTCCAGGTGGAGCTGGGGAATCGCTGACTCTGCACACTCAAATGGGAATGGGTGGGACACGCTGTCCAGCCAAAACACACGTCATGTACTGAGCTTCGATGACTGCACATGGACTCATGAATGAGCATGAGGTGACCACAGGGGAGACGACACTTCATTTCCACGAAGCAAATGCATCTCTTCCTTGTTACCTGCCGCTACTTTGTAACCAATATTTTATAATTGGCAATTAGTGCCTTAGAGGAAGACATTAGCAAGAGGAAGATGTTGAAGAACTGCTCCTCACCCCATACCAGAACTCATAGGCATCTCGATGAGGTACCATACTGAAACAGGCCCTTTCAACATCGGTTCAGAGATCAGAACAGCTCAGTGCTTATAACCACCCACCCTCCTTTCTCAATAGAGTATGCTCTCATTGCTTTTAATCAGGGGCAAAATGGGGGCCCCCCAAGTCTTCACCCAAACTCAGGGCTGGCAGCAGCCACTTTGCCGTTTCCTCTCTCTGTTTGCATGTCTTCCCGCATCAGGCTGACTTTAAAATATCCAGTGCAGAAGTTCCCAATTCCAGTAATAAGCCCCTTCCTTTGCAGGATGAGAGCTGCTGAAATCATCATATACCACAATCAGAGCTATTTCCTCAACTGTTCCCTGTTGTCATTATTGCAAATTTGTTTGGTTTGGGTTTTTTTTGTTGTTGTTGTTGGTGGTGGTGGTTTTTTAATTATTATTTATTTATGCTGCAGTTTTTGTAGCATAAGAGAAGGCTCTTCTGCCAGGACGTCCTCAGAGGGGTGCTAAGGATGGTGGGGGAACAACGAGCAGTGAAGGCTGATCCTGGCACCCAACCTAACTCTCACCATCGTTACAATGCAAAAACATCAGCAGCTAAAGCCTGAAGGGGTCTGTGCCTCTGCCTTCCTCCACTTACCCTCCTGAGGCTCAGCGAGACCCTGTTTGGATTCACTGTGGTGATGGAACATTTTCAGATGGGGCTTTAAACTCTGGATTATATTCGGTTGACTTCTAGTGGGGTTACAGTAACCTGCAGAAAGTCAAGATGCTCTATTTATGGCAAAAACGCACGTCCGCTTCTGCTACGCCGGTGCCTGACCCTGTCTGAAGGCACCTTCTGTGACAGGAGCTCAAACGAGACATCAATTTGCTGAAACAAGTGACCAACAGGCAAAGGACCAAATTCAAAACCCGGCTGGTTTCAAACCAAACAGATATATTGAAGTAGCAAAGCCACGGCTATGTCCTGAGCTGACTGCAACCAAAGCAAACGATGCTCCAGCAAGGCTTCCTCCGGCCAGAGGCAGGAGTAAGATCTGCAGGGAGTGATGGAAACTCAGATAAGTTCCCACCAGGAGCAACATACAGCTTCAGGAGCTGCGGACTTCAGGAACAGATTTCAGAAAGGACTCCAAGCTAGAACAAATGTCAAGCTGATCCTTGTAGTTTTAGCTTCGAGGCTGTTTTTAATGTGAGGAATTAAAAGCTGCATTCAAATATTCAACTGTTGAATAGTCTCTCCTCTCCAGTAAGTGGGTAAATTGGGACTATTTCCATTTAAGTGAACTGATTTAAACCTAGGTAACACTAGCCTATGAGAGGGGATAATCACATTCAGAAACTTTTGCTTGCTATAATAAATACAAGTTGAAAAATGAAAGATTCAATTCTCCCTTGCAGGAACAAAAATTTTCCAACAATATAAACGTTAGGTACCATGTACACTGTATCACGTCAGCTGATGGCTCATGACAATTGTTAATTAGCTAAATGCAAATCCACTTAAAACTTTCCTTGTATATTTTGCAGTGACACAAATTTACATATTGACTACACATAGTTATTATTCCAATAGTTAAGAAACTTTCTTTCCTTACAAAGAACACATTACCCTAGAAATTATGTGAATCTGCATGTACACCCACCCACCCACCTCCACACACGCTTTATGTCTGTTGTTTAGTTGAAAAACATTACTTACTTGATTCACTGTCTATGCTGCTGACGCTGTCGGCATGGTGCATGCCGTGTTTATGGAGATGCTTGTAAATACTGAACCTTGAAAACTTTTTGGGTTTTCCTACTCCTTTCATTTTTGATATGTCTGGGGCATCCTCAGCGTTTTTCTGGAGCAAGTGGCTTTCTGGGGACAGAGTTTGAGCCTGGAGGAGGACACATTCAGACGGCTCTGCTGCGGACTTAAAAGACACAGGGCGTTGCTGCAGGTGACGTACGGACAGGTTTCCCTTTCATTACAGATTATCACGCATCTCAATGCTCAGAAACAACCACGAGCCAAACTTTGCTCCATGATGAAGATACACTTCGGTGGGAACTACGAATGCTTTTGAGGGAGAGAGTCTGTACCGAGGAGGCACTCGACAGAAAAACCCATTAATGCTAGCAGTACATTCTTCCATCTCATAAATTTACTCTGGATTATTACTCCCCTTGAAATTCTCATAAATTGAGACCTCTCTGAATTTTTTAGAGATCTCTGGATGCACACAGGTTAGCAGAAAGCTCAGCAAGCAAGGCACCTGCTGAGGGCCTGATTATCCAGAAGTTTGGATACTCTATAAGTGCCTAGTGTGCATTTCTAGCTAAGTTTTATTAACAGTGTAGCCTCCAAATTGTGGCTGCTGCTCCAAGCTCCAGGGGAAACCCAGCTGTCTGTCTCTGTGTCCTAGCAAGGGCTGGTCAGGATCTAGCCCTAAAGAGTCATTCAATACTCAGATACTTCCCCCTTCCCCTTACTATTCCTTTTTAAACCTCCTAAACCCAACCCTACGCTCAGAAGCGGACAGGGCTTGTTCATCCCCACTGCAAACCTGACGCGCAGACGTCGAAGGTGGCCACCAGCTGGAGCAAGCTCACTTACTGCCAGGTTGGTCGTCGACACCGACTTCACTGCTGCCATTCGTTTGACACTGCCCACATCGGTCAGGCGATGCTCATCATCATCCCACCTGCCGTACGCCAAGTCGATGCCACCCACAAATGCCACGGACTGGTCAACGATGACGAGCTTCTCATGGTGGGCCCAGAGGTACACGGAGGAGGACACATGGTCTGGGTGTCTCATCACCTGAGGAGGGAACCATCACTCAAGCTCAGCGTCATTGCCCAATTTACATCCCTCCAGCCAGAGAGTTGCCCAGCTCTTATTTTTTGGCTGCTCAGGATGATGGGGAAATGCTGGAGTTTTTAGAAGATGCCTCCACACAGACTGCTGTAATTACTGAAGCTACGTGACTCCACCCGAATTGGGCTCAGCCTTACTGGCAGGCAGGTAGCTCCCCACAATGCGGGTATTCCCGAGCAGCGACGGTTACTGATGTTGGGATAGGTCACACTTACAACAACTGTGTTCATAAGAGCACTATAGTCAAGGAAACTGTCTCAACAAATAAAACCACGCTTTCAGTAGAGCTATAAGAGCTGAGCTTTCAAACACAGAGCCTGCTCTAAAAGAAAACAACATATTGGTGATCTGACTCACTTCTTTGGTTGTTGCCACTACATAAATGAAATGAGAAGTTGGCTGTTTTTTTCCCCATTTAAAATCAGGAAATTGTTTGACATTTGTTTATGAGATTCTTTTTGACATGTGTTTATGGCAAAGTCATTTCTATATCTAAGCATTCAGTATATAGTTTGGGTTTTTTTGTTGGGGTTTTTTTGGGTTTTTTTTTAATGTTAGAGGGGAGCTTCCTGGGGAAAAAGCTAGAGAGTTTCACCTGGCTGCCCCAAAATCTGTTACGCACATAACACGTATCTTCCAGTTACACCTTCCAGTCTTGCTGCGAAGATTATGGTGAATGGATGCTTCCCTTCACCGTGACAAACGGTCAAGTGACAATAAATCTATTATTCTAGCAGTTTGTTAGTCACCCTCATGCATAACATATATCTTATTGCTCATTAAAAGTATATGTCTCTAATTTCAAGAGACTGGATCGGGCCCTATCTACTGGTTCATGTGCCACAACTCGTTTTCTGCTTGGTGGCAGAGCAGCAGCGAAACAGCACAGCCCAATGCTGTTCATTTACGATGGAAACGTAAACATCCAGTGTTGACTCTCGTCATCTACGTATGAACAGAAACACTGAAATGAGACAACATTCTCAAACTGTAATTTTCCATTTGATGTAACCTCATTAACTTGTCACATGCAATATGTTTCCTGTGAATTAGATGGATAGTTGCTTTGGCACGTCTGAACTACTCAATTTTGTGTTCAGTTATAACCTAGAGAAATGAAGTTGCCAGATGTGGTAATCACTGTACGGGTATGGCTTCTCAGGCTATTCCCACTATTCTTCCAGTTCACACCCAGATACACTGAGGGTCAACACTAGCTGTCGAGAGCAAATGAATGCAAATGTTCTTCATGTGACTGCCCGATGCGCAATTACCTTAATGTTTGGATGGAGGTGCATGAGCGTCCGCTTGCTGTATTCACTGTTGATCCCTAGAGCAAGCTCCACCTCTTTGTACAGCATAACAAAAATTCTCACTCCTTGTTGCTGTCAGAAATAAAAAGAAACACACGGTATGCAGTTATTTCAATGGATACAGTCCATTCCTGAAGCGAGGAAAAGCTAAGAGGCAGTAAGCGTGTTGTGCCCGCAGACAGAAATGCAGGCTGATGTTACTTGTTGCTGATTACATTCTTCCAGATCCACCATGGTGACCCCACAGCGTGCAAGGGCCCGCGCTGCTCAGGAAAGCTCTTCTGCTTCCTGAGAAGGGCTCAGTACCTGGATTCGTGTGTGAAGAGCTGAGCTACACCAAAGCCCATCAACAGGTCATTCTTACAGTAGCCCCTTTTAAACATCCTTTGAGGTAAAATTTTGCAAACGTGATTCAATCCACATATAATAGTGTTGCACACATCCACTGAAGTTCAGTTTTCTGCCGTTTCGTGTTGCCCTGAGGTTTGCCTAGAGTTACAGGCATCTGCAGGACAACAATACCAGTGTGGCCATAGGGACATCCCTCTCCTAAAGGGGATGCAACCGACGCCAGTAAACAAGTTCTTTCTGCTGGTAGAGCTAAACAAGCTCCTGGAATACAATGAGCAGTGCTCAAAGGATGGTGCTTTTCTTGAGTAGAATGGCACCCACAGGAGGGTTTCTAAGGACACTTGTTAAAGCACTTTCAAAACTGCCAAGTACTTCCCAAACCTCAGCAGACACTGGCCATGCACTGGAACTGCTGCTGTAAATCAGCACGGCTTCAAATCTTGCAGTGGAGCTTAAACTTGGGACCTAAACTTTCCACAGCCTTTTAAGCTGCTATTTCCATAACGCTGCTACTGATAGCTTGAGCAGTCTCCAAGTTGTGCATGATATTCTGCTCCCCCCTGCACCCAGAGAAGGCCGAGGCAGCACTGCACATACATAAAGGGCAGCCTTACCCCTATAGCTAGAGAGCAGCTTGCCGACTGCCCTGCCGAATCAAAGAAACGCCACAAGCGAGAGAGCAGGCAAGTATTTCCAGGAACTAACCTTAAAACACTCCTCACTCTTAATAAGGTATTTATAGCCATAGGAAAATCCATGTCAACATGACAAAGGCAATTTCTTCCAGTGAGCATGCCCTGTGGCCACGTTTCATTTGCCAGAAAATAAGACTACTTCCAAATCAACAACACTCAGACACAAAAAACTATTTTTTTCTAGTCATGCAGAGGGGTGAGGACTGTGACAAGTGGTTTGGAAGAGGAGAGAGTCAAAGACTACTTCAGTATGTTCACCTGGACTCCTGCCCTTCTACCACATCAAGAGTTCAAGACTTCCCTGGCCACGCTTCCCTTCCTGACTCACCGCTCACGTGGGGCAAACTACCATTTCTAGCACCGGTGTTATCACGGGATGGGTGAACAACTGAAGTACAGCCCACGCTCATAAACACCTCACCCTCAGCTTCTCTGCCTGCCTCGCTTGGCTCCGTGAAACATGTTCTCTATAGTCTGGATCCAGACGTGTTATTGGAAAGCAGAGTACAACCAGCAACAAAATAAACTGTTTTCTGAGATGAAAAGGCTTAAAGAAAAGAAAAATAGAACTAGTAGTTGTGGTTGCTTGCTCATATCTCCAAGTGCTGCACAAGAAAGAAGAGTGCACAACAGCACAGAGCTTTGCGTGGGAATCCTGACCGGGAGTGCCGGGAAAGGCACCAAGTCAACAGCAGGTCTCAGCTTTTCTCTGCAGGGGGAACAGCAGAGAAGGAGAAATTAAAAAAGAGGGAAAAAAGCCTTATCAAGTTTACACGAGCATTTATTAACTCAGATAACATGGCAATGCAAATAGGAGTCCAAGCCTCTGAGTCATTTATCACCTCCCTGTAAATAAGTTGAACACCACAGCTCAGCTCTGGGGAATGTGATGCTGCTTGTGTTTGCACACTTTTTTCATGCTTTGCTGAAACCCCTTCCCCACATCCCTTTTCCAGAGCAATGCACCAGGACCCTCGCGACTAAAGTCCCCACCTGAGAAGGGAAGGCAGGGAGGGCACAGCTGATCTTCTGCCTCTTAGTGGCCACAAGAGCCATGAGAACATAGAAAAGGGTGGGTAGGAACAAAGAAAACCAGGAGACATACAGGTAGTAAGAGGCAGCTCCAAAAAAATAAAGCCTTTTCTAGTCATAGAAATTACCCTTGGAAATAATAATAATAATAAACCACAAGAACCTTTCAGGCTTTGGCCTTTCTTATGCTCCACTAAAATTCATTATTACCAATGGCAGCAGCTGTGAAAGAGCTATGGCAAGAGCAGCTTTGGGCAGCTTGGTCTGGGCAGGATGAAAGTAAGAGGGGCTCCACCAGGGGTAATGGGGCTGGGGGACACTAGGATGATGTTTAACGTCAACAGGCACTTCTTTACTACAGCAAGGAATGATGGGTGAACAGCAAGAACAACAGTTCTTTGGTGTTTAGTTGTAGCAAGGACCTATGCAACGTATCAAGTACGGAAAACCGGATAAGAAGTCTACAGTGAGTTAGCATGAACCTCTGGATGACACCGAGTGACTTTTTGCTAATGACATCCTGATTTTCTTGGCAGACTGATGGTACCTTTCACAGCTTCACCTCGGAAAGCTGCAGCACAGAGACACAATACGTGGTAACGACAGACAGGATCTGCGCAACACAGTAACGTACAGACCACCTACCAAGAGCCACCACAGTGTTCTTAGTCTTTTCTGTACCTCTAAATTACACATGCCACAAGGAGAGCACCGGACAGCAACTGCTCTTTGACCCCACCAGGAGCTGGGGCAGTCATAATGCAAGGCTGAAGTGACCCAAACCCGAGGACTCGAAGGGGCAATCAGAGGGTCTACCCTTCCGCCTCCGAGCTCTTCCGAACACAAACCGGGGGAGCAAATCAAAACATGCCGTTTTCCAAGGCCATCTGAAACAAGGCTTGGCCAGCTTTAACTCTCATCCCTACCAAAATAAACGGTGCAAATGCTCCAGTCCCAGTATGACCCTGTAACTGGGTGGGCAGAAGGGGCTTTCTGCAGGGCAAAGGTTGCAGCTGGAGCTCACTTACTGCTTTCCGCTTGAGGATGCAGTCCAGCCGCCAGCGATTTCCTTCCACAACAGGTCGTTTCATGAAGATTTCTGGGCTCAGCCTAAGAAAATAAAGGGGTGGAAAAAACACAGCATATGTAGTCTGCAAACAAAGCATTGGCCTAAATAATCAACTTGGTAAGCAAAGAAATAAAAAAGTTCATATAAGGTGGACACGAAGGCTCACGTCCCAGAGCGATGCATTCGCCAACATCATGCTCTTTGGTTTTTAATAACGGAGCATTACAGAGGGCAGGGGATGCATCCAGCACATGCATCTTGGTATTCAACAACCCATGAGACCAAGTTTAACAGCGATGTATAAATGGGGAAACTTGGACTCTATCTATGGAAGAAAGATGCAACGAAAGAAAACCCCAAGGTAGATTTGAAAGAAATGTGTAGACATAAAAAATAAATGAGTGGGATTTCAGTTCTCCTGGTACTTAGGCTGTCTGAGTAGCATAGATTTGTGCTGAATTTTCCTTGCTGCCTAAAGACAAAGCAATGTGATCTCTCAACAGGACATTTTATTGATTCACAGCTTTAAGGATTACAAGGAATAATTAAGCAATCTCATCTAACTCCTGCAAAGGAAGGTGACAATTTCATTCCTTTACTTTTGTACTGGAAGCATGGGAACTTGTGCTTGATTAAAGCATATTACTACATCCTAAAAGCATGCTTCTGACGACAGCATTTTGATCTGAAACTTGGAGTTTAAGATAAGTTTTGCAATTCCAAGATACATTAACAATTGCCTGAATAAAACATTAAGTAAGAGACAATGGGTCTGTAATGCGATGCTCTTGCATTGCTACCTGATGTTGCACGTGGGGATCCAGGAGCATTGGGTTTATCTGTGGTCATGTTTGGAAACAGGTTTCCCCCAGTAAACGCTAACATTGTATTTAGTTTTCTCATAATTACTACCTAAGAATTAATCCTCCTGCTTCCTACAGGCAGTGGATTAGTAGCAAGAGGTTAATTTTACAGATGAAGAAAGAGGAGCACAGAGACCTGCCCAAGGTTAAAGAGGACCTCTGAGCTGTGGCTTGGGAGCCTGCCCTACCATCCTGTCCCCAAGGTCCAGGCTGGCTCAGCCACATTAACCTCCACAAAGGCAAGACACAGGCAGCCGCAACCGGCAGCCGCAACCCGAGGCTGCGAGAGCACCCTTTTCTGCCTCAAACGGGATCCAGAGCACTGCATAAACATATTGAATTACTAGTTAAGAAGTGGGCAGAGCCAGGTCCTTTGGCAGCCACACAGCTCAGGGAAGGGACAACAAAACTCCCCTTCCATTGTCTGGCCCATTTAAGAGCAGAGCAAAATTATACCACCCGCCCCAAGATGCTCTCATCGCTGGCACGAGGCTTCCCAAAACAGTGAGGAGGAGCTGAAAGGAGGGTCCCATGCCAGGTCACATGGGAAGAGCACCATCAGAGGTGTTTGAGTGTCCATGTTCCCTCACACACTGAAAAACATTCTTGTCCCTTGGATTTGCAATGATTTACACTCCCGATGAGCACCTCAGGCCCTAACATTTGCAATTCAGGTGGTGCCTTCATGCAGCTTCAGGCCTTTCCTTGGAAGGAGACAACCACGCTGTTGATTTCAAGCATGCGCTTTTGCTGCCAACCCTCCTGAAAAGGCCTTTGAATACGACACAAGGAGATGTTTGGGTGTGCTGCCAAACCATCTGGCCACACGGCTAGCTGCCATACTGTAGGGCCTCCAAACAGTGCCGCATTGTCGGGAACGTCCCAAGAGAGACGGCTGGTCAAGATCCAAATATTTAAGTACGAACCACCAATCTGTGATGAAAATCTCTTCCTTAGCAGCTTCCATGGCATTTGCGACATCTTCAAAGTACCACTTAGCATTTACATACCTGTAAAAGCAAACACAACGCTTAGATTTAGGTTTCCTCCCCCTTCATTAAACAAAGTCCATAGCTGAAGACCAGCAGGGTTCTGTGTCAATGCCATTTACATGTTCTTCTCAAAAGCAAACACAAACCTAATTTCAAGAATTAGGACAACATGCAGGGAGAATTTCATGCTGCTATTAGTAGCTTAATGAAACAGCACAATTAGAGATCATTAAGTGCTACTTGGTACTTCTGCCAACCGCACACAATATTCTTGGGGTTTGCTTGATGTGCGAGCTAGTTTTCGCTCTCAGGAAAGGACGGTGGAGTGGTGTTTGCTTTGATTTACGGAAACGATTTGGGCAGCGGTTACTGCAAGGCAGAAGCTGCAGTGAGAGCACTGCGAGGGTTTGCTTCCAGCTAGGGTCGATTTTATGAGGTGCTTCTGGGAATGGCTTAGCGCAATCAGGTTACACTACAGATGGGAGGATTTCTCATGGGACTGCTGGGTGCATAAAGCCCCGTCACCCTTAGACTATGCCCAAATTTGCATTTGCTGATTCTCTTTCATTGCAAAGCCAATCTGCAAGGTCTGAATCTGATGCTGCTTTTCAACCAGATGAGTGGCATTTGCACCTGAACGCATCCGTGGTGCCTGGAAGGGTAATGCTACGCTACAGAATGAGAATCAGCCTTGCAAATGTGGTGAGCGGGACATAGCTTGCATTTCAGAGCATGAAGGACGTGACCAGACCATCAGTGGCAGAGAAGCACGGGCAGGACAGGCTGCAGCACAGCTGCTTTGGGAGGGAGCTATGGAGGAGGGAGTAGCCAGAGGCAGACGTTTTCAATAGCACCTGTGTTACCATGGGCTTACAACCCAGAGCCCAAAGACCTAAACCCTTAGGGAACAGCATTTCCAGTATCACAAACTGGGATAAAATTGAAGCCAGGAATATCTTAGTGAAAGAGCAGTTCTGGTTTTAACTCATAAGCGTCCTGCCAATTATATGTGCATCAAAATACCATTTTTATCATTACGATAATAAATACCCAACATGTTCAAATTCAAATGAAACTTGATGTTTCGAAATGCTTCTAGCTGTGATGCAAAGCCACAACCGGATCAAAGCGCTCCTGTCAGCAGTACTGCTATGCTGTTCCCAGTCAAGAAAGCCTCATTTTTCGCAACTTCTCTAATTATTGTCAGTCCCTACAGCCACCGAACGCAAACAGCTCTGTCCATCAGCCCCAGGCTAACACAGGCAGGCGTATGCCATCGCTGCTGCAGGTAAGGGTGCCCCAGGCACCGTGATCCAGCCGCAGCCTCGCCGCGGTCCTCACCACTTGGCCAGCGTGTTCTCCTGGACGGCCGCGTAGGAGCCGAAGCGGTGCTCCGTGAGGAAATCCTTCCCGTGTTTCCGAACGAACTCGTCTATGCCCTGCCTCCACCACTGGGCATGCCTGTAGCTGTTACACTTCAAAATCAGCGACCTGTAAGACAGACAACGCACGGGGCAGGATGCCGAGGCCACGTACGTTTAATTGGGCTGCTCCTCGCTGTCTGCTCCCGCTGATAAATGCACTTGTATCAGTCATATTTTATTTAAGCAAAAAGTAAGGACTTTGCTTTGTTGTTTTGTTTGCAAATGAATACATCAGCACTGAGCTGGCCCACATGACTACCACAGCATTGCACTGCCAAGTATAAAAAAAATACCCCAGATTTAAATTAATAGCATCAGCTTAACTCAGAGGAGAGCTGGACCTAGCTAATGCTGTATTTTTTTTAAAGGTGAATTTATACTGTATGCTATCATAAAAATATTAAATACCTCTTTATCCCAGCTAGCATGTCTTTTGGGTAATACTCTGGTTGGGATGCACAGGAACGAGTCCCTGCTTGCAGCATAGGGGAAGAGAGTGCCTAGAAAATTACTGTAAGCAATTGCTGCAAAAACAGACTATGCAACTCAACACGCATCATGCCCTCAGGTCTGAGCAATAACCACAAGGATGGATGAGTGTGGCTGAGGCACCAAATGCCTCATTAAGACATCCAAAATGATCAGCATTAGACCGGCCAAATCCCCGGCAGGTATAAACACCCCAGCAGCTGCCCAGGCCTGAGCCCTGCGGGAAGCGGAGCTGCACCACGTCAGCCTGGCACAGCTTTTTAACCCCTCCCAGCGAGAAGCATCGATTCTTCCTTAAAAAAAGGCAAAAAAATAAAAAAAAGGGGTCTAAATAAAGCCTGTATTTCTTACCTAGAGAGATTGTCGATCTGCAACCCGTATTTAGTTTCTGTTTCTTTCTGGCCTATCTTAATGCTGAATTCCTTATCGACCAGCAGGACGAAGGAAATGGCCCCCGAGTCTGGCTTCATGTACAGCAGGAAAGAGTCC
Organism: Theristicus caerulescens; assembly: GCA_020745775.1. Classification (NCBI taxonomy): domain Eukaryota; kingdom Metazoa; phylum Chordata; class Aves; order Pelecaniformes; family Threskiornithidae; genus Theristicus; species Theristicus caerulescens. Next base: position 4,191,177 of record CM036565.1, on the reverse strand, counting down.
TTCACCACCAGCCACCTGTACGGGCACAGCAACCAGGGAACCTGTATTTCACCCATGTTGGTCTTTAACACACAAGCCGTAAGAGACTAATAAAGTAAAAAGGTGTTTCCTTCAAAACAAGTGCAAATCATTTATCAGGGAAAGGAAAGCGTTCAATGAGAAGGTAAAACTTCTTTTCAGGGGCTAGCCCAGGGTATGGTTTTCTTGAGCAGAAAAGTGCCTCTTATGAACTTGGGTAACGAGTTTGACTTCAATATAAGACTTTCAGAGCTATTTGCATGCCTCCTTTTTACAGAATTCTTTGAAAACATAGGTTCTCGTGTCTAACAAAAGCAATGAGAACCTCCCTGCCCACAAACCTCCCAGCCAGGAGCCCCAGCACCAGGCAAGGTGCAACAAGGATCCCTCCATCCCAGACATTTATTCAGCTTGTACGTTATACCTAGAGGCAATATAGGAATTGCTTGACATTTCTAACATTAATTATGATGCTAGGATCACTTTCACTCCCATCAAAATATATGAACGAGGCATTTTGGAAAGCTTTTATTGCCAAGCAACAGGCACCCTGTTAGAAACACAAGATGAGAGATGACCGGCAGGTTTTACATAAATACCGTAGCCTGAAGGCAACTCCAGGAAAAAACACGTTTTTTTACTGTGAATGGCATTTCTAATTTTTTCTCCCCCTGCGGCGTAGCTGGGGTAACCGGCCCCCTCTGTCCCACACAGGTCTCCACCACCAGACCTTCGCCTCATTCTTCTGCACACTCAGAAACACACAAAGCAACAGAAAATACCGCAAAAATCTGTTCATTCTTGTATCTTTAGTAACAGCCCCAGCTCCTCATCTACTTCCAGCTCCCATAATTTTTTCTTTTCTTTCAGGGCCCTGAAAGAGTTATCCCAGCATCACCTCTCATTTGGTGCCAAAATACCTGCCCCCATCATTTGACCCATAATTTTACTCCCAAACATACCCACAAAGTACATTTTTCAAGCATTCCCCATGCCCGAGAAGTCCTGCCCATACCCATTCACAGCATCACCCCACCGTTCTTCTCCACGTCCCTTTCCACAACCCCTGTGGCCACAACACACCCAACCTACTACAATAACTGAAATGAATTTGGGGTATAAAACCCCAGTGACCATGGCAAAGCTGTGGTGGGAAAAGGAGGGCCACGGCCTGCCCCATGCTCAGGGGGAGCTCTGCCCCCAGCTTGACGTGTCCTAAAATCCTTTACTTAAATAACCCTCTCTGGGAAATATTACTTATTTACTGATGCACACGCTGTCAGTCCCAGCAGGCCGTGGCGGGGATTCGGTGCCCTCTGGAGTTTCTCTGCACATAATCCCACTCAAACACTTCTCCCATCCCCTTTTTAGGCTCTAAAGGAAAATTGAGATCCATCGGAGCTGTATGTGCTACTGTCCCCACTAAAGCTTCAGCTCTGCATAACACAGGGAAGAGTTAACTGAGGGGTATCGAGAGGAAAAGGCTTTTTTTTTTCCCCATAAGAGAGATAAAAGAATTGGAGACAATTTAATGATTTGACCTGGAAGAAGGTCACATCTTCATCTCCTTGTGTGCTCATTATAGAGATCTTCTGTAAAATTACATTAAGAAATGTTGGAAAGACTGAAGAAATAGGATCTTTTCTTCGCAAGAATGCAGAGAGATTTTGTCGGAAAACAGAATTTTTTTAAGATAAACTAACGACAGCCCATTGGCGATGCTAAAATCCAAAGGTGGATAATGCTTGGAGAAGCTCTCACTGACCAAGAAATTGTTTCTAGAAGGCAGATATGTGCTACTTGGATTTTCAAAAGGAAAGATTTGCCCAGAAGGGCAAGCTCCAGGAGATACCCCTTGCATATTTTGGATGCTAGCAGGTAACACACATACTCCTCCATAGCACACGCCTGCCTGTGCTGCAGCCCCAGGAAACACCGAGATCTAACGCAGAAGGTAAAGGCACGGGGACAGTAAGTTACGTCTGTCTGCAGCGGGAAGGGACACGGGAACAGGGTGGCTGGTGAAAACTCCCATGGAAACCCCAACGTTTCACACGCGCAGTAATAAGGAAGAGGCGGCGTTTTTCATTCCAAGGTTAATTGCACCAGAGCTCCTTACTGCTGCAGGTCACATCTGATTTAATCCGGCTCCAAAGCAGCTCAGGTGGCGTTTCAATTAATCGATTTTCTTTTTGTAAATTGAGGAAGGGAAGCTCAGAAAACTGGGCTGAAATCTGGCCGTGTCACCAGCCACGTCCCCTCCCGAAGGCACGGAGCCCCCGGGCGCTCCCGCAGCAGGGAAAGCCGGGCACAGACCAGGGGATTATTGCCACTTCTGCCAGCTTGGGGCTGTAGGAAATCCCAGTTTTCCTCTGGAGTAACATGTCTCTTCTGCTATGAACTCCAACGCAAAAGAAAAAACTCACCACGCTCCACAGAGGAAGGTGAGAGGGGAATAACCTGTGGACCCTTAAGGACCAAAAATCTGTGGCTTTTGTGAGAAGGAAAAAAAACCAAAACCAAAAAAAAACCCCAAAAAACACAAACCAAAAAAGCCCCCAAAACCACCACAAACAAAAAAAAAAAACCCCCCAAAAACCCACAAACTAAAAAAAAAACCCAAAAACCCAAGAATCTCCCTTACAGACCTTTGGGGAGGAAAAAACAAATGAGGATTTTTGCATGCATGCCCAAGGAGCACACAGCATCGCCGCCTTCGCCCGCCCCAGCGGTACCTTTTGGACCATCGGTAGCACATCCTTCCTTGGCCGCAGCAGTTCAGGCCAGGTATGCGGTGGCCCCCGGAGCGCTTCATGATCAACCCTTCTCTGCAAGGACAGAAACACGGTCAGGATGGGCAGCACGGCTCTCCTGGAGGTGCAGGGTGGCTCTTGGGTGGAGGACGCCTGCTGAACCCCCAGCCCCTGGTCCCAGGGACGGCTCCAGCCATGTCTGAGCAGCCTCTGGGCCACTGCCCTGAAAGCTGGAAAAAGGGCAAAAATAACCCTGCAAAAGGAAATCATGCAGTTTTAAGAAATGCAGGGCCCCGTGTTATAACACAAGCATGAGAACAAGCAGGTCAACACACTGCAGGGAGGGAAGGGAAGAAACCCCATGAGCCAGCCCGTGAGCTGCAGCCCATGCCTCGCAAAGCAGCCCGCTCTCAAAACTGTTTCCCAAAGTTGTAGCGTTTCTGTCTCAACATTAATAATTTTTTCTATCCAGATGGCAAAATATTCCCCAGTCGCTTATTTGCGAGAAAGGAAAACTATCAGTTTGAACAATGTTTATTTATAAGGCCCTGCTCTTGGTGAACCATAACTCTCAAAGACACAGCTCACAACTCACATGCCCTTCGGTCCCAGGTCGTGGATGAATGACAGCTGGCTTACTCCGATGAACTCCATCTGGGGAAAGAGAAAGATTCCCCCATCTTTCATACTCTGAAATCCACCAAATTGCTTCATCAAAGTGACTTGTCATAAAGACGGAACCTACAGAAGATCCTGAGCAGAAGTTACCCACCGTCACTTAAGCATCTCCAAGACGACCAAGAAAAGTAGTTTGGTTGGGTTTTTTGTTTGTTTGCTTCTTTGTTTATTTTAAATGTGCTTTGGCGAACACACTTCAGGCAACCAGGACAATCAAGATCAAATGTATCATAGGGACCCACCGGTATCCTCCCTCCTGGAGGACTGGCTGAAACAAGGACTCAAGTTTGACACCATCTGGGGGCCCGTGTGAACTTGGCTGGCTGCCCAAATCCTCTCCTTCCTCCAGTGAACCTCACAGAAAGGCTGGGAAGGGAACGAGCACACATACCCAGGGCTGGGAGCAGCCTATTCCCTTTGAGTCCCCTACCCCACGGACACACACCAGATGGGGGTTCAGCCCCTCAACCCATGAGCATCCTCCAAGACCACCGCAGCAGGTCGCTCCTGCTCAGCGCTGTGCACGCTCCACTGCCCCATCTTGCCCCAGGAGCCAAAAACCCACAGAAAAGCCACAGCGGGGCAGGAGGAGAGCAAGTTCAAGCACACTCTCCATGACTTCTGCTGGTCTGCACAGAGCTCCACGGCAGGCACAGCCTGGAAAACCCATGTGCCATACTAATAAGTTTACCAGCAAATCTCAAATTCAAGCAACCTGCCTCCTTGTGGCTCCTCCTGCTTCAGGAGAGATTGCAGAGGAATGTAACGACAAGCAAAGCCGGTGAGAAAGCGCAGTACGATTACATTCACCTCTAAAAATAGGACACCAGGCGATTTCGACCAAGCAGGCTTTTCTTGGCAGAGCAGGACATTCCTGACAGTCTGCTGGTTGTTAGCCCTGGGCCCCATTAGCTGGGAGAAACGCCTGCCCCGGGCGTCCCGTGCAGGACAGGGCTTGGGCAGGAGCAGCCCTGAGAAGGAGCTGCCTTGCATGGTGGAGCCTTGTTTGCACCCAGGCACTTTTAATTTATTATCGCATACAATCGTCCAAGCGCAGAAGGGTGCCCAGGGCAGGGTGAGGGCAGGAGCTGCTCTGCCCTTTGGTCAGGCAGCAAGCCGGAGGGAACCCTCTAACCACATGTTTTGGCAATGAAGCCTGCTGGGACCAAAGCCCAGGACTCAACCCATGCTCCCGACCGCAGTTGAGACATGAGACAGCCTCGGGGCCAGCTTCGGGCCATGCCCACCCATGTCCCACAGCAGCTCAGGTGCCAGCACCCAAGGAAGGGCTCTCCTCCGAGGTGGCCACTGTCACCTGCTCTTTGCCAAACCAACCTCAGGGCCCTCATTGGCAAAATCCGATTTTGCACAGGAATTACATAGGTGGACCCATAAGTGTTTGAAAATATCTCCGAGGCTAAGTATAACAAAGAATATCAGTAAGTTTTGAGCAAAAGTCTATCCTGCAGTTATGGTGAGGCCGGCTCAGGCTCCTTTCCCAACGCCATCATTTTTGCCCCCCAGAATCAGCAGTAGGACAGAAGATCCTTCCTCCTCCTCTGCTGCTCCTTCCCAAACTTCTCACATCAATGAGACCACGGAGAAGAACAAAGGATCTGTTGTTCTCCTCCCAGTAGCTCAAGGACATTAAGTAACCTCTATTCAGTAGAGGCAAATTTCATGCCCTCATTTTTGGGTGATTTCAGCCTGGTTTCACAAAGTGGCTAGAAGGAGTTACTCCATGCTTTTACTAACACTCTTGCTATCCCCGCTCTCACTGCACGTTCTGGAAAAGCACCAGCGGTGACCTACGAACGTTTCGGCTGTTTCTGCACTGACACTCGGAGCGGGATGGGGAGCATCGGAAAACCCAGCGTATCCTACAAGCTCTTATCAGAATCCCAAGCGAAGCCTCAGGCCAGTTCTTTGCCCTGGTTCCTATTTTCATTTCTTCAGAAAATGGCTGGCATTCCCCATCAGACGAAGCAGAAACCCAGACATCTCTGTCACAGCGGGCACGCAAAAACCAAAGCACGCAAATGTCAAAACCCTTTGAAAATGTTGGCTGTGACCAAAAAGCTGGCAGCAATTTGAGGAGCACTCTGTGCAGACCAATAATTGTCCTTGAAGAAGCAAAAAGAAAAACTCAGGAGGAAAAATTACTTGCAGAAACAGAACTACTACTACATAAAAACAAAAGAAAAATTGTCTGGTAGCGCAGCAACCTGCTCTTCAGCCAAGGAGTCTTTGAAACAGCAACAACGGTGACAGGAGCCCATCCAACACATTGATCAAGCAGCTCCAATTAGGAGCGTTGGTTTGGAAAAACACATAAATAAATTCCACCAGTTACAAGCAATATTCCTCAGTGCACTGGAAAATATCTGATGGAATGATTTATTATGATGATTATTGCTGCATTAGCTATTTTTACTGTTACAGTGCCTTTCATCCGAGGTGCTCATCATTCACAGACAGACCAAGAGGAGAACACAGAGCAGCGAGGCGCTTTCATCTCCTGCACATCTGAATTCCTGCGCTGCCCAGCTGCCTCCCCGGGGAGCCGGCATCCCGCTCCGGTTTCAGAGCAATCCGCAGCAGAATATTTTAAGTATGAGATACGGGCCTAGAGAATGCAGTTTCAGTGACATTGTTGTAGCAATAAAAAGAAAAAAAAAAAACCAGACGAGAGTGATCAGCTGCAGAAAGACAAGCTATGAAAGGTGGAGAACCAGCTGTAAGGTGCACAAGCCATGGTTTTAAACCGTCCCATTCTGCCAGCAATGTCGGGCACGCGTGATTTATGTAAGCAAAAATTTCATAGAGCATCTGCATTTCAGAAAGAATTCAGCAGCTCCACACTGTGTTTTCATTTTGACTCTTGTTTTTAATTTAGTGGGTTAAAAAAAAAAAAACCATAGAGTTGATTAGCAGCAGTGGCTAGCAATAAAATGAGCTTACACCACTGTTCAAAATAATATTTTTGAGCAAGATGCCAGCTATTTCTTACACATAAAATTGGCTTATGCTAAGCCCAAATCTAAAAAAAAATATTAAATGTACTAAAGTTCAAGCGCAATAACTAAAACTACTGAAGGGCTGGGCGGGGACCTTTGCAATGGTCTGCAGATCCAAGTGCCATATCAGAGGCAAAACAGCAGCCGCTCTCACATATCCGAGTTGTTCTTACATTGTACTGCCTTCGCTTCAGACAAGGGTTTTACACTCAATTACTAAAGCTCATGCAAAATGTTAGACACACACACGCTTTGGTTCAACCAGATCTTATTTTTTATTTTGCTTAGGCATCTTTCAACTATTGCAGCTTGTATAAAAAATGATGCAAAGGTCCAATTAATACAATTTTTATATGGAATACAATCAAGCCCACGGGCCCTGTTTCCTAATGTTTTTGGGCTATATTTCCCCAATTTCCATTTTCCAGAAAAAAGTGTGGACAATTAACACACTGGGATTCCCACAACATTCATCTCAATGGTAACTGTCTTGACGCACTTCAGCCCAGAAGTACTATAAAAAGATTTTGGAAAGGACTAGAAGACATGAAATTTAATCATAAGTCATGTGGCCAAAAGGAAAAGAAAACAATAACGAAAGGCTATGAAGTCTGGGGTCTGATCACAAAATACAATGCATCTACCAACCTATTTGGGAACTGCACACAAAACACTGTTACAATGCATGCTGAGAAATTAAGGGCAATGTGAGAAGGCTGTGAATTTATCAGTCAGAGCCACCCAGTCAAAGCAAGGGACACTCAGTACATCCCTAAATGATGATGCTTTAGTAAGTTCTATTTCCACAGCCTGCAGGAGCGTCACCTGGAAAGGCCAGAGGACGTACAACTTCTACAATGTCATGTGGTCACCATGGACCTGACCCTCAACCCACCAGGGACTTCAGGTCTGCAAAGCTGCTACAAGCACGACTTGCAGGCTCGACTCTCCCAGTGCACAGCACGTCCTCGAGACAGTGTATAAAGCGGTGACCCTCTCACTGACAAATAATAAATTAACCACAAATGCAAAATAAAAGAAGTAAAAAAGCGTATTAGTTAAATTGTGCAGGTCAGATGTAAAAAAATCTCCAAGGAGATGCGATTGACCCAAGCAGGCTCTTCACAAGGACCAAGGGTTAGACGTCAGGCAGGTCGCCATTGCAACTCCACGTCTGACTTCACAAAGAATTTAGGATTTTAAAAAACACCTCGGTGCGTGGATTTGATGAGAGGAACACACAGGAGCCAAAATGTGCTCCAAGATTAAGGCAGTTACAGCATTTGTCAACATCCAGGCTGACAAAGACTTTTCAACCACAGGACAAGCAAAGCCCTCATTTTGTTCTAAGCAAGACAAATAGAGTTCCAAGGAAAATGCCAGAAATCTTCACTTTAGTCTCTAGCCTGAGAATGGTGGGGGTTGTTTTGGTGTTTTGCTTTTTTTTTAAAGGAAACATTTTTCTCCCTGTGCTTTCTTCCAGCATCGCCTGCAGGACCCGCTGCACTTAGCGGTGCCGCCATTACAGCAAAGTCCTCACTGAACACTTTGCTGCGGCCAAATCCAGCAAAAGCCAACAACAAACTGAGAATTCATGTGCAAAGTGACATCTGGCTCCAGGGGCTGGGGACAGAAGGGCAATTCAGTGCAGGAGGAGCGGAGCACCCCACAGCTGGCTGGACAAGGCAGGACCACTCATCTCCTTGCCCGGCCCCCACCGTGGCAGCCCGCCTCAAACCAGACTGGTCAAAAGATCACCCACGTTCTTACATGAGCAGAAATTCTCCAAAATATTTGAAAAAAGCAATGCCTGCCTAAGAGTGACAAGACAGATCTGCGCTGTAAAATAACTCTCCCCCGCTTTGCATATGCTACTGATCAAAATTGCCAAGTTATCCCAATCTTGCCTTTAGAACAAAAGATGACTATTTTCCATATGCAGACTAACACAGCTCTTGACTGCAGTGGACTTAAGCTCCACATCCTGTCCCTAGAAGAAGCACTCTAAGAAACACAGGTCCTCTCAGCCCAGATCTGAAGACTTCCCAAGGCACGATGGCCAACCCAAAGTGCGATGGCCAACGCTGGATGAGCACTTTGCCCCATGTAACAAGCAGTGCTCAACACACCAAGCTCTGCAACAAGAGCACACACTGCTTTCGGGCATTACATTCAGCTATGAGCTGCCCAGTATCTCCACACAACTGAAATCCTGCAAAAGAGTAGAATTCCTACCAAACAACAAAAGTCAAAGAGAAGAACTGGCTGCTACAGATACCCTAAATTTAGTCTACATTTCTGCCTTGTTTGAAAACCAAGTCTTCCCGGTTATCACCCCTTGCTCAGAAATGTCACTAAGCTCTGCAGCTACTCAATGCATGCATCAGGTTTTGCTGATAATACAAAAAATGGAGTAACACAGTCATTATGCAGCCAAAAAAGGGGAAATAAATTACCATCCCAGGGACATATTACAGATGCAGCTGACAGGTGAGGACTACTGAAGAAACATTCAAGGATGGCTTTCAAAGGAAATATTTTTGCTTAAAATAGGCCTGAAGTTGGATTTGACATCTCGCCTCATTTCAAACAGACTATCGACTGGGGGGAATAAGCCAATTACCATCTCCCTTTGGAAGTGACAAAATACCCCCAGAGGGGAATGGGTATCACTCATACAAACTCAACGTCACCAAAGTCCAGTGAAATTGCACAGAATAAGAACCTGAGATAAATTTGCACCCAGGACCACACACAAAGCCGAAACTGAAGGGTTACGGTTTGGACTCCAATTGTTTAAGAATGTAAAACTTCAACTCATCATCTTAAACACTTGCCAGAATTAAACAGAAACCCACTACATCATATATGTACAATCAGCTGTCTGGACTGGACTACTGTGAGGAGGTTATCACTGTGTTATAAGAGTGATCTCCAAGAGTGAGCCATTCACTCTCTTTCTTTGGTTTTAATCCTATTACATCCATGTTGGAGAAGTCACCTACGCCAAAATGCTTGCAAAACAGCTGTAAAATGTTTCTTATATAACCTGCTTGTCATCTTCCAATGAATTCAACGTTTGTGAAGCGAATATCCTTTATGCATTTAAGCAAACTAATTTCTACTTACTGTTCCATGGTAGTTCCTGTACATCGGCATTTTTAGGATCTTTGTCAAGTAGTCTTCCAGCTGTTTCTACAATGAAAACATTGAAACTTTAGATAAGATGCAGGAATTTTCAAGAAAAACAACCACAATCCAACTGTCTGGCGTTAGGAAGCAATCAAAAAAATCAGACATGCTTTTCAGCTTGAATGGATAAATAGATATATTATTATGTGCTCACGGAAGATTATAGCTCAGCAGCATAAACAGTTCGATCACATGTTGCTTACTGCTCACAGATCTGTGTTTGTACCTTCTACCAGCAGACCTGTTGCTTGGCACTGTCATTTTAGAGGTCAACTTTCTTGACTGAGCCCAAGTCTCAAACGATTTTAAATACAAAAGTCAGTCCCCGCTCTTTCTGACCCACACAAGTTAACTTTGTGAGAAAACACAGCCTCAGGCTCAACCGAGAGCACCTATTTAACCAAAACACCAGGTTCATGGGGTGAGGAGCACAGTGACCACGCTGCCCTGTCGCAAAGCCACGGAGAGGGCAGTGGCTGGGCCACCGGTCACTGGAGAGCCTGTCCTCCCCAGCCAGGAGGGGGGAAGAGAAGAAACCATTACAGGAGAGAGAATCTCTTCCCATCCTCACGGTAACTGGGCAAAGAAGAGATTAAGCTGTTTGGGCATAGGAAACCAGGCAAAGTCCTACAGGACACAAAATGAACGGAAAAGAAACAGATATCACTGGGACTTTCGCCCTTCTCAGCGTTAGCGTCACAGCACTGAGCCACCCAGCTGGGCAGCGGGGGTATTCCTCCCCAGGGTGAAAGCTGTGCGATTCCCACAAGGAAACCAAGGGGCAAAAAAACGCATCTAGAAAACATTTTTCTTCCTCTTTTAAATCAGCATCTCTCTCCTGAAACTTCCTGCACAGCATCAAAGCCATGCACAGCAGGGAGGGTTATCTGCACTGCACAGCCATGAGACACAGCCCTTTGGGACTTGAGGCTTCGGCAGCAGAAAGCCCAGGGAGGGAGCGAACAGCAGAAAGAGAACGATAAGCACAGGGTGAACAAACATGGATTTTTACAGCCTCTTTTTTTTTTTTTTTTTTTGCAAACAGCAAAGCTGCAATGAAGAGGTAGGAAGACATCCACCCTCTTCATAGAAAGGCCCATCTGTTAACATCTGATGAAGTTACACAGAACACGTGTGCCTTGGCTAAAATTACCCACTTCAGCATTGAGAGCCTGGCTGTCATCTCCTCTTTCAGAGGGGGACAGGACTGAAATCTCTCAGATTTTGATGGCCGCGGGGCTGCTTCCATCACGCAACTTGACTCTGTGAACTGCCTCTTCTATCTTTAAATCGGAGCAGGTGGGAGGAGGGGAACCGCCACTCTTGGCATCGTGGTTTTCCTAACTGCAAAGGAAAACTTGGCCCGTATGAACCCCGGGAGCAGCATCCTCCTCTTTGCACAGAGGAGAACTTGGCGTTAAAGCTGGACTTGTCAAAGCCTAAGTTTGTCAAGTAAAAGATTTTAATGGTAATAAAACAAGGGCTTTGATAGCAGGTGGCTTTGCAAGCAACCTGGCCTGGCATCTCTGCACCTCAGAAGCCCGCCCAGAGCATCCCTCCGGCCCCCGCACACCGAGCCGGGCGCTTACCCTCCTGCTGGAGAAGTGCTCTTCCCGCACCGTGCTCTCCGCGGTGTGCGGCAGACTCGGCATCTGCCTCGGTTCTCCCCTTTTGATGGATTGTCTTCTCACCGTGTGACTGGAAGGAAACACAAACCACAACGTTGAGTCTAAGTGCTGCAAGTACGTGCGTGCCTCGCTCCGTAACCCTTCTTCTGCGACGCTTTTATTTTTCCCATCCAAATTCTTAAAAACCGAGAGATGGGTGGGCAGGAAAGCAAAAAAAAAAAGCAAGCCTGGATTCATTTAAGAAGCCAGAGTGCTCCAACTGGCTCATAAACAAAAATACAACGTAGAAATAACAGAGATTGATTTTTTTTTTGGTGTCCCCTTTCGCCCTTTTAAGGAAAGGGAGCCTACACCCTATTTTTAGGGCATTATGTTCCCCTCATAATTTCACCTTTCCTAATATCATCTCCCCACACTTCTCCACATCAGGAGGCTCTTGCCAACCGACACCACTTCTATTCCCACTTCTCTTCCCAGCCAGCCCAAGCACCGAGGCCAGCCCAGGCAGGGCTGATCACCCATGCCAGGGACCCCCACGCCTCCCCCACGCAGCCCATGCTGGCAGAAAGCAACATCGCCCCCACAATCTCCATTAGCATAACCCTTCCCCAGCGTCACGGCAAATTCAGCTCAGAAGTTGATAACCTGGGCCCCAACATGCTTTGAGTCAGCAGGGAGATGTTCGCACCAGTTAGCTTATAGCTGCTAAATATTCTACCTATAGAATCAGCATGCACACAAATTCCAGGCTGGAGTATTCACGTCTATACAGTTCATGCTTAATGGTTTAACGGTTGGACTTGATGATCTTAAAGGTCTTTTCCAACCTAAATGATTCTATGATTCTATAAAGTCTCCTCCTTACAGCAAAGGAATGGGATTGGTGAAGCCACACTGATATCCTACTAAAAGAGAGGGGAAAAATCACGTCTTCCCAAAGCCCACTGTGTCTGCAAGGCTGCACACTCACCTCCTGGTAGGGATAGGGATGCGCACGAAGGCTTTGTACCTCAGCAGCTCCCTGTGGAACTCCTGGAAGTGCTTGAACTTCCTTTTCACCTGCCAGGTGAACTCCCCATGGGTCAGCTCGATGGTGTAAACGTTGGGGCTTGGTACCTGCCGAGGAGAACACCACCACACGGGAGGCAGCTGTGAAATAAGTAATTTTCCTGCTCCTCATCTAAAGAGCCCTCGTTCCATTTTACTTAAGGATCATTCTGTCTCACAACTTCTTGTTCTGCTTTATTAGGTTTTAGAAACAGGTAACCTTCAGCATTTTCTAAGACGCAGGCATTCCTGCTTCCTCAGCCCATGAACAAGCACACACAAAATTAACCCACAAACAGCATTTTAATACAGCTCTATGGAAATTAAATGAAATTTCTCAAAGTTCTGACCTTCTTTGTGGAAGTAAAGCGTTCAACTTCCAACACACGCACTCGAACAGGACATCCCGTGAGGTACGTCTGCGTGCCCGGCTCTTTGAACCCATGGGTGTGATAGATGGCAGAGAAGGGAATGCACGCTGGAAGGACCACAAACCCCGTTAGCTAAACGGCCTTGTAACGACCAACGAGGGCATGAAAACCAGCAGATAGTTCCAATACTTTAACATGGGAGCATTTACACAGCAGAGTAATTCCACTAAAATATATCAGGTTTTATTTAAGAGAACTTAAAGACAAGCTTTCACGGAAGGGACTTGGCTTGAAGAGCCCAAGCGCTAAGGGTAATGCCTCCTGGTCCTAAAACAGGGCCAACGGCTGGGCTTGGTAAAACCACTGAGGTTGTACCCTGTCAACAGATTATCGGTTATTAAATCCAGGGGGGACATGGGGTGAGAACGTACGGGCGTCAACTCACCGGTGCCTTTGGGGTCATTTAGCACCTCCGAGTCGACCTCCTCCCCCTCGAAGTGGAGCTCCCTGGTGTCCAGGCTCTCGATGATGTTGCTCATGTCTGCAGCGATCTTCTTCAGCGTTGACGTAGCTGCATGGCTTTCGGCTCTCAGTGACATCTCAGGGACCCGCACGACGGAGCCACGGGGGGCTGGGGAGGAGGAAGGAGCAGGGCTGTCATCGCTCCCTCCGCAGCACCGGCACAGCGGGGCCGAGGGAAACCCCTGGCAGCGTGTGGCCCTGTCTTCCCTCCAGCCCCTTACCCACATTCCTCCCATCTATCCCCATCCTACGCGCCCGATGCAAAACGCCCAGCCCTGCAGCTACAGTAAATCACTGCCCAGAGCGGCTGGAGCAGTGAAAAAGCACAGGTAGCTTCAGGCTACGAGAGAAAATTTCCCCCGATGCCAGTGACCACAGGACTCATACGCTCCGGCTGTACTTTGAAATGGAAAATACATAATATTTCACTTTCCAGCTACAAAAACCTGCAGGGAGTTTGTTGCAGCTTAGGAGTACCTTCACGTATTGATTTCAAAGGGAAAACAAGAAAGCTTCTGCATCAGCTTTCCCGGTCACCTCAGCTATCTGTGTAACAACGACGATGCACCAGAAAAAGCACAAACTATATTAACGCCTGGCCAAATCCTAGACCTAACTCATACGATGCTGTTTCCCAGGTTAGGCTGCGCGGAGGAAAAGCCCACTCAGAAAACAGTAGGCATTTTGTTAAGCGTTCTTCCTTTGATTGTAGTGATAGAAACTCCTGGCATTATTAAGATTTCCTCTATTTCTATGCACCTTACACGATCGCCCGTGGTATCTGCGCGTCTCGTGCTCTCCCACGGCTCCATCCTCTTTGCAGGCTCAAAAGTCAGAGCCCCAAGGGCTCCTGACCGGGGAGCCGAGCGGGGCCAAGGGCACCCCGATACCCACAGAAAGCCTGGGAGCAACACGGGTGGATGCTGCAGCTTGTCCTCACCCCTCCAACAGCCCCCCAGGGAGCTTGCACCCCTTACCCAGCCCCGGGGGCTGCAGGGGACCAGCCCACACCCCTCCGTGACGGGAACGGCAGGCAGTGAGAGCGGGGAAGGCTGTTGTCTGCTCAGGCAGTGGCACTTGGAGATGTTTGGGCACTGACGACTACAGCACTTCCCACTTTTATCCCCACCCACCCATGCCAGGAGCCTGAGTCAGGACAAAAACAGGGAAGGAAGAAAAAAAAAAAAATAAAATATATAAAAAAAAAATCAAGATGCGAGGCACGTCCACTAACACTGACACAAGCTTTCAGCGCTTGTGAGTATTTGCAAAGCTGCTGCTTCTTCCTTCTCCAGGCTCTGCAACTCATCACGGGGCTGCAGACCCGGCTGCTGGGCCCTGCATGCAGCCAAGCTCCAGCTCCTGGGCATCTACGTGATCAAAAGTCCCTTCAGTCTTTGTTCTGCTCTGCAATAAATGTCACAGCTCAACAGCTACGCTGAAAAAATACAGACAGGACAAACTGGCAACATTTTACAGAAGCCAATACAAGGATGGCCATTTATACCCATGGAAGCTCTTACACTGTGTGAAAGAATGATTTAAAAAGCGCAACATTTCTGATGTTAAATTCTGCAAAGAACACTGTGCAATTATTCTTGAGTGAGCCCCATAGAAAAAGCTGGGTATGCCATAATTTGGAAATAATTTAACATTTTAATAATTCATGTGTTTAGCTGCTTTTGAAAGAACATTCTTTATTATCGTTTTGTCTTAAACAAGTACATAATTTTATTACTACATAAGGCTGGTAACATGTAAGCCCAAAAACATGTTAAAAACAGTTGCCTTCAGAAAAAAAGAAATCCATTTGCACACAGACTTGAATCAAGAAAAACTGGGTCAATCTCTTCTCTTATACCAAAGTAAATGCAGAATCAACAGCTTCATCATGGAAGCGAGGGCTCCGAGGGGTCTTGGTGGCTCGGCCACCTTCCACCAGGGCTGGGACTGCCACCACAGCACAGAAGGCGTTAGGACCAGCCTGGAGGCTCGCTGGACCAGCACATCACTTCAAGAGATCCATCTGAACAATTCAAACACAACCCCACCCGTGTATACCCTGGGGTACCTCATTCCCCTTCTGTCCGGGGAGGGGAAAAAAAGGAATTTGCGTTAATCCTCGCAGACGGAGATACACTGAAACGCGAGACGGCCGAACCACCGATGTGGATGATCAACCCACTGCTCTACCCAGCCTGCACAGCCTCCTGCAGTGGGAATTCGGCATCAGCACTGCCCCGCACCCCCTCCATCGCAGCTCGATGCCAGTTCTCCATGTCAGAAGCTTTACTCTTTCCCTGTTACTAACAAATAAACCCACCGAGGACTTCAATCACTCAGAGAGCATAAGGTTCATTTTTATTCTCTTTTAGCACTGAAGCCAGTCCACCAGATATAGGTTGGCTTCGGATGTTTGATTTTCTCCCTAGAAAGCAGGCACAAATAAATAGCGTTCCCGGGAGGGAGGCCATGCCACCAGGCTCTCCCAAATAACCCCGGGGGGGAGCACAGAGCCCAGAGCTGCCCCACGCCGGCCGGCAGCGCTTCCCCGCTCTGCACCGACACGTACAATAAAATCCTATTTTATTTCCCACTCGGCACTCCGCGCAAAGAATTTTTTTGGCCTGGAAATAAAGCAGCATCTTGCTTTGTATTTCTTCTGTCTGCATTCCTGTTTAGAAACAAAACACAGTTTGGTTTTTTTTTTTAGTCTGAAGAGATGCTCTTGCTTCATGGAAACTTAATGCACTCTCCAAAAGAAAAGGTTTGAGAGAGAACACAAGCCCAAACACACTTTGTACGTGCCGTGCCAGCAATTACACTTGAAGGAAACCAGCAGGCAAATACCACATCAGCAGGGCTGGAGGAAGAGCAGGCGGACAGGAGCCAACACGGAAAGGATGTGCATCCTCCCTCCTCCTCCTCCCTGCCGTGCCAGGTACGGCCGGGCTCCTCTCGGCAAATTCATCGACGCAGTCGGTTAATGGATAAACAATTAACCAGTGTATGCGATGATTATTTGCTGAGGACCACAGCAGGGCTGCAGAACTCAGGATTTTTTATTTTTTTTTTTAAGCTAAAGCTGTTTTCACAGCTGGCACAGACAAGTCTTGGGATAAAGCAGAGTCTGAACGCAGTTGGACCCCAGTCAGTCCCAGCAGCGCGATTCCCCCCGTTGAGATTAGAGCCAGATTATGGGCTCGAGAGGGAAAACGTGACTTGCCTACGGCCCAGCCAGAAGCCCCGTGAGGCCGGACAGCGGCTGAGCTCCCCATCAGAGCCAGCTGCTGCAGGGCCGGAGAGCACGGGGCAAACGCAGCCCCGGGCAGGGAGGGCAGCCCGGGGGGTCAGCTGGAAAGACTGGATGTACCACGTCCCTCCGAAAGCTGCTGCAAATTGCTTTATGTGGCTCCGGTCGGTAAGAGCTATTGAACCTGTTGGCCAGAGCTCTCCATGTGGACACTGCGTTCCCATAGGCAAGCTGAGGAATGCGCCAGGGTTAATCTGCAACAGGCTGGGTGCAAACACGTGCCAAGCACAGTTATCCGTGATTCAGCAGCAAAATAAAGGGCTCCATCAAGAAGGTCCTGTCTATCCAGTGCCACTCACGGCCTGCACTAATGACGGACTAGAGAACGGGCTTATAAAACTTGCTGGTATTGCCAGCTTTGGAGGCTGCAATTACGTGAAGGACAGAGAGAACTCGAATGATACCGGCAAATTGCAGGAGGTTGGAAATAATGGGATGAATTTTATTAGTAACAAGTGCTACATTTAAGTATTTGGCTGTTGCCATCCAGGATAGAAAATAAGCAGCAGTTTGTTAAGAGAAAAAAAAAAATTGGAGGGAAAAAAACAAAAAGAAAGACCAGGGTTTCAATAGGTGAAGAACCTGAAATGCGAACAAAGGCACAAACCGTGCCAAGATGCGCAAACAGGGCTGCTGCCTGCAAGCCAAAAATGAAGACAGGAAGAGTCAGATCTCAAGCCCTTGACCCGTGAGAACGCAGACTGCGATGACACACGACAGCAGCCTGCAAGCGCGTAGAAGACTGTTGTGAGCGGGACGGACAAGAGAGAATTGCTCCGAATTGCAGGTTTAAAGCAGAGACCGGGGAGAAAAACCCCGTCTAACGGCAAAGGCATGTCCGAGGAGGGGTTCGCAGGGTGCCCAGGGCTGGAGGTCTGCACGGGCAGGCTGCCCTTACCGAGCTTTCCGGGGCAGGGGAGGAGGAACAGCCGCCCCAGCTCCCCCGGGGACCCCCAGCACCCGGGCAGCCAGGAGCTGGCACGGCAACCTGCACATTAACAGAGGGAAGGCGCTGCTCCGGCTTTATCCGGCTCAAAGTCTGCCTGGGCAAAAGCAGCAAGGAGGGAAAAACAATGAAAAAGTCAACGGTGAAGGAAAACTTTGGAAAGAATGAATAAACAAGGGAACGGGGAGATGGTAAAAAATTGAAAAAGGGAAAAAACATACTAAAAAAACCCCACAAGCACTGCTGACACCATGTTTGTTCAGCCCAGCTTTCAGATTAATTATTTCCTCTTCCAAGCACAACTTCAGCTCTCTGCCTGCCTTTGCCTGGCTGCCCCCACAGCACACGGGCCCCAAACCTCTTGAATTAGTAAAATACATACATTGCAAATAGCGACTGCATCAAGAATCAAGGTTTCAACTACAGGAAAAATAACTATAAAAAATCAAAATTAACTATATTAATCCCTGAGCCCTTGTGAATGCATTGCAAACCCCTAGCTCAATCCTGCAACTTTGCAAGCTCGATATTTATTTTTGTTATTTGCCATTTTGGTTATGCTTTAACCCCAAGTTATTACTCAGGGGATCATATGACAATCTCAGCTTTTGCTAAAGAAACAGTGTTTTTCTACTTGTTGCATAGGACAACAAAAGCACGGCTTTAAAGGCATGGAAACTGGAAGGCAGAAAATGCATATTTTAGTAAATATTCATGAACAGTTCTGTGTTTTGAAGACATTTAAGTCCTGATGTGAAAATGCATGGAGCTGGTAATAGCACAGACTACTTAAAATGTGGTCAGCCCAAGCTTACTCTCTTACATGTTTCGTGGCAGATCTGCAACATGCTCAGATAATCACTTCTCCTTAACGAGGTTAGGATGCTGACAAGCACCATGCAGAGCTATGAAACCAAGAAAGCCTTCATTGGGGAACGCGGGGAGGAGGACGGAGAAAATACATCCAGCAAAAACAAGCTTTTTCTGCTAATGCCTCCCAGCGTTTGATGCTCTACATCAACTCCCATCCCCACGGCGAGAAACACTGTAATCCCTGAAAATTACCCTCATTCCAGTTCTCATGACATCTCTCCCAGTACAGTGACCTTTTGGCAAGGGCTGGGACAAGCAACCTCTGTTCCCATACTTGGTTTTGTCCTGCAGGCAGTGCCGGTGGCGGGACCCACGCAAGCCGCCCTGGCCCCACTGTTCAAAACAGATGGGCTCAGGCTAAAACAGGGTAATGAGGTGGTGTTTTTAAAAAGAAAAAAAACACACAAAACAAAACCCAAACAACCTGAGCCATGAATTTTCTGTCTCCTCCTGCTGCTGCTGCCAGGAGCCTGGGTGCCATACAGGCACTGAGAGCCCGGACGAGATGCCAAGGAAATCCTACATGTGATGCCCTCCACAGTTCTTTGCCCTGCCTGGTGGTGATGAAGCTTTTCCATGTAAATATTTCCCCGATTCCTCACATTTGAAACCTAAAATTAGCTTTGGACCACTCCTTCATGGAGAAATACCCTCGGCTGACAAGAGCCCTTTTTGAGGAGTTATTTGCCTCCCCAGGAGGAGCCAGGCTTGTCCCCAGCCCCAGATTTCCACCCTGGCACACCCTCCTTCCGCAGTCCTTGGCAAGCATCAGACCTCCACCGAGCAGCCGGGAAACATCCCCCGGGCTCAGGGTCCTCACCTGTGAAGGGGATCCTGCTTTTCCAGCCCAGGAAATCCACATACCCATACAAACCAAAAAAGACGTGCACTGGTTTTTATTTTTCAGTATGCTCTCCCCCACTACTTCCTCAAAATCCAAGGGCTCCTGTAGGTGGCAGGTAGCCCATTACACTCCCCAAGTATGAAATTAAAAGTCAACTGGGTTCAAAAATGCTCAGCAGTGACTTCACCCTGCTCTTAAAGCTCAGTACATGGAAGGAATTCAGCCAGATGAGCAAGCGGCCAGGACGGCACATGGAGACATCTCCTGCAAATCTGCCCTTCTGGATGCTCGTACTACAGGGACAGCCCTAGAGGATTAG
The DNA here is from genome assembly GCA_020745775.1 of Theristicus caerulescens. Lineage (NCBI taxonomy): Eukaryota > Metazoa > Chordata > Aves > Pelecaniformes > Threskiornithidae > Theristicus > Theristicus caerulescens. The sequence goes on along the minus strand of CM036565.1, from coordinate 4,171,656 downwards.
GGTTTATTTTTTAAAAAAACACACAAAACAACCCTCGAATGATAAATAAAGCATTGCTCCCATCCTGGAAAGATCTGGAGCTGAAGAAGAACTGAAATACAGATCCAAATCAACAGTGAACATCATGTTCAGACATCATCCTGACCTAAATTTCTTATCTTTGGCCCAATCCTGATAAAACCAAAATATTTCAAAACACTGTTTCCAAAACAATTATTCTCACAAAGTTCCTACTTTAATAGCAATACCTCTAAAAGCAGGAGCCAATTAGCACTTTCCACTTCAACGACTGCAGCACAGCTCCCTGGTTCTGCTTTATTGATTTCCATAGTCCTTTCCACGTGAGGCTTACTGCCAAGCCACCAGCCTGCCCGCAGGAAAAGCTAAGTCACAGGAACCCACACGGCCTCTTTGCAATAGGGGATGAGATGCTTCAAGACTGGAATTGACTGGAAATAACAGGTAAATCTATGGAGGTCCCTGCTGTGCTCTCTGTACCAGGGCAGAGCCCCTTCTGCCCCCATATCGGGTCCTGCAGCATCTGTCCCGCAGCGTTCGTGCGAGGGAAAAGATAACAGAAAAACCAGGCAGGTCAAGGGGAACGATGAGATAAGGCACTGGTCATCATGACGGGCAGCGCCGTCATCGCGCGGTGACTAACCCGCTGCTGTAGTCAGAAAACCCCTCTGTGCTGTGTTTTCCCCCGCACCCAGGACCAGCCTAAGCGTCAGGCCCTTCCCAAGGACTCATTTTATTTGGTTTACGGAACAGTAAGACGAAAGGAAAAACAAACATCCACAGATGAGTACGGGCTGCTGATCTCATGCCGATGTGCTGGTTGTTCTGGCTCCCACTCCCCCAGCAGCACACCCAGAGCACAGCCCCGCTCCCTGGGAAGCTGATCATTAGGTATTTATCAGTGATTAATGCCAGCCCTTCACGCACATATTCATCACCGTGTTTTGGATTCCTTGGGCACAGACAAGAGTGTTTAAGTGCAGCGCTCGCAGCTCGTGGCACGCATCCTCCAGGGCTGTGCTCAGCCCCTGGATCACCGTGAACCCTCCACTCTCTAATGTGGTCACGGCACATCCTCTGCACCCCCAAACCCAGGAGCACTGTGCCCTGGAAACCCCTTGAAAGGGAACACTCTTGAAAGCCAGGACAGGGGATGCCCAGAGCCTCCAGCACCTGGTTATCTACCCCCAGAGACCCGCTAGCGCTGTAGCCGCGGAGGGCGAAGCGAACCGGTTGACACCACCTTGGATATCAGCCCCATCTCAGCATCACCAAACCCCGCAACAGAGGGTGGCAAAGGCAGTCCTGAGCTGAGGGAGAAGGGGGCTGGAAAAAGGACCTGCTCCAAAGGGCACAAACAGCAGGCAGGTCAAAGGATGCAGCGCTTCAGCGTGCTGGCAGACACACAGAGCTTGGCCACGAAAGCTTTATATAAAATCCTAAACCCGAGAAGCTTGCCAGGGCGATAGCGCAATGCAAAGGATTCTTGGAGTGACCATCCCCACCGCAATCAGAGGTGACAAGGGCCACTGCGGTGCCCGCGGGATGGTAAGCATTGCTGCCATTCTTATATATCATTGAACATGTCACAAATACAGGACATGCTTTCATGATCTAAACGTATCGATGTCTACGTGGCCGATGTCCTGTACATCACTCAACGCTATTCTGGTGTCTCCCAGTGCCACGTCTGCTCCAGCGACCGCCACCTGCCAAGCTACATTTCCGCAGGGAATTTGGGCAGCTCGGAGCCGAGCAGGCACGCTGGAAGGCAGCCCAGCACCTCCATCCCACAGCGGGGTTAGGTGGCAGCTGATAAACGCAACCACTTACAGATCTTCGCATAACTCCTGCCAGCCAAGCTAAACCCAGGAAAAGCACCGCAGCCTGCGCTCAGGGAGGGATTTGGGCGACCAGAACGGGATCTCTCAGCCGTCGCTCCCCAGCCCTGCCCGCTCTCATCTCCCTACACAGGCACTCGCTCCTGGCAGCTGCTCCATATCAAGGCAGAGAACACAGGTACGAGTCAGGAGGTCACCGTCCTCACTCCAGATGCAATCCTGCTGCTTCTTGCCAAGTTTCCATTAAGTGGGAACACGATTTTTCTTTTCTCCTCCTGCTGTTAAAAACCACATGCAAAAGCACGTGAAGGTGCTAACTTTTTGTTGACCCTTTACGTGACTTCCACAAAGCAACGAGAAATTTCTGTGGGTATCACAGCAACAAGGCATAGCAGATTGAGACCGTGTATTTTTACAAATAGTTTATTGCTTTAATAAAATGAAGTTTCTGTTGTCTTGATTTTTTTTTTAAGTTTTAATGTAATTCTTCAAATAATTTTCATTGGAAAACAAACAGTTGGCACAAGCAGAAGGCCACAGAGGAGCAGGAAGGTAGCACCACAGAGCAGGACTGAGCGCTCCTGTGCAAGCAGCGGCCAAGCCCAGCTCCCTCCCCTGCCTGGGGGTTCAAGGCACGGGCTCATCTCCCAGGGTGGCTTCCCCAGGGCACCACCAGCTCAAGGACAACCACTGCAGGGTGACCACCACCTAGGTTTTGTTGCTGCTTTTGTCCCTCTTACAGAAAGCCCCCAAGTGCAGGGTGCACAGCTGGGACCCACGTGCAGTAGCGATGGCTACTGCGCACCCACCCACCCGGGCAGCCCCCGGGGCCCTGCAGGCGATTCCCCGGTGCCGTCCCATGCGGATGCTTCCTGGTGACATCAGTCAACCCTGCCACCGTGCACGCTGAACATTAACCTCCGCCAAGCTGTTTGGTTACTGCGCGTGCAGCACGTCAGGGATGTACTTTGGTAAACCCAAAGCACGAGATGAATATCAAGTTCATGGGAGTGGGAGGAGCTACAGCACCTTGGGGACAACCTGCACTTCAGCCATCCCAGCTCCTCTCCTCTGCACCCTGCTGCCTCCCCGTCCCAAATGGGACCCTGCACCACCTCGAGGGCACTGTCACTTGCCGTCCCTGCCCAGGGCAGGGACAAGCTGGAGCCACCACTGCAAAGCCTCATGACATGGTGCAGCCACTCGCATCGCCCCGAAACGCTCCTGTACCCCTGCCTGCAAACCTGGATTTAGCACCTTTCCAAACTGAAGCTCCCTAGTGATTTTTTTTCCCCCTGGAGCAATGCTTTTAAAGACTTTTAATGCATTCTGCATTCATAAATTCCACAAGAATTTGATGTCTCCATCCTCAGCCGACTTCCATTCTTTAGTCTACCCCTAAAGCTACAGCGCTCCATGGCCTCAGCTCCCACCACCGAGCCGGGACACCCAGCACCACATGCCCATCGTACAGTAAGGCATCGTGCCTAAAGAGCAGCAGCAACACGTGCCAGAGGAGACGACAGGTGGGCAGATGCTTGCTACTGCTCTGCATTTCCAAAAGCAGCTGCTTATCCTCAGCCACGGCCAACAGCAAGCACCAACACGGGCAAAATCAGCCCTCGGCCTCCCTTTCACAGCCAGGAATCTCCTACCAGTTCACAAACAGCTTCATCTATGGATCAAGGGTAATATTAAGGCTTCCCAAGAACTGCATTTTCCTTCTCCCTGGTCAGCTAAAACAAATACCTGAGAACTTCTAGTTCACAAGAAGAAAACAGTTGGCTTGAGGAAGTCCCAGAAGTAATTGTAAGAGAACTATGAGCTGAGCTCAGAGGGTAAAGGTGACTTTGTCCCTCAGACTTTAGGGAGGGCTTCAGCTGGCTTTGCAAAGCAGCCTCTCCCAAGGAGAATCCCTCCATGGGATCTCCAATATGACCCTCCACAGGATCATAACAGCACTCAGGACACAGGGTACTCATTCTACTGAAAAATTAGTTTTTTCTATACCAAGAAGTGTTTGATTCATTGTCAGAATTAAGGATGAGCAAATAATGACAGAAGTTTGGTTCCAGTTTCATGAGTAACTCTGGAAAAAGGGCTGAGGTTTCAGATCGGTACCTGCTGAACTAAGATCAAAACCAGACAAATTCAGCAGAAAATTGCTCATTATAAAGAAGTAACTTGCAGAAACAGACTAGCTCTCCTATGTTTCTTGCTTAAATGCAACTTAACACCTGCCAATTTATGCAAAATAGCTCATTTACACACATTGACAATACTGACAGCTTCCTTAGAACAAAATAGATGCCTGGGATATATTTTTCCCCCCCCTCTTTTCCCAGAGGGGGAAAAAAAAAGTGCCTCCATCAAGCCAGCACAGAAGCACACCGATGGCAGGCAGTGGAAGATGATGCTCGTGTCTGAACTCAAATCAAGCCCCAGCTGCCTCCTCGCTCCTCTCCCCTGCCCACGCACCCGGACCTCCAGCACCTCACAAGCACCGCGGGTGCCCGGACAAGCCAGAGACATCCTGCAGCTCCTTCTCGTTTTGTGACAACTCCTGTATAGCATTTTCCCACACATTCCTAGAGGAAATCAGAGCATGAAGGTTACAACTTACAAGCTTAACCCTCCAGACCTCAGCACAAGATGGGCAGCTGCACACAATGAGCCAAAAATTAAATATTTTTCCCTCACTGCCACGGCCTTCTGGAGCAGTGCTGCTCAGAAAGGTGTCTGCAGACAGTTTTCTACATGTACAAAAAAGCTGTTTGGCAGAAAGAAAAGCGATAGCTTTGGGAAAGAAAAAACCTGAACAGGCTCAGACAGCAGCTCTCATCTCGCTGGTTCTTTCTCCCAGTGAACAAAATGGCTCGGTTGCCATAATTGCTGCCAAAACTCAGCGGAATCAGGTCTAACCGCACCGTGAGTCATCTACTGTTCTTTCTTGGTCAGACTTAATGCTGGGTGGGACACTTACAAAAAAAATTATTTGCAGGAAACCTCTGTCATGGAAAATACACTTCAGAACATCTCATGGGGACTACATAAATAGACATTTAGGAAAAGAGGAACAAGAGACCAAAGCATTTCTTTCTGAAAAGACTATACGATGCTCTGCCTGCTCTCCAAATTGTTTCAGCAGCCCTTTAGCTGTGACAGAGGGGACAGCTGAGCTTCCCGGGAGACCCCAGCACCCACGGGTGCTTCTCACTGCACCCAAGAAAACACCAACCAAGGCGGATTTGCGTTCTTCACGCAGAAAAGCCAACCGCATCATGTAACTGCATTTTACTTGAATTAGAAGAGAAAACGCAGGCCCAAAATATCCACTTGTTTTTACCTCTTGTGTGTCGAAGTTTGTTGAGGGAGAGAGAGAAAACTTTTTTAAATAATAAAAAAAGGCAGCGAGGTTGCCTGTAGCCAGGTAGTGGGGCACAGCTATGAGGTACTGCCACGGCCACAACACCCCAGGTTACTGAAAGTGTTGGAAACGTGCAGTTAATTACTATTGCTGGTTTATTTTTACCCCGTGAATCCCTGGAGGCTGCAAGCAGGAGTCAGCGCAGCCGATGGTGAGAGAAGCCTGTGCTGAGGCGCATCTGACCCGGGAGCAGTGCAGGGAGCAGTGCGCGTTCACAGGCGGGCTGTGTTCTGCGTGGGGAAATAAAGACTGGGGGGAGAACAACACTCTGGGAGGGAGAGCCACCCTGCAGAAAGATCTGGATAGGCTGGAAGAGTGGGCTAACAAGAACCTTATGAAGTTCAACCAAGACAAGTGTAAGGTCTTGCACCTGGGAAAAGATAATCCAGGAGTGCAGCTCAGACTGGGATCCACCTGGCTGGAGAGGAGCTCTGTGGAAAGGGACCTGGGGGTCCTGGTGGGCAGGAGGCTCCACATGAGTGAGCAGGGTGCTGCTGCGGCCAAGAAGGCCAACAGGCTGCTGGGTTGCATCAAAAAGGGCATCACCAGCAGAGATAAGTCATTATCCCACTCTACTTGGCGCTTGTCAGGCCACACCTGGAATACTGCATACAGTTCTAGTCCCCGTTATACAAAAAAGATGTGGCCAGGCCAGGCCCTGGCACAGGCTGCCCAGGGAAGTGGTTGAGTCCCCATCCCTGGAGGGATTTAAAAGACGGGGAGATGTGGTGCTTGAGGACATGGTATAGTGGAGGACTTGGCGGTGGTAGGTTAACGGTTGCACTCGATGATCTTAAGGGTCTTTTCCAACCTTAACAATTCTATGATTCTATGAGATCACATAAGAATAAGGTAGCAGCTTCACCTTTAGCTGTCCATAGCACATAGGAGGGGGTCCAGAGAAGGGCCACCAAGATGAAGGGTCTGGGCAGCCTGCCGTACGAGGGTAGGCTGAGAGCTGGGTTTGTTCAGCCTTGAGAAAAGGAGGCTTAGAGGGGATCTCATCCCCATGTACCAGTACTTACAGGGGAGCTACAAAGAAGGTGGAGACTCCCTTTTTACAAGGAGTCACTTGGTGAGGACAAGGGGTAACGGGTGCAAGTTACTCCCAGGGAGATTCCGATTGGACACGAGAGGGAAATTTTTCACAATGAGAACAGTCATTCATTGGAATAATCTCCCCAGGGAAGGGGTTGACTCCGCTATGCTGAACACGTTTAAGACTCAGCTGGAGAGGGTGCTGGGCCATCTCGTCTAGATTGTGCTAGACGGTTGGACCAGATGATCCTTGAGGTCCCTTCCAACCTGGGATTCTATGAAATGAGGATTTCCAATTAAAAAAAACCCTCCTAGAAGTCCAGCTGGTAAAACGGGAGAAGTTTCTAGGAAGCGGGTCAGTGATGCGTCAGTGCCAGCAGCACAGGGGAGCCCCGGGGCATGCCACCGGCAGGACCCTGATGGGAGAAGAGCCGAGAAGCAAGTTCCCGCATGGCGAGACAACCAGAAACACCAACTGGCTGTGAATCACCCGCTCGCACGGGCGTGGACAGAGGCCGTCTGTGGGACATCATCTGCCTGATGCTGCCCGTCGTCTCTGCGCGCTGAAACACTCGTCCTGGGGAGGAGCGGCCCCTCTGTGCCTGGCCCACCCTCCCCGGCCGCGGGGAGGGAGCTGTAAACAGCCCCCGGCGCTGGGGAGCAGCACCGGGATCCCCCCGCGCCTGCCACCGGCCCTGGGGGAGCCCAGGAAAGCACCGGCGTTCATCAGCGGGTTTTATCTTATCTGACCAAAAAAGCCTTCATGGAATGGATGCACACATGCGGGCTCGCTGCACTGGCAGAAATAAAAACCTAAGACAGGAATCAGGCCCACTCACAGCTTGACCTGAAAAACGCAACCAAGGAAATTACAATTTCATTCTTTTTCCACCAACAGAGGTGTAAACCAGAAAACTAACTCCCAACACCATGAATATTCTGAATATTCGCTGCTGTCAGTATAGCGTAAACAGGACTCCACACCCAGGGAAAAAGTCTCTTTCTGGTGAGTAAACGTGCAAATAGTGATGAGGTTTTCCATCCTCAGCTCTGCACCTCCTCTCTCAGAGGCTTTCCGTACCCCACCCCAGCTTGCCCAGGTGGGCAACGGAGTGATGCTCTTTCCCTTCTGCAAAACGCCCACCCCATCACTATTCACACTGCCTTTTTGTTACATCCTTTCTCCCTAGAGTCAGTTCCTTAGGGCAGAGGACCATTTCTTATTTTATCCCTGTCTTCTCTGCCAGAAAAAAAGGGGATAAAGGAGGAAGAGACAACGTTACTACACTAACTAATGCAAACTGGCTACTTTGCTGTCAAACCCTATTCAAGGTGTAGCCCAGTTCTATTTGCTGGAGCTCAATATGCTCAGCACTGCATCCCCAGAGCGCAAAGGGGAAGTTTTAAAGGAAAGTGGCTGCAGAAACACCATCAACCGAAGAGCACAGAGGTACGAATGCTGCACGTGGTTGTGGCCGGCTTGGTGCAGTCGAGCGGATACGTGCCAAGGAAATGCTGCCGGGTTCATTCCCACCCAGCCCCAGTCGCAGACGTGTTTTCTTTGCAACAAAGCAACCATATTAGCCTGATAAGATTGCTATCTCAAGGTGATTATCTTGATATCAAAATCTTGCATCCCTTTTTGGCAATAAACTCCGACCACATGCTGCGTTGTCACCCTGCCCGCCGTGCCGGCACGCCATGCTCACTGCCAGAGCAGCAGCGGGTCCTTCTGGTAGCTGCTCCATCCCTGACCCCTTTTTTTGCAAGTTTTGCCTCACTGGTGTCTATTCAGACTCGTGCAAGCCCGAGCTGTTTTTAAATTGCAAGTTTTTATTCTCGGAGGCAAAACTCGCTTCCTCTCCTCCCCTGGCGAGGAGGCAGCACGTGCCGAGGGGATGCCTGGCGCCATCCCAGCTCCTTGTGGGGTCCCGGCTCTCCAGCGTGGGAGCAGCCACCACCAGACGGCTTCTCCCCACCCCGTCCCCGCGCCAGCAGATGGGTGCCCGGGGGACGCAGCACCCCGGCGCAGGCGAGCTGTCTGACAGACACGAGCCCCGCTCCCGCTTCATTACGTAAACCCCCGGGTTGCGGTGGTGTTTATCTGCTTCAAGGCTCTAGAAAGCACTAAATGCCACCAAAGCGAGTGGGCAGGAGGAGCGAGGGATGCGTGAAGCGCTCAGGGCAGTGGCGACGGCATGTGATGCCGACCCCGGCCACTAGATACCTCCCACTATTATTGCATGGAAACAGAGAGAACTCCAAATCCTGAAGACACAAATATATATATTTTTATATATATAAAAATAAGAATTCATGATCTGCAAATCCACGTGTTTCCCTCCTCTTTGCTCCCCCCAGGCACAGGAGCCAGGGTAAGGGTGTGTGTCCCCGGCCCCAGGGACCACAGCTGCCTCCTGCCACCTTGGATACCCTGTGCCAAGCAGGTGGGGAAGCAGCATGGCAAATATTTTGGAAGAAAAATTTAGTAAGCAGAGCTTTTACCCCCCCAATCCCTCCAGCACCCTCTGCTTTCCAGGGTGTCTGCACATGCAGAGCTGGTACGTGCATCTGGCAGATGCCCACGAGTCCATGGAAGTGAGCGGCAGGGCAGGGGCATCTGGCTAAATATTTGTAAAAAAGTTATTCACATATATAAACAAAAAAATTAAATTGATAATACATATGTATCACCATCCTGCAGCTCAGCAGGGCTGATTTCTGGCCCTGCATAGCCGGCTGTAAAGAAGTCAGGCCGCGTGCCAGCTACTCACACAACCCACATCTCAGAGTGCAGAAAAAGCATGGCAAGCAACACCTGAATAAGGATGGAAAAAAATCTTCTTTTTGGGGGAAGAAAAAAAGAAAAAAGAAAAAGGCTGGCCAAGGTTTCCAAGGTTTTGTGAAGGGAAAGATAAAAAGAACGCAACCGCAACTTCCGTCAGACACATGGCCATGACCGAACCTCTCAGTCCCCGCAGGAGAGTTGCCAGGGCACAGGGCATGTGCAAACAAGTTAAAAACACATCGATTGTCAGCCAGACAACAGGAGGAAAAGGCATGAAGTGTTCACTCTCGCCCTCCTCCCGCCTCAGCCTCAGCTTACTGACATGAGGCACTCCAGCAACTCAACACCCAGGAGAAAAATCAACTTGCTTCCTCAGCTCTGTTATACACAGATTTATTCCCACTCAAAGTTTATTATTATTATTTTTTTAAACGGACTTGCTACAAAGTAGCTGTTTCAATGTGAAATTAAGGAGCCACCTGTTTGCAACAAAGGCAACAGGAGAAGGGAGCGTCTCATAACAGAGCACGATGGCTTGCTGCAGCACTCCGGGGCTTAGTTATTTCAGACCGAGTTTCTCCTTTGGCATGTGCATTAGGTAGAGAGAAGATAAATCTAGAAGCCTGTATGAACATTAATAACCGATATCTGCTTTATGATTTCATTTCAAGGGAATAAAATGTGTGGCAACACTGGCAGTTAAGTGCATTCCCCTGACGTTTCTTTCCCTAAAGATTTGCTAACTTGCTTTAAATCAATTACCAGAGAAGGAATAACTGTAAAAACCCAAGTTCTATTTGTTAGTTATGAATTGAGGAGACACAACTGCGCTTCTGTGCATGGTTTACCAAGGAAGAGATGTCTCAAATCACTGCTGGAGAGCAGACCCGCTGGAAGACATGGGATCTTTCCTTTGCTGCAGACACACCTGCAGTCTAAAGAGCACCTCATAAATTACAGGTGATCACAATGTCGACACAAGCCTTTACACTTTGCTACTACTAAGAAAAAGCAGTAAAAATTTCTAGGTGAGGCATGGGATTTCAGCCTGCTTCACGAAAGAATGATTTCACCAGCAGAGATTACCGACCTAGCCCTTCTAATTTTATTTGTATACATGTAAAACATTTTCTTCAACAGTTTAAAGAAGCTGCAATTCCGATCCCAGCAAACTCTTCCTCAGCTGCGAGCGCTCAGGAGACACCTGCCAGCATCAGCATTATTTGTGGCAGGAGTTCAAGCCTCTCAAAATAAAAAGAGCATCGCAGCCCCCAGGAGAAGTCACTTTATTAAGTGTTTTCCAGCAAGACCAGAGCCTCAACACTAATTTTCAATAATCCTGAAAAGAAGGATGTTATGTATATGGACAAAATTACATGTGCAAATGGGTATTTAAGCAAGACCCTTCGATCTTCTCTAAGTAGGAAAGTTAAATCCTGGCAAAAAAAAAATTAAACATGATGCACCTCTCAATAAACTTTCATTTAATTGGCTGAACCACAGCCTACAGGAGTCTCTGTAAATTTTAACGGGTCTTTTCAGAGGGATCTGGGTTTTTCCCCAGTCTGTTTTGATAAACCTCGACCCTCTCCCCAATCCTGGGGCCTCCCCAGAAGGGAGGGCAGCGCCGGGGCTCAGCCCCCCCAGCCCGATAAACCCCGCACAAAGATGGGCAACGGCCGCCATCCCGCACCGGTGCTCAGCACCCATCCCCTGAGCAGCGATCAGGGATGCCGGCACCCTTGGGCAGCACCCAGTATCACACGGTAACACCTACCCTGAAGCTTGAAAGGGCTTTCTGCATATTCACAGTAAATTCAGCTTGCCATCAGCCTGCACTGTAAAGGAAGGGTAGCCCAGGGCCCAAGGGCTTAAACTTGGAGCGTCCCAACTTCTGGCAAAGCTGGGCAGGATTTGGCCACGAAACCCAAGCCACAGAGCTGACACTCCTGTGAGCATCATGAGAAGAGGCCGTCAGAAGTCAAGTTCCGCAGTTACCTGCGAGCCTCTGGCATGAGCTCACGCTATCAAATGCCAGAGAGGGCACGGGAGGGAAAACACGAATTCTTGAGCAATTAAAGACACTCGAAACAGAGTTCCCACCCCCTGAGCTGCAAACACAGGCAGCTACGAAACACAACGCCGCATGCAAACAGAGGGCATTTGTCCCAGCGGCCGCACCAGCCTCGCCGTGCCATCCCATCGCTTACCATCCTCAACTGAACGTCACACCAGCAGAGCTTCATCCACCCAGTTAAACTGTCACTGCCTGCCCCCCAAACAGCCACGTAACTCTGCTGAATTCAGAGGCATCGCGCGGATTTACTTAAAGGAGGGATTTGGAGACCATGTAGACCCGGACACGTACGTATCGTCCTGCTGGGTACAGGGACCCCGTGTAAGCCCCGGCCACGCAGGCGAAACGTTCCCAAAGTCAACAGAGCTGCACCGGCTTGAATCATTGCCCAGGCCAGATCAGAGGCATTTTGGGGCTGAGGATTTCCAAAGAGCAGCCTCCTATACCAAGGCAGAGCATCACACCAAATAAAGAAAAATAGCAACAGGCAGAAAAGGCTTTCATTGCGAGAAATCGAGCCGGCAGCTCAGCAGAAGGGGTTGTGGCAGCCAGCTGCCAGCACGTTGGGAAACTCTCAGGTTTCTCCCCACATCCCAAAACGGCGGTGGCTAAAAGGGACAGGGCAGAGACGTGGCTTCACTGGCTTCAGAGATGCAGTTTCACCGGCTTTGGAGACGCAGCTTCACCAGCTTTGGAGCTGCACCAGCCAAACACATTTCAGAAACGCTGAAGTTCACAGCAAATTAAAGCTGCCATCTCCGAAGTCCCCGATGCAGAGCCCCCCAGCCGGCTCATCAGCCCCGCTGCATCCAAACCGACCCATTTCAAAGCATGAAAAATGAGTTAAGTCATCCCAAGTATGTCCTACAGGCTGATGAACACCTCCCAGTGGCAAAGTTTGCCTCAGCAAAGAGCCCAAGCAGGGAATGAACTTGAAAACAAGCATCCTGTGGTTAAGCATCCGCCTTTTTCTCCCCCAAAAGCGTCCCAAAGGCAGGCGCCCAGCAGCCTCCCCCCCGCCGGCACCCGAACCGCTCCGCAAACAACCGGCAACTCCGCATCTTTCTCTACCAACCTCCTGCCCCCGTGGAAAGGGCTGCCCCATGGTGCTGCTGGAAGCGGCGCTGTCCCGGGGAAGCGGCGGCCCCGCAGCCGGAGGAGCCGCCCCGCAGCGCGGCACCGCCCGCTCCGCTCCCAGCATCCAGGCGGCCTCCCCAAAGGCAAAACGAAGGGCGACCCAGCCCACAAGGCACTCCAGCCTATGAGCACTGGCTAATTAAGGGGAAACCACTCCCCGCCAGTTAAGGAGAATATTGGGAGGCTGGCAGGAAGGGTGGAGGGGCAGGGCAGGGCGGTTTAAGGGGTTCTGCCCCGTTTTTATGGTGGGCACCTCATTAGAGGGGGGAAAAAAAAAGACTAATCAAGAAGTGATCCATTAAGGGTGAGGAGAAAGTCTGCTGTTTGATTTCAACTTCACAGCCCTGCAAGTACAGGGGCTCCAAGTGATTTGCTCCACTCCCGCAAACGCAGCTTTCACAGGGAGCACAATTTTTCCTCTTTTGTGCTCTTCTCGCAGAAGCCCAATTACTTCAACTTAGTTTTCCCCTACCGCTGCCAAGGAATTACATTTGGCGAGGGGAACAAATGAAAAAGTCAGTGCAAATTAACAGTGAATTGAGTACACATGCAATGTTATTTTTAGCGTAAGGCAACCTAATAATTATGGTCACATATTGTTTGTATCTGAGCAGCGCTCGTCTGCATTTTTCACGTTACTTCCCATGCGCCCTTTTTAATATGCAAAGAAGCAGATTTTTTAGCAAGAGAGAGAGAAAAATGTTGGGCTTATAGAAGCGTTGAACTGACAAGCGGAGAAGCACAAATCCTCCATACGTTAAAGAGCTATAACAGAGTCTTGCATACTGGCTTGCTGGTAAAATGCCTGAAACCTGTCTGCAGTGCTCCAGCTTCCACCGCCGCAGCTGTACAGGGGACATCTTGGTGGCTTTTCCCAAGGAATTCACTGTTCCCGCTTCTGCCTCTACAGCAAGATTTCAATATGGTTGTTATGATATTTTCTTCCTTAAGGGATTTTTTTTTTTTAAATAGTGAGGAACTGAACCGTGGTCCTCAAATCTACATGAGATAAATAACCCAACTTTGGTCCCTGCTAATGCGGGGACAGACTCTAGCCCGGCCCTGGCAGTGCAATATCGAAGCATCTCCCCGTTCTCCACCAGAGCAGTACCTGCCTTGCTTACGGCACACCCGCAGCACATCGGCTCAGCTCATTTACGTGAGGTTTGCTATGACTTGGCTTACCAATGGCTTACTAAAACCAGCGTGAGTGATGTGCTTTGCGTTTAAAATCAAACTCAGAAATCTAAGGTGGGTTCCCAAGAGCATTGCAACACGGCTTCTCTCAGCTCACGGTGTTGAGCTCAGACACTGCTACACTCAGCATCTCTGGAGAGCTGTGAGTCAGGGTGCCTCACCAGTGCTGCCTGTATTGAGCAAGGAAAAAGACAGCACAGACATTTCTAACACGCGGTGTCATGAGAGAACAAAGCAACAGCGAAAATCGGGGTGGAATTCTGCAGCCAAGGATAGGGGCAATGGGAAATAAAAGTCACCCTGTGTCACTGGCATCACCTTTCCACCCCAAAGAGCGGGTGAGGCCATGCTCGAGAAGGACACGTTACCCCACACTGCAGAGAGGTTTCATGCTAACACCGACACACGGGATGGGAATTGGTGGACAGACGGCACGGGGAGCATCCTTCAGGGCTCCCGCCTGCCCGGGATGCCCCATCTCTGGACTCGATGATCTTAAGGGTCGTTTCCAACCTTAATGATTCTATGATTCTATGGTTCTATGATCTCTGCCACAGCCCCAGCTCTGCTGACCCCGCAGCTTCCCCGGGCAGGAGGCCAGCGGGCGGCAGGGGACCTCCTCCACCTCCCGTCTCACGTGTGTTGGTGCGGCGAGGGGACATCTCGGACACAGAGAAGGACTCTCTCCGCAAACAAACCCCTGTCCACCCACCCAGCGCTCAGCACCTATGCAGCCGGCTGGCTGAATTCTGGCAGATCTTCACAAATCCATAAACCTGAGCTCAGTTAATGCATATTTAATTTCTTTGCTGCTAGGTTTATTTTGGCAGCTGCTGCGAGCGGGGCTGGACCAGTGGCGGAGGAGAGCAGCCACCCTCCAAGAGCATTTTGGCATCTGCATAGCATGATTCCCTCTCCTGAGCACCACAACAGAGCAGGTTCTTCACCCACAGTTATCATCTTTTACAGGAGAAATGCCATCGTGCCCGTGTCCATTAGTGATTCGCTACACTTCCCACAACCTTCCCTGTCCCAGAGGCAATTCATAAAGTGGATACTTGGCACGTACCTTCAAAAATATCTCGAGCTCTGAAGAAACACAATATTGTCTGTCGGGGGTTTCTTCGGAGTGCGAAGTTTCTTATTTAACACGAGCTGCTGGTGCAAAGAGCGCACTGCAAGGCAGTCACACGGGGACCGATGCTGCTGCAGTCTGGAAAACCAAGGTGCGAATATTGGGAATCTTTTTTTTTTATTTTATTTAGATGCACTTCATTCATGTTTTTTCTTCTCTTTAAAATTTTTCATTGCTATGCCTAATGAGCTGGCCAAAAGTGGGGATACATGAGGCATATAGAGACATCTCCAGAGGGGCTTTTTTGAGGACTAAGAGCCTATGCTGAACGCCAAACCCAATCCTCCAGCTGAAAAATAACACAGGGAAAGAAAAAAGGATTTTTTTTTTTTTAAATACAGACCTCATCCCAATCTTGGTCACCAGTTGGCATCACAAACACAGGGAGAGAGGAGGAGCAGAGGGACCGTGGCTGCTAGACGCTAGAAAAATGCCAAGCTATGGCCTCGGAGCCGGCGGGAGCGAGCATGTCACAGCACAAAGAAGCCGTCAACTTCTCCAAGCCTCTCAAACCATTTTCTTGCACCCAGAAAAGCACTCTCCCCTTTCAGTCTATGGCAAAAAGCAGTTTTGCCCAAGGGCTGGAGCGCAGGAGGGCCCTCCGTGGTTTCAGCGGAGCCGTGGCAGGAATCCGTCTGACATTGCAAACACAGCTGTCATCTAAATACAGGGGTTTACCTACAGAGTTTGTCTCACCAGCTTGCTTTTCCCTTGTTAAATGAGCACGGCTATACTTGTACAAACTCCAGCGCGGTGTTATTTACAGCGTTACGAATAGCAGGCTATTCCCCTGGTGCTGCTGAACTGCCACGCTTCAGCTGACACCATTCACAGCAACCGACACGGTCTTGGTTAGGTCAAGTATCAAAGAGGGCAAAAACAACCAACCAACCCATCAGTTGCTTGAGTTGAGCACTTTTCTGCCTGTCTTTCATGGCTACAGACAACCTGCAGGACCTTTTTCCTCCTTGTGTTTGCCCTTAAGCCGCACAGACGCTCCCTGGCCCCGAGCATGGGTGATGCTGGTGGCTCTGCAAAGCCATGGGGGCCAGAGGGGAACTAGGGGAAAAATTGGGGAGTAGTTGTTCCCCCAGTTGGGTGCCATTTGGGAAGGAGCCTGCAGAGCCCCAGCGGAGGGAGGAACTGGCTGCATCGCCCAGGGGTGAGACAAGAGCTGGCTTGGCATCGCACAAGGCTTGCAAGCTCCAGCATGGGACACCACCGTGGCTCCTGCTCCTCCACCCTGTCCCCAACCTCTGCTGAAGCCATGCTGCCTGTGGAGCAACAGGTCTGCAAGTGGTGGTGGTGGATCTAGCACTCCTCTGCCAGGTTTTCAAATGGGTATTCACTTCCCACATAACACAGTGACTCTGCAGCGCTTTAGGACAACACCCCAACGAGTTGTATGTATGTTGTATGCTGCACCCTGTATACCTGAGCGTCACCTCACTGGGAACTGGAAATGTGGCTTGCTGTAGCCATTGCAGAGCAGCGCAAGGAGAAAGGGCCTGAACACGCTCCCATGAGGTGCCCAGAGGGATGGGGCAGAACGGTGCTCGGCTCCAACTGCAGAGACCACCACAACACCCACCGCCGACGGAGGGAGCCCCGTGGACGTCTGCAGCAGACACCCCAGGAAAACCCCGCAGGGTCCCCGCTGGGCAGCCGCTGGTGATGCTGCTGAGGATGGAGCAGCCCGGAGACCACCTAACACGGGCCAGCTGGCATTGAGCCACATGCATGCACAAAAAACCCGATTTTTTATTGTTTTGTCCTGTGAGACCAGTATTCCAAAAGGAAAAGGGGGGTGGGTGTTTGTGGAAATCACATTGCCAAGTAGGGTGGTTTTTTTCCTCCCCTCTTCAAGGACTGCAATTGTCCTCCTGACTTGGGAGGAAGAGGCAGGGGAAGAAGTTTTGGCGAAAGGCACTTAAACATGACGGCCTGACTCGGCCACGGTGCCTCCTGGGAGTTGTAGTCGTATCTTCTCCCACCTAAATCGCTTTTTCTGGCGCAGCTCCGCAGCGCAGTAACGCTCCCCGTGACACGGCAGCAGCTGCAGCCCCATCCCAGCCCTCCTCGCCTGCACGGCCAGGGGACAGCGGGACCCCTGGCCTTTGGTTGCTACCAGACAGCCCAGGGGCTGCTCGGGATCCAAACCTTATCGGGTTTGGCCAGAATATTTCAGTTTTCTTTCACACCCTCCCCCTCTCGCAGAATTCCCATGGAAACAAAAACAAAGCTCTCACTGTTTGGGTTTGGTTGGGTTTTTTTTTTTTCCTCCTCTTGAGGGGGGGTGAATGAAATTGGTAAATGAAAAAATAAAAAAAAAAATATTAAAAAAAAAGCGTGGAATAAAACATGAGATACCACTTCTAGCTTGATCTTCCCTGCGGCAGTGCATCTCCGATCTGTGTCACCCCGTAAGAGCCTCAGGGGCTGGAAATGGGCCTCAGAGCTAAAATAACCATTATTTCTTGTATTGCGAACTTGCTTTTGGGCAGGAGAAACCCCAAAGCTTCCCCCGTCTCACCATCCTGCAGATACCTGGGTGCCACCCTGTGGCAGCTGCCCCATGCAGCCCGCAGCCGCCCAGGCGCAGGGCGATGCATGGCTCTAAGGGAAAATGGGGGGGGGGGATAAAAAGGAGGGTTTTTTTGCAGCAATTCACAAAACTTAAAGGAATGCCAAGCACGTCAGTATATGAAGCACAGTATCTGGAGGAAGGAGAGAGCGCAAACCGTCTCCTTATGGTGTTAAGCTAAGACACACGCTGTCTTTCTATTTAAAGCCCTGCAGTAACATGAATGCCAGGTTTGAGTGAGCTCAACAAGTCCATGGGAAAACAATTTGTGTCGTCCTCCTTACCACAGGATCCGGGCACCCGGCGGCTTCTGATGCCTTACCGTTCCCACACAGCGGGATACGACCCACCGTTACCTGCTGGAGAACTGAAGCCCGGACCTGGAAAGGCATTTAGTTAACCACAGAGACCAGTGTGACCTCCCTGGGGTCCAAAGCAGCTTTGGGATGGGAACACCAGCCCGCAGGCTGCTCAGTGCTGCTGTCCCCCTCCCCTTTCCCTCCGCTGGCACCGCAGACCACCCACCCAGGAACTGGGGGCAACCCTGGCTGTGCTGAAGATGAGGGTTTTGCTAGCAATACCGCGTACCCAGGCATGTCCTGCAGGCCAAGCCATCCTGGCGAGGCCAAAGCATCCTTCCTCCCCTGCCAGCACCCCCAAACTGTCTCCTGCCAGGAGCGGGCAAGAAGAAAGCAAGATGCAACCCAGGGTTTGCGGTGTGCCTCGGTTTTCCCTCATCTACCTCAACAGCACTGTTTCTAATGTATTCTAAGACGTAGCTCATTAAATGGTGAATGACACGTTTTATCATTTGTCCGTAACAGGTTGTCAAGTCCGTACGTTATTATTGGCAACAGGAAAGGAACTAACTAAAATATTCTTAAAGTATGTAACGAGCACTTGAGTAAGAGTTAAGTAACGAGGGTTTCTTTAGCGAGGAATCCAAGCAAGACACGCTCCGCCCATTTCGGTGACAGACAAAGGCTTATATAAGCTGGATGTTACATAAAATCCTAAAATAGGGAGCCGGAGAACTCCCCCACCTTTGGATGGTGGTGCCGCTGCAGCACACAAATACCTGAGCTGACACTGAACTCGCTCGGAGCGAACGGGCAGCTGATGGCCAGGCCTGGAGCTGGCAGAAGCAAGCAGGACAGACAGACGTGTCCTGCCTGTGCTTACACTCTAGCTTGGGCTACGAGTCTGGATTTGCCCGCACGCTTTTCCAGAAACAGCCTGTACAGTAAGACGCCCCAAGCAGCGTTATCATCGCTGGGATGATCGAAAAACATGTATCTGTTCTTGTGCTCGCTTGTGTGCCAGGTCAGGCTGAACACCATCTGATCCCAGGGTGCCATCCCACGTGAGTTATAACCCATGCTTAGGAAGGACCACGCAAACAGGTTATGGGGAAACTTCTCCGCAACTCCCCTTGCCTCCAGGGATTTGCAAGCAAGGGACTTTCCGAGCCAGAAGTGCTATCTTTGCAATTTCACGGCACCTGGCAGCTATTTCTTTCAATAAATTGTCCAGTCAGATTTTGAGGTCACGTGAACTTTCAACTTCCCCAATATCATGCAACAAGAAACACCACAGTTTACCAGACCACAATTTATCTGCAGAGAAAAGAGAATCCGTATCTTGCAAGATCAAGTACTGTAGCTAAAAAAGGCAGGCTGCCGGGGGGTACCACCTCTTCCTCAGGTCTTGTATGCCTGAAAGCCTGCCTATCTGTCTCTAGACAAACCATCTGCCCCAGTAAAAAATACTTTTTCTCCCTAGACACCTTGCATCCCACCTCAAAACACACTATTCCAACACTCAGACAATAGACTCAGCCCACGCCAACGGTTACTTCTTAGACACAAGGTCAAAAAAAGTCCTAGAGAAGAGGATTTGCAATTCTCTTCACAACCCAGACACCCAGTCCTCCTTCTAATGCAGATATCAGATGCAGTTTCATGAAATGCCAGGGATACTTACCCGGTTGGGGGGGAAAATAGGGGGAGAAAGATCTTCAGACACGGAACTGTTGGCCAGGCAGGGCAAAACATATCAGGAGTTACGCTCTGGACTACAAGGGTGCTATTCATTACAGTAATCGGTTGCTCCGTGGTACTTGCAGAAACATGCCAAGGCTGCTGTGTGATTCTGCCCGACTTACTTAGCGCTCGTGGTTTGCCTAACCTTTGCTCTAAATAAAGGGGAGCTGCACAGAGGGAATTTTGACGCGACTCCCCTGCTTCTAGAGCATCCTCCCTGCTGCATCCCACAGGCTTCCCTGGGGTTTGTTTTAAGGGAGAGACAGACAGAAGGCAGGCAGGGGGAGAAAACAAAGAAATGAAACGCAAGCTGTCTGGCCCACCGAAAAAAAAATCAAAATAGCCTGGCTTTGGTTTCTATCGAGTTATTTACCTTACTTCAGAATTAAATCCAGATGACATAGATAAGACGGTGGTGACCCCTAGTGCCCTCTCCAGCTGCAGCTTCCACTGTGATTCCCTGTATTGATATTTCAGCATGAACAGAGGGAAGAAGCAGCACCTTTCAGCTTTGTTCTTCATTCACAAAGCCTCGCTCGCTCTCCCCTTTCAGAAACAGGATCTAATTTCCTCTCCCTACTCAAACCCTATCGCTGCGAGGCATTCCCTGCAGCATCCCGTTGTCGCTGTTGTCTGGGAACAAAATGAAACAAATTTACTTGTGTAAGAACTTATTCTATTCCATTGACTCTATCACAGTACTTTTATGTTTATCATCCTTATCAAAAAGAAAGAAGAACCTATTTTGCTAACTCCAAGCTTGTCAATAGCTAAGAAGAGCCATTCAAACTCCTGAGAAGAGACCTTTGTGGTGTCTAAAGTGTATTTTGCAGCACCAAGCCGCTGAAAGGAGCGAGTCTTTCCCGTGACAGCCATCGATAGGCACCATTATTTTTTCCTAGCAATGTCAAAACGCTCTGTTCCTGTGACTCAACCCGCAGCAGATGTAACCCGCTCGCTGAGCCGCGGGATGCCCGCCCGGGGCCTTTCCTGGTGGTGTCGTGGGGGAACAACACCTCTTTTAAAAAAAGCCTAAGACACCTCCTTGCAGCTTGTTTTGAGATGCAGGATTTTCCTCGAGGAAATAAGTGATCGTAGTATAAGCCTGAAAGGTCTTTAGCTTCCTGATAGCAGAGGGGTTTGGGCATCTCCTCCTGCACAGGCTTCCTGCCCCGCCGGGGTAGGGGTCTGTGCCCCACCACCGCCCCGGGTGCCCGGTACCACCCCAATGCACCGCTCTGGGGAACGGCGTTGTGCTTTGCATCGTTTGGCATCTCAGGATTTCATGTATCTAATAGGAGCTTGTCACCACCTCCTCAGCCAAAGAAACTGCCCGCTGACGGTCCCCACGGCGATGTCTCCATCCTCAAGAGAGCAGCAAACGCCCCTGAGCAGCCTCATGGCCTGCCACAACTTTGTCTAAAGCCTCTTCAGCTCTGTATTTCTTCCCTGCCCCTGGCAGGCAGGCGTCAGCCTCGGCGGCCACCACCCCGGCACCCCTCGTGCTGCATCAGGCTGGCCGCACCGAGGCTCCTCCACAGAGCCCAGGTCCCCAGAGCTGCCACCAAGTTGCACCCTCGCCGCTCAAGCCCCGAGAACGGTTTAGCACTTCCCAAACCAAACGCAACTCCCCAGCCCAGCGTCAGGGAGCCCTTCCTGGGGCCGCATTCGAACCCCCGAGCTCCGCGTGGCTCAGCAGGGCTCTCCCACCCCAGGCGCAGCCCAAGCTCGCTCCGTCGGCCTCGCTCCCCCAGCAGATACTCACGGTGCCAGCCCAACTCACGGCGCCATCGCCGCGCCGCCGGCACCTCCTTCCCCTTTCTCCGCCTGCCAGCCTGCTTCTTCACCAGAAACAACTTCCAGGTCTCGGCCAGCCCTTCCTCCCCGACATCTTCTCGCTTTCGCACAGATCTGCCGGTCACTCATCCCCAGATTTCCTTCCCCTAAAGCCTCCAGGCTTGCTGCAACCCTCTCCACCCCCTCGGCCGGGAAAGCACCACCGCCCTTCTCCCCAAACAAGCCCTTGGCTGGCATTGGCACCCGTGACTCAGCCCAGCGGAGGATGGAGCAGCCGGAGGTGAGGCTGGTCGATGCCTCTGCAATACGTGTTTTACTCATTGCAGGGCTAGGCGGGCGTGCCGTGACTAAAGTGGCGGCGTTTTTTCCACTTTTAGTGCAAGTTCTTTATCTGTTCTAGACATAACATCGTTCTGCTTATGTGCCTACTCTCTGAATCATTTTCCCCTGGTTTTATATCTCTAGGTGCGCATATTCATGTGTTTAAATTAAAAGCAACACTTTGAGTTGAAGTTCCTCCTGATGTTTTATTTTTAAAGTAGGCTTCCAGGGGGGGATAGGAAGCGTGCTAGTGATTGCATAATTTTAAGTTGGTTTTACGTGGTGTAAGTCTCACTTTGTGTTCTTGTACAGTGCTGAGATATCCCGTGCTGCCCACCAACTCTGCGTGGCTCTCGTGTCTCTGGATCCAGCACTGGTCCAATCTTCTCACTTTATTTTCCTTTTCCCCTCTGTTTTAATTAAGTATACGCAAAAATCTCATCCTCCGAGCCACTGCTTCCTTCTTTCACAATGTTCCATACTGTTTCTCCCGAGTTTCTTTTCCTTGTTAGCTTTAGTACACACCATTTTCTCTTTATTGCTGGCCTGATTACATATGACCCCACCTAGAGACAGCACTACAAAAATCTCTCTCTATAGCACACATATCTTTCTATAGATGCATTTTTTAAAATAGTGTATTTTTCTCTTTATTCTCATTTTTTGCTTGGTGCTAGCTCTGTATATTCCAGTTATGCTCTACATCTAAAACAACTCTGTCAGGCTTAGATGTGCCTATAGCTACTGGCAGTATAGTTCTGAATATTTTCATTTAAACTCTGGCTTCACTCATTAAAATGCTCAAAATTAGTTCATCACTTCAATTTTTGATTATATCACATGAATCAGCTTTTTTGCATGCTTTTGCAATATGCTGCTTTCCTGGTTCCTCAGATCCTCATTTATGCTATTGGAAAGTTACTCTTGTGAAGTGAAAATGCTTTCTTGGATGTCGCCTGAATGTCAGAATCTGAACCAGGCAAGTGAAACAGTCCATCAGCAGGTGAAGAAGAATCACCATCATTAAAAATACCTTTATTAAAGACTGGAGGTTTTTCCCTTCCAAAGGCTACACTTGTTCAAGGAAACTATAAATCCTGTGGCTTGCCTGACACTGCAGCTCAGACCAGATGATCAGAACAGTTTATTCTGGCCTCCATACTTAAAAACATACAAATGTCCGGGCAAACTGCAACCGCACCTGGTAGAGAGTTGGTCAGACAAGGTAAGGGAGTTGCTGTTTCTGATCTTAAATGCTCCAAATTGGCCTCCAGTCCTGCTGAGACACCCACAGCAACTAGTAATGCAGCTGCTTTTACTTTGTTTTCCTTTTTATCCGAGCTCTATTATAACTTTCAAAACTTTCCTGTTCAAAACTTTGTTAGAAAACTGGCCTAATACATCCTATACCACTTCACCTCCATCTTCCTGGCATCAGAGAGCCAGCGTTTTACCGTGGTTAGCGTTGCATTAGTGTCTGCCCAGCGTCTGACTCATGTAAACCAGAAGACGACTCACTCAGAGAGGTTTGTTCCGGGCTGCGGAGAAGAGGAGCCGGTGCCAAGCCGGGGGCAGCTCTCAGACTTTGCTCCTTAAGGTGCTCAGTAGCGAGCGCTTCCTCTGAAGCCCCCGTGCTGGGGCCATGCAGGTTAACGGCCAGGATGGCTCCGTCCCCTCCTGGCACCGCCCCGGCTCCCGCGCGATGCTGCACGCACCATCTCGCTGCTAGCCCGTGGGCAGGACGGCCGGAGGAAAGAGGATTTTTATGTCGTGGCCCATTGGATGGATCGCAACAGGAAAAAAAATGGGGTTGAACGAATCATGGAAGTTTCAAGACACCATGAGCTGGAAAAACCCACAGGCTCTGCAGGGGAGGCAGAAGGAGCAGCAGCCGGCACAGCCGAAGGCAGGGGTCTGAGGTGACGAGCAGGTCCCCCCGGGAAGGACGAGGCACCCCGGGGCACCGGCACATGGGAGGAAAACGCGGCTGGAGCAGGTGCCACCCCCCAACAGAAGGCACACTGGAAAGGTTTTATTTTTCCTTCGGAAAATCTATCGGGAAGCATAAAGCCAGTCTCAAAAAAGTTATTTTACTCTTTGACAAGCACACGTGCAAAAAGGCAATAAGAAATGCTGTGCACTGCTTTTCCAGAGTTTAAACCAAACTCAAAGCTGCCGTCAGTCCCAGTTCCCCAGTACTCTGCTCCCAGTTTGCTCAAGCCCTCCACTAAAACCAGTAGCATAATTCTTTGTTCCTCTTTTTTTTTTCCTCAGACTCCCAGTCATTCTGCACAGTCCAAGTAAAACACGTAAAACAGGCTTTGCCATAGGATGAAAACTGAGAAAGAAGGAACGAGTGAAAAAGAAAACAAAACAATTAAAGGAACACAAAACCTTGCATGCAAAGCCCCAGCAGAGTCCGTGCAACCGTTTCTGTTGATACTCACCAACACGTGAGCTGCACGGACCTCAGAGGAGCGCTGCTGGGGGTAAATTCCCACCTTCCTTTAATTCCGTCCATAAATCTGGGGAGACCAGATCACAAATCACAGCGTGCTCAGCGGACACCGATACCCAAGTGTGCGATACAGGATGAGTCGCCTTCACATGGAAGCCTTTGTCAAGGAAATCACTGGACACAAGGGTTTATCCGAGGTTTCGGATCAGCGTGCTGAGCAGCAGGGTATTTACCTATGATGTGTACTGTAACGCCCATTTGCCTGGCTAAGCCATCAGGTCCTTTTTTCAACAGAGGAAAATGTTAAAGGAAAAGCAGTGAATATTTTTACATTTTGTCCAATCTTTGCACTTTCTCAGCTGGCAATCGGTGTCCCGTTATAGATTTCTGAAAATTATTAGCAAATATATAAGGAACACTAACCACCAGAGCAACCAGTGGCATGCAGCCGTAGAGGTGTCAGTCATTATTAAACCTTTAAATGAAAGTGGCCGTGAAGTGCCAAATAACCCTGGTTTACCCTCTGTCGCACTTACTGGGGGAAAGGAAACCTAAACCAGAACTGGTGCTTCAGCAATTTAATTATAAGTGTCACGTACAGCAGCCTGTAGCGCACACCCAGAGATGGGCTGCTTGGTTTTTACTTTCTTTATTTTTTAATTTTCTTTGGGTTTTTTAACATTCTGCCAGTCCCTAATGGATACCTGGATACCCAGTTCTCTCAGATCAGCTGGAGGAAGGTCACTGCTGGGAGCTTTCTGGCTCTCCCGCCTGTAGACGAACGACAGGGGTGCGAGGTGTCGCGGTTTCTGTGCTCACACAGAAGGGCTGGCGTTTATGTGGGGTCACGGCATCATTACTGGCATCTCTCCAGGCAGATCCGTATGCAAACGACCAGCGTTTACTTGGAATTTGCACTAATGTTTAACTGAAAAACTGCTTTGAAAGACACCTGTTTCCCAATCTTTGGCTTCTCCCTGTAACCAAACATCTCCAGGCTGGTTTATGCGAGTGAAGGTTGCAGATGGGCACGATTCAGAGCTGCACATCTGTATTTAGTATTGACTTAAGTAACCGTGAGCAAACTGCCCATCCCAGATCCAAACACCCTTATCTCCTGCCAGCGCCGGCCCTTCTGCGTTTAAAACAAAACCACGCTTCGGAGTCAGGAACGGAGTTAAGCCTACGAGGGAGAGGACAATTTCACATCGCTTTCTCCCGCTGTTAGTGGAATTCCCAAAATTAAACTGCGTGCCAACGAGCGCCCCGCTGAGCCAGCCCCAGCAAACTCCCACCGGCACTTACCTGGGTCTGAACTAAATTCCCTGCAAAGTCCCCAGAAACGATGTGACATGCCGTGCTCGGGCGTCAATCCGTTGGGACGCAGCCAGTGGCGTGAAATTCCAGCACCACACCGTGGCCGTGGCTATTTCGGGAGCCCTCCTGGAGCCCAGCGCCTCTGCTCTGGGAAGCAGCTGACCCACAAGCTGGGTGAAGTTAGGAGATAAGCGGGCAAAGATAACGCCAGCGGCAGCACGGGATCGCCCGTCGCCGCTCTGAGCCGCTTCCTCTTCCCGGTATCGCTTCAGTGTTACGCTGAAGGACCAAAAAGCAAGCGGTTCATAGCCTTTCTCCCTTCTTTTTTTGATAACTAGGTCAATTTTTATTGTTTTAAAGGTAGGAGGAAGTGACTTTTTATCTCAGAGCAGTGGGAAAAGAATTGTATAATATGCCTGCATCTAATCGTATTAAATGGAAAGGAAAAATCCCCTGGAGTTTTCAGAAAAGCAGGCAAAACTAGGACTCTGGCCAGCCACTCTCGTCACCATTTTTAACAGATCTATGCTGTGAGGGTGCTCACACTACTTTAAAAGTGGGTAAACAGAGGTAGGGCAGTGAGGGGCTGCACCGTGACGGCAGAGGAAATGGTGCTTCAGGATTGCAAGTTCTGGCTCAAAATGCCCAGCCCCTGATGCAGCGTGCTCATCCAGTTTGAAACCGCTTGGCTATTTCAAATTTGCTTAAATCTCTTGACAGGGTAGCTCTGCTTTCCTCCTGCTGCCCATCTGGTCCCGGGGGAGCCACGCACATACAGCATCCCGGTCCCGCGGGGGACATGGCCGGCCCTGGGAGGCTTTCTAAGACTAAACTGGGGAGGGAGCACGCTCCTTCCCCATGATCATTGAGCAAGATGGTTGTGGCATATTTAGGTGTCCAAATATTGATTTTCTTGCAAGCAGCCCCCACTCGCACGGCCCCTCCGGGTGAGCGTCCCACCGCCTGCATCTCCTTGGGTGCGTCTCAGCCAGCCATCACACGCCATGGTGCACAGCTACTTACAGCCAGCTGGCTAGTTATTCCATATAAATACTCAGCATCACATCCGATCTTCGCTGAAATGACAGCCTTTCAGGAAAGAGGTAGCGAAGGTTCGTGCCGCGTTAGTGCCTGAGCTTCAGCAACTAAAACTTGCTTCACCGAAATTGGAGCACAACGAGGCTTCCCTGCCAGCAGAGATTAGAAACGAGCGTTACCTGATGGGGCTCTGCAGCAATTGCACTTTGGTTTTTTCCGCCTTTGAGGAAATGTCACAAGTGGAGGGGGTGCGATCCCTTTCACAGATTTACTCTTGGCAAGCGGGGATATTTCTTAGAAACCCTTCAGAAGTGCTTGATTCAGGGGTTTTGAAAGCTTGTCTCCTCTTCACTCTGAATCACTTTTCTTTCCATCTTCTAGTTCCCGACACAGCAGCTTTTGCCAGGCTGGTGGTTTGGGCTGAACCCGCAGAGCAAAGCTCCCCTGAAGCTTCATTTAGCGATGAAATCATAGAATCATTACGGTTGGAAAAGACCCTTAAGGGACGCTGAGATTCCCGGGGAGAGATCCAAGCAAAAACCCTCTGGAAACAGAGTACGCTCCAGTGGGGAAAAACCCAGACAAGGGTTAGGTTTATCATATTTAAGTTAGTATTTATATTAGTACTAGTATTTGTTTGAAGGTCAGTATGTATTTCAGTAAACTGTCACTACCAGTGAGCAGCTAAGTCCTCCTGCCTTGCTTAGATGGGGAAAAGCGTGGTATTCTTGAAACGCCAGACTGACTTTTCACATTTGCACCCCAAGTCCCACTGCATTTTTGAAACACTGAAGAAATGATGCTGCTTGTTACCCAACAGCTTTGGCTTGCTGAAAACCGAGCCTAACCTTTCTGCACTGCAAATGCCAGCCTCGGACCTTTTAAGCCGCCGGTGACGTACTCCGCTGTCTGCTTTTGGGGAGGTTCCTCGTGACTCCAGACGCAGTCCTGAGCGCTCAGCGTTTTGAAAAGCAGACTTTAGAAGGATGTCGTAAAAGGAACACCTTTGACTTCTGATTGCAAAAAACCAGAGATCACAGCCCCTGTGCAAATAGGTTTGTTTAGGGTAGTACCTCTAGCAATGACTTTACTGACTGAGACGGCACTCGCACAGCGGTAGTCTGGGCACGGACTGGTTTTAATTAGGAGCACCAAGGCTTGTGAAGTGACCAAGTATGGCACTGAGTCACAGCACATGAAACGGTACGGAGACTGCTTAGGGCCATGGAGTTAAGTCCTTCCTCCTAAAATCTTTCCTAAGACTGTTCCCCTGGGAGGAGGCAGCCAGCGAGGCGTTTGGCATCGCAGCACGCCGTTCAAGCGGGTACCACAAACGTGTCTGATCAGAGCCTAAAGAAGAGGATTTTGTGCACTCCTAAGAGCAGACATGCTGAAATGTTACTTTAGTGGAGACACATGGCTGAAAAGGGCATTTCTTCCATTCTCACGCAATCCCTAAAACGCTTCATTTAACACCAGCCAGCCCTTTAAACATGCTTTTGCTTGGGATTTTGTAGTTCTGCATAAGTGGAAGCAGTGCCTTCAGCCAGCGACCTTACGATGCTCTCCCCCTGACTTTGCACGGCGCTCTGAACGAGCAGAGGCTGGGCTGAGACGGGTGCCGAACGGCAGCGGCAGGACCTGCCTCTCCCCACGCACGCTCCCCTCCTGCCCGCGCTGGGCAGCTCGCTCCCGGAGGCCTCGTCCCTTCCTCGGTCATCGCTGCGTAGGGAGGAGGAAGCCTTCTGAAAGATGCGACAGAGCCAGCGCCCTCGGTTCCTGGTCTGGGGGACGATGTCTTCTGGGAATTGTAGTTCTCAGGAAACACGCATTTGCAGCCTTCTTCGAAAGGCGAGCCAGGAAAGCCAGCAGCCTGCGACCGTTTCCATTGCTCCGGTGCAAGGGAAAATGTGTTGAAATTAAGAAGGGGAAATTTTTATAGGCAGCTCTGCTTGGAAATTAGCAGACTGCAGTAGGAAAACTCGAATGCGCTTAGGAGAATTAGACACCAAGGAAGAAACTCTTTTTGCCTTGACAAGAATCGGAAAGGGGTGGTATTTCTTGAACTCTGCAGTCAAAGGGAAACTAGCCTTGGGGTTCACTACGGAGCATAAAGGCTGCTTGAGGAGAGAGCATTGGCTGGCCAGAGAACCAGGCACAGCTAAGCCCTGATGGCTTAAAGGGGATGAAAATATCCTGGCAGAGTTGAAGAAAGTAGCTTTGCAAAAAGGAGATGGAGAGTTTGGACCCCAACCTCCACCTGCCTGGCAGCAAAGAGCTCCTCTGCCTGCTGCTTTCCCTAAGGACGAGGCTTCGGGGCAACGCATGCTGCAGAGCTGTTAAACTGCTAAAAGAAGAACCTGTTGGTACCAACTAAGAAGTACTGACAAAAAGCGTACAGCAGTTGTTTGTGGTTTACATAAGTTACCGCAGCGTTCGTGTGCTGAAAGAGGGGGAGGAAGTGTTTCTAAGGACGACTGCGAAGAACCGAGCACAGCACAGGGGTCAGGCTGATAAATCAAAGAGCAGACGCTACGTTTGCCCAAAGCTTCAAATACTATTTCTGGGAAAGCGGTTTATATTCTTATTCTATTACATCCTTGTTTGTAAGAAGAAATGCTGTCCTCTGGCTATGCAAAATTCAGTACAATATGTTCTCTGGAAGGTCTGAACGCATTACCTGAAAGTCTCTGGGTGAATAACCACCTTTCATGACCTTGCTCAAACTCACCTGCACAGCCACCAGCCCTGCAAACCCAGACCCTTTGGTCCATGCCTGGTCTTGGCCCTGTGCTATACAGGTCCCAGCAGGACGGGCTCTTGCTGGAAAGCCGTATTTATGTGCAAGCAACTCAGCTGTGGAGGTCTCGGTTTCATTACCGACGTTGGTTCACGTGAGGCTGCTGCAGGGCGTCCTCTGCAGCCTCTCTGGGCTTGCTTAGAGGGCTCTGTACGCACAGAGCTGTTTGAGAGACTGCCATTACTTACCCTGCTCTCCTGGTTTGGGGTACAGCACCAATGGGAGTATTGCACTTACAGACTGAACACTAAATAACTGGAAATAATAACCAGTGAAGACATTTATGAGCTGAGTGGGGCCCTAGGACAATAAAGGATGGTTGATGGTAGCTCATTCCTGACCATCTGCACATATTGGCAGTAAAGCTGACACCAGCAGTCAGAATCACAGCCTTACAAAGACCTCTTACCCATTATTTTCCACTTTTACAAATTTAATTAGCTCTTTTCCCCTCAAGCAGCACAATACGAAAATATTTTTCCAGGTAATGTAACCATTTTCTAGTTAAAGAAGCAAAGAGAACATTGAAGCAAAAAAGCATGCCTAAATTAAAACTGTTATTCTCATTTTGTACATGGACATTTTGGCAATTGCTTCTTCTCTGAAACAAACAATCTTTTTGTTTAGTGCCGTAATTCATGGGCTTCTAAACCTGAACGCTGATGGGTAAATTCTCAAAAGATGGAGTTTAATCTGAATCCCCACGTCTTTCTCTGGATCTACCAGGTTGGCATAAGTTTAGACGGTACCAGTCATATTTTCTTTTTTAAGAATAAGCTGTTGGGATCTCTGGTTCTCCTTCCCCACAGCTGGCAGCTTTGCAGGGCTCTTGCATTTTTGGGAGGGGGACATTTTGCATTATAAGAGAGCGCTGAACAAAACTGTAAGGAAAGGATCAGAAGAAGGAAGAGCAATATAACAACACATAGTCCAGAAGCATCTCCTGATCGAACCATCCCTTTTCTTTCTCCAGAAATCAGAGCTGGCCGCAAAGGGTTGGGGCTGAGGCAGCAGCCGAGAGGGGCAAGGCGAGGCAGGGGCAGCAGCTCTCAGCACCCCGGTTAAGCTGCTGTTGAAATCACGGCTTTGGGACGGCTGTAGCCAACGCCGGGGTGTTCCCAGATAACAAACCCGCACGGAGGCGTGGATAGCAGCGCGCTGCGCAGCCTGGAGCACCCAGTTCAAGGCTGGGTTTGAGCTCGGAAAGCTGTCCGTTCCTGTTGGTGTGTGTTGGTTTCTGCATGAAGGTAACCTTTGTGCCGTTAATGCAGCCCAGCGTCTGGTTTGCAGAACAACCTGGTAACGGAGTTATTCTCTTTGTTAATTGTACTACCCAAATAGAAACTTATGGACCTGATTTTCTGCTGTTAGGAAGCAGAAAATTAATCATACCAGCATACAAATGACAAGATTGAGTAAAGACTCAGCTATTGTACCAGCAATTCAGCCTGTCTTTCCCAGGAAGGAAATGTTTCACGTATCCCATGACACCATACCAACACGTAGTTTTCCTGGGGTCCTGAATTTCCCAACACTGATGTCTGCCCCCAGTTTGTGGTGAACAAAGTGATGTTGGCTGACCAGTTATTCGGTATATCATCTCAGTGGTAGCATTAATACCTTCCCCATTCAGCGGTGTAATATCTTATGTGCAAAATGCATCTGAGGCTCAGTAAGCCTTACTTCTGAGCCTTACTATTTCCTTACCAGGATTTGGGAAAACCAGCATTTGTAGAGAGGGTACCTGCTGCACTGAGCTGCTGGTGGAAAGAGGCAGATGAAGAACCACCATCGAATCGATGAGCTCGAACCAGCTCCTCTCCAAAACAGCCCTTCTCTGCCATGTCCAGAAGGTGCTGAGCAAGAGTCGTCATCCAGATGCTGGAGATGCTCAACAGGGATGCTCCTCAGATGAGCTGGAGCTCTGTGCAGCTCTGCTACAAGGGGTCTAAGGTGTAAGAAGACAGATATGGCCATTAAGGCTGACCTCCTGAGCGCATAGCTTACCTCTTCGTCCTACAAGTTGGACTGAAGCTTGTCTTTCCCAGCAACACCTCATCTGGGTTTAAGGACTCCAAGTCATAATGGTTCCACCACCCTTGTTCAGAAACCACTCTCCCTAATTACCCTTTCACCTAGGATAATTAGGCTTTCAAAGCTGCATATTTCCATTTCACCCTTTCCTGAGGGATCTTCTGACAACTTCCCCAGCAATACAGCCATGCACTTCTGCCATCAGATATCTTTTTCATACGTAGGGGCCTGGAAACCCTGCTCATACCTGCTGTCCCCTCACCGGGCTGCATTTGTGAACGAATCGTTCCTCTGTTGCATGCACAGTTCATTGCACGTAATTCAAGGGGAGCGGCGTTGAAACTGAAAGCATGGAAGTGCCCTGTCAGACCACTGCATGCGGGGCGAGAAGGACCAAGCAGTCGGACACCCACTGGCAGCTCACCCCATGGGTGCTGCATCACCTCCATCCCGGGGACACCCCGGGTTTCCCCTCCAGCGGCGCGGGGCACGGAGAGCACACACGGGCACGTTTGCCTTATACAAGAAAAGAATGGTCAAAAGGCTCCGGCTCTGGCTCTGATAAAAGTGGGGGTCGGTCTCTTCACCCCAGTAACAAGCGATAGGACGAGAGCAAATGGCCTCAAGCTGCGCCAGGGCAGGTTTAGGTTGGATATTAGGAAAAACTTCTTCACTGAAAGAGTGGTCAGGCACTGGCACAGGCTGCCCAGGGCAGGGGTTGAGTCCCCATCCCTGGAGGTATTTACAAGACGGGGAGATGTGGTGCTTGAGGACATGGTTTAGTGGTGGGCTTGGCAGTGGTAGGTTAACGGTTGGACCTGATGATCCTAAGGGTCTTTTCCAACCTTAACAATTCTATGATTCTGTGATTCTATGAAAAAGGCAGCCAGAGAATTGCCCTCTCCCACGAGCCCCAGCGCGCAGCCTATGAGATAATACAGGCCGGCCTTTTCTTTGCAGCTGTATTGTTTTAGTGCTTGGAAAATAGCAGCAGGCTGAGCAATGAGTCATCTGTCACTAGATGGGGTTAAAGTAATTTCCGTTTTCTGTTGCCATGGGGAAATCAACGTCCTAAGATTTGTCCTTTCTCCCACTCAAACATGTGGGAGTAGAAAGTCTGAAACCCAGCAGGGCTAAACAGGTTTTTTTTTTTTATTTTTTTTATATCCCCCCCCCCCCCCCCCCCTTATAAACAAACTTCCCTCCGTGGCCTTGCAGCTGTCAGTCTATTCCCGGAATCGTCCGGTTAACAATGTCATTCCCCTTGGATTGCAAAAAAATCCAGAAGCAGAGTTTAAGTAAATATTTGACATTCATATAGAGGTTGCTTCATGTTATCACTTATAAGAGTCTCTGTTGCTTGTAAAGTTTTATGCGTACATTCGAGGGGGTTATAAACTTGATATTATACAAATAAAACTGAAACTTCAAAAGAAAGTAAATTGAAGTAGCAGCTCACCCAGCATTCACAGTATAGCGAATAACTGAAACAGGAAAGAGGATATTGCAGTAAATACCGTTTAAAAGCCTCGCTAATGTATAGCTTATATGAGTAGCAGCATAGCAACATCTAGTGTTGATCAGGGATATAGCTGAAAGTTATGGTCATACGTCATTAATGAGAGTTGGATGAGATCTGCAGGCGGGGAACTGGCTTTTCCCGGACCACCAGACCTCGACCCAGCCACAACCTCGGCTCCTTCTCCCCTGTGTTTCATAACATGTCATTTTTTCACGCTCCGTGGCACTGCCTTCGTTAGCTTTGCAGAAGTGCAGTCAGCTGGTAACGCTCTCAGTCTGTCGAGCTGAATATTATTGTGGTTGTATTTAAGAGCCAGCTCAATAGATCTACAGGTTTAAATGCGATTCAGTGCGACGGTGGCCAAAACCTTTAGCGTCTGAAGTGAAATTAAGCAGCAATGCCTACCTGACAGCTGAGCACGTTACCAACTGTATCATAAAACCCCGGACCAATTAAACATTGCTGTTGAATGTGTCGAGTGCTCAGAATTCCTCTTTTCCTTAGAAATGGCATGCGAGCGTAAGGCTGCAGTGCTGAGGCGGTATGTCAGGGGGTGCTTTCACTCTCCCGCACCACCCCGCAAACACAGGCATTACTGCATTATGCACAGTTTAAGACCATCCATAGAAAAATTGAGGCGCATTTTGAATCTATCACCATACCCAGGTAGACACTTTTCATTTTAAAGACACCTGATGCTCAAAGTTCCTCGCTACTTAGCTCCTTTGAAGGTACACATTATGGATTAACATTAGTCTAGTTTTGATTAGTTAACTAAACAATTAGTTAAGCTTAGTTAAGTTTAACTAAATTAATCAATTTTAACTTAACATTAGTTTGTTTTTTTAGTTTAGGTTTAATTATTTGTAGTGACTTTGTTAAACTCTCACAGGTTTTTTTTCATATAGGCAAGCCCTTGTATCGGGGCTCACTGGGGACTCTTTAAATAAAATAATTCATCTCCTTGGATTACAGCTCCTATTACATGGGGTTTGCTTCATCTTCAGTAAAATAACATCCTTTGGGTTTTCTCAAACAAAACAAAATTCATGAATGGCTGCTCTCCAAATCCAGCTCTGTCTTGCAACACCCTGTGAACAGATTTTTTGCCACGTTTAAGTTTATTACATGATCTAATTAGCATGACTGTGTAGGTGCATGGAATGCACTGGGGGAGAGGAAAAACACAAGTGTACAAAATGCTGTTGTATAATTTGCCATGGGGACACACTTATTGAAGACAGAGACCTGGGTCGCTCGCCAGATACTTTTCAGCAGGATTTTGGGAGCGAGCAGTCGGGCAAGGGACAAGAAAGGACATCCAAGTCTGTAGCAGAGGAAATGGTAAGAGCAGGAAAGACTGAATGCCACCTGATTTTTGTGACTGAAAAATACAATTACAATTTTAAAAAAGGTATTAATTCTCTACTCACGTTTGTTGCTTTTATCTCCAGATAAAACAACTCAGTAAAATGCAATGCGCGACCCGAAGCGAGGACTGCAAACTTGTCAGCTACACTGCGAGGCTCGCTCTTCATCAGGGAATGAAACACAACTTCCAATTAATAGCAAGAAAATACGGATTGTTAACCACTCCGGCCATGAGAAAGGCATTAGGGTGTCTATTGGAAACATGCAGCTGGAACAGAGATCAGAGCTCTGCTTCACGTTATTAAGACATTCACACCGCCCTAACCAAATTAAATGGGAAGCTAAGTAATGTAAAGCTATCAGGCTCTCTTTCTTCCTTCTGCATGCATGAAATGACATTTTAAAGTTACGTGTGATCTCTCAGAGCCTTTAAAGGGGTCAGGCACCAGGCGCATCTGGCATGCCGATCTTCTCATTCAGGAACATGAAGTCATCCTCCGCTTTGCATTCCTCAGTCAAGAACGTGTAATTTTCCACGTGTCACTTTTCTGACTTGCACATTGAACGGAGATTAATATTAATTTCATAGAAGATTGGGCACATTTAAGAAAATTGCAAGCCCTGCTAATTGTGTTTTAATTAAACTAGAAGTGGAATAGTGTTTGATAAAGAGGGCTGATGTTATTTGAATAAACACGCTCCACACAGCCCGCTGCGCCGCGCCATAAATCAGTTCAGTGCCGAATCCCACCCGACGGGGTGAATTAGGTATTCTAGGATCTTCAAAGGCGTAAGTTCAACGGTAAAATTACCACTTTTAAAATTGCCACTCTGCTTGCCCCTGCCATGTGGAGGGGACGTTGTCATTGCAGCGGCCTGAGGAGCCACCGCCATGCAAGCTGGCTTACCCCGAAACGCAGCCGTCCCAGTCGAGTCTCCTTTAGGAGGATGGAGATGTGCACGTGGTGGTACCCAGTGCCACTCTGGCTGGTGGCAGCACTCCAGCGGGCGGGTGCAGGATGGGGCCACAGGTCTGAAATGAGTTTGATGGTTATCTGCAGTGTGCCTTGGGGATTGCACATGATAAAGTACACAACACAATTGCTTTGGCTCTTGCAATCAAAATATTTGCTGTGGCAGGTAGGGAGAAACAGGGCTCCAGTCTGATGAGCAGTGGGAGGCACCCAGCCCTAATCCCTTTGAAATCAAAGGCTTTTCCCCCACCGTGCCCAGGAACAGATCTTAGGAGCGACCTCCAGCCTCCAAAACATCTCTCAAAGCTCTCAGTGACCTTATCTTTCACATTTGGGGCCATCAAAGACACCAACAGCATTAGCTGTGCGATTCACTTGATTTCAAGTCCCAGGCTAGAGCCTATTTCTTCTAAAATTCCCTGTTACAAACACGTTACATCAACAATAACTCTCCCTGGGGAGAAGGTGGTCCTGCTCCAGAGGACGAAGCGTGTCCTGCAGACGCCGCTGGCACAGAGGGGACCGGTTTCATTCTGGCTGCGATGGGCAGGTCAGTGTTGGAAACAACAACCCCAGTTGCTGTCAGCAAGCTTCTGGCTCTCTTTGCACCGGGAAGCGGTCTATCCCCTTGGGAAGACGGATGAAGGAATAATTCAGAAATCACAGGCTGGGCTTTCTGCAGCTGAAAGCAAAGGGCAACGAGTCTGGGGAAAAAAAAAATATTCCTGGGGGTGAAGGGGCCTTATTTACTACACTGTAATACCTCCTGTTTCTGTAGGAACATCTGAAGATAAACAGAATAGTGCTTCATCATGCCAGGTAAACAGCTCTCACATGCCATGGCTACGGTCTCTAAGGAGCTTCTGTTTATTATGAACCGTCTCTGCCTCGGCTTTAGCTACAAACCCTCCCTGTGAATCCAACAGGGAGAGGCTCACAAGGAAAGTGAAGAGTTTATATGAAGTTACCAGAGGGATACTTATTACCTTTGGGATTATAAGCATTTTTTTCCAGAATTTTTGCTTTTTTCCCTTTTTTTTTTTAATAAGCCCTGGTTCATTGGATGGAGTGTTTGCCTTGCCAGTCCAATTTGGAACAGAGCTTTGGTAGCAGAACAAAAGTGTTCTTAAAGGAAAGATGTTAGTGATGCTACAGAGACTTTAAAAAGTCAACTATGTCTGAATTATTTCCTAGCTCCTGTGAACTCTCTTTAAACAGAGAAATGCTTGGAATTACATGAAACTAAAGCGAGAGGCTCCCTAGAAGCTCTTGATAAGATTTAGATTTGCAGTAAATATTGGTGTATTGATTATTATCATGACCTGCTGATTTTTAATGTCCCTTTACAGAGAAAACCCAAACTTCCTTGTTCTGAACCAAATTTGGATTGTTAAAAGGATATAAATGTAAATTAACATCCCCAGGGTTATGCTGGTGTAATTGAGATCATTATTTAGCTCTTTTCCTTGGTTCATTTCCTAAGTTTTTGCATTTCCAAAGGGATGTTGTAAGCGATACAATGACACAAATACAACTTTTAGAGAGTAAAAGCTCAGGTAGGCACGGAGCCACGAAATCCTCACCCTCCTCACCGAGAGCGCGATGCATGCCTAGTGCCTCCTCATGGAAACCAGCTGGCTGCACAACGTAAAAGCCGATGAGGTTTTATCGGGACGAGGTCCTGTAGCTGCGAGGGTTAAGAGGTGCTGGTGGCCCTGTGGCAGTGGGTGAAGCACTGAGGAAGCCGAGTCAAAAGGGGAGGTTGGAGAAAGGGTGAATATTCTTCCCCTAACCCCAATGGCTGGAGGGGAACATCTCCGGGGGACTCCTACCTTTGGTTTCTCAGCAGACTTGATAGTATTCTTGTGACTTGGATGGCAATGATTTAGCCGTAGGGTTTTATACCCATGTATTCCCACCACGTGGCTGGTAAACCACGCACCAGCTTGTTCTTTTCTTTTTAATCCAAAAGGAGAGAGAAAATAGAGAGTTTTTTCATGGCACTGTCATTTCTGATGTCCTCATACCAAGGATTTGACTACAGTACTTTATGGCTTTCCTACCCTTCCATCAACCTTGGGATGTTTATTTTTCTTCAAACATAGCTGCTTGCAGCATGCTAACAAGAACTGAAGATCTTTTAACACTGCTATTTGTTTACTGAAGACATCAAAGCCTTTTTTTTTCCACAAGCCTTCTTTGAGTCAGCACAATCTGCAAACAGCCATGCAAAACCAAGGTGTGCTTTGTGTAGAGCAAAATAAAGCCACAGAGCACTGAAGATACAGATATTTTCTTATCTGAGATTCTAAATTTAGCTCTGCTTCACCTCTCATTCCTCAGCTTCTCAAACTATTTGGTCCTAACCGAGAGCCCTGCAGTTTCAGCAGACCTTCCTATTGCCTTCAGCTCCACATTGGGTGGAAGAATACGACTGCAAACGTGGACAGTGGCAGTGATAGCAGCTCATCTAAACCAAATCTTTTGTAACATCTATGAGCAGATGTATTTCCTTGTCTCACTTTGATGGTCAAGATGCTATACAGTGCGAATAGAAAGCAGCAGTCTGAATTTTTTGCATCAGGTCCTGTGAGCTTTCGGTTCAGACCCAGGCTGAGGGTGCTGGGCAATACACAGTGGAGGAAATGACAGATGTTGGCAGCAGATTAAATAAGATCTACTGAAAATAATGTCCTAAGAAATACCGGGGCATCCTTTTTTATGGATTTCCTAGATGTATTGAGGCTATTTTAAGGCCAATTGAACTCTGACTCCTTACAATATAAACAGGATTATTCCCTGTATGGAACATAAGGCAGCATAAATGTCACCGTTTGCATATCATTGGTATTTCCAGTCATATGTCAAGTATTGCCTCACTCCAAACATTTATCCCACTGTTCAGAGCCTAGTGGCAGTCTTCAGAGAGCATTAAGCATTGGTAGTGCATCATAGGC
Source organism: Theristicus caerulescens (assembly GCA_020745775.1). Lineage (NCBI taxonomy): Eukaryota > Metazoa > Chordata > Aves > Pelecaniformes > Threskiornithidae > Theristicus > Theristicus caerulescens. Next base: position 4,133,783 of record CM036565.1, on the reverse strand, counting down.
AGCATCTCCATGGAGAACAACCTAAAGTCTCTCCATGGAGGAGGACCTATTCGAGTGGTACCAACAGACCACCTCCCTCAGGACCGATTCAACTGGTCGGCTGTGGTAAGGACAACAGGGAAGATGAAGGTAACAAGGAGGGAGGACAGACAGGACAAGGACTGACCGATAAGGTTTTTATTCCACAAGGAAGCAACTCACCTCAAGCTGCATTGGCTGAAGGTTACAGAGCAGGCAAATGCCCAAGGCTTTCCGGGAATTGGGAAGAGCGACGTGCAAGGTCAGTGAGGGTCAGTAATGCAGACCTGCATGGACAAAGTACAGGTAACGAGAAGTGCTGAGTACATCTGTTGGAGAGGGATGGTGCGTTAAGGGCATTTTCAGCAACATACAACTTTTTAATCACTTGGCTGCGGGTGCAGTTCACCCCGTCACAGCAGGGGAAGACACGCTGCATGGCCTGGTGCTCGTGGCAGCTTTGGAGACCTGGAGCAAGGCGGGTGGGAGAAGACCCATGCAGGAGGGGCTGGGTGATGAGAGGATGTGCTGTTCAGCAGCTCTTAACCCTGGAAACACCAAGAGGCAATGCAAGGGGCAAGCAATACAAACCTTTCCCTTTCGCTAGCTTTAAACCAGGCAAGTGGTGCTGGTACAACAGGGTGCAGCCAAAGAGGCTGCGAGTCAGTGGAATGCAGTGGTTTTGGCCACTTCCCTCGACTTAGGTGCTGCTGAGCTTAGATATAACATCTGGCTCAGCAAGGCAGGGCTCAGCCTGCCAGGGCTGAGGGAGAAAAGGAGCAACCGTTCCCCAGTGCCAGGGTCCCCATGGGTTGGCAGCAGGGATGTGGCCCCATCAGTGACACAGCCAGGCTGCCCCTCCAGTCCCAGCACTCAGGTGACTCCCGCAGAGCACTGTCAGCATCTTACCTTAAGAAATAAAACAAAATGGCAGAGCCTTAAAAAAAATAAAAGTTTTAAGCACATCCAACTTTGGGATGGAGTGTAAAATTTCTTGCCAGAGAATTTAAAACAAACTGGAAACTGATCATCTACTCATCTAAACGATGTGCCTGGAGCTAAACCAGCAAGGCTGAATAATCTCTGCATTGCTTTCATCCTTCTTCAGTTTTTTTTCTTTGTTCCATCAGCCACATGTGCGTTAAGTGTAAATTGAAGGGCTCTTAGCTGGAAAAGCAGATTGTGAAAAGGGCTTGGCCCTCATCTTATAATTCAGCTTCAGTATTACAATTACTCTTAATAGCTCTCTTATTTTGTTGTATTATTTATTCTGGCTAGAACCCTCTAGGATCCCTTGAAGGCTTTTTTTTTTTCTGGTGGATTTAGCCAACATCCACTCATGAATCCAGATGTTTCTGCTTTTATCCACGGGAATTTTATGGTATGGATATGCCAAGATTTTAACTTCAGGCTCAGCCTCAAGACAAGTATTTTTCAAATTCCCTAAATAAAAAATGGAAAGTGCCATGAAAAACCTGAGCCTTACTGCATTTAGCATGCCAGAATGGAAATCAAACCTCAGGACAATATTGCTCAAGGTTCTGGATCTGTGTTGATAGAGTCTCCTACATCGCACCAGAAATTACAGCCCAGATCGTGCTATTTTCCGCGTCCTCAGACACAGACTCTTGCCTTTAGCACATCTTCAGCTCTTCTTTCCATTCACCAGCCTGAAGTTAGGAACAAAGATACATGTGGGTCCAAGATGCTTACACTGGAAAAAAGAGGCACTGCTGGTGTATTTAAATGAAGGAAAATGTGCCTGCGTATGTCAGCTCCCCATCATCAATGCAGATACTCTCTCCCAGTCAAAATTGCTTCTGAAATAAGGACAATGACAAAATGTACCCTGCCCTGATGGGGACCTGGTGAATAACGCAAGGGTCCGCTGTGCCTTTGACAGCACTTTGGAAGAATAACCAAACCCAAACTCATTCCTTGTCCAGAGTGACAAAAGCAGCATGAAGCAGACGCTAAAATAACTGTAATAACCTTCCTTTCTGTGCTGCCTGGGCTTTCCTTCAGGCACTCCACTGGTGGTGTCCTGGGTTTCTTCCCTGCTCCCTGTTTGTCAGCAGGAGAGTCCGGAGCGAAGTTGCCATGCAGTGGTGGTCAGCGCCAGCATGGTGACTTGGCCGGTGTCCCCCGTTGGGGACGGCTGTGTCCTTCCAAGTGCCCCAAGGTCACTCAGGAGCACAAGAATAACAAATGCAGGAGATGCACAGGACAGGTTTTGTTGGCCTTTTGGCAACAAACGGTAACCATCAGCTGTCTGTGGCCATGCTGTGCACAAAAGGGATGCCATGTTATGCCTGAGTCCACAACAGGCGAATTTTAACTTTTCCTCCAGGATGCTCCCGACTGGCCTTGAATCCAACGATCCAACCCCTTTTGAAGCCACGCTCTGTGCACTGGACCAGGGGGAAACACAGAGCAGTTATTCCAGCCTGGTAGAGAAGAGCCCATTCCCCTCCCCAGGAGGCTCAAGCGCAGCAGCTAGTTATTGCTTGCTCTAATAGCCTTAGCTCTGTACCTGCAAAGTTCCTGGATCAAAGGAAATGTAAATTATTCCTAAAAGCTCTTCTAAGGCTTCCCCCAGCATGGAAAAGCCTCTCAGCTGGCACAAAGGATGGAGCTGGCTCCACAGCAAACCCCTCCGGGGCAGGGACGCGCTGGGGCAAGAAGGAGGCACGAGAGCAGGGGAGCAGAGGGCTGAGCACCCAGCAGTGAGACAGCTCGTGCCGGCTCGAGCAGCAAAGCTTCCCACCCACCCACCCCAGAGCTGAGCTCGGCCACCTCGAAATCCCGCTGTGTGGCCCCACCGAGGGCAGGCGGTAACTCACTGCGAGGTGCCGTCAGTTGGGGTGACAGGTCCAGGAGTCTGCACGGTGTCAGACGCAGGAGGTGGCAAGGGAGCGGCAGACTTAACCTGCACAAGGCATTTGAAGAGGAAAGCACTTTTCTGGCTAATATATCGTGGATCAAATGTGCTGTGCAGGGCTTACAGAGGGCGCACATTAAATATCCCACCAGCACGGTAGTTCTGCCAGTTCCTATCACATTTTCCGTTTTATAATGAGGAACTTTGGTAGTATTCAAGTATGCAGTTTAAATTTTAAAGGCCACCCACTGTACTTATTTGCTATATGACAAACTGCATAAGTATACCTGTTCCAATTTATTCTTCCAGTATTTTCAGTAAAATATGGTTTCAATGACTGTCTTCCCTGTAAAAAAAAAAATCCACATTTTTCTTTAATAAGTTCATGACATTCAAGCTACTAATTTTCTTTACCATCACATCCCTTTTTGGACAGAGAATAAAGGAGATTTGAATGTAAAAAACAGGGGGTTTTTTTCCAAGTTGGAAATGAAGAAATACAAAAATACCGAGCTCTTTAGTTTTTAAGTGTTTTTAAAAATTGTCTCAGCAGGTCAGACAAGTGATAAAATGCTTTTGTCTCCCTTTCAGTGGGAGGCCAGTTTCGCCTTCGGCGTACTGAGCATCACGGGCGCCTCAGTGCAATTTGCTGCTGCCATTGCATCTCCTCTCCTTGGCCCATACTGCTACAGCTCGCTTGCTGGGGTCGGTGGGACCAGCTATTTGGGTTGTGCGGACCTGTTCCCCTTGCCCTACGCCGACTTCCCAAACCTCTGCAAAGACCCATCGCGTTATAAGTACCACCACCTCACCCTGCAAATACTAGACCTGTGCTTGAGTTTGGCCATATTCTGTGCATCTTTGGGTTTGGTGATGATTTTTTGTGAGACTGCTCCAGTTTGGACATTTAAACATGAGCATGGGTCATGGTGGGGAAGGTGGATTGCTGCCTGTAATGCCGGAATAGCAGCCAGGAGGGCAGCATGGCTGTGCGGGGACAGACAGATCCTGAATGCACTCACACTGCATTTGTGCGTCAGTAGTGCCCCTGAAGCCATCTGCATCATTCCAGGTTTAAATCGCTTCACTAAATAGTAATTTGGCCCTTTAGTTGAAGTGGTACTGGGATGTAAAAGGTACAAAGGGACACATCTTTAGCATACATAGCCTGGGCCTCTGAATTTAAAGGCTGGGCAAAATTTTATGGAAATTCTACGATTTGCTTTTGACATTACAGAAGGCAGAACTTGAAGATTTGCCTTTCTGCTCTTCCTTATGACTATGAATGCTGCACTGCCATTAATGCACAGAGCCATTAAAACCTGCACAGACACAGATCTGTTACCTGACCAGAAAAGAGGTGTCAAAAATACCCACCATCCAGCACGTACCACCTCTGCTCCAGGTGGAGCCTCAGGCAGCAGCACCTCGATGGCGTGGCAGGATGAGAGGTGAGGGCAGGAGCAGTATGAGGAGGAGGAGGAACAGGCCTTTGGGCGACCCGGAGCACAACCGGAGCCTGCGCTCCCGACCGGCTCCCGCATGAGGCACAGCATCAGTTTCTAGCCCTGACACTCCTCCATCCCACACGCCTTGGCGGACTCACTGCTGGTTCAGATGTTCGCAAATTTTGCTGTGCTGAGGAAAAACTCACCTTCCGTGCACCTGATCCCTTGCATTTTTTTCTTCCCTTTAACCTTTTTTTGGAGCCAGTCTTGAATTCACGAGAATAGCAGTGTTTCCATGACAACAGCCCAGCAGCGGACTCCTCCGGGGCATCTGAAGAAAACGCGGCCAGTGCTTCCTCCTGCTCCAGCATCGCACCCCGTGGTACCACAGCCCCATCCTCTCCCTCCTCTCGTGCTGAAGTAGAGGGCAAACTCCTCTGGGCAGAGCTCCGTCTGCTTTGGTGCTGTTGGCACTTACTGAACGGTAAGTCACGCTGCACAGGTGATGTACGAGCAGGCATCAGACCACGGTGTCAGCTGATGGCGGGGTTAGAAAGACCAAGAGGGTCTGCAGTCTACGGCACTGGAGAGCTGTTGGATTTTGTAATCCCCTAAACTTTATTAATAAGATTCATAATTTTCATGCCCTGCCTGGTATTTTACAGAGGATATGAAATGATCCTTTGTTATTCACAGCCACTGCTTTGCTTCCAATACACGGCATTTCTCCCGCCTGCCTTCAGCAAAGCCCTGCAACTGCTGAACCCTCTGGTCCCAGCCCAGCAAAGCATGCAAAGGGCCCCACCGAGACCAGAGGCATCCTCTCCTCGAGCAGGGCAGGATATCGGCCCTTTGCAGAACCAGGCCCCGGTTGCCCAAGCATTTTCTCCTGCAGGCAGCACAGCCAGTACCTTGCCTAAAGACCAGCTCCAACTGAGTGCCCAATTGATCTGCCGCTCTTGAGGCCGTTTCAAAACCCCATCCCTTCCCTGCAGCACTTCTGTCTACCCTCAGACCAAGATTTATGAGGGTTATCCATGGATGCGGTCGCAAGAAAAGTCCAAAAGCTTTTGTTGCAATGCCGCAAGCAGCACTAAAACAGCAAAATGCTCTTTGCATACCTGCTCCTCACTGAAGGGTTACGAGCAGGACACCCAAACACAGACAGCAAGCTCTCACGCGGGACCCGAGGAGGCAGCGTGGATGCATGCCAGCCTGACACTGGGGTTTCATTTAACAAGCGCAGATTTGAGTGTGGAAATCAAATATGAAACAGTTGTAGCCAGCATTGTCTGCATTCTTGGAGTGGCACTAAACTAGCAGAAAGAAAAGAACTGAGACACTGGCCCAGACATGCTCCAGCTGTCTGCGACTACCTCTTCCCTCCTCCACTGGATGTAACTATTCAGCTTGTTTTCATTTCATTATTGGATGTTATTTTTGCAACCTGGGAAAAGAATAGAAAAGGGGGAAAAAAGTCCTTCAAATGCTTTAGGGTTTATTTTTAAGAACTAGACCATTTCTTTCCTTTCTGTCCGAGATAAAGCACACTTTAAAAAGTGCACGAGGCCTATGGTATTATTAGTTAAGCATTTGTTTCTGAAATACGGTCCTTTATCTCAGAGGCAGCAGCATTTGCGTTGCTGTGGTTATTCACGTAAGTCATACTCATTTAGTACTGAGCAACGTGCAATTAAATAGCCATATAAAACACCCACAGGCTGAACAACAGCTGCCTACAGGTAACCTTAAATTTCATGCACTCACTTGCCAAATGCTTCAGCTCTAGCCATATAAATCTTCATTTGCATGTGGGAGAAGGGCAGGCCCTTTCCTCCATCACCGTGGGCAGGTAAACAGGAGGCACTCCTTCACCAGGCACAGCGCAAATCAAGCTTTTAATGAGCTGGTTAAAAGCCTGATGCTGCAGATCGCTATTAACAGGAGTGCTTCTCGACCCACCACAGGGTCAGCCCTTCCCTGGCTTCCCTTCCCTCCTCTGCCTTCCTCTCAAGAGCACAGCTTATCCATTTTTAATGTTAAAAAGAATTCACATCCAAGATCTGATAATTTATTTTCCCTCTCTTTACGCCAATTTTGCTTGACGGGGAAATGCCAGCATGCACCGCCCGTCCCCCCCAGCTGGGGACACTCCACCCTATGAAAAAGTCAACCACTTGCCAAACGAAGGGCCAGGATTATATAGTTTCCCACCGAGCGTAGTGGGAATTCTCAGTTTGTGCTGGATTTCTCTGGAAAAAGCTTCCCTCCGTTTTGATGCCGATACACTTCAGCACAGCAGCAAATTTTCAGTGGCGCTTCAAGGGAAAAGCAGGATTCAGAGTGTTTCTTACCATTTTATTTGTCTTCCTCTTGGGGACAAAGGCATATACGCTAAACCAGAAGCTCTCTTCATATCAGCTTTTGCACACTCCTGCAGTGTTCCTGGCAGGAGAAGGTCAGATATACTTTAATGTGAGTTGCTGTCTCTCCACACACTGTTTTGTAACATCTGAAGCAGGCCTGGAATTCTAAATTTGGGTATTTTAAGCTCCAACCAAGATTTTTGAAGTGCACGTAATATAACTGCTCACTACATTCACATCGTTGCTTCCTAATGAATGGCATTGCTCTAAGGATTTGCATGGAAAAAAGTTTTAATCTTATTTTTACCTTATTCCAGCCAGTTCAGTGAGGGGAGAGCTGGCCGGACCGGAGCACGGCATTCGCCAGCGATACTGGAGACATCGCACACGGCGATCCGCTCCCCAAGGCGCTGAGCCAACCCTGCCAGGCAAGCTGGGGGCCTGAATAAGTCTCTAAGCAGGTTGGAAGATGGGAAAGAAATTTTGGAATGTTTCTTGAAATTATGTTCTTTCCATTTTATAGCATTCAAATTAGTTCATTTCCTTTTTCATCCTGACTTTTTTACCTTTTAGTAGTTTTTAATTTTTCATTTAATGAAAATTAATTCTCGTACTAGAATCTAATTTCCATTCATTAAGGATAAAAGATGACGATTTCAAGCAATGAGTCTCTCCAAATCCAGAAACACTAAACATATGCTCAACACCAAGCTTATGAGCAACTCCATTTACCTTAATATGTGTGCTTATCTCTAAGCATGTGCTTAAGTGGTTTGTTGGCAAAAGCTAGAGTGCTTATCCCTTTCCAGATGACCCTATTTAATATTTACCAGTATTAATCTGCTCAATAACTGTAAACACCAGAAAAAAGAAATTGAATTAGCTCTACACAGAGCTTTTCCAAATATGATTTCTAGATTACCCAGGAGGGTCAAACTGTTCCATGCTCAGGGGCTGACCCCAAAGCCACAGAAATCAGTGGAAGGGTGTTGACCAATTACACCAGTTTGGGGATGGGATACCCTGTGTGCAGAAACACCTTTCTGGTTTTGGCACCGTGACAAATAGGGAGAACAAAGGCTCTACGCTGACATTAAGAAAGTTTGTTTTATGTATTGACATCCTGTTAACCTCCAGCGCACTTAAAGGAAGCTGTTAATTTAATGATTGCATCAGAAAGATATGGCAGAACATGTACTGCTGAGCAAGGAAGGAAATCTCCAAGCCTAATGTCAGCATTAACACCTGCACAGGCCAGCACTGACTGCAGGGACACCTGTACAGAGCATAAATTTAAAGAACCTGCCCTTGAGAAGGAGAAAATTTTCAAATCAAAGCGGTAGTAGCTGATACAGACTCTAGCTACGGGCATTGGCATCTGCCTCCACCATGAGAGCTGTCCTCCAGCAGCAAAGCCTCTCTAGATCCTACGTGTCCTTCCAGTTGGATTCGATGCAAAATGGATGGATTAATCCTCACCCACCACTTGGGGTAAGAAGCTGCACACAGGGTCTTATCTCACCCCGTTGTAAAGGGTTCTCGGCAGCCCTCAAGAACCAGAAAAGTTTATTTTGCTATTAAGTCTGAGCAGTGCTGTGATTTCACTGCAATTAAATTTGACTCTAAGTGGTATCCATTTTACTGAGACATCAAACTTACATCATGCATATATGCAAAGGTAAAAGTAGAAGGTAATGGTAAGACACTTAGCTAAAATGAGATGCTTGACCTAAAAATAGAGAGATATAAAGGCCCTGACTCAACAAAACACTTCAGCACACACCTAGCAGCAGACGCGCAGACGATGCCATTGAACTCAGCCTGACACAAGTGCTGTAACTACTATCATCATAATCAGGATTCATTACAAGTTGGATGGGATCTGAATTACAACTGTGCTGTAAACCCATCTTTTTAATCTGTGAATGCCGGTACATCCCTTGAAGTGATGAAGCTATAGTCTTTCCATTGCCTGCTCAGACACTGGCTTAAATTTATAGCCCAGAAGATACCTTAATTTACAAAAGCAAAGCAGAAAGATTGTTTGGGTTGTTGCATTACTTTTAAGAAGAAAACCTTTATCTTTGTGTCAGGCTGGCACTCACACTCAAGTTGAGTCCCAGCTCGCTGACCCACATTTGATGCTTCTACAGATTTGAGCACCGACCTTCCAGTGCTCATCAGAGATCATGGACTTGTGTCCTCGACTCCTGCAACTCGCAGCATTGCTCCAAACGTCGCACCTGATTGTGGGTCACTCTTGACTTTGACTTATTTTCTTTCAAACAGCCCACCACCTCCATTTACCTGGTCTCCCCATCTGTTTCCTGCACAGTCCTTTCCCCGACTCTACTCCCCACTCTTCAACCTGCGGCTCAGGGTCAGCGTCATCCTGCAATCCTTTATCCTGCTGCTTACACTTTTCATCCACTAGCTCCTAACGAGAAATGGAAAGGAAAATTCCTTGCAGCTTCAGCCAACGTAACCTCCTAAGGTCTTTCTGCCCAGAGAGACAATAACTATGGTTCAAGCCAAGATACTATCTCTTCCAGACGAGGGAAGTCTGGCAACCCTGATAGCTAATGACCTACGTAAGCCTGTGTTACAATTTCACTTTCCATAATTCAACTACAGTTTCTAAACTGTGTGGAAATGCTATATGGTATTTATGGAAACATTAATGTTACTTAGATTTTGGAAACAGTAACGCTGTTTTCAGTAGTCTTGGTTAACCACAGTCTTGAACTATCACATTCACTTGATAAAGCTTAGAGATGCTTAGCGACATGTCTACCAAAATAGAAAGGAAGAATTTGTGAGGCATTTCAGAAAACAAAATCACTCCTGAGCACGGGTTCCTCCTCTCATCTGGCTGCAGTCGGTGCAGGTGTCCATCTGCACACAGAGCAGACAGCAGAATTAAAGCCTAAACCTATAATCATTAGTCAGGCAAAATTACAGTGGGTGACGGTCTGCCCAGCTGAACCGAGTGCTTTATGGCAGGTAATCAGCACACTCCTGCCCGATAACCTTTTTAATCTCTTGGGTTTCTAGTCAGCAGTTCTGCTCGTGTGGGCAGTAACATACAAAAGCTATTTTCTCTGCAAATGTTGTAATTTCTATTTCAGTCCAGCACGCTTCCTTATTGAACTGTCATTGCCCACAAATGAGTTTTCTGAGTAATTAATACTGCAGGGGCTCTAATGAAGATGCCATGTAAGATTTTGCTACAGCAACTCCAGGTGATATTACCAGTCTGCCACCCTTCTCCAGCTCTTCCAAAGCACATCTCCTTAGATCCTGATTTGTCATGCTAAATAGTGCTACAGCACTGTGGCACAGGTTATTTTGCTTGTGTTTAAAAAAAATAATCCTAGCACTAGATATATCATTCTAGAGAATAAAATCCGCCATTTTTCAAGCCAGGAAGGAAGTATTAGCAGCAGCACTCCAGCTTTCCACAGGCCATCCTCATGTCTCTGGGCTGTGTTTGCTTTAGATGTTATTCACCTCAAGCGTTTGCCACGGACACCTTGCCACCGCTGTCACCCATGCAGCTCCGCGGCTGGTAGCAACCAGGAAAGCACAAATGAAGTGCTGCCAACTCTTGCTCTGACCAAAGGAGATCGAGCAGCCTACTAAAATACCCCAGCTGCTATATGGCTGTAAATAAATGGTAGAGGAGGAAGGGCGATAACAGCATGAAGGTTTGCGAAGGGAAGGACTGGATCCAACTGCCATGACATATGTTCAATGCAGAAGACTGACCTGAGACCACTTGCTCCTCACACAGATGGAGGGGTTTAATTCTGATAATACATCATGTAAATAAGCAAAGCCAAATAATCCTTGTACAGGAAAAACACTAAGGAAGCTGTGGTTATCAAATATGCAGTGCTTACAGATTTTACTGAAGGCTTGGAAACGTGGGCTCAACAAACTAGCAGTTAAGGGACATATTTTCAAGCATGTGAAGTGCAATTGTGTTTCTTTGCGCACAGGGAGGTTATACGAGTTCACATTCCCCAGCCCAGGCTAAGAGCACGTCTGGTTCTGCCGGGGGGACGTGTGGGCATTTCACCACCACGCTGCCCGCCCGGCTGCCGCACTTGCTTCTGAGCAAATCCTGACGTTTCCATCCAAGTTCAAGCTTTTATGTTTGACTCGCCTCAGAAAACATCAGCCATTAATCCTACCGCGCAGGTGCTAATAACAGAGAAGAAAACACCGTTGAGGCGCCCATCAACCCTTTCCTCCTCAGGACACCTGATTTATTCTTGACAAAGTGCTTCCTGCTTTGTCTTAACATCCGACTTCCCTGCAAGTGCCCATCAGGAGTAAGGAGCAGTTCATCTTCTCATCTTTTACCTTCAGGGCAGTTTAGGTTAAAGTCAAACCACATGAAAGGAGACTGTTTGCCTGCTTTTACAGCTCTACAAAAATTGCCTTTTTATCATATTAGATGGCAATTTTTGTAACCAGCTCTGATAATTAATTGGAAACTAATCCAGGAACAAATAAGTGAGCGTGCCACAAACTGTATATGGAAGAACGACTACAGAAGAAATTCAAGAAAGAAATTTTGCTGGCAAAGATCAAAGAAAAATAAAGGCATTAAATAATAGCCATATTTTCTTAAAACAAGCAGCCCTTCCTTTGAAGGCAACAGCTGATGAATCAGAATCTGATGAAGCTGATTCTTGTAAACTTCCTTTGAAACAAGGTACATGCATACCCTCAGAACGAAAATAATTTCAAAACCCTGGCAAGATTATGCATGTCTTCTGAAAACTTTTAGTTCTTTAGTTACAGTAATTTCTCTATTGTGAGAATAGCCTTCAAGGAGAAAAATATGCACCTACTCCACAGATTAAATAAACAATCCGATTGCAAAGCTGGTATAACATTTTCTTTTCCCTGCAAGTTAAGTTCAAGATTTATCCCAATCCTACTGAAATATCCTATTTTGACTTCAGTTGAGCTAATGATTGGCCTATTTATGGAAGCTCAGCCCCAGCAGAAAACTGATGCCCACAGAGCTGATACCAGCGTGGGCTGGCTGTTAGGTGCCTGCCTCCCAGGGTGAATTCCCATCCACACCAGTAATGCTAAGTTACTGGAGTCTCCACACGTGGCAGAAGTCATGTACTTCACAGAAGGCCCAAAGCCCCACGTGTTGACTAGGCAAGAGACAGAAGCAAGCACAAAGGAGGAGAAAGCAGGCGCAGAACGGAAAAGTTTGGAATCCTGGCTCTTTCCAGGGCTTTAAGACCTGGACTGAGGCTTTAGGGCAGCACTGACTGAAAACAGAGCCCAGCACCCACTCGGGGTGGGTGCTTACAGCTGCTCTTGGGGAGGGCTACGCAGATCTTACTCTTCTTTTAACTCCTAATTGCCAGAGGAGGGACTGATGGTGCCAAGGTTTGCCACAGGCTAGAGGCTAAAGCCAAGAAACTGAGAAACACAAGTATTAAACCCTCAGTTTCTTGGAGGGGGAGGGTGTCAGCAGCAACTGAGTTCTGTTTATAGAGTAGGGAGGAAAGGCTGTTTTGGGACATTGGTACCTCTGTCCTTATTGGAAACCTCCCCTCAGTAATGACTACCTTCAACACAAGAACAGTGCAAGGTGAGAAGTTTCCACCTTGAACCATGGCACTGCTCTTATCACAAGATGCCTGGTGGCAAGCAGGAACAAGAACTGTAAGTAAAATTAGCTCTTATGTGGGAGGACTACCTCAAGGCCTGTCTCAGAGGGCTTAAATAGATCCTTACAGGATTGCTTCGAAAGGGAAGGAGACACACAGAAGCTTTTCCACAATACCAACAACCTATTGCCTTGCTGTTGGTCTCTGCTGTCTGGGTTGGGGTTTGGCCCTGTGGAACTAACCCAATGTATCCGTTTTCCTACACGCAGCCCGGTGACTAGCTAGGCTGAGTAAACCCTCAGTAATCCCATTTCTACCCACAATTTAGATGTGCTGACCCCTGAAGGGATCCACCTCCCAGATGACTGGGGGCATGGGGGAATTGAGCTCAAGCTCTAGGAAAATTCCTCAGGCTGGAACATCTGCCCTGGCTGAACTTACAGTTAACTTCAGCAGATGTGTTTTAGCTACCTTTTATAACCAGAATATAATTACACAGAACGGTTTCTTCAGTGCAAAGCCAGTTTAATGATTTCTGCCACAGTCCACAGCCATCTGGGCTGGTGGCACCGATACAGAAACGCTCCAGTCTGAGTAAACCCTCAGGAAAAAGAGCCTCAAAACAAGGGTGGAAGGTAGCACAGTTTAACTTGGATTACCTCACTGACTGAGTTTTACAGTAAAATTCCCCAAACAGTTGCATGATGGAATGGGAAAATATCAAATATAGCTGAAGCATGCCTAGAGACGGGCAGGTCTTAAGTGACTGGATAAATGGGTGCCATGCAGTAACTTCCCGACAAGTCTGCTGGTTTTGAGAGTAAATACTGTCTCTTGGTCTGAATCAGAAACTGCCCTTCTATTGTCTTAGGCTTTCCCCTCGGTTCCTCACCCCAGCGCTGGTGTCTAAGGGTGAGGTGTCATGAGGTACCTGAGTCACGTTAACAGCTCAGTGTCACCCAAAGAGGCAGTGCCGGTCCTGGCCAGATATTCCTACCAATTTCCTTGCACCTTGCCTGTCTGACCCCTCGGCGAGATGATTCAGCTCACTAAACCATCCAAACTATTCAGTGCTGTGCTTTGGGAGGGCTCCCACCCTGCCCACGCTCCGAGCGGCAGGGCAAAGGTATGTGACACGCGTACAGCCGGTGGACCAGCTCCAAAACAAACGCAGCTCGGCTAGCACAAGAAATATAAAAAGCTAGACAAATAATACATACCCCAAGCACATTTTCCTACCTCTGTGGGATTAAAACCCTTCCCTGCATGTCTAGCCCTCTGCTCTGAAGCTTGTTCCTCTCTGTGTAGGCAGGAGATGCCTGTGAAAAAGGAATACTTCATTGTGAGATTATTCCTGTCTCTTCCTCCCTCACTTACCTGCTTCTCTTGAAAATATCACACACACATTTTACCCCCTTTCCTTAAACTACTTGGGAGAAAAGCCCTTTTTATTTTAAAAATCAGCCTCCCAACCCTTTTGCCAGTGAGGTGATGCCTGGCATCCCTATATAAACCTCAGGCAGCCTCCAACACTTTGTCTCTGGGTACCCCACCCAGGCAAATCACCAAAGTTTAGTGCTGCTTTTTGTTACCCTGTGCTAGATGCTGATGCTTCTCTTCTCTATACATTTCTAGAGAGGGTGAAAACAGAAAAACAAGCCCCAGATCCCAAACAGAGTTTGAGCTTGGCATGGCTGGAGACACCCCTGTTACTGAGCCCTGCCAAGCAAGACTTCCCAAATTATCACAGCAGGCTTGTACCAAAAAGCCTATCCCGAATTTAGTTTTATTTTACAGAGTGTGCCATCATCATCCTTCTTCCCAAGTGGAGGTTTGTTTTTGCTGGGAATATGCTGAGTCTCACGCACATTGCTGTTATTGTGTGGTTTTCCCTTCCTCTCACAGCTACTAAGCTCAGGAAGCCTCACATTCAGGTACTAAATATTATGGACTGATTGCAGTCAGATATAGCAGAGAGCATTAGAAAAGCCTCAGATAAACCTTCAGTCAGATATCTGTACCCGCTGAGGGCCACTGAGAAAGACAGGCTTGGAAAAAGTGAGTAGAAAAGATGAATATATGGGATTTTATTAGTCTACACATACCAAGAAGGCACCAAAATACCGATTTCATGAGGATATCTAAAAGCAAACATGCAGAAATAGCTGTGTTGAAGGAATCCCACAGATAGTTAGACAAATACCTTATAAAAATACCAGGAATAAAATACAAGTGAAACGGCTGTGTTGATACACTGAGCTCACATCATTAAGTTACAGTGCTATGAGGTTAGTGGTAAAGCGATTCTCTTGTTTAAATCTAAACTGGAAGAGGTCTTTCCAATTTTAAGGAGCCTGAAGGAGTCTCAGGGAGACACAGATACTAACAGCTCACTAGAAATGTCACCACTAATTCTTTGCTGTCCTCCAGGCTCTAACTGACAGCATTGATAAAGGATCAAAGATGACATTTGTCCAAGTCACTTTTGTTGTCTAGTCATGGTTTTAGAGGACAACATTCAGATTTCAAGTGATGTCTGTTAAATTCAGAGGTTTTCGTAACTGGATTTTGGGGTAATATTCATAATACAGCTGGGAACAACTAAAACCTGAATTTTAACTTCAGAGTCCATTCCCATTCTTCCTTTCCATGTCAGTACTGTTGAGATTACAGCTAGACTATGAATTTAGAGAAAACTCAGAAGAGAACGTGCTTTCTTCATTTCCCCTCTAGGAACATCAAAGAGCAGAGCTGACTTTGTGCTCCACAGCATCTAGCCACCAAACCTTCCCCAGGCGATTCAGCACGATGACAAACGGGTGACAGGGCAGCTGGCATGGTGCTGGGTACACCAAGGACACTGTTTCAGCTCACTGAATCCAAGAGGAGAAGGTCTTTTAGCTCCTGTGCCCTCCCCACAGGTCCACAAAACCAGGCCAGCCTGTGCCCCACATCTCAAACCAAGGTGACTACCGTGCTACCTTCTCCCAGTTGGGTTCCTAGACATTCAGTTCAGCACTTTTTCTAAGGATGCTGAAATTCAAGAAGTTAGTGGAATTAGCAGTGCTGAAAGAAATCAGGATCCCAGCTGAATAATCTGAGAGATATAAATTCCTGTGATAATTAAAAACAGAGTCTCAGCACAGAGCAAGCACCAGGAGCTTCAGTAATGTGTTCGGTTTCTCTCTTCTTCATTCCCAATTTGCACAGATAAGGGAGCTGAATGACTGAGGGACATTGCATCCTCCAGAGTCTTGGAAATTGTACTGGTGTTCACAAGACCAGAGATACATCCCATCTCATAGCAATCAATATAATAACTGCTTAATGTACACAAAGCAAGAGAGACACGGTTATTCAGAATTTCAGATCCTCTGCAGGGCTGCTGTATCCCACCTAGGTGGGTTTGTTAAAGCCCCCAGCAGCCATGCCACAAGACTGCTTTCTGTAGAGCTCCCAAGGTGAAAACTCACACACAGCTATTATATGAACACTGGCTGCAAACACATGGAAACCCACCCTATGGCCACAAGTCCTTCCCTACACACACCTCCGATTAAATGGCATCCCTGTTCCCAGCTGAAAGGCTCTGGCTCTCACGCAGGGGAGCTAGCAGGGTCTGGCTGCCTGGACCAAACGGCCGGGGCAGTGAGAGATGCAGGGCTCATCTGCGCTGCGTAATGAAGCCCCGCAGAGGCCCTTGCTTGCACAGTAGTCTCTGGACACGGTTAAAATGTGAGCTATGTTTTGCTGGGGATTACCATGTTGTTACTGGTTCCCCTGATAGCATCAGCTCCAAAGTGTAGATACGGCCAAGGGGAATGCTTCAAGAATCCAGATGCACTCCTCAGCTTTAATGTGTTTTCCTTTCCCCAAAATACTACTATACATTTGCTACAGTGACAGCCATGACTCAGATACCTCAGTTTATTTGGTGTGTGCTTGTATTTTTCAGCTGAATACCAAAAAACATGAATAGAGCACTTGGCCCTCAATATACAATTTTATGGAAGTTATATGAATATACTGTACAGTATGCAGTAGCCTCTTCATCAAGAGGGCAACTTTTCTTAATAGCTATGCTAGTAAGGAACATTAAATGGAGCAATATACATCTTGCCCTGTTAAAGGGCTTTACATAAGACCATAATAAATTTTTCTGTGAGATGTGACTCTGCACCTCTCCATTTAAGTGCCAGAAGGGAGCTTCCACATGGGCAAGGGGTGGTTTAGGAAAAATAAACAGACTAGGAGGCATTTATACGAAAAGCACTTAAATAATCTAATCTCTGTAGCTAATTTAAGAACTCCTAGGGAAAGAGAAGGTAGAGATAAGGAATCTTAATGAGGTCAGGCCAAAAATCAACACATGATCAGCAATCAAATGCTCGCTGACTGCTGCCTGTTCATTATGTGTGATGAGTTTGACAGTTTCTCAAGAGGGGAGACCATTACAAAAATAGTAAATACATTCCACTAAAAAACCCACTGAGCCAGTATTAAAGTCTTAGTAAACAGTAAAAGCCTGGTAAAGCATTGTTAGTCATTGCTAAAGTATTGCTAAGCAACCCTTTATCCTCCTCAGGACTGGATTAGCTTCATCACGGCAATAACTAACAGCCCTCCATCCTTGTGCACAACACTTAGTTTGAAGTGCTATGTAATTTTCTTTGAAACTCAAGTGAGAGTTGCCACTCTCCTTCCCGGCCCCTGCCGAGGCGTGGAGAAAGCTGCGTGTCCGCAGGGAAACCTGTCTGCGGCTCCTGGCTGTTTCAGTAGCCAGGCTGCAGGACACAACAACTAATTAATCTTAGAAGACAAGCAATATTTATTCACCCTCACACTTTAATTCCTTGCTGATTGATAATCAGCAGCTGATATCCCTCTTTTGTACTGATTTAAAGAAGCTCAGCCTTGCTCTTGCCCAAAGCTAGACTAGCTGCTGTCAGGATTTCTACTAAAGCTCTATTTAACTGCAGTAAAACACAACCCGGGGAACTCCTGGGCATAGACAGCACTGGACTATTGGTCAGAGGTAACAGCTTGCTGCTAGGCATTGCTGCTGTCTTCCATCTTTATTTTGTATGCCATTTACATTTGTATCATCTCAGCAGGACCTCCAAAGTGCTTCTTCGCTGGATATTATCAATAGATCACCTACCAGAGCAAATTCAACCAGGGTGTTAGCTCACCTAGTCTAATCTCTAAGCAAAACCCAAAGGAAGACAAGAGGAGTACGGGACCTGACCTGCCTCAGCCTGAGCTGAAACCCAATGTGACGAGGGGTCAATTAGGGACCAGCACTAATAAACTGCTATTGCAGAAAAGCCAGGGAGCCTAAGAAAAACAAGCTTGGTGAGCCTTGCAGGTCTTCCCTAGTGCTGCCTCCCCCGTGGCCGCAGGTGTTGGGGAAGCAGCACCCAGCAACCCATCTGCTTTCCCAGACTATCGCCAGAAAGGGTGGGGAGCTCCCAGACACCTTCCCAGCCTTCCTTTGTCTCCATCTGAATTTCATTCTCCGATTAGCATAGATATACTAACAATAGCTCTCCTCAGCCTACACACTGCTTTAAAAAAGGTACAGCCACTTTTGTCTTCAGTCTGACAGATGTGGTTTGTCACCAGCTAGACCCACGGTGCAGTTATAATGAGTGGCTAGGGTCTGCTCATAGAGCTGTCTGCTTTGCTCGGTAAGATGATAATTTCCTGTGAACTAGAATTACCTGTTCACTCCAAAAGTTAAAGTCCATGCCTACAAGAGAGATACTTGCTAGCAGTAATTTTTATAACAGAAAAAAAAATTAGATAGTGGGAAACATTGCTTTTTAGTGAAAGCAGGGTGACAGCTACAGAAATGTGTATTCAGGTATTATCCCTTTGTCAGAATGACCATCTCAGAGCAGGAGAGAGGTGCTATATAAGTCAGAAACCATAACATATTATCTTTGGTTGAGGAAGAGCTCAAAAAAAAATCAATGCCCTTTCTCAGAACCTGAGGCCTGATGCAGACAGGGTCAGCTCACGTGCTCTTACTCACATGGATGAAGAGATGCTCTCCCAGGAGTGGTAGGGCTACCACCAACATGAAGCTGGGGAAACTCCTCACTCATTTAAGTAATTCATTTCCCAGCTGATGAAGAAAGAGGGTTTTTTTTTCTTTGTTTTCTGAAAAGGCAACACACAAACAACACATAAGATAGTTTAGTTTTGTTACAGCAAGGGCTCCAGCTGCTCCCTGAGGGAAGGGAACCAAGGGCAACCCCAGTGAGGGCACTGCCACCATCCCACAGAGCCTGAGCCCAGCAGCCAGAGCCACCAACAGCCCCAGAGCCAGCAAGGGATGAACAGATCCAGGGGCCACCCAAGGAGCCCGGTCAGGAACAAAAGGAGATAGGATCAAATGAGGTGCAATGCACATGCAAGGGGCCATCCAGGAGACCGCTACCTGCAGCATCAGGCCAAGGAGCACAGGCAGCAACAAAGCTGCAGACCAGCACCTCTGCAGCAGAGCTCAGCCTAGAAGCAAAGGCCTGGGCTGAGCTTAAATAGGGCCCAGGGCCCACGGTCAGGGTGTGGGTGAGGTCCCAGGTGAGGCTGCTCAGGGCCGTTAAGCCCACGTGAGGCCCTGACACATATACCTGCTGCTGATATTCATTTTAAATATGGTTTAAATGCCAATTTATTCCTGTGTGAGATCAAAAGCAGACAACAGCCACATATCAGAACCTCTCCCAAAATGATCCTGTGATAAAGTCTCGTGGCTCTGCTGAACCATGGGTCTCTGATTGCGAGCAGCCCGCTCCAGATTACACCTCACCCTGGCTGATGAGAATGCTGGGCTGGTAACAGGCAGTGGCAGTGGGGTCAAATTTACGTGCTTTTTTTTTCTGAGTTCCCTAATTTCCCAGGTTAATGCCACCTCAGGAAAAGCACATCACTCAGTTTAAAAACTAATCCCTCCTCAGTTGGTTTGACTTTCTCGCACACCAGCTCCCCTGGGGCGGAGCTCAGAGGAACAGAAATGCCTGGCTTTAGGCAGTCAGATTTGAATAAGTGCATGATAAATGTATTTATTTCCTAAAATCCAGCATGTATAGACAGTGTAGCCCACCCTTCCTTCCACATCTTCCCTGTCTGGGGCCGAGTCTTCTCCCTTATCTTCAGCAAGCAGTTCTGACATTCTCCAGATACGCACATGAGGTCATGCAGAGACTTTTTGGCTAAGCACCCTGCTTATCCACAACGCTTGCACGTAAAGGAGGTTGGGGACATCTTCCCATATTTGAAGCAAAGGGAGAGTTTTATCTCTGCGGGAGCCCCAAAGACACAATACAAATGTTTGCCTTGTGCTGTTTCGCTCCTTAACAAGGCCCTTACGGCTTTCAAGGGAACAGATTGCAGGGCTGTGCCAAAACTGGCAGCTTCCTGGAGAATTTGCGGTAGATAACTTTAAACAGGTTGAAGGTAAAGAAGACACCCAGTAAACCATGAGTCGCAGTGAAAAGGAATAATAAAACAGAAGAGAAGACTGGGAAAAACTGCGTGCTGTTTCTTTGGCAAAGCCAGACTGGGGCTTTTCGCAAATAACACTGATTGCTAATTGAACTGCTCCTAATCTTTATATTTTCTTTTTACAAGCTTGCTTCTCTCTGGTATAGAGACAATGAAGAACTTGTGTTTTCAAGCAAAGCTGATGTGCCAAATTGTGATCTCAGTGAAACTGGTGGAAACGTACATAAAACATTCCCTTAGGGGAATGGGAATTGTGGGGTTCGGAAAAGAGCCCCGGTCACACAAATGGAGTTTCATTATTTGGTATGTGAGTTCATTATAAGTGGGTTCAATTATATTTCATCAGTGAAGAGAAAATAGCCTTTTCATCCAATGTATCTAGTTGAGTTGAATGCTAAGCACATCTGACGCAGCTTTTGGGAAAAAAACAAAACAAGAACAGTAGCCATGTGAAAAAACAAACAAAATGACTAAGGCATCTCGGCGCCTCAGCGAGCTCTCTTTTCTCACGGAGCCATGGGAGAAAGAAGTGAATGAAGTACAGTAGCTTAACATGCACCGCATGAGTGTGTGCGGTGCCACATTTGCTGATTTACTAACTCGTTTTGTTTGAGGGGCACTTGAAAGGCTTTGACATTTACAGCTCTGTAGGCAAATGTGAAAGGAAAGAATAGATGCTGTATCTCCAAGCTCCCAGCTGCTGGTAAATGTCTACTGAAAGCGCCAGCGATCCACATGAAATCAGGAGGCACTATTAGCCGCAGAGCTTCCCAGGTTTGTCTGCGAACACTATTAGAGCAAATACGTCAACAGTCAGTAGGGTTAAAAATGTAAATCGACCTCTCAGCGAGATGTGAAGTCTCTCAATGGAAAGTTGTAATGCCTTTACCAAGTTTTCTATTCAAACACTGTGCAAGCTGGATTCAGAAAACAGCCCAGAGCCCGCAGTTAGCAGCCGTCTATCAGGTACTGAGCATACGCTGGGAATCCTAAGATACTTAAGTCAAAGGGGGTTTAGGATGCTTTCCTGGACTTTAATTGCAAGGACAGTTTTGTTTCTATGTGAGTCACCCACTACACAAATGTTTATTCTCCTGTATGTCTCCTGCTTCGCAAGGGCCTCATGGTTTTCAAGGACGTAGCGCACGCGGACGCACCAGGAGCAGGACAAGCACATCTCGTGAAGTTTCAAGTGCTGGACTCAGCCCTGTTATTTCTCACGGATGTAGCTGTTACATTTTGATTTGTCGAGGCTGAAAGCTTTTTGTCTTTCTAAATCAGTCAGTGGAACGCATTTTGATAGCGTGGGTGTTTCGAAGGTCTTCACTTCAGCCTTGGCACTCTTGGTGTCGGATTCGTTGGTACAGCATCATTTCTCTACTTTGCCACGCGATGCAGACTCCATTCGTCTGCCGCTTGCTGACAGGCAGCACTGTAAGAGTCTGCAGTTGTCCGTACGTCCAGTTATTCTCTGTCAGTCCCTCCCACCTATTTGGCAGGACCCTGCCCATTCAGTTAGGATTTTTCACCCACATGAGGAGTAGCGTGGTAAAGACTGAGGGGAGCAAGGGAGGAAGCAGGGTGGAGCAGGAGGTGAAATGCGATGGAGAAGAGGAAAAAAGCAAAGATAGCAATGGAGTAGGAAAGCAATGAAAAGATAGCAGGGAAACGCAATGATTAAGACTAGTAGGGAGTGACAGACAACTGTTTTCACAGGAGGAATGGGGCGGTGCTGATTCTGTAACATGTACACTGTGCGCGAAATATTCTTTACAGATTTTTCGTGCAGTCTTGCTCAGTTGGAAACCTGCATGGAGAGTAATTGCCTGCATTTCCTTCCCATGGAGACCAGAATAGAGGGGACGAGAGTAGAAAGTTGCATGCTTGGATGTAATCCACAATTAGAAAGCACTGCTGGTCCTGTAGTTTAGACATGGCCTGTCTTAAATATGCTCAGATGGACAAGAAATGGAAGGCAGCCCTCCTCTCTGCCAAGCTAATTTGGAGAATTAATCTGAATGAAGTTTGAAAGATGGTTTCAGAGGTCACTAATAATATCCATTCTTCCAGTTACACTTTGTCCTCTCCATCATCTCAGAGACTCCTCTTTGCACTCCTCTTCCTCCAGAAAGAGCTCAGCTAAACCCACTCAACTACAAAACTCATTCAGCCTAGGACTAGGCATTATTCAGATCCATTACTTTCTCCCCCACTCACATTCACGATGCCTACAAAATCAGTGTTGGAGGGATGCCATGGGCATATAGGCATGTGTCCACTGTCCTTTCCCTCGTCCTGTGAAGAAGGGTCGCTGCATGCTGAAACAGCTGATCCCTGGTTTTTCTTTTTCAGCCTCACACTCTGGTCCCCGGCCCCTGCCCTTCCTGTGTGCAGTGGCTCTGCAGAGGGAAATTCCACTTAACTGCTAAGTTTTGGGGAGGAGGCATCAAGGGGAAATTCATTCCCTTCCTCAAGACTGCCAAAACAAAACCTCCTCTTTCCCATCCTACTGCAAGAGAAGACAGCAGAGGTCCTTGGGAAAGTACACGGCTCTTGTAGTGCCAGGTGCAGCACTGGTGAGTTGTTATAGTGAAAAGTGTTACGGAAAAGTGGGATATTTAATTTATATTTCTATCTAGATAGCATTGTTTAACAAATGACAAATTCCCCAGAATTGTTTGCTGAAACACAAATCACACATAGTTTGGATTAGTCTTAGAATATTCGCTTTATTGCTTTTCTTAGAGGTTCATATTTACCACATCTCACACTCAAAATATTTTTAATTAAGAAACAATGCTGTCAACATACCCTTTTGCAAAGTAAAACAATGCAGTGGAGGAAAGGCTGCTTTCCTCATTTTCTATTGCATGTAAATGACTACTGCCATTCTGTGAGAATGCCTTTTGAAGTGCACAGTTGACCACTGCCACCCACCATGCACAGATCAGTTCTGATTCCCTCCATGCACAGATCAATTCCTTAGGCTTTGTGTTTCTTGAAAATCTGTATGGCATCTTTAGACTGGAGATAAGGTCAACACCGTACTCCTTGCCTCAGATGATGAGTGTCTAGGCTTGATTCATGTTGACTTCTATCAAAAGAGAATATAAAATAGAATTGTAACTGGCCTGCAAGAAAAAATAAATTAAGTAAAACAAATCATTCTTTTCTTCTGCTCTGATGCTGGCAATAAACATTGCTGTAGCTGTGAAATGCAAATGAGTAAGGGCTTTCACTCCCTGACAGCAGACATCACATCACCAGAGAGATGGCCTTGAGATCCCTGCCAGTCGCAGTCACAAGCCATCCCTATGGCAACTAAAGCAGGGGCTTGCATGGAAGAGTAATACTGGGAAAAGGCAGATTTAATATGCTCTAGCAGCTGAAAATAAGAGAAAAGTCAGCACCACAGGAGCAGCCTGGTTTCTGCAGATCACATCAAGGGCTTCGTCCCCCCCAGGCAGTAAGGACTGCTACCGGGTGACAATTCAGCTGAGCTGTGAGGACATACCACTGGACATCCTGGGGTCTTGGTCCTTGATTATCCTACCCCAGAAGCTGATTATACCACACAGTGACCTGAATCTGGCCCACACATACGAATTTCCTTCCTATAAAACAAAAATACAGAGAAGAGCCCGGAACTTGGGCACTAAGCAGACAACACACCCAGGCTGAGAAGCTGTCTGAATGCTATGAAACCCACGTTCATCCTTCCAGACATAGCCAGGGGACTAAAACTGCTTCCAACTCATCCTTTTACAGCCTACTTTCCACCCAGTAGTTACAGGTCTTTGCAGAAAAATGCTGAAATGCTCCAGACTCTCAGAACTTCTTCCTGAGCTGGAAAAGAGCAGGTATGGGGGCAAGTAGAGCAACTAAAATCTGTTCTGGACTTCATGCTGATGCTAGAGGTTGCTCTCAAGAGAACTAGAAGAGCGTTCCCACCATGCGATGCCACCACTCTTCAGGGAACAAAGGTTTGCCTTTCTTCCTCATGCCTTCAAGCTCTTACAGCCAGGAATTGTTCTATGAATTGCTTTATTCATACCTCTACTTGAATATTGAACAACAAGCACCTATAAGGACCCAGTGTGTTTTCAACATCTACCTCTCATTTTTCATTAGCAATGAGTAGAGGAAAGGTGAGCATCATTAAAAGTAGGAGTAAGATAGCAAAATTTACCTGTTAGAAGCAAAAACAATGGACAAGAATTACTTAAAGTCCAATAGGAAAACTGTGATTTGCTTTGAATATTCTAAGTGGAGGCTTAAATAAGGCAGGAGCTTAAATTTACAATCATGTTTCAGTGTTGCATTTAGTAAATATTAACAGGGAGTCAGTTACATAGGAGTAAGACAAGTTTAGTTAGGAGAGAAAGCTCCTAAAGAAGAAAAAAAGGAAGAGAGAAGAAGAAAAAAAAAATCCAGCAAGCTGAAGTATTTGTAGCAATTTAAAATAAACTAGTGAGATGAGAAGCGTGCCAGTCACCACTGCTATCTGGAGCTCACCCCCGCGCTCCCGGAGCAGCCCTGCCCCAGGCGGGGAGGCAGCCGGCCCGGTGCTCGCTGTGCTCCTCGCTCAGTCCTGCTTTCTGCAAGCAGCAAGAAATCCCGCAGAAATTGTGAGCGGTCAATAACGGGAGCGGACGAGAAGAAAGTACTGAATTAGGTAAGATGCCCAGACACATTCCAAAAGGAAGTGGAGAACTAGTGTAAGTAATCTGTGAATCACCAACCAGAGCAACCATGCAAAAAGAGTTTATTATCTGATAGTTACAAGTGTTGGGGAGGGACTGGATCACCAGAGGACATCTGCACAGTGTTTTCATCAGCCTAATTGTGCCAACATTAACATTAGCCAACAGGAACTGAGCTCAGTGTATTAAATAAACTTGCCAGTATTAACCTGTTAAAACTCTCTTGAGTACTCGACCGAGCCAAGTCCTTCTTCAGCCCACCTGGAGCAGCATATGGCACCACCAACCAGATTAATCCTTTTAATCTGTATATTGTAGCAACTTGTAATGAGATACAGAGTTTTCCACTGTTTCTAATTCAGCCCGCGTCGGTAATGGTTTTCAGTCCCTGCTGCCTCATGGAAGGCTTTGCTGAAGTTATTCCAGTTACTGTTGTGACTTCATTTCCTCGTAGACTTGTGATTACTGTCGTGATTGGCAAATCGGCCGGTAATGTCAGCGGAGCCTCTGAGGCTGAGTGGCCCCAGAAGCGAAGCCGGCTCTCCAGCATGAAGGCTCCGGGTCAGGACACAAACAGCAGGACACCAGCAGATGTAACTCCAGAGACGTTTCCAGCGATGGGTCCATGTAGGCTCTCATTTCTCATGGGAGAGCCATGCACCTCTGTCTCTTTTGTTATGTGCATCTAAAGGTGCACCCTTTGGCTTCGTCTACCAACCCTCCTCCTCGCGTTTCAGTGAGCAGTGAAGGTGTGCTCACAGGGAGCAGAGAACGGAATTAGGTTTTCCTGGACCTGTGATATTTCCTTCTCTAATTGTTGGTCTATAATAAAGATAAAGAGGTCTTTCTTTTAATGGCAGACGACAGAGCTCTGCTGTAAGGTGAGGTCAAAGAAGAAAATGGAGCTTCTCTGGAGTAGAGAAATTATTCTCCCATGCCACGTATACCTGTTAAAACGTAGCTCAGTGGTTTCACACAGAGGTGCAGCCTGTGTGCAGCCAGACGCCATTCACAGGGGAAGCTTTGGGTCTGAGCACCGGCTTGGACAAACTTAGTTGTCTGAGACGTTAAGTAGAGAAGGAAGTCGACAAGGAGGAGAAGCAAATATTGAATCCGACTTCACTGTCCTTCCCAGAGAAACAGCTTTCTCCTCTGTGGCCAGGACTGGCACAGGCAGCTTCCTCCCCGAGTCTTGGTTTTCTTGGCAAAAGCTGTTTATTTTATTGCGTAATTTTTCTCCCGACGGGTCCAATCCCTGACTTGTTTCAAAAGTATTTGGCAATCTCTTTCTCATCACCCTTTTGGTTGCCTCTGTGTTCTGGGGCTGCTCGTGGGGTGATGCATTGCTGCTGGGTGACATTTGCAGACACATTACTGACAGGAACAGAGAGCCACAATGATTTCCTGAGGTGAAACTTCCCGCCAATTTGTGTGTGTCTGTGTTTTTGGATATGTTGTTTCTTATTTTTCTCTGGCTTCCGTGTGATGTCCCAGCTGTACAAATTACATCACCATCACCCTGATATAAATTCCAGTTATTCACGCTCTGGACAGCCCTGCTGCTCGCATCTCAGAGCTGGGGCTGAGCAGTTGCTAATGGTCGCGCCCCAGATTCGGGTACTTGATCCGGGCCCATCAGCTCTTGAAATCACAGGTTATCTTTATAGATAATTTTGGAAAACAGTAAGAATACATGAAGCAAAAGCAGCTGAGCTCTATTTGCAGGTGACAAGTTTCAGAGTTAATTTAATCTCTTTAAGGAGCCTTCTAGGTACAATTTTCACTTTCCTTGAAAAATGTTCCTGTAAAAGATATGTTTAATTCATGACTTGACCCGGGCTCTGGTGAAACAAGGGTGGTGGCATGGGAGACCGAGATCATGTAACGAGGGGCTAAAGCAAAGATATTTTACATTGCCTGGTGTTCAGCGAAATGCGGTGAGCAAAAAGAGTGTGAATGTCAGATGCTCTCTGGGAGCCGTGCCGCTGAGCTGACGAGCGCTGACTTCCACAGCAGCTAACCTATAAGAGGACTTTACATTGGAAGAAGGACTCAGTTCTCAGCAGGAAAATAAGAAGTCCCTTTCAGAACTTGATTCGATGGATGGGCCTATATTTAAACGATAAATCAAGATGATAGTATTTTATATTTATATATACCATATATTATATATCTTTAATTTATACAAAATCTAATACAGGGGAAAAAATGGTAAAAACAATGAAGTTTTATTTTTTAATATTTGCAACACAATTTGACATGATAAAACCCAGTTTCCAGTCCTCTGCCACTTTGCCCCAGATCTCTTCCTATCCAACCCCATTAATCCCTACTAAACCTCTCGTCTCAGCCACGAACCTGAGGAGCCCCTGAGACACACTCCAAGACACGGAGATTAAATCACACAGAAGTCAGAAGTCACCTCCCTGATGAACTCACTAGCTGAGAGATTCATGCAAATAAGACAAGGTGCATTGGCAAAGCCAGAAAAAGGTTGGTTTGGCAAAGCCAGAAAAAGGTTGGTTTTGGAAAGCCAGAACAGAATCGCTCTAGGTTTATGTTGTTTGAGCATGGCATGGCAGCAGTATTTTGAATGTCTACGAAGCTGTTGAATCTTAAAGAAAACACTGAGCTGGTGGCTGGAAGTGGTGGAGATAAAAAGGAAAAGAAGTAGGAGCAGTATATTACTACGATGTATAGAGCTATTGCCAGAAGGAGTATTGATTGAACTAGTACTAAAGAGTATTGAACTATTGATTGACAGAAGAAGTAAGCTTGGACACAATGCAAGACACAATATGAGGTGCATCGGGAGTTATCTTCATAGTCTTACCATCACTAACTGCACAGACAACACGCTACAGCACCCGCATCTGCTAATGCACCATATCTATCTTCAGTTATGCTGTCCTCTGCAAGGCTGCCTGGAGGTAGTGTGTGTCATTAAGAAAAATGACCAAAATAATAATAAAATTATTAATTTACAGTAACAGATTAAAATAATACATTTTGTTTTCATGTGCAGACAGTTTGGTACAGAATTAGGAAGATAAGTTGAGATGTTCAAGTCTGCCAGAGTGAGCTGGTGGGAGCAAGCTGAGGGCTAAAAACTGCCTTGGATAAAAATCTTAACTGCATTTCACCGCATTCTTCCAGGAACCAAGGCAGGCTGGGGAGGGAGCTGCAATAATCAGGAAAGGCAGTATGCAAGCTAACAAGAAGCTCTTGAATGAGAGCTGTTGCATGGCCATGCTCATTTATAACTACAGTTTCATGGGTTTTATTGTCTATAGAGGTACAATGCCTTTTCTATGGAAACAGAACATCAGCCTGGAACCAAACGCCCAGAGAACAGCAAACACACTGCAGTAACGGCACTGACTGTTGTGAATACAAACTACATTTTTGCTTTGGCTGCACATCGAATTGTGGGTAGAAGTTCGGGTCATCTCTCTTTCTGTCCAGACGAGCCTTCCATTTCTAGCTAGCTGTTGGCCTTAGCATTTCCACCTATGAGTTGCTAACACAGCAATGTCTTCTGTAGCATATTTTGGACTCCCTGTCATTACTGCCTCTGCAGTTTGTCACTTGCAGTCCATTGCTCCCGTTTTTTCCTTTCCCATTCTGCAAGACTTTTCAGAACGGAGATGAAGTGCTGGATTTTATGGGCCAAATCCATTTTCTTACAGACAGCTTGTGATGGTAGGATACAGTGTCGTGATTGTCATCCATTTCTTCTGAGTATTATAGAAACCCAGGCATTTCTTTGAATGCTCAGTCCTCAGACCCTTCTATGCACTTTGTTTACCCAACTTGATAATACAACACAAGTCTCAACACCCTGGACTGCCATTGTGGCGATGGCACTTGTAGTGAAGAAAAGAGTTCACCATTGCATCAGTAGGAAAAAAGAAAAAGGCTTGTTTTCTTAATTTGATATGTGGTGTGGGATATTGACCCATGAATTTAGGCCAATAAACTTTCCTTTTTTGCAAGTAGAACTCTTATTATTTCATTTACCCTTTATGATTCCATAAATGGAAATATCATAAAGGTAATATTCAAAACAAAGTTGTTACAAAAAAGCATGAAGCACGTATAGATTTTTTTTTAATACTCTTAATTACAGTCATAAAATTTCAGAGTAGAAAATTTCCATTTGAATGACTCACGTTATTAAGTACAGGACTGTATGTTCCCATGGCTCAGCAACCTCAGAAAATATATCATTAGTGGTCCACAGAGAAAGAATGGATAGTTTGGTGTCGGTGTTCTTATTTTCAGCAGCTTAACACATTAATGATACAACTGCCATTATTTTTCCATAAATGTTGTTGTTGTCCCTGCCAGAGTATGTTGTGTGATCAGAGATGCAAGGGGAAGGGATTCACATGTTTGTCCATGATTCACATTCAGACTGGCTTTCCATAGTCTGTTAAAATCTAGTCCCCATTAGGAAAGGCTGAAAACCATTCATATAATGCAAATTCTGTAGCTGTAACAGGCAACTCGGACTCCTTTTCATGAATCTATATGTTAAAATCATGTAATATTTTCCTTCCTTTTTAATATAACATGAAACACACCAGTGGGAGGAAAAGTAAAAGACACTGGGTCTCAGAACTTTTTCTGTTGAGGAAGAGGTTAATACTGTCCAGCACAACTTAAGCCAAGGCATTAGTCTCTTATAGGATCTCAGAAGCATAAATATGTAGACCTGTGCAAAGTGCTAATTAGTGACTATGCCTGTCTACAGGTGCTATGATTGCAGTCTATTGATCTGTTGATTTATTGAGTATTCATCTTCGGGGCTTGGTCCTCATCTACTTAAATATTAATGGTCTCATCATATCATTGTCCCTCCAGCTGAAATAGTTGGTGAGGTTGATGCTTCACTCTGCCAATAAGTTGTTAATGTATACGTTCAGACATGGATTTATGTGATATAGGAAAATACCACATGATAAGACCAAAGATCCTGCTCTCCAGGTGTGGTGTCAGGGCTATGAGTGCTTTAGTAAGCCTTGTTGGCCCTGATCGGTCTCACCTGGGACCTCCACCCACACCCATGGCCCCAGCAGCTCTATTTAAGCTCAGCCTGGGGGCCTCTAGCTCTTGCCTGAGCTGTGCTGGAGGGGTGTCAGTCTTTAGCTTGGCAATGCCTCTACCTGTTTGTAGAGCTCATGGGTCCAGACCTCAACCTGCAGACTGATCTCCTGACGTGACTTCAGTCCTGTCTTGCTGCCATGGACCTACCTGGCAACCATTGGAACTGATCCTAGCCCTGGCCTGTGGATTGATGTATTGACCTTGGACCTGTCTCATCACTGTGGTATTGCCTTATGGTCTGGACTCTCAGTTGAACCTGCCCTACCCACCTTGCTAAGGTACTGTGGGAATGGGCTGTGGCTGGAGAGGTCCCCCTGTCCTGCTGGCTGTGTTGTCCCCCTTGGTGTCCCTCCCTTGAGGATCAGTAGGCCCTTACTTCTCCCTGATAAGGAGTCAAAAGCAAATATTAATGGATGGGTGTAAGAGTAGTTGAGTGGGCACAGGCTGATGGTGAAGTGGTATTTCCCCAATGTATTCCTTTAATCTCTTAATTTGCAGCTCAGTGAACCAGAGTTGGTGCCTTCATATTTAAAAACTGTCAATGGATTTCCCTTATCTGAATTCCCTTGAATCCATGTAAAATCCACAGTGTCCTGTAGCAAGGAGTTCAATAACATAATATATGATGTGAAGAACAATATCTTCTTTGTTTTGAACCTGATATCTGCTAGCTTTGTATGACACCCATCACTTCAAGAAGTGATATAGTATGAACAACCAGTTCTTGTTTGCCTTCTGTGTGTCACGTTACACTGTAAACTCCTACTGTATTCCTTTCTTAATCATCTCTTTTGGGGCCAAAGAGTTGTAGTTTACTTAGTTATTCCATATTTACATACAGAAATGGATGTAGGCATGAGCATATGTGCACATGCTCTTCTGCTTATTAGTACTGAAATTAATTAGGAGATGAGGGATGCCTAAGAACTTGTGCCTCCATGGCTTTAGAGATTCAGTATCCAAAAGAATATATTCATTGGTATGGGTTTAAACTCTTGCAAGGTCTGTTATGCAAATCAGACTGAGAAAAGTGCAACAGCATAACTTATTTACAGATGTCTTGGCAGCCCTGCAGAGCAGCATTTAGGGAAGCACCTGTTTCTCCCCAGTCAATAGGGCTGCTCTGTTGTGAGATGCATTGTTCCTTTCTACTGTTGCTATGTAAGTGAAAATAATTTAGAGAAGAAATAGCACAAAGTTTTTAAACATTAATAATTGATCTGTAAAATGGAGAATTGTTATTTTTGCTAGTAATTGGTTTCTGGTCTCTACCAATTCTTCTAAGTGAAGAACACACAGGGTATGCAATTAAAACTAAAAAGGGTATAGACTGTATCTGACAAATCAAGCTCAAGTACAGCTGTTCCCATATGTATATCAAGGTTGGTTTTTGGAGAATGCAGCACAGCCTAGACTTTCAAGTTGGATACTGAATTGGCTGGAAAGAAGTTATTGTGTTGGGAGCTGCTGTATGCTTAGCTCTTCTTGGAGCTCGACCTTAAAGGATTAAGAAAGACAGTGTAATCTGTGCAGCCCAGACTGTTCCACCTGAACACACACATGGGGAAGGAGGAGATGGGAGGTGGGTTAGCAATCAGCTGTGTGTTCCTGGTGGGGATGAACACCACTGCTCTTTTCCTGCTGGCATGGAGCAAGGAGAGGCAGCGCAGAGCTCTGTCAGCCTGGGCAGCCTGTGGCACAGGAAATATCACTAACCCTCCTATTCCAATGGGAAAAAATAAAGCCTCCCTGACTTAGGAAAGAACTTACTGGCAGCTGTAAACTCTGTTTCATGACTGAGCTGTGTCACACCAGCTCAACAGATCTCACAGCCTGAGGCTGCTGAAAGACCCTTTTTTCCCAGTTACCTTATAACTGTGTAAGTTAAAATAACTGCTTCCTATTCCTGTCAGCGATGACCCACGGCTCCTGAAAGGAGTGGGACCTCTCACCCTGCTCCACTACTGACTGTCTGCTGTTGCCAAGCTCAGACTATTACTGTCTTCTCTAATGAGACACTTCAGAGAAAGGAGAAGACATGTACCTGCTAGCATGAAATAACTTTGCAATGTGTAAAATAACTGTTTCCTGACCCTGGTGAGCACAGCTGGGTTTGAAGTTTTCTGCAGAAAACCGTGTGGATCTGGAAGAACTATTGCTTGCTTCTGCATCATCTGACCTACATCTGCTAGCCAAACTAAACTTTGTAAGCGTTGGGCCCCACTACTACCACTGGCAGTGCATTGGAGGTCAGAGCTGTGTTACGGTGCTGGAAGTGAACTCCTGTTTCTTGTTAGTTAACAGTAGCTAATAATGAGGAAAAAACAATGCTATAAACAAAACAGCATCCATGGCAACATGACCATTTACTCCTGAAGTTCTCAGAATAGGAATAATTAACCTCTTTCTTCAGTTTTTATATTTTCAAAGCTTACACAGGCAGATGTGGGCATGTTCTAGCAATTAATAATCAGCTGAGTCAGAGGTCTTCAAGGGAGCTTGTAATGAAGTGCCAGGATGGATCTTCCTCTTCTACATTTAAGTTCGTATATCCGGAATGCAATCTGCATTGCTCAGCACAGCAGCTTTGCCTTTTTGGGCTATATCACAGATCTATGCAATAGTTTCAGAGGAGATGCTTTTCCTATTGGCTTTGACAGTTAAAAATGAGGTACCTGAGTTTTCACTTGCTGGAGTACTTGCGTGTGTACGTCATGCAAGTCTGATCTGGTGACATCTACCTCAGGGAGGGCGCTACCAGTCTGTTTATATGGGCCCTACAAGTATACCAGCTCAATACGCTTGTCCTGTTTTAGAGTAACAAATGAGCACAAAGATCAACCAGTTTATATTGGGAATAGGAAGTGAATACATGCTGATGGGTCATAGCCGGGTTCCCCAAACTACATCCTCCTTCCCCGGTTCTTAGGTGGGGTCCTTGGCTGCAAATCAGGCAGAGACATGTCAGGGAGATTTCCTTGCAAAGGCTCCACTTCGGTGGCATTGTATCAGGAAAATAAGGTTAATGACTCTTCCAAATGAAGCATTTGTTCCAAGAGACCTATATTTAGGGTCCGTGATGTGGACTCACACTTCCAAATGCACTAATACAGCAATGGCTGAAAGTGCTAGCAAAAACTGCAATAGTAATACTGCAGGCATCTACAGACCAATTTGAAGCCCAGGCTTTGTTTTCAGGGTAAAAGGTCTGCATCCTTGGGTAACTGAGGATTCTGGAAACACATAATTAAATCTGGGCTCAGGACTTGAATTTGGCTCTGCACATCACTGACCTGAATAAGGTAAGAGATGGTATGAGCAGGTCATCACTTGGCTCAATAAGTACACAATTCCTTACAGCCTTTATCATCCAGGCCTCCTTATCTTGCTCCATCTGCTCCATTCCAGTGATATTTTTAGCACGCATTCATGGTACAGTTTTTCCAGTCTGGCTGCCTGACCCTTTGGTCTCCTAACAATGCAGCTGCAATGGAAGTGGTGCAGGAGCAAAGGCTGCCAGTGAAGTGGGATTTTTTCCAGATCCCAGAATAACCCCCAAATTTAACCAATCCTGTCCCCTTGGAGCTGTTTTTTTTAACGAGTCAAGCTGGGAGGTTTTTTCTGTAAGGTTCTGTTAACCTATAAATGGCTGCAGCTCAGCTTTGAAGTTAACACTTCATTAAGATTAATTGGGGAAGTTCACACCTCTGCTGGGAGTTTGTCTAGCAGACTCTGCAAGACAGAAGTGGGCTGATTTACATGCTGATGCCTGGTTTTGTAGCCGTAAAAGCAAGGGCAGTGACGGGCTCAAAGAACAGTGCAAGAGCTGAAAAACGACCCTGCTTGCACAAGCTCAGCTCCTCCTGCTCCTGAACCTAATAAAGTGAATGGATGCTGATGACAACAGCCCTGAACTTGTACTACAATTTCATGTGCTGATCTTGGGGCATTAAATGACTGGGAATATATGATTAAACCTTATGTTACTGGTGGTGGATAAACAAAGAGGTAAATTTTTCCATTTAGCTACTGCTGCCCAGTATGAGCTGGAGATTATTCACTGCAAGGAGGAGAAGGGAAATGGGGCTGGCTCCTGCTGACACAGGCTGTGTCCATGGGAGAGGGCTCCAGGAGGATGCAGGGAGGACGAGAGCTGCAGAATTCTGTCTCTTCCCCTTGTGTCAGGCCGCAGGATGGGAAGGAGGAACCCTGCAACGTGTCAGGTCCATCAGGACCAGGAAAGCTGGTTTAGCCTCTGGTGTATCTGTGAGCGTTATTCTTGGTGCCTTCAAACCTGGGGTGCTTGCAACAAGCAGAAATCAAAACTGGAAACAAATCAAGTATGGTTTAAACCTCTTGTTATGGAGGAAGCATTTCAAAAAGCCTTAAAAGGCAAAAACAGGAAAAAAAAAAAGCCCTGTGTCAGCATCCTTCTAAAAAAGGAGCACAAACCCAGTCAATGGTCCCTATGTCATACTTGCGAAGGAAAAGGGGCTGAAATCTCTAGCTGCTCCTCTGTCCTCCCGGGCCCTGCTGTTGCCACCCGCCCCTTGCCAGAACCCCGCTGCGCGGTCCCGTGTAATGTCTCGGTGCAAATTCCTGATGGCCTCGGTTAATGTGCCAGACCTTAGGCTGGGCAGCGCAGGCAGGTGAGCTGCCAGCTCTGCCGAAAGGCAGTAGCCTACAGCACAAGTCCTTGTGGTTTCCTCAGCTCCGACTTCTTTCTCCTTGTGATGATTCTCTTAGACCTGTAAATCATCAGTGAGGTCAAATGGTCATTTCTCTAGGATTTCTAGGTGACAGTCAGAGTAGGGGTGATCCCAGGTAAAAGAAAGCCTCAAGCAAATGGATGCTTCACTTATACATTATCTCATAAGCAGTGAGTTGTATACCTCTGGGATACACCTGATCAGCTCTGACAGCATAAGTGTCTGTCCTAAGCAGGACAGACAGCTGTGATTGGTAATGTCTTAAAATCACCAGTTTTTCTGACAGAGCCCTCCAGGAGAAAAGCACAGTGGTAATGATATTTATACCAGCACTTAGGAAAAGCTGTGTGATGAAGCCCTTTTCCCTTGCCAAAGTATGGAGAAACAGCATATCAAAGCTATGGTACTGTCATGTATGGCATAGGAAATAAGTCGGATCTTGGAGTATGTCAGAGTTCATCTTCAGAACAGTTCTTGCCCATAATCAATTTTCATTCTCAAGAGCAGATGAGTTGCAAAGTCCTGTACAATAATGCGTATAAACCACAGCTCAAGTGGTTTAAGTGAACTCTCCAATCTAGCAGTGATTACCTTCCCCAGTAATGACAGTGTGGTGCTTTCCGTAATATCTGCTCAGCATTTTGAAAGGGTTATGATTAGCTGTGATATGACAAAATAAACAATGGTGTGTAGTGTTTGCACAACGGCTTTCATACTTACTGCTTTGTGCAAGATAATCTTGTGGCCTGAAGCTAGGAGGAACATCCCTTGTAGCACAGTCAGCTTCTTTGATACATCTTTATCTTACTTTTTACTGTGTTTATTGCTGGCAGAAAACAAGAGTAAATGTATAGATAAACTTCAGGGTCTTATCTTGGCTGGAGGGGTAATCCTGGCTCCATTCACGTAAACAGCTAAATTCCTTCTGATTCCATTTGGACCAGGGTTTCATCTCTTTGAGCACTTTTTTCCCCCCACTATTTGCAGTCCTTGAAGTAATTACAGACTGCTGTCTACCACCTGCATTCCACCGGGCACAGGGATTGCAGCTGAAGGCTCAGCAGCGAGCACAAGGAGAAATACCTGCTCCTAAACTTTCAGATCTTTAAGCATTTCTGGGGTGGGGAATGTGGGAGGATCCATGAACCAGGGGCTGAAAACCCACCAGGCACCAAAGGAAGCAGCTGGAAGAAAGGGGCAAGTTCAGCTGCAAACTCGTCCTCTGATGCGGCTGCTAAAATAGGCAGAGTCCCCTGCGTTACCAGTGAAGCACAAAGGCTAATATCTAATGCTAGAGAGACAGCGATGAGCATTACATCTTAGAGTTTTAATATCTTAATATTGTTTCTATGGTATCAGTACCTGGAATCTTCAGAAAAATAAAATGATAGCAACCAGGGAGCCACTGCCCTACTTCTATAATCCCTCTGTTGTCTTACTGTGGCTTCACATCTAGTCAGGACATTTCCAGTTCTGTGAAATGATCTTTGGTGTCTAGGGCTCATACAGGTGGAAATACAACATGTACATTTATAATGTGTATTTTTTTCCAAATGTTTTCTACTTTTCAGGACAAATATTTGTACAGATGAAGGTTATGATACTGGCTGTACTAGAACTTAATCTTCTCTTTGCTTAAAGGAGATCTGTTCAGAGATCCACAGCACAAACCACCCTAGCACTGACCTTAGCTTGCCAGTGCTCCCAAGCAAGGTCCAATTCAATGGAGTCTGGGCTAATGTAAGTCTAAGTCGTCCATAGGAGTCTGGGCTCTCTTGGTGTAGTGAGAGCTCCTGCTCCCCATTCAGAGTAACTCAGAGCTCCATGGGAGTTTTAAATTCCACTTTCTGCTTTGCTAGCATCTTCTATCCAGTTATGCTGCAAACAGCTTTCAGCAGTCACATCACTCATAAAGATGGGTATATCAAGAGCTACTTTTACATAAGAAATGTTTTGCTACATAAAACCAGTAAGACTGGCTTGTTAGGAGGAGCGGTGACTTCTACAAGTACCCCTTTTTTCTTCACGGCTATGGATGCTAGCAGCACAAACAATGATCACCACTGCCTTCCAGGTTCTATTTGCATTTTGGTATAACACCTTTCATTTAGAAGAACTGGAGACCACATGGTTTTATCCGGATCTCCATTGCTTGGAAACTGAAATACAGCTAATTTTTAGAAACAGGTTAGACAAATGCTTGCTGCACAACAGTGGTTAAGGATAAACAAAAAGTAATGTCCTATGTAAAATATCATTGGAAATGTAGGTTTAGCTACCTGAGTTTGAATTCAGGAGAGGCATCTGGCTCCTGAATAAGTTCAGTCATAACTACTTGCAGGTGAGCCTGTGGGATTCACTAGCCCAGGCTGAGCTAATCATGTGAAAAGACATTTTCTGGCCTGGAGCAGAAGACTTCATGATTAAGAAGTGTCCTGTGTTAAATAATCCATCAGAAAGACAGCACTTGCCCAAACATATACCCTTGGTAGCATAAGAAGAGAGGTTCTTGCTTTTAGACTCCATGGTGAAAATGGTCTGTAGGATTGGTTACAATGGGTTCCTATCAGGGCAACAACAGATGCGTTTCTGCTTAACTTAGTTGAAAAGGCTCTTTCTGTGCCTTCTGCCCAGTGGGCAGCGACAGGTTTCACTCCAAAAAGCTCCTTCAATTTATGAGGCTACAGCAGAACTCAGAAACATTGTAGACAAGTTGATTACCCTCTCTCTTGAAGATCAGACAAGAGGGAAAAGTACTGCCTAATTGACATGATGGGTTGTCCCACCAAAGTCTATCTTCTAAGACAGTTTTCATATTTCCAAATGTAAAAACCTAAAACAGTGGTGAAGGAGGCTAGGGGTTTTATTTTTTTTCACTTGATCAGGTTATCTGAAAAGGTATGTCTGTGAAGTCAGTCAGGAAAGTAGGAAAGTCCTGGTTGTAGCTCTTGGAAATCATTGCAGAAGCAAAGCCAGGTTATTTCTATAGAGGTTGTGTTATCATCAGAAATAGTCTGGAAAGAACATGTTAAGATCTGGGTTTGATTTATTCTAGGACCTAGGGTGCAAGCTCAAATCCAAATCAGGATTATAAAGGACTAGAGTATTCAGCAGGAGATTTTGGCTTCAAATGATAGAAACAGTGAGAGATCTAGCTGGCTTTG
This sequence comes from Theristicus caerulescens, assembly GCA_020745775.1. Taxonomy (NCBI): domain Eukaryota; kingdom Metazoa; phylum Chordata; class Aves; order Pelecaniformes; family Threskiornithidae; genus Theristicus; species Theristicus caerulescens. Next base: position 4,096,228 of record CM036565.1, on the reverse strand, counting down.
GTGATAGGCCAGGTTTTTAAATCACCTTGATTCTTGTACACCTCCTCTTACAGATAATTGAAGCCATATTGTCTTACATATATGCAGCATAAATTTCTATTGGTAACATGTCTTTATCCTGAGAAATTACATTTTTTTCCCTGTAACTGAGACAAAGAAGCTCCTTGTTTTGGATCCCTGACATCCTCCTTCCAGCTCCTGTCAAACAGTCTGGGCCTAATTTGAATTCCAGTGATGAGGAATAACGTGATATTTTGCTTACCTTAGTGAATGAAAGATTAATTCTGTATGTCTAAGTTTTATACTGCATGCTAGTTTGTTAAAGGCATTTTACCCCACAGCTGGTGAGGGTTTTTCAAAAATACAAGAGAGGCCTGTATGTTATTTGTTTTAACTTTTCCTTTCAACTCTTTTTTTCATTAAGTTCCCAGATGACTGCACGCTCTTGAATGCAGCAATCTGTTTAATCTAGTTTTAGCCTTCCTTTTCCTGTTTTGCTGTTTACTTTTCGTTCCATGCCAGTAGCTATTGAGGCAATACTGTGGGTCCATTATCTGTTTCGGGCCTCTTGGAATATATGTGTTGGCTTTGCTCTGTGTGTGCATGCATGAGATGGGGAATAAACATAGATGTGGCCAATTAGTTAGTGCACTTAAATTAATGAAGAGCAATCTATGAATCTCCTTTTTCTGAGAATTTGGAAATACTGAGAACGTTTGCCATGTAGCCTTCAAAAACTTCAAAAGCAGCTATAAGGTCACAGTCTAATACTCCCTTCTGTATACTCATGTCTTTTCTAAAAATATTTCCCAACTTAATCTTCAGTATATGGAACAGGAGGGCAGAGGGGGAATGGCGGTGTTTACGACCAAAGTGCAAAGACGAAGAAAATGAAATCCACAAAAAAAGCGAATCTTTTGATCTCTGCTTCATTTTCCTCATTATGAACTTAGCAGTACCAGCAGTTATGTTTTAACTAAACATTGAGTTTATGGACCCATGTCTCTGTCTACAGATAAGGCAAGGTCAAGAGGAACTCTGCTAATGCTGTCTTTGCTTTTGTAGATTTTCCTTGAATCAGGACACCCAAACAAGTCAGTGGGAGTCTAAACAACACCAGTGATTTGGGTGCGTTGCTCCTTGTAGTAGGTAGAATATGATCAAAGATGTCTGCTCTGGATATATACAATCCTGATAGAAGAGAGTCTTGGTACTACCACAGGTAAAGGGGCCTCTAGGATCTGTGAAGTTTGAGAGAAAATACCACAATTAAAACAAAGAAGAACAAAATTAACCCAGCTAGTGGAATTTGGGAAGAAGGGTAAAAAAAACCCAGAGTTTTGTATGTCCTTTTTTCTTTTTGGCTCTTGAATCGTGAAAAAACCCTCAGGGGTCAGAAAAGCTGGAAATGAAAGTAGGAGGAAGGCCCGGGGGGATCTGTGCTCTGTAGGAAAGCTCATCTGTCAAACCACCCTCCGGAGCAGGAAGGAGAAACTCCTGTTTCCAGCAAGGCTTCTGCCTCTGCTTCCACAAAATAAAAACAACGGAGAGACTCAATTTTGCCCCATCTCTTTGCCTTCATACCTAAGCTTACTGACTCTTGCCTCTCAAAGTAGTTCCTTGGCTGGTTGATAAACACATCCATCGTTTGATAACTCTACCAAGTGATCACATCCTTTTCATCACATTCCCACTGTTCTGCCTTCTCAGACTTGCTTTGTCTTCTGTAAATCCTACCAGAGACTGTGAGCTGAGCTTGCACGGTGTGTCCTGACAGCCTACCAGTGCCCGAGGGATGCCTTGAAGGGTCATTCCAAAACACTGACCTGTCCTACTTCATCCTCCAGGTGGGAGGACTGAAGTCCTCAGAAAACCCATGTGCACCAGAAAGGAGTTTAGGTATGCAATGAGGAAGTCAAAGACCAGAGGTCTCAAAGAAGAAATAGAATATGACCTAGTCTGCAACTAGCACTGATACCATCTGAGGAAAATAAAAATCTTCCTCGCTTTCTTACAAAGCACAGAAAAATAAGGTAGCCAGATCCTACCCTCCCTGAGACATAAACAAATAACTTGGTGTGGGACATTAAGGAGAACTTAATTAGGGCAATACCCAGAGGGAAACAGCTCAAACAGGCGTGTTGTATTGGAGAAGTAAGGCATGTCCCTTATCACTGTTGGTCATTTATAATTTAAGCTCTAAGTATACAAATAATTCCGAACTAGTTCCAAAAATAAAAAGAACAGGAAAAAAATAATAGTTCCTGAGAAGTCAGTATGCTGGCTCTGACTGACATTGGCTACGAAGATGCCTGGGTGGACAGCGCTGAACTTCATCTGGAGTTTAGGCACAGACAGGTCATTTCAAACGGTCCTGCAGTTAAGCAACACTCTGCACCCTAGGGAAGTCTCCCTTCCAAACACTTCCAGTGTTCCACGTGGGCTTTCTTTCAAAGTTGTTGGCTGTTCTCAGTGGTTTTTCATCATCTTTACTCCTTTTGAAGATTTTTGGGATGTTTAGGGAAGCTGCTGTATAAACTTTCTCAGATGTTTTGAGTTCTGAAAAGTTTTCACCTGCAGAGGATTTATCCTGATGAAGAATTAATTCCAGCTTTATTTGCGGGAGAAAGAGAACTGTATAGAAAGTGAAGGATGCTCGGCGGCTTCTCAGAAACTAACATGAGCAATTCTGAATGGAGATCTGTTAGGGTGTTCTGGATATTTGCATGTCAGCATGCAGAAAAAGCAAGCAAATGCAAATGAATGTTCCTGAAAACAGCAGTGGAAAGCAAATATATATATTTTTTTTTTTTTACATACTCTTAAAAAAGACCTTGTTATAAGGATCATGATAGCCAGAGCCCAATACCAAGAGACAGAAGTACTAAACTTCCAGAGCAGGAGATGATAACTGGCTGGCTCACAGCAGTGGAACTGGGATGCTCCTCTCCTAGGTCACAGCTGTAGCCCAGGGCAGTTGGTTGTGGCACTGCTCTGTCACCAGTTGGGGCTACCATCAGCTTACCAGGTGTGGTATGGTTCACAAATATGTAATAAGACAGTTAACATAAAATAGCTGCACCATTGATGCCATCAGAAGAGAGATTCGTAATTAGACTGACCTTTCATCTATACAGGAGAGTTTGGGGACAGGGTGAATAATGGACAGATGGAGAATTTGCCAAATGTCAGGATAAAGCACTTAAGCAGAGTAGAGGGCTAACAGGCAGCAGAGAAACTAGCAGAATTCTCCTAAAAAAAAAAAAAAAAGGCACAAATAATGGGTAGAGGCAGCAAAGATGATGAGGGTGGTGAAACACTGGAAGGGGTTGCCCAGAGAGGTGGTAGATGCCCCATCCCTGGAAACATTCAAGGCCAGGTTGGACGGGGCTCTGAGCAACCTGATCTGGTTGGAGATGTCCCTGCCCATGGCAGGGGGGATGGACTGGATGGGCTTTGAAGGTCCCTTCCATCCCAAAGCATTCCATGAAGTACACAAATATATGCAGCCTTTGCTGTCTAAAGGGAGCAACTATTTATACTTACTGTGTACGTACAACAAGCTAGACCCCCGTGACCAGATGCTTCTTGCTTAGACTCCCCTGAGATCCCTACTTGTATTTTAGATGCATCTCAGCATCCAGAAGCATTTAAGCCTTAGAAAACTCCTTTAGGTGGAATTTGGGCTGCATAAATCCAAATGCAGGAAGCCTTCCTGAACCCCCCCAGTGTGTGGTTTGTGCACATATGCATGTGAGTGCATGCATGTACTCATCGGGGAAGCAAAAAGAAGGAACTGAGGCAGCAGACACATGACTCAGGGCGTGGGCGAGATTGGTAATATAATCCCAGTATTGCTGGATTATCAGCAAGTTTGGCTCTTCATTCTGCAGCAGCTGGGCTACCTCCCAACAGAAGATGCTGTGGGCAACGTTTGTGCTTAGTAGTCAATTATCCATGGGAGCAGGTAAGGGATTAGTGACCAGGTAGGGCTTTATGCCTGTCAACAGGGTGAACACCATAGCTGCTCAGAAATATTTAGCAAGAGAAAGGAAATAATACAGCTTTTTTCTGTTCTAAACCACAAGTCCCTTGTGTTCGAACTGAAGGAGAATTGTCTCTCTGGTGGAATTTGGTATGTGACATGTGCCTGAACGAGATGTGGTTCAAAGTCACGTTGCTGTGTGTCCTTAATGCCTAGCATCCGCGCCTGCCTCCGTACTGCAGCCCACCACCCCTGCCTTTGGGTCATTGCTGCTTGTGCCGTGTGAACCCAATCATGGCAACACCTGGCTGGAACTGGAAAAAAAAAATCAATTCTTTTTTTCTTGGAATGCTGTTTTTCAGCCAGATCGATTTCCCAGCCTGATTCACAGCATTGATGCAAAAACCAGGAGGACGAGCGCAACCGAGAGGGCAGAGCATGGAGGTACCAACTAGCAGTGAGGGGCAGCAATAGCTGAAGTCTGAACTGCTGCCAAAGACTTTGCATCGTGAACCTATAGCTGGAGCTGCGCTTTGGGGAACAAAGCTCAGCCTGACCCAATTTGTATTCTGAACAATGCAGAAATACTACAGGTTTAGCTGGTTTTTACCTCTGTCTTTGAATTAAGGGGCATGAATTTCAGTTTGCATCTTTCACCCAAAGAACACGTATTAAGCAGCTTGTTTCCACCAATGTAGTTAATCAGGAGACGGCAAAAGATCACTTTGTTTCATCCCAGATTTCAAACCCCATTCATCTGCTCTTCTCTGGCCTGTCGAGGCTCTCCCACATGCTGCATGTTCTGGGCAGCGTATGGTCTCTTATTTATAGCTATAGGTGATAGCAACGTGTCTTTAAAGAAATCCTACTAATAATGTCTGTTTGTCTTTGAAAGCGATCAGGTGTTAACAAGCTTATCTTAAATATTTCATCTGCTCTCACTTTCTTAGCTTTCATTCTCTTAACCTGCGTCCCAAGTGAAAAAACACCTGATTATTTAATTGATTTATCGTAAAAAATAAAAATGTACTTGTTTTTCCCTTCTTTAGCAATATCTTCTGGCTCTTTAAAATGTAGCACTTGCATCAGCTCACTTTAAATGTGTTTCCTCCATCCTCTGATTAACATAGCTAAGGTTTTTTAAGTTTTGGATGCATAATTTACAGATTGCGAGAGTTTTCTCTTTTAAATTCAGTGAATTCTATTTAAAATAATCAGGTGCCATTTTTTTATTATTAAAATGGAGTCAAAAAGTCAATCAATGAATGGAACTGAGCCGTTTTCAGGATCAAGTTCAAGCTTGTAAAAAGACATGAGTTAGTAAAACTTAAAAATAAATTATCTGAAGCTCAAATCTTTCCCCAACACGAATAACTGTAGCTCTCTGTCTCTCTTTACAGGCATACCATTATACAAGAAATGTAAAGTGAGATATGGGCATCTCTTGAGTATTTGTTGAGATTAGCATTCTGTTCTTCATTGGATTTTCTTTGTGCCAGACAGAACTATGCTTTTTTCCACAACACTCCGTCTTGGACCCTGATCCTGCGTGTTCGTACTTGATTATTCTGAATACTTCAGAGTATTCTTGTAACTGTCTCATATAATGAACAGCCAAGTCTATTCTGAATATGTTAATCGCAGGGTAAAGTTTTAAATATAAATACACGCCCGCAGCACTCTGAAGGATTGATGTGTTTTCGGGTTAATCTCTGAGGATTTTGGTGCCAGCCAGAAGAAATGATCAATATCAGTGCAGTATTGCTTCCAAGCAGGTGCACACTTTCATGAGGAATTTATGGGAATCCCATTACAGAAATGCCGGGCTCCCTATTTTATAGTTACAGAAGAACTGAAATGCCGAAGGACTAAGGGAGTGGTATGACGACACAATAAATTTAACTTTTGGACAGGGACAGGGTAGGATTAAAAAGTGCTGCCATATGAGGCCAAGTATTTATGTGGTCTAAACTCTCTCTGCCAGTTCCAGTTTATTTTTAAAATTCTGATGGATTAACTTTGAACAGCCAGGCCTTATGCCACATCAGGCACTGTCCATCACTTCCATCCCAACTATACGTTGAATCCCAGAGCAGATACAGGGTTAGCGTAAAGGTGTCGTGTTGACGTGAACTGTATCGCGTGCTCTGCTAAATTCAACAAACAAGCCCGCTCTGGGATAAATATGCTGAGAAGAAATCTGGAAGTACACAGATCCAGCATTACTGCTCACGTAACTGTGGCTTTACAACCTCGGCTGAGAAGAGATGCGGTCTTGGTCAGGGAGCCCATGGCTCTTGGGGCATCTTTGCCCTTTCCCATCCTCATTCAGCAGCAAGCAGGGCTGGGAGAAACCAGAGAAGTTACAAACATGATGGCCCACAGCCTGTCAGACCCTGAGGATGTCTGTGAATTTGGGACCGTTAAAAAGGCTGGGCAGTAAAAGTGGATGAGGGGAACCAAAGTGGATTGCTGAAGGCATGGAGAGTCCAAGGCAGCTTGAAAAAAGATGTGTTAGGTGGCGTGGGAGGCAGAACTGGGTGGCACGGGAATGCAGAGGAAGCTGGAATCCTGGGGAAATCTTGAGATAATCCCTTCATTTGGGTCTCTTACTAGCATTTACAAGTGTCTAAGAGTCTAAAACCTGACGGAAACCCAGACGCCGTAGTGCTGCCTGGCTGCAGCGAGGCTGAGATCTCGGCTGGGTGCTGACAGTTGTGAGAGCTGCAGAACTGTCCCACGAGACGTGTGGCTGTCACAGGCGAGGCCGCGTTAACCACGCACACGTACACCTCGTTATCCGCCACCTGCCAGTGTTCATAGTTAGGCTATTTTCAACAGAGACGTTTAACAACCCTGCATAGGGCAGGGTAGAAACTTCCCTTGAGACTTAAGTCTCTTCTGCTTCGATGCGTGGGATAGCGCCGAGTCAAGGGCCAGGAGAAGCATCGGACACATCTACCGCTACGGCAGGGGTGAGCCTGCAGCGCTGCCCTGCCTCCGGCCGGGAGCTGTGCCCGGGCTCCGGGCCGGGGCATCGCGGATGAGAGGGGGCTGCCGTGTCCTGCTTCCAGCGTAGGCTGGCTGTCGGCATCGGGAACCGGCTCTGCAGATCTTGCAGCTAATTTAATTCAGGGAAAGAGAAAGACACGTGCTGTGGTGAGGAATTGGTGAAGAGTGCAACCCAAAGCAGATTGTGCTTTATTTTGCAACTCTGTTTCTACAGCTGAAGTAATGTGGGGAGAGGGGAATAAGAAACATCTGAAATACATATATGAGAGCTTTGTCAATCCTTCTAAAATGTCTATTATATTTATTTAATCTTTATTGTGTATGGCATAGATTTATATTATAACAGGAATAATTGGCATCTTTATGGCACCTTTCCACTGTAACAACTTTCTTTTGGAGAGCACAAAACATATTTATAAATACCCATCAATTAAGGCTCACATAATCATTATGTGGGTAATGAAAGTTATTCTATTTGCTTTCCTGTCACTTCAAGATTTGTTTAAATCACACGAATCTTCAAGGCTTAAAAGAAAAACAGCAGCAGAAACCTGTGAAGAATCCACTGCCTTCTTATTTTAACTTGCTACAGTGATTGAGTGATGGCTACAGCGGTGGAGTCCCCATCCCTGGAGGGATTTAAAAGCCGGGGAGATGTGGTGCTTAGGGACATGGTTTAGTGGTGGGCTTGGCAGTGCTGGGTCAATGGTTGGACTCCATGATCTTAAGGGTCTTTTCCAACCTTAACAATTCTATGATTCTATGATTCCTCCAGCTCTGTATCAGCTCTGTGGTCAGCCTTCAAGTGAGATATGAGTTCATCTCTGACCTATCAGCCATCGAATGACTCGGGACCTACGCGGACACCATTTCACATCGTTGCATGCCACAGCTGTGGTCGGCTGGGATGCACACGAGGAGGCAGGAGCCGAGACAGCACGCTGCCTACATTGCCTTGTTTGTAGTGGCTGCTCCTCCCTTAGTCAAAAATAATTTCGGGTTTTGTTGATCTTTAGGGCATGCTGCTAGATCTTCACTTTGCTAAAAAAATGTTAAAGGTGGGTAGAATTTGGGTGTGACAGTGTGTGTGACAGAGCATGACGGAGAGGTTAAGCCTGGCTATTTATTGTAGATAAAAGAAGTAATAGAATTGTAAAATAAGCATTATTTTTTAAGTCATTCTAGCCTGAGGCACAGTTAGCTGAAGAGATTTTTCCAAGGCCATACCAAAACATTTATATTCCAGACTCAATTATTTATCAACACGAAATAGATACATTATCTCAGGCATCACCTTTGAAGTCTGGAAAACTTAGCAACTTGGTAAATAATTTTTAAAACGTGGCTGCTTTTCGAAGTAACGCTTTATGTGTTTCCATGCAGTTTTGGGGAAGCTGTAGGAAAGTCATTGATGGAGAGGAATCTGACGTGAAATTTTCTTAAATCATTCAATGCTTTTTCTTGAGGTAATATATGGAAAGTTGGTGATGTTTTTTTCATAAGGGCCTCCCACCTGGCATAAAGGATCTTGTTTTATTGCAGATATATAGAGCTTTTGAGGAGCTCGGTCTCACTTCTTTGAAAATCATCATGCTTTTCCATGATGTTTGCAAAGAGGACTTGTACGTGGGCACGACTGGGCACCTCCCTTCAAAAGCAGTGAGCCTTCTGCTTCCACACTGTCAGCCGGGGAATCGGAGATACTAGGAAAAAAAAAAAAAAAGACATTGTCTAGGTGTATTTCTGCTGCATTTGTGGCTAAAAATACACTGAGCAAAATTCTGAAAGGAGGAGGAAACCACAAGTGCACAGCACCGTGGCTGAGGCTCCCCCGGATGAGAGCGTCGGGAGGAAGGGTGGGATGAGGGCTGGCTCTTCCCTAACCTCTCGCTGGGATTTATGGTAATCTTGTGATCTCGGGGCTGGAGCTGCCATTCCAGCACAAGAGGGGTTTATGACTCTTTTGTTGTTTTAAAGTTATTTGTGCATTCACTGTATGCGTTATGAAATTGCTGTGGGTTTTTTTAATCTCTGAAAAGCCGGACTTCTGAGCCACCGGTGTAGCTTCCTAATCACGGGCATGGAAACTCCTGAACTTTAACTAGCAGTGTTATCTAAGTAGTCGTCTTTTTGGTTTTCCCAGGCGCTTTTTTAAATTACTTTGGGGAAAAAAACAGTCATAAGGATTGTTTAAAAAGCTTATATTTAATGCTTTGCTATTGCGAGCAAACCTGCTGAGTCACTGGTAACAGCTTAATTCCAAAGCTGGCAATGTTTCTCATCGATTGCCCTGTATACAAAAATCTCCACATTGCATATGTATGTAATTAACAGTAGATAAGGCTGTTCTATTTAAAGGCTATGAAAAGAAGAAAAATCCTTCAAGTTGTACCCCGACTGATTTAAAATGAATACGAATTTTTGACAAAACACTGTTTGTAGCATGCAGGATGAAGATTCCCAGTGTGCAGGGAAAGGCTTTCACGATACCACTAGAGAAGTCAAAATAAAGAGCAGAAACTACTTAGGAATGCACTAGAAGCCCTGGAGGGAGCTAGGAATAAAACCCCCACGTACAGTGCTGCCATTCGGCAAGAAAAATAAATGTTTACTTACTAAAGCGTTTATTTCTAAATTGTCAGGTGTGGCTGCCCTTTACAGGAAAGCGGGTGCATGACTGGCAAGGAAAAAGAAAAAATTAACTGGCAAAATAAATAGTGTGAAGAGGAAGGAGATACAGCACAGAGGAAAACTACTGTGATAGAAAAGGGCAATGGATCAGCAGAAGTTTGCTGGTATGTGCAGAAATTACAGCATCTGATTTTTTTTTTTTACAGTAAGAAGAAACTATTAAGCATATTTTAAGTCATTCCTGCTTGTATTTTCTCCCCCGCTTCTTCCTTTGTAGTTGTGTTTTTTGTTGGGTTTTTTTTTAACAACAAGAAAGAAGATAAATTGCTGGTTGTAAAGAGTGCTGCAGGGGAAACACTGGGGATATAACCACCTAATTATGAATTTCCTGAATGTGCAACATGACCAGGAGCAACTGGACAGGATTAGTGCTGTATGCTTCATCTCCAGCTGTTTCATGAATACCAATCTACAAAATCTTCCAAGAAGAACATGTTTTTTTTTTTCTTCCAGGGCCTTACTTCTGGCTTTAACAATGCAAGCAATACTGCTTTGTTTTCTTTAGAGCCTGAACTGAAACAAGAGCTTTCAACAAAACAAAACCAAGGCAAACCTAACAAGCCAAGGAACTGCACAGTGTTAAGGAGATTTAGCTGAAATATTTGTAAAATATCAAAAGGAACAGCCTTTTCATTGGCAAAAGTGGAACTAACACTGCAGAGATGTGTGATTATGAGACAATAAATGAGAGGATTTTCTTCTGGTGCAGTGGTCAGAAGTTATTGTTTTGAATAAGCACAACTGGTGTCTAATCTTCATGGCAAGCTTCTTGAATTGGTTAAGCGCCAATGCTCTTTGGAAGCTCTTGGCAGATGGGAACTTATTTAAACTTATAAAACCAACGTGGACGAAAAAAATGTGAAAAATGCCCTGTGTAAGTCCTAGGCTTGCAAGCAGACAAATTACGAAGACAATGGTGCTTCTCATGGAAGGGAGGGCAACAGGAACATTTTCTTTCCATGATGCCTTTGTAAAGCTTAAGAAACAACTAATAGAATAATATCCCTGACAACAACTTCTAGTGTGTCAGAAATCACATCTTTAGAATAATGGCACTGGCGTTTAGAGGGCCTCTTCTAGCTGCTGGTGAAGTCCCTGGGCCTTTCGTGACTTCTAGTAAAGTTTGACTGGGCATATTTACTGCTTAGTAATAGTATTGATTGCTTAGTAGTAGTAGAGAGATTCAAAGACCAAATTAAGGACTTGCCTATTCAATGTAATAAAAGGCTGCCCAGTAGGTAACTGGTTTTATCACAGATTGATGTGCAACGCAAAGTTACCAGGCACCTCAATAACAAGAGAGGCAGATTATTTCAGAATCTTACAGTGATTAGTCCTTTGATCTTATCCCAAGAATAAGATTTTTGGGGCTTAATTTCTGCATGTGTTATTAAGCGTGAGAAATACGGACCTGTGTCCTAAAAAGGGAAAAATTTGCTTAATTAATACCATGAATACAAACTCCTCACCAAACTCGGTCAGTTCATGAATGCAAAAACATGAATATATGCTCAGTGAATAACTGGCATTCATTTCCTCTAAATAGAGAGGTACAGATAGAAATCCTGGTTCGTGCTAATGTTTACATGCCCTAGTTATTTAAAAAGAGCATCCTGCAGAATTTTGGATCCCCCACAGTAAAAGTGACCATTATGAACTACAAAGTACGCTTCCCCAGATCTTCTTGCTTGTGCCAGTCTCCACAAGCACTATCTTGAAAATAAAACATTGTAAAGACTGAAGGGATTTGATATGTTTTAATCCGTACAATCTAATCTGCGTTTAGCTTTCATTTTTTCAGATAAAAGAGCGAGAGAAGAATACTGTGACCAGATAGAACTGTCTGATTTTGAGCATCCGATTGTTTGAATTGCACTAACTTTAATGATTTGTGATATGTAAAAAGACAAGGGCCCCAAAAAGGTTTATTAGCAAGAAAAAACAGATTATATGGTCCTGTCTTTATTCTGTGGAAGGAGTAAGTTATGTGATCGCAAGGAGAGGCGCTACATCATTTTGTTCTGGATGTTTTTCTGCGGAGATCATCCAGTTGTTTGCCTTGTGCATCCTGCCCTTCCCCTGGCAGAGCGAGGGATGCCGCAGCGCCCGCTCTCAGCCTGCTGAGGGGTCACCTATGGGGTTTCTTGCTCAGTACGTCTCTTTTTCTCCGTCCGAGTTGCTGCTGGCCCTGGGAGTAAGAGTCTGACCCAGAGCTCTTGCTATGGGTAAATGCAACCTGTTAGAGACTGAGTCCCGAGCCAGGCCACCCCACAGCTGCTCAGAGATGTAGTAATGCACGTGGGGAGAAAACTCCTGCGGCCACAGTCCATCCCGTGTTGGAGCAGAACCATCCAACCTACATGCCGGTGCTATGTGGCATTAAAAATGACTGAGGGCAGTACACCCCAGGTAAAAACAAAACAGTATTCAGCAAATAAATCAATCAAAGCATTCTCTGTATCCTGTCAAACAGCACCGATGCCAAGATCTCAGCCTGCCTGCCCTCCAGAATACGAGATGTGCAGCTTGTGGGAATAGTAAAAGCTTAACTCAAATCCTATCAGAGATGCGAGGGAAAGTATCCTGTGAGAATAAAAACCATCTTCGCAGCCTTTACAATGATGTCTGATCTCCAAGGCCACATCCCGATTGCATGGAGAGGGTTTCCACAGGCCCCTCCCTGCGATTTGTCACCAAATAGGAGGGGACGGATGACAGGGATGATGGCAGAATACAGGATTTAGAATGGGTTTGGATCCAGCCCCAGGCAGCAGTGCCTAAATTGTTCCTGTGTGATGGCTAAACAAGCTCTGCTTGAAAGGAGTTAGGGCTTTCAGGCTGGTGCCGGTGGATCTGCAGCTCGGGAATGTCTGTCCTGGGGACACGGATCCAAGAGAAAAGCCAAAGAGGAGACAGTATCGTCCCTTCATCCCGCTCCTCTGCCACAGGCACACGTGGGAAGGGAGACGGAAGAGGCACGCTATGGTGTTTCTGACGCCACTTGCTTCCTGAATAAACAGAAATCTCACCGTGATAAAAGAAAAATATGCATGTTATTGAAAGCACAGGCTGACAAAAACACAGACTCATCAAAATAGAAAAGTTAAGTTCATGGCTTCGGTCTGTGTTTATTTGCATGACAGTTTGGGTCAGTCATTTTCTCCAGAGTAATTTGTCCGTCCCTGCTGTGTCACTGCTTAACCTAATCCTTTTCCTTCTTCAGGGGCAAAAGATGTTTCCTCCTGCTCTGATCAATGCTCTTCCTAGGTGAGCTGGCTCGGGGAGTAAACCCTTAAAGAAATAGTTTTATCTGTTATCATGCAGGAGCTTTCTGAGGAAAAGCGGTCCTTGCTTCGCTCTCCCCTGCCCTCTTCCTCGGTTTGTAAGCCGTGCCCAGTTTCCACCGAACCCCTTTCCCGTTGCTGTTAGCCGTGCCTGCTCCCAGCTCATCGGAGCAGAGCGGCTGAAGAGAAAGTGCTCCAAGGAGCAGGCACGCATTTGCTCAGACCCAGGCTGGCTTTGCTCTATTTTTTTTTTGTGAGTCTGGCCCCTTCTGCGGTTCCAGGTGAGACTGGAAATGTCCCCGTGCCTGGGGCCCCTGTTCTGACTCTCCAGACGAGGACCTGGCCTTCCTCTGGCCCCTTGGATAGAAAAGCCTCAAGTCAATCTAGTAGTTTCATTTCCTTCCTCTTCTTTATTTCTTTTCATTTTGCTTTCTTCAGGTTTGATTTTGTTTACTTTTCAATTGCAATTTTAGCTTTTTTGTCATTTTCCAACTCAGGTCGGTGTTTTTTTCCTTTCTAAACCAACACATTCCCTCTCGCCTTCGCTCCCTCCCTCTGTCCCTTTTCTCTCTCTTTTCCCTCACAAAACAGTCTGCAGGACCAAGCAAAGCCTTTACCACCCTACCGAGTAATTAATCTCATCTGACTCGGTAACTCAATCCAGGATCATCAAAAAGTCTGCGTGTTTTGGGTCACTAATAAACCAAAACATTTTTCTACTTTTAATTTTACTCATTACAAAAGTTTTTGCAATTAACGATGAACAATACTTAGTCCTGGCTGATCATTTTACATTGAAAAATCTTTCCCATGGGAAAATGCTAATTTGTTATTTTCATAGGGATTATCTGTTTCAGATAACTTTATTTTCATTTTTCTGTGTTTTAGTCCCTTAAAAATAAAAAAAGCCAGCCTAGTTGGACATGATGTTTTGGTTTTACCGAACTTTTACACCAAACCAATTTTTCTGAAGTGTGTGTTTCCACAAGAAGTAGAACATCAAGAAGTCCTACAGGAAAAAATGTTTCTGTTGATATTTTAATGGAAGCTGATGAAAATACACCTGGGCTGCCAAAGACTCCATGAGGTTTTCTAGATTCTGAGAGGAAATCTTGCTCTGGTGGATCAAGCAGATCAACCGCTGGGGAAAGCTGTAAGGAAAAATAACATTGAAGAATGTAGCGATGGAGAGAAGGCCGAGCACGAGAGGTGTGGGTGATGTGCTTTTGCTGAGGAAGGTTAGCTAACCCAAGGACAAGGCCAAATCAAAAGATCCTTCACAGCCTGGCCGCGATCTGTGGTGTGGGTGAGGCCGAGTCCTATTTTAAGCTTTTCCTGTAAGCAGATGAAAGCTCTAGTCATGATGCCCACATTGCTGGGATGCAGTGCTGAGAGCTGAAGGACCACCGCGGTTCCTCGGGGCTGTCTTCCAGAGCCGGGTGGATAAACTTCTCTTCTTTTGGGCTGCAACGATTTAAGTAAGTCAGAGCACTTCTTAAGCTGTGAAAAACGTTGCCTAAAACTTCTCCTCCTCGCTCCCGACCGATGGCACCGTAGGGATGACCACGGTGATGGGACTAAGGGTTCTTCTGGTGCGGCGCCTTGCCTTTGCAGCAACCCACACCAGAGGCCTCGGGGAGGACGTACGGACACGATCCCAGCCTTAAAGTCTTTGGACGAGGGAATTCTCCAGTCAGAAATAGCATTTTTGTGACAACAGGGACCAGCTATGGCGGCGGAGGCCGCTTGCTGGGCAGGGGGAAGGCCCGGCGGGTGATTTATGTCCCCGGGGTGGTATCTGGCGATAAGTAACGACGCAGGAATCGGGAGGCATCGGGGGCGGACGAGGCGAAACGGGAGCTGGGCGAGGGGAGCGGCGGCGGGGCCGGGCCCCTGCCAGGCGGCGGAGCCGGCGCTGGGCTCGCAACGCTGCGGCGCCGCCTGCCTGGGCCGCGGCCCGGGCCCGCCCCGGCCCCCCCCACCCGCGCCCTCCGGGGCTGCCGGGGCCGGGGCGGAGCGGCGGCGGGGGCCGGGCCGGGGCGGAGCGGCTGCTCGGCGGGGCGGGGGCAGGAGGGCCGCCGCCACCGCCCGCCTCAGCCGGCTTTTCGGCGGGAGCCTCTACTCCAGAGTGCGCGGTAGCGTGGGCCGGCCGCGGGCCCCATGTGGTGCCGACATCACTGACATGGCGGAATCCCCGCCGAGCCCTCCTGGCACCCGCTCCAGCTAGCCGGGACTCACCGCCGCGCCCGCCCCGGCCCGCCGCCCCGCACCAGCCCTCCGCCAGGTAAGGACGCGGCGGGGGAAGGGGGTCCCGGGCGGGGAGCCCCGCGGCCGGGCCGGGCCGGGCCGGGCCGGGCTGGGCTGGGCTCGGCGGGCAGCCCCGGGGAGCCGCGTCCCCCGCCCTGAGGCGCCGCTCCCGGTCCCGGCTCTTTTGTTCGGCGGCGGGGCGGGACGGGACGGGACTGCGGCGGGACGCGGCCGCACTTGGCGGAAAGTTTCTCTCGTTGCCCTCCTCTCCCCGCCCGGGCCGGGTCGCCGCGCCCCGGGGCCCCGCCGCCTTCTCCCCCTCGGCGGGGAGCTCCGCGGCGGGCGGCGCCGTGCGGGCAGGCGGGAGCGGCCCCGCCGCGGCCCTGCCGGGGGTTGGCGGCGGGACGGGCCCCTCCGGCACCGCCCGGTAATCCCGAGGGGCTGCCGGCCCCGCCGCTGTCATCGCCTCCGCCCGCGGGTACGGCTCCAGGGGGGGAAAAATGTGGGGAGAGGTCGGTGCCGGCGGCCGGGTCTGCCTCTGCGGGGGCCGCGGCAGGCGTGGGGGCGCGGGTGGCGGCCGCCCTCGGCTCCCCCCGGCGGAGCCGTGCCCGGGGCCCGTGGGGCGGGAGGGAGGATGCGGCTCGGCGGCCCCGCTGCCCGGCCCGGGGGGACGCCGGGCAGGTGAGGAGCCCGGGGCTCCTCCTCGACCGCAGCTGCCGCCCCACACGCCTGGATCCAGGGGGCATGTTGGAGAAAAAGCTGGCGGCTGCTCCCGGCCCCGTCCTCCCCGCCCGGCTCTTGGCTGAGGCGGCTTTGGGAAGGAAAACCCTGGAAACTTTCTATTTTGCTTGCCAGACACCTTTTTAAAATGGCATGCTACCAGGAGACGGAATGAAAAAAAGAAAAAAGTCTTTTAAAAGCTTAACCTCTCTTAGGTTAAGACCACATCTGCATCCCTCCCCTCTGCCTCCCCCCCCCCCCCCCCCCGGTTCTCAGAAATGGTCTATTTAAATAAGGTTTTGGCTAAGGTAGTGCGGCTTGGAGTTAAATGTAATGAACCATTTATCCCATCTATATTTGTAGAAGAAAAGGCGGGGGGCAAGCCTGCCTCTCTCCATATTAGTAATTTTGTATTTCATTTGCATTTCTTTGTGCGAGTACCTAAAAGGACTGGCCTGACTCCTTGAAGTGGTGGTTGCCCCATCACAGATGGGAAAACTGAGATATGGAAAAATTGAAGTTTCTTGGTTGTTGGGTTTTTTTGTGCTTTTTTAATTTGAACTCTGCTAAATTTGTGAGAACAGAATTCACGTATCCCAGTTCCCTGTGCCCTGATCGTGTTTGCTGTATCCCCTAACCGCTTACCCTGCAGAACCCAGGGCTCAACCAGTGCGTTCCTGAAAGGTGCCAAACCAGTCTAACTCGAGCTTAACAATGTGCTAGGTAATGGGATTTCAAACTTGCATGCATTTTTAAGTCTAGAACACTATTTCTCAACCTTTTTTGCAACTGAGCTCGCTTAAAAAAGGCTTGAGACAGCCAGGCCTGGCAGCGCCTCAGTGCCTGTGCTGGTCTGGGGCTCTGCTCCATTCTGGGGAGCTGCTGGTGTGGACGTGGATGACGCGATGTGCGTTTGGCTGGAAATCCAGATAAAAGCATCGCTTCCATAAACCTCAGGAATTGGCGACGGAGGGATCCTCCTGTGGGTGGAGGCACCTTGCTCCTCTCAGCCGGGCCACCGGTGGTCTCGCCCGCCTACCGCCCGTGTGTCTTTCTCAGCAGTAAGGGAACATGCTGCCGGTGCTACCAGTAAGAAAATGATTCTTGGCGGTGTTCCCGGGGTCATTTCGGGTCTTGAACAGAAGCGGTCTGTTAGTGCTTTTCTCCTAATCTTCAGCACTTTGTGGTTCCCTCTCGTTAGTTTTAAAGGAGTTGTGCTTTGTGGTTGTATCGGGACCCTGCTGTGACAGAAGCGTCTGCTGCCCCAGAAGTATTGCATGTTGTTATTCCCAGTTCAGTATCTTTTAGCTGGTTTATGCTCATAATGTAGCTCAGAGATGAGTCGGTGTGGAAGTTGATATATTTTACAAATTTTTATTTATTGATTTAGAATCATCGGGACTCATCTGGTTTGGGTTTGAGGTCACTGCTGGGACAGCAATGAGAGGGGTTTTTCATAGTGTTAGCCTATAGTTGGCCAAAGGATAAGAAATAAAGAGAGTTAGCATCCAAAATAAGCTGATATTCTACTCTTGCTGAGAAGTTCGGAGCTGTAACTCCATACCACAAGCATTTTATCTTTATTCTTGGAAAAGTTTGCAACTCCCAATCTGAAATGCATTTATTCTGGCACTTCGCCCCCCATGGTATTTAGTGAACTGCAAGAAGATTTCTGCATCGTACCTCTTTCTTAGCAGAGAATATGTGTTTTTTTCTTTTCACTTTATAGATTCCTTTAAGTCCTCTGATGAGAGGGAGAAGCAGTTAAGGGCAGTTAAACTTCTACAATTCATAAATCTGTGCCAGAAAAATATATACAGATCATGCAGCAAACTTCTGCATGTGTGCGGTTGTATTCATGAACTTTCTAATTAGTATAATTGGCTTTTCCCTCAAAAATGTAGGTTGTCAGTCTGGTGAGCGCTAGCGCAGAAGCAAAGTTTACAGTATGAATAAATGTTTGTAGTGTGAGGATCTTAATTCCTACAAAATACATACAATTACATAAAAGTCCCAGAGCCCGAATACAGCTGAATAAAACAAATTACTCTCCACAGTGCTTTTCTTCTCAATATAGTTTGCCACTCCTCTCAAAAGGAAAGACGTGAGGGAAGATGGAGCGACCTGTGGGGAGCAGTGGGACTGGCAATTTGGGATGTCCTGGGAAGGCATCCCTGTCTCTCCACCAAGGATGCCGTGCTAGCGGGTGTTAAGTCTGGAAGCCGAGTGTCCCAGTGCATCGGAATGGTTTTGTGCGACGTGCTGCAAGTTATCCCAGTCCCATTTGTTTGCAATAGCCTTTAATAAAACATTATTTATATTATTTAATAAAATAACTAGCGGAGGAAGCTAGCAGACCCCTGTGTAAATCTCAGCTGTGCAAAACACCAGCGAGGCAAAGAGTTTCTCAAACCAGTTGCACAGAGGACTTGTGCCTAGGTGATCCCTGCGCCGCTGAACGGCAGCAGTGGAGCGGTGGGGGATCCTTTAGAAACAGGAATATCAAAAGTCACGTTGTTTACGGCCAAGGTTTAGTGTCCCTGTGTGATCTGTCCCTGGAGATGGAAGGTATGTGGGAAGAGGGAAGTTCTTCAAACAAGGCAGTGGAAATAGGAGACGCTGGATACACAACGGTAACAGGCCATCTACAGGCAGGAATGCTGGCGTGCCAGCAAGCAGATCACTCTCCAAACAGTTTCCAGTGGGGATGCGGTGCTTTGCGTTTTTACCAATTTATTCTAAGCACCTCTTCGCAAAATTAAAATTGGAAGCCCCCTCTCTGTTGAATTATGGACAGCCAGGAAAAAAAAGCACAAACTAATTAAACATGATTTATTGTGGAATTTGTAGCAGTGCTGGAGAGATTAGTTGCCTTTCAGAAATGCTGCTGCAGATGTTAAATCTGTGCTCTTTGCTGGATGAAAAATGACGGTGCTGTTGAGCAAGTACACAAGAAAAGCGTAGTCCGTGTTAAAGTCTGTTCCTGAACAGGAATATTCCCTGGAGGTCCCAGGTAGTGTGGCTTTGAGCAAATCTTCACAGCGCTTTTAATTGGGAAAGGCTGGCTTTCCTTGAGCTTAGAGGTTAAAACATCCCGCTTCTCCAGTGACATGCTTTCTGCGTTTGATCTAAGGAATCCCTTGTTTACAAGTAAATTGTGTTGTTTGTCAGCGGATAACAGACAAAAAGCCAGCTACAACACCAAATGTATAAGAAACATTGTTTATTTGTATTTCTAGTGGTGACAGTTTATAATGGTGGTGTATACTGAAAGTTACCATTTGGATACTCTGCTTACTAAACTGCAGCTATGTCTAATGTTATTTATGTAATATGAAGCAACAAACAATTCCTAAGTAATTAAGTATATATTTTTATATTGTTTTTTGAAGAGGACAAAGATTGCAGCTAATGCTGATCTGTGGCATTTGCTTGTTCTGGCATCTGCTCCTGGTTCCTCTAGAAGCTACGCGGTGGAGTGACAAGATGGATTCAGGAGCAGAGTTTCGGCTGTTGTGTTTTGGTGTGGTGGTTTGTTTTGTTTTTTTGGGTGGTTTGTTTTTTTTTTTTTGGTTAGATTTAAGATAACCGAAATCAAACACTTGAATTCTCTGGAGATGAAGGTGATAGGCTTGTCTGATTTCTCTGTGCTGACTTAGTGTATAGCTATTCTGTGGCAGCAATGCACGTACCTTAAAGCATGCTTTATATGTGAGTCTCTTGTAATTGCCTGATACATAACTATGGATGTTTCTATTATTAGCTCCTTGCAAAGGACTCTAATAATAGAATGTGTGTATGTGTATATATGTATTTAAACATATACTTCATACTTTCAGGAATGTTACATATGGAATGTTTTGAAAAGAGAAAAAAGAAATTGCTCTCAAGAGGCTGTTAATAAAAACCTCAGTAAGCAACAATTTTAGATGGCCCTTGCCACCCTCAAAGATCCTTGGGATGTTGTGGACAGATTTCCCCATGCTTTTAATCTAAACTAGCAAAATATCAATTGTGTTCTGCTTAGTGTGTAGCTAGTTCTCTGGGCCTCTATGCAGCTGTGTCAATTTTACATGGTTGCTCCCTGTGCCCCACTCACCCACTAATAAAATGCTCACATTTATAGTCTAAATCCCCGTGTTATCTTTTGCCCCAAGTATTGCTGCATGATTCTTTAGTCAAGCCCAACACTGCAGTGAAGTAAGATGGTGTGATTATTTTGGACCTTGGCAGCAGAAGCAGCATGGGAGTAGAGAGTTGTCCTGATTTATTCCAGGATCACCTTACTGTTTTTCTTTAGTGTAAGATTAGTTAGCCAGCAGAATTTATTCCACTTTATAAGTCACCTTTACTGTGGAAGTATGTGCCTATTCAATGGCAATTCATATAACGTAAGTGACCTTATGCTTGCTGACACTTGAGCTGATGTCGGTATGTTATTAAGTATTATGCATTGCTCTTTGTTCGTTATTTATTTATTGATGTGGAATAATGCAGCAGAGAAAAAAGATGATAGCATTTGTGGATAATGAGCATTGAATAGGTTTCCTTCTGGTCAGCCTGTATTTCTTGCAGACTCGGGTAATGTCAACTTGTAGAAGAGAAAGAATTGCTTTCAGTGTCTTGTTACTAGCAAACGTATGGCAAACAGAAGCATCGCTTTATTAGAATAAATTAACAGAGCACAAGCGACACAGTCGGAACTGCAGAGGTTGTGGATGATTTGGGGTGGGTAATGCCTGAACTCAAAAGCCTGAATAGTGGCTTTTGTCTGTGGGTACTGGTAGAGGTGATGAGGTTGAAAGGCAAAAGCACACGTTGGGCTTGACTTCATGAAGCGTGTTGCTGTACCGCGTGACTTAATATTTTGCCTTTCATTTGATGTTTTAGTATCAGGAATAATGGCTTAGATTGAAGTGGAAAGTGGAAAAAATTCCTGCTTTTGTGACAAGATAAGACAACTTGGGATATACCACGTACTTGATTCTTCTAGATCTATTTCAGCTGGATGCAAGTTTGAGACCCAGCTGAATACGTGCTACTGTTCTTGTAGCAGAAGGGTGGTTACATGGTTCATGTTTTGCTTTGAGTTGTGTGTTTGGTTGGCTTGAACTGTTAAAACGTTGGTCTTGTTTTCCCCAGTTCTTAATCCACTTTACTTAACACATATTAATATCCTGTTCTTTTTGTGAGATACTCTAAAGCTCTGAGGAAATGATTTTATAGTCTAATTCCAGTAGATACCTTTTTATTAATTGTATTAAAAATTGGAAAAAAGGGTGGAAAGTAAGCTGTCATTTTTCACCAAAACGTGTTGGTGCTGTTCCTCTAGTATACAATGCTGCCTTTAGCTGTGGCTACCTTGGAAGCTATGGCTTTTAGGGTGAGAAATTTGTTCCTATTCAGTTGCACTGACTGAAGGATGACAACACATTTTTTGAGGGCTGGTTTCCACTGAGTCATCCCCTGAGCTGGGCAGAGGGGCACTCAGCTGCTGTCACATCGTCTGCTTTGGCAGGTTAACTAGGAAATTTGTTTTCAAAGCCTGCCTTGGGGAAGGGAGAGCTATGAGTCTTTATTTTCTAATGCTGGAAAGTGTTAGGAGATGTGACATCTCAAAGAAAAGCAAATGAAAGAAAACAACTGTTTCTGACTCTGGATTTTTACAGAATTGGCTTCTGCTTTAATGAGTTTTCTTATTCCTAGGACTTCTGCTTTTCTCAGTGTCCCACTCGCCCATCCTTTCTTTAGCACGCTTATTCATTAGCCGCCCATGGTTTCTGATACTAAGATAGGGTTTTCCTTTTAATTATATCTCTGTATGATTGATGTTCGTCTGTCGGTTGCACGGTTGTTAAAGGTGATCCTCAGCCATGCAGCGAGGTTACTTCTCCTCTCGCGCTCCAGACCGGAGGCTCGGGGTGCAGCATTTGGTGTTGCAGAAGCAGCGTCCCTCCTGAGCAGCCAACGCCATCTGACAATCCGTGTGCCTGGGGAA
Organism: Theristicus caerulescens; assembly: GCA_020745775.1. Classification (NCBI taxonomy): domain Eukaryota; kingdom Metazoa; phylum Chordata; class Aves; order Pelecaniformes; family Threskiornithidae; genus Theristicus; species Theristicus caerulescens. The sequence continues at coordinate 4,074,291 of CM036565.1, read as the reverse complement.
CTGAGCAGCTAGATACACAATACTTAATTTGGCACAATGTTTGCTCTACGCTGGCTTTTCTTGAATGCTTCAGATGTGGGCGAGGGAGGGGCTGCAGATCTTTGTTTGTGGCACACTGCGTTCCCGCCTGTCCTCTTCCCTTTTGCTTCACGCTCTTGTTCGCGCAATGGGTGTGACGTGTGGCCTTTGCGTGACTAAAAATGCAGGCATGTGGATGGGAGGCTGTTTTATGGGAGGAACGTGTCCATCCACATGTGTAGTGGGGGTGTGCCCAGCATTGCAGCCAAGGTGACTGTGTCTTGGCTCTGAGGTGGGTACAGATGACGGAGGAAGGCTGTGGTGGATGGTCCCGGAGCGCTTCGGAAGAGTCAAAGTGGTCTGATCTGGCAGGACCATAGGGCACCGCTTTTGCATCGTAGATTGAGTCACTGTTGATGGTACCTGCCAGCCAGCCGTGCAGGGAGAGAAAATCCATGGGCGTCTTTCAAAAGCTGGTATTGAGGAATGGGTCAGAAGTTTCCTGGTTTGTTTGGTAAGGGTGTTTGTGGATGAAGAGTGATAGGGAAGGAGATGAGAAATTGGAAATGTAGTGAGGTGGCCTCGTGTTTTGAACATCACATGTGAGAGGGAACATTAAAAAACAGAGGTGGCAACATTGGAAGGAGGTAAGCGGCGAGTGGCTTACAGCACTGAGTGGGTTATGGGGAGCTTAGCCTTGGAGACTAACCCAGGAGCAGGCTGAGCTGCAGGAAGGCTGGTGGTGGCTATGGGCAAGAAAAAGGGACGGGGAAAAAAAAAATCTTTAAATTCAAAGTAAATCATAACTTTCAGTCTAACTTGTCAGTCTGTTAGAGAATGGTGCTTTCACTATGTTTGTGCTGATATCTGAGCATGCATATACGTTGTCTGCTCTTATATGAGTGACCTTATGTGGTCTGGAGGAGGAGGGAAAATGGTACCAGTGTCACAAGTAATCCCCTGTATAAACTCTGGAGTCTCGTTAAGTAGTTTTAATTTGTATGTTGTCCTTTGGGTTTATTTGTTATAAAACTAAACTGCATTTTAGTTCAGCAGGACCTCAGAACAACAACAACAGAAACCCAACAAACAAACAAAAACCTTAAAGGACCAAACGAAAATGCCTTCATATTTCACATTCTGGCTAACTTCAGATGTTGTTGAGGTAACAGTGACTTAAGTTCAGAAGTCAGAAATATCCTACGGATTTCGCCAGAGGCACAGGTAATGTCTTGTTGCATGGGTCTTGCAGAGTGCTGTACGGCACTAAGCTGTTCCTGCCCTGCTGGGAAGGTAAAGTGCCATAACAAGGTAGCAGCTTATGGCTCCTTGAGTTTTTTGCTACTGTATCGTATTGTCCAGTTTTGCTTCATGAAGGTCTAGAGCCATGCTCTTACAGGATTTGGTACAGAACACATCGGTAACATTACTGATAGCTGACCATAACCGATACACAAGAAATTTTATGGCTAAAGAGGAAAAAAGCTCAAATTCTAAGGCTTTCAACAAAGCAAAACTTCCATGGAACTCGACTTAAAATTGGAGAAAAGTGATCTGAGTTGTTAACGTTGCTCATGCTTACATACAGTCAGCCTTAATGCTTGTTTCTTGTATGTCAGCTGGTGGCAAAATTAACTTGTTTGATTTTGCTCCGCACATATTTATTTTTGCAACTCCATATGCTGCTCTAACAGATCTTTATTATTGCCTATTAAGTTCACTGGTGCTTTTAATGACCGCACAAAAGATAAACATCCTCTGTGACTTTGCGCAAGCTTCTTGTTGCCGATTTGAAGCCCGTTCATCAGGTCAGCGTGCATTGCAAGCAGCAGTCAGGGCACTGTACGCCCATGGCTGCTAGGGTATCTGAAACGGAGAGGAATGGTTTCGTTACCTGATTTAAGCGTCTTCTCTCTACCAGCTCTCGTGAGTGCGGTGTTTTATCTTTACCCTTTCCCCTCTAGGTTAGCAGAGCTGGACGTGCTTGGCCAGATGTTCCAGCTGCCTTGTTGAGTGGGCAGGAAACGGTGATGGGGTGGAAATGAGGCAATCCTACCGAGCGCTACCAAAAGGGTCTCTGATCTCTTCCACAGCAGCCACTTCTGGATGAAACCTTAGAGTCAAGTCATTCAGATACTTCTGTAACTGCAATCTATTTAACGTACGAGACGGCTACGCTTTAATTTTTATGCGTCTGAATAGGTTGCTTCAGTGGATGTGTGAGAGCTGCTATGTTACTGTAAAGGCAATATTTGTGGATATAAAACACTGAAGTTAGACATCAACGGTTTCACTTCCTTTTGGCATTTCTTGATCGTGCAGTCAAACAGGATGATATTATGCTCTGAAGAGTTGCTGTAAAAAGTTTTTCAGTTTCTCAGACCTTCTAGACTATTACACTGTTGTCCCTGCTCGCAGATCTGGGTCCTTTCTCGTCTGTCTTAATAAATCCTTATTTCTCTATTCCCTTCTTCCTTCCTTAGATTTTTCTAGACTACAATGTAGTCATTTCAGTGCATCCTGAATTAGTTTGTGTAAGGGGACAAAGGTGAGGGGATAAGTGGTTGTTGTATCTTCTGAAACGTGAGGGGATAAGTGGTTGTTGTATCTTCTGAAACGTGAGACTTAGGAGGTAGAAAATACGGATGTGAAGATAATGAAAGTAACGAAGGGAGTAGTTTGCAAGTAGATCGAGTGTATTTGTGGCCCTGTCATCATTTAAGATTCTATGGTGTTCTCTAAATGAAATATAAGCAAATATAATAATATGTTCTCTTATGTGACGGAATTTACTTGAACAGTGATAATACCACCTTTGAGCAAATTTGAGATATCCTATTACAGGCAGTGACGTGGTTTTACTGCAGTGCTGGGTAGGGATGAGGTGCTGCTTTCTGGCTGTGGGTTAGCGACGTGGCAGTGGGAGATCTGTCCTTTCACTTCGTGAGGGAAATGCAAAGCTTTGGCCCAGTGCCTGGGCTAGCCTCAGACGACGAGAAGAGGTTTTATACTCAAGTTAGAAAGTATATGGGGGTGGCAGATTGGATCTGTCAACTTTCCTCCTCTCTGTCCTCAGGAGAGTTATTTTCCATTAATTATATATATAATTTTTTTTTTTTTGAAGTGTGTTGATTACGTATCAGTGTCCTGGCTCTGTAGAGCAAGTGAGGTTTAACTGTCTTTCCCCGACCGGCCGTGCACGTGCAGAGCTGCCCCCAGGATCGCTGTCCTTGGGTAAGGGCTTGTCGCCGCTCGGGCCGGGACTGCTCCTCTGCCTGATCTGATGATGTGGCAAGTGCAAAGCAATTTGAGGGAGCTATATGCAAAATTTAGGCAATTTAAATGAAGAAAATCTTCCAGGCTGACTTTCTGTACAAATTTTGAAGAGCGCTTGACTGGTTCTTTAATGAGTATTTTATATTAGCTGTATACTGTATAAAGTATCTCTGTTTGAGCATTTTTGCACATCCCTGCTTTTTGCGGAAAATGTTTCACAACATTCAACAACTTGTGTATTTTTGAAAAATGCAAAGGGATTTGGCAGATGGAAGGGGAAAGCAACTGAATCTGCCTCTTCTCTTGTCGTATGCAAAATACACAGCTGGGAGGAAGAAACAGAAAAATACCAATTTTATATATTCTCTTCTAGTATACTAGAGAGAGATTTAGCGTGGCTGCTATATGTTTTTCTGCCAACATCATCTCTTCCTGACCTTTGTGATCAATATTAGCATTGAGGGGTTTTTAAAGCAGATACAGAGACTTTGCTGTGCAACTCCTTGCACTGCTTGACCATGGTTTGAGTGTGGCCTGTTAGCGGTGATACAGCCATGAAAAAGGGCAGGCACCGAAGGCTGGATTTTTATTTTGCTTTTAATAGAGATGGGAAGGGAGATTAATACTATACTGCAAGTCCTTCTGGGACTTCTTTCGGAAAATGTATACATTCTGATCACCTCTGGCAGTGAAAGATGGATAAATTTGAAGTGGTAAAGTTGCGGGAGAGGGTTACAAGCATGAGTGAAGTGTAGAAAGCCTTTCTTGTAAGATGAGATGGAGAAATGTTTAACAGGAAAAAAGTTCCAATGAACTTCACTATCTCTAAATCCATCAGAGGTGTAAACACTGCGAAGGCGTACAGGACTGTTTAAGCCAAAAGCCCGTGTCAGCAGATGAACGCATGGATGCAAGCCGTCAGTATAAAAAATACTTTTTCAGAATTTGATCAAACGGCTTAGTCCAAAACCAGTCTAGCTGTCCAAACAGGAGACATCTTATGGTGAGCAGAAAGACCTAATTAATTTTAACATATAGAGCTTTATGCAAAGCTACGAAAGAATATGTGGCTGTAGTGTTTTTATATATGGATAAGGAGCATACAAGTGGCAGACTGATTTCAAGGAGGTGGGAGAACAGAAAAGGACCTTCTGTCCTGGAATATTGTGCGATGAAAATACTCGAGGCATTCATTGCAACAGCAACATCTATAAACCTGATCCTTATTTTTTGATGAATCGACATAAAAAAATACTATTTTTTTCAAGTCTTGCTTGCACTTGAAGTTATGTATGTGCAGAGCTGTACAGTATTAGTGCTGAAACTTCGATACGGCTGCGATCATGGTGGAATTACACTCCTATATCCCGTTACTGATACTCATTTTTATTGGTAGAAGGTCCTGATGTGACATAGCTTCAGGAAGGAGATAAGCAGCTTTCAAAGAGCTTTGAACATCAGGTCAAACAATAAAGGTGCTTTCCAAAACCGCTTTGTGAAAGTGGTGGATCACTTACCGGAATGAAGCCCAGAGGTTGGTATCCAAAACTTTACTAATGATAATCTCTAGGAAGGAGGATATTAACTTCAGGATAATCACAAGCTTCAAAGCAAAATCAGAATACAAGATGAACTTTGTTTATGCTTTGGCTTAGGGAAAAAATGTAACAGGATCAGTGTTTCACAAATGTGAGTTTAAATATTGAAAAACCAAAATGTCTGAATTTATATTTGCTGGTATAAGATGGAAGTTATCCTGAAATACAGTGTAAAAGCTTAAAAAAAAAAAGTGAAATAAATTAGTGAACAGATGTGCAATGCCAAAGTAAAGATATTTTCAGTGATACGGAAAGGAAAATCTAAATTGGGTCACCTGCAACCTCAGAAGTGGCTGTACAAACAACAAATTACTAGTTATGCTTGCACCAGTACTCTGGAAAAGGAAAAATCAGCATGTACTGAAGGTATTATCTAGCTAATTGCTTGGTAGCTACACTGAAATTGCTTTAATACTGGCCTGTGGTGTTCCCTTTCTCAGCAGAAATGCTTTTGTCAGGCAGTAGTTAATGTTTCTTGGAGAGAGGAGGATGCAGCGAGTCCTTCTGCAGGCTTTCATCTGAGTGCTTTCCCCCTTACAACCAGGAGTCACAGGAACTTGTTGACAAAGCTGTTTGCTGTGATTGAACTGGGGTTTTGTTGTGTTGGTTTTTGTTTTTTTTTTTTTTTTGTACCAAAGAGTCAGGTTTTACTTAAATGTATTATCAACACTGTCTCATTTAAGCTTGTGTGATGTGCTTTCATTTCTGAGCTACTTGGGGGGGGAAATTGTTTTAATTGTCTTTATGTTAATGCAGAAGAACTGGGAGCTTGTTCCCATCCATCAGTGCTGGAGACTTGAAACAAAAGCCAAGCAAACTTCCAGATGGTTGCAGATCCTGGATCCCAGCCACTGCCCGACGCAATTCAGTACGCCTGCCTCTATCATTTAACTGCTTACAAAACAGCTGTCTGCCCGGCTTATAAGCGCGGATTTTGCCTTCGTTAGCAGTCGGTTGAAGGAGGAAGGTGAAGCAGTGTGGTGGGGCAGGAGCGGTCCCCGTGGGGTCCACGGGCTTTGGCCAAGGCTCCCTGCCAGCGACGTAAGGACTGGCTTGTGAGTTCTCCAGGGTTATAAAACGCCCAGCTGTTGACTTTTAAAGCTGTGTGACTGGGTGGCTGAGCGCTTGGATGGGCTGGAGGATGAGCTGTATTGACGGAGGAACAATGGTTTCACAAGCACGCACACGTACGCCCCTCACCCCCCGTCCAGGGCCTTGGGTGTGCACTATCTGAAATCCTGTCACTAATTAAAAATCACAATAAGCCAGTGCATTTAAAAGTGTTTTGGTTTTTTTTTTTTAATTTAAAAAAGAAGTCTCTTGATGGGGAGTTTAATGGGAACGACATCTCGCATTGTGGCCAGTTGCTCAATCGTGGTTGAGTTGGTGCAAAGTATGTCAGAGTTGATTTTATTGTTCTGGTGGGATTTCAGCCCAGTATGGCAAGGGAAGAGTTAATTTGGGTAGTAGGAATTATCCCAGCTTCAGGGGGTGACAGTGCTGGTGGGAGGGCAGGAGCTGGCTGGGATGGGGAAGGTGGGGCAGAGGGAGCATCCCTGGGCTGGGCAGGGGACCTGCGGGCAGGTCGGCGGGACCTGGAGCACAGGCAGCAGCAGTGATCTGTGGGGTTTTATTTAGCGGTGGCTGTATGTGGGTAACTGGTTAGTGTGGTTTAGTTTCAGTCCCACCCACGATCTGCTAAGTGTTTCCTCGTTTAAGAAGGTCTGTATGAAAAATTTGCAGTGTAAAGTTGTTGTTAATGTGGACTGCCAAATAGATGCTGTGAACTGATAATTTTAATTAGTATTACTGGCCAGGACAGGCTGTCAATTTTAGTAGGAAATCATTAAATAATCGTTGGTGAATAACCAGTGTGATGGTTCCTTTGCTCTCAGGAGATACCAGTGCACCCAACAGAGGTGATGCATTTCATTATCCCCATTTTACAGCTGAGAAAACAAGACACAGAGGTGAAATAACTGGAGATACTTGTTTGTTGGGGCTTGCTCCAGTTGAGGCTGGACTAGAAATCCTATTAGTGGTCTGCATGTGTCTGGGGGTTTCCCTCCCCAACGTGAGACTTGACAAGCCTCCCGGCAGCGCCTGCGTGCGGTTCGAGTACCTCTGAAAGTCTCTCCCAGAGGAGGAATGCTGACAGCTTAATGTGGCAAGAGGGCAATAACTATTTGCTTTCTGTTTAGTATGTTATATTGTATCTGTAGGAAATGTTTGTAAAAGGCTGACTTGTTATGGGTAAGGGGGGTGAAAATGGTTTTCTTACCCATGCCAACTAAGTTTTTGCAAGCTAATAAAATTGTCAGTAAGCGGTACCACATACGCTTCATTTAGTAAGGTTATAGTTCTTTTTTAGAAAGGATAAAGTTACCCTGGCTTGCTTGTAACTTTTATTTCTGGTGAGCACGCAAAGTCGTATTTCCATAAGAGGAGGAAATGCTGTTCACTTCCCCTGGCTGATCCCATCTACTGCAGTAGCTAATCTTTGGATTTTTGTTTTTAATGTTGTGCCCAACGCTACTTTGCCTGGCTCCTGCTGCTGCTACTGGTTCTTATTGTTCTTTAATGTCTGATCCTTGTTGGCCCTGGGACCATATAGGTAAATCTTGCACAGTGCTAGTAAATCCTGCCGGTGTGCCGTGCGTGGAGCCGTTGGGTATGCCGGCACCCATAGCGTGGCTGATTCACAAATAGTGTTATCAGCTCACAGATTAAACCCTGGTCAGTTAGCTGGCCAGCTCTTCATACATTTAAGATATTTCATTTTGATTGTGCAGTGCTAACTCTTTTATCAGTGTTGTGTGGTACTAAGTCAAACGCTGGCTAAGGAATCTACACGTGCTAACACAGCTATCTTGCCAACCAAAGGTGTAATCTCATCGGAGAGTGCACTTGGATTTGTTTGACAGGACCTGTTCAATATAGAACAATGCTGATTACGTTCATATCTTTGAATTCGTTATCGCTGGAATCCTGCATTGACTTTTGATTGTTTTATCGGAAAGCTGTGCCCTGCTAATGGGATGTAATGGCACTGGTCGTCCTGCTTCCCCCTCAGCCGCTGGCTGCCGTGGGATCAGCACGGTCTCCCCTCCGTCCCGCCGCATCGGTGCGTCCTGTTGCTGACAGTAGGTCAGGCATTTCCTCAAAGGCTCGAATCAAAACTTAATCGCAAGATTTTGAGGCTGACTTGGTCACTTGAGGTAATTCACCAGGCTGTTGGATACAAGTGCATTTTTTTGCTTCTTCCCAAATACCGCAGGGAAGAAATTTATTAAATGCTTTTTTCCTGCATCCTTAGCCCTATTTTCACTTCTGTTTTGCAGTGGGGTTATACCACTATTAGATTTCAGTCCTTCCTAGTTTATTTTAAAAAACACCTTATCTTCTGTTGTCCTGCAAATCATGATTCTTTTCTTGTCTGACTTGTCTTGACTTCAGTCTTGGTTTCGCTTACCAATTTTCTGTAGTTCTAGTTCACTTTCATCACTTTCTGTTCTTCCTTCCCCTCTTTATCCCTTTTTATATTGCATTATGTTTATATTGTCTTCATTATACCACTGAATTGGGATAGGCTTTTAACCAAAGTTTTCCCTCTTTCTCAAACAAGGGGATCATACTCTCTCTTTCATAGTTTTCTTTCTTAAAAAACCAACCAAACAAACCCAAAACCCCAACAAACCAAAAGAAGGGGTGGGGGGGATTACCGTTGTCATGTTATAGTTGTCACTTCAATTTTCTTTCAAGTCAGTTTTTCCTCTCAATTCTCATCAGTTTGGGGAAATTAGCGTGTTGTTTTAAGCCTAAACTGCATGTACTAACTCCAGTCAATCTCCCTCTGATAATGTTTGATTGCTGTGGCGATTCAAAAGCTCTCGTGGGATGATCCAGACTGGTTCTGGGAAGATGAAACTTTCAGCTATTGGGTGCTGAGTGCGCAGAAGCCAGAAGGATAGGAAAACACTGAGGATTTTTCACACATCTTACATAGGTTGGGTGTGTATGGTGCAGGGAAGTTTTGTTTGCTCTTGAGCTATGTTTGAATCCCCTTTGTGGTGTAAATAATTCTCTAAATCTGTAGTAGGCAGTGGGGGAAGGAAATGGTTTCACAAGTGTTTGCCGTACAGAACTTGGCGGATCACCTCGGTTATGTAGTCAAACATCATGATATTAAAAAAGGAGGTGCTGCGATCCAACTCTGCATGTATGTTGATAGATCAAGTACTACAGATGTACATCAAAGTGCGAGTTCATGGCCTAATTACACAGCTCTGTTAGTGCTGCTACTGAAAGGTCAGTCCTGCCTCTATTTCCCTTTGTTCCTATCGCTTCTCTTGTTTTGGCTCAACAAGTTAGGCCCCTGGGTTGGTCTGGAAGTTAACCTTAGATCTGACTTGCCTTGCCTCTGGGCAAGAGGGGCAGCAGCGGGGGGTCCAGTATGGCTGTGCTGGTGCTGGCCTGGCGTTGGGCTTGCTTCAGCCTTGCCTGAACCTGCGCTCCCACAACCCAGCTGTGGCTTTCAAGCCAAGCCAAGGATGGCGTGTGATCCCTCCTCCTGTACCCGAGCCGGGCATGGCTTCCCGGTCCCACGCCGCCTCCCCAGCCGCGACAGCACCTTCCCACAGCGGGCAGGGATGCTCCTGCTGAGGTACAGCGCAAGGGGGAAACGTCCTTGTTAAACGGACAAACGGTGCGTTTTACTTTGGCTTTAGTCTTTTAGTACTCGTGCTCTTTGAAACCAAAGCATCGGTGATCGTTCTCCCTGTCCGCCAGTCTCATCCCCTAACCACCACCTCCCACCCTAAAGGAAAAGGGTTAGGAGAAGGTAAGTGCAAAAGTGTTACAGGTGAAATCCCCTGGTCTCCTCTGTCCTCTGCTGTGCACCTGTGGGGCAGCTTTCTCTTAAAGAGTTCCTGTAGCACACCTTAGCAAGTGATGTGCCAGCTAAAAGAACAGCTCGACTACCTGGTTTTGATTTAAATTACTTGTTCTCCTTTGGTGTTCATTTTAGCTACCTGTCCCAATACCTCAATTTCTTCCTCCTTTGAAACTGTCTCTGCTCTTTGTTTTTCATATTTGAAGAGGCTTTCACATCCTTTGTACAAAAAGGCGTCAGGAAAGATCTTTTCCCTTTCTCATCTGAACAGCTTGAGGCGGAGATCTCGTCTTTCTTTGTATTTACTCACTGCAAAGCGCGTTGCACTGCGTAGCAGCCACCGAGCCTTCCTGGAACAGCGTGTGCCGCAAGGGCACCGGTGTCCCGGATCTGTCCGAAGGCTCTCCCGCGGGCAGGGGTGCAGCTTGGCTTCTCCCTGGCAGCCCCCACCACCCGCGTCTCTCCTGCCTTGTTCGAATCCTGCATTAACTCTGTGTGGTAAGAACGACTCACTGCTAAAATTTGGTGTTTAATAGCTTTTTAGAGGCAGGACTTGTATGGGAAGAAAGTGTTTATAGATAAAGGTTGGTCATTGCTTGTTAATTAAAGTCTGTCTTTTGTCAGGGATAATTAGTGCAGCATTGGTCAGAGATAAACAAAAGTTCAGACAGAATACAGCTGAGCTGTAATCTGCTTAAGTTAAAGCCTGAAACAGTGAAGGGTGCGTTTGACTTGAAGTGCTTGTCCGCGGATCTTTGACTTCTGTCCTTAGGAGGGGAGGGATAGCGAGCTTTGAAGCGCAAGCACAACTCTAATGCTGAAATACCGAGGTACGAATGAATAACAGAAAGGTATCTGTAACAGAGATATCTATGTGTGTTGGATTCCAGGTGGTATACAGAAATATTAAGATTATTAACAACATCTCCTTTTAGTAATATCCTGGTTGGAAGTCTCAGCTGCTAGGATGCATCCAAAAGGAAGCATGCTGAGATAGGGAGCAACACTTAATGAGGTCGGTTTGGTTTTTCCACCCAAGAATGTAGCCCTTAGGTCATGTTTCCCTATATGTTCGTGTGTGTATATATAGAGAGAGGGAGAGCTGCCCTTAAAGTGATGGGCTTAACTTAATTGAGTTCAGCTGAGTTTCCGTAGGTTCACCTACGCTATGGCTACATTAGCACGCACTGTTGTTCTTCACTTGCATCATCGGCGACTCGGTTTCAGCAGCGGGCTTTGTCTTGCCAAAGGGTGGGTTGAATGATTTAAATGTAGGCATGAGAGCGAGCTGGGATGCCGGACGCCGGAATGGGAAGGTCTGTGTAATGCAGAAAGAATTCCAAGCATCTTTTTGGTTAATTCTGTTTTTTAGAGGGCTGCTAATGTGGCTTGATGGGAACTTGCATGTTGAGTGCAGCTTAAGGTTTCTTGATTATTTCTAAAAATCGTTCTCTAAAGTCTTCCTGAAAATCTTTTTGAATTGCAAATAATTGTACTTAAGACAAAACAACTCAAAAAAGCTCAATCTTTTAACCTTTATTATTTTCATGAAACCACTGATAATACTTTGGCAAATATTCCAACATTGAATCTATTTTACTCGTAATGAAAAAGAGCCCTGATCCCACCTGATTCAGTTAGATTTATGCTCTCATACTCAAGGACTGAATTTTACTGCGCTAGATATTCTATACTGAAAACACCTTATTTTTCCTAAAAATTGGTTTGATTTTATACAGAAAAACATTTTTGACAATATTTGCGAACGCTACCACAACATTCCTCTGCAAAATGTACTGCCGCTGTTTCCAGGACACACAGAAAGATTTTGGATGCTATGTTTTTGTTACCGAAGTAGTGATAACGACTTATAATTCAAAAGCAAACAAACAGAACCAACTTGTCAGAAATGGACATTGGAAGCATCCATTATATTTGGCACTTAGGTTCTATGAAACTGAATTTGGAAAAACGTCTGAGGGGACTTTATATCCTCTGAAACGCTCCGTTATTTTTTCGCTTTCCCTCACCTTCCTACTGATGCTTATCTTCTGTAGAGATTATTCAGGTTAGAATAAAAACGGGAGTTTGACAAGCGTGTAGGTAGCCTTTTCTCTGATGCACATCGGCATAGCTTCATTGTTTTCAAGATATTTGTCCCTAAAACTGTGAAGTTTTTAAGCTGTTAAAATGACATTGTCAGTGACCGGATAAGCTTCAATGGCTTGTGTTTAGATTGTACATTCATGATTGATAATGTCAACCGATAGCGTTAGACAACTGTTGGAGGGACAAAGAAATGCAATCATGGGGATGGAGGTTCTGGAAGAAATTTTCCCTCGATGAATTAATACCTGTCCACACCAGCTTCTCAGCAGGCTTAATGATTTTGGAGACTGGGCTGCTGCTTTGAGAATAAAAGCTGAGGATACAGGGGAGTATACAATTTATATGAGCATTGGAGGAAAAGTCAAAAACCTTCATTTTTTTGATGTCATGTCTTTAATTTTGTTGCATAAAATTGTCTTGGAGGAGGCCTTGAATCTTGTGAATTTGGTTCAAGTTTGTCAATTAATTTCAGTGGACTGAAAAGACCTCATTGAAACTCGCCAGAAAGATTTTAACCATTGTGTTAGTTTCTTAACTTTTTTTTCTCTTCAGTATTACTCAGCAGTGGTGTTGAGCTGGATTGTTTAGATTAAATTAGGAAGTGGCATGTTTTTTTATAGGTCTGTATTGTGTTGTACACTTGAATTGATGGTATATAATTAGACAGTTAAAAGATGTCAAATGGAAGCAAAATGAATTAGTTACTTGGGTTGCTTTATTTTGCATTACTTTATTTTCAGTTGATTAAGTACACTTACTTTACTTCTCTAAGGGTACAAAATTAAGAACATACTAATTGCACAACAATTTTGGCATGTGTAGGTTGCCTCAGTGTCACCTAAGGACAAAGACTTCTCTGCTTACGTTGCTGGCTCTCTTCCCTCCGTGCCCTGTGGGCAGATGTGTCAGAGCAGACGCTGTGCTCTCCAAATTCTCTTCCTTGCTCCTGCAGTCTAGTCAAAGCTCGTTGGCAATGTCTAACGTAGGTACTCACCCTTGGAAACAGCTTGATTTCGGCTTTTAAATGTTCAGAACCGCGGTTCAGTGACCTTGGAGGATTGGTGGTGGGACAGCAGGGTGATCGCGAAGGAGCGGAGACCCAAAGGTATTGTGTAATCCCGTGGTGTGAATTATGCCTGGAAATCAGTAGGCTTAATCTGGGAGCTGTTATGAGGTGCGTGGGCAGTTGTGATGCTCTCTGTTGCCGATTTGAGTAGATCGTGATTGTGGGTGTTGAACATCAAAGAAATAATGCTGTGGCTATAAAATATTTGAGTGTAATATTTCTAGAAGCAAGTTTCCCCCAGGCATTGAGTGCTCTGGAATAAACGTGACTTTATGATGAAATGCTTGCTCTGATTTGTGAGCAGATCAAGATGTAGTTTGTTTGGATTTTGGTTTGAACATGTTATTGATGTGAGGCACCCAGTAGGTTCTGACCTGTGCCAGCTAGCAAGGTGAAGCCAACAGAAATGAGAAAAAACGCTGCAATTTTACTCTTGTTGCTGCAGTGCTGACCCAAGCCTGAGTGTGTCCAAGCATCTGGTGTCTGGACAAGATACATAACTCTTTCTGTAGAGCTGTTTTTCAAAGCGAATACTTACATCTATAAAAACTGGATCTGTGGTCATAGTTGAGTAAATATCTTAAGGGGTGCTCTGCCACAAGAGGAGGTGCAGGAGGTTTCTCTTGTGAAAGCAGTGATTTCTCTCTTTGATCCTATGTAGCTGTTTAAAACTATATCTGTATGTTTATATTTGGACTGTATTAATAAATTCCCCTCTAATATATCATATACTTACCTGTGCGTTTGTGATAAGGGTGGTGTCAAGGTACCTAGCAGGCAACGGCTCTGGAGGTTGTGGTGGGCATTGGGTGTTGAGTTCAGCATTGCGTTAAATCAGCCAGGGTTGGGAGAGTGCTTTAATGTATATGTGCTGTCAGGACACAAGGGGCAGTGTATGGGGGCCTTACCTTGTAATGGGTTTTCTGTAGCCATAAGCTTGTCAGATGTTGCAAGTATAATTGACTGAAATGAGAATATCCTTTGGCTAAGGCTGTACTAAAACACTCTGAAAAGCGTGATCGTTTATGTGGTACTAAAAATGGTAGCTGATGTTTTTTGAAGTCTTCTACAAATGAAGCGTTACCCCCCCCCCCCCCATCGTTTCCAGTGAAACCACAGTGATTTGGTGTTCTTATAAAGAAAAGAGAGATCTAAATAGAGACTAGCAAAGATGTGAAGTGGAAGTACTATTTATTACTGAGGCTAGATTTGGATGCCTGTTTATTAGGAGAATAATAAATGGCACTTAAAAGCCTTTGGAGAAATGTATTTTAAAAAGATCCAAGTGTCATGGCTGCAATTTTGTGCTGTCAGAATTTTTGCTTTTCTTTCTTGAAATGCTTTCTTTCCTTCATTGAACAGCTGCTCTCATTCCAGCGATGGCAGCCTTGGCTTTACCACAACTGCTCCTCTGCATTTAGCTTTGGATGTTGGCTGTCCTCCTCATAGGAGGAGATGACAAGCTACTGAAGTGTCAGAGTGCCTTAAAGGATTGAATCATGAGTTTGCTATGAGTGATTTTTAAGATTTGTCTGCTTTTGGTTAAGAAACGTAAGCTACTGACTACTGAGAAAATGTTAGACGTGAATCATCGACTTGGATGTTGTTTCATGGGGCTTGAAGCTGGTCAAGCAGGGAAGAGCTGCGCAGTAAGTCGTAACATGACTATCCCCCAATATCTACGCTGTGTAATTTAGGTGACTTCATTAAGGTTTCTGTATGCTGTTACCGCCAGAAGCCCAATTACAAACATGTTTGTTCGGCTACTGGTTGGTTGCATGGGGAGCCCAACTTAGGGACGGATTAGGCACCAGGGGCTGCAGCACCAACACCCTGCGAGCTGCTTGAAGACCAGTCAAACTTTCTTTTACAGCCACGTGTCCATTACCATAACTTTTGGTCCATTCCAGTGAATGAACTGGCTCCGTAAAGAGGGCGGCCGGCGGAGCTCCCCGGCGCGGGCTGGAGCCGTGCTGCTCGTCCCCGCTCCCCTCCTGCCCCTGCTGCTGGCAGCTGCCTGCCGCTCCTGGGATCTGGCTCTGGAAACGGGACAGGATGTTTGCTTTTGTGGAGTGCAGTTGTTGAGGAAATTAAACGAAGGGATCGTTTGAAAGGCCAAGCCACCTACATCAGATTAGGCCATTAAGATGAGGGTTGTGGGCATAACGTAAAGCACCTTATCAGGAGAGGTTGGGGAGGATGTGGGCTCGATAGCCAGCTCTTGACAGCCAGCGTTGCGTCGCTTCTCTTGGACCACAATGCGACGGCTGGGGTTGAGTATGGAGAAAAGGGAAATCTTAAACCAGATCCTTCAGATTTCCTCATCCGAAGGTGCGAGGGGGTGACTGCTGTGCAGGGATGCGTGGGGCCCTTTGTGGCCGCCCGAAGGCGTTGTTACACACCCGCTCGCACGCCGACAGCTGGCCTGTGCAATGACAGATAAGGAGGAATGCGCAATATTTCAAGTGTCATAAAACTGGATATCCTTTGCGCAGGATATTTCCTGTCCACAAGAATTTATTTTTCAACAATATTATTGGCAGAAAAATCCACAAAATGGAAGTGGGGGAGGGAAACTTGCGTATTGCAGAAGAGAAGTTTCTAGTTTTCTTAAGTGAAGAAATGGGAAGGCTTTGGAGAACAGAAAAATACGCACCCCTTAGGTAGTGGTAAACCACCAACATTGCACATTCAATATCCAGTGCATGTATTTATCACTGTCAACAATGTACAGCAATTAACCATTAGATTCTTTAAAAGAGAGACTTTTGAACATCGTGATTAAAAAGGCATTTACTGCCAAGGAGGGCAGAGCCTCGGGACAGGGATAGCCGGAGCAAAGCACTCCAAGCTCCCTTGCATGTTTTGCCTTTGCGTTCGTAACGAATTAAAGCTTAAATCGTAAAGCAGGATTTAATTGGTGATTTGTGATCTGGTTAATCCCGTAGTGAAAGTAAAGTGTACTTAGTGTTGCCGCTGCCTGCTCCCCATTGACTGCAGGGTTCGCTTGCAGCGCGGCGGGGTCAGCAGCCGCCAGAGCAGCGGAGAAGTAAGTGCTTGTAGCTTCCTGCTATGAAAATACCTTTGTAAGACTGTTTGTATTTGCTTCCTTCTGTAAACTTCAGATAGAATTCACTTGATCTCATGAATGTGGCTGCGTATTCTGGGGTAGCTGTTTCTAACAAAGACCTACAGCTATTAAACACAATGAGAATTTATTGTTTACCATAATTTTTCCTTTTGTTTTTTTTGTGTTTCTAGCAACAAGTATTTTCATAAAGGATTTGTTTGCCTGTAGGCATATCTCAAAGTTAGCAACAGATATTTAGCAATTTAATAAAATTTACAGAAAGAAGGCAGCGTAATGAAGAGGTGAGGCATTAACAAAGTACTCTTGTTCCTGTCTTCCCTGTGCTAATAAAAAGAGAAAAGAATTTGGTAGGTGTGTGGCATTCTTAGGGTTTATAGCTGGACTTTGTTATTGGAAATACGAGGATTATGGTATGTGTTAAACTTCTTGACCCATTTTCTCTGCATCCCCAGCACCCAAGAGAAGGCTTCCTAAAACAACACTGAACTTACCGTGCTGAGATTGCACTTTTTGAGGCTGGAGTAACATGTTATAACAGAAATCCAAGTTGATGAGAACATTTTAGTCGTGGTGCAAAAATGAGCTGGAATCTTTGGTATGCGCCAGCGGCAGGAGCTGCGCTCCCCGGTACGCCGCTCTCCTGAAGCGAGTGTGTGTAAGGCTTTGGGATACGGGCACACTGTGCTTTCAGACTGAAGGACACGCTGTCAGCCTACGGGTTTTTGTAGCAGGTTAAATCCAGGAAAATGAGAGGGAGAAATTGAGATTTTTCTCTTCACCGCTTTGCTTTATAGTCTTTAGTAATCCTTTGAACTCACTTATTTCTGAACATGGTTTAAGCATTCTAAGGCTCTTAAGATAAAGGAAGGTAATTATGTAGGTGATCGCGTATATATGTGTGTATACGTACATATCTCATGACTTACATGATGATCGCAAACCTCTGTGATTAGATATAGGGAGAGTAAGACCCTGAATATAGACTACAAGAGATAAATCTGCCAAGGGAAGCTGTAAAAGTAGTTACCAGATTTATTGGACTGATGAACAGTGGCCTGACGCTGTTGTACTAAACAGAACCCACCTTTTTTGGTTTTGGGGCCACTGGCATGCCTTTAAATGCTAAAGTTTGGATCCAGCAGTGAATTTTATGCATCTGTTCTACATCTTTATATCTTCTCGCCACTGATTGGGTTTTTTGGATATGGTTAAAAAAAAAATCTTTTTGTGACCTCTACCTTGTGTTTGACTATGTGTTGTACTAAATTTAACATAAAGTCTAAAAGAAAGACTTTATCCTTTTGTCTGCCATACCTATTTACATTTGGGATAGGGAGCTCACTTGCTTTAGTTCTACATGATGGGTTTTCCCAGCAGCTAAGTAACTTGGTGACAAATGTAGATCCCTGTTATAGTATCAGTTCTAGATCTGACAGCTGGTATATAAAGTTAAACTGCACTAAATCATGTTTTTCCCATAGTGATCCTTCCTAGAGAGGGAGGGGTGACTTCTGAGAGCGGGTTTCCAGTCTGTTAGCTGGTCTAAAAATTTTGCCGGTTTACCAGCTAAGTAGCTCTGCTGTAAGATACCACCACATTTCTGCATTTTTGATCAGTTTTCTGTTAATCTTCAGGAATTCTTAATCCTCTTACAACCCAATGATGCTTCAGCATTCACGCTATAAGTAGAATGTAGTCGGTGATTGTGCTACTGCTTTCTTTTTGTTTCTTATTAGCGTAAGTACTTTCTCCATATTTAACAGATAGGAGGCTCAACCCACTCGTGTTTGTCACAAGGAGGAAATTACTAGTAACAAAGTGACTTTCCTTCATCAATTCAAGAAGTATTCAAAAAAAAGCCTTCAAGACTAATGTACCTCAGCGTGTTCTTAATAATTATATTATAGTCTGCTCAGTTTAGGTGAGAATGAATATCTGACCAAGTTCTCTTCTGAGATTTCTGCACCACTAATGGATGAGAAGGGGGAAAATCAGAGCATCCACCATCTCTTCAGCTACAAATTTAAAGACAAAAGTTGTAGCAGGTTGAGCTTCTGATTGAAATGGTAATAAATCTTGTTGCGCTCTTCCTTGAACAGAGAAGACACTGAGGGTGAAGTGACTTGTAATGGTGCTGAATGTCATAGTACTAATTTCTGAGTATTTAAAACTGTAATGGGCAATGATTACTTCTTTACTTATATAAAGCAGTTGCTTTACGAAGTGTAAGGTATCTCTGGCACCCATGGGATGGTGAGGAGGTACGCCCAGCAATCTGATTTCGATTATTCATAACAGGGCTTGATGCAGCAATGCCTAGGAACACAGAACAAGATCAGAGAAAAATCTTACGGTTGAAGTTTCATCTGGGGCAATGGAAAAAATTAGTCAGAATTCATTAAGGATGAGGGAATTTCCTTAGTGAGCATCAGGAGGAGGATGTGATGCTGAAGAGCTCTTTGGTATTGGGGGGGTTTCCCTGCAGCACGTTCCATTGCTTACGCACTCATCAGCAGGTTAAAACAACTCTGAACACCCAGACTGTCTGTCTGTACCGTCCTGGAGTTACGATTAGGGACTAGAGAGAGAAGTGGGAGGAGGAATATGTTCACATGAGAGAGAGCGGGAGTGCTTTTTTCTACATGGCTTCATTACTTTTGAGAGTCTTTATTAAAATTACTGCATGGACATGTCCTCTTCCTCCCCTGCCCCAAGAGGAACATGCTATGGTGCAGGTAGGGAATAATATCAGTTAGCTATACTTAATTTTTTAAAGCAGATATTAGCATCTCAAATGATGGAAAAATATGTGCCCTCCCCCTAGAAATTAGGGAACAAATGCAACCCACTTGAATCTCTGAGACCTGCGAAGCTTTTTGCTGGCAGAACAACTGGGGTTAATGGGTAGGCTTTTGTCACCCATTAACTGTGTGACGTATGGGCTCTGCTCGGCTGTGCACTGCCAAAATGTGACTGAACTGGGTCAGAATGTAAATATTAAGGAATCGAGATTGTGCCGTACTCTTGGTGATAGCTCCTGGGTGTTCCAGCTTATTCACACAAACTACGTGTGCCTCGATAGTGCTCCCCTGGGTGTTAAAGCGGTGGAATAAAATCTCGTTGGATCATGTGTCAGTTATATCATTCAGGTAAAATTGAGCGCAACTAAATTTCCCTGGGAAAGCTTGCTCCTGTGCTAATGCCGTCAGGCTGTCGGCGAAACACTGCGGACTAACTCCTGCTTTTGCTGATACTCTGAAGCTTCTGCTTCCGCTGTCAAAGATAAGATGCTGTCAACCCTCATTTTAATTTTTTTTAATTTATTTATATGTATAGTAAAAACCCATGATATTTCTATATTTGATGTGGAATTAATTCTAAAAGGACATAAACGTAGTGTGACATTCTTTGCTCCATCAGGATTTGTGTGAATTTCTCTTGTAGTAAGCAAAGTGAGGTGCGTGGGCAGGGTAAGGTGAATACTGAAGACTGCCAGGACACGTGGTGGTGAAGAAGTGGTTTATATTTATGCAAGATACTGTAGGAAACAGACTTCTAAAGAATTAGCCCTTCTTGTAGGTTCAGTCTTTTTCTAGTTTGGACGCATCCAACTAGAGTTTTGAGGGGGATTTTCTTACATTTGTGTGACTTGCACGTTTTGTTCTCATCTGTTTATTGGAATTCTGTGAATTCTGTATTATTTGTACCTTCTCCCCAACCCTCCAAAACTGCTTACCTTTTTGAAGGTCATTTTCCCCACCCCATATGCAAACCAAGTCAAAGTCCATTTCTTGAGATTCAGGTTTGCATCCTTTTAAGATGCAAAGCTAGATTTTTCTCTGCCTTTCCCAAATACTTTAATTTTTGAATTCCAGCTAGAATTACAAATGAAATATTTTTCGCACAATGTGGGGTTTTTTATGCTTCTTTCCAGAAAACTGAAATGCTGTGAATGGTTGTTGCTAGAGATTTATCACTGAGTGGATAAGCATGAGCCATCATAAAAATCAAAATGATTTTGTTTAAAAGGACCTAAAGATAAACTCTACTTTGTTACCGATGATTTTATTTTTGCACACTTAAAGCTAGTTATGCTGAGGCTTGTAGAATGGATCTATCCCATGTTTATAAGTAGCAAGCAGGTTGCTTATGCCAACCTGGGAAACGAACGAAGATCGGTGGAGTGGAGAAAGAAAAGAGGTGTTTTGGTTGCCTTCACTCAGCCCATGCAAGATGAGTCCCTGTTCATCACGGCCCCGCGTGTCGGTAGAGGTGGTGTGATGGGACAAACGCAGACTAAATAAGTTTTTTGGTAGCGTTTCAGGCTGCACGGGCTCTCAGCGTGGGGTTTGACAGCAGCGTGCTTTTGGCAGCAGGCAGGCCGGGAAGTTTACGGTTCCCCGCTGCTCTGCGGGAATAGTGCACTGCGTCCGCGGGGCTGGGGATGCTGTTACGGAGCCAGAGAGAGGGAGGGACGTACGTACGCGGGTATCTCACAGAGCAGAAATAAAAGTGCATTTGTCTTATTAAATCAGGAACTTTTGTTCTCTTGGTCAAAAGCCCACAGATCTTCAATAAGAAGATGGCACCCAACCTTCTCGTGGTTCACCTCTACAGAGTACAACTTCCTTTCAGTGGATTTCTTCAGTTTATTTGAGTATTGACTCTAGACTCTCGCACCTCTGCAGTTTCATATGCAGCCAGGGAAATGAATTTCCCCAAGTGTAACGAGGGAAAATGAAATCGGAGTTGTGTGTTGCATGAAGCTTGAAAGTTGGTTTGCTTTCTGCTGCTCGTCCGTTTTAAGTTTTTTGCTTGACTAGAATTGTGTCATTTAAAGGATGCGGAAAGCTAACTTTAGTTTCAAGGGTTTAATTGACTTCCTTGGAGCTGTGTGTGGTTGTATCAATAGGGAAACACAACGAAGCATGACTGTCCCCTTTTTGATTAAATAACAAATTTTGCATTAAAAAATTATTGCGGTTTGACTGTGGAGAAGTTTACCTTCCTTTACCTAGCTCAACTTCTGGTTCTTATTATCGGCTTGTATATGCGCCTCTTGACTCTCCCAAAAGAACTTTCTGTTGCTGTCTTTGAGGCCTCTTAATTATTCTTTATCTTTAAAATTTTACTTTCTCCGGAGTTGTGTGAGCTTCCTAGTGCATGATGCCTTGTCTCCAGCAAGCAGTGGTGTTCCCCTGACCGCTCTGCAGGCAGGGGTGTCCAGTTGTGTCTCATAAAGCACCTGAGCATCAAGAGTCATTTTTAACGGGAGCCTGCAGGTTAATGCTAACTGTTTTATCCTAAATGGAGTCTGTGTAGGCTTCGATAGTCACAGTTATGTCCTCCAAGTTTTTAGGAAACAAGAAACTCTGTGTATCCATCTGCAGACCTAATGTAAGAACACATGGTTTTTTTTACTTCGTTTCCTCCTCTTTTTTTCTCTATTTTCCTACCTTTCAGCCTAAGCTTATGGTAGCAGCAAGCTGCCGTAATGTTTTCTCCTGTTTTGGAGCTAAAAGCAGTAGGGTAGGATATTTTGGATGATATTTTGTAATTTAAAAAAAAACGAAACCCCAAAGAACCAGGAACGATGGGTTGCCTTTAGATTCACTGTTTCAGGGGTTATTCCCAAAGGAGCCTGGCTAGCAGCGTGCTGTGAACTGGAAGGTGTGTGCTCCTTCTTCTAGGATTTAGGAGAATTCTCATCAATCTTCAGAAATTTTTCATTATGGGAAAAATAATTAGCGTAAGGTGTGTTAATAACCTTTCAGTACTGCTATTACCTCTTCATGTTCTGCTGACACTGAAAGCTGTAGTATCAAAGTCAATAGGTGAAATATTAGGAAATGTTAATTAACAAAGACTTATAACTTAGTAATGAATAACAACTATAACTAGGAGTTACAGGATTGGGGCTGGTGCCTTTTGACTGCACCCAGGGCAGGCGGAGGGGAGAGCATCTGTCTCCCGGGCGCTGTGCTACACGGCTGCCTTTCAACCAACACTGCTGGCTTTGGTGTAATTTTATTTTTAAGTGATGTTGGTTTCCCAGTTCATAATAAGTTGTCCACTACTTCACTGTATTGCTTATTATCAGTTTATTGAGAATAACTTTCAGCCTTCCATTGCCTGAATGAATTGGCAGAGAGTGGGAATTAACTTAGTTAGAAGGGTGAGGATTCAGAATTAAGTTGGATACGGACAACCTGGGTGCTGGTAACCCCACTGGACTGTCTCCTGCTGTATCAACAAAACTTAATTTCTCTTCCAGTCTGTGTTACAAACTGTGCTGCATTTCAGATGGGTAACAAACCCCAAAGGTTTTCTCTTTTAAACCATTTAATAGTTAATTTGAGCTTCAGAGCTGCATCAGTTGGCTTATTCAGCACGATGGAGATCCAGCATTTTCTGTCTAGATAGAGACCCTATGTCTTCCCACCTTAAAGAAAACAAAACCTCCTAGTACTCTGCATTTAAAGGTTTGGTGTTTTTGATTCCTTGATGCTTTATCGTCATCGGAGATAAAAATCAGATACCTGGAGTAGGAGAGGCTACTTTCCTGTAAGGTGCTGGATACCAAAATTACTCAATTGAAAATGGAACAATGATGTGATGATTTTGTGTGTGTGGTTTCTTTTTTGTTTGTAGGTTTTGGGTTGGTGTGTTTTGGTTTTGTTTTGTTTTAATATAAATTCCTGTCTATCTCAAATTAAGAGAAACCTTCTTAAGTAGCATACTATCTTTACTTTCATGAAGCAGTTCAGAAAAGTAAAAAACTCTTGCAAATTTTACTTTATGTTCTGTGAAAGTGAGGGATGGTGAAACAAAACTTTAATTTTTTTTCTCCTGATGCTGAAAAGTCCTAGAGTGATGGGGTTTGGGTGGTGGGTTTTGGGTTGGGTTTTTTTTGTTAATCATGCAGTTTAGGCGCTTGGATCCTGTGAGCACGATGATGATAATGGGTTCAGCTTTCCTTCTACATGAGAAACTTCTCCGGCAGCCATCCAGAGGTGCTCCCTTGCAGCGGCCGCTCCGTGTGAATGCCCGTTCTTGAATCCCAGGGCTGAATGGGAGACCTCTCCGAAGCGGTTTCCCACAATAACACAATGAGCCACTTTGTCAGCGCAGTGTCAGCCCGGAGTCAGGTTAGCGGTGAACGGCAACAACAAAAAAGTTTGCCTTGCACAAAGGTGTGCTGAAACCTTGTAAATGGAATTTGGTATGCGTGCTTTTCAAGCGCTGCAGATTGATATGATAGATATCCTTTTTTTCCTTCGTAGTTTAGTTAGCGGTTAAAAAAAAAAAAGCCACCCCATTGATTTCAGTAGATTCTCCACTGCCCGGGAACTCTAGAAGAGATAACCAAGGTCTTTGTGATATTATTGCAGAGAGATTATTATTTGAGAGAGCAGAGTTGAAGGGGAGGGTATTCATCGCCAAATGCTATGCTTATCAACCTCTAACCGTGGTTAATACTTTGGCCATTAAATAGAGGAAGAAAGCAAACAGATGAAGCCTTATCTGACTTGCACCTTTGTGCAAGAACTTCTCTTCGTGTAGAGGTTTTGCCTGTGTCCCTGGGCATGTGCATGGGGCCACAGCCCTGATCCGGGGCAGTTCAGTACTTAAGCACACCACTAATAAAACTATTAAGAGTGCGTAAAGAGGTACCCTAGTGGAAATGTCTGCAGGATCGGGGCCCAGACTGTAGGCAGGTGTAGATCTGGATTGAAGGGGTTTGTTCCTCCTTGAGCAAATAGTTGGAATAACTTGGTATTTGCTTGAAACGGTGTTTAAGCTTACTCAATATCTTTTGTGACATTGTGCATTTCATTTACAAATTGCTTTTGTCAGAGGCAATATAGAGAACCTGAAAAGGATTATCATTTAATGAGGAAACATGCGATGTTGTCTCTGTTGCACAAAATGGCTCTTTGCCACGAGGGGACCAGTTTGTGCTGTGGGATGGAGAGCTGTCGGGGTGCTGCCATCCTCCACTCCTCACCCCGGCACACGGGGGGACCGCGGCTGGAAGAGCTCTGCCTTCCCCTGCGGACCAGGGGATGTCTGGAACAGAAAGGTCCCGCTTCGTGCCCGTCCTGTTTGATGTGGCTTGTGGTCTTCTAGAAAAGCACAGAGATGCTGAGTGCAGTTGGTAGTGTGTTGTACAGCCGCCGATTGATCAGCACCCAGAACTCTCTTACTCAAATGTTTCTGTGAGGGTGGACAAGCAGGAACAAATTACTTCGAAATATTGATTACTGCTTGTATTTTTGGAATTGCATAAATTCATTTCCTTTTAAAAAAAAATGTTTGAGGTAGTTGCTATTTAAAGCAAATTGTGCCAGAGCAAATTTTATAATTATGTGTTTTTTAAATGTAAAAAATTCAACTAAAAATGTAAAGAAACAACAATGCAAAAAATCGTGGGGGGAAAAAAAAAAACAATTGGCTACCATTGTGCAAGAAGAGTTAACTTCATCCTATTGCTGCTTGGAAGAAGTGCTGTGAAATACTGTGAGAATTGCGTGCCTGAAAACTTACTATTTTTGCAGCTATATCCCTTGTGAGTCCCTTTTATCTGTTGTGATTAATATGGAGGAAGGCGAGGAAAGAAAGGTGTGAAGACATGGGAGAAGGAAAGGAATATAAATAGCAAAAATGACTAACAATTTTTAGATTGAAGAAAAAGCACAGAAAAACCCAAATGGTGAGAGCGAGTTGTATACAAGTTTTCTCTCTGTGTAGCTTGCTCCTATGCCAGCGGTGCAGGCTGTAACCACGGTGTGCTTGCATGTTTTAGGATTGATTTTGAGCAGCAGATGAAGTTGCTGCTGTAATACTATTTGCAGAAGTGAGAACGCTGTGGAGCCATTGGATTAACTCATCTGCCTGTGGCTTTCTGCTCCACCGTAGCTAATATAAGCCTAATAAAATTTCTGGAGACCTGTTTCACTTCTGGTGTATTTTAATCCCTTAAATCTAGCACCATTACATTTTCACCCGAATCTGACTGCCTCCGGGGCACGTGCGCTCCCCAGGCGAGTGCGGCGGTGGGAGGAGGGTGGGCTGGCTTTTCCTACACAAGTTTTCACAAGATTCCTCTCTGGAAAAGCAGGGGAAAAACCAACCTAGTGGTGTGAAGTTTTCCTTTGGTAAAAGACTCCTTTGTGCACCAGCTTGCTTTATTCTGGCATTTCATCAGAGCTATTATATGCTTATTAGTTGTACTTGCCTTGTGAAATAAGACACTCCTGCATGATGCCGTTTGACCTGATCTCCCCATTCCTGATGCTTGGTTCTGGTACGTGTTTGAAGTTGTTTGGTTATTCCGTTTTGTCCCAAGGTTGAGCTAGGGACCATTTTTTTATAGTTGGTGTGTTCCTAAATTACAACCATTTCCTATGAGGGGTATGCAGCTGGTTGCATTGCAAAATTGTTGTTCTTTAAAATAATGGAGTTTCAAGTCTTGAAAACGTAAGGTCAAATTTTAGGTCTAAATAAATGCAAACTGCTGAAAATCATCATATCGTTACCCTTTGGATAGCTGCCTTAATAATCTCACACCAGTGTGGGGAAAAATACTGTTCATTTTCCTTGGTCCCTTATAGAATTGAATACTGCTGATAATTCCATCTTTAGGGATGGAATGTACCATGGACACTGAAATGTGTTCTTATTTAAAATAAAAATAAACTAGAGGGGAATAAACCCACTGATTAATTATAGTGGTTAAGTTTTGAGAGGATGTTTATGCTTTTCAGCTTGCTGGAGATAGGATCCAGCTACTGGTGGCCTTGTTGTCTGTGAAAGGGCACAGAGAACAAGCGGAAGGCTTTTTGTTACCTCTACATAAAATGCCAGTGAGCTTTGCAGGTATGCATTCCCTCTCATCTGTTTTCTTTTGTCATAAGCGATTTTTAAAATTGCATGTATTTCTTCAAAATTGTTACAAAGAAGCCAGTCTGTTTGGATGCTTTCAAATTAATCTACCGTGTTTGCAATTAAACAGAGAAAGAATGCTTTCAGGTTTCAATTGCTCTTCAGACGGATGTGATTTAACTAAACTAATGAACGCACTTCAGACAAGACAAATTCCAGACTGCTTGTGCCTTGACCAACC
The DNA here is from genome assembly GCA_020745775.1 of Theristicus caerulescens. Lineage (NCBI taxonomy): Eukaryota > Metazoa > Chordata > Aves > Pelecaniformes > Threskiornithidae > Theristicus > Theristicus caerulescens. The sequence continues at coordinate 4,048,116 of CM036565.1, read as the reverse complement.
ATCTGTGCGCATACCTCCAGGTACTGCTCATGTCTCGAGAGGCTTTTCTACATGAACAATTATTACCACTCCTTTTTGAATTCAAGTGGCAAGCCATGGCAAGAGTCTCTTGAAAGCAGAGCGGTAAATATAGCTGCTTTTCAGTGAGAATATAATTGCGTTATGTATGTTTTAATTAATCTTAAGTTTCAATGTGTGCTGTACAAAATACAATAGGAAGACGGGGCTGTGTGTAAGCTTTCTCACCTCTTGCATGCAAACACCAGCATCAGGAGTTAAGGTGCAGAAGAAGCACTTCTCAGTCGCAGCCTTCCTAGTGGGCCATGTACTCATTTTAAATTCTCAGTGTCTGAGTATGTGTGTGTACAAATAAGTCTGTGGGGGTGTGTATACATATTCTGTTTGTACATACTAGCAATTTTTTTCCTAGTTATTTTTCTCACTAGTTATTTTTGAGTTTGTTCAAAATATCTCTGGAAAAAGCACCCATTTCTTCAACTGTATAATGATCAGCAGTGACGTGATTTGACATACCAGACTTTGATATGGTTCTTCAATTCCATACACAAACTCCTGGAAAATAGCAAATGGTTCCAAGAATATTTCTTTTTATGGAAGAAGAATAATGTGTGCAGCAGGCAATGGCCGCTGCGAATGCAAAGGGATTTTCTTATTCTCATTGCATTTCACTGTATTTCTTTCCAAAAATGAGATTTCTTCTAGAAATATTTGAGTCTTCCCTGTTCTCAGGGCCTGTGTTTCTAAAGCCATGCTTTACTTCTCAGTGGTGCTAAGTGGGACTCCCTCTGACATGAGCCTGTGATTCCATACGTATTTTTTAACCATTGCAAAACCATTTTAAGCAACTCCTACTTCCTCTTGTCCCGGTTATAACAACACAAGTATTTGAGGGTCAATACAGTGCAGCGGATGGGGGAACCCGTCTGCATTCAGACTAACTGTGCAGATGATGGTGGAGGGCTTGGGCTGGCTGTGCTATTAGGATGTGGTTTGGAGGATGCAGATCAGATATCACAAATATTTTCCTTCTGTGGTCAAAGAACTACCAATTTCTGAACATCCTCGTTGCAGAACCTGGTTTGCCTCAGGACAAGCCAGGGAAAATGGCTGGCAGGGGGGGAAACAGTCACATTTTAAGTGACTGCTGGTCATTAGATCAGTTATATCATCAAAAGACTTTGACTTTTGACATCACACCTGAACTAGCTTTTCCCATCGTTGTAACCAAAGGAGTTCCTGATGGGTTGGATTACTTCTTTGATCAGTGCATCAACTGCTGTGCAAGAGGAGATCACCCATCACATGCAGAATGGTAGAAGAAGGGCTTGTATAATACATACATACATATATATAAAAAACAATGGTAGGAAGGAGCTCATATTGGACTATATAACCTGATATTTAAAGAAAATACATAAAATATATGGTTCTGACACAAACCTCTCCTTTCCGCAACCTCAATGGGATGTGTTTTATGATTTTGAAGAATTAGTGAAAATGTCTGTTTCAAGAAAACTGCTTTTTGTTGGGTAATAGATTCTGTCATCTTTGAAGCCACTCTCAACATCTGAGTCATCTCTACAAGGAATGCTTTAGGTTAATTTTCTTCAGGGGGGTACTGGACACGTGCGTACCGTACATGCCAATACCATGTAATTTCTGGAGTTTATTATAAAGGCAGGATAGCTTACGGCTACTGATCATGACAATTAGACATTTATGCTAAATTTAGGAAGGGAAGGCTGAGCACCAGTGTGCCTCTGGCTTTCTCTGATGGTTGCCATTGCTGGGTAGCATTTGATGGGAAGCGGTCTGAGAAATGGATGGTCTCGTTCGGTGATGTGGCTGGTGGCCAGGAGGGGCTGTGGTCACTGGTTTGGGAGGTGGCTGGGCCATGGACAAATTGCTCGTCATGCCTGAAGGGAAATCTTGTAGAAAATCTGAGAAGTTTTTGTTTGCTTGTTTATTAATTGCTGATGCACTGTTTGGGCTTGTGTGTGTATGTGTGCATGCACCGTCTATGTATGAACTTCATCATGTTGAAATTGTAAGGGTTTTTTTTTTCGGCTTCCTTTTAAAGTTTTACATCGTGTGTGTTTCAAATCTTTTCTGTAGTAACGCTAGGATTGAAGGTGGTGTAGCTTCTTACTCTTTATGCAGTATGTTCTTTTCTAATCCGATGCAGTAACCCTAAGCAAGCACTGCATGAGTTCAAATGTGCGTTTAGTACTGGATTTTTCTTGTATATTAAATAAATCGGGATATGTGGCTCTACTAGGTACTGGAAAGCTGTCTGTCATCTTTGTAGTACAACTTTTGTAATTCCAGATGATTCTGATAAAAAAGCAGAACCCTTTGTTCAGTAGCTTTTAATGGTCTGCTGCAGGGAAATAAAAATTTGCAGAGAGCTGTCACAGACTGAATATTCAGAACTCCTCTTGCTTTTGCCAGGTTCTCTGAATTTGTCTGCCATAACTGGAAAAGGTTCTTCGGCTTCATAAAAGACAGAGGTAGAAAAAAAAAATCACAAAAAGAAAAATGTTCTTGGCTTATAGCCCCATTAATAGCATGGATGAAACCTTCTAGGAAAAGTAGGACTTGGGTATCTTGATGTGGTTCACGCTGCTTTCGGAATTTCAGGAGAACTCTGATGTAACCTGTTGGGTCATATTAATTCACCATACATGGACATTGGTTTTTACATAGTTACACTTTGTTCTTCTGAGTGTTTTAATTTTCTTTCTAGTGCCATGTGCAACTAATTTATGTATTACTAATTCACATATTGAATTAATTTAAGGAAACAGTCATCTCTGTGATCAGTAGAAGACTGCAGTACCGAATTGAAAATCAGGTTTGTAACAGTAACTTGCAAACGTCAAAAGGTTTGGAAGTTTGGTTTGGGGAGAGAAACAGCCAACTTGGACGGTTATTTCTTCTTCCTTGCTTTATGGCAAGATGGGAAGCTGTGATTTCCCATATTCCTGGAGGTAGCTAGGCAGGGAGATGCAGCTTCTCGCTCCATGTTGGCGTTGCTGTGGTCCGTCCCAGCCAAACCTAGGGAATGTAGACGCACAGGAAATATCTTTTTTAAATTTAAATATAGTCAGCTTTCTAGACAAAACCCCAAATTTGAGTTAGTACCTGAAAAAAAAAAAGCTGTGGGTTAGTATTTGGCAGTTCATATTTTAGCTAAGGAAGAGTTCTCATATCCTGAAATGTGACCTGGCTCTTTGAGTCCTTGTCTGGTGTTTTCATCTATCGATGTTCCTGAATTTACAGGAAACAGAAAGTGCTTGTGTTCAGACCTCACCTTCTTTGTATTAATCAAGCTTGCTTATATGAGCATCCCCTGAGGTAGGTTTTAGGAGGGGTGTGAATGCGTGGTGAATAAATCTGTTTTAAGTAGGATGGATGAGCAAATAAACTAAAAAAAGTGCATGAAGCCTATTTCCAAAGGTTTTGGCTTTGGTGTGAAGTCTGCCAGTCTCACGGTGGATATTTTAACCCTGTCTCATCTAACTCTGCATGGAGTACCTCCATGTGAAATACGGCTAAAAAAATGCCTGTGGCCAGCTGTGCTTTGTAGCCAGTCCTGTTGCTGGCATCACCTCTGGCGGGGTCATAACAGACCTGACAAATAAAGGAAGCCCTCTTTATTTCTTTTTTGTTTTTTTTTTTTTTCCCCCCTTTAAAGTGAGGCAAGCGTAGACATGGCTGTAGTGACAAACCATTAATAAAGCAAAAGGAATGCAGCTGTAAAACTTTAAATAATGACATGTAGCAAATAAATGTCAACATATTGGTTGTTGTGCCTGGAATGGAAATATTACTAGGAAAATATGCAGCTTCAAGCTACAGTCTGGCACTTTTTCCTTAAGAAAATAGCATCGGCCTGACGCTTAAACTCAGTTAAAGCTGGGGCTTTCAGATTCAGACTAGATGAACGTGTCATTTCTTTGGGGGAGGGTGGTATTGTTTTACATGGGTTTAAAATAGTTCCTATGCACATTGCATTCTTTAAAAATAATATTTATTTATATGTGAATATAAATGTGTATATACACACAAAAACTATAGATATATAACTACATGTATAGCCAATGTGGTTTGAGGTATAACTGACTATTGACTAAATCAGTCTGTTTCCATTGAAAGCCCATATGTTCTCACTGGTGTTCAGTATTAGGCTTTTTCAGTCCTTTTCTTAATCCCAAGTATTTAAAAAATGGTTCAAAAACTCATATGTTCTCTTCTTCCTCATAATTTTAAAGAAACAAAGCCCCAAAAAACCCAAATCACACTGCCTCACTCCTTCCCCTCCACCCCCAAAACCTACAAATATTGGTTGTGGACTTGGATCTTTCTCAAAATTAAAACCTGAGACTGTGAAGTAATGGGAAGCAAAAGGTTTAGGAAGAAGCTCCAAATCTTGCAAAACTTCAGGGGGAGAATACGTTGAGCAAAGCTTCTGGCCTGTTGGACTGATTGCTGTAGTTCATGTAATGGTTGGGTCAGAGCTTTGGATGACTAAGCCAGGGAGGCTTTGGTCACCGGTAGACCTGTGCCAGATCAGAGAGCTTGATCCTGTGGGCTGCAGGAGTGCTTAGCAAGTGTCCTTATTCCTTATTCCATGGGTGTATGCACTGCGGGGCAGATTATTCAGGGTAGTGGTGACAGTAGGACTGAAACACTGCCAGACTCGGGGACAAAGTGGCTGATGCAGGCAGGAGATGGGACCTGAAACCTGGCTGTGGACAACTGTCTGGAGCTTTCCGAGAACTTCCGTCCTGTACTTGAGTCTCATATAAAAGGAGGGAGTTAAAGATGGATGAAAATAGATTTCTTCCGTTTATATCTTAGTGAAGTGATGATTAGAAAAGTGGTGTTTTCACGTGGATAAGAACATCGGAAAGAGCTGTGAGAGTCGTGCTAAATTTGGTACTGAGTTAAATTAAAATGCTGGTCTTGAGATGTATGGCTGGAGGTAACAGGGCTAAGTTTGCGTGTCTTCTGAAAAGCAAATGCACTTTTAGTCTTCCAGTACTACTTAGATGTGGAGGGGACCTGTGTGATAGGAATGAAAGGGTAGATGTGATTCAGTCTGCGTGGGCACCACCATCACTTTTAAATCACACAAGTGGTCATCTTCAGGAGCTGGACTACCAGCTCCTGGTCAGGCTGATGTTTCTGATCATCAAGGCGCTCTGCAGGTGATGGGATTGTGACGAGCTCTGGAAGAGGTTGATGAAAATGAAGAGTGCTTATTTCAACTAAACTATTGGTTTAGTTGTTAAACTTAAAAGTAAAGCCTAGCAGCACCTGGGGGCAGACCAGAGACCAGGTACGGGGGTGTTAGGTTTGCAGCATGCAGCATCCGTGGAACCTCATGCTCCAGCCCTGGTGAGGCTGGCTCAGCCCTTCATCCCCTCCGGAGCAGATGAATTCAAGTCCTGGTTTATGGCTCTGTAGTCAAGTGCTCCGTGTAACTACTAGATCCCACAACACCTTCCTTGTGAGCAGGGATTTACCTGCTGCTCTTTGCCAAAAATTCCCCTCTCTGTACTCTGGTGGTCTTTTGCCGGCTGATTACCTGGCTGTTATCAGCCACCTAAGTCACAGCATATTTTTTTTCTAACTTGGATTTGTGATGTACATGAAATTATTCAGGAGGACTTTGGGATTCTCTGGCATGAGAGGTACAAATGAGGCTGCTTGATCAGCACTGGACCTGTAAGGTTGCTTTGCTTAGGAATTCTTGTGCAGAAGTTTAGATAAGCTATGTGATTAGGTCATCCATCTTATTCACTGAAGAACTGGATTACTGCCCCTTAAAACAGTATGATGGTACCCTTAATGCTGAATTAAGACTTGTTTTTACAAAGCAATCTCCCCGTGGTTTTAGTGATGCTTACATATCACATCAATTAACTGTGGAAGGGGAGGGTGTGCTGGAAGTGATATGTGATTCTTCACAAATCCTTAAGCGAGATCATCTTCTGTTGTCCTCTGTATAGCGCAAGGTGTTCGCAGCGCGGGAACGTGCTGTCCCTCCGGTTCCAGCGGAAACCTTAATCCTTTGGATCGTGATTAAGTGGAAGTCAGGCGCCTGCCCTTTGTGTTATAGGTGGCAGTTCACACTGTTTACAGGGCCCTACAAAGGAAATAAAGGTGTTTGGCTTTGAACTGTGGCTATCGAGCGAAACTGATGTAGCGTCTTAACCACAGGGATGATGTGGTTCCAAGAGCTGTGGTAGCAAGCAGGGTGCTCATTTTTAGGAACAGAGCAAATCTCCCTCAAAGTGACGGGAACTTGCCTGTTTCAGCAGTGCGCGGAGGGCTGGGGATTATCGTTGTGGGAAAGAGTGGAAATCTGGCTAGTTGGTTTTTGGAAGTCGTGCATGGAAACTTGACTTTCCTTGCTCTTGATCTAACAGTTAAAACCTCCGTTCAGTGCCTCGAGTTCCCGTATGCATCCTGTTACAAAACCAGGTGTCCTGCTTAAGTTGCTACCTTAATGGCAAAATCCATGCAGGTGCTGGCGACCTTCTAAAGTACAAGTGGGTTTTCCAGGGTCTTTAACTGATGCTTCTCTTGCAGGAAGCCCGTTGAGGAAAATTCTCCATGAATGTACGTCACAATGATGATGACCGACCAAATTCCGCTGGAGCTGCCACCGTTGCTGAACGGGGAGGTAGCCATGATGCCCCACATCGTGAATGGCGATGGATCACAGCAGGTCAGTGAGCTTTGCAGAAAATGGCTGGTTTAAATAAACTGCTTCTGGGCCACCAAGGGATGTTGGAGATGGTTTTCCCTAGCACCCGGGAGGGCAGATGATTTCCTGGAAGGTAGAAATCTGCCCTTATACTGGAAAGACATTAAAAGCAATGCTTTAAGTGTACCATTAAATTTAATGCGATTATTTGCATGTGCGGTCAATGAAGTTAAAATAATGGGATTGAAATAATGGCTATAAATGCTACATATTTGAGGGCTTTGCAGAAAGTTAGTCTCATGATTTACTTGTGCTAGCTGTTGTCAGGACATCTTGCTAGTATCTGTGATGAGATTTTAAGAACTTAGAACAAAAATGCGGAGATTGTAAAAAAAGGGAAAGAAATGGGGAACTGAAGAGTCCTGTGATGTCTGCTGTTCTTTGCTTACCTAAATATCCTGGTCCTGGCAGTCCCATGTGTTACCCTGTGCTTCATTATAGGAAGCAGAAGTGATTTTTGAGTGGGCTTTTGAAGGAAGGCAAGTTTATAGTTCCTTTCATATTTTTCTGGGAGATATTCTCTAATAAGCTTGGTCAGAAGTAGGTAGAATGATTATAAGACCATAATGATGCCTTCAGGTCAGGATACAGCCTGGAAATTCAAGCTGATAGTTGGTAGGTTCCCAAACCTGTCATCTTGGGTTAATCCTTCTCTTTGTAGAACTCTACCCTAGCATTTTTTTCTGTGTTACTCAATTTGGTTCCCTCCTGATTTGAGACATTTCAGCAAAGTATTTTAACCAAGGTAGAAATAAGCTGTCCTTCATGAATCAATATAAAATGTCATTCTGTTACTTCTCATTCCCTTGGTTGTTTGTTCCTCCCTCCAAGCTGTGTTTTGAACTACACCAACCTCGAGAGGAAGAATAATTTCCGCTTTTCTTGTAAGCTTCTAAATCTGTTTGCTTATCTGTGTTCTTGTTATGATACAGATTTTCTTTACTGTGATTTTTTAAAAGTCATTTCTGCACAGTATGCTTCAACTTGAAAAAATAGAAAAGAAAGCTTTTAATGGCTCTATTTACCAAGTCCAATATTAATATGCTTAAGTGAAGGAACAATCTTATTGATACTGGATGGGATAATTGTTCTTTAAATATGCGCTTTCCTCCTTGCTGGAAACCATTTCTCTGGTTAGACTGTCCAATGACTCCTTCTGTATTACAGAAAGAATAAATGAAGTTTTCTGAGCCCTCCTTTGAGATGGGGCTCTAAGTCAATCTTTGCATTTCCCCATCAGTGATGATTCAGCAGCCTTGCTTGGTGGGTGGATGCCTCCATTGCCTTTAAACTAGCTTCTCATCTAATGTTTTAGAGTAAAAAGAATTGCTGACATACTGGAAGTGCGTTACTTCTTGCTTTAGCTGTGCTATGCAAATATGACTCAGCAGAACAGTTCTGGGCCAGGTTCCTTTTCTGCATAACTGTTTGTTGGATGATGCTTGTAGACCTCATCACCGTATTTCTTAAAGTACTTGTCGCTGGAATACCAGTTTTCTGTGAGACTTTTTTTGGCCTCTAGTCTGGATGTGCCCTCATATGTTGCAAAGCTTAGCTGCCTTTATGCTTTATCACTTTCATCCTATTCCTGAAGCTTTAGTTGAGGTCTTCACTTTTTAAAAGTACAGTTCTAAAATGGAATGAAATTGGAATAAATGCTTTGTTTGACCTTTGCATATAGTAGCAGCAAATGGGCTGCGGTAATTGTTCTTAACATGATTTGTTATGAAATGTAGGAGCAAATGTTATGTGTTTGTTGAAAGAGATTTATCTTTTACTTGTAAGGCAAGAACAGCCTTCAGATTAGATTTGCCTAAGAATGACTTCCTTAAGAAAGATGGTTTATATTACTCCATAAATAGGTGCTAGTTTTATAAGGATATGTGTTTTTCCAGGGTGTAATTGCAGTCTCTAATAGAAGCTGGCGGTAAGGAAGCATCACAGCTGAGCTGGAGGGAGACGAGGCGGGTGGTTTTCCAGCCTGCAGCGCGGCCAGCACGCAGATCAGCGCCTCGTGTTTTGGGGCTGACAGTACTGGCTTCTGACCAGATGCTCTGGGTGCTCCTGCTGGTGCTCACCCTTACGCGTTACTGGATATGTGAGGGCTCAGCCATGGTAGAGCCGTGCTATCAGCTGTACCTGGAAACACTTGAGTTTCCGAGAAAAGGCTTTTCTCAAAATACCAGTTCTTATACATACAGAAAAGAGCAGACTGGAGCTGGTAAAACCCCTTAGCTTTACCAGCAGCCAGGTGGAGAGCGATGCGAAAAGCAACTCTGCCGCTAACCAGTCCTGGATTGTAAGGCAATTGCATAGGAACATTAAATTGTTTTATCTTCCTGGGGATAAGAGCTGCAGAGCTGTATGAGGCAGAGCTAGGAACGTCTCTGCCTGCTTGACAGTAATCCCTCTTCTCTAGACTACCCAAATTGGCATTTCTAGCACTAGCTTTTTTTTTTTTTGAAGTTTCCCACACTTAATTTCCACTGCTGCTGACTGTATTTAATGCTTTCATGTCCCTTCCAGAGCTGCTGCTTACTCTGTTTCTGCTTCTAATCCACTTGTAACTCCTGTGGGGATTTGGGGAGTGATAATTAACCTTTTGGTCCAAGAATGTCAATGGTTTCCTGTAGGTCCTCCCCTGCAAGCTCTAAAAAGCTCGGAATATAAAGCGGAGGGGCAGCTAGCCGTGCCATCGCACGTCTGTACAGAATGCTGGGCGATTTAGTTTGGGAAGTTTTATTTTGGCTTGGTTTGCTCACCGCACCTGCGATGGTGTAGCAAGTTTTCTGCTTGCCCGCTCTTTGTAAAGCTGTGTTTACCAAACCCTGTTTTTTCACTCTTTGGCTCGAGCCCAGGCACTGTATGTAGTTCTGTGTGTGCTTGTTCTTGTCTTTTAGGGTCACACACTTTGAATAAGGGAGACGAGAGTACGTCTGAATGAGGAACAAAATTTGGTACCTTCCCATAGCACAAGTCTGCACCTTGCAAAAGCTTGAAAGCGTTTAGCTGGGTTTTATACTGTACCTGAACAGCAGCTGAGCTGAGTGAATGAACTTTGTGCCAAAATTCAGAGTTATTTCTTCATATTTTCTTGAAATTTTTTATATGTACTTGTAGAAATGTGCTTTTAGGGGAGAGGGGGGGAATACTTGTACATGGGAGGCTTGTTTCAAGGAGAAAAAGGTTTATAACTGGTACACATCTAAGATACCTGGGTTGAGAAGCATCATGAAACATGGCTATCAGATGAAGGACGATGAAATTTCCTTCTGTTTAAACATACTGACTTTTAAAGCAGATTCAGTGGTCTTAGGCATTTAGAGTACAACAGATGGCAGATGAGTAGCGTTAGCAAAGTTAACCCACGGGCAGTGTTAAGTCTAGAAGTCTCTAGAATGAACTTTTCTGAAGGAGTTTTAACTGAAGGATGTTGGTGGGCACACTCTGAGACTGTTCTCACAAATGCATTTCTTTGTGAATGCAGTGAAACACAGAATTCACTAAAACTTCATGAATCTTAAAATTTCTTGCTTATCAGAGCAATTTGTTACACAGATGTACTTTTTTTACTGCTTGTTTGGAGCGTGTTTAACTTGTGATAAGTCAGGGGGTTCAGGATCTGTCACTTGTGGGCTTTGCTGTCAATAGCACTCATCGTAAATCGTAATAATTAAAAATAAAAATTAAATAAAATTTTTTTAAAAAATTTAATTTTTATTTAAAAATAAAATAAATCTAATAATTAAAAATCGTAGATTTTAATAATTTAAAGTGTTTGTGAGGAACCTGTGGCTGGGTCCCAGGTGGTGCCTATGATGCCGTGCCACCCAGCTGTACGAAGCATGATATATCTGAACAGAGGAGGGAAAATTCGCTTAAGGCAGGGTTTTAATAAGCCAAAGCAGTGCAAGTGGCTGTTTGACCTTAGCAAGGAAAAGGTCCTCATAAAGTGGAAATATTTTAAAGCAAGCATTGGATTGTCGTGCATCACATGGATGATCACAGGTGATCTGCAGCAAAGCAGTTAGGAGATGATGGCCTGTTTTGAATGTGAATTTTCTGTCTGCTTAAAGAACACTTGTATAAGTAAACCACTGCTATACAAAATAGATAATAGCATATTTTGGCAGTGCTGGGTTAACGGTTGGACTTGATGATCTGAAAGGTCCTTTCCAACCTAAACAATTCTATGATTTGATTCTGTAGGCCCTTGGCCCTTATCAGGCAGCACTTTCTGGCTTTGTATGAGACTGTTTACCCACAATGTATATATATTTTATATTATATTTAAATATAATATTATATATTATATTTAGATTTTATTTATATTATATTTTATATTTCATATATATATGTTTTATATTCCTGACCCTGAGCTTTAAGCCTGTGTGAGGCTTGGCTGGCAGGTCCGTTAGTCTCTTCCCCTGCTCCCAGTAGGAAGGACAGTTGGATGGTAGGAAGGAGAGGGATGAGAGTGACATGTGTTTTGGCTCGTCATGAAAACTTAGTCTGGACAGAGAGCAATTATTGCCAAATTGGGTGTGTGTGATTACAAATATTTATAGTAACTATGCAACTTAGTAACATTAATCAGTCTTAACAAACATGGCTGTTTAAATAAGATATAATAACATTCTTAACTGCAACATAAATGCACAAAAAAGTGCGTTATGGAGATAGCAAGCTTTCGCTGAGGATGCAGCAGGTAGGGCAGGGCTTCAACACCGGGTGGCTTAAACTGCTAAAGCAAACATCCGAGTACTTTTTAGGGGAAAGCAAAAAGCCTTTGAGATTGTGCTGCTGACACCCTCCTTGCAGCTGTCACAAGCCCCAGCTTTTTGGATGTGAGGAGGCCGGGGGGGTGAAGCTGGGCTGGAGCAGCCTTGGGCTGCACCCCCGCGATGCTGCGGGGCAGCAGCCTGGGCTCAACGTGACTTTTCCAGCTCTCTCCCCTCTTGGTGCCAATCTCATAAACGTGCATACTGGGGATGATGAGTATTGGAAGATACATAGGGCAATTAAAGATCATCCGTGTTTATTTTCATTAAAATAAAGATATTATCTTTAGACTTTTTTATTGCTTTCTCGGATTTTTAATTAAAAGCTTCAGAAACAAAGCGTTCTCGTGAAGATCCCTTGTGTAGAAAGGAAGCAGAAAAGCTGCATTCCAGGCTGCAGGATATGGTTTTGCAGTTTAGGAGGACGTGGGAAAAATAAACCTTTGAATTAGTTTGACATACTTAGTGTGTATAAACAAAAGAAGTCACAGCGTGCCTCGGTATTATTTGTCCTAGGCTATTGGGACAAATCAGGGACATTCGCTGGAAAATGTCCAGTATCTAATACTCGATGTGGGCTGGCTTTAATGGTTTGACCTCAACTCTGCAGCTTTGTTAGTCAGTGCTTTGCAATTGCAAGCTCTCAGGGGGTTATGCACGGCATGGGGTGAGTGCCGAGGGGTTTGGGTGGTGGGGTGGCCGACGGGGACAAACCCCAGTGCCCCAGCTTTGGGCAGAGAGGAGGGGAGAGGCTGCGGCTGGGTTGCAGCCTGCTGGAAGGGGTCTGCCCGCAGTGGCGGGGCAAGCGGAGGGTCTTGGCCAAGGAGCATCCCGATCGCTGCGCCTGGGTCTGAGGCCACCTCGGGTACGTGTGCTCCTGTGCCGAACATCCTCCCTTTGCACCCAGCCCTTGCTCCGGTGTTGACCCACATCACTCACACGTCAGCTACTCCTCTTTGCTCTTGATATAGCTGCTTTCCCCCAGCAACAGCCCATAGGTGTTTTCTTCTGCCCCAAAGGTGGCTAATTTGAGCATCGGTGCAGAAGACCGTCTTTTAATATCTTCAGAACTTAGTATGGTTGGGTTTTTTTTGGTTTTGCTTTTTTTGTTTGTTTTTTTTTTTTTTTTTACATTTTAGGAAGCGACCGCTACAGTACTTTATTCCAATGCAGTTCTTGACTCCAGTATAACTTTTAAGTCCAGTTCTTGCCTCCAGTATAACTTTTAAGTCCATTACGCGCACTGACAGTTACTGGTTTTAGCATGTATTTTTCTGTACCGCCATAGCTGGAGGTTGATTTCTTCACTGTTCTGAGAAATCCTGTGTAGCTGGAGATGGCCTTTTCAGCTATACACAAAGGCTTGGTGGCTCAGGGCCTCAGGTCCTCTCCTTGCTCCTTGGCTCTTAATTCTTCTGAAATTTTGCTGAAGTGAATGAATTTCATAATTGTTGGTGTTTCTTCTTCTGTAGCACAAAAACCCTACTCTGACAGTGCAGATCTAGTGGGGCTGCCATCATTAGGTGCAGAAGACCTGCTTGGTTTAATGGAAGTCAAGCTCACTGATCTCCTTTGAAAATCTTTGTTCTTGTGTATATATTTAAATGTCCAAATACCAATAAAACCAGTTTGGTTATGGCTTTCAGCCTTGTAAAGTGTTAGGAGATGAGATGGTACAAATTGTTCGCATTTCACAAATATAACTTTATGAACACTGAAGCTGAAAAACTTAGTCAAGAGCCTGGGAAACCAGGATTAGTTTTACTGGATTTTAGGTGAAAACCATGGTGGTTTGCTGCAAATCATTGATTGACAGAATAAAGCACTTTTTTTTTTCCCAGCATCAATATAATTTTGAAAAGGCCTGTGGCTTAATTACACAGCTAATAGTTGAAAAATGTTATCCTTTGAATATATTTGATATTTAACCTCAAAACAAGATCCTGGGTGAAAATATTTTGTGGTCTCTTGTCTTTATTGGGCTGTACTTAAAATTTGGGCGAAATAGTATAGTCCCTACTCCAGACAGGCCAAGTAGAGTTGACAGTTGTTATCCTGCAGCACGCAATGGGGAACTTTGCTTTCTGACCAACTTAATCCCATGTTTTGTGACAGTAACTAGTGCTGAGGGTTTGTTTTTTTTTTTAATAAATATGACATCTTTAAGCTGTTGTACTCTGGGAACTGTCAATAAGGAATTATTTCCATATATATAACATTTTAATAGAAGCTCTATATGCAAGTCCCAGGCTCTCCCCACAGGCTTGTGATGGGGGGACAAAGCCGTGATGGCTGCTGGCCTTCAGGAAACAAATTTGTTGATGGAACAATTTTTTAGTGTTAAAAACATGCGTAATTAGGCAAGGATAATGCTACTTCATTTCGACCATCATAAGCAACAGCTGTTATTGGGGATATAATCTTTTTTTAATGTGGAAACCCAGGGAATTATTTTCAAAGCACAACTGCGGGCGTGCTAATGCAGACGCTTGGGCTAGTGATAGACCTTTTGTAATGACTCCTTGAAAAGGAATTTGTAAATCATACCCTTTTGATAACTCTGGGGTAGACACACGTCTCATGTAGTAAGAGGAATCCCTCTCTCACTGTCAGTCTTACATTTTCCATTAAACTCAACTCCCCGCTTTAGGGAAAAGATCGAGGTTTTCATATACGAGCCATCAAGGTAGTCAGGGTATGTATTTTGAGGAGCTGGACCAAGTTCTTCCAAAGGTGGGATGGTGTGCTAGGGCATCTGGTTTATGTTAATCAAGCGTGTTAATAAATAACCAGCTTTAGAGTGGTTGGTTTAGAGATATAATGCAAATGGGCTAATGAAATATTTTTATGATTCTTTGCCTCTTTGTGTTCACGTTTCTAGTTTGTTGTGTGGTTGGTTTTTTTGTTTTGTTGTTGTTGTTGTGGAGTTTTTTATTATTTTTTTTTTTTAAGCTGAATGACACTGCTTTGCTCTGTGCTTCTTTTGACCTGATGCCTGGATCCTGTTGTGGATAATCCACGCCTATTCATAGCAAAAGAGCACTTAAATGCTGTCACTTAAATGTTAATTGTTTGGAGATTAGGGATGGAATGGCTTTGTGCCTCTTACCTTTCCTGAACCATTTATTGGGCTCTGTATGCTGGATCAGATCCACCCTGATCAGTGCTCCCTGAGAAATCATTGTTGCAGACAAAATAATGGCTTTCATATGTCATCTTTCTGATTTCCAGCCTGTGCTTTAAAAATGTTGCTGGAATAATGGGTTTCTGTAGGATTACTGTAATTCAGAAGGTCATCTAGGCAATAATTATCTTATGCATTTAGCCTAAGGAATTCAGAAACACATTAATTCAAATTCTGTCTTTCCAGATTGAGTGATTAAATTCAATCTTGCACGTGTCCCAGAATATAAAGACCAGACCTAAATTTAGAGAGAGTTTTCACAAAAGGATAGAATCATAAAATCATTTAGGTTGGAAAAGACCATTAAGATCATCGAGTCCAACCGTTAACCCAGCACTGCCAAGCCCACCACTAAACCATGTCCTCAAGCACCACATCTCCCTGGCTTTTAAATACCTCCAGGGACGGGGACTCAACCACTGCCCTGGGCAGCCTGTGCCAGGGCCTGACAACCCTTTCCATGAAGAAATTTTTCCTAATATCCAACCTAAACTTCCCCTGGCGCAACTTGAGGCCGTTTCCTTTTGTCCTATCGCTTGTTACTGGGGTGAAGAGACCGACCCCCACCTCGCTACAACCTCCGTTCAGGTAGTTGTAGGGTAAGGTTCTTGTAGATAAGGTCTCCCCTCAGCTTCCTTTTCTCCAGGCTGAACAACCCCAGCTCCCTCAGCCGTTCCTCCAAGACTTGTGCTCCAGACCCTTCACCAGCCTCGTTGCCCTTCTTTGTCTGTCTTGTAGTGAGGGGCCCAAAACTGGACACAGCATTTGAAGTGCGGCCTCACCAGTGGCGGGTACAAGGGGATGGTCACTGCCCTGGTCCTGCTGGCCACACTATTTGTGATGCAAGCCAGGATGCTATTGGCCTTCTTGGCCACCTGAGCATACTGCCGGCTTATATTCAGCTGTCTGTTGACCATCACCCCCAGGTCCTTTTCTGCGAGGCTGCTCTCCAGCCACTCCTCCCCAAGCCGGTAGCGTTGCCTGAGGTGGTTGTGACCCAAGTGCAGGACCCGGCACTGAGCCTTGTTGAACCTCATACAGTTGGCCTCGGCCCATCCATGCAGCCTGTCCAGATCCCTCTGTAGAGCCTTCCTACCCTCCTGTTGATCTGCTGATCAACACTTCCACCCAGCTTGGTGTCGCCTGCAAACTTACTGAGGGTGCACTCAATCCCCTCGTCCAGATCATTGATGAAGATATTAAACAGGACTGGCCCCAGTACTGAGCCCTGGGGACACCACTTGTGACTGGCCGTCAACTGGATTTAACTCCATTCACCACCACTCTTTGGGCCCGGCCATTCAGCCGGTTTTTTACCCAGCAAAGAGTACATCCATCCAAGCCCTGAGCAGCCAGTGTCTCCAGGAGAATGCTGTGGGAAACGGCGTCAAAGGCTTTACTAAAGTCCAGGTAGACAACATCCACAGCCTTTCCCTCATCCATTAAGCGGTCACCTTGTCACAGAAGGAGATCAGGTTAGTGAAGCAGGACCTGCCTTTCATGAACCCATGCTGGCTGGGCCTGATCCCTTGGTTGTCCCATACGTGCTGCATGATGGCACTCAGGATGATCTGCTCCATGACCTTCCCTGGCACCGAGGTCAGGCTGTAGTTCCCCGGATGCTCCTTCTGGCCCTTTTTGTAGATGAGCGTCACATTTACTTACCTCCAGGCAACTGGGACCTCCCTGGTTAGCCAGGACTGCTGGCTAAATGGTGGAAGGTGGCTTGGAGAGCACTTCTGACAGCTCCCTCAGTGCCCTTGGATGGATCCTAAGATATAAATATGAGATATTAAATCTGAATTTTCAATTTATACCAAGATTAATCCAGATTTTGACTGAACTTCTGACAATGCCAAGTTAACAGAAGTGTGTTTAAAGCATTTGAGTAAAAGTATCACAAGCAGCAAGAGCATGGGGTAAATGATCACTAGTTCCCAGTGAAACTCTCCATTAAAGAAAGAAATCTAAATCCTAAGTTTTAAACCCATCATTTTAGACACCTGAAAATTACTAAAGATGAGTACAATGTACGCTGAACTGGGATGCCTTTTGGTGCTTCCTGGTCTTTGTAGCACTCCCATCATCTGCAGAATTCAGCAATGGGAGACTGGGGTGGTATTTTAATTATTTAAAAAAATATGATAATATTTGTTACTAAATAAATAGGTTATCACTGGTTCTGTGTGCAAGTGTTGAACTGTGTGTGTGTCTATGGATTTTGCTTAATTGAAAGCTCTTATGTGTAGGACTGAAGGATAAATTTTTAAAACTGTAATGGATCGACTCCCCTTACACTGCAAAAAACTTTTATTCCTGTGAATTTGAAATCCTGGTATGGCTTAGTGCTGTATGCTGGAGTTTATGTGCTCTCTGCTCTCATGTGCCCGTGGTCTAAAGGTTTATGTTCTTAGCTATCAGCATTTGACCAAGTTAAACACACTGTCATGGGTTTGGGGGTGGAACCCGAAGCCATAATTCTCACCTGCACACAACTGAGTTACATCTTTATTTCAGGTCTTAATATTTAGATGAGTAGTTAGGCTTGAAATCTCTACCGGCTCTTGGATCGTGCTGGTACCCAAAGATGTAGGGATCGTGCTGGTACCCAAAAATGTAGTATACCAGTCTGTTCCCTCCCTGGCCCCCGTATCTCTTCCAAAGTACAGATAACACAGTTGTTGGGTTGGGAAAACTTAATTTTTGAAGACCACAGTGAAACAAATGTGTTTTTCTTTTGGCAGGTCTTTTTGGTTCAAGTTAATCCAGGTGAAACCTTTACAATAAGGGCTGAGGATGGAACCCTGCAGTGCATCCCAGGTAAGAGAATACACGAACATGTGGACGAGCATTGCTTGCGTGATGTAAAACTTGTTCTCTCATCTCTACAAAAATGTGATATACAGTTCTGAAAATACAGTGAGGCACTTAAGAGTGAGAAGTTGCAGACCTGGCTGCTGTATGTGTTATAGGACTTTAATGATCTCGGAATGAGTCATGAATTTCTTACAAGTTCAGGAGATTTCTCTCTCTGTTCAGTCATTTATCCGCATTTTTTATTTTTTATGTATATATATATATGCATATTTCCTTATAACCGAATAGTAAATACAAATGAGAGATCCCAAGTTGGACTGAAAACCAGTAACAAATTAAGTGGCTATCTGTGGAAAAACTGTTCTGTTTTCATACAGGCATCAGGAGAGAGAGAAAATGGGCAGAGAAGTACAGACATTGCAGAGTGCTTGGAGAAGTCAGACTGATTTTGAGCGGAATTTTAAATTGGTTCTTTAGAAGCAGAGCCGGTTAATTATGTAGTATTGAATAAAAGCATGTAAGCAGTCTTTTGATTGCTGTTTTACCTCTCTGTAAAATTGTGCAAATATGATAAGTAGTGCTTGTGTTTTTTTATGAGAGAGCCCACGCAAAATCTTTTAACAGGTCTGAAGGGAGAAGCGGTAAAAGACCTTTCAGAGTGCATATTAAGTACTGTGAAGAGGGTTTCTAGCTAGTAGCAAATACAGCTTTGAAGTGAAGCAGCTATTTCCTTAGGTATAACGCTGTCTACAGTAAATACAGGAATGTTAAATCAAAATTTAAAGGAAATAGACTGTGTAGCTGTACTGCTAATACTGTTTTGAGTGGGTTTTTTTTTTTTTTTTTGAGCTTATGCCATTATCTTATTTTTTTGAGAAGGGAGGTAGGTGGTGTTGCCTCCCCCATCCTTTCCAGATCTTACACCATTAAGCAGCAATCTCAGTGGGCTATTCATTCAAAAGCCTTTTCTAAAAAAGTAATAATAACGGGGGGGGGGGAAGTCAGTTTAATAATAATTGTATAGCTAGTGAATTGCCCCTGTGAATTGACTGTGAATTTCAAATCTACTCAGAAAAGGCTGTTTCTTAGACTGCATCAAATACTAAAATAATACTGCTCAAGGATGACTATGCTTTTTATTAAAATTTGGATTAGAAGGGACCCCTGGAGGTCACCTTATCCAACCTTCTGCTGAAAGCGGGGATAGTGTCAGAGGTGGATCGGGTTGTCCGCCACCTCCTGAGTTGTGAAGCTCTCTGAGGATGGAGGTTGCTCCCTGGGTGAACTGTTCCAGTGCTGCACCGCTCCCGGAGGGAAGAGTTTGTCCTCTGAAATATTTGAAATGTCCCATCTTGCAGTCTCTGCGTCTTTTCCGTCACCCCCCCATTTAAACAGCGGAGGAGTTGGTGGTTGTTGCTTGAAATTTCATCCCTATGGAAATGAGGAATTAATAGTTATTTGAGATAGACATTACAGAAGCTTCTCTGAACACTGTCCAGGATTACTCGGTCTTGATGAGCAATAATAGCAGCAATTTAAAACTGCTTGTTAAGATTTATAGCCAACATGCTGTGTGGTAAGGAATCGGTCCACGTGGCAATTAACAGAGCAATATTGCTGGCTACTCCTTTTATTTGAAATGAGTGCTTTATACTGGTTAGTGCATTAAAAATTTCAATTACAAATATAATTATGACACCATTTACTTATAATTTTTTTCATGCTCTAAGTGTTGTTCAGACAGTGTATTTAAATGAATGCAACTTGAAACCTCCCGGTTCTGTATTCCCAGTAACTTAACATGTTTGTGGCAATGGGGCTTGTTTGGTACTCATCAGCAGTCTTTCATAAAATTAATTTAGAATTTGTAGCATAAGATTTTCTTTTTTTTTTTTTTTTTTTTTGGTAGAGCTGCAGTATTGACCACCGAAGCACACATGTTTCTTTGTATATGCTCTTTAAGTTCAGTCTAAAAATTCTGATATTCTGATATGCTAAAGCTTCAACTCCTGCTTTGTTGTGAAATATTTATATTGCTGAAATAAGTACATGTTTCAAACATGGAAGAGCACCTGACTATTGTTGTTGCCTTTTTTTCTTTTGGTAAAGGTGTGTTCACAGTGCAATTGTGGAATTTAAATAATGTTAATAGTGATCTATTGTGGAAGAAACTGTAATCAGCCAGCAAATATACGAAGATTAGGATTCGTGACAGTTCTGTTTTCCCTGTGTTCTGAGGTTATTGTAAAAGACGGGCTTATCTTGTGTGCGGTGTTTTTGGAAACTACACACCCCCTTGCTCCACAAAACTTATAATGTCTTTTTTTTCCCCCTGTGATAGAGCATTCTGTATGTTTAAAGGTCAATGTATTCCCTATATGTAGGGCAGCACTTAGACGATAACGGTGCATTTTCCTTTGCTCCCA
This sequence comes from Theristicus caerulescens, assembly GCA_020745775.1. Taxonomy (NCBI): domain Eukaryota; kingdom Metazoa; phylum Chordata; class Aves; order Pelecaniformes; family Threskiornithidae; genus Theristicus; species Theristicus caerulescens. The sequence goes on along the minus strand of CM036565.1, from coordinate 4,028,109 downwards.
CATTGCGCTATGATTAGGAAGCTATGGAATACTTGTAGCATTACGTTAAGGCAGCATGAAGGTCTGTCTTTGGGCAGCGTGTACGCCTGTGAGCTGGGAGCTCCCCGTTGAACGGACGATACTCGCTTCTTCCTTGCTGCCACATACTTAGTGTTATGACATAAGATGTGCTTGTAAGCAGGATTCATTTGTATTCACAATATGAAGGCCTGCTTTATTATAAATTGTGTCATTCTCCTGCATTCAGGGAGTGAGCACTGTTATTAAAAATTTGAGATGTCATGACTGGGTTACACTAAATCCTTCAGGATATAGAAAAGCTGCTCTTTTCTTTGGCTCTATCCATTCTGCAGGGGCAGCTAGCTTCACTTATGTAGAGTGGTTTTTATCCTTGTGAAAACTTTTTTTTATATATATGACTTTTTCAGAAGTTTGAAATCTTCAGTTGGTGCTCCCGGAGCCTGTTTTGGATGTCCTGTGAACCACGGCTTTGTATCCATGCTCGGCTCCGTGGCTGGGGCGTATCTGGGGATGGGTGGGGATAACGTGTTAGAGGACTAACATGAAAATAGCAGAGAAAAAGAAGATTTAATGAATCTTCATTTGTCTTCTCAAGGTTGGAAGAAAGACACTCGTTTGAGGAAAACCTCTGTGGAATATCCTCCGTTTTAAACACCCTGAAGTGTAATTAGACACTAATTGAGTAATCACTGTTTAAAAACAGAAAGAATAGATGCACATTTGAAGGTCTCCGATGTTTTGGAATAGTGGAGAAATCCTAAATACAAAAACTTTTTCCAGTTCCTCAGGGTTTCACCAGTGAAAACTTTAAAAATCAAAATACCTCCACCCCCAAGTGAGAAACTACCTCCCTAAAATACTATAAAACTGGAATAAATGTGTACTTTGAATTGAACATGCAATGTGTTACAGCGAGTGCTGTCTCCATTTCTGTTTTCTCTGTGCATGTAGCCAGAGGTGACTTGTTTAAGACGTTGATTCATAAGCCCCAAAGGTCATGGTGGGGGCTGGACTCAGTGGCTCATGGAAACGGCAGCAGCTGGGAGAAGTTTAGCTGGTCAGCGGGCATGAAGAGCGTCTATGGCTTCCTTGAAAGGACAGATTTAGAGAGATTGATAAATCTGGTCTTTTGGAGAATCCCAGCCCTTGAGTACAGGTCTGTATGGCACAGTCTGCAGGCTGGGTTGTTCAGGGAAGCATCTGGGCGGCTCCGGGTGCTCTCACCGGGGCTGGTGTTATCAGCCGGCTCCCTAAGGGTTTGCCTTCTCCATCCCGCGTAATAGAAGAGATGCTGTAGTGTGTGACTTCTGTAGCCTTTATAACAACAGCCAAATAAAGGAATAAAGGAAGGGGATGTTGGGGATTAATTGAGAGGAATCTTTTTTTTAATAGTTGCTAGACGCTGAACCAAGTAGGAGGCTGGGACCCGGCGCTGCCTGTGCAGGCAGGAGGCACGCTCCCCTGCCTACCCAGGCTGGGAAACAGGAGTGCTTGCTGAATATTGAGGCTGCCCACCGGGCCCGTGTTATAAAGTGGAAACATAAAGCACATCCTTTATTTGTGTGCGATTGCATGACCAGTCTTTGTTCCTTTTAAGCCCCGTGTGTATTAATGGCAAAGTATTAGCATACTTCCTCCGAAAATCACGGTGTCCCCGGGGAGCAGAGCCTCGCTCGCCCTGTGCTGCCAGCCACCCTGGCCGAGTTTTGGGCTCTGACGGCAGAACCGTACCTCTGTGGGTGGTTAAAGGGAGGCTGATTTAGAATCTTAATTCAGTGTTTTTGAGAGATGAAATGTGTATATGTGCTGTATCATTGGTATTTTAAAAGCTGCTCTTTTTATATAGTTTTGACAGATAATAAGTACTTCATAAATATGTCAATACTTGAAATACTTCATTTCCTTTTTGCGTTTTTCCGCTTAATTTTTCACAAACTGAGGACTTGACTGTTGCTAGCTCTGCAAGGAAAGGACAAGGGCAAGGCATAGCCTCACCCAGTTCTTTACTCATCTATAACTGTAGATCTTGTATTTCCTTTATATGAAAGATTGCTTCTAGTTAATGCTCTGGGGTAACCACACGAAATGAAATATGGAAGAAGGGGAGAACATGGATCTGATCAACTGCAGAACAGAACTGAAACAGCCCTCTTGTATTTGAAAAAAAATTATTCTGCTTTCTGAATTTCAGAATAAATAGATTCCGGGTGAATCTGCCGTGTTCAGGAAATTCCCCTTTCCCTAATGACTGATTGAAGATGAGTGTTTTTAGCCAATATCTTAAGATCTTTGGTAGGAACTTGTATTGCTGCATGAGAATCGTGTCATATGCTAAATTACTTAAAAATACAGCAGTTTGTGCGTAGTTTGGGGCAGTGAGGCTGTACCCGAGAATCTGTTCAGTGCTTTTTCATCCTGGAAGGCAATAACGCCAAGCTGTCGTGCGCACTGTGGTATGAATAATACGGACAAAATGATTATTCTGGTGTCACTTGAACTTGCTTGTCACCCACATGTTGAAAAAAATGTATGTACAGAGACCTTGATGCAGCCTGCGTAACACTTCTACCCATTGATCACACAGAATTGCTCAATTATCACTAAACGTATTTTCTGTTGCCATCCATCTAAATGATACCCAAGCTGGGCCTCGCTTTCTGCCACAAGCAAACCAGACTGAGTTTTCTGTTCTGTAATTTTCTGTGTGTATGCATAGCATGCGGAAAGCCTGTAACAAAGCTAGAAGAAAGAACGGGTAGCAGAAAAGCACCTGGTGTGATAAAAACTGGAATTCCTGGGTGTATTCTCTCTAGCCCATGGTGTTGAAAATACCCTCTTGAAACTTATCTCTCGTCTTTGTTCAGTATCGCAGCATTAGGGTTGGAACAGTGAAGCACAGCATTTGCGTGCAAAGAAATACGCTAATGAAAAGAAATTAGGCTTTAATTCTAGCGTTGCACAGGTGAGCAAGGCTCTGCATTAAGTGGGCTTCTGGTTTGTTTTTCAAGGACAAGCTACAGATGTGCAATGGCACGGAGGGGTTGTAGCTATGTTTAGGCGTGAATATCTGTGTGGTAGACAAGAACCTAAATTGCCTTTGAGTGGTTACATTTTGCAATGAAAACAGGATAACAAACATGCAAGGTTTACTAATACTGATATTTGTTTCAAGTGATACTTTCAAGTGTTTTGCTGTTGATGCTAACTTGAAGCACTGCAGGGCCCTTGCTTGTTCTTACCTTGCAGAATAAAGATTGCATGACTTATATTTCAGTGCTGCTTTTTCCATGGCACTAAAAGCAAGTAACTCAAGAGAAAGGCCAGAAGTATGCTAAAAATCTAGCAGTGGTTTCTCAAATGAAAGATTTCCTGGAATTATTATTCCCTTAATTTGCTGGATGGGTGTGGTTTGGTGTGGTAATGCAAAGGAATGGATAATATTAAAGGCTAAATAGCTGTAGATTTATGTAGGAAGAGTGGGTGTGTAAGTGAAAGAAGGCTGTTCAGTCTAGTCTAAGCAAACCAAAAAAAGTCTTTATTTTTTTTTTCCCTTTAGTATGAGGTTGGAAATGAGGAAGCGAGTCATTTCTCGGAGGGAAGGAAAGAGTTGAAAATAGATGGTGTAAGCAAATGAGTGATAACTGTGGCGTGGTACTGGGTGGAGACGGAGGAGCCAAGATGGGAGTCGGGAAGGGCACGCGTGAGGGAACTGGTGGATGTCAGATCAGAGAGTGGGGATGAAAGAAGCCTAAGGAGATGGAACAAAAAAATACAGCTGCAACAAAAAAATACAGGTCCAAGTAGCTGGCTGTTTTTATAACGCTGCAAGCTTAGCTGTTGCATTGGCTGCTGAGAGCATCTCCCTCCGTGGCTCTGCAGGGGCAGAGGCAGCCGATGGGCTGCTCATCCATGCACCTGGCTTGTCGGCAGCCTGAGATGAAATAGTAGCAGCACCCGAAATGATGTTGCTTTGGAGAGGTTTTCAGATGGCTGTAAATGGACTTCTAGTCAAAGGGCAGCTCCTGAAATCTGAGGGGGAAGGTGCATTGGGTGCTTCAGGGTGAGAGGCGGGGGCTGCAGGCTGGTGCAGGATCTGCTCTCTTTCCATAGTATCTGCTGGATTCTCAGAATTTGGTCCTCAGTTACGTCTAAAGAAATTAATTCATGACTGTTTTCAACATATGCTGCAAAGCATTGCATTGATCAGAACATAAAATTCTGCAAAACGAGAAGAACCAATGTCCTCTTTAGCGCGTCTGTCTTCTGTCTGGTGCTAGGTGTCTGCATGAGGTCGGGCACCCTCCTGGGACAGAGGCAGGGGACCCATCTGCCAGGGTGCACGGGAGTGGGACCGGGTGGCCATGCTGTGGCCGTGTCAGGGAAGGGAGGGGTGAAAGGCGGGGTGAGCTCTGGTCTTTTTTCTGCTTGTTGCTCCAAAGTGTTTCAGCTCTTTCCACCTGTGCACTGGTGTGCAGACTGGTTACATGGTATGGAAAACTTTCTGTAGGAAATGCAGTTTCAATTCAGATTGTTTTGGTCATTAGGGTTTGGAGCAAAATGGCCTGTGTGTGGCGATGCTTTAAAATACAGCTCTTCTTTTGGTATTAAATAGCTTTTGTTTACATTTTGTTTATTAAATTTTGGTCAATTGCTTTATCTTCTGCAGTAAGGGCCCTTTTCACCCAAATATCTTTTAAAACAAAATTCTTACTATTCATTTACATCGTCTTAATTGACTCGTGGTACTTGGTGTTTAAATTTAATATTTGATGGAGAAGTCAGACTTCCAATACTCATTGGCCTTACTGGTATATCAACACATATTTAAATAAGTTTTTGATTTATTAAAGTTCTTTCTGCTAATGGACAAACGAGGGATTATCTGCACAAGCATCCTCCAGAACAAAACTGTGCTGAAGGGCTATAATCTGGAAGAATCCCATGTCGCTTGTTTGTAATTCCTATCTAACCAGCCTTTGCTATATTGGCCAAAATATTTGTTTCTTCCATCAACAGAGTCAATACCATCCTTTAGAGGTATTGCCACCCATCTTCTAGCTTTGCTGACATCGGTGTGTTGGCAAGCTCAGCTCTGTAGTGCTGGCATGTCCCCAGATCAGGGTTCAGTCCTGTCCCTCCTGTTGGGATATTATCCATGGTGCACTCCATGGTTTGTCAAAGGTACAGCTGCAAACCACCAGTTCTTAATACCTAACCCTATAATCATAACAGATATTGTTAGTTTAGTAGTTTCCGCTTATTTTCTTGTTGTTGCCCCATTATTAACCAGAAAATACCAGAATTTGCAGTGGAGCCTTTTATCCTCTGTGTTATTTTTGGTCACTCTACCTGTATTTCACATATGGACCCTTTGGCCTTTTAGTGTTTGGTCACCTTAGAAAACTAAAGTCCTGATTTTGCATCATTTATTCCTTCCACGTGAAAGAAATAACTTTCACATTTCTATATCTTTGTGAAATTTGTGTTGAAATCCTCTAAGCCAAGAGAGAGCAAAGAGATGCTAACTCAGAGTAGATTTTTCCCTTGTTATTGTCAGTGGGATTGTAGCATGATTCTCCTTTCGTCTCATGGGTTTTGTTTTTAGCACACTACAATAAAGCATAGGAAACCATGTAAGAAGCCAGAAGTAAACAATAGGATGCTTTGTTTACTCTGTGAATAATCTCAGCTTCTCTGTTTTAAATCGGATAATGCTAAGAATAATCATGGAAATTTTTTTGCATGTGTGCAGATTAAATCTTGAATAAGATGCACCTGCACTAGTAGATTTGCTGTATAGCATATCTAGTCCTTTAAAAACCCCTCTTGATTAAAATATAGCAAATTAGCAGCTGTTATTTAATATAACTCCCCTGATACAAGACAAAAGAAAAAAAGAAGAAACTTGACACATAACTGAGTTTTGATTTGGCTTAATCTTTCCAAATCCTAAAGTTTGAATGTTTTACAGTACACACTGTAAGGAGAGAAAGGGAGAGAAATACGGCTGAAACTGGAAATATTTCTAAAACACTTTGAAATGTGGAAACTCCAAGCATTTTGTAAGAGCCTCGCTAACTGTCTGCATCCACGGACACCCCGAGGGATAGCCATAGCCTCTCCCGACCCTGCCGCCTCTTCCCTGGGAAAGCGGGGCCGTGCTGCCCGCGCCGCGGCGTGCCTCTGCTCCAGCCAGCCCGGGATGTGACCTGGCAGCCCGCGCCGCGTCCTGCTGACGTGGCCTCCCGGCAGAGGAGAGGGGCAGGGGCTGAATCATCGGCAGGATGAGACTCCAACTCTTCCAGTTTGCAAGTATATAAAAACAAAGCGTCCCGCTTCACAGCGGAATAACACGTAAATGAGCAGAGAAATAGTTCGTGAAGTTTGGCCTTTGGTAAAATTAAGATTTTTGTATTTTTTTTTTTTGAATGCTTAAATGCATTTCCCAGCAGCGGATTCTTATCTCTAGAATTAGGACAGCTGACTTTAAAGACAAATGTTAGAACATACAGCCTGAGCTATAATTTCAAACTTTTTTTGGTTTTGTAAATATGCAGGACTTGTATTTGGGGTTTGTGTCTGTCCTTGTTTTACTTGCGCGTGTGTGTATATATATATATGTTCGAAAGGATCAGTAAGTGTGGTACATTCAAACTAATTTGAAGGGCACTTGGAAAGGCAGTGTCTCATACCAGCATGCTATCAATTTTTAAATGTCTCCCAATAGCTATGGATCTCTCCCCAAAACACAGAGAACCTACATGAGTGTATCGGTATCTGCAGGAATGCTTGAGTTGTCGGTGTCAGTCCTGCTCAAACGCAAGTAATCGTCCACGTGTGGACCCAGTACGTTCCAATCAACGGTGTCAGGATTTTAAAGTCCAAGATCCACGTTCCTTACCCAGTCTATTTGGACTACAGACGTTGCAAACACATTAGTCAGTGCTTTTAGTCTTTTAAAAGTGTATTAGTGCAGCTATAGTTCTAAGTTAGTAAGGCAATTATATTAAGCTTTCTTAATCTGAAGCAATTATATTTGTTGGCCAGGAGAGTGAAAAAATTATTCCATCAGCTTTATTAATTTCCATGACTCCTCCTTGAAGGCACATGTTTGATTTCCTGTACTTTTTATTCTTTATCCTCTTTGATTTTGGTTCGTGTTTGTTTTGTACGCACAATGAAAACTCTTCATGGTGCAATACGATTTGCAGTGTTAGATAAAAGTTAGCATTTACAAAGTAAAGCTATCACGAGTGGTTACAACCAGAAATAGCTCTTTGTGCAATTTTATTGGAAATGTCTTATGCAGTTTTTTCAGTCTCCTGGAGAGGAAAAAAATGCAAGGAAGTAGGGAGTAGGACACCAAGAAAGATGACAAATGTACAGGTATCCTGGCTTTGTTATAGTGTGAGATTTGTCTCGGATACCAGGTCTGACAACTCGCGCATTGGGTGTGACATGCAGTGGGACGCTCCTCTTAAGAGGCTGCAAAGTGAATTCTGGTAATTGCAGACCTGCCCGTCCCTCTTGCCAAAACCAGAAGTAACTGTTGTGGCAATTGGCATTAACCTTGATTTAAAGAGAATACATTATCCAAATGAGAGGAACAATTAACCCTCCAGGTCAGTTCTGCCACGGGCTCCTTCTGCAAAGCTGGCGCATCGCGTTGCTGGCTGTCCATCTGAATAGACTTAACACCCTCGGATCACTTCGAGCAAAGACCTCAAGCTGGAGCAGTGTAAATTTGTTGCGTTGAACCTGTCCTTCAGACTCTCCAGTGGAGAAGACATTATCTCTGTTTGATCATGGGTTTTTTCTCAGATTCTGCTGCCTTGTAAGGACTCAAGGTGTGTATTTGGCAAATGAGTTCTTCAAACGCAAGTGTCTGTGGCTGGCAAAGCATTGCGCTGTACACAACAGTGCTCCTCCTGCCTCTAATGAGGCACGCTCTGTATTTTAGCATATCAAGAACTATTTCCTTGCAGGAAAGAAATATTATATTCTCCAGCAAGCAGGTTCTGCCAGTTTTATAACTTTTATTAACTTCATATCCTCCATTGTGACTGCCTGAAATTGGCATAGCGAATATTTTGATGATAATCATAAAAAGGCTAAGGCAGGCATTTCCTTCTATGTAGTCAGACTGTTAACCCAGGAGAACAGACAATAAGCAGCAGACTTAAATGCAGACTTTTTGAGTTGCCCATTCGAGGGATGGAGGAGGAGATGGAAAGAAGCTTGGTAGCAATTTCCAAATACCTGTACCTGGAACTTCACTTAGGGAGCTGCAGATGAACTTCCCTCCCTGAGGGAGGCTGAAGATATACTATGTTCACTTCTGTGGCAGCAAGGCGGATTGGCTATCAATTAATTGTGAAACTGAGGTTGGAGATGTGGAGTGGGGATGTGGATGAAGCACATTGTCACTTATAATCATTACAGGGCTTTTACTGTTGTTATGTTTCTTATTTCTAATTTTAAAACAAATCTCAACTTGGATAAGTAAGAATAATGAATTGACTTTAAATGTCTTGATGGTAAAGAATGTAAATTGGATTGTTTGTTGGTTTCGCTGAATTTTAAACTGTATTTATTCCCACCATAAAAAAGAAATCTGTAGTGGTTGTTGGAAGCTGTATCTGAATCAGCTGTTGATTCTGCTGCTGTCAGATTTCTTGGGTTGGGTAGCTTTCACTCTCTGAAAGTCTAGCCTCTTCTATATTTAGATACAGTATGTGTGATCATATCCTTAAGAGTCTTGTTGTTCCTTCTGCACCGGCGCTCTCTTGTAGTGACTGTACTATGGTGGGTTCTGTGCCTGTGACAGCAATAGATCATTTTCATTAATATAGGGATGAAGAATAGATGTTATTAACAGAAACGATTTGCTGAGTCAGCTTTGCAATGAAAGCATCGCTGGCTTCAAAACAGAAAGGAGGGGAAAAAAGCTTACTGAACGACATTAACCATGAAATTGCGTAACTCTGGACAACCTCGAAGGCTGTAGACTGCCATCCAGTAGTATCACTAATGGTTATCTAAAAAGTAAATCTAGAATCCGAATTTGTATTCTAAACTATTTAAGGCCGATATCATCAAAACAAATGAACTTGTACTGTGATTTACTCATTTAAACACCACAAAACTTAATTTTAATTTTTCCCTTTTTTATGGGTCAGAGAGCATCAAATACTACTTAAAAATCCAGCTACTCCTGGAGATGAGTGGGTTTTTTGTTTGACTTTTTCAATGTTCGGCACAAGACCATAATTTGTGCAATTTATTTTTTTAGTACTGTACCCCCTGTGTGTGATAACGTAAAGCTGCAGGGTTCTGCAAATGCTTTGTTTATAAGCTGTGTTTGATTATTGCTTACAACTTCTTGATTATATTATTAATAACAGTTTTGGTGGTGTGGGTTTTCTTGGGTTTTTTTGTTTTGTTTTGTTTTTTTTCTCCTTGCTGCTGTTTTTTTGTAAGCTTATCCTTCTTGTTCCTGTTGGGGCTGGGATGGGGGAACATTGAGTGTAGATGGCTTGTCAGAAGCACTGCCTTCCCCTCCGGGTTGCTGTTAATTCTCTGACAATACCCTCCACAGGAGGTTTTAAAAAATATTTAGTAGCACAGAAACATGTTAACTCAGTGTGCATGTGAAGTATTGCAAGTTATTCATCAGCAAGGTTTTGTTTTTATTTTTTTTTTCGTCTCCTGGCAAGTGAAGGGCTCGTGACCCCGCAGGTATGGAAGAAGGAAGCCGAGCAACCCGTGCACAAACCCTGGTGTAAGGCTTTGTCAGCAAAATATAGTCCTGTTGTTACGTTATGGGAAGGCTTCACTGTTGCCAGTGCTGGCCAAGCAAGAGTCTTCTTTTTTTTTTTTTTTTAAGCTCAAAATACTTTCTTTTATGTCGATACAGCTCTCACGCCGTTGTTGCATAAGTAACCATGTGGTCTATAACTACCTGTGTCCTATTTATCCAAATGTCACCTTTTAAGTGATGGACGTGTTAAGCGAGGCTAGTCTCTGTATTAGAAAAATCCGGCCTAGAATTCCTGGAAACTGATGTGCTTTTGGTTATCACGCCTGCCTCTGCTTAGAGTCATTCTCTTCAAATGCCATCTTGGCTAGGTCGCTACAGATGACCTTGGCGTAACAGTATAAAATGCTATTTTTATCTCAGCAGACGATATTATCTCATCATAACATTTTTGAACGTTTCTAGCTGAATTGTTTCGAATGTTGGAGCTGTGCCCGGAGAGGGGACCGAAACTCAGTGCCCGTCATTCTCAATTGTGTGAGCCAGAGCCTTTGAGTTCGATGAAGGGGCTATGGCGAGTAGGGTGGGAGCAAGAAACTAATAAGGTCTGTCCAGTCCAGTGCCCAGCACCTGTTCCTTGAGACTTATATTAGCTCAGACACTTGCTAAATTTTAATTTTAAATTTTTGTAATTTCTGAAATGAGTATTTGTGCATGAGTGTGTCTGTGTATTTGTATATATATTTATATACAAATGATTTTATATATGATAGACCATAAATGATTTTTCTATATGATAGATCATAAATTACTTATGGTTTTTTTAAAAAAATCATTTATATATGGTCATTTCATCACCCTAAGGCTGTTACTCGGCTCTCCAAAGCTGGTCCAAGCATGGCTCTCCTCGTGGTGGAAGCGTTCTAGTCTTTGGTAGCAGCATGGAAATGGCAAGCAAGCGCCGTTGGGTGATTTGCCTGCAGGATTTTTCACCGAGGGTTCATTAAGATTACTTAACAAGTTAGAAGTAATTTGCCTCCCTTGGGGGAGAATTCTGATATTTGGAGTGTTTATCAGTCATCTGCAAAATGGAATGAACATAATTGGTGGCTAATTGTTTGCAAGAACTGTGAAAGACAATTACGAAGAGTTAAGCTGAAACTGATTGTGTTTATGAAATCTAGCATAAGAAATACTATATTAATCCTGCCTCAATACCAGGAAATGCAATTAGTGTAATTAAGACTATGATACTGTAATTTTCTTGGCGACTAGATGCTTTGGCAGCCGCTCTCCTCTTGCAGCGCGGTTGGAGCAGAGCGTGTTTCTGTCGGCGGTGCCTTCTGCTGCCGCTGCCAAGGGAATTATAAAATTACTTTGTTTACCTCTGTCGTGGGACATGGGAGATGCAACTGCTGTTGACTGGAAAAAGTGTTCAAACTCCTGCATTTCAGCTCCTTAGTTGTGGTCGCGGTGTAGTTTTGCAGACTGTGTTCGTATGTGGTAAGCGCAGCTGGAAGCCCTGCCTGCAAGCTCAGGAAAACGGAAGGTTTGGGACTTCTCAGTGGTGTTTCTTAAATGTTCACATTGCCAAGTGGAGTTTCGCTGAAGGAGCTCCTCGGAGTGCAGTTTGCCTACCGATGGCTGCCAGTCCTGCCTCAACAGCACGCAGGAGCCTCCCTTCTCCGTCCTACGGTGTCTTGGAGGTTATAACACCTATAACAAGGTATCGGAGAGGACACCGTCAGATACCACCACATCGACAAGTGGCTGCAGTTAGGGCAGATGAATAGAGTAGATGCGTATTGCAATTAGACTCTCATTAACATTACATAGTATGCCACGAAAAATAGATAAATAGCTTCATCCATTTGTATTTAAGTAAACTGAAGCATGTTTAAATTGGTCTTAGGAGTCATAATCATAGATATCTCCATGCTGGTAGGGAAAAACTTGAGCAGTTATGGGCCGGCACTCTTAAATTAGCTTTTGGTTGAACATATATTGCTGATGGATTTGCTGTCAAATGTGCTCGGGTCAGGAAAAAATTAGTATGTAACTTAGTTGTTATTGTTGCAGTTTGTATGTCGCTGCTGTGAATGCATGCAATTAAGGGGTAATCAGCATAATGCCTACTTTGAGCTGCTCTTAATGGTTTAATTGCTTCTCTGAGTTAAATAAACACTTTATGCTTATTTTGCAAAATTTTCCCTTGGGAGCCTGTCACATGGAAGTGTATGTGCATGTATTTATTTTTTTAAACATCAAGAAAAATCAATTATTTAATTAAGCTTCTCCTGAAGTTCTCTTTTGGGACATTCTGTGTTCTTATGAGCTGCTTGAATAACTATGTGTCAGAACAGCCTAGGTAAGAGCGATAATGGAATTGTCAACTGGAAAATGAACGTGCATGTTAATGATCCAGATTGTTATTCCAAGGTCATCCAGGTGTCCGTCCTTTGTGGACGGAGGTGCCAGTATACATTTTTCCGTACTTTGTGAAATGATTTAGCAGTTTCAAATTACTGCGGTAGCTCCAGACGTGAGGTTTGACCTCTCTCCAGAAAGATGGCCGAGGACCGTCCGCGGGTAACGCAGTGCCGTGGGTACCTGCGGGCTGGAGATGGGACCAGATGCTGCATCCCCTCCTTGCATGCTGCTGGCCACCCGGGCTGGCAAACCCCTGCGTGCTGCTGGCCACCCAGGCTGGCAAACCCCTGCGTGCCGTGGCCATGGCCCTTCTCCCCTCTGCCGGGCGCAGGCCGGGGGCTGCAGGGCAGCTCCGCTGGCTTTGCCCATCCGAGTGCCTGCAGAGATACCTCCCTGCCCCATTCCAGCTGGGAGGCTGTCCTGGAGCACGCCCACAGCTTCCCTATATATCGATGCACTTGGAAAGCAGGAGGAAACTCTACTGTCCGATTCTTTTGATCCTTTTTTGTATTTATTTTAATTCTGTACATTATTTTTTTTTAAAGACACTTTCTGTATTTCTGTGCACATCACATGTATCAACATGCCCACTGGAACTGCCTGGAGCCTGCAGAAATTATTACATGGCTATTGCTTCTACTATTTAAAAGTCTTCATGTCTTTGTAAAAGTTCACCCACCTCCGAATACTTGTAAGTGATATTCGGTATCTTCTTTTTTATTACCTGCCAGGGTACTAGGGTTCCCTTTGGGTTTTATTGGAAGTTGCTGCTTGCAGAAGGTCTGTGCAGCGTGCCGCCTGGCCATGACATTATTTAGCACGGGAATGGAATATTTTCCTGACAGTTTCCCAGCCAAGGAGTCTTGGCTTGCAAAATGCTTTTGGGGAGGGTACAGTTACTACGTAAAGGGTTTCTCCCCTTCCTGCATGTAGGGTCTTTGATACGTTTCCTTCAAATGGTTTTAACTGCTGAATTAATTAATATGCTAGTTAAGATGGCATTTAAACTAACCTGAAATAACTGCCTGTCCTGTTACTTACCTGGTAGTGCAACGCTGACTGCAGTTTCCATATGTGGCCCCCGCTTCATGATGCTGCTTGTAAATACACACTAAACACCTGGCCTGATGCTATTTTGAAGCCAGTTGTAATGATAAACGCTTAGGAGAGTAATCTCTCCAGCTGAGGCTGCGAAGGCTTGTGTGTGGGTGGTGGTGCTGTGTAAATGAGGGGTTTTGTTTACGACCAGAAGGGTATGCGGAGAAACTTCATACTCTGCTGGGTCTTATTGCAATGGGCTGCTCCTGATGAGCATATAAGCAATGACAGAACTCTTAACCAAACTCTAAGTTTAAAATTGTCTTTGGAAACTTAGTTATCTCTCAGAACATGGTAAGATGTTAAATTGGAAGAACTTGTTGTGGTGAGGCATGTGGAAGCGGTAGACAATAATTGTGGCTGTTAACGCTAATAGTGTTACAGTAGTTGTAATCAAGCAGAAATATTTGTCCTGCAGAACATATGGAAGCATCCTGAGTGTCTTCTAGTGTAAGCCGTGTGTTTAAAGGAGAGAAAAAAAAGGGCAAAAAAACCCAAAACCACAAAAAAAACCCCTCTAAAGTCTCAGTCCTGCTGTCATAAGCTGAATTTTTCTCCTCCACTTCAGCAGTTCCTCTGCAAGCGGAGCTTAACTCTATAGAAGGGCAGGGTGTGTTCAAAGGCTTTGCAGTTTATTTATTGATGCCTTGTCTTTATTTGAACTGTGGCCTTTTACATGTTCAAATAGCATAAGCTTACATTTTCCTCAGGGTGAATCTAAGACTAAAATGGTCTTGTTGACAAGCACAGCAAATTAAATGAATTAGACTGAATTTCAGTGTTAAGGCCATCCCAGATACCTGAGCATCAAATTTGGGTGCTCTGTTTTGTATTGCATAATGTACACAAAAGGAAAGAAACAGAGGTTTACAAGCTGCTATCTAGCATTTACCAACTGCTGGTCATTCGCATAGTTATTTCCATTCTATATATAGCCAAAAAAGCTTATGCACAAAATGGGTTAAGTGAATTAGGCAGTTATTTGACCCAGCTGCTATGCTAGAAATAGAATTATAGCTATTTTCTAACCCCAAGCTGTGTAGTTGCAATATTCCTTCAATACTACTGTGTCTTCTCTGCTTGCAGCTTTTCAAAGCCCTGGTTCCTTCATTTTAGGAGGTATATTGCAAGGACCGTTTTGAGTATCCAATTCGGAGCATTATTTTTCTTGCTTTATTTTTACTTTGAGATGGATGTGCCAGGCAGACGTAGTGGTTAGTCTTGGTTAGTCTTACCTGCCCGGGTTTAGTGAGTCGCTAAATGCGGTTTGTGCAAATGTCTGGACAATTTTAAATGGAACATTTTATAATGAAAAATGCAATGAGAGTCATTAAAGCAGTAGTAATTCTGCTCTAAACACAAATGCAGTTAGAGACTGAAAAATTGCCTTTCAAACCAGATAGCCCTTAAAAGCTCACAGCACGCGGTGTTGCTGATAAGGAACACGGGAACGCGGGTCTCTCTTGGAGCCCTGCTCGCTTCCCCGTTGCTGTCAGAGCTGTTCGTGTTTTCAACAGTTTGTAGCAGAGGTTGCTCTCCCCACGTTTTCCACCCCCATCAGTAAAAAAGTGGCTCTTTTATATGTGGTTGTAGTTGCTGTGTGTGGAGCTGACATTTTGACTCCCTCTGGAGACAGCTATTGCTTCTCCCTAATGAGAAGCGCCCGTCAAATGGTTGTGGGCTCAGCGGGGCGCGAGGAGGCCAAATGCCCCTCAAATCTCTGCACAGCCGCTGGTGCAAATTGCCCCCTTCAGAAGGAGTTTCAGAGCACCGAAGTGAAGTTCTTGCTCTGAATCATTGCTTTTTTTAAAAAGTATTTTTGGGTAAATGGGGGAAACTAGATGCTACAAATCTTGGAGAGCTTCAGCTGTTTGTCAGCTGAAGTAACTTGCTCCAAAGATAAGAGGCTGTAGAGGATCATGCTTGAAAATTTTAATAGTATTTTCCTGTGCTGCATTTCTGGACAGAGATAACAGTGAAAATAGTATTTTATTCCCTATCTTCATTTTATTTGGTTTGCTGGCACCCACCTATGCTGTTCCATCGTACAAAAGAAGCTCTAAGCCCTTGCTGTCCCTCTCTGATTCTTTCTCTTTTGTATTTTACCTGCGGATCACTTGATCTTCCAGGATCTCTAACCTACATTCAAACCTTTCTCTTAATTGTGTCTCAAAAGCTGGGTGATGATTCTTGTGTCTTGCTGTGATTGCAGATGCGGTGCTACTCATAGAGCTTTCAGCTCAATTTAATGGTTACCCTGTTTTCTACTGCTCTAAAGTGCTTCTCTTCCCTGTCCTTTTTGTCCAAGTGGAAGAGAGCAAGCCTTGACTGATAAAAACCGCACTTGTTTTGGACTTTGGAAAAGTTGTGGTTTGATACGAGCGACCTGACCTGATGGATAGCTGCTGCTGAAAGACATGACCTCATGATGTCCTCTCCACCCCTCGCGTCATCTCCCGCTGTTTCCTTTGCCTGATGCTGGCATTTGCCTGACCCGTTAGCCTGGTCAGGAAGGGAAAACGGATCCTGTTCTTTAAAAAAAAAAAAAAAAAAAAAGTATTTCTGCCATGTAGTGTCAGCTCCCGCAGTTCAGGAGCAGATAAGAAGAGGAGGAGGTGAGGAGGAGGAAGAAAGGAGAGTGAGACTGCCGCTTTGGTGGCACTAGCTCACGCACCTATTTACCCAGTCACTAAGTATACACCCTGGTAGGAAAATAATGTGAGTTAGGAATATGAGCTGCATGTTGCAAAGCTTTGAATTCAAGAAAGCCACTTGTTGAATTATTTTGTTCAGCTTACATATGCTTTTAAGCAGCTGCCTGCCCTGCTTGTTGGGTGCGTGTGCCACAGGCTTTGGCCAGCGGCAGGGCATCAGCACGGGGGCACCCCAGAGGAGCAGTCTGGGACCCTCCTGTCTTTCAGATCCTTTTTATTATTTCTTCTGCGTACGCTCTTACTTAGGGCTTTTGAAACTCTCTCCATAAAGAAACCATCCATTATACTCGAGGTCACCTCAGGCTTCTTTCTACTGTGAACCACATCGAACATCTGCTGAACTGCCCAGAAAGAAGTGGAAACTTCGGATGCCCGAGGGGGACTTGAGCAAAGGAGGTGCCAGGCAGTCAGCTGTCGCTTGGGTCCTGTGGAGAGCTATTGGCAGGACTGTGCCTTTTCTTTGAGTTATCTGGGAACCATTTAATTTATTTTCAAGGAAAATTGGACAGACTTGTCACGGACCAGTAAATTGTAAGGGGCGCACAAAGAGGCCGTCCGTGGAGCCCCTGCTCCTCCCTGGCCCCGACTCAGGAGCCCTTTCGCTAAAGGATGCTGCGTTGAGAGAAAATTCCTCCCTGATTTCAGAGCGATAGAAATTCTTCAGTTCACAAGCAGTGGTCTCTCTTTCTATTGTTTGCCTTGTTCTTCTGTCCAAATGCCAAGAGAATAACAGCCTCTTTTGAACTTAGGGGAGCTTGGCACATCTCAATTCAAATTCAGAAGAGGAAGGCCAGTTTGCCCTGCCCTAGATCTTCCTGACTTGCTTGCAACTCGATCTGCGTGTTTTACATTTTGTTGCTTCAGTGCGCCCGCTCTGTGGGAAACGCTTGTGACTTTTGTACCTGCAGCATTTTTCCACGCTAAAAGTCAGCTTTGCCCATTTGGCAGCTGTAACTGAGAGTAGCTCGATTAGTTTAGGAGAACTTCTTCCTCAACATTTCAGATGGCATGTTTTTCATTTCTGAGCTCTTCACCATGCTGTGGCTGAAGTTCAACAAGCAGAAATTCTTCTGATCAACTCAAATCATTAGAATTTTTAGGATTCCTGAGATGCCATAATACTGAGTGCTGCGGGGGTTTTTGTTTTGGGATTTTCTTGGTTTTGTTTTTTCTAACATGGTCATCTGCACCCATGGGATCGGTGGAGTTGCAGGCAAGCACAACTGACCATGTACTACTTTCCTAAAGACATGGTTGTTTCTGGGCAGCCTCTAAAGCCACTTGAAATAGCCAGTTTTCACCAAAGTGAAATGGTACTTGGCATCATCTGCCCGAATTGATGCTTTGTCGAGATACAGGATAACTTTTCAATTGCGCTCCAAAATGCGTGTTTGCTGAAGAATGAGATGACAACAGACCATCCATACGGCTTTTGTGTTCAGTTGCATTGCCAGTTAGCCTGCTTGAGTTTTGAACAAATTTGATCCAATTCCGCCAAATGCTTTTGAGGTTTTTGATTCTATAAGTTCAAGAATTAAGATACTTGAAATCTGCTTCTTGATTATCAGCATGCATCTTTAATGACCGTAACTTAATCTTGAAAACTTTCCTTTAGAGAATTATCTGTATCTGGTGCTTGGTTTGTCAGGGTTGTCTTGTAGCTCTTGTTCAAGTAACCTGTAAGCATCCATATCTCTGTTACCCTGTTAATGCTGGAGTTGTCAGAAGGAAAATGTCTGTAACCAGATCGCTTGCAGAAAGCGAACCAATGTGTACAGTATAGTGTCAGCAAGTATTCATGCCGTGTTCTTTATTGCTACAGGGGACCTTGATAAATCCTGACGTCTTAAATGGGTAAAGTAGCTAAAGACCTATGTCTGTTGTTAGCTTCACTTTTGTTTCTGGGGTGGAAATAAATATCTGTCTTAAGTCACTGTATGTTCATGCAGGGAATCCACCTATTTAGATTGCTAAAATAAGAATTTTTTTCTTGCATGTTCTTTTCAATACACTTACCAAGTGTTACCTGTGTTGCCATGGCTTTAAAAGCTGTGAAAAATTCTTTGCTAGTGGATTCATCTTAGGAAAGACATTGATTTATTGTATGCAGGCTGACTTGAATTATCTCTAATTGGTAGGTCATTAGTCTATTAGATTGTTAATGGCTCAGTCTGCATGCGTGTTCACAAAACATTTCTTACCTTGAAGTATTCCGTCTGGCATGCACATTAAAATAGAAACAAGGTTTGCACCCATGTTTGTGCTCTATTTTCTTAAAGCTAGTAAGGTAATTTGTACCGGCCCCCTTATTTATTCACCTACCAGCGTCTGTTTAGCAGAGCGGTGCCTGGCTGTGTGAGCACGTCCTCCTGCCTGGAGGAGCCCCTTGATTCCTGAGGAGCAGGAGAAATGGCAACTTGTTCGTGGCACGGGGCTTCTACGCTGCCCCGGTGCTCGCGGCGGCCCCGGTGCTCGGCCCCGGTTGGGCTAGAGCCTTGCGGTGGAAGCTGTGATGGACAGCCTGCACCCATCCCTGCACCCACGCCTGCACCGCCACCGTGCTCCTGCTGGGCGATGCCTGGCTTCGCAGGCTGACCGTGGCTGAGGGTGCCGCATGGATCTGAAGACCGTAAATCTGCCTTTTTCTTGGTCTGGACATGAGGCAGAGAAACAACTAAATTGGTGGTTAAGTATAAACACACATACTACCTGTGCCTGTATGAATTTTTGCTCGAGAGCTTCATTTGCGTTTGTAAGGGTGAAAATTTGTCCATCAGGTGTTCTATTTGTCCTTAAATGAGAGCGCCTCAAAACCACACATCCAAATAGAAGTTTTGCATATCTGTGAATTAATTTTCCTTTCCAGTTGGCTGTTTTTCCTTTCCCTTTTTATATTTCTGCTACTGCTTGAAAACTGGAAATCTTGTTGGCCTGTAAATGTCGTCTTGAAACTGATGGGGTTTTTTTCAGTATAAAATACCACCACCAGCTTCGTTTCACTGGTGCACGTACTTTCCTATAATGTTAACGGCTGTACCGTGCCTGCTGGACGCTGAGGTTTTTGTTACCTGTAGACAAAGAGAGGCTCCCGCGAGGTGTCTGCCAGCGGCAGGACCCAGCTCTCCACCTGGGCTTGCATACAAAGGGTCTCTGTCCTCAGGTTTTTCTGTAGCCTTACAAAGTCTGAAAGCTGAGCTCTGTGGGGAAAACCGACACAAATTCCATGTTCGGATTGCAAGGCGGGTGTTTTAAAGGGGAGCAGCGGTGCACCTGCAGCCTCATTTAAGACACTATCATGTAGTTACCGTCTTGGTAGACTTAGGGCTTAGTATTTTGTGTTTGAAATGACTTCCTAAGAGGGAATATATTTGGTGTAACATCACTCTTGGATGTGACAAGGGGGTAGTAAGCAAAAACTATAACCTTGAGCACTGAGATGTTCCGCTGACTTGCAGTTAAGAGTCTGTGAGCACTGATAAGAATTTATTATCAAGCAGGGAATTATCAAGGGGAGGGGGGAGGATAATATTTTCCTTTACTTAGGGCTTAAATTGAAGCATGTGGTGGTGACAACTTCTCAGCCTTGCATGTGTGTTTGCTAAAACCTCGGTCGGCACTGGCCTAGCTCTCAGCTTAGGCCGAATGAGTGCTTGGCACGTCTTTGTGTTTTGCCAGTGGGCAGTTGCCTTAAGGCCAGGACACATTCTGATTTACAGTGAAACATACATACATGGCAGGGAGAAACGATTTCTTTTGACATTCCTTGAAGCAGAAACAGCTGCGGTCAACATTTTTATTTTTTTTAAAAAGCATGGTGGCATCTCCCTTGATAATCAGAATTACAGCTGAGCATGAACAGCAGGGCATAGTTCTGCGTGGAGTCACTTAGCGAAGTGTTGCAACACAGATTATCCGACGCAAAACAGCTGTATTCATTACTAATAGAGCAATTTGACAAAACACCAGCATGGATTTTTCCCACAATAACAGATGTGTGGAGTACAGGGCCCCCCCCCTCCCCGGATTGCCAGCATCTGTGCGTCATGTCATGCTCCTAGGTGCGGTGTTGCCATACCGCCTGCCAGAATGGATGCGTTTATTTTAACCGTATGATGAAATAGTTATGTTGTGACTAACTGGGATCCATCGGCTGGAAAATTTTAACAATTTGGAAGAAAATGTTTCTGCCTCGTTATTACTTAATAATAATGTTTTGTGGATGCAAATGTATCTCAGCTTCCCAACACATGCCAAGCGCCTCTAAACTCCCTTCTTTTTTTGTTACCGTCAGCGTTAAACAGACAATAACGGGTTCATAATTCACTGTACCCCTTCCAGGTTCTCCCTGAGAACAGCGTAACTGTTGCTTAACTTGCACATGGGAAAATATATATGTTGCAGCAAAATAGCGTGAGGTTCTGGACAGTGAGAACCCATTTCCCTTCTTGCTCCATCTACGTAAGTCGATTTGTTATTCCATGTTTAAGTCCTCAGTAGGACTTAAAACCTGTGATTACAATAACTTGTTTACAGTTAAACTAGTGTATAATAGAGGCCACCTAAATATATTAAGTGGAATCAGAAGGAATATTGCCTTGGGGAGGTCATTGGCCTTTGAAGTAAGAGGAAAGGAGGAGGGAGAGCAGCCGGGGCTGCGCGGGGAGCGGGGGGAGGCACATGTCTTCAGACACTTCAGAAATAGAGCTTTGGTTTATTTCTGTTATTTGTTAAAAATAACAAACAGTCCTCCTTGTTGAAATGCAAGGTATTGACTAGCAGAATGTGATCATAGTGATTTTTTTAGAAGACAGAAGGATGGTTCTTCCCGCACATCAAAGCGCAGAGGCAATAATTTCATTTCCAGTGTCCCTGCAGGAATGTGTTTCTCAGCTGACTAACATGCTGAGACTTGCTCAGTTTTTCAGATTTTTGTTTTTTTGGAGAGATTTCTCAGATATTTGGTCTCCACGCCTTAGAAGCAAAGAACTTTAAGACCCTGTTTGTGTATTAGGCTACCAATCGTTGTCACTAAATGTTTCAGGGGAAGTGTATTTGGGGGAAAAAAATGAAGAGCACAGAAGGTAAGAAATCCAAAGAATCTGAAAAATCCCGTGGGCTCCAGGAAACCGAACATGAAATAATTGTAAGACAGTTTTGCTTCTGGTTCACTTGTTAGTCTGATGAATGACCAAAGACTTTTAGTGTTTCATGTAGCTTCAGGCAGTTACTTGAGGTGGCCACGGTGGACAGCCAGGCACCTTGGTTCCCCCCATAACGATATGGGCATCCCAAAGGGTGAGTTAGGCAAGCGGAGGCACGGGTGAGGGCGTTCATGGGCATCTCAGCAGCCCAAAGTTTGGTGGGATGGATCTGGCTTCAGGTCTTCGCAAAGACCGGGTTTGTGTGAAGCTGGTTGAGATGCTCGGTCCGTGCTCAGCTCCTCTAACGTGGGCTTTTTTGGTGCGAGCTGGGGAGCGCTGCCTGAGCGAGCGTTTTGGGAAGGACGTGCAGCTGCTTCTTTCCGACTGCCTGCTCTGGAAACGGGCACTTGGTCTTCTAGGGTGGTACGGGGACCGCCATGATGGTCCATCAATTAAATACAATACAGTTAAGGCGTAAAGAACATTTTTGTTTCACAGGCTGATAATTTGGGGGGTGTTTGGTGGCATGTGATCTAAAAAAATATCTCCTCTTAGAGGCTTATAAAATCTTGAGAATGCAAAACAGAGAAAAAACAAAGAGCTTCCTAACGTGGACTTTTTGGTGGCCCAGCTCTTGCTGAAACACATATATTGTGGTGACAAAGGCGGCAGTTTCAGGCAAATGAGGTCTGGAGTCGTGTTGCAACCTAGGAGGGATTCATGGGAGAGTGCTGGTGGGGTGCGGGGGGCTCCCCGGGTAACCGCGTCAGGGGCTCCCCGCAGATCCATCGGACGATACCCAGGCAGAGCTCTCAGCCGATCGAATGCGATGCCCGCTTTCATCGCGGCAGCCAAGATAGCTGTCCTTAGTCAGACAGGCAGCTGGCACAGGAATGCCGAAAGCCGTGTCAGAAGGGAGGGTGAGAGAAACTGTCTTTCAGCATGGCCATTTTTCCCTCACCTGGAACTTTTTCAGCAGATGTTAATAAAGTTTTAATAGTGCAAATATTTGTTAATAAAAAAAACTTGACTTGGTACTTGGAAGCAAAATTATGTGAAAATATTTTTCTGGTTATTCCTGCTTGCAGGTTTTATAATTTAAATTCTTTTTTTAGCGTTCAGGTTGCCAGGATAACTTGCTGCATTCCTTCAGTAATGCAGTAAAAATGCGTCCTTCAAACTTGTTAACTGAACCTAGGCTTCATAAACACGACTGGGGAGACAAAAATATGTTGTTTCAAAACAGGACAATATCAAACAAACCACTCATTTTAAAGTTAGCGGAAGAAAATAGGGGATGTCTGCAGGTGGTCTTTCAAGTTTTGGTTTAGAGACCTCTATTTTCAAGAAGGAATATGAGTAAGCTGGACCAGCTGTCATGGTAAATACATGCTGCAGGCAAGATCCTGCGTTCACTGAGGTCCTTGGATTAACCCATTTCTCTTCGAGCTCCCCTCCTTCAGTGTTACCAACATTTCGAATGTATAGAAGGCTTTAATGGGAGAGCGCTGCTTTTTTAACTGGAAAGCCGCATGTCTGTGATGCTGTAGAGTTCTTCTGATGTCTAGCTTTTGCAAATAAATGCATAGCTATGGTTGTCTTCCTGTTAACTTATTATCCATGAGAGTCCTTGGGAGCTTGAAGACTTTATTATTATTTTTTTTTCTTTAAAAGCATAGCTGTTTCTTGTATATGCTTTTTCAAAACTTGTTAGGGTTTTGTCTACTGCCTGTGTTTTGTTTCAGCCTTATTAATAAGATTATTTAGCTTTGACTCTTTAACTGTTCTAGAATAATGATTTTAGAACAGACGCTAAAAAAGTTATTGTTTTTAATATATATATAGATAGGAACCAGAAAATCGTATTTTATTTTATTATTCTGCCAAACTTTATGTGCATTTCCTTTTAAAGTATAATAGAAGAATTCAAACAGTAACAGTTGCTTGACTTGGAGCATAAGCTGGTAATAAGATTGTTTAATGACAAAATAATATTAAAAATGAAGGAAACTGGGCTGCAGCATTTAACTCCTTTTATATTATTACTTCTGCGGCGTTTTCTTGTGTTAAGAACGTAGGATTCCTTAAATACATCTCTGAAACTACTTTCTTCTTTCACAAAGTTCAGTGAGGTTGGTTTCTACAATTCCTTCACGTCTTCTTGAAACTATCCTGATAGCGGATTGCGATCTGTATCTGATGTGTAATCTGTGCAGAAGACAAAGTGGAAGCTTCAAGTGCATGTTTGTAGATTCAGGCAAATATTAAAAATCAAGAATCATAGTTTACCCTGAAGGAGAGATGCATTCTGTTAAGTCCAACTTCAGAATACCAGACATTCACTTAACATTTGTGGGTTTATTTACACCTTTGATTTTTCTTTTCCTTCAGGAAGCTTGTATAACCTTAAAAAAAATAACGAATTTCATAGCTGTGTGCCAACAAATACTTTGTTAGAGACCAACCTAAACCGTTAGACCAATAGACTAGAAAATGAACTCGTTGGCAGAGCTCCTTGGTTTATTTTTTGCTCGCTTCGAGATTTTTTTGTGTTTTGTGAGCTAAAGCTGAAAAGAAAGAATATAGCAACATTTGTAATGTTTGTGTGCAGTATGTGGGGGTGGATGAGTGTGCCACAAGGTCAGTTACATACATTCAAGAGCCAACATATAAAATATCTTTTTAATGTACCAAATCACTCAGAGTAACAGACTTGGAAGAGATTTTGGGGGAAGAACTCCATTTTCCTTGTAACTGTTGATAGTGCAAGAAATGGGTGGTATGTTAAGATGCTTCATAATGTCTTAGGTAAGGGAAAGGTATCTTTGTTATACAATTTTATGTATATACTCTGCATACATGTGCGTATATTGGCATATTAGAGATGATGCTAATGATGCTTTCAGTGTTACAGACCCTAATCATTGCATTAAAAAAGAAAAAAATCACTTGTTTGCTTAGACTTGTGCCAAGTGGTTTTGATGCCTGCAGGGATTCACCCTCCTGGTGAAGGGGGAAGCACAAATTTTTGATTTGTGGAAGTAAAAGATTTACAAACATTATTTGTGTATTAGACCATTCTATCTTCAGTAATGCATTTAGTTGAATGAGAAGTTGCTAGATTCATGTGCAAGCTCTTTGAGGAATAATTAGTAGTTAATATTCAGCCTTCTGTAATTAAAAAAAAAAATAGAAATAGTACTAACAGTTTTAGTGACTTCTCCACTTCATTTGTGTATTAATCCTGTTAATTTGTTTTTAATCTTCAAATCTGATTTCAACCTCAGGCTGTTCTTTGAGTTTTGTGACAGCACTGTATGGAGTTGTGTTCTCACTTTCCAACCTTTTGGGTGAGTAGCGAGAATGACGGCTATCTGCTCTTCATCTGTGTGATCACTGGGGAGATTGTTTATAAAATTCTTAGAAACCTATTTATGTCTACTTAGGATGACTCCAAAAATAGCATGCACATCCCGTCTGCATGCTAACGTACCGATTTGCATGTCTGCGCAGTGCCGGTGTAGGAGATGTCGCAGGCTGCTTGAAATTGGTCTTGCAGTTCACCTTTTGTGAGCCCATGAAGTCAAACAGAAAAATGTGTCTTACCTGCGCCTGTGTCAATGGGTGTATTATCTTGAATGCCATATTGCAAAGGTATCTTAGCAGGCTGGTTCACGTTACCTGAAATTCAAGCCGATTATTAGATACTGCAAGGCAAATCAGGTTAAAGTATAATTTTAGCTGCTGCTGTGAACAGTGTGTAACCCAGAAACACATCTGAAATCTCAAACTCTTAATGCTTTTCCGTGTTGTCTTCGTAATTCTGCATGGAACATTGTTTCTATAGCTTTTCTTTCTCTCATCACATTTTTCATTTTGGGACAGTGCTTTTAATTTTCTTACTCTGCACGTAGTATGAAATATGTATATAATTACATATTGAGTGTGTATGTACGTATGCATAGTGTGTATTTAGAACGTCATGAAAATCTCATGCCATGCTAATTAATACAAAAGGGAGCCTGAACACCTATCGAACTCTTAAGACTATAGATTTTTCTCTTCCATGAAACACCGCTTTCTGTAAGTAATAATGTGTAAAATACGACGCATTGTGCCTTAGAACAGCCTGTGTATGTTTAGGGATTTTTTTTTTCCCCCTTAGTAGATCGGTAAACCTCACTTGCAAACAGTGCACACCAAATGCAAACTGGGACCAGCTTGGCTATTTCCATCGCCCTCCAGTTAGATATCATGCCCCATTGCCTGCTCCAGCTGCGGAGGCAACACGCGGTAGGCTGTGCTGGCTGGCTGTAGGTCCATGGAGTCATTTTTGGGCAGCTGAACTGTGCTGGAAAAGACCAAAATTAAAATCTCCACCCTGAATTGAGGAGAGAATGGATGTAAATCAGCAGTTTCTGGGTCTCAATGAGACTGTCAAAATACTGTAGCTGTATGAGAGCTTCACTTGTGCCCAGAGCAGCCTTGATTTCTCTATTACAATTTTCTCTGTGTCTCACAGACCTTTTAAATAGAATTTAAAGAGTGGAAGTATTTTACCTAGTGTTCTCCAGCGTGTGATATTTGGGCACTGATCTCAAGGGGAGGGGGCCCGTTTGTCTAACGGGGGTCTGAGCCGATGGGAGCTCTCGGTCCCTCCTGGCACGGAGCTGACCTCAAGTGCTTCACTTGCCGAGGCTGTGATCGAATAGCTTGTAGAAAAAGGTACCAATACCACCGGCCTCCTGCTTGGGAGCAGTTCTGTAATGACTGAGCCAGCTTTATTCAAGGAAATGAGTGAAATAGGTGCAGCCGGTGGACGGTCAGAAATGATGCTCTGCCATAGCAAGAAAGTGAATGGCAGAGAAATTGCTGCCCGTTTCTGTTTCCAGATGGGTCACTGGTCGCAGTGGAAAACAAGATACATGCAGTCTTTCCCCACAATTAATAGCAAATATGAGAATTAATGCACATTCAAGCTTTTATTAATAGAGGAAACCTTTCCGCTTAATGTTCTCTGTTATTCTGCTGTGAAATGGGATCTGTTGATTTCAAAGCCTTTCAGACCATCCTTATTTCATAACATTTCATCTACAAGATGGCCACATGCCATTATTCTTGCAGGATGTTTTAGACAACCCTAATTGGGACTTTAGTTACTGTTGCCCTGATGCCGAAATGATGGTGCTCAAGCATCCGTGGAATTCTAAATATGGCATGGGGATGGTTCCTAGGAACGGCGTGCTCTTGCCGTGATTTTCTGTAACAGCAAAAATTCCCTCGATATTTACATACCTGTCATAAACGTTTGCATAAAATCTCTGCTGAAATCTGAAATTAGCTAGCTTTTAAAATAAATGCAGAAATACCCTTTTATTTACAAAAGAGACAAGGTGGTTGGTAAATGTTCTGCAGAGTTACAGAAGGGCATTGGAATGAGACTGCTGAATATTTAATTTGTTTAATACACAGCTGTCACTGTTAATAGCTTTGACACAACTAAAAGCTTTACTCATTCAAAAGGCAACAATTAATAAACAAGGTTAATTTTTAAATACCAGAGGAAAAGCCTTTAGTTATTTTTAAAAATGTGTAGATAATTTTCTCTCCAGTGTGTGTATGTGCAGAAGTAAACGGTCCTGTCTTAAAAAAGTGTTCGTATACTTATTCCTGTTTTTACAAAGTAACAGTGATATAATATAAATAGAATTTAGGAGAATAATTTAGCTTTAAATAATTTTCCTATATGAAAATACAGTTTATGTATTCGTTGGTACCACTTGTGGGAAGAGTATTGCTTAGGAGAGGACTGAAAATTCAGCTGGTTTTGTTGTTTGAGTTTTTTTATGTGTGAAAAGGGAATAATCAGTTCTAACTACTTTCTGTGAGTAGCTCCTTGGGTATTTTTTTTTTTTCCTTTTTCCCCTACTGAAAAAGCCCTGGCCAGGGGCCGGTGGCAGGATGGAGGCAACCTGCAACCCTGCTGTAAAACTGCACCTGCCGGATTTTCAGCCCTTCTGGTTTGCCCGTTGCAGGCAGCTTTATCATCGAGATGGCTCCGACATCTAACAGCTTCCACAGCTCCTGTGATTTGCCTCTCTTGTATCATGCTTTGCCAGTTTGCTTTGGAAATGTGCCTGCTGCTGCATGTGCAAGATGATTGCAAATCATTCTCTCCCATGTCTCAGTAAAAACCAGGAAAAAGAAGGATTTTATAAGTACTTGAATATTTTTCACATGCATTAAATATTCTTGCTGAGCAAAGTAGCTATCATTTACGTGGCTCTCCTAGCTGGAATAGGGATGCACAGAGATAGCACTGGATAGTGTTACCTTTTAAAACAGTGCTCTGACAAAGCTTTTGCTTAACACAAGAAAACCTATCATCTTGTGCTAGCCGTAGACACAAACCAGGATAATCCTGAACTTGGAGAGAAACTGCTGATCAAAGACTGATTTCCAAATTTGTTTCTGAGCTGCGCTTGTATCCTGACACTTGAGAAAGGGGTTGGTTTGTCGGTATGGCTGGAAGTCTGAATGCCTCGTTTATTTAGTAACCACTGACCTATTTAACATTCATAATACTCAAACGAAGCATGTGCATGCCTCTTCTTCTGGCTTAAGCTGTGTGTGCATGCGGTACCGTATACCGCTGGGACTGCAACGTTTGCTTTTGAGTAGAAGATTCCTCAATCCAGTCAGCACACTTTCTAAGTTTGGAGTTTGAATTCTGAAGCCTGGAATCACCTAGAGCACCTCTTCTTCTAGAGTTATAGTCCTCACAGTGCTATCATGGAAGTAAATTTTGAGAAAATTAAGTTGAAGGTAATTAATGCATTATTCCACTGGGATGAACTTGCATTGCTTGTGTTGGAAACAGTCCCAAGCATTAGAAAGCTTGGGTATAGAAAAATACATCTTTATATACAGGAGTAATTGAACAAATGTTACTTGGATCCATCTCAAGGTGGTTGGTTTCACAGATATTTGGTAACGCCAAACTCTTAAACCCTTTGAATCTTCTTGGTCCGGTCTCTAGTCCACCTCGTGAAATCTCATTTTTCTTGTAGTGCAGATTGTCAAACTCTTTGGTTGATGCAGTTGTTCAGGACCTCCATCAACAGCAAAGTATTTCTGAGGAGCAAAACACATTTGTGTGAAGCTGACAGAACATCCCCTTCTTTTAGGGGTTGCAGAAATGAATTAATAAACGCCTTAAAGATTCACTAGCAAATCTTAGCAAAGGCCCGCTCCTCCTCAACCTTGCAGGCTGGTTTCTCTGGCAGCTGCCTGGAGCACAAGCGTGACCAGCGATGCTCAGGCAGGACAGGATGGCCGCAGCCAGAGCCCCTGCCTGCACGGGCAGGCAGCATATCCCGCTTCTGTTGTACTGCTGCTGCCTGCAAACTGTTACTGGTTATCATCTGTTGTTTGTTAAGAGCTTTCTCATAATTTGGCCCTTATTCGTTATATGAAAATAAAGACATCTGGTATATTATCAAATTAGTACATAGCAAAATATGGCCTGTAAGATTAGTTTCGATAATTTTATAATGCTAATTCCTTCAACATCAATGGAGTTGTGCCTGATTTACTCCAGCATGGTCAGTCCCCAGATGGTAGAGCATGGTTCCCTAAAGCCCCGAAATTATCTGATTATAATGATTTTAATGCTGATCATGAGTAGCAGTGTACAAAGTATCCAGCTATACTGTTGAGAGCTTAAAAAGAGCTTTCTTAATAGGCTTTCTTAATGGCAGTCTTAAAATTTAATAAAGCAAAAACAATTTCACCGTTCAAAGATGAATGCAAGCCGGGTAATTTTTATCCAGTGGACTTCATTAAATAATTGTGTGCTGTTTGATCATATCAGCAGTGACCTGCCAGGTTTAGGAGCTCTCGTTAATGACATCAAGTATTTAAAAGCAACGCTTTCAAGAGAAAAGCTGCTTTTCCCTCGGTGTTGCCTACATCGGAGGAAAGCTAATAGGTAGCAGGATTAAGCTTCCAAAAATGAAATGTCTCAACAATTCTTACAAGACTTCGCTTGGTACTCTCATGCATTTCAATCTTTTTTTAATAAATAATTCACACAGTATTAATAAGTGTTGAAACAAATTGCGGCAGAAGAAGTTTCCAGGTGTGTTCTACCTGATATTCTTTGCATTCTTTTCATGCTTGGTGGATTCATAAGAAAAGGGCTGCCATGAAGTGGAGTAATTAACAGACCGTAACTCACTTAACAGACATGAGTAGAAACCCTGTATTATGTAAACTTTTTTGATTATTGTGTTGCATTTCATACTGTTTGGGTGTCTTTGGTTTTTAATTCTTATATTTTTAAGAAGCCTTTATAGATAGCACTTTCAAGGCTTATGTTCAGCATTAAAACTAAATGATATTTACTGCAGGGTTAAATCACAGAATAATTGAGGTCAGATGGATGTCCAAAGGCCATCTAGTCCAACCACCTGCATAAAGCCAGTCAAATAGAGCAGGTTGCTCAAGGACTTCTCCAGCTGAGTCTTGAACACCTCCAAGGACGGAGATCCCACAACCTCTTTGGGCAACCTGTTCTAGCATTTGATCACCTTCATGGTGCATTAGAATTTTAAAAAAAAAAATCCTTATTGTATCTGATGGCAATTTCCTATGTTCCAGTTTGTGGCTGTTGCCCCCATTGCTGTGCACCTCTGAAAAGAGTCTGGCTCTGTCTACTTTGTATCCTCAGTATTCTCTGTAGTAATGGATTTTCCTTCAGTTACAAAAGGTATTTTATACATCTGGACAGAGGCACAGTTTGCAGTTAAACCCTGGCCTGTATTTCCTTGAAGACCTTTCTGAAGGTATACATCACAAATTCCCAGCTGGATATTTTGAAGGAGGGGGTTGGAGTGTGGGCGGTTTTCCATTCCAGTTACAGCTGATCTACTTCTGTCCATAAATATTCAAAAATTCCATTCAATAATATTTTTAAGTGTTTTCCACCTAGCAGCATTGTGCGTTTTCTGTTCTCAAACTCTTAATTTGGCAAGTCCAATTTGGACATCTACCCAGAATTGTCCGCAAGCCTGTAGATCACATTAAGGTGTAATGATCTAGCAGAAGCTCTTGCTGTGTGCTGCTGAAGCACTTTGATGAGCAAGTTGCATTTGGTAAGTAATGGCTTCTCTGTGTTCTTCTGCCCCGCGGAGACTGCTGCTCTTTGCAATTACAACTGGAAGGTGAATTGGAAGAAAGTTTCCAAAGCTTCACCAAACATTACATGCTTTTCAAGAGAACGTACCGTTCTTTTAATCAAACTGAGCCGATTTATGGTTTACATCTCAAAGATGTAGACCTAGGGATGGAGGTCAGCCCTGTGTGCCTACCACTTGACTCCCCAGGGTTTGCTCACGTCTTCTGCAGAGGAGCAAGCTTCACTGTGTGTATAAAACCTGGCTTGTGGGCACAGCTTTGCTTTGAGGTCTAGGTTACTGGTAGAAAACTGCATGTAAAAAGCTCTTCGGAGGCTATCTAGTTTTGCACGTGGGCATGTGTAAAGTGTATGGGACTTCATGTATGCAGCTTGACAACGCTGGAATGGTAAAACCAAACTTGGATGAATGCTTCAGTGCCTATGTGCAAAGGGAGCGCTTGGACTTCCCGATTTAACGCTATATTTCTGTCACTTCGTATTTTTAAGCTACAAACACTATGTGTAACTCCATACTTGCGAGATACTATGTGTGCCCTTGTGAGTCGCTCAGGTTTCTAAATTCTGCGAATTACATGTGTTAAACATCTTGCTGGATCAGACTAATTGTATGTATTTATGTAAGCAGATTGACAGGTTCACTTAGCATGCTAAAAATGAGGCTCCCGCAATTTATTCAGCAGGAAACTTGATACTCCTCTTCAAAAGAAGGGCAATGATTTTGTTTAAAAAAGAAATGTGATGGCGTGTTATTACTTGTGGGTATGTTTTTATAAGTCTGAGTTGCGGAGCTTGCAACAGCTTTCTTTAGATCGCTTACCTTCTAGTGTCTGAATACAGGATGTATATGCTATCTTGGGTTCTGTATTGGAATTCCCCCAAATACATTTCATCTAGTAATTTCGAACAATTTATGGTATCTTTTTGTGCTTTGAATGTTGTTTTCCTATTGTTCATTGTTAAACAGCTCCTGCCTTTAGACCCAGAGCCTGTCTCACCCCAGTGGCAGATGGTCTGGGCCACACATCATTTGGCGCAGTGCTCCTATGGTAAAGGACATGGTTTCCTCCTCTACCCTCTCTCTTCTTCTGGGGAGTGCTATATATTTTGAGTTTCTGGGCAGTTTTTGAAAGCTGTTGTTTTAGAGATTCGCAAGAAGATAATTGATCTTAGCATGCCCTTTTTAGCCAGGCATGTGGTTTCTAGTCTCGTGGTGTATTTTCAAAGATGAGGAACAAGCAATGTTGAATCCTATATTGGAAATAAGGCTTCAGGTCTCATAACTTGACATCTCCAGGGCCAAAAATGATGACTTGGTGCTGCCAGACTTCTCTTCTTTCATGTGCAAAGCTTCTTTCTTAGTTATAAAGTGCAGTGGCACCTTGGTGCAGCAGGCAGATAATTTAGGTGTTTGCGTATGTATCTAAATGTCTGCATTTGCCCTGGAGTAAATTCTTAGTGTTCGGTGTTCAGGTGTGTTAATCTAGGCTCAATGCCTAGCATAACTTAACATCTGAAGAAGAGGTGAGTAAAACGGGATGGAAAAAGATAGCAGGAAGAGGGGAACTAGGTAACCTTGCCTGTGAGGCAGGCTATTCATGTAGGATAATTCGGATTTCTTTTTTTCCTACCTTTCCCCTATTTCTATGTAGTAGTCTGATGATAAAGGGCTTTTCCCAGAGTTATTTTCTGTTTGAGTTTAATGTCAGTATGGAGATTAAAGATGTTTGTTTTCCGTTGGCTTAGTAAGTCTAAATCCAGCCTTTGAAGTCAGGTCATTTGAGATTCTTTAGATGAAAAATCAACTCTTTATTTGGTAATCTACCCAACACCCTCAGATTTCAAGCTTAAATAAAATGCTGCCTCTGCTGCAAATGATGTCAGTCTTGCCTGAGGTTTGTTTAAGCAGAAAGCTGAAGTCAGCTTGAACAAAACTTGGCAAAAGTGGGATGTTTTATTCATGTGGATGGTTTGAATAATGTCCCAGAGTTTCCGTGGTATAATTTTGTTGCACTTTATATTTAAAGAGACCCCCATCCCCCTCATTTGGAGAGAGCCCTTTGCTTGGGCTTCATTTTTAGGCTTACGGTGAGTGGTGTATTATTGCAGTGTAAATATAGACTTTTTCCATACATATGAGCTCTCCTAACGTTTGTGAAGCTCTGCTGAGGGGTGGAGGGCTGTACCTGAGAGACGCAGCGCTGCCAGCCAGCAACCTTGGAAACTGAGAGGCAAACGAAAAAAATCCCGTGAGTTTCAGGGTTCCCACTTACCCTTTTCCTCCTGCTCCTCCTTGCTCTGCACGATGCCTTTGAAGCTTCAGAGAAGGAATTTACTCCTCTTCACTGAACAAGCGTGTCAAGGAGTTCATTAGAAGGTGCCCCAAACTGTGTGTGCATGCCTGTGAGTCCTCTCTGCTTCTGCTGGGTCTTTGTTTCGCCTCCCCAACCTCTCCTCCTCCTCCTCCCTGGTGGAGCACTGCCTCCGTCCCTGGTCCTATGTCCCCGGTCCCATCTCACCGTGTATGTCCATCACACTTGCAGAGAGGCTTTATCTCGCTCAACCCAGCAATGTGGCAGTGGGGGAAATGTTAACCATTTCTGAGCTCGAGGGATTTGTACTTTTGGCAGCTCGGTTCTCCAAAGACTGTGAGTGCTGAGTGTACGCCAGCTGAAGACTGCAAAAGACGAGTGGACTTTGCTGTTCATAGTTGCTGGAAGCCAACCGTGGGCTATGCCCTGGAAGCAGAGGTCTGATTTATTGCTGCCCAGGTAGAATGGAGGAGGAAACCTAGAGATTCATAAACTGAGATTTCAAAGGATAATTTTGATTGATAATCTGATACCATGTGGTGCTTGCCATAGGACCAAGCATAGCTGTGTCAAGCCCAGTGATTCCTCTTGAACTGGGGTCTATCACAGTAGAAAAACCCTTCCTGGTTTTTATCTCTGCGCTTCTCCCCTCCTCAAATCTCAACAACAGACAAACCGCAAGACCAAAAAAACCACCTCCAGCCTACTACTAAATGCACTGGGGACAACCGTCAGACTCGGGATGGGAGGTGGGAGTAAGGTGAGGCAAGGACTATGCCCGTTTGACTTTGTAGCATAACTTAGTGTGTTCAAATAGTGGTTTTCTTGTGTAATTTTGTAGTTTGGGTTTTCATTGTCTTACTGAATCTGCCACTATATGAGTCTTATTTCAAGTAGGATGTTTGATTAAGTATGTAGAAGTTGCAGGTCTCTCCGTTAGGGTTGTGTTAATGAATTCCACAGGTGCAAAATAGCAATAGTTAAGATGGAGTGCACGTCGGGCAGAGAAAGCTAATTACTTCCATTGATTGCTTGGAGGCCTGGTGCTGTATATCAGAGTCTCTTTGTATTAGAGAGACTTCTCAGCTCCCTGTGGCAGGAGTTGACGATATAACCGCGGACCGGGATGAAGCCCTGCTTCATTCCTGCAGGGCTGCGGCGAGGTGGAGCGAAGGGAAGGGAGCGCAGATGTGAAGATGCAGTCCTCGTGCCTTCACCCCTGCCAGAATGGGAGCTCCTAACCCCCGGCAGACGGGAGGCTGACAAGTGTGTATAAATACCTCCATGCTCGATTGCAGAGCAGATGTGATCAGGAGAGGCAGAAGCTCTGCGTACGTTTGCAGCTCTAGGGAAGGCTCCCACCACGGGCTCCTGATGCTGTATAAACGCTGAAGCTTGCTGTTGCTTTGGCCGAGGGTGATTTTTTTAGTTTTTAAGATCCACTGCGAACTTGCAGTAACACCAGGACTTTCCAGTCTGCTTGTCGCTCGGTGATTTTTATTTGTTGCTTTAGAAACATGCAAAAAGCCATAGCATTAGGAACCCGCTAAGGATCCGAAGACAGATTTGCAATATTGTCCAAAAGTTTAAGCTACTAAAGATACACTTAAATATAATTCTGTGGTATTTCCTCCCTGTTTTTCAGCTTTTGAGTATTTTTTTGGATCCAAACCTAATGCTGAGCGGAGGGAGACAGCTTTTTTTTTTAAAAAAAAAAATAAAATAAAAAAACCCTATTGAATTGTAAGCGTGGCACAAAGAGGTGTTTGTTCTGGAGCCCTAACCTGATGGGTTGTGAGAGCCCTCGACGAGGGCCCGTGGTGCTCCTTGCCGCGGAGTCGCAGGAATGCTGGTGTTTGCGGAGGGGATGGCTGGGCTCACTGTCCAAACAGATCTCTGCTTGCCAACGGGGAACATATTGCAGTCTCTGTGAGGCACTCCATCACGGCCTGAATGGCTCCTCTTGTGCTCGGGCTTTCTGAATGCGAGAGAGAGAGAGAGAAATATTCCTTTCAGCCTTCTGCGATGTCAAAAAACCTTTAGTGACCATATGAGAGCATTGCCTTAATGCAGGGGTTCAGAAAGGGAAGGAAGTTAAAAAGAAGGGACGGGATTTTTACCATTTGTTGCTATATTTTTAGATTTAAAGCTTTTTTTTTTTAACAATAAAATGTTGCTGTATCTACTTCTTGGGAAAAAAAACCCCTGTAAATGTACATTTTTAACATACCATTCAGTTTATTTTGAAATAATGTTTGCTGTCACTAGCAAGTTGATCGTAAGTCTTTTTTAAGAAACTAAATCAGTGCCTGTCAAGTAATTCTTCTTGTCTTCTAAGCCTTCAGTTGTAGTTTGTAAACATCCTTCTGTATTGGAAAATTACCATAGTAATGCCTGATTCTACAGCAGCATTTGCATGAACTGCTCCATTACCTGTGCAAGCTCATCTGATGTTAGAGGGTTTTATACAAGCTTTTATACGAACTCTATGCATCTGATATTCAGTCGTATAGTACAGGTAACTCTGATTTTGGTGAATCAATCTGAAATTTGTAATACATAGTATTATTTCTATATTTGAGGCTCCTTGCAGCACAAGTCAGATTTCACCCTTGTTCCCTTCCCTCCCCCAAGAACCATTCTCCCATTCCCTAACTATATTTATATCTAGCTTAAATAAACATGGATTATCATTCCTTTAAGTGCACTGCTCATCTGTT
This sequence comes from Theristicus caerulescens, assembly GCA_020745775.1. Lineage (NCBI taxonomy): Eukaryota > Metazoa > Chordata > Aves > Pelecaniformes > Threskiornithidae > Theristicus > Theristicus caerulescens. Next base: position 3,992,720 of record CM036565.1, on the reverse strand, counting down.
TTTGTTTTCAGAATGCTTCACAAGCAGTTTTGCAATTCTAAGGTTAGAGAGCTTTTGACGTGGAAGGAAAAGCTGATGTGAAGAGTGCGAGTCGCTGGAAATCAAAAATGCATTTTAAAATCAAATGAAAAATCTTGAACTTGCTGAGTTTTTTGCTCAGGACTTTACAGTGTGCACACACTAAGAAATAACAAGAATGTGTTTGTTCCTCGACTTCTGTGAGCGGGAGGAAGGACTTCACTGCTGTCGCTGTTTCTATAGTTACAGCTCATTCTCAAGGCAGTATTGACATAAACCATAGTCAATCATTTATAGTGAGAAGACTTAAAAGAAAAAATTAACCATGTCTGAGTGTTTATAAGCTCTCCGCAATATATTGTAAATTGCTTGTGGAAGTTAACTCACTGTCTGAGGTTTGCATAGCTTACCGTACTATAAGATGCTGATCAAATATCCTGATATGGTGCACAGTTCTATAAAATACCTGTAAATAGCCCTGGTTAATGCATTCAGTATAGTGTATTGGGTTATAAAATATCCATAAGTGCATGATGTTAAGAAACTTCTGTTTCTCTTAAAATGGGAAGAGTTAAATTGCAGTAGCAATTTTTACCAGACAGTCCTTTCTCTTTTATCATATATATCTTGATAATGAGAGAGCCCAATTTTAAAGCAGGGTAGCCTATAAGGAAATGTTTAGTTATGACCACATCCCACCAAAATCTCATTTGAACCTGGCCTTTGTAGGAAAAATGGGCTAAGCTTAAAACCTGAGCATGCAAGTTTGTGAATTATCCCCATATATCTTGTACCAGCAGCTAACACAGAATCAGACTTGTGCGGTCCAGCTGTGGCTTCTGCCTTGCACAGCAGTAGTGCCAGCTATGAAGATGGTAATATCACATATTACGCAAAGTCGTGGGTTTCTCCTTTTGGCATTTCAGAACATAATGTATTTTTTTCAGAGGACTCATAGTCAGGGGCAGTACGGCCCAGACTAACCTCCAGAAGGCAACTGGCTCCTATCGGTTGGCCACGCGTTTGCTGTAGTAGGTGCAAGAGGATCCTGGAAAGTGTCTTTAGCTTATCAAGTCTTTGAAATTCCTGGTAGCCAGTGGGAGAGCTGGCATGGTGAGTAGCAAGTGTGACTTGAAAGCCAGCCTAGTTTTCATCAGTGTCACCAGAGTTTACACGTGAAATATTTTGATTCAGGCAAACTTGCGTTTCCAGCCTTTGTTGGAGGACTTTCAACTTGCTTGAAAGTTGCTGCTTACAGATTTCTCAAAGCGATATCCTTTGTTTTGGATGAATGTTAGAAATATGAAAATTTCACTGTGCATCCAATCCCTGCAAACACTATTTTTCTGTATGTATCATTGTAGGGCATTTTACATCCTTCAGAACTTCACTTGGGTGTGGCTAGTGTACTGTCATACAGAATAGATGAAAATCTTTCATGATCACAAATTTATGGGTTAAAATGTCACTGTTCTTAATTTTTCAGTATTATTTATTTTATCTTGCGTATACCAGCATAAGTGTATACAAGTACGTGTATATCTGTGCACACACATACAGAAATGAGACAAAGGAGGTAAATCCTTAAAACATATGGTGTGGAACAATATTTCTATTACGCTGACACGGCAAAGTTTTTAGAAAAGATAATTTCCCTAATGAAAACTATATTGATTTAATGTAACTCAGATGCAGGGCAAAATGCGGAGTGACAAACCGCATTTTTCAGAGAATTCTTTAAGTTGTTTTGTTTTGGCTCTGGGTTGTTATATGATTTATTGAATCTTAGGTATTGAGAGAAAGCGGTTTAGTGGTTGGAGAGCTGAGCATCACTACAATTTTTTTCTTTTCCTGATTCTTTCTGTTGCTGTTGATGTGGCAGTATCTGATAGTTTCTCTTCTTCGTTGTGCTTTCCTATAAAAGGGGTATTAGAGCTTGCAGGGTAACGTACGGCGGAGTTTAGAGGTTCTTGAATGCCCTTACGTGCAAGATGTAATCTTTTGATGCTAAGCTTTCTCCTGACAAATAAATCAGGTAACTGTAATTCTGTTGTGCTAGGTTGTTCCGCTAGCTCATCTCTGGGGTTCAACATGGAATATTTAACATCGCATGTTCCGTTTCTCTGGCTAAAAATAGTGGCAAGTGGTGGTGTTGCCTACAAAGGCCAACCTGCCTTCCAAGGCTGGGGTAACCTGGACATGAAATTCGGAGTCCAGGAGTGTGATACGGAGAGTATGCAACAGACACTTCAGTGGCTGCCTGGTTTTTCAGCAGGAGGAAAGGAGGTGAGGAGCTCATGGTCAAAACTTGACTTCTTTGCTTTGGAAAAAATCAGTGCATTAGGTCTTCAGGGATGCTGCAAATAAAGGCAAGAAGCTTATCAAAGACAGACATCTGTGGCATGAAGTATTTTTTCTGAATGCATCATCCTTCTGGGGCAGAAACCCATTTCTGGGTCTGAAATAGAAGCAGCAATCTTAGAAGTGAAATTGAAGTGGAGTAAAACTGCTCTGAGTTTAACATAATGAAGTTAACCCTTTAAAAACTCCGATGAAATAAAGTAGCTAGTGCATGAGGAGTGTTTCTCCAGGATGCTTTTTTCTGATATTTCCAAAACAATTGCTGAACATCGTTGCAATCTGAACATTAGAAAAGCTTGTGGTAAACAATGCAGTCCTTAACCAGAAACGTTGATGAGTTGTAATTTCTGTAGACTTCCAAGGAAAACAACAATGTTAATTTTTTTAATATTCTCCAGTGTTATTAATTTCTCTAGATTATTTGTTTTTTAGCCAGACCCTATGATGCATGCAAATTTCAGTAATTTATTGATGGGTAACTGCATGAGCAAATACAGGGGAAAACGGTTGAGTCACGAGCCTGAGACCCATGAGAATAGATCTGAAGCCAGAGTGATGCAGTGTTACAGAAGCAGGGCTTTCTTCAAGCAGTGGAGATACTGAGTCACCAGAACAAATTGTTTTCATTATTTTTTTTTAATTGTGTGCTGGGAGGGCTAATCCACAAACTCATATGACCCAGTGAGTTGTTTTCCTCACTGTTAGATAAATGCTGTTGGATGTGGAGCAATACTGACGCCAGGTATTCCTGTCCCTTCATCGCCGCTGCTGTTGTTGGCAGTGATGCCTGACTGACCGGATCACTGAAATGGTTTAGAAATTAAAAAAGATGCCGTTCATTGCTTGACCCTGTAAGCAATTTGGTTTGGGGCAGCTGAAGGGATGGGGAGGGGGTTCCAAGGATGGTGGAGGAGCACCTCGTGCTGCGGGCGCTACCCACGGCAGCATCAGCCTGGCCGTGGTGCGAGAGTCCCAGGGGCTGAGCTGGAGGCTGGGCGACTGCAGCCTCTCCAAGGCAGGGTGTTAGGACATATATACTGTATAGATCTGACAGTCAGGTGCATTTTATTGGTTTTAGCTTGTCATCCTTTTATCCGTTCACTAAGCTGGAGGAGCTCTCCAGGGATGGCTCGGGTGGAAGGGAGGAGAAAGAAAAGGAAGAATACGCCTGGGGGTTTCTTGCTCCTTTTGATAGAGAAGCACTTTTGTTGCGGGTGCAGCACACAAGTTGCACAGATGTATCTGCATGTAGTTTTGGGGGCATAGAAATACCATTCAGACTTAGATTTTGAACAGAAATGATGGTTTCTACCTTAGAACATGTATGTTTGGTAATTATTTAGGTACAGAAATGCTAGGAAGAGTGACTTTCTTTCTTTTTTTAATGATCAAAAATAATTTAAGTGAAACAAGGTGGGTGAGGCTTGTGTTTTAATGAATCAGATTAAGTCAAGGCTGCTGTGCTCCCCGTTTCTGTCTGGGCACACGCAGTCCTTGCCCTTGTTAGCACATGCACTCCTGCAGCCACAGGGACCAAAGTTATGACTCAGAATTTTACCTTTTGAAAATATAATATTTTTTTTTTTTAAATAACACACTATATATTTGTATATAGTGCTATATTTGTAGCAGCGCTTCCCCTCCCTCCCCCTGCCTTGTAAGGAAAAATGCTATAATAACTGAATTTGGACTCTTCACTTACTTTACTAACTGAGATGTTAGATCCCAACAATAGAGTTGAAGTACCAAGAAATTTAAGTAATTCAGTAGGTAGCTTTTCAACCTAAGGTTGTTAAGAGGAAATCAAGAGCATTCCTTGAATAGTCGCAAAGTGGCTAAATCCCTTCTCCCCACATCCCACTCGCTTTCTGCAAATTCCAGACCCGGCGGGTGGAGTTGTCATGGCGGGCTCTGTTGTGCCGGGGTAATCCCTCTGGGAAGCTCCTTAGCCTGGGAAGGGCCCCTCAATGGGATTCTTCCAAGGCATCTGCACCCACGAAGCCTCCTGAGCGGAGGGAGCCGCGCCAGCCGGTTCTCCTGCAAGGCAGGGCTTTCCGTCCTTTGCTGGGATGGACCTGGGAACCACTCAAATGATAACTTTTTGCTCATCTGTTTGAAAACTCCTTAATAACCTCGGCATGATACCAAGCTGTATGTTGTTCCCCTCAGCGATAAATACCTGAAGAGTGATGGCCAGTTGGAATGCTTACTCCCTGGAGGAGAGGGGGTTTTTAATCGCCATCAAACTACACGGTGAATGTTTTGGATAGTAAATTAATTTCACAGTTGCTATAGCCAACAAGAAACTCCCTTTATTGCATTTGAAAATTCAGAATACTTTAGATCTGCTGTGGAGAAACTGTCCTAGATCTGTTTTGGGTTTTTTTTAGTTTTGTTTTGTTTTGTTTTTGTGTGTGTGTGGTTTTTTTCTTTTTAAATTAGAAGTGTTATTTTAATAATTAAAAGAATTTAGTTAATTATGCAATATTTGTTTCTCATCAGCAGTTAATTTGTATGGAAGGGGAAAAGTCTAATTCTCCCCGCTATTTCATGCTGTGTGATTAGGATTGTTTATCTGGGGGCCCAGGAAAATAAGAATGTCTGCTTTATTTTTTGAAGGCTGTAATGCTGCCATTAGCCTAGAGGCGTGTTTTAAAACACAACTCAACTAATGTGCTCCTTGCAGTGGCTCAGCTTAGAAATATGAGAAATGAAGTGAAAACGAGGGGAGGATGATGGGGCCCTTCAAACATAACCCGGTGAGTCACAGCCTTCCTCCTCACCTTTAGTGTTTATACATGAAAGCAGGCTGTGAAAAAGCAAGTTAGTGCCTTCTCTGGAGCAGCCACCGTGTAGTTAAGAGAGCTACAGAAAGAGTCTGCTGGAGTAGAAGAGGTGAGGAGGAACCCAAGTCAACGCAAGCAGCTTTTTGTGGCTCGCTGGGATTCAGGTGGTTCTGCTGGGCTTTGCGGTGGGATTTGGGCATCTTCCTTTTGGCTTGGCCTGACTGCGAGAGGTTCAGAGCACAGCAGGAAAGAGGTCATGTCTACAGACCCTCGATTCTATGAAAAAAGCTTGAAAAATGGGGTTTGTTTGGTCTATGGAAGGGCAGGCTCAAGGGAGATCTGGCAAAGCAAAGGGGGACAGGTGGGTGCTTTCATAAAAGGTTGTTGGAAAGAAAATAATGGAAGGTTCCTCCATCCACTGTCGCGGGTGGAGAATGAACAAGCAAAAAATTTTAAAGGAAAGAAATTCAAGTTGGACGCATTCCCAGTGCAAAGGCAGGTGGTCCATGGAAGACAGTAGCTGGGGACTTGGCTGAGCTTTGGTCACTGGAGATGCTGAAGAAGAAACTGGGCAGCATCAGTTAGAAGAGGCTCGGGTAGGGCTGGTTCTCCCTGGGGAGGGCAGAGCTGTGCTCCGGCAGCTCCCTGTTTCAGGGAAATATTTTATTTGTATGCCACATGTGCCGACCCAGAACGATATTCTGGTTGAGGCAATCGACTTAAGATGCAGCTTTTTATTTTTTAGTTCTTAATGAGCTGCTTCAGGATTACCGAACCACTGTGAAGGGAGGAGGAGATGGTTCTCCCCGTGGTGTAAGCAAAGCTCAGCTGAGAAACCCTTGGGCTCGCCGAGGGCATCTCTGAGCACTGCACTGATGGTCACACTTGGAATTTTAGCTTGCATTTTTTCCCAGGTTACTCTGGTGTAAGTGCAATACTGTAATAAAACTCCCAACAGAGAGACAGAAAATATTAAATATCTTGATGATTGCTTTTAAGCCTTACTGAATGGAAAAAATATATATTCAAAAAATATATATTCAAAAATATGTATATATTTTAGATATAGAAAATGTGCTTCTACCCTGGGGAGACGGCAGTTTGCCACAGTCCCACAAAGTCATCCAGCATGTACCCAAGTACCAATGGTATTGATGATTCTCCTTCCCTCCCTGCCCCCACGTGATAAGGAGTGCTTATTTGTGGCAGGTGGATATTAATTGCTATGTTTTTGATGACCACATTCAAACAGAGAATTTCAGATGATTCACTGAAGTCCAGGATCCAAACATGTCATGAACAAAACTCGTCAGCCCCTGTCACGATGCCTGGTGGCACTGCGTCAGCGCGAGGCAGGCGGTGAGATGGAAAGTTTGCTTTAGTTTTCGCTGGCTGGATGATACTTCTCGCTGTGGGTGGACAGGTAAAGAATAGCCGTCCCCTAATTGCTGCCTCGTTTGGGGCAGGCGGAAGAGAACGTACTGTGTAACTTTATTGTTGGCTAGGTTTTGGGTCTGTTGCTGATTGTACGGTCCTTTCGGTGTTGCCATGGAAATGCAATAATTATATTATGAATAATTGGAGCATTTTCTTTTGCTGCTGCAGAAAACTGGTGTTGTATAATTATCACTACCTTTAATGGAAGTTGTGCTCAAAGCCGATTGTTTAGCATTTGTATAAACCTGTTGCAGAGAACAAAACTTTTTGCAAGTGAATGCCATTTTATAAATGTGCCAGAAAGCTAACACGTGCACACACGCTCCCCCAAAAGCATTTACATCATTAGAAATGTGTTGAAGAGCTGTCTCAAAATTACAAAGGCAAAATAATGACCATAGTTGAACTTCCATCCTTATGAGGTTCTTCTGGCTTGTTGTTTGTCACTCTACAAATAAATAACCTCTGTTGATATCAGACAATTAGTGTTGTATCGTATGTAGGTGCTAATGCTGTTAATAACTGGTGCAAAACCCAAACAATTCTCGTTTGATGACTGCTGTTTCCCCTAGAAGTTAGCGCAGTGGTTATATAGGTCTGGTGGGAAGCTCAGTTCCAGAGCCCTAGGTGCAGCTGGAGGATGCTAATCCTTCTGTTGCTGTTCGAAGCTTTAGCAGTGTCAAAACTTGATACATGAGATTTTTTGATTCTAAAATGAAGCCTGATGGTGACAGAGATCTCCCATCGTTTGCATGTGTCGGCAGTAGTTAGTTGATGGGTTTCTCCCATTTCTGAATTCAGCTTTATGGTCTCCTTTTCTCTCTCGGAGCCCCCTGCAAAGGACAGGCTGCAGTTTTCTGTGCAACGTCTCTTCTGTCTCACCTTTCTTGATGGTGCCGTTCTCTCTGTTCATCCACAGACTTTCTGGCATATTTCTATCATAAAACAAAGCGTTATGCAAAGGAAAAAAAGTTAGTAGATATGAGGAAGACTTATATTTATTCAAAATAGAGTATTTTTCTATGTGATAACCTACCGGTCTTTAACAGTCCGAAGATTTATTCAGGCTTAAGTGTTGTCTTATGACCTAAACCCTGTTCTGGGTTTGTGTCCAGTTACGTTCCCACAAGCTTCCTGTGTGACCCTGCATCAGGCATTTCATTTCTGTGTCCCACAGTTTCACTTGTGAAGCGAGGAGAATAACAACCCCCCTCCAGCCAGATGTTCTGGGGATGGATTCGTGCGTCCTTGCGGGGTAACGTGGTGCTGGGTCATAGAAAGGCTTTTGTGCTCCTGCTTTGGCTGTCAGGATGTCATCTTGGGCTAGTGTTCATCACGAAATGAACGTCTCTCCAGTTTCAGGTTGTTGTGTTGTGGCTTGTGTGCTAATGGATTAATTTCAGATGTTTTCAACGTAGTTGGTTGTTCTCTTTGTTTCCAACATAGTTCTAATTTATTTAACAGTATTTGCCATTCAAGTCAACTGATTTTAGACAGATGTTTGTCTCTTGTGTTTTAGTCTAGACATCTATGATTTACAATCTGTAGCCCATCTGGTGAATTGCCATGGGAGTATGCTTATTTTCAATGCTTGAAGTATTGCAACATACTCTTTGCAAGTGTTTTTGCAGTAGCGGCTGATGAGCCAACCATCAGAAAAGGTTTATTGTAGCAAAAGAAGCCAGCTTGCTTGTTCAGATTAGGGCAGCAAAATACTCCATTTCTATTCAAAACAACAAAAAAAAATGTTCCACTCCAAAATGTTGCCCGTAAATTGAAACTCTACAATAATATATGGGCTTAGTTTAAGAAAGAAACAAAACCCACCTGGCAGTGTAGAAGAACAGCAAGAGACCTGAAGAATCCATCTCACCCATCTGCCTTCTCTGTGGCTGAACAGGCCTGACCTTTTCTAAATACTTCAGTGAGCTTTAGATTGTCAAAGTTTCTTGTAACGTGCCAGCTTCGCCGTCGCTGCTGCAGATGGCGGTTGCTGGTGCCCCGTCCCCGGCGCAGGATGGCCCTGCGCTGCCGGAGCAGGTCCTTGTCCCCGGGCGCTTCCTGCTCCCCTTCCAGCCCCGCGGCAGGAGGAGAAGCTGTTGATGCACAAGGGGACGACGTGCCAGGCTCTTGAAGCAGCCTCTTGACCTCATCTGGGCTCTCCTCCACTTGTTCAATTAGTGAAGTGTGATGAACGCAAAATCCGAGGTGCAGGATGGCATGGGAGGTCTTGCAGGTGAGGAGGGGGACAATTCTTTACACTCTCAGGATAAGTATCTTTAAATGCAATGCACTTCATGTTTGAAATGTCACACGTTTGATATTTGAAAATGTATTAATTCATAATTCTGTAGGGGATAAAAATGAACGTTTAACCTAGCTTACTCTTCAAACTCGGGTGCAATAGTACTTCTGGGTAACAGCTTGTAGTACGATGATAGCTTTGGACAGGGCATGTTCGGTGCAACCGATATATTTTAGTTCATTTCCTGCTTTTATGCGTTACTCTATTATTTCTAGAAAATGCCTCAAACCAGAATACAACATCTGGGAGACACCCATTGCAAAAGAGCATGCTGCTGGGTAGGAATGTCTTGGTTCTTACGTTAAAGCATAGAGTGCTGTTGTTTTAACTCCAAATTCAATGCACTTGAGCCTCCTGCTATGTGTAGCAGGTCAAGTAGCAAACACAGGTAAAATAAACCATTTTCAAGGGTCTTTAGTGTAAACAGCAAAGGTGCTGTCATGTAAGTAAGCCAGAAAATGCTCCAGGAGCTGTCAGCTTGATGTGTTTGGCAGAGATTTCTGAGTATTTTGATTTGATGTTTGGTTGAGGGAGTTTGTCTGCACATGTTGAAAACATCAGTCAAAGCCAGACTCTAGACTGAGTATTATTGTCGGGCCTGTGGCTGCGAGATCCAAGTACTGAACATGTACATCAAATATACATGATTTGCAGTTTAATGTTAGTAAAGATAATGCACTGAAACTCCGGGTCACCAATGTATTTTTTATAACTTTAATTAGTTTTACATTTTATTTTCAATGATATTTATGGCAAATTAACTTGATAATCTGGGGGAGTGGGTAAAGGCCTGTTACGATTTGTAACCTCTCCTACTGTAGTCACAGGATTTAGAAAGGATACTGAAAAAACAGAAAGTGGTCATAGAAGTTGCAAAGGAATTCAAGCAGCTGTCCTGGTTTCAGCTGGGATGGAGTTGGTTTTCTTCTTAGTAGCTAGTAGAGTGCTGTGTTTTGGATTTAGGATGAGAATAATGTCGATAACACAGTGATGTTTTGGTTCTTGCTGAGTAGAGTTTGCACTGGTCGGGGACTTTTCGGCTTCCCATGCTCTGCCAGGGGCACGGGAAGCTGGGAGGGAGCACAGCCAGGGGGGCTGACCCAGGCTGGCCAAAGGGCTGTTCCATACCATATGGCATCATGCTCAGTATATAAGCTGGGGGAAGAAGAAGGAAGGGGGGGACATTCGGCATGATGGCGTTTGTCTTCCCAAGTAACCGTTACGCGTGATGGAGCCCTGCTTTCCTGGGGATGGCTGAACACCCGCCTGCCCATGGGAAGTAGTGAATGAATTCCTTGCTTTGCTTTGCTTGTGCGCGCGGCTTTTGCTTTCCCTATTAAACTGTCTTTATCTCAACCCATGAGTTTTCTCACTTTTACTCCTCCGATTCTCTCTCCCATCCCACCGTGGGGGGAGTGAGCGAGCGAGCGGCTGCGTGGTGCTTAGTTGCCGACTGGGGTTAAACCACGACAGCAGCGCATTTTACCTGCATCAAAAGCGCTTCAATCTCCACTTTCAAACCCCGTGTTTCTATGTACAGATTGCGGTAGCTGTGTTCCATGGCTAAACCGTGCAGGCACAGGAGACTTCGGGCTGGTACCTCTTCGGATGTTTCATTTGCATTTAAGTAGTCATTTCATGCTGGGCCCAAGATCATTTGAAATCCATGGAACCATTTCTATTAAACTTGAGGGTTTTGGTAATGTTTTTTGTACTGCTCTTACAAGGTGAAGGAATTACTTCATACTGCTAAACCGGGATCTGAATAGAAAATACACAGTTGAGGCGCCAGACAGTGTGAATGTATGTGTGGTAGGCATCCTTTTATTCACATCCCGATGTGTAGATGAGGTTGTCTTAAAAAAATTGACAAGTATGTATGGATAAGCAGTATAAAACTCTCTATGTGTTGCCTTCTGCAGGCACGAGCTGGTGCCATGGGGGTGGCCAAGTGCTGGATGCTTTCGTTAACGCTATGCCTTGATCAGCCGTATTGGTACCATTATTTGTGCACCTTTTATGACCCCACCCGTGGCAGGTTGAATGCAGCATAGGTGGGATTTTTTCTGACAGTTCAGACCTCTCCAAAGGTATTTTTTAAAGCTGTCATTTTACCCCCTCAAGCATTTAATACTGTAAAAGTCGCTCCTTCTTTTCTCTCTAATGTGGAGTTGCTTTAATCTACAAATTTATACTCCTCCAAGGACAAAGTATTCGGACCTTGATCAGCAGCAAATTTAAGACCCTGTGTCCTAGTAACTTAGGTTGACTCTTCCTCTGCCTCTTACTGTATGTGAGCAGAGTTAAGTTAGCATCGGAATTAGCTCTTGTCTAGGAGAGATTGCACCTCAAAATTGTGGTGATATTTGTATCTGAAAGCTCTTTACATCCTTCTTTAAAGGTTTTTATAAAGCGGTCTGACGCACTCGTGTTAGCTGGGGCTAACAAGCAGCGTTAGGCTGTGGCTGAAAGGCTAGCAAAAACGCTCGCCACACCTCTGCTGCAAAGGAAGGAAGATGAATGGAAGGATCCAGGATTTTTTTGTTTTGTTTTGTTTTTGTTTTCCTTGTCATCACCTTGTTTGGTCTGTGAGCTGCTTTGAGAATAACCAAGTGGAGGGAGAGGACACGTGTGCCTGACAGCGACAGGGAGCCTGTTTGTGCTTATTTCATTGAGGAAATTGTTCCGGAACAGCTGCTCATCCATGTGAAAATGCAAACCCTTGGGTCCCGGCCAAGGTCAGCAAGCCCTGGGTCATTTGTTTTAGCAAAGTGGGCCAATTTACCCTTTAATTATCTTTCCTTTTCGTTCGGTCACACCTCTTGCTCCCTAGATTTACTTCCCGAGAAGCGCCCTGTGTGAAAGATGTGATACCACTTTTGTTGTGAATCAGAGGGAGGCATAACATTTTTTTCATGGAGTACTTATAACTGTTAAGCTTTATAAAATATAATGCATTTACCTGGCTGGATTTAATTTTCTACTTAGCTCGTACAGTAGGTTCTTGTTATGAAAATGTACCGGATTCTTAAATTTCAAAGTAAAAGTGCCCAAATCACTACATTTCATATTGTTTCTCTGCTACTGCAGGTATTGCCATGTGAAATGGTGGGTTGGGTGTTTGCTACAAACAGGGCTGAGAAATTCCTGAACTTCAGAGAGTTTTCAGTAACTGGTCTCAGAATGGGAACTTTATAACGAAGCCTGGTAGGGTTTGCTCTTAGTAATAAGCTACGCAAAACGGTCAGTACAAACACTGAGTAAAACATATGCCCATGTGCTGGAGCTGGATGTGAAAAATATTCTACAGTGGACATAATTTAGTAATAAAGAGAGAAAAGCAGTGCTCTATAAGCACTAAGGAAAGGAAAATAGTGTAGTAAAATTACTTCTTTGCCCTATCATGCTATGTGGAAAGAAAGAAATAGGAAAGATGCATTGGTATAGCTGGAGGAACTTAAATGCCAGATTTTGGCTTCTATAAGGAAAAAAACCTAATTAAACTAAAGCGATCTTTAATGCATGCATAAAAGGTCACTCAGGAGCAAGAAAAAAGCATACTTATTCCAAAACTGGGTTTATACAAGAATTTTGGAAGTGTCATGGCTTGCAACCAAGGCTATAATTAGCCTTGAGAACCTTGGGACAGAAGTTTCTCAAGTAGATTGTGACATTATTCCTGAAGGAATAAAGATGGGCAGAAGAACTGACAATCTCTCCGTGACAGGAGCATCCTCTTGGCAGGGAAGTGGGAGACAGAGGTGGAAGGGAGACTTGCTTTGATCCGCAGCTTCGCACAATAAACCATGATACAAGAAGGAAGAGAATGATTGTTGTCATTTCTGTTAGACTACGTGTGCAGGTGTTTTTTAAACCGGCAATAGATTTGCAAAACCTTTTTGGTCATCTAAAATGGTTAAAATAATTAGCTTCCATGCCGTCAGCGGAGTGATGGAGCAGCACAGAAGAGGGAGCATGTGGCTTGGAAGAGGAGGACAGGCTCTTACTGGGGTGTCAAGTTATTAACTAGCTCTGCCACAATATGAGACTGAGTTGCTTCTTTTACTGTCCCTTAATTATTAACATGTGTCAGAAATAAGAAAACTTTGTGCTCTTGCAGCTAGGGACAAGTGTGGTCTGTCACCTGCCTGGCTGATGGACTTGGGTGCCTTCGGCCCGGCGGCTCCTCTGCTTTTCCTCCTGTTTCGGAGGAATCATTTCCTTGCACCTGCGGTTTGGATGGAGCCAGCCCCAGCGCTTTGGGGCAGCCCTCCAGAAGCTGATGGAGGTGCTCTGTAGTTACGGTGGTGGAGCTCGGGGTGGAATTTGGCCTCTTGCTTTGTCAGCAGAGGTGGCCAAGGCTCTTCTGGCTCGGTTTCATTACGAACTCGGGAGACAGCCTTGGTTTTTTAACAGGTTCGAAAAGTATTAAAGCTAGCTCATTTCAGTGTACAGCATCCGTCTTAGAACGGACTGACTTTTTTCTCATTTAAATTAAATTTCGTATTGAACCACGAGCTTCAATTAAAACTTGCAGAGTTCTAATTCCCTAGATGGCACGTTACTTAGATCCATCCTGTGGATACGAGCAACCGAGAAGCATCCTTCTCTAAATGTCTACTTTTTAACAGTTCAAAAATATTTGACATAACCAAAAACGCACACACAAAAAAACCCCAAACCACAAAAGGTATGGTTTTGTTTTAGTGTTAATTGGGGAATGGTTTCACTGCAAGAATAGGCTTTAGTAATTCCTGGGACTCATTGTGCTGTGAAGATGGGGGCCTGTATTTTACTCACTACCACTTGAAGTTGTTTTGATACCGTTGATGAGAGAGATGAAATAATGTATGCTAAAGTCATTTGGCTAGCCTTGAAATCAAAGCGCTGGAAACAAAATCTAGCTGCAAATCACTAGGCTGTCATTCTTTTAAAACCTGTTATCCAAATGACTTTAACAGTTTACGGGTCATATGCAAGGTTAAGAATCATCTTGCACAGTGCACGTTTTGATGATAAAACACAATATTTTTTTTTATTGGAATGGAAGTGTTACAGTCAACAGTATCGGTGTGGGAGTTTGATTTCTTCCTGCCAGTAGATCGCTGCTCCATATGAGCAATTGGCAGAAGGTTTAGGAGGATGGATAGGAGGCACGCTGAGCGAAGTGTTTCTCATTTGTTGTATAGAGACTCTCTCGTCTGTATGTAGAAACTCCAAAACCGTTCCATTTTTAAATTTATTTCCAAGTCAGAGTACTTATTTTTGCGAAAGACTGGCTAGGGCAAATACAACTATAAGTAAATAGCATTTTGGTGAGGGGCTGAAACAGGTTAAACATTAAAGCTTTATTCTATTAAGCAATGTTCATGTGTAACATTTAAATTACTGTCTACTTAAAAGGTGAACTCAGGATTTTTGGTTTTATAATGACTTTTTTTCTTGCAGTTTTTCAGGTTTGAGAAATCATTGACAAGGAACGAGTCGCATAACAATGTTAGCTATTCATTTTGCCTAATCTCAGGCATGTTCCATCCTGAAGAACTGAACGACACTTGATAATCCAGTGTGGACTGAATCCCCCAACAAAGTGTCATTGTGTGTTTACTGGTACTGGCCATTACGTATAGATACACTGTCCAACTTACTGTGGAGTGAAACTTGGCAGTGTATATGGACCAAAGTAGATTCAGAGAGAAATAAAAAACCATATTCCTCAAAAGAAATTTGCAGAGATTTTTTTGATAGGGAAAACACATTTGCTCAAATAATATTTCTGTTAGGTTCCTTCTGAACCAATTGTCACTTTATATTTTTGATGGGTTTGAATAGAGCCATTTAGATGGCAGCTCCCCCCAGTAATTCCTTACTGCTCATGCTGATTTTTTTTTCCGTTCACACTAAAATTGTTGACTATCTGGGGGACAAATAATGTTGAAAGGCTATAGAATAAGATGGAGGGGGGGGGACCCATATGAGCTGAATTTTCTACAGGAAAAACTTCTTCATGGAAAGGGTTGTCAAGCATTGGAACAGGCTGCCCAAGGGCAGGGGTTGAGTCCCCATCCCTGGGGGTATTTAAAAGCCGGGGAGATGTGGTGCTTGGGGACATGGTTTAGTGGTGGGCTTGGCAGTGCTGGGTTAACGGTTGGACTTGATGATCTTAAGGGTCTTTTCCAACCTAAATGGTTCTATGATTTTACAAATAAGAAGAAGTAATAATGGCTTTTTTTTTTTCCTTATTGGGGCTGTAGTATAGGTAAAGTTCCCTACATAGTTAAATATAGGGAAGTATGAAGAGCAGCAGAACCAATACCTAAAATGACTACTTTTAATTTAAACTTCGGAGTTTCCATGTGCTTAATACACTTGATGATAAATTACCATATTTCAAATCTAGATGTGACTAGTAAAAACCATATGCGCTGATTAGACTATAAATAACTGGATAGAGAAAACGAACCACGATCAGAGGAGGTATAAATAACTCAGATGGATTCCTGTGTGTAACTTGGATTTTGAGGGGCTGGGAAGTCCTGCTTATTGTATGATAAGCAGCCTGAGGAGTATAAAAATGTAGATGGATAGGAAAGGATTTTTTGATAATTTAATGTGGACTGGTTTTGCTGATATCAGACAACACACCGTGGCTCCCTTTGTTGCTGGGGATTTCATTAGAGTTGTCTAAACTTCAGGAGCAGTCACTCCTAAAGGCCATTACATCCCACCTGTGCCTGAAGTCCTTCATATGTTTTAGTGTTTAGCTTCCTTACCTAGAATGTGATATGGTTTGGAGACGTTAGATGGCTTCTCCATCAGAGAAGGTTAGGAAGTCATCTTTTGTATTGTTAGTCAAAGCTAAAATTCAGCTTGCAGTAAGAAGGAGCAGAGTTCTCTCTGAGCTCTTCTCAAGAGCTTGACCATAACTATTTTCTTAGCCCATGGCAAATGGGCTAGCTAACAGGTTAGTGTAAACATTTTAATATGTAATAAGGAAGTCAGGAAATTAATTTTTATTTTTCAAAGTAGTAAACTCTCATTGCAAAATCTGTCTGATGTTTGTGGGGTTCATTTTATTGACAGCTCTGTGTGATATTCCTGATTTTAACGGCTGAATCAATGAGCAATTGAGCAAACTATTTCCATTTTATCTCGACGCTTTCTTTTAGCTGGGAGGCTCTGTTTGCAAAAGTTGAATGGTTATGGCACTTGCTTTGTTATACTTGTACTCAGTGCCTCAGAATGGAACTTGCATGTTCAGGGCTGGATTTCGGAGTGGAAACCATAAGCTTCTTGCTTGTATAACCACATTCCAAGGTTAGTCTGAATAGCTGAGATAATGAATTTGGTCTTTGTGCATTCTTAAACAGATAGATAGTTTTTCACATATGTGATTTTTTTGCTACAATTGGACGCTTTCCTTAGGAGCTGCCTAATTCCAGGCTGCACAGTTTCTGCTTTGTTCTCTGCTCCCATGCCTCCGACAAGAATAACTTAACCAGATTTCAATATAGGAATTGTGGGCTGCTAAAGGACATATTGTGTTACTGCTTAATGCTGTATAAGTTGATCAGTGGGTAATATAAAGTCTATGTTTTAGCTGTTTTATGATGAAAATATTATTTCAACGGAATATATGGTAAAGTCATTGAACAATGATCTTATTCTCAGAATGATGGCGCAAGGCATTTTCCATATACCAGGAATTAGTGGAGCTGCTCATTTTGTTATTGCAGGCTTCAAAAATAAACCTATTTTTAGCCTTTTCTGAGCAATTGTGCAATTTTTTTCACTGAAAAAACTAATATCTTATTTCTCTCTTTCTATTAGGACCAGCAGAGGTTCCCATGATGTCACCCAATGGATCCATTCCTCCTATTCATGTGCCTCCCGGTTATATCTCACAGGTATGCTCCTTGGAGAATTAAAATGTATATCAAAGCAATAGCATCGATCCATATAGAGAAGTCTAGTTGGTTGAAGCTTAATTTAGAAATATTAATGAAAACAGTAATACACATTTTCATACTCCTCCTCTTTACTGGTAGTACACACACATTTGCACAAGTGAGCAGGCATGTGCACCTTCACGCACTGGTATGTATACCAGCTGGTTTTTTTAACACTAGCAAAAGCTATGCATATATATATATATATTGAGCCTATATGTGCAACTTCTCCCTTTGTGAGAGGGAGAGAAGTCCACGTTGTTAGGTGATGCCTTAAGTTCCAGCGTGACAGTCACAGGGGTGGGAGACCAGTGGCAGTGAGAGAAGGAGCCACCGTAGCTATGAAATATGCTGTTGATCCTCAGTATCTTCCCAGCAGAAATCCTGCAGCATATCAGACACTGGGGGTTTTGGTTTGTTTTCAAGAATAAATGTGATTTAATTATCTATTCACGAAAAAATGGAAAAAGCTTTTCACAAAGCTGTTAGGTTTTGGAACTCTTGAACAGCTACTGCTCTTCTGTGTAAATAACCACTTCAGATTCCCAGACAGTTTGTGTTCCTTCCATCTTCTGCAAAGCTTAGACCCTTTCTGAAGTAAGGAAGAAAAAAAGAAAAAGAAAAAAATAAAGGTTGATGTAAGGCAGAAGAGCTGTGAGCAATACAATAAACCCAATAATTTCACCACTTCTATTGAGACCTGGACTGGACCAAAAGCTTCATTAAGAGTATACAAAGTATTTCAAATATCCTTGATGAATGGCATAAGAACTTTTGATACATATATTTTGACATCTTGTTAAGCAGAAAATGGATGATGTCCTGGAATTCCTTCCCCTCCCCAGGAAACATGTGAGGTTGTGTAATTCTGAAAACTTGTGGATGGTGTCATACTTAAATCCCACAAAATGCTGCAATCGCTCTGTGGTATTTTAACTTCTGAACAGAGTGAAAACATGCCTTAAGTACGGGGGACATCGTTAGCCAGGCTAGGAGAGAGGGCAGGGTGGTCCAGCTTCCTCCTGCTCCTCAGGCATCCGAGGCGGGTGGTTGGGGTATGCTGTGAGACAGCATTTGCACTCCTCATGCACTCACCTAATTTAATAATATCATACAGAGGAATTTTTTAAAGATTTACTCTTCCCTTGAAATAACTTTAACACATTTTTATTATTAAAATATTTATATCTCTCAGCCCCTGTACTGAGATAAATGGTTGGGTATACTTGAAAGGCTTTCCAAACAAGAGTCGTGAAATCTTCCAGTTGTATCTCTGTCTGAACCCAGTTCCTCCTTAATGCTTTTTGTGGGGCACCATAATAATTCCACTAAAGAAGCCTTTAAGTAGTTACTTAACACACAAAAAACCAAAAAACCAAAAACCAACCAAGCAACCAAAAACCCAACCCTCTTCTGAAGAAATTTTTCCAAGGAGCTGGAAATACGTTGTAAAGTTTTAGGGGAATACTCTGTATTCAGTGCTTCTCGGCAGCAGAATGTGTGTTCCGCTGTGTGACAAGCGAGCCTCTTGCCTTTCAGACTGCTTCAAATGAAATAGTAGTTGAAAGTGTGTAGTAATCAAATTAGTTCTTACTGTAATAAATGTCACTGCCTTATTTGCTCTTGCTTTTTTCTATTGCCTCGTAGTTAAAAACTCTGTTTTATGGTAAACGACAAGAACGCAACTCAGACTTAGAATGGCAATGGAAAGGCCATAAAGCAAATTAATGCACTCTGAGATATGAATCAAAATGTATTTGATTTTTTTGTTTGATTTGCCCCCAAAGTGTACATCTAAGAATCAGGCAGGAAGCCGATACCCCTGCGGAGAAGTAACAGTGCCTGTTAAAAAAAGGCATGACATCTTCTTTCCATTTGGTTATGGCAGGCCTGTTGTGAATATTAGCCTTAAATATTACATTAGTTATCTAGTGATTGCAACCCTGGATTAAAATGGTGCTTCATTACCTCTTCGGTATTGTGAAAATGATCAGCAAAAAATGGGCAGGAGGTTGTGTGCCCTGCAAGATCAGCTCCACTGGAAGCAGCGGAAGAACAGTTAGATGCTATTTCTAGATTTCAAGGACCGTGTTAGTAGTCGTGACTAGAAGCTGGGTTTGTTGATGTTAAGGAGATGTTCCCAATGATTAGGCTTAGCCAGGGTGGGAAAAATTCCAGGGAAATAATAGAAGACAAATACACACCACCAGTTCAGATCTTTCATGCTATGGTTTTACTTTCAAAGACTGGTTCAATACAACCAGTTATTTTGCATTTGCTTTTCAGCAGGCAAACCTCTGTGCATCTCTGGCAGATAGGAACTATGAGATCAGAGTTCATGTCTCCGCAGTTCTTTGTTGGCTAAGGGTTAGTTAGATATAAAAGAGAAAAAAAAGTTCCTTGCTGTGCTCTTGGTGGACAATATTGCTACTGTGAAAGTTAGTTGTGGAAGGTGGCACGGTAGAGAAATTTGTATTAAATGCTTGCAAAGTCAGCAATTTTGTTTTCAACTGTTGGATGTTGAAGGAGGAGAAGGGAGCAGCTCCTGTGACTTGTCAGGAGGCAGGCACAAGCTGTTAATGCCCATTCCAGTTCTGAGCTGTGGATGGAGTTGCTTCCCTGCCGCTGGGACCATGCCCTCCCATGGGATGGCCACCAGAGGCTACGTGCCCTTGGGGTCTGTGGCCCAGTGCCTCCTCCTGGCTCCCAGGGCACCCCGGCTCCCTGGTGTCAGCATAATCTGAAGATTAAAGATCATGATTTGGATGCCAAGCTATTAAATTTGGGGACATCCTCATGGGGTGTTGTTTGTTTCTACTTTTCACAGTGTGTGTTTGGGAGGAGGGAAGGGGGATTCAGGGTGCTCTCATGAGGAGAGCTAGAACAATGGAAATATCAAAAAGCACGATCATGAACTTGTTTGCTTAGGGCTATTGGCTGAGGACTGCGCTCTCTGGAATAAATCTGGAACAGTTCCACTGGAGTTTGAGGAATTACTCGTGTGTAGTAGGACATGAAAATTTGGCATGAAACTCCACTTTTGATTTTATTTACAGAGTTGTTAATATGTGGTCTCTGCCCCAGATATTTTAAGGCTAAAGGACTAATTTACTGGTGGGAGCATGAAGTATGCATAGAGCTGATAAGGCTCCTTTTGTCAGGAGGTAATATTGGGGTCATGTAGTCTGAACTATGCAACTCAAGCCGTGGTCCTGCAGTTCAGGATTCCTGCATCAAGCACATAGCATTTGAACAGAGCATAACTTCTAGAAAAAGGAAAGTCTTCAAATGACATTTAAAGTGGTAGAAAATCCATCACATCCTTGGGAATCGGGATTTTGGTCTCGGGTACATCCTCTACCATATATGAGGTGTTCTCCAAAAAACCATGTTTGGCTAGCATAAGCTTTTAGCCACAGACTCTGTTTTTGTATGGCTTACTGCTCACAGAGCTTCTCTGTGTGTTTTGTAGACTGCGATCGATCGAGTCATCCTTTCCCAGGATGATCCTCCCCAGCGCTCTGAACACAAGGAAGGTTGTGCGGATCTCACGCTCACATGGAGCATGATCCTTTTAAGTTCATGAGCATTGGTCCTGAAGATCTGTAGCATTCTAGATTTAAAATACCCCAGCATTCTTGCCAGCGTTATAGGTGTTCATCTCTCTGTTTTCCAGGTTCAAGGTACAGATTTAATACTCGTGTTTGTACGTGATGAATGGCAAAGATAGCGATGCAAACTTGCCAGGGCTGGCATGAGCTTGCATTGGCATCCTTAATAAATTAAGTGAATAAATAAAATGTTGACATCCAAGTTCCTTGTGGATGAGCTCATTCTGTACTGTTTTCTGGTACAGATTGATTTATGAATGAAGTTTCAAATTAGTTTATGAAATTCTTGAAGTATTGGTCGTGGTCCACCCAGTGGCCATGCTCCAGATGTCCTTGCTGAATCTAGCACGCTAAGTTTAAGTGAAATAAGAAATTTTTTTGAAAGCAAATGGAAATTAATTCCATATTACCATGTTATACCTGTTCAGTAAACGTGTGTGTTACAGAATGAGAGTGATTGTAGTCCTTTAAGTGGAACTCACAAATGTAGGTACAGTTTACCTGTGCAAAATTAAGATGACTGTCTTTTTCCTGGGGGTGTAGTATTGAATTTCAGTGGAGAAAAATAAGAGAACATGGAGTAGCGATGTACTTTGAATATGTGAATTATCTCTAGTTAGATTGAGTTTTCATTGCTACAGTGATATCTTTAATGTAAAACAACATTTAAAATGGTATTCTCAAAGTGTGGCAACCGATGGGGGAGGCAATTTTATTGTGTATGAGTAACGTTCATCCAGATTCTCCTGAAAGATCATCTATCTACCTCACTCAGCAATTAAGCTCCCTAAAATATGGAAAAAACCACACAGAACTATGCTATAATAATATTGTTATTGAGGCGGCATGCCAATTACACCGGCAAGCACAAAAAATAACAGCAAAAGACAATTTACCTAGTAACTGTTTGAAAAACACAAAATAATGAAAGTTTAGCTCTAGGTGCCAAATGACCCGAGATACTTGTTTTCTGTAAATATAAACTGCTAAAATTAGTAATAGCAATTACTTTTAATATTCCAGTTGCATCTAGAGACCTCAACAGGGATTAGGGTTTCTTTGCTGCTGGGCACTGAAGTAGACACACTTGAGCAGACAGTGTTTCCTGATGAATTTATGATCTTCGTGACAAACGGTTTTAAGGAGATATAAAGAATTGCGGATTTCTTCTTTAAATAGCACAGTTTAACCTCTCTGCTAAGTTATGTGATTTACTTTAATGGATCAAAACTAATTTCCTCTGATGAATTGAGTGTCATCTCCCAGAATGGCGCTACTATAATCTACCCACTGCAAGTTTTACAAATCAAGATATATTTACAATCTTAGCCTGTGCTGTTTTTATAGCTACCTAATGCATATAAGATATAATACATTGGATTACCAATTTTATGACCTGTTAAGGACAGAATATCATATTTAAAGATTGCATGTGCAGCTTCAGAAGTTTACATATAAATCTAGAATTCCTAGTTTAGGGAGAAAATGCCCTGTAGGATAGAGAAATAAAGTATTTTTTTGCAGGGTCCCCTGTGTTTCTGCATTCATTTGGAACATGTGCACATGAAGTAACAAGAATGCTGTCAGCATTCGTGGCCTGGGAGGAAACAAAATATATTAATATTAATCTCTCAGCTTTTTGACGAAAGTCATTTGGAAGGCTGACTCATCCCCTGATCTCTGGCTTTTCTCTCACTACTGCTGGTATTTTATAGTTTCATCTAGCAGCATAATTTAATCAAAAAGGTCTTTGAAGCAACTCTGAGCTTTCCTCCCAGCTCTCTAGAAGATAGTTCAGGAAGAGAAACCCTAATAATTTTAAATATGGGTTTACATTGCGTGTTGCTACAGAGTGCAAGCTATCTGTCTAAATCTTTTCTTCAACACACTCATCTTTCACTAGGGCACAAAATACACGTGTAGTCTGATCTAGATGCACAGATAAGAGCTTATACCCACCTGGAAGACTGTAGTCATCTTTGAGGCTTGGACTAGTGAAAGCCATGATGAAAACCTTTCACATCAAGATGTAGGAACTTCCTATCTTAAATTAGAGCATGATGCAAGTCTAAGAGAGTGAAGTCCAATATTTCTGTACACAGTCCTAACTAAGTAGGTCTGTTCATCAAATATGTGCTAAATGGAAAAGGATTTTCCTCTTCTCTGGGTTTTGGAGTGCAGGTTTCAGACCAGCTGCCAGGATAAGAGATGCTGTGGAGGTTGGGTAGAACCAGTAGCAGAAATGGGAGGCCTGAAAGTGCAGCAGTTGCACCGATGTGATAGTCCAAATCTCTGAGGTTCAGCTGTCTTTTGAGGACTTTGTAAAGTCTTCGAAATGTAAAGCTAGCAGATGACAAATTGCTAGCTGAGGTTGTAAATTTAGAGGTTAGGATCAAGTATGTTAAGCTAAACAATTCCTATTCTGGTTACTCAGCATAGCAAGCAACGTTTTTTTTTAATGTAAAACATCAATTACAAGTGAGCGAATTAACTTTCTACAGAAAATTTTCTTCTGTGGGAGGCCAGCCAACCCACAGAAATTGTCCGTGTCCGTGGTTGCAGCCCGTAGCTAACAGGTGTAAATTCATATAACCTTAGGATGCACATAGCCTAGGGAAAGAACTGGGTCAGCTAATACTGGTTAAATTTTACCCTGTGGTAACTTTCTCAGCTGATGCCTGAGGTATGGACTCGTGTTTGCTGGAGCATTACCACTCGTGGCTGTGGGCATCGCCTCTTAGGGCTTCTCACTGCAGCGGAGTCAGCAGAAACAACCGTGTGCCCATGCCGTTGCTTCACTTCAGGGTATATCAGCCTAAACAAATTTTTCTTTGTGGTTTAGGCTAAGACACTGTGATGTGACGAGAGTGGCTGGAGCGTGGGAATCCATAGCAGAGTCTCTTCTGCTGATGCTGCTATGGGGGGGTAGATAACTCCAGCTAACGTTGGTGGCAATCAGCGGAGATGGGCAGCATCTTATGGCAGGTGCCCTTGGTGCACATTCACTTACCTCCTACAACGCATTCATCACATAGATTATTCCATCTGTGTGTCATCAGTCAGGTTAGAAAAAATGAGGGTTTTAACAGCCTGTTTGTTGTATGAAACTAAATTATTCTTCCTTCATGCTTTTCTACCTTATGCACATCAACATGCAGAATCAAAGGGATAGTAATTGCTCTTACGTGGTTGTATTTTTAAGTTCCAGAAATGGCAGAAGTTTTTTGAATAAGCCTCAAGAAAAGCTTGGCTCCTAAGTCTGGACTGAAATTTGGCTGGTTGACTGTTTTCCAGAAATATAGCTCTGGAAAAATTATAAGCTGAAAAACGTTTTTCAACCTAAGCACATTTCCACCTTCCTACATCTGTTTTTACATGCTTTGGCTGTGGCATTTGGGGCCAAGTTACGCGTGTTCCAGCGCTGATTTGCACAAATGTATAGACCAGCTCTGCAGCAGGGAAAAAACCTTCTGCCCTATGATATGTCTTGAACAGATACCTGTTGTGAACAGAGCAATTCTTGTGACAAGGTGTGTCAGCACGAGGGGGTCCTGCAGGGTACACGTCTCGCTGCACACACGCAGCTTCTCCGCAATCGCAGTGCCAGCTGATTTCCCGGTGTTACTAACTCTGTCCTCACTCGGAGTGCTGTCAAAATCGGCGGTAAAAATTTTAGGGGCAGAAAGTAAGGTTGGTTCCAATGAGTACTCTTATTTTGGTGCTCTGTGCTCCTTTTTCAATTGTTTTACTCCCTAAATACAGGTTATCTATTTTGTCTCCTACCCACATAGTTATCAGGAGCAGCAGTCTAAGTCCCCGGTGATTAGTGTGGCTATCTGAGTCTCCAGGAAAAGCCACATCACCACTATGATTACTTCTGCTGATATTAATTTTAGAAACGTGTTCATGAATAAACCTAAGGACCAATCATTTGCTGATGGGAGAACAAACCATAAACAGTGTTGTTTTAAAAATATGTTTGGTTCAGATGCTGCATAACGTGCTTCTTTCCCTGCCTTCCCTTCCAGGTGATAGAAGACAACACCGGCGTTCGGAGGGTGGTGGTTACCCCCCAGTCTCCCGAGTGTTATCCTCCTAGCTATCCTTCGGCCATCTCTCCAACCCATCACTTACCTCCATACCTGACGCACCATCCCCATTTTATTCACAACTCTCATACAGCTTTTTATCCTCCTGTCACTGGACCTGGGGACATGCCACCACAGTTTTTCCCACAGCATCATCTTCCCCCAACAATATATGGAGAACAAGGTGAGCTGGAAGGAAGGTACTGGCATTTCACACCTGTGTTCAGCAAGTTTTAAGGACTAGTGAAGCCAAGAGTGGAAATTAATTGGAGTGGCTTTGCCCACATGGATGGAGCCTCCTTCTTTAACATCCGGAGCAGGAAAGCGCCGCGAGGTGTAGCCATCCAGAGTGCAGCAATGCAGGACAATCCTGTGTCGCAACGCTAGGTTGCAGAAACAAAACCAATTTTAACTTACTTTATAAATACAGTGGGGAAAAAAGGTCTCATCCTGTGCTCCAAACTAGGGACATGAGTCATGCCGATTGCTCTTGCTGCGTCACGATGCAGCATTGTACAGAAAACCAAGAGACAAAATGTGTCAGTCGTGGCTTGGGAATGAGGATGGATACGGAGGGCTGGATCCGAGCATGGCTTGCCGCAGTCATTTCCAGTGGGAAAAGCCGAATACCGCTTCCTGTTGGCTGTAATGTGCCTTCTGCCCCCCAGCCATGGTTTTCCAAGAAATAATAGGCATTTTCTGTTTGTTATTCTGGTTGAGACTGTGCAGTAAGTCACTGAAAAGCATTGTCCGATACCACAGGGTAGCATGGCAACCCTAATCAGGCCATGAGTAAATAATTGCGAGAAAAGGAGTGAAAGGGGCATATTTCTGTCTGAATTACACACTGTTGTGTCTGTGCCACCCTGGAGATAAGTCTTTGTGTAATCTGAAAGAGGGCGTTAACCAAAAAAGTAATCGGCAAAGCTACTTGATATGTTTGCCATGGAAATCAGCTTGGGATTCATGGTTTTACATTACTGCTGAACTACCTGGAGTTAAGACCCTTTCTAAAGAACACGTTTAAGCCATATCACCAGAAGTGGGGTTCTGCTGGAGTGGGAAGGAAGGGGCAGAAGGAGAGGGAGGTGTCTGTTGATCTTCTCTTGAAGTTCCTGTTGACCAACAGACCTCATTTTCTGGTGAGGAATGGACCCTTCCAGCTGACATTTAACTTATACTGGGGGATGAGGAAATGGGAAGCTCGGGAAACCAGCAGGACGGTGAGGCCAGCCAGATACACAGGGGAGGGACTTCTCTCTTGAAAAGGGAACAGGACAGCTTGTCAGATTGCTTGACAAAAGCCTTGCATGCAAACATGGTAGTGTGCGAAGTGAACGTAGGGCTGCTAGTTAAGTAGATGTTGAATATTTCTGTAGCCTGGAGATACCAAGAAGCTGATTCAACTTAAAAATAGAATTTTTTTTTAAAAAAATATTCTTGGTTGCTTTACTGGAATGACCTATACCTGTCACACTAAAATAATTGAAGTGGTGAATATTGTACTGATGAGCATTAATTCACCATTTCCTATTTGCTGTACAATGACTTATAAAAAAATAGCATTTATTTGTAACATGCTGTTTTGAGGCAGCTGCTGCGAGAATATAAATATGATCATGTAGCTAGATAAGGAAAGATGAAGGCCAGGATGCACTGAAATAGCAAAGAAAGAAAATTTGCCTAGTCGAAACAACTTGGAACTTAGGACAAGAGGAAACGGCCTCAAGCTGCACCAGGGGGGGTTTAGGTTGGATATTAGGAAAAACTTCTTCACTGAAAGAGTAGTCAGGCACTGGCACAGGCTGCCCAGGGAAGTGGTTGAGTCCCCATCCCTGGAGGTGTTTAAAAGCTGGGGAGATGTGGTGCTTAGGGACATGGGTTAGTGGTGGACTTGGCAGTGCTGGGTTAACGGTTGGACTCGATGATCTTAAGGGTCTTTTCCAACCTTAATAATTGTATGGAAAATTGCAATACAGGATACATGGCAATCTTAACTTAAAAACAAGGCTTCAAACGACTGGATAGGATGCTTGTTTGCTTCAGAAGTTTGTACGATAACTTCTGAATGGACGTAGAAAAAATATGAAGAGTATAGAGTATCAATTGTTGTTTTGCTAACAAAGGCAAAGCTCTTGTTTTGGGCACGAATTTGTTCAAGCTTCAAACTCAAAGTGGAGCACGAAAAGGAGGATTGAACCATAGAGAAAAGCAGAAAATATTCTGATTCCTGCAAGCTGCCTGCCTTAGGTTAGAGAGAGTCATTCTTGGAGGCGGGAAGGGGGGACTGTATTTATTGACGTGTATCTGAAGCGTACATATGATATTTATGATATTTCTCAAGCTTTTTCTAGACAGTTTTACTTACCCAAAGCTTCCACTTCATGCCGCACTTCTCTCCTTAGGCAGGCGCAGTTGTCACGATTGTAAAGTCTATTTATACTGGGAAATTAAATTGTACGTAATCAGCAATGGCAGCTTGAAACCAGGGCATCTCAGCTCATTCTGTCCAGTCAGGCCCTGGGGAAGAAACTGCTAATTCGCTGTGAACTTAGGAAGGCTTTTTCCTAAATATCTGTCTCCCTGGATTTTTTCCTTGAAATCTGTGTCCCCGAAACACAAAGACTGAAAAGGAGGGGAAAACCTGTCACCCTAATTGCTGTATTTTACTTGTTCATATGTGCTTATCCAAAGAGTTATAAAATCTCAAACGGCAAATGAGCACACTGAATATAATACAAAGAATTGATCAGTCCTGCAGAAAAGCTTATTTTAAGAAAAAACCCCTTGGTTTGTTGTAAAACCCATCTCTAGGAAAATCTGGCATCGTTTCATTTAGAGATGGTCAGGAATTTGGTTTTCTGAAAAAAATTGGTGATTTTGTTGTTCTGTGTTAACATGGGTGAATTCTTTCGTTTCAGAAATCATACCACTATATGGGATGTCCAGCTATATTACCAGGGAAGATCAGTACAGCAAACCACAGCACAAAAAGCTCAAAGACAGGCAGATTGATCGCCAAAACCGTCTGAATAGTCCTCCTTCATCCATCTACAAAAGCCATATAGGCAGCTGCACAACTGTATATAATGGTTATGCAAAGAGCCACAATGGAGCGAGCAGCGGAGGAGGCGGCGGCGGTGGCGGAGGGGCTCCAGCAGTAAAGAAACCGGAGCGCAGAGCAAGAAGCAGCCCAAAGTCAAATGAACAAGACCCACATGGTAAAGACAGCTTTATTTATTTTTAATTCCTTTTTATTGCACCTTTCCGGCTTATGACCGCCTGTATATGGATCTAGTAACTATGCCAAAAAACACTACCACCCACACATAAAGACAGTGTTAATACAGTGTGAACTTAAATATAAATGTTGAGCTTGCTATACTATATTTGTTTTGTAAGATGAACTGGTTGCCTCCTCATCTTTCATGACTACTCCCTGGTAGATGCAGCATCATTCTCTTTTTGTCTGTTGGAAACAGAAATGCATTTTACGGGCAAGTTCTTGGTTTTATTTTGCTTTTCATACAGGCATCTTGGCACTTCACAAAAATCCTTACGGGCAATTGAGCTATAACCAAAACCTGACTGCTAGGTATCACTACTTCGCATCTCCTAGGTAAATGTAGTAAACTTATTAGAAAGTTTAGAGACGATTGCTGAAAAAACAAGTTTGTTTTTGTGGAAGTTCAATGGAACCACAGTTAGTTGAAACAGGAGAAAATTGAGAAGAAATTGCTTAATCGTAGCCATTGGAATTAGTGGTCAAATAAATCTGGCTACTTTGGAAATAAAGTTCTTCAACATTTCCAGAGGCTTATTATTTAAAAAAATTGAAACTTTACAATAAAACATTAGGTCATTCATCTAATCAAATCTTATCACAAACCATTCTGCACATAGCCAGTTCTACCTAAATTTAACTCAATAACTTGTTATAATCCATTATACCTTTCAGCCTTTGTCTTCTCTGCCTGTCTCTTTGCTGACAGCTACAACTGCAACTGGCTGAACATACTTTTAGGTAGTAATCAAGCTTATTCCTGGCACGTCTAGGGTATTTATAACGTAGCGCACTTTGAAATCTCTCGTGTGAATTTATGCATACAGCATAGGTTTTCCATTATCTGTCTGTTGTGTATATTTATTTGGCTGTGTACTTTTACGTGTGAGATGTAACTGAAATAAATACTCATGAAAAGTAAGTTAATCGATAGCCAAAGGGGAAAAAAATGCTGCTGGCATGGTAAGGAATGAGGATTTGCAGCTGTGCTTCGGGGTCTTTAGAATTAGCAAGGAGCTGTATTTGGGAATGCTTTAATCCAAGAAAATGAATCACTCCATTAGACTTCCCAATTATTTCTTGTCAATCAGCTTATACAACCTTTAATATCCTTATTTATTTTTATCTATTTTTTTTTCCTCTGGTCTGTGGTGGAATACATGAGGTGTGTGGAAGCACCTGCGTGAAAGACCTGGAATAAAGTATAATCTTAACAGCTAAATTGCAATATAGCTTCAGTGGGTACTGAGTCAGCCTGGATAATCACTTTTAAAATAATCTAGATTTAATTTAAAAATATGTAGTTTAAGGGTTTCCTGCAACCCTTGTGTTTGTCTAATTTTTTCTCTTGGAGTAGTCTGTGCTCCAGCAGAAGAGCGTGACCGCTCTTAAAATGCCAAGAAAACCGGTGAAGTCAGGGCCACGGCACGTCCAGTCTGTCAGCCAGAGAGCGCCTTAAAACTAGGATCAGCAAATGGTGGAGTCTTCCCCCAAACCGTGAAAAAGTCCCTAACAGGAGACCATGCAAATTAGCATCAGCTATCCCACCCTCCCGATAAATCCAGCTCACCAAACAAAGCCCTCAAATAAGCTTCCTCATGATATTTATAAACTTCTCATCACAGCTGCTGCTTTATATTCACCTTCTCTGTTTCTTCGTGAATTATTTGGGGATGTGTTGATGGATACCCAACACGGCCATACCTGACAAACCTGGCCGTACGGGTAATTGGGGTGAGAGTTAAAAGCAATCTGGGAACAGCTGATAGTTTTGATTCATGCTGCTAAAATGACAGTGTGTTTGGAATAGCCAAGAAAAGAAATGTGTCAGAAGCAATAAGCGGCAAAGCTGTTCCAACTTACACTTCTTGTGGATGTGTATCGATTCAAGCCTGCTAATAGTTAAAAAGTTGATGGTGCTGTGTGGCTGCTTCCAAAATGGCAGAGTAGCCTGGAAAAACTATATAATATATATATATATATATTAAATACGCAGAGAATAAGAGTCTTTATTTAGAAAACCACTTAGCCCAAAATTCTCAAGAGGCAAGTAGGAATGTACGAATTTAGAGTAAAACTTAGAGTAAGGTGAAGGAGAGCTGGAGGCTATGGGTTTGTTCGCATGCATTTCTTAATTGAGATTGCAGTGTGTTTTGTAGTATATCATTTCATATCTGATTGGGGGGGTGGAGGGGGTGTTTGTGCGATGGTAGCTGGCGTGCTTATTTCTGGTGTTTGGATGTCGGAGCAATCCAGGGAGCTAGCTCCTGGCAAGCCGCTGTCACCGAAACAGTCGTGCTGCCGCGCTGCCTGCCAGCGAGCGGGGCTTGAGGAGCCCTGTACGCAGCCGGAGCAGACACTGGCACATCCTAAAGCCCGGCTGCCGCAGAAGACGGCACGCGTCGGTATGCAGTACTGCAGCATGGCATAGCGATTGCTTTCCTTAGGGCTTTTCGGAAGCAAAGCACTGGAAGGTGCCTCGGCGCTGGGAGCGCGGGTAGGAGCTCACCGCTGGCAGGCGGCGTCTCGCCCAGCGCCGGGTGCGTGCTGGCAGTCCCAGCCGCTCCTGAGCCGACGCTTTGAAAGGCAATTAGAGTGCCTGTTCTAATCGGTAGAGGAATGCGATCTGCACAGTGGCGTTTGCGATGGGGAAGTGGAAGTGGCGTTTCTGGGATCTGCTACCCCTGTGTTTAAGTAAATGCTTGTCCTGCTCCGTGTTTCTTGGTGGTAGTTTCTTGGAGCGATGTGTTGCTCCTTACTGAGCACCTCCAAGCAATCTCTGCTATGACTGCACTGAGGTTGTTACACAGTACTGCAAGAATAATGTTGAAGAAAATGTTCAGTGTGCAATGCAAGGACAACAAAGGAGGTTGTAGAGAGGTGGGGGTCGGTCTCTTCACCCCAGTAACAAGTGATAGGACGAGAGGAAATGGCCTCAAGCTGCGCCAGGGTAAGTTTAGGTTGGATATTAGGAAAAACTTCTTCACTGAAAGAGTGGTCAGGCACTGGAACAGGCTGCCCAGGGAAGTGGTTGAGTCCCATCCCTGGAGGTATTTAAAAGCCGGGGAGATGTGGTGCTTGAAGACATGATTTAGTGGTGGGCTTGGCAGTGGTAGGTTAACAGTTAGACCTGATGATCCTAAGGGTCTTTTCCAACCTTAACAATTCTATGATTCTAACTCTACTTTTTTCCCTGAAAAAGTATGACATAAATCATAGGACGAGATGTTTAAGTTAACAATGTACTTTTCCATCAAAACGTCCACTCATTGCATGTATTATGTCCATGATATTTGAGTAAGTGCTCAAGGAAGGTTCTGCCATGTGTCGATAGCTTACTGCTTCTTTCCGATATTAAAAGAACCAAGGGGTTTCCAAAAAGCTGATTCGGCACTGGTGGAAGAAATGCACCCTCAATGGTACTAAACCAAAGTAAGTAAATGACTCTGGAGTATTTTTGGTTCAGTCACCTCTTCAATTGCGGATCCAGCATGTGTTCCTCTCTGTACTCTGTACAGCATGATGGTACATTAAAAATACCTCGGTACTTCTATTATGCCCCCTTATCCGAGGCTGGCCCTGTAGCGTAGCATCAGGACCTCTTTTTAGGAGGGAAAATACAGTTCCAGGTTGGGGATTTAAGTGCAGTTCCTCTGGCCTTTTCCATTGACAGCACTGTGCCTTTATCTTGGGAGGTGCACTTGTATATAAAGATTTCTGGTTATGCTGGATGCTGGAAATATGCCATTTTAAGGCAAAAAAAGAAAAATGATGGCTTATAATTGCCTGAAAGTTGGCAATTATTGCTGTGGTAGGGTGGATGGTGTCTTGTACAGGCAGAAGACTTGGAGGTATGTTGCAGGGATTCTGATTTAAAATCCATACTATAGCTTTTCTGCAGAGCTGTTTTAAAAACTGAATGGGAGAGGAGGGATCAAGGTTGTTGGTTAGTGTGGTTTTTTTGTTTTTTGTAAAGGAGCCTCGCCATGTAAAAAGAGCTGTAAGCGGAAATCCTGTCCCATTCATGCTGTCCTTTATGAATTTCAGTCTGAGTCACTTCCTTCTCGTGCACTCAGTGGTTCACTTCTTGGTCATGTAGTGATCTGGTAGTTTGAGAAGTTTTTTGTGTGGCTGCAAGTACTGTGGGAACATAAGCAGTTTGGAGCATTCTTACAGTGCTTTTGCCTATTTGCTAATAAAACATCTTTTTTTCCTTCAAATCAGATAAAAATCTTTTTTTTTTTTTTTTAATCCTCATTGAAGTTTGAAGAACCTAAGATAGCCAAAACTAAAACACTTCAAATGGGTAAAAGTGGAAAGCGGGAGATGGATTGTTATGTGCATCCTGTCCAGGAGCTGGGTGGGTGCTGGGAACTGGGTGCCAGAATAAACAGACTTTGCCTGGGCAGGGAGGCAGCGCCGGGGGGGTCGCGTGCACCTTTACATAAGCATTCTGTAAAGAATATTTTTTGTGGTGATTTGAGACGATTTGGCCCTACTGGGTCAGAGCAGAGGCCCGTCTAGCCCGGTGGTCGGTCTTCAGCAGGCACGGTGGAGATGCTGCTGGGGGAGAGCCTGCAAGCTCGGCCCCGTCCTGCGCACCGGTCCCTGCTCCTCCACCAGCATCCAGAGCTGCTGGGCATGGTAGAGGGTTTAGTCGTGCCTAGTCCTTCGGGAACCCACTTGTCGAGCTGTTTTCTGTGAACTTGTCTCTTTTTTGAAAAGCAGACCTGCTTTTCAGCTGCCCAAAGTGGGCAACGCTGACTTGGTGTCCACTTTACTTCTCTAAGCAGCTGGTTTCTTGCACATGGAGTTGGCATGTGTTACATATGGAGAAGGGAGAAAAAAGACTGGAATTATTCAATAGTTCGAAGAGTTGTTGTAGACTATAGATAGGTCATAAACTTTTGTAGTACCATTGTCATATGTGTACAACCAGCTTAAAAACTCAAAGATGTTGCTTTCCTGTTGTTGAGGTTTTGTAAACTGATTTTATGCACTGAAGCAGCCTTCAGGTCCTCCCACAGGTGAAAATCATTGCCTCAGGTGCCTCATATTCCTGCCTGCATTGCTGATGGGCATTTCTCAGGAGGTATGGCTAGTTCTACATGCTCATTTCTTTTGAGGTGAATGTGTCAGGGGCGCATGGAAAATAGGCTTAGCAAGAGAACTTTCTAACTGTGGTGTTTTTAATTTGTAAGCATTTTAAAAGTACTGAACTTGGCAAACCAGAAGATCTGAGATGAAGTAGTAGATTTGACTGGTATGGCTAGCCTGGGCTGGTGCGAGCAAGAACAGGTGCCAGCAAGCATCCCTGAGCTGTGTGGGATGTGCTCTGCAAGCCGTTAGTACGTGATGCAGAGTGGGTGACAACATACAGAATAAATAGAGCTGACGCTTTCTTGATACAACCCTATCCTGTTCTCCCTCTCTTCTTCATAACATTTAAATATACTTAGGAAAAAGGTTTTTTTCCTATTTTTGTTTTTATTTAATTGTATCAAGCTTTTTTAATCCAGAGGCTGTGAATTAAAGGGAAATTGAGGGAGCTGTGATTCAATGCAGACAGGAACCAGGCGAAGTTCCTCCACTTACTCACTCTAGATCCTGTCAATTCTTTTCTATTTTGGTCCTGAATCTGTTTCACAAGCTTATTGGGCTGTATGTGTTTCTGTACCTGTATATCCTATAGATTTAAAAGCTTAAAAGAGTAGTCTCATCACTTTTTGTCCATGTAAGCAGAGAGGCTGAGCAGCACTATGGCAATATATATAACTTTTATGTTCTTTTAGCCAGGAACTGATGATTCGGTACATACTAATAAAGACCTTTGTTATACCAATGTAGAAATGTTCTGCAGACAAAATTTGTAATAAATGGTTCTTCTGCTGGCATACAAAATATCCGTACATAAGTGCAGCTTCCTTGGTTTCCCTAAATGTATTTGCTTCTATAAAATAAGGAGATTTAACAAAATGGTCTCCTGAAGACAACCCGTCAAAACTGACACTGATTTTATTAGTAGCATGGAAGAAAACACTCTGAAGACTAAAATACATCTGTCACGATACGTGAATTTTAGTACTATATCAAGTAATGAAATGTGAAACATAATATTTACTGGAAACAGAGACGTGTTGAATCTTGTGAGTCTAGATCAGCATCACATATGAAATCTGAATAGTATTGCTGTTCCTACTGCATTTTTTTTATGGTTTCAGCAAATAATGCTACTTGGCTGAGTTGTTTAGACTTACCTCTAATTAGAAATATATATTGTGTGTATGCTGTTTTTTCTTTAAGTTTTAATAAGTGAGAGGAAATAGGATGCGTTAATTAGAGCACTAGTCTGAACTTGAGAAACCACAGTTAATTTGTGACACCAGGGAATTTCCAGTGTGATGTTCTTGTGCCTCTACCTTCTCTCTCACATCATGACCAAGCTTGTGGTTTTATTTGTTTCTATTTGGAAATATGCCTACTTCTTAAACATTCCTTATCTTTTGTAATAGGCTGTGAAATTGTTCATCCAGGCAGAAAACAAAATGGTTAAAAGTTTCAGATACTTCTGATGTTGACATGCTGAGAATACACTTTTGTGTACCAGTCAACTCCGTCAGCTGGGCCACATGGATTCTTTACCAAAGAGTATTTTACCTAATAGTCAGATAAGGTAGCCACTTAAGCGAGCTCAATATAGACTGATGAAAATATTAGAAACACATTGACATTATGCAGAGTTCAAGCAAAGTACATTCCCAAGTTCATGTCAATCTGCATGCATGCAAGAATTTATCCAGATCAGGCTTAGTGTATGTCTTCAGCAAAAAGAGTTGCTAAGATGATATATCCAGCATCACCAAGAAAGGCACTGTGTTGAGGGAGAGAAACAAATCTCCCTTTCCTCTGCTGTCTTGAAACTTGACGTGCGTCATGGGGCTTTGATGGAGAAAGGTAAAAGCTAAATATCACAAGTAGAGCAGTGACACTGAAAAGCAAATCTGTGCTATCGTGCTCCCTCCCTCAGCCGTTGCTTTGCCTAGCTCCAAACCCAGCAGTGTTTTGCTTTGAGCTGCCCATGGGTAGGTCCTTCTAGTGCATCTTGACCAACTCTTTCCTAGACGTCCACTGTGTGCAAAATAATTTCCAGGAATTTAGAAGCCTGTGAAAGTTTGTCTGCATGTGAAATGTTGGGAGCATGGAGGTATTTTCCTGCTGCATCCATACTGCAGGAGCGAAACCACAGTGTACGAGAAGCCTGAATGCCACGGCAGTCCTACCTTCTTTCACACCACGCTGCTTCATTCCGGCAGAAGGCTGTTTGTGCTTCGTTAGCACAGAGTCCTGCAAACCGCGGGGGCTGGGGCAGGGAAGGAGGAGATAGTCACACTCTATTTTTATGCGCTTATCTTGAAAGACTAAAGAACCAGCTACATAACTTAGGCACCAGAAGTTGTTGATAAGAGATTATCTTCATCAACTAAATAGGAGCATCGCCTCTTAAATTAATGGCACAATATTCTCCCATCTTGAATCTTGGCTAATTTTAAAGGTGAACATAAACGTGTCAAACTTGGTTTCATCCAGACTTCTTCTAAGTGGAAATGCAAACAAAACATCAGGGTAGCTGTGGATACATGTCATCTGGCACGGTTAGAAGCTGCTCTGAGAGCTGGTCTCCTGGGCATCCACAGCTCTGAGGCATCGATGGGGCAGAATGGGTGACCACAATTCTGGTTCCATTTTTCAGTCTCATCACAGAAGCTCAGACAAAATAAACCTCAGTCGAATCTCCCTAATCTAAGCCCGTTAGAAACACAGCTCCGAGTCCGCCTAGGGAAGTGTAGGGCATATCTGGTAAAGCGTGGGGAAATCTGGCTCCCGGGCTCTCATTTGACCTCATTGGTGACTTAAAAAAACCTTTTGATGGTGGCTGGAGTTTTTTCCCCAAGGCTGTTTTTTCATAATCCTGATCAACCCCTGTAGACTCTCATATTCTTCTCATCCGCTTTCATCCCTCCCTTGCCTCGTACTGCCAGCAGGATCTCCTCGGTGGGGAGCTGGATAAGCTATCTGCTCCATGGTTTATCAGGAAGTCGGTGCTGAATGACGTAAGGCACAACCTCTTCCCCCGGAGGATCTTCATACTATCTCAAGAATTTGCAGCTTCTGCTGCAACTGACAGTCAAATCCAGAAGACTGAAATCTGAGATGTTTTCCTAGGCGTTTACGTAATTTATAGCTATCCAACCAACAGGAAAAACCATATCAAGTCCATTTTCATCCTGCTGAAATGCTCCGTGGTTAAACCCCCATGCTGGGGAGAGGAGTTACACAAAGGTCTCGGAGCTTCAGAGCAAGATAAACAGTGTGTTCTCACCAGTGAAGAGGAGATAACGTGGACCACCGACAAAGGAAGGGAACCGTGTTTCCCTTATTTGGAAATATCTGGGACATTAAGCCAGAAGGGAGAGGGTATTTATAGGGAAGAAGCAGAACATTTCCTCCCTCCGGAGTATAAAAAATAAAACACCTTTAAGTCTAATAATTTCATGAATAACCCTTATTTGTATACCCAGATGTTCTGAACAATGGCTGTCTGTATATTCATCTGGATTTGCAAAGGCGGTGAAATGAAATTTCACGTCCTGCTGAAGTCAATGGGATTTGTTTACCTAACTCTCTTAGGCTGGGCTACAAAACCCATTGGTTAGTTTTCTTCTTCTGAGGAAGGGTGGAATTTGATTTCAAAAGTTTTTGTGGCCCTTCAGCATATTTTTTTTTTAAAGGGGGGGGAAAAACCCCTTTATTTTTAAAAATGCAGGATGATGCTTTGAGTATTGCAATTAACAGAAGGGATAGACACTGTTCTAAAATGGAGCAGCCGTTTCAGTTTTCTCCAAGGTTTATTATAAAAGATTTTGTCCTGAAGCTTGAGTTTGGTTTTTTGTTTATTTTTTTTCTGTAAGGAGCTGTGCTTAGAAGCAGCTGCTTTGATTTACCGTGATTCATGTGACTTTTGCCTGAATTTCATCTCTGCAATGAAATCCAGATCAAGTTGAAATTCCTGTAGCTTTGTTGAAGCCTTCCCAGCAAGCCGTAATCAGGTGGATATTTCCGTGAAATATTTTCAATATTTGGAAAGATTCTCAGTGGTGAAACTGGTTGTGCAAATATCCAAGATTGTATTTTGCCCTCGTCCCATACAGGACTGCTGATTGCACAGACAGTTCTTCCAGCTCGCTAGTTGTTAATTGGTACAGACATTATAGAGCAGGTTTTTTAAACGCTCTTGAGTGCACTCTTCACATCACAGGCATGGGAGGGTACTGATAACATCACATCAGCCTTTTTTAACTTTTGCATTGTAGGAATTTAGCACCTGATCTTTATGAAATGTTCTATTTAATATGATTCTAGCTCATGTAATGGTAGTTCATCATTCAGACTGCAAAACAGTTTAGGCTGGGATTAGTCAAGTAAGTTGATTGTCATCTGTCATGAGGAAGGTAACTTATTTCTGTTCTGCTGTCAATCTATAGGTGTTCGGGTTGATTTGAAGAGGAGAGTGGGAGCTCTTCGCTTCCCCATCTCTGAGCTGTAGTGCCTGGGCTGAGTGGAAAGAAAAAAGTGTTCTTTCTTTTCCTGGATTACTGCGGTCTCCTCCACCACTCATTGCAATCTGATTATCTCATAGTTTTCATCTGGAAAAAGAAGTCAATAATTTACATCGGTAACAGAAAAGCTTGGCTGGGGTTCATTCAAAAAATATTGTGACTCTGCAGCCATTCACTAGGTTGACAGTGAAGAATCCCAGTGCAGGCTCCATGAAAAACCTTTGTATTTCACTCATTATAATTTGGGGTGATTTCCCCCCCGCCCTCCTTAAAAACAGACTTTTCGTGTGGAATCTAACCTCTTTAAAAAACATGCAGATAGTATAAGTAGTGCCTAGAAATAAAATTTTTGTTTTAATGTAAATGTTAAGACAAAATCAGTAACAGTGAAAAGATGACACATTTTCTGTATTTTCCCTGCTTTAGAGAAGGTTTTTCCCTGCTTACCTTCTCGTAAAGGATGAATAGCTCCCTCTGACTCTTCTTGAGAGTGAATAGTGGTTGTTGCTAAAACCTAGCATCCCAAAACACTTTCCATTACCCATGGTGAAACCTAAAGAAGACATTTCTCCATTAATTTCTTCTTTGATTCAAGCAGCGCTGAGGAGTTGTGACTGAGGGCAAAATTTGGCTTATGGTTTTCTTAAAGTTGCTTAGACTGTAATGGGCAGCCGTATGCCTTTGCATTCGGGAAGGGCTCTGCTGCCTTCATATTGTCATAGCAAACGCAGTGGCTTTACAAGGTTCACTGCCAAGGAGGTTGTTAATTTTGGCTGAGGAGCTACGTTTAATCCCGACCAAGTTTGGAGCTCCTATGGAGTCTGTTTCGGCCGTGCCGTCTGATTGTTTTCCTGTGCAAATATGCAGTTTTGCAGGTTATTTTGCTAAGTTTTTGGTTTGATCAGGAAAATGCTATTATTGTGTTTAATGGGCAGATTATCAAAGGCTTTTATTGGCCATTTTTCATATGGACATATTTTTGAAGGTCAAGAAAAAGTTTTATTTTGGGTTCAATACTAATGCCATTGTCCCCCTGCATTGGAGGTAGTGTTTCAGAGAAAAATATTTCCTGACTGGCATGGGGCAGCAGTCACAGGATTTAAAACCCTTGACTGCTGACACTGGAGACTTGTCAAAGCCTGTGTTTGATAGGGATTATGCTTTCCACCTCAATTTTTAGAGGGTGTGGGGATCGCTTCTGCCATGGGTGGACCTGCTGGCTGTCTCAGCAGGGAGACCAGAGAGTGACAGAGACGTGCCCGTGCTGTCTGCTACTTCTCAAGCTGGTGGTGGGATGCAACGGAGCTGTCTGTGACCTGCTTGGGAAGAGAAGACAGTAATTTTTGGTGCTGTCAAACTTGGGCTTTTCATCAGCGTAAGGAGAAGTCGTCGTGAGACTCCTTTCGCTGTTTGTATTTGTGGTGCTTAGGCTCTCGCTTCGCCCGGCATCTGAGAGTCAGTTGCCGTGATTGAAGGGAACCTTTTCTTTCCGAGAGGAAATCTTCCCTCTGTAAATGCCAGATAACGTCACTTCACAGCTGGCATCAGACATCCTTTTGAGTCCCTATTGAGGCCTTTCACGCGTTAAGAAGCGTGGGTATCTTGGCCGCGCAGTTGGCCATCCCCTCCTCCTCCTGCCTCAGGCTGGAGAAACCTGTAGGGCTTTTATGGCCCTGTCACTTGTGGCAGCTCGGGGTCATAATAACAGGAAGGTGGTGATCTTTGCAGAAGTTACTTCTCCTTTCGAATGACCACTCGGTTCATCAGACTTGGAGGGCTGCCGGAGGCTGCCGTGCCAGATCGTACCCTGGCTCTTGAATACTAACGAAGGCCGGACAGACAGGCGGTCACGGGCTAAAGCGCCAGGGAATGAGGAGAACTGAGAGGGGGAAAACATGGAACAGTACGCAAATAAATGAAGGGAATTAAGGCAACGCCACACATCCAGACTATCATAGAAAATCATGAGAGGTTTGAAGAACTTCATTGTGTCTAGGAAAAGATTAACGTTTGGCGAAGTTTGTAGCAGGAATGAAACATCGGATTTTTACCTGGGAAGGAAACTTTTAGGAGGGCCTTTCAATCTCCTTGTCGAATCAAAAAAATTTCTTGCTGTTAGAAATGAAAGGCATTAATGGCAACAGCAGGTAGACTGCTTACAAACTCCTGAAAGAATAGGTAGACAAATGTTTTTCAAAGATGTATCAACTATATGTAGCTCCTATAAATCCAACCAAATCAGAAACAACAGAGAAAAGGAAGAAGGTCAAGAAAGAAGAGAGGTAATGCTTTTTTTAAAAACAAAGGAACACAATTTCACTTATATTATAACAGTTCTCTCAGCAGTCCTTGGGCACCTTCCTGTGCCTTAAGCAAGGTGCAGGAAGGGACACTGATTGATTAAAATAATTGCTTAATTGGAAAGGGTTGATAGTGTATTTTTTTTTTTAACCGTTTACTTTGGTCTCATAGTATCACACTTGGTGAACTGCAGCGGGCTACAGGGTAGTGATATCTAATGCTCATAGAGAAGGGACAAGACTAGTGAAGAAAAAACTTATTTTCAAAGTCTGTATGATCTGACTGGTGGCGTTGAGCTCTTGCTCTTTGTGGTGCAAATTCAGCGTGCAACTCATGGAGCAGCACTGTATGTCCCTCCTGGGCCAAAAGGTGAGCGTGCCTGCTCTCGAAGCTGGTAAGGGTAGTGCTTTACATCAAGCTGGAGAGGCTCAAGGCTTTTAGCCACAAAGATTCAACCATATTAATAGCTGCCACACACATGAGGGTTTGCCAGAATGAGGAGGCATTACCATGTAGCGTACCCCCACCTGTCTCGCACACGTGGATGCTTGCCTGCCTGCTCAAACAGGAGGTTTTTGGCTATGCCAACACAGCTTAGAAGAGC
Source organism: Theristicus caerulescens (assembly GCA_020745775.1). NCBI lineage: Eukaryota > Metazoa > Chordata > Aves > Pelecaniformes > Threskiornithidae > Theristicus > Theristicus caerulescens. The sequence goes on along the minus strand of CM036565.1, from coordinate 3,952,360 downwards.
ACTTTGAAATTGCAGCCTATAGCACTGAAATTATGCTAATAAAAATCAACAGAATTTTGAATAGCTATTCTTGGTTAGCTACTTTTGTATGAAGCAGCTGTGCCGTTTTTAAGTGTACTTGACAAAAAGACGAAGAGGTGGCCACTGCCTGTGGCAGCCCGCGTAGTCAGCCCGTGTTTATCTGCAAAGCTTTTGCTGTCTTCTCAAACCCACGTTAGCGTGCCGGCTGCTGTTGTATAACAGCAAAAGGGAAGCTGCCGAAAATAAAAAAAATTATTTTGACAGAGAAAATAAGCTAAAGCAAGTCAAAAGTACGAAAGAGAGCACTCCAAGAAGAGGTCCTGTGTGTAAGCGGTTTGTTGTTCCAGCAGATTCAGCTTGGGCTTTCTCTGTTTCTGCGGGTTATGTCATTGTTTAATTTGGTGTTCCTTCAAAACTGGCCAGCTGCAGCCATATGCAGTGCATTGCCTCTGTTATCTTCTTCGAGATGTACAAAGCGCTTTCTTAAGATGTAAAATGTATGTGATAGAGATGGGGGGTGCTGTGTTTTACTAAGAAGGCCCTTTTCTGCCTTCTAATGGACCAACTGCGTGTTCACAGTAGGAATTCACTCAGATCTTTAGCCAATAAAGTAGGAGTTGTTATTGCTGTCTTCCAGCAGTAGCAGCAAAGAAGCAGAGAAAAACAAACCCAACATGTCACTTACACTCCGTTTGTCCCTTGCATCCAGCATTTCATTTCCCTTGTAGGTTACTACTGATCTTATTTTCCTTGCTCCATCCCAACAAAAAATATACATCAAAACAATATTGGGGGACAGGGAGGATTGAATGCACTTATATTTATTTTTAAAAACACTTTTTAGCAGAAGTGACTTCATTACGTACATCTGAGTGCTTCCATGTCTGCTTGATGTGAAAACATCTGATGCTTATCCATGCGATAGCAGATATCTGTTGTTAAAGAAGGATGGCTTGAAGCAGAAAGACAAAAGACAAACCATATGATGTGAACTTGCACTCCGGGTATTTTGGAGTATCCTGCCCCATTGACAACAGGATACTGAAGCAGTCAAGGTAAAACTATCAGGTTAATAGATATGAACTATGGCCAGGACATCTTTGAAACGTGATTAAATTCATGCCTAAAATACAGTGATGTTGAGGCAAACGCATCTGTTAACCTTTGCTTTAAGTCCCAGTGAGTCAAGGTGGCTAGAGATTTATTTTTTTCCTTATTTGAGATCTGAAAATGTAAGTTCCTGGGGTTTATGCAGGGTTTCTGTTTTGTTTGCTTTCAGTTATTTAGCGACTGGCTTGATTTTTTTGCTACCTACATATGACTTGGTCTTTAAGGTCAAATACTGTAAGGTAAGCTCATAGACATCAAGGAAGGCATTTTAGCAGGAGGATTAAGATAGCAACAGTGGGAACACACTGGAAATGGAAAACTTATGCGAGATGCTCACGTGCAGCAATTTTTGTAAGAATTAGAACATGTTTCAACGATTGGATCTTTTCTTGAAGTTGGATAATGTCGATCTCTCTGCCTTGGACATCGGAGCTGCAGTCATGTTTTATCGCTAGTGTTTTTATTAGCTTTCATGTAATTAGCAGAAATTTGAAATATTTAATATTTAGAATTGAAATCTTATCTGGGTATTTGTAGACTTAATTAATAATCTTCCTTGGTATATTGTATTTTAGCATGGTGTGATTGACTGCTTTGAAGATAAATACTTCTTTCCCAAGTTTTTGATTCTAAGGGGCTCCCCACTTTGCCCTTTATGGAAGCAGTGCTGAGAAGAGTTGCATAAAGCACTTGTGTGTTCAGCGTGACGCTGGATTTGCTCTTCGCAGTATCACATCTGTTAGCCAGCACATAGCCCTGCCGTTCAGCCGTGGCCCTGCCCTGCGCTGGACTGCCTCCCTGACAAACTGGGAAGATGCATCGAACTGGATTAGGCAGGAATCTGTCCTAGGTCTGATTTTATTCAATATTTTCATTAAGAACTTGAAGGATGGAATGAGGATTGATGCTTATTAAATTATAGTCCATATCAGGCTCTGATAGGGTTGAGAGTGCTTGGTGGGTTAAGGGGAAGGGAAGGAGGACAAGACAGGAGGAGAGCTCAAATGGCCTTGAAAGAAAAAGTTTGATCAAGACAAGAGCAAAGTGCTATATTTCAGCCAGTCCTTCTCAAACCTGCCTGTTTTTTGGTTGGGTTTTTTTTGTTTGTTTTTTTTTTTTATTATACTATGTGGTAGTTCTGCACAGTAATTCTGGGAGGTATAGTAGACTACAAAAACTAAGAGTCAAGTTACTCTATAGACAAAGAGAAGAAGCAGCCTCAAAGCGAGCTCTGTAAATGGGTCTGTCGCTCCTTAGCTGGTGCTGCGAGGGCCTCGGCTGGAGTGCGGTGGCCAGGGCTGCTACTGCATCTTCAGAAGGGTGGCGACCAATTTAAAACCACAGGCCAGAGGACAGCAGTAAGTGGGATCTGTGATCTGGTAAATACAGGTACGGAAGAAATGAGCTTGCTTCGTTTAAAGAGAAAAAATGCTTTCAGGTATGTGAAAGGTTGTGACAAAGAAATTAGTGCTGAGCTCACCTGCATTGGGTGTGCAGGAAAGAAGTGATAAGTTTAAGGTGCAGCAGAGAAAGTGCAGGAGAAACTCTTCCCAATGATGGGGAGAGTTAGATACTGCGGGAGATTGCCTAGCCGAGGAAGTTTTGAGATTGCCACGATCATGGGGTGGGAGGTTATTGATTTAATTTCCCCCCCCCCCCCCCCCCCCAAATGGGCTAGGCAGGCATCTCTGAGGAATGGTTTAGGTACAGATGCTCGCGTTTCAGTGTAGGAGGATGGACTCGATGACCATGTCACCTCCTCTCCGGTCCTGGTTTCTGTGACTCAGCTGCAGCGTGGCACTTTTAGGTTTGTTCTTGTACAAGGAGTGTATTTCTATAATTCCCTGAAATGAAGTCCGTATGTGTTGTTCTTTGTGTCTTAAGCTTTGACACCGGCAGGCAGTTCACAAAGGAGCTGGGCTGTGTTTTGAGGAGTTCATTTTCTTGGGGGTTGTAGGTTGTGCTGTACGTGACTGATAAAAGATCTTTCCTAGCCTTAAAGCCGGTCACAGCCCCGATAAATCTGGAACAAATTCTGAGAAAGCATGTCATGTTATGACTGGCATATCTGTGAGCATGGAGCTCCGCTTGAGAATTAGACTAAAAGTTTGCAAAGTGCTCGTGCTGATGTCATTGCTTTGGAATGGAAAGGCCGTTGAAACAGTAAATACTTTCTGTGGCCAGAAGCTAAGTCTTGAGCTGGACCTTTTCCTCTCTGCGAAGGAAAGAATGCAGAACAAACCTAAAATCTCTATTTGCAATGGGAAAATCTTAATTAGTTTAGAGCTTTTAGCTATTTCAAACCATTTACATACACAGCTGCTGTTCATGCAAACATGAAAACTATTCATGGAAACTTCAAACTTACCTTGAAATGACAAGTATTTTTTTTTCCTGTTTTTTAAAGCTGTGCTTGGTGTTCAAAAGTATGGTTGGAAAGGTCTGAAAATTATGTTTGCACTGTACGTGCAGAAAGGAACATAGACGCAGGCTAACAGAAGCATATAATAGAAGGCTTTAGTTCAGCAAGACTTCACGTTGAAACCCTGTTAGCGCCAAACAGCTGCTGGGAAAGCAGTTAATTTTTAGGGGCATTTACTCTTGGTTGTATCTGTGGAGTTTTGGTTATGACCCAAAACTCTGAAAAAGAGAGAGATGACCAAAATACAAACTTAGATGTGGTCCGGGTCTTACAGCTGGCTTCTCTGCTACGGAAGGTTAGTCTGAAACGTTGGATCCAAATAACCCACAGCCTGGGAATGAGAACCTAACGCTGTAGCTTGGGACAGCTATAACATCTATGAGACACTGAGATCTACAGGATAACTCAGATTTTTGTACTGTCCCTCAGAGGACCCCAGTGAGCATTCACAAGCAATTCATCCCCACCCCCAGCTTCCTCCTAGGAGGAAGAATTTTGCCGCGGCAGATGTGGGGAACAGATGTTGAGAGGAAAAGTTATAACGGGACAATGACCTGAAGTGTTAGCTGGGCTCTTCCTTGACGTGCCTGAACTTCTGTTCCCCGTGGCACAGGAGGGAAGCAGCGCGTGTCCGCTGCCTGTCTCTGCAAGCCGCAGTGTCGATGGCAGGGGCTTGACATACAGAGCTTTTATTTGTTCCTGTCAGACTCTTGGTGCTCAATTAGCTGAGAGAGAGGAAGGGACAAAGATTTAAAAGCAAATTGGCTGTCGGTTATTCGAGGACAGTTTGTGCTAAGTAGGTGACTCGTGCCCAGCCACCCACCACCTTTCCTGAGCAGTTGTAGGTAATTTTTCTGAATGTTACTCTCCTGTTGTACATCAAGGCTTCCCCTTTTCTTCCTCCTGTTCCTCCCCACCTTTCCACCACCGCATCTGTGATGCCTGGGAGACGCTCATGCTCCTCGTCCCTAAATGCTCCAGTGAGCTCATCTAGAAAAGAGTCCTCAGCGGTTGATGAGTAACAACAATAGCGAGCCAGGAAAAAAGGCTTTTCACCAATTCTGCATTATCAGCATAGAGAATTTAAGATGTTTTTTTTTTCCTCTCTATCACTTTCTATTTCAAAAGGATTTCAGCTCTTTGTTGGCTTGGGAGAAAGATGTTGAGCTTGACACTTAATGAGTTATGAGAGAGGTTGGCAGGTAAGACCAACTCCCTACAGCGGGACGGATTCACGACAGGTCTCATTCTGCTTAGCTTAGTCTAGCCTAGGAGACTGTGAATAATTATGTTTATTGCTGAAAGGAGATCAGCCATCCATAGAAGCCCAAGAATTTTTTATGGCTCTTGAAATGGGAAACTAAGTATTTGAAATACTATAAGAAGATGACAATTCTGTGAGCTACTTTCTTTCTCCCAAAAAGGTTGGCTTTAGTTTTATTAAGTTGTTCCATGGGGCAGTTTTGTGCTGTTTTTTTTTCTAGCTTTCAGACAGAGGTTGGGCTTGACGACCTCTCCTGAGGTCCCCTTCCAACCCGAGCTGTTCTCTGATGATGTTCTAGATGTCACTCACGCATATTTATTGCTTTCTGTCTTTAATTCTATATTTGCTCTATTTTCACAGGGCATTACCTATTATTTGTGAGGTTTTTTTGGTTTGAATGCAGTGCAGGGCTCTAAGGCCCATGCTGTCCTTTCCATACGGTACAGTGATTTCAAAGCTTGTGATGAAAGGGCGCTTCTTACTATAGACTTTTCTTTCTTTGCTGTTGTTCTTGTAAAATGACTCATGGCATTAGCAAATCGGCGACATGGGATACATCGGCTCTATACACATGAAGCGGTTGGTGTGTGTGCTGTGTGTGCAAGTGTTCGCTCGTCCCTGCCCAGCCTCACATGTGGACACTCAGGAGGTTCAGCACGGGGGACATCTGACATCGTTGGTCAGCATATGTGCATCATCTTATACAGCTTATTCTTTAGAAAATCTGATGCAGCACCCATCCCTGTATGTATTGTTCATCAACTTTAAATTCAACTCTTAATTTTTTTTGCACTCACATTGTCACCTTAGGTCTGTGTGTGTCCCATTCCCTCTCTCCCTCTCCCCAAAATCTTTGAAGATTTCTCTTCTTCCACCCCCAGCTTATCTGTATAAACTCTTGGTGACATAAATATCCACATTGTCCACATAGATATCCGTACGTCCTTAATAGCTCAAAGCTTCAGTGTATCTGGTACTCAGAGCCTTCTCCTTGTGAACAAGCTACATAGTTGGGGAGCTAATATAAAAAAATCTCCTTAGTAGGACTCTTCATTGAGAAGTCTGATTGAAGTACTTGGGGTTTTTGTATTATTTATTTGCTGGGTATACCCAACTCCCTTAGGTCTTAAAGTCAGTTCCTGTATTTGGAGCAGTTTGAACCTTCAGCCCTGACCTGCAAGGGTCAGAGGACTTAGTTACTGTACAAAGCGATCGTTTTTCATGGGCGAGGGAAGTGAGATCTCTTTGGGCTTCAGGGTTTATTTTCCTCTCCTGCTTAGTGTGACACAGATAGCAACCTTGCTAGAAAGCAGAAAGAGGAAAGAAAATTCAGTCCACATGTTTGGGATTTAAGGTTGAGAATGATTCACGCTTAGCTTCTGGGGGTTGTAATTAGGGGTGACATAATAACCATAAACTTTCAATAAAATAGTAGCAGCATTTTTGTTGCACTCTGTAGCTGCAGAAGCTGCTTCTGATTAGCATCCCTTCAAGATAAGCTGACGGGACCTCTGCAGTTTCCAGATCTGGATCCAGGCTTTTGTGGCGCAGTCCTACTCTGTACTGATGCTGAAGGGAGCCCTGAATTCTGAAACACCCCACACCGTGATGACATTTTCACTTGGATCAGCATCTCAACCTTTTCCTTAGCCATTTTCGTCCATCTGTGTAGTTTTCAAGTCAGTATTATCTTACGCTGGCTAAATCCTGCCAGTTTATAAGCTTTATAATACACTCTAAGGGTTATCTACTATGGAAAAAAACAATCATGCTATCCTCCTCTGCTCCTGAGTTACTGCTACTCCTTTCTTTTCCAAGTGGCTGAGAGTAAAAGGAATCCAGGAATGCACGGAGCAGGAGATCTGTCATTCCCACTCCACACCAAGGTGCATTCTTATAGGGAGAGATGGGCATTTACACTGGAGTTCTGCCATCAGCATCCAGCCAATTCTATTTTTTTGGCAGCCGAGCACATGGAATTTTTAAAAAGAAGGTGTACTTTTTTTAAAGCAGGTCACAGACAAAAATAAAGACACATTCTTGGGCTACAAGAACTAGGTCAGGCTTTGGGGGAATCATTTGCGAAAGCTGTTGATCTGATCTTACCAGTTTTTCTTTATTAATATTTTTATGCCAAATTTGTATGCTTTTTATAAAGAGGTCCTGCTCGTTTTGCTTTAGGTGCGATGTATTCTTCTGCTTTGGCTAGCAAACTTTTTGCATTAACATTTTAAAAAAAGAAAAAAAAAAAACAGAAAAAATATGTTCCTAGTTTTCCATTAGAGAATACTATAGTGGAAAGTGAGGCCTCTCCGCGCTGCGGTCCAAAAGGAATAAAGCTGCTTTGTGTCACCTCATTACTCTAAGCTGATGTTTTACCTTTTTTTTAGGGGGGAGGATGGGGGAAAAGCTGATTCCACTGCTCAGATGGTCACCTCTGCAGCACCTCCTGTGCTCAATTAATCTGTCTAATTGCGGGCAGTATTTCACACCCTGCCCTGCGATAACGCTGGGTAGCCCCTGCAAGAGCTGCTGTGCCAGGCGCAAGGCTCGGGGAGGGAGGACGGGTTACGGCTAGACAGGCGTCCAAATGCCGTGGCTTTATTACCTCCGTGGTTGAAAGGCGGCTGATAAAGAGCTTTGAGCATTACACAGTAACAGCATTTAAGGACTGATGGCTGTAGGTGGGTGCCAGGGCTCAGGACAGGCGCCTGGGTGCAGCTCGGCTGGGCTCTCCCCATGTGGGGCAAGGATGCTCGTCCTCTCCGGTAGCCCACTGCTCTGGCGAGCCAGGCAGGTAGCCCAGCTCTACAGCCAATGGAGTAAGGATGTGTTTGGTTAACAAACCAGGATTAGGTTCTGCAGTAATTGAGCTGTAGAAACCCCTGGGCCTCTTCCATGGCCGAGCTTTGGAAATAAGATGGTTTTGCTCTGTGAAAGCAAATCCCAATTAATAACGTTGTTTGTGGAGGACACCTCTACAAATAGTGTCACCTTTCTGAATATCTGCAGGTGTTGGAAGTTTCATTCCCTCCTTTGTTACAGGTTTTTAATATTAAGCTATATAGCTGCATACCTTAAATTCACAAGAGCAAAACAGCTGATGCTTGCATACAGATAATCTCTCTCTTTCTCTTGCGCTCTCTCCTATTTACAAATTCCTGAAGGATTATTGATATAGCTGACACTTTTGTTTAATTTTGGTCATTTATTTTTCTTCCTATTTCCACATTCTCTATTTTACAGAATTTGATTCAGAAACAAAAAGGGTTCAAGACATTCTTTCTGGAATGGAGAAACCACAGGTATGTGATCCCAAATTAACACACACACACACACACAAAATAGCAAATGTGATAAGTAGATTGTGTCACAACATACTGGTGATTTCACAGGGGAGCACTTCTGAGTTTTCTCCTTAATAGATTGTTGCTGCTGTATATATCTAACTCATTTTGCCGGGATATAAATTTGAAGCATCTTTTATGCTCGTGGGTATTTGTGGGCTCTGCCCACTGCAGGAATGGCAGCAGTCGCCTGTTTCCAGAGGACAGCTCCCAGTATTCGCACTGCAACGGGGAACCCAGCGCACTGGGGTGATTTACATTGCTCCTATCCCCTCTCCCCTGGGTTTAATTTTATTTGTCATGAGCAATTTATGTCTGTAATTGTTATTAAATTAAGCTAATTCTATTATTCAATGGCCATTGCTATATTCTAAGTTTGTCTGAGCCATACAAGCACGTGAATTGTAATGGAAATTGAATCACCATGCTGGGTGTGACCACAGTCAGGTAAGGTTATTAATAAATCTGGTTGTGAGCCCTTTGGATGCGATGTTTCTCTGTTTGGTGTGTCAAATGAAAACCAGAAGGGTGTTGTGGATCTAAATGAACGGCCCAAACAAGCACAGAAGAAGCAGTCCTGAGGCAGAGGGAGATGGCTGTGCTTTGGGACTTCTACCTCCTTGGCTCTGTCGGCACTCAGGCCTTTTTCTGTTCAGCTGGAAAGCTAGTAAACAAATAAGCAAAGAAAAAAGAGAGTTGGAAAGCTCATCTAAAGACTGGGTTCAATAGGAGCTGATAGAGGCTGATATAAAGAAATTCTGCAGTGGGAGCATGAAGGGGTAGTTGTTCCTTAGATGCAGAAGTGGCAGAGCTCAGGGAGAGGCAGGCGTGAGCACAGGCTGAGTTTTATTTTTAGGATCTGTTCTCTTAGATGCTTTTGTTCTGAATAAATACAAAAGGTATTCGGTCTTAAATTGCTCAGTCGGTAGGTGTTGGATCCTACTGTCCTGGTGTCTACAAGAGCAGGTTCCAAGCCAGCCAGAATCTGAACCAGACCTGCAGAGATGATAAATACCAGGGGGCTGCAGCCCTGGAAGAAGGAAAGTTGCTTCATTTCATGTAGAGAACAGTGAAATACTAAGCTGAAGACTTGAGAGAAGAGTTTCTGGGAGATCAGAACGGAAGAAAGTGCAATTATCACAAAATTAGGCGAGTTGATTGTACAGAGTGAGTCAATATTTTTGTATCGAGGACTACCTGAATGTTGCTCATCTGGTGAAATGCCACAGCTAGATGCCTTTTACAGATATCCGGAAAGCTGACATGAAAAATGCGTTATTTCATACCTATATCTATAGACATAAGGAGAGAAGCTATTTGAGCAGTTTGCAGGATTCTGAGCTCTGTACAATTAGATTTATGGTAACCAGAGCACATAAAGCAGAGGGGAGCAAAAAACTACCAATAGACAAAAATATTTTTCCTTGAATCATTTCAAAAATAGGAATCTTTAAAAAAAATCTAAAACATGATAAATGCTAGTTCAATACTAATGACATTTAGTGAGAAGATGCTGGGGATTATCTGTTATTCTCTCTGTAACTTTGACATTTGTGAGTAATTAAACTCATAGGAGTCTCCCAAACCATTAATTGCTATGAATGATTACGTGTGTGTGCAGTCAGTATTATATCTGATAGAAATACATCATATTATGCATACATAGTCAGCGGGGCCATATTTCTTGGTGAGCCTTATGCATATATGTATGAAAAATAAAACAATGTGTAGAAAAACGATTGTGTAGAAAGAAGTGACACCATTAAAACAAAAGGGCACAGAGCAGTAAGTCGGGGGGCAAGCCAAGTGATGCTATGTCCGCAGCACCTGGCTTTGATGCGTCCAGGAGAGCAGCTCCCTCCACCACCTGAAGCCATCCCAAGGGATCAGCCCTCTGAGCAGCTCCTGCAGGAGACTCCGCAGCGTGGTAGCGCTTGGGGCCGCTTTAATCTGGTTTGGCCAGGTACCAATCTGGGACAAAGTCTCTCTCACCTTTCCAAGTGCAAAACATACACACTTTTTAAATTATTAATTTATAAAAAGTCTGGTTTTGATAATAGGTGTTGTCACCTGTTTGAGAGATGTGCAACCAACTGTAAATTTAACTGTAGCTTTATCCCTTTGACAGCAAAAATTTTAAAAGCAGCCTTTTGCCTTTTCCCCCCATGTTTTTCTTTAAACTGAAATATATTTTTAATTCGCATTATCGCAGACAAAGTAAGCATTCTCTAAAGCAAATACCTCGGTGAGGGAAGGGAAACTTGATTCTGGGTTTCCGAAGTGGCGGGGGGCCGCGTCGCTGCATCAGACGGCGTGGCTGCCGAGTGGCTCGGGGGGGCATCGCCTCCCGCGGGGAAACGCCGCAGGTCCGCCGAGTCGGGGCTCAAACATTAGTTTGACTTGCCGAAAGGCAGCCTGCTCCCGCTGACTTGCTCTGCGGCAAAACTCATATTTAATCAGCAGGATTTTTGCCTAAAACTGCAGGATTAGACCCACGGTTTAAAAGCAAAATCTCGACCCGGTAATAACCGTGTATTCATTTGACCCCCAAGTCTTTCAAACATTGCCCTCGAGGGAGTAAATGAATGTTGCTTGCGGTGTAGTTCTCACACATACAATAAAACCCTGAACCACACGATGCCTGTGAATGCTAACCCGGAATTTGAAAGATAATGAAAGTTGTACAGAAACATTGTTCATTACCTGAAAGACGGGAAGGACCGATATTCATCAGTCTTGTAACCTTATTAAAGTAGTGCAGGAGCTGGGATTCTTTCCCAGGGGCTTTTATGAAATAATTATTTACACCACTGAGTTTTGATAGCGTAGAAAGCAGGCATTTGCTGTGTAAACCGAGAAGTTTTCAGAAACTAATTAACTGTGCTTTTCACCAGACATACAAAACTCCTTCTGGGAGAATCTTTTGTCAGGTCTTGGCTAAAAGGCCAAGCCAGTCCTGTTCAAAGCGAGCACAGCAATTTTGGGGACAGATGAGCCAGGCTGGGGTAAGTAGAAAGCAGCACAAAATCTTACCTGCCCAGCCTATGAAGAGGTGCTCTGGCTGCGTATAGTTTGGTTGGATGAAATTAGGGCACCATTAATGAACAATAAACTGTTTTTTACTTACAGCCAAGGATTTATGTCTGCAAGTTCAGTAGTGGCGTTAAGCCCACCACGGTGATGTTAGCTGGGCTGTCCCTTACAGCATGGAAGGGGCTGGCCCAGGTCTGTCCAGCTGCTCAGTATCTTTTGAAAAGTCCTTGTTTTCCCAGGTGTAAGCGAGAAAAGTTGGAGTTGAAGGTACTGAGCTGGTTTGTGAGTGCCTGCGTGTTATTCTCGGCACATCGTAACGCCATTTATTTAACTTACCCTTTCTCACAGCAAAGCTAGCGCTTCCTGCTCCGGGTAGGAGTTCCTCAGCAAAGTTAAGTGGTGGCCTTGGCCATTGAATCAGGTATGGAAGAGAGATGCCTTTGGCTGGTGAACGTGATACGCTATCGAGCCTGTTAGCCGGTGAGCAGCAGATAGGTTTATCTCTAGCCGTACAAATAAACCCATTCCCAGTGCTCACGCTGACGTGCACAGTACTGTTCTGCTTTCTGTACCCAGGGAGTGCATAGATTTGCTTTTTCTGACTTTATCACCCAGGCAGTGACCCCTCGCTTGCTTTACTACACTTGCTGTGTGTACCCAGTGCAGCTAAGAATTGTACGTCGCGATTTCTGGTGTTTATTTTTAAACCTCCACCAGCAGTTACTGCGTACAGAACGGCACGGAGGCAGGCCAGCAGCCACTGAGCGCTCCATCAGTAAGGAGTTACTGGTGTGGCTGGAGCAGCTTAGCAACTGGCTTTGGACTTTTAGCCTCTGCGTGGAAATGTCTGCACACTGACTTCAGAATAATAGTCTTAACAGTTTCTAGTCCATAAGATACTTTTCTCTTTATTTTAAGAAACTAAAAGACCTAACTTTTTACAGATTGCTAAAGTTCATGAAAGGCCAGAGTTTTTGCCGTACGCAGAATATATACGTGTGTCCTTGTGAGTAGTCATAGAGAAAAACATTTCAATAGAACATTGGCAGGATATCATGCCTCCAGCTCCAAGTCTGTCTGAATTTATGAAAAACAATTATGCAAGCGTATTTCCATAATAAAAGAAACTGTGTTGATGGGCTGAGCTGGCATAGTAGTAATATATGTTAAAAAAAAAGTCTATTTGGATCTTACTATCCAGTTTTCTGATCAAAATACTATTTAAGATATACACGTTTAGCTCTAAATATCTCTGTCAAAATTGCGTTCACATACATGTGTGTCTATATATCTCAAAAATTTAATTTATCCATCTTATTTGAATCATTCAGGATTCTTATAAACTATCTAATCCAGTATCAGTTTTCACTGGTCCAAGGTTTTGAAGCAAACATTGATTCCATAGCATCAGAACCATGTGACTAGAGCAAGAAACCCCCGTGATGATTCATACAAGAATTTGCACGTTCATATTTTTTACCAAAAAAAAAGCTTGATACTACTTAAAACTTCTTGCCTTACAACTTGTTTTTCACATTAGGTTGAACAGAAGTTTGCTTTTTGGCAAGACTTAAGTGTGCTGCTGTAAATTAAAATCTTAAACTTTTGAGGCACGGTGTTTAAGTTAAGATGAGACGTTTCGTGGTGTCAGCCTGTTAAAACCAGATTTACAGCTTGCTCAGAAAGAATCTCCTTGATGTACGGGTGTCACACAACGGTTGCAGTGCTCTTCAGCAGGAAGCAGTGTGTTTTCCTATGAGAAGTTTAATATTCTCCATTATACGAAGGTATCCAGAAGCCGGATTTGTAAACAAGCAGTTTACAAGCTGATGGCTAAGATTTCACTACCAAACCATTTATGGGTAAGGTGTTTCAATTGTCTCAAGAAAAGTGTAGGAAATGTGTAACTAAGCACCTGCATCATTCATCTTACGCCTTCTAAAATAACAACGTTTTGCTCTGTGTGTTAGAAAAATCTGTTAAAATGATAGAACCGGTGAAATTTGATGCGTAGGAGAAATGAATAAGGAATAGAAAACCTCGTGCTTTGATTCCTCCTCATGGAAGCTAGCTAAAAAAGTAGTATTTACATTTGCACTAGAGTTAAGAAAGAAAAACGTAGTCGTTTTCATTACAAAAAGTGGAGAGTTTGTGGCAGAGAGTTTGGGGCTCTGGAGGCTTTGGGGCTTCCCTGGGCTTTTTGCAGAAGGCGTGCATAAAAATGTTGTGCTGTCTTTCCAAGACAGCCAGTGCAACTATTGGGTTTTATTTCTTTTGAGACAGGGGGCGGGGGGGGAGGATTTTGTTTTCTTCTTCCTTGGCTTGATAACAGAAGGCTGTTCTCTGGGACGCTGCTGGTCGGTACGTGCAGCTGATGAACGATGCCTCCGGCGCCGTGCCAGCGGGCTCTCCTGGTGAGAAAGGCGATGCTGGTTCTGTAAGCTCGGTCACTCTAGAGGTATTTGGACCTGCCTTTCCAGAAGAGTACAGCTGCTCTGGAGGGGTGATAAAGTTGGTTTGGTGCAGGGTTTTGAGGTATTTTTTCCTTGTTTATTAAAAGAGAATCCTCCCCTATCTGCCACTGAGGTGTCGCACCCAGGGGTGACTGCAGATCATCCATGCAGTCTTCCTCTCAGGGCACAAAGTGGGTGATTTGCAATGTAATTTTTAATTGACAGGTTGGACTTCTCGTATGATTTTCCCTTATGCCTTTGGGTCAGCATAACCTTGCAGACTGAATTGTTTTTGGTTTTTTTTTTTTTGCTTCTTTGCAGTTGAATTATTGCAGTTTCAAATGAGAAGAAGGAACGGGATGACTGAAAAAGCCATCAGAGTTTTATTAGAGAATCTCCCTAACAAAAGCTTTAGGAAAAACAATTGCATACAAACGCATCTATAGGTTGAAGTCTTTGTTTCCCTTAGTTCCACTTGCCTTCTGGTAATGGCCACGGCAGCGGGTACCTCCAGAATGGTGCGAGGCATCCTTTGCTGGATGCTCAGCCAGCGACGAGCCAGCTCGCTGCAGGGGGACAGCTCTCTCTATTCCTCATCTGTCAGAGATTAGTTTATGCCATGAATCTGCATTTGTGTTTGTGTCCTTGATGACCATTTCTGACCCTTTACTTTTCACCTATAGCTCTGAAATTGCCTTTTTACAAGAAATTGATTGTGAAGATGCAAAGAAAAAGCAAATACTTAGGGCATAGTGTATTTCCTGGAATGCAGAGTAACTGATGTTTCTTTTACAGGTTACAAATATTCAAGCAAGAACAGTTTTACTTTCCTGGTCACCTCCCGCTGGCCTTCTAAATGCAGATAGACACAATAACAGTTTGCCTTACACCTGTACCTACGAGGTTGCCTTATCGGATAAAGGGAGGGATGGAAAATACAAGATAATTTACAGGTAACAGCATCATTTTTACACTTGTGTTTTCGTTAGGAATAAATTCTCTGAGCTTTTCAGGGTTTATTTTGGCATGCCCATCAGTCACAGAAAAAAAGGCACATTTGACCGCCCTGTAATTGCTCCCTCGCTGTCCCGTCGGCCCCCCTTGCTGGAGGAGCTTGCCGGGAGCTGGATGAGTGCACATCACAAGGTCCCTAATTGCCTTCCCTTCCCACCTCCCTGGCACGTGGCACATCTTGCATGCGATGCTGTCTCTCCCATTGCCAATGAAAAGGTTACTTTTTCTCTTGTGCTAAATGTCAAAACCTTTCGTGTATACCGTGCAGGCAGGATAGCTGCCTTCCTAATGGGCTAAATTTGTGTGGATGTGCAGAATTAAGAACAGGAAAGCTTGCTTTTTGTGCTAACGAGTGAAAGTTGAGGGCTTTACTGCTTTGTAGCGTCTTCAATGAGCAGAGGAGGGAGCACACCGATCAGTAGGCTCTATAGGCTCCCCAGAAAAACCCGAATACTTGGCTCTCAGCAGTCTTCAGTAAAAATTCTGAGGGATTTCTCTGTCTCTCCTTCCAGTGATCCCCTGAGCTCATTCTGTGATCAAGTACATATGGTATTATGCCTTTCTTTTTCCCCGCTAATGACGTCTAGGATAGAAAATGTTGAGATGTGACCTTGGCTGTTGGGAAATGGCTAATCCTTCCCAAATCTCATTAAATAGAGTCCAGGTGGTACAGCATTTATGGAATTACCTCTCGAGACCAAGCTATCTCCTTTCTTAAAATGTCCTGTGAATTAGGGTATTCCTCCTGGTCTGCTAAAGGCAGCTCTGCATGAACTGTCCTGGGTAGTAAAAAAAGAGCACATTAACCAGGGAAACACTGTCTGATTTTTGTTCTGGTATTTACACGAGCTGTTTGTGAGCCAGCGTGAGCATCTCTATAGGTTAATGTGTGCTGCTGAGCTCTTAAAATGGGAAGGATGCTCTCTAGTACTTCTTGTGCTCGCTGGTGTGATGGCTGCATATTTTCTCCTGGTTATGAAATAATGTGCATCTGTTTTAAAGCTGCTAGGAGTAATCTGTCTCCTGCTGCTGGCCAGAGTACAGCCATTAGCTTAGTGTGGTACGCTCCGTCACGAGCAGCAGTAATCGTTATTACTATAGGCAAAAGAAAGTCTACAATATGTTGAATACATTGTCTTTACAAAGAGGTGCACTCGTTTCAGAGGGAAAAAACTGAATTTGCAGAGCATTGGGCTATATGAAAAATAAGAAGGTTTTTTGGTGGATTTCTGGCAGCCCAGCAGGCATGTGCTTTCTGGTTGACTTTGTTCTCTTGATTTTGAGATATCTTCCTGTATTTGTCCAACTATCTATGAAATATTTCTTTATGCTAAACTGAGAATTTTCTTGTTTCCCGTATTTTAATAAAATCATGAATAAGCCAAGCACTTAAATGAGATGGCTGTTACTTATTGAGCACTGACCCGTACCTTGATCTTCACAGAATTGGCAACACATGACTGAGCCTAGTGTTCAGTTACCAGCAAACAAACCTAAAGGAAAAAGAATAGTCCTAACTATGTTGGCTATGTTTGAAATTAATAGATTATATGATGGTTTGATTTCCTAAAATGTCTGCAACTCTGTGCTTTTACTTTTCTTGGTATTGAAAGATATCTAAGTCCAGCTGTTAGGGCATTAATTAAACATCTCCTTGCCGTGGTCCTCACAGAGAGCGTGGTTCTGGAAGAGAAAGGAAAAAAGTGAAATGATTGTGCGAGAAAATACGTGTTTTCATGCGAAGTTCTCACTTTTTAGAAAGTATTTTGAAACAGTGAATGTGCAGAAAGTACAAAAGTAATGTATCAGTTCTGCTCCTTTCAGCTCTGGGAGGGTTGAAAACCACAATGAGCTTTATGCAAATATCAACAAAATGTAAGGGCGGCATTGAAATAAACCCATATAGCTAGTTTACTGTATAAATTGGGATGATAACTACTTTTCGGCCATGTATACGGAGCTTTATAAAGTTTTCAAGAAACCTGAAGTGTGTCAACAAATTGTTGGTATATCGTTTCCTACTGTTTTTCTGTGGTGGGATTTTTTTTCTTCTTTCAAATCATACTATGAAGGAGTCGGTAGTCACTGGAAAATCACTAGCTGTGCTAAGTGTGATACTGCTTTTCATAATTTATTGATTTGTTGGGTTTGGGCTTTTTTCCTGCAGTGGAGAAGAATTAGAATATAACCTGAAAGACCTTAGGCCAGCGACAGATTATCACGTCAGGTGAGTTAGTGTGACGGTAAATATAAACTCTTCCATTATGTTAGAATAAATGTGTAAGTTTTTTATCTAACTGTACAGCATAGCTCAAGAATTTCATGGTCACCTCTGTAGGTGTTTTTTCAGTGGCTTGTAAATATTTTCTGATCGACTTTATCTCGGACTTTAAGTTACGAGAGTGCTTTTTGAACAATATATTTTCTGCCATGTTGTTGTCATTGCTGTAGTAAGAAGAAAAAAGACATCTGCGTACCTATATGTATGACAGGCCTGGAGGTGCTTGTGTATCGAAGTGGGATACCTCAAGCATCTTCAAAATTTGTCTAAAGCAATTGGCGTTTGTCTAATTATTGTCATATAGGTGTGCTAGCACTGAAAGTACTCCAGCACAGTTTTTTCATAAATACTCCTTGCTTCATGAAGTAAATCTGCTGATCCATCTGACCATCGTATTTTCAGCATTTATTCCAAAAAAATGGATTCACACTGGCCTGTCTTGATGTTTTTAGTACATATTTCTCTTTGATTCTAGAAATGTGTTTTACACATTTAGTAACTATTAACACATTCTCAGTTTTGCTCCCTGATGTTTTAACACCGTGTTGTTATCTGCTCATGTTGGTTTTTTTTAAAGACTTTGCTTATGAATTCGAATTCACATCCTGTTCACTTATGCTCAATATCCTTTTAAAAAAAATTCCTTTCACTCCTGTCTATTGTTTCCTTCTGTTTTTCCAGACAAGGGCTAGGTTTGGCATGCTTTTTCCTATCAAGGCTATTACTGTTTGTAAAACTTTAAAAAACAAACGCTTTGCTTCTGAGCTCTAAAGAAGACCCAACACCAAAATGTGTTTGTCTTTCTCTGATACTATAGCTTCTGGTTTTTTAAGGATATTTTCTAGTGGAGCCCTAAAATGAACGTTGCAAGTAGAAGCACAGGACCAGAAGTAACTTCTTGTATATAAGTAAGAGACCTAGGCTCCCAGGCTGGGCAGTGGTCCCAGCCCTAGCAGCAAATGGATGGTAGCGAGGAGGAGAAGGTTGTAAAACACTGCTGAGCGTCCTGTTGTAAGCAATTGAGCATCATTTTTAAAGCCAGCTTCAAAGAGCAGAGCGCTTGCCGTGCGAAGCGTTGAGGTCTCGTGTGATTTTTAGGGGCTTTGGGGGTATTTGCCCCATGTCCTGGCTGACTTCACTCTGCCTACCTACGGTCCCCTCCACCTTCCTGCAGGTTTGCCAAATTATAAATCATTTGTGAACAGTTAGCAATAACTTTTGTTGAAAAAGTGACTGCTAAACATAAAAGTCATACTTAAAAAGCAGCAGCATGTGTTTGTAGTGGAGGGAACCAACACTGAAAAGGCCGACTGTTTGCTTTCCACAATTTTTTTCCTTCGCTGAAACTGCGTTATGTATTAACAACTGAAGAAATAAATCTGTTAAGTAAGGAAATTTATGGGGCCAACAGTTACTCAGCAGATCGCCTTGGGTCTCCTTAACCTTGGCAGCATCCCTCGGGGCTTCGTCTCCGCACAGACAAGCTGCCTGCGCTCGCTCCTGCCCTGCTGGGCCCTGGGCACCCAGGACAGCCTGGTTCGCTCTGAATCTCCCTCCTGCCCTTCTTCAAGCACTATTATTTTGATACCTTCAGAGATGACTGCGTTTCACTGACTTGCAGAAGATGCTCGTTAAGCTCATTTTTGCACGGTTGTATTCCCCGATGGCGTGTGTTTGATGCTTAGCTCCGCTGATTTCCAGCACACGTACATACCCACTCGCCAGATTAATTAATTAATCGCATTTGTTTTCACTCCTGCCTGCTAACAGGTGATGGGTAAAGCAGCACCATAGCAGTTCTTGTGAACCTCCCCCAAAAGGTTTGATACTACGTAGGTGGCCATTGTACCTAAATTACTCTTATCTACTGAAAACAAATTTAGAAATTGCCCTTTCTTAAACTCTGCATTCAAGTACACAATAGCTACAGCCAGCTCAGAGGTCATCGTCTGGTCATGGTTTGAACGTTTTTTTGAGTAGAAGACTTCAAATTTGCACTTTTCTTTTGCTGCCTGGAAAATGTGAAGGGAAAAAAATAACATCATTAATTTTTCAGAGAAAAGCACCTCGTGAGGAAGTGCTCGACTATATTGTATTCGCTTTCCCACATTATTTGGTATTGTGTGTCCCCCTCTGTGCTGAGATATCGAGGATTTGCCTGCAATCAAATTTGCTTTAAAGATTTTTAATTTATCAGAGTAATATTCCTGATCTGTGTTAGTTCCAGTTTGTGGAGATCCACTAAGTGTTGACACCTGAGCTACGCAGGAGAAGCTTGTACCCGTGGAAGGCGACCAGCAGTTTCCACCACTCAGCGTGGTACATGTGAATCAAGTGTAAACCAGGCATTAAAGTTTATACCTTCTTCTCAGAGTTCATACTTTCTCTTGCATTGTGAAGAGGATTTTAGCACAGTGTGTGAAAGTCTGGCAGTAGGCAAGGAAATAGTGGTGGAAAGAAACGATGATGATAACTCAGTGTTCTGTGGGAGGATTTGCACAAAACACTGTAACGTTCCTCTTCTGCTGTGATTTTATTTTTTGCATAATTGTACCGAGGGAAGTAGAATAATGATAGCCACTGGTCTGTGAGAAATCTGTCATTAGTGGACAGTATCATGGATGCTTTGGTCGTCAAATATTGTGGCTGAGGCAGTGCTGTCTCATCTGGTAGTTGTCAGCAGATTTATAACCCATTTGAATATTGTTTCCAGGGTATATGCAATGTACAACTCAGTAAAGGGATCCTGCTCAGAGCCAGTCAGCTTCACCACTCACAGCTCAGCACCAGAGTGTCCCTTCCCACCCAAACCCTCGCACAGGACCAAAAACTCCTTGACCTTACAATGGAAGGTAGGTAATGCTTGGATCGGGCAAGAAAGCAGTGAAAAATGCAGTTTACCGACAGCGAGCATAGCCATTGAAAATAATTGAAAGCTGAGACAGTCGTTTTTCAGTGAAGGACTTGAACTTGCTGTACTCTGACAAATCCCTCCCCATGCACTGACTTGACTGTTCAAATGTATGTGTTTCATTAACGTCCAGCTTCTTCTCAGTACTCGTTAAGAGGTTGCCAAGCTGTGTGCAAACCCCAGGCTTTGGTTTCACTTTAAACTCTAGGCATTTGCCTGGGGGGGAAGTAGTTTTCTCTTATTCCCCAAATCACCTTTTGTTTATTTTTGTTCATAGGCACCCATTGATAATGGTTCAAAAATCACCAGCTACCTTCTGGAGTGGGATGAGGTAAGTAGTAACTAGTTTAAATAAATACATAAATAAATGGCACTCAGACTTTACAAGGATTTGCTGAGTAAAGAAAAATAATTAAATACAGGAGAAAGTAGAAGTAGGAAAATGAAATCCTGATGGCATTAGGTAAACAGTTGGAAGGTGAAAGGGGCAGTGAGGGGAAAACCTTTCATTCAGTGTATTTTATGCAGAGACGATGTTCTGCTGCTGTACTCTTGAAATCTAACTTTTAATCGCTCATTTGGTGTACTTTATTTGTTAATTAGCATTACTTATTATTTAAATACTTGTGATGTATGTTAGAGCTCTGTTCGTGATATCTTTTTTCTGGATGCTGTCTGGGCACGGAATAAAACTGGTCCTGCCTCAAAGGAGAAGAGCCATGATCTTGCAGCGCTTTCTACAGAGAATGCATTCAGGGTCAAAATAACAGTGTCCTTTACATGGTGGCAATTAGTCCCCTTCCAGACACAAACGGAAAGAAGTTCTCTGTCCCAAATATCTTGCATCGTTAGTGAGCAGTGGGCTGTCGGGGAGGGTGCCAAAAGCAAGAGATGTGGAGTATTTGCTGGAGGTGGGTTCTGGCTGTGAGTCCTCCCTCCATCCCCTAATTCCTTTCTGCCTCCTTTCCATTGTGCAAGCCATATTTCTGCAGAAAGCATGAGTCGGTGAATATCATCTTTGAAGGAAAAAACATGTATTGGGTGACAGAAAAGGCTTGGGCAACATGTAAAGAAAAGAAAAGTGATGAGTCAGGAAATGAAGAATGCGAAGGGGTGTTTAGTTGTACAGTCTGAGAAACATCTCTTGAGGGTTTTAGTAGTCTAAAAATAATATTCTAAAGGGAGTATTCTGTTACATATTGGACGTTTGGAAACGCTCGCTGTGCAAACATTTATTGTATGCAGTATCACAGCAAGCGGGGTCTACATGATGAGAAACCCGCTGAACTGAACTAAACTTAAACAATAATTTCAGAATGGTTTGTTGTCCTTCTCCGCATAATGGAAGGGGAAAGGTTGTCAGTGAAGAAGAAAGAAGTGGAGTGTGAGGTCTGGGGAAAGGAGATTGAAAAGACATTTCTCCAAAAGGATGGGCCAGGATGATCCCATTACACCTTCTGCGGCACCTTGACTGTGCCCTTGTGATCTCTTGCAAGGCTTCCAGTAACTTGGAGCCGTGGGGACGTAACAGCATCGAGCAGTGAAGCGGTGGAAACGAAATGATTCCAGCCTGCGAAGGGAAGGGAAGCAACAGAAGGTCGTGTCAGAAGAAAGCTCAACGACAGACCGTTAATACAGTGCAAATACTTTTGATGTTAATTTTGTCCACATGGACTCTAGTCATAATTTTGGGTATATGTAAGGCAATTCCAAAATGCTTTCGTCCTTTAAACCCTTTAATACTGAGTATATACCTAGAGTTTTGTCTTCTGAAAGAATTGTTATGATGTCTGTTTTTCACAGGGCAAAAGTAGTTTGGTTTAGGCTAGCTCATGTCCCAGTGGGGAAAAAAGAAGGCATCCTGATTCCCTTAGTCTATCTATTTTAATTACCTTGTTTTCTCAGTAACAATCCTGAAATCCAAGATCCCGGTGGACAGCTAGCCAGCAACGATGAAAGAATAATGGCCCTGCACAAATGAATTTGGTACCTCTCCAGTTGTTTGACAAGACTCCTGACTGAAATGTAGTTGTCTGGTTGTGAGACAGTTAATGCCACAGGTGTAGCTTCTCTGAAAATTTTTTTCCTCTGATAAGAGAGAGAAATGCAATTTTGAGTTGCTGTATCAAAACTTGCTATTAAGGCTTATTAAAGAAAAAGCCTGAAGATGCCGGCTGGCTGTGCCTGTGTCTGCAGGAGCCTCAGCTACCTGCAACAGCGAGCTCGGCAAGCTGTTCCGCTCCCTTTTTCATGTGCCATTGCAAATCGTGCCTCCGACGTAGGGTGCAGTTAGCTACCGGAGTCACGGCACCCAAGTACAAAAGAGAATTCACTTGCAATGCCCCATACCCTTGCACTTGGTTGTGTAAACTCCACGTAAGCAAAAGCACTAACTTTGTTACAATGCCACACTGTGTCCTGGTGAAATCAAGAAATAAATACGTCAGGGAAGAGGAGAACGCTTGCCAGGCAACAGCGAACGCTCTGCCAGAACTCAGCTAGAGCAACATTCATTAGCTACAGGGCACAGAATAAAATATAAACACGGGAAAATCAGCAATCAGAAGGAAATTAAAGTGTGGCTGCAAAGCAGAGAGGGCTTTGCATGAGTGGAGAACAAGAAATCTATCTGATGATAAAGTTAGAAAAACAGCCTAAAATGGCAGTCTGCCTTGAGAAGTTGAGTCCCTTCCTAGTGCGAGTGAGCCGTGGAAATCCCTCGCAACGCAGAAGCGACACGCAGATCCTGGAAAGCTGTCGTGCAAAGGCTGCAGCCTCAGCCTGTAGAGACAAAACTGGCATCAGGCACGGGAGACGTGGGGAGCGGCGGAGGTGGTCGGGCGAGCGTGTCCGCCTGCACCCCGGCACGCTGGCGTCTGCCCCCGGCTCGGGCGGTGCTACCCGCTCCTGCCAAGGCAGCGGCTCCAGCAGCCCCTTCGCGCTCCCGCACGGTGGGGAACAGGTTGTCTCTCTGGGGTAATTCAGCTCTTGGAGCGTGACAGATGCTGAACAGTATCTCAACTAGTTCCTCCTGTTTTTACAGGGCAGAGGCATAGTTTATAGCATCTAAAATGCAGCCAGGAGTGTAGGTGGCATCACTTGTATATGCAAAAAATAAATTGTTGCCATAGAACGACAGCAGAAGCGGCATGTTTTGCAGCCCTAGGATTAGGTGAGGTTGTGAATTGTAGCGAGAGGACAGCGTTTCATCTCTTTGTGGGTGCAGGTGGGGCGTCCCGCAGGGCCGAGGTGCTGCGGTGCCAGCTGGGTGCTGGGGGGCTCTGCCTGGGTCGCTGGGTGCAGCGCTCCTCGGCAAGCCCCGTCCCACCTCACCTACCGCCGGTTCCCCATCTCTCTGGAGGGTCGCTCAAGGGACTGGAGAAAGGCATTTGAGGCAGATTTTTGGTTTTTTATTTTCCTGTATCTTGCTGAGAACAGACGCAGTACTGTTCCCATTCTCTGGTTTAGCTGTCTTTTCTCATCTATACTTTAAAAACCTTCTCTCGCCTCATTAGATGAGCTTTAGATGAAACACAAATGAGTTGCTTTTGTTTCTTCCTTGGAATTAGGTGTGTTGCGTTCTGACCTACTTTGATGAAGAGAAGGCTATATGGCTTAACATGTCACTGTGCCAGTTCGACCCAGCTGCTGCTGCTTCAGTTTAGTTCTGAGTTTTGGGGTTTTCCCTGACCTGCAGACTCTGGAAGACAGAGTAATCAACAGCCAGAGCTATTCCTGCTATTCCACCTTTTTCCCTCCCAATTTGGATTAAATGGTTTGTAATGTGACTGGTGTTACATTAGAAAACACAAATTCTTTCTCAGGACTGACGCAGGTCTTTGAATTATAGCTGTAATGCCTTGCTAATAAACTGTTTTAGCTTAAAATACCTGAAGAACTGTGGAGGACATCTTCATTCCTTAACAGCAGAGTAAAAGATCAGTTCAGCGAATTGTCACTCAGTTACCTTGGATGTACGCTAGCAAAGTTTCCATTGACTTCAAAGGACTTAGAATTAACCCCTCTTCGCAGGTATTTTGAAATTCAGTAGGATCTGAACATGCCTGTACCTGAGGTGCTGGGATTGGCAATAGTAGTCTGGCAATAAAATAATTTAAAATTATTAATTATGGAAAACTCCACCTTCTGGCTCTTTTTTCTCTGAACTTTACAAACCTGAACCCTTTGACTTTACAAACCTGAACTAGTCGATTGATGACTTTGTGCCAGGATTGATCATTCAGGGTACGCAAAAGGCTGACTGGAAAAAAATAGCGTTAAAAACATACCAAACAAAACATCGCTGTAAAGGAGGTGACGCTTTCTCCTGATGCCAGCGTTCATCAAAATCAGTAAACTGTAACTGCATCGAAAAATGCCACTGGCACTGCTGTAAGAATCAGGCCTTTGTTACTAATGAGATGTGAAATGATCATTCTGTGGTTAAGTGGTAGTAAATAAATGTTTTTCTTGTGCGTATGGAAAGCGAGAGTATCCTATTCATTCACTATGGGAAAGTGGAGGACTGTTCCTGAGCCAGAGACAAGGACATCCCTCTCGTGCGGTGTCTGTCGCTGGTTTGTGTGTAGCTCAAAAGCAGCTTTAATTCTCATCCAGTAAGCGTCTCATTTTAATTTGCTCAAGAGACAGACAGATACAATACCACACTATTTAACAATCTGGTGATGGGTAGTTAATAACTAATTCATATATAGATAAGGGGAGATAATTTTGCTCTGCCACAAAGTTTTAAGCTTCTCGAGGGTAGCAGAGATGTGCTCGTTTGTACTAGCTGATAATCTGGGCCCTGCATCTCAGAGATGGTCCACCAGAATTCGGACAGGCAGAGCTCCACGCTCGTGCTTGGGCTTGCGTTCGTTCACCTACCTGCCCTCTAGGGCTGCTCTGTGGCTATGCCGCTCTTGAGACACGCACGAGGAGACTCTTGGATAAAATTGGTTTTTCTGTGTATTTTGGGGACGTTTCATAGGTCCCGTTCTGTCTTCTAAATGTTTGTATATCTAGAAAATCCAGCTACTTGTATAAGAGCTTGCGCAATAAATGCTTTGCAAAGATATTAGGGTGTGTTGTAGTAATCGTTGACAGTTTGCTCCGCAGCTTTGTGTCAGATTGAATATCAGTCTGTTGCTTTTTATTGCCAATATGAACCAAACACAGAAGTTAACGCTGGCACGGCCTGCAGCAGATTGCCATCTTGCCTCCTGGTTGCTGGCAGCCTTTATTCAGACTTTTGCAGTGAGGTCTTGTGGAGGACTGTGCTCCGTTTCTGTATCCACTGTACCTGCCGTGGCCCATTCCCCCTTTCCTGTTTATTTACTTTGTCACCAAAGGGAATGCAGTCAACAAAACCCATTTAAAATCTCAAAACCCTTGTCTCAATAAACACAATCTCCAAGAGAAACTTGAGCACCCCGGTTTAAGTGAGTGTGTAGCTTGAAATGTAGCTGAAATAGCAGGCAAAAGTCTTAAAAATTGTGTTAAAAAGCTGTGTTATAGTATTGTGCAAATTCTAATGGATTTGTGGAGCTGAATTGTTCTTGTTTCCTTGGGCAGGCCCTGATGATTATCACAGTATGGGTTGTCCTCGTGAAGAATAGGGAACGCAGGCTGGAGAAGCCTGGGCTAGTGAAGAAGTCAGTGTCTGCTCTCCCTCTGAAATTTGTGGATTAGAAATATTTGCGGAAATGATACAGTGTATTTTAAGCAACTTACGAAACATTATTTAAAGGATTAAAACTTGGATGCTGAGCGTACAAAGAATAGGAGAAGGATTCTGGGAAAGCTGTAAGACTCCTGGGTGGCAGCCAGTACCAGCCTGCCAGTTGTTCCTGCCTATAATTATGCCAGCATTAGTGCTTTCATAAATCTTGGGAGAGAAGGAGCGGAGAGACTATTTCCAGGCTATTAATGCCAGGATAATTAGAAATATCGGCCAGCCTCTCCAATTAGTGCCAATAGAATCCAAAATACCAGCCAGTCTGAGTAATTTGAATACCAGTCGGTCTCTGAGCGAGTCTGGGGAATGTACCGTACCAGTTCTGGAAGAAAAATATATACCATATCAGAATTTGTACTGTTAGCTGAAGATAACGTAAATGTTTGGCAATCTTTGCAAAGTTTTAACCCATTGGTTTGACAAACTGGAGTTTCCTTGGTCCCTTGCTCTCAGTTCAGGCATTGTGCTACAGGTGAGATTTTCCATGACTTTCCTTTTTAGCCAGCCATCGCTGCTCATCTGTTTATCGACCGCATGCTTAGCATTTGGTCAGTTTGTTCTCTTGGAGAAAAAACATAGGAAAATGATCAAAAAAACCCCATTCTTAAGCAGAAAACAAAGAGACTAAATGTTTTCAAATGCTTTACAAATATTGGAGTCAGGATGGTTTTAAAGAGTTAAAGAAAAATTAATTTAATGCATCTGAACCTATAAAAGAGAGTTTGCATAGGGGGGAAAAAAATCTATTCTTACTGGTCCTGCACTGGTGAATGGATATTTTACTAAAACATAGAATTACTAATTAGGTTTTGTATAGTCTGGATTTTAAATGTGTTATTGCTGAGCTGAGTAGTATTATGCTTGTCCAAAAGGAGTTTTTTATAACTCTATATCTAGGGATTTTAGATCTGAAAAAGTTTTCTCATTTACACAAGGCTTTTGCTTTAGGATTCACGATTCTTTTCCAATTCCACCCCTTCACTTACTTCAGCCATCCAGCAATGTTACAGCTGGAGCAGGTGGGTGAAGTTGAAGACAACTTGTGTATTAAACCAAGTTCTAGAACAAGTGTAGGATCCCACTGTATAAATAAAAGGAAATTATGGCGGTTTGCCAGGGTGCAAAATGTCCCTTCAGTGCCTCCAAATTGTTGTGCCGTGCTGGAGGTCCGCATGATCGTTTCTAGCTTGATAAACGCATTTTGGAGACTTACTACAAATATTTGCTGGAGTTCTGCCTTCCGTGTTGCAATCTAAGTGAAAAGAAGTGGAAATTGGTAAGGGCTGGAGAATGGGCTAGTGAGAAATGTATGTCCCACTCGGGCATTTTTGAGATCTTTAATGGTGAAGTGATGTATTGAGCACGGAGGAAGAACGGTGTGTGGGAGGCCAGGCAGAGCTCAAGGAGGCAGCAGCAGGTGAGGCTGTTGGCTGCAGTGAAGGGGACCTATATATATATATATATATATATATATATATATATATATAATTTTCCTGATAGTCTGCTTAGGTATAGAAACATTGAATCTTCTGTCAAGTTAGTGTGTATCAGGTGAAATAAGTAGTCTTGTCTATGGGCGGATGTTAATTTTACCAAGAGAAAATAAAAATTAGAAACTGTAGAGACAGCTGCCAAAAATAGTAAATGGCATAGCAGAGCTCTCATGTCAGAAGTTGCAGAGATGGGCATAACTATCTCCTGCGCCAGTTGGAGCCCATGGGTGTGCTTTGCTAGGTTTCTATTTTGGGTACTTTGTAATGTAATTGTCCGTTAATTTTGCATTCAAGTATTGAAACTAAAACTCCTTTAAACTGCTTCAGCTCAGGTAGATATTATTTATGTAGAGTTGAGCAATCCATGCCCTTTCTCCTGAAAGATTTCAAATTGACCATTTCCCACATGTGGCCTAGGATGAGACCAGTTATTCTTTGTTGTCTTGGGGTCTTTGTCCTGCAAAAAGCTCGGCTTTATTTTTACCATAGGGCATACCAAGTTGGGTTGGATTGAAAAGGTTTTTGTTTTGTTTTAAACGTGGCGGGGAGGGAGAGAACTTCTGAATGTCCCTGTCCTTGGCCGTGCTGGTTTGTACTTAGCGTACCTGAGGAAGGACTTGGGAGCTGGCAGTGTCTCGGTACCCTCTCCTGCTGCCGCCCCGTCTTGGCTTTGTCAGGGCTCATCATCGCTCCAGGTCGCGTTGCTGTGAAGCTCCCATAAACCATACCTCTGGCATCCAAGTTTCTTAACAAAGTTTCGTGCTTTCCAACAAACCCTCTTTGCTCATCGCATGCCGCCTGCTCTGAGCAGTGGGACGGGTCCAGAACCTGCTGTGTTAAATACTCCTCCGTGATGAATAAACCTCTTTTGCCCTTGAGGGCATGGGGCCGAGCAGACGGTTGCACCCAGGCTTGTCCCTCTCGGGCGGCAGTCGCTGGGGTTGGCCATGGGCTGGACCGCGGGGAGCGGGAGCCCTCTTGTGGGATAGAGCGTTTCGGAAGGACCAGGGAGGGCTTCCATGGGATTTGAGGAGCAGAGGGTAGCGCTTGTACGAAATGTTGGTTGCAGCTTTCCTGTGCTCCTGTGACCGGCTCGATTCAGAGATTAATTTTACCCTTAACTTGCACGATTTTTGGTTAATGAGTAGGAGAAATTGCACTTCAAGTAGGATGGCAGAAGCTGTAGATATATCTTATCAAGAATCTGAAAAGAGGAGGAATCTGACAGCAGACTGACTGTGTTGATCTGTGTTATTTTAGGTAGCATAGCAATGCTGTCAGTGGCTTACACAGCTTGCCTTGCACAGTGCCTGTATGAAAGTGTCTAATTCTAATATCATTTAACAGCTCTTTTTAAAATAAGAACCACGTGGTTTTGTTTCATAGCTATCCGATTACAGATTTCTCTCTTTCTAGGGAAAGAGGAACAGTGGTTTCAGAGAATGTTACTTTGGAAGCCAGAAGCATTGCAAGTTGACTAAGCTTTGTCCGGCTTTGGGTTACACCTTCCGATTAGCAGCTCAGAATGACATCGGTACTAGGTAAGTCACCCAAGGCACACGCTTTCTGGAGAAAAAGTGGTAGTTGAAAAGTTTAACTGTCAATGACAGTGTAAAGAGGAAATGGGGGGGGGGATTTTTGATTGTTTTTTCTCTTTATGGTTTTGAGTTAAATATCTGACATTTGCTCTATTATTAATGCTTTAAAGTAAGTCAAAACCACCCTGGTGGTATCATTCACCTCCCAGGGAATCACTGTGTACCTTCAGCACGATGAGGTTAGCCTAAGAAGATAGGCTCCTTTTGAGGTGTTAAATGGTGTTCTGTGGTCTGTTCCTAATACAAAAAGAATACATCTGTTATGTAAAATTCCCACTAGGGACCTCTGTGAACCAAGAAAAACAAGCAAGAGGAAGCTGAGTTACAGATTTTGAAAGGAATCTTGATATATTTATTTTTCTGGTTTAAAGCAAAGCCCTTCTATCTTATTTCAGCAGTACAGTCCCTTCCTTCTTCCACAGGGCTGGCTGATGGGGTGGGGAAGAAGGGTGAGAGAGCCAGGACCGAGAGAGGACAGGCACGCCCAAGGGCCCTGCAAGATGGGTTTCAGGTTCTGCTTTTCTTTGCACATGCACTGATGCTCTCAAATGAAGATGATGAGAAATCGGACTTGTTGCAATCCTCCGGGAGCTGCTAGGGAGCAGTGGGCTAAAATATTCTGCAGCTGAGGACCGGAGTGTGCCCAAAGAGACACGGTGCTGCAGGGGCCGTGCGCTCCTGCGCTCACGGAAGGACAGCAGGCCAGGAAAAGTTCAGCTGTGAAGAAGCTAAACACCCAGTGCTCTTGTGTACTCCTTTATTGTCCTTCTTAGCTAAACAGGATCTAATCATTAGTACAAGAAGGACGGAAAAAGAAACACTAGTGGTACATTACAGTGTGTTTTGCTGAGGGAGATTCCTGTATTGTTCTCACGTCCAAAACACAAACCTCTTAGTAATATATAGCGTTAAAAAGTTTCTTTATTCATGTTCCTCTGTTTTCCCTCTGAGATGCACTGGGACTTCACGTGTGCACAGAGTCCCTTTTGCCAGCTTCTCACGAGATTACTTCCCTCCCTATTGCAATTATTCTTGATCTGGAGAGAGAGAGGAGCTGGAGCTGCAGAGTGTAACTGGAAGGGGACTGCCAGTTCTGTGCAAAGTTCCCAGTTTTGGCATCTCTTTTCTTTGCCAGATTCCCGATTTTTAAAATATCTTAGGGCATGCTCCAACCCTCCCCCCCTTTTTTTTGTTCTTCTCTTTTTTTTCTCAGGCTATTGAGGAAGGAGCGAACGAAGAACTATATTTATGGTCAGCTGCTCTGTGTTAATCTATGAGATAAGCACCAGCAGCACATGGCTTATTTTTATAGACAGCGCTCAAAATTATGACATGAGAATGTCACCTAACACTTCGTGTCGTAAAATGGTTTGGGTCGGTTGTAATGCTTGTGGACTTACCATTTCAGATTATTTTTGTCTTGTTTGGGTGTTAGTTATAGGTGGATTTTTTAACTATAAGAATATTTCAACAAATATGTTATTTTTGAGAAGGAAGACTCAGAAAAAGGAGATGTGGCTTTTTGTGTGTGTTAAATTCATGCGACAACTTTAAGGAACAAAATACATTTGTACTTTGGAAACAGAGATTTGCAAATTGCAAGAACATTACCTTCAGTTGAGAGTTCTGATGTTGTCCTCCTGAAAATTCACCAAAATTTGTCCACTTTAAACTTTGTTCTCAAATTTTCATTGTACATGATATATTCTGCGTGGAGTCTTAAGAGAACCCTTCCTATGCTTGCTCAACACAGCTGCCTATTCTGTTTCAAGGCATTGTGTGCTGGGATTTAGACAGGATGAGAGTGTGCATCTCCCCTGCCGCGGATGCTCTCTCTGCAGCCTGAGCTTGCAAAAGAGCCACTTTATGCTCAGCTTAAAATGCAAAGAAGTTTGGGCAGGGAAAGTCAGAAAGGAGCAGAGCCAGCCGGGAGGGTTAGAAGGTATCCGTGCCTGCACCACGCAGCTCCTACGTGATGCTGGGCAGGTATGGTCATGACTGGATAAATTTTCCCGCTTTCTTTGGAGCGGGATGTCTGAAACAGTGGGACTAGATTTGCTGAAGCACTTGGCTTTCAGAGGTGTAGCTTAAATAGAAGTTGTATTCCGAGTTTATAAAAGGTGGAAACTGCATTTCAAGTTCAACATCTAAAAAATTGAACACTTGAGGCTTTATTTCCTATGTTTTAGTTCCCCTTTGTTAAATGAGATTTTCCTCTACTTCACAGTTAAGAGTAAGTTAATAATTTTAGGCAATCAAATATTTTTTTTCCAGTATTATTGTGGTGAGATCTGTAAAAGTGACTGTGAGGACACACATAATCCTGCATTTTTTTTCTATTCTTAGTTCCTAACTGGGTGCTCATCTTTTCCACCTGGGCAATTTTAACATTGCCTAGATTTTTTGAAAATGTGAACTATTTCTCTAAATACATTGAGGCTTGGTTTGTTTTGTTTGGGTTTTGGTTTTGTTTCTAATATTCCTCTCTCTCCTTCTCTGTCTCTGTGCAGTGGGTACAGCCAGGAGGTGGTATGCTACACTGCAGGTAATATTCCTCAGACCCCTTCTGCACCAAAGCTTGTTCGAGCTGGTGTGACATGGATTGCATTGCAGTGGAATAAAGTAGAAGGATGTACACCAGAGGAAGTGATTTCCTACACCCTGGAAATTCAGGAAGAAGATAATGTAAGTACGGTGTTACTATAAGATATACTGCATGACTTAGATTGAGTTTTCATTTATTAATTCAGGATCACTGAGAAGACTGTGGATTGCTGCTGTGGAGGGTCTTTTAGGAGTACCGGGTACTTGGCAGGACGGAGCCGTGTGGTTTGCTCTGCTCCACAGCAGGATTATGAATCCTTAGCTAAAAATCTGTACTGTTATCCATGATGCCTTTACAAAGCTTCACAGGAGCCTGTAAGGTGTAGGGCAGCTCGTCCTCAGCCAGTTCAGTCTGCCGTGTCCCTCTCGCCGCTGTGTGGTGTGCTTGCCTTCTGTCATCCGTCACTTCTGTTTCGGTAACGTGTTAAACTACCACGATTGGTTTTGTGCGTATTTTACAGCAAAATTATATTATTCAGGTCAGTTGCATCATCCTTCTAGAAGGAAAATTATTCTGGCCTTGCAGCTTAAAAGTAATAGTAATTTAAAAAAGCACTTGACTATAAAGCCCCTTTGCTATCGTGTTCTAGCTGCAGACTGTAATACAGAGAGCACTTCCTCAGACTCCTCAGTTATGGGAATTTGTTGGGTTTTTTTTCTCCTAGGATAGCGTGTTTCACCCAAAGTACACTGGAGAGGAGCAAGCCTGTACTGTGAAGAATCTCAGAAGAAGCACACAGTATAAATTCAGGGTAAAATCATTTTCCTCTTGTCATTGCATAGTATTTTCTGTGTTGGCTTTTTTCCAGGCACTATAGGGACCCTTTGGTACTACCTCCAAAATCGAGCTATCAAATACAAATTTATTTTATACTAACACCTAATAGATTAAACCAAAGCTGTATTTTTACTTTTACTACAGAAAGTGCTCGTTGCTCAGCCTTTTTGAAACAGGCATGGTTCCTGGTGCTGTGCACTGTCAGGTGTGATGTTGTAAAAGTGTGGCTCAGGGCCTGAGGTGGTTGTAGTCGGCTGCGTTGCTCCCCAAAATCCCGATCCGTGGTCTCAAAACCAATCTCCCGTCTACACAACGGGGAAAACGCTGTAAGGAGCGCAGCAAGCACAGCCTCCTTCCCCAGCTCAGGGGCCTGTCTTCCCCTGACGTGCAGAAATTGAAGCTTTTCCATCTCATCCGTACATGTCGCTGGTTTTGGAGCTGGTTTTTGAGCAAGTGTTGGTATCTCCCGCTCTGGGGTGCTCCTAAATGCAGCTCCCCCAGGAGAGACGCTCTCAAGTCTTTTTGCAAACACAAAATTCAGTCATCTGCCTCGCTGCTACTGAAGCCATCAAGCACAACACAAGTGCCGGGTGCTGCTATCAAGGAGAAGACGGCGTGGTTTTTACCAGATGGGCTGCAGTGCGGCTGTCCGTCCCCGCGGCCGGGCTGTCTGTCCGTCCCTGTGGTTCAGCGAAGGCAGGAGCCGAGCGCGGCTCCACAAGATGGCGTTCGGCCGCGCCGTCCGCAGATCCGAGGAGCTCTGTAAAGCCAGCGTCCACCGTGCTCCCGCGTTGCCAAACAGAAACGGTGTCTGGAAGCAGCTTCGTGTCACTTGTAAACAGCGTGGGGAAAGAAGGATGGCATGGGTTTGTATTGATTCAAAAACATTTGTCTTCGGTACGTATATTCAGGAGCAACAAAAAAAGGCTTTACCCAAAGACTCGTTTAAATCCTTAAAAACAACTTTGCAGCTCTTCCTTTGTGGGACAGAAGACCTTGTGAAGTTGCACGAAGAACTACCCAAAGAATCGGGAAGTTGTTGCGGTGTCGCTCGGAGATGATGCCTTTTACTTCAGCATTTTAAAAGCTGCTGGGCCTGCCTGAAGGAAAAGGACGTTTAGGGCTTCTCTGCAGCCCTGCTTTCAAATTAAACAGGAATTTTACAAAACTGGGTTGATATCAGAGCAAACTCGTAGCCTCGTGTCACTGGCTACGAGCACAACTCTGGCCTGACTCAGCGCTGAGACGTTCCCTCGTTGCATGGGGACCAGCATTAATTAGCTATGGAACTTGGGGAAGGATCCCCAAAACTATAAAGCAAAACAGACGAAACCAAACACAGCCTAGGATCACGGCAGTGTTTTAAAACTCACAGTGAGGGTTATCTGGCAAGTTCTAGGCTCGTCTTTGAACCTGGGCAAAATACGGTTCTTTGGGGAACCCCCTTAATAATAAAGAATTAAGGGGGGAATTTAATTCATGCCAGACAATGTGTGCTAACAGAGGAGACACCCTGCTGACATTTTTGATGAAATAAAGGTTGGTTAATTAAAGTGACAATGGTAATGTAATACACCGTTGTAAAGGCATTTGTTAGGTACCGAGGGAGGGTTTGGCACAGAAGGGCAAATGATACCAAACACAACACAGCAAGGTGCAGATATTTCATCCTCTGAAGTGTCTGACATGTTGGCGTAGAAGGGAATCACCAACGGCTGTTCCTAGTGAAGTTCCACAAGCAGCAGTGCTGCGTATGCTCCTTCATCATTTTATCAGCGACCTGGAAACAATCAAAGTTTTATTTTTATTCCCACTGAGAGGATGGGGGACTCTAAGTTGGGCAAGCTGTAACTCTGAAAAAGTGTTGAAGATCCTGCTTGAACAATCAATTTAATATGAATTTTCAATGCCAGCCGGGCTAGTGCAATCTTTAGCTGTATACATAGGGGAAATGTGTAAGTGTTGCATTACTTTTGTGGCTCACACTGATTCCCTAGAGCTGTTACTGGGATATTTGTCTATCTGGTATTCATGTTAAAATGTCTTAAATGGGCGAACAGTCAGAGAAGAACCAAGAGATGATGCACAGGAGTTGATAGTGGCTTTAGTGACTTGTTCAAAGTGAGCATATGGGCTAGAGAACCTCAGTTACTTTTTTGGCCTTGAAAATTGCAAATTGCTTTCCCCAGATGCCTGCGTTTGGAGAGACGATAGAAACGACTGCTCCTGAGAATAACAGAGCTTCCCAAGTGGAAAAGTTCCTGCTAGCTTATATTTACAATTAGCAATTATAATATGTATTTTATCATTTGCTTCCTTGGCAGCAGATCTCTGTCGCAGAGACGAGCATGAGCTAATACAGCTCTCAGCAGCCACAAAACATTGGACCATTTGGGGTTTCTTGTATGATCCTGATCTACTGAGTCTCCTGGCCAGGTCCTCATGTCCTCTTTTAGCTTAGCAGCCTTCTCCCTGAAGTCAGCAGAAGGTGTTCTTGAGTGGAGACGAAGGATTTGGCTGAGAAAGTTTTCTTTGTGCGCATCCTGCTCGGTTCGGTGCTGTAGATTACACGTTTCTTGTCTGCGTGTCATGCTACTTAAGCTTTCAATTGTGTGATTACTGATGAATTAATCTGTTCTAAATAGCAGTTTGAGATATCTGCAAAACAAAACCAGCATAGTTGTCTTCCTCTTCTATGAGTAAATAACTGCGAGGTGCCACGTGACTTTTTTTTTAACGGGAAAAACAGCAGTGCTCTTATCTTAAACATGTCATGATCTATTGCTGGTGGAGGAAGGGGAAAAATCAATGTGGTTTGTAAAGAAACAACATGACAATCTAATATCTCTTTTTAGAATCCCCCACACTTTGGGATGTGACACACTTCCCAGTTTAATAACATCTGTGCAATTACTGAAAGAAGTCTCATGCAGAACTGTCAGGAAAGCAGTTACAGTAAACAACGGTAAACTTGTTGTGGTTTTGTTTCAGCTGTTTGCTTCTAACGTGGAAGGAAAGAGTTCTCCCAGCGAAGTGTTGGTCTGTACAACAAGCCCAGACAGGCCAGGACCTCCGACCAGACCCGTTATTAAGGGGCCAATAACATCTCATGGCTTTAGTGTGAAGTGGGGTAAGCCAGCTCAGTTTGCTTTTTTGGGTCATAATAAATTCGGATAAAATTATGTAAATATGTATTAGATTTTTCATGCTGCTTCTCAGACCAAAGTTGAACACATTTGGAGAGCTTGACAACTTAATTTTCTTAATATTTTAAAAGATGTCTAGAGGCTCTTATGTTTTCAGAATCAAGTGTTGTTTGTTTTTATTGAGTAACTTGCGCTTGCACTCAAGTGCGTCTTCAGGCTTTTCACCTTCCATTTCATGTCCCATTGCAGCATCGTTCCAGCTGCTTCCTTTATCGATGGGGCAAGCCTCCATGCTGCATCTCTTTCAATGCTTTTTCCATACGTTTTGTTTATAGCATCATTATCCAGCCACCTTATTCTGACTCATGCTGAAAACTAACAGCTGCTACCCACTTCTGCTCTGAATTCCTTGGTGTAGTTAGTGTGGGGGAGTTTGTGGAGGAGGAGGAGCAGAATCAGAAACAAGTTCTGTTATCTTTTTGTTACATTTCACTCCTAATCTTGATTTACTAACAACTTGCTGTGTTTTTTCAGATCCTCCACAGGATAACGGTGGTTCGGAAATCCTGAAGTATCTATTAGAGATTTCTCAAGGAAGTCCGGAAGGTAAACTTGAAACCATTGAAACTTTCTCCATTTCAATCCCTTATGGCTACTATAAAGAAGTATTGACCCTTTGGGCTATTACTGTTATTATCATTAATGCACTAATGCTGCAGATGTGATTGAAACCGAGTTACATACTTGCAGCCTCAAAACTTGCAGGGCTCCTGGGAGAGTTTGGGTTGAGTTTTGGGGAGGTTTTGTTGTGTTTTTTTTAAAGTATGCTCTTTTTCTCTAAGACTGGTGGAATTTCAGGTTGTAGGGCTGAACCTACTGTTTGATTTGATATTTTTAATATATTTTGGGAATATTTATATTTGTAAGTATATATGTATTTGTATATGTGTCTATGTATATGTATGTCTTTAAGCGGGAATAATATTCATAGTAATATTAACACTAATGACTTTTCTGAAATATCTCATTTGTGGAAAACCACATTAAGGATTTTCTTTCCTCCTAGACACTAGTAAACTTCTTGCATTATACTCCTCTAAACGTGGATATGTCTCATTTTTTAGCAAATCAGTGGGAAGTGGCATATAGTGGATCGGCTACAGAATATACCTGTACTCACTTGAAACCAGGCACTTTGTATAAACTCCGGGCATGCTGTATCAGCACTGGCGGACACAGTCAGGTGAGTATTATTTAACAATAAGGACTATTGGGTTTACATTTTTCAGAGATTTATCTGCTATTTTTGGTAAAAGATTTCTGCTTTAAAAAGAAGGTGAATATTTTTCCTGTAGCACAGTAAAGCTACACTGACTGAAGTTAATCTTATATTGCAAGTCGTTGAATTTTAGAAGACTTCTCTGTGTACCTGATGGGTTTTTTTTTCAGGCAAATTGCAATTTAGTGAGATTTGGTTTGCTCAAAACCAATCTGTAGGTGTTTATACTTATGCTAGAAAAGACCATTGTGCTTATCTGATCTGGCCACTTGCTTGAGAGGGACCACAGACTCTCATGTACATGAGCCTGTACTGGCCAAAGCTGGTGAGTGAAGATGCGGAAGAGGTCGTTTGTTGTAACAATTAATTACCTTTCATGTGGCTGAATTCTTCTTTAAATTTTTGGGTTCTGTTTTCCAGTCACTGATTTCTGTCATTCCCTTCTTTGATTTAAAGTCATTTCGGTACTTACACTTTTATTCCTCCTGCTTTGATTTTTTTTTTTAATGATTGAGTGCCTTAGGCCTTGATATTATTTGAAAAACAAGGAAAATTAAAATGAAGAATGCCAGAACATTAGCCATCAAAGTTACCTGCAGTTTTGAGTATGCTAATGAAAGAACTCTATTAATTGCGTTTGTAAGTAACATGCTTGATACCATCTCCTATCCTTTATTGTTTATATAAATTTCTATTAAGTGGTTGTTGTAGAAAACAATTTCTTGTGCCACTTTCTAATCATGCCTCACTTTAGGTGGTAATTTTACCGGAGAGCTAACATCAGCTCCTGTTCTCTTCCAGTGTTCTGAAAGTTTACCTGTCCGTACGCTAAGTGTTGCACCAGGTCACTGCCGGCCACCAAGAGTTTTGGGGAAGCCGAAGCACAAAGAAGTGCAGCTGCAATGGGGTAAGGTGTTGGAGCGTCTCACTGTTGAATAGCTTTGATCTGGATGGTTAGTTGCTGAACTTGCCTTAGCTTCTGTTTCTGTTGCTAGACCCTGTGAAAAGTTGCAGGGTGTTCTGTTCACTGGGAAGTACAAAGCAAAGCCCAGTGAAGCCTGCGCAAGTCCGAAGTGCGATTTCTCATCGACTGCTGTGGCTCTGTATTGCGTTTCTGAATTTAGCTGTACTCCAGCTGTCCTTTAGCCCTGATACTGTGCTCCCATTTTTGTTTTAATTAGGACCTGTCTCTGTGTCAGGACTAAAAAGTATCAGCTATATTAGAATATCTATGCAAAACCACCATGTGATTCAAGATCTTTTTTATTCCTTTGCAATATTGACTTAGCAGAAGCGTTTTGCTACTTCTAATATAGGACTTCTCTCAGAAATTTGAGTTAGAACGTATTGAGGATTTTGGGTGGCATTTAAACCCTGATCCACAGAATAACACACACAAACCTGTAATTTTGCAAAGGACTTGGACCATGGACATGACACTAAACTGTCAAAAAATGCACGTTCTTCAGAATACAAGGTACGTGCCAGTATCCAACAGATTTGTTTCTTTACTGCGATAATCTTGCATCATCCAAGATCCTTTGTGGCGTCATTTGTTAAGCTAAATTCTAGAGCAGTACCGTTTCTGACTGACAAATACATCTCAACAGCAGTATAAAAATTCCCCTGTGCATCCAAGATACCACGTTGTTTCCTGGAACGCTGTACCCCTTATGGCGGAGCACTGCTTTTCGGAACCCCAGGCGGGTTGATTCTGTGGTATTGGCTTGTAATATAACACACAGATATTATCAAATATGTTGTTTCCATGGGGAAAGAGGTGCCCACAACAAAACAGATACAGGCACAGAAAACAAATTCAGTTTCCCAAAAAGCTATTATGCCAAGTGAAGCGCAGCATTTAGATCATTGTACAGGGATTTAGAATCTCATAAATGTTAGCAGTGTGACTAATAAAGTTCAAGGATGGCAGTTGTTCATACTTTTATTGGGTGTTAATGAGGTTTTGCCAGAAATCCCATGTATAAGTAGTGGTTTTGGAGTGTATGTGACCCAGCTCAGCCTGTGTCCAACCCTAGCCAGCAGCCAAGATTGGGTCAGACGGCCACCGTGTGCCTCCTAATTTCTCTCTGTCCCAGAAAGGGTGTATTCAGCGCTAGTCCCATTTTTCGTGCAGCTTTCTATACCTTTTCTCCTGTCTCACTGACCAATTTTTTTGCACGCAACGCCACCTTTGATATTGAGGGAAAGAAGCAGCGTAGCTTTTTTTCATCCTCGGAAGAGGCTGGTAGCTACTGTGTTCTGCTTAAAAAGTAGCTGGGCACCTCCTGGCATCGAACACCGCTTCCCAGGGTGACAGATCGTTGCCTTGGGGGAGCTGCTGCTCTTGCATCTGGCAATCTGACCTGGTGAGCGTTTAGGGCTAAGAGTGATTTTATTCATCTGCTTTAAAAATGTCAATCGTGTACATGGATGAGATATTGCAGGTAAGGCATCTATCGAAGAGGAAAATCCCTGCTGATTGTGTGCGTGTGTGTGTATATATGTGTGTGTATATATATTTCTGGGTACGTGAAGTACAAAATGAATCTTCCTGGCATGTGTCCTTATGTTATTAATGAATGATACGATTTCTTTCTAGACGTCCCTCCGTCGGAAAGTGGCTGTCCTGTCTCAGAGTACAGTGTAGAAATGACAGAACCCGAAGAAGTTGTTTCTGAGGTGTATCGTGGGCCTGATCTGGAGTGCACCGTCAGCAACCTTCTTCCTGGAGCAACGTATCGGTTCCGAGTGAGAGCTTTGAACGATGGTGGGGTACGTGCAGCGTGCCGGAGCACGCTTTGGCTTTTTGTCCCTGGAGGTGGTACTGTGCCTGAGATGGGCGATTCTGGAAAGTGATTGTGTTAGTGCCAGGGATCAGAAAGGTGACAGGGAGATGGGCAGAAGAAAATAAAATGAGAAATGCTTAAAGGAACTTCTGAGGAATAGCTGCAGTTTTGGATGTGGTACTCTTTTAAAAGGAGATTTCAGGTACTAATGTGATTTGACTGGCCAAAACCAGCTGGAGCAAAATGTGCAAAATCCCTGCTAAAAGTCATATCTGCTTACAAGGAGGAATCTCTTTGTTCCCCTTCCACTGCATTCCTTCTTTTTGTTTTCAATCTTAACTGTGTAAAAACAATTACTGAAATTTCACTCAGGTGTTGATATACTTTGAGGAAAGCTTGCTTTCTTAATGATTTTTTTTTTTGTTTTAATTTGAAAGACATACATGCTTTACAGATTTGATGATTTTTTTTTTTGTTACATGATTTCCTTGGAAGACGTGCCTTCCCAAAGACATCACAAATTCTATCTGATGTCCACGGAGATCCGTTGAAAGATCTTGTTGATTCCAGTGAGGTTTGGGTTGGCTCTGCTTGCCTTTGTGAGAGCATCTTTCCAACGGTTTTTTATAAAGGCAGTCCCACCAACAGTACAGGCATATTGATGTGGTTGTTCCCAGGAAATCTTGACGACAAACACAACATAAAGGTTTAAAGTTATTCACTTACAGGGAGAAGTTCTGTTAAAATTTAACTTAGGTACTAGAAAAATATGCAAGACTGTTAAACTGTTTTGTCTTTAAAATATCCACTATTTTATTTTTGTGAAAAATGAATTAAATACACGTTGGAGAGATTGGATTTGCTCGCTGGAATGAAAACAATTGCCTACGTGGTAGCTTTGGATGTATGATACCTTGACTTTTTTTTTTTCTCCTTATTTTTTTCTCTTTTTCTTGTTTTTTTCTTTTTTTTTGGCAAAACAATGTTTAAAGTTGCAAAGCATTTCTAGTCCCACCCTTCGCTAAATGAGGGGCCCGGTTTTGGTTTGGTTGGGTTTCTTTTACCAGATGCAAAATGGGGCGGGTCTGTGTGTGTGCTTTACCAGATGCAAACACTTTTCTTCCTCCCATTAGGTAAAGAAAATAGCAGAAGTCAATAAATGAGATTTTTTGAAGTGTGCATTCTTTGTAATTCAAGCAAAGCGATCAGCATTAGCCTTTCTCGATAGCGCAGATACTGACACGTCTGTTGAGAGGTTTTCTGGGGTTCGTAATTTCAGTGTTGTTCAGCCTTTGTAGTGGCTCATTTTTTTCATACTTGCTCATATCGCGTTCCAAAATAAGTAAATATCAGTGGTTTTCCTCTAATTGCTTCCAGCGAAGTTCCTTTGTTCTGGAGAATGATTTCTAATTAGCTTGGGGATGTACTGAACAAACTTCATTATCCCACTCAAGTGGCCTCAGAAAGGCTATTGCCACCGTTATCTCTCTCCTGTCCTCGCCCTGCTGGCTGAAGCCAGTTTTCCAGACTCTTGAAATTTGTCTTTTCTTTTGCTAACGTGCATTTAAATTATTCTCCTGCCAAGGGCTCAAAAGTTGTCTAAGCATATGTGCAGCGTGCCCCTGCACGTTGAACGCTGGTGTTCCACACCGAGGCTGGGCTCCATCACGTGCTATCCTTTTATAATGAACACGTGGCAGACGTTTTATAGAAAAGAAACTGGATTTGGACTCCAGTATGTGCTTTACTGTTGCTGTGCTCCTCCTTTTATCCCTGAGAAGCCAGTTACGCCAGACATGCGAACACATTACTTGAAGGTAAGGTGGAGGGACGCAAACTGTTCCTCGGTTGCTCTGTTGCTGAGCGCACGTTCTCACTCTTGGGTAAATTGGCGGTG
Organism: Theristicus caerulescens; assembly: GCA_020745775.1. Taxonomy (NCBI): domain Eukaryota; kingdom Metazoa; phylum Chordata; class Aves; order Pelecaniformes; family Threskiornithidae; genus Theristicus; species Theristicus caerulescens. The sequence continues at coordinate 3,911,183 of CM036565.1, read as the reverse complement.
GCTTACGCTTTCACGGGCCCTCACCGCCGCACAGGAGGGTGTACGTGCTGTCTGCTCGTACCTGAGCCTACCTCACATTTTAACTTTGCAATGATTTACGTGGTCTCCTACTGCACTCTAATACTTGGTGCCAAGTGTCGGAAGCCCGGTCTATCTTTGGGAAGGTTTATCGCATTGAAAAAGTTTCTCTGTGCTGTTCTTGAAAAGCCTTTGAGGAATGAGAGATGGGTGTATGTCTATATATTAACGTACAGACACTTTGTTCCCCTCTAGTACGGGCCGTATTCGGAAGCTACAGACGTCACCACGGCAGCAGGACCGCCTGGCCAGTGCAGAGCACCTTCCCTCTCCTTTCTGTCTGACACGCGTGTGCTTGTAAGCTGGGAGGTAAGTCAGGTGCCCTGATTGTTTAATTTCCATCTTGCTCATCCAAATGAATGTGGTCACCACAAAACTTGAAAGCTAGCTCGAGAGCTATTCGCTGGTTTGGAACTTTTTTTTTTGTGCAAGAAAACTGTATGCAGAAGTTCTTCTGGTGTAGAAAATCATCTTCTCTACTTCTCTCTTTAAAGAATTGTATAAAGTTGATCATGAGTCATCTGGACCAGGATTCAGACATGAGACCTCCTACGCTGGCGTCAGATGATAGAGCGCTGGTCGGGTAGAAGCGCTCTCGGCAGGCTTTTAACATGTCAAGAGTGTCCTGGGGTGGAATTGTGAAGGCAAATATTTGATTTTGGTTGAAGCTGGAGTCTCTGATATGAAATTAACTCTGCACAAATGCTTACGATGGATTTTTTTTTTTCTCCTCAAAAATTGTTTGTCTCTTCCCCAAATATTTACTTTTATTTTAGTTTGTGTGCGTTCCTGCTCCATTCTCCAGGATCTTAGACATTGGACTCCTAAAATAAGTCTTAGCTGAAGTGCTGAAGGGTTGATTGGTGTCATTAAAAGAAAAATTGTTCCATAATTCAGGCAGAAAGGAAAGGATGTTGTCATAAATAAACTGCTATGGAGCAATGGGGCTGTAATTCTGCCACAGACTTTCTTTGCAAACCTAGCAGCCGTTTCAGCCCTGCATCTGTCGGGTCCCTCCACAAAGGGTGCCCCTATTGAGAGAGAAGTTACAATGTTCACGAGATGCTCAAATAAATTGATTGGGCTAACAACATATCTAGATACAAACGTAATCCGAGTTTAATTTTATAATGACACAGGTGCGTTTGGTGCAGTTTGGGGGTATTTGTTAACATTTCTTGCAACATTTTGTGATGCTCAACTAGAAGTCACGCTGAAGCTTTTACATGTTACCTTTTAAATGAGTGTATGGACGGGCATTTGCTCTGCCCAGCCATGAGTGAAGGCAGCAGTGTTTCTAGTAGGCTCCGTATTTATATGCCAGGTATATTTGTTTATTCTACCTAAAAATGAAGCTGTGGAAGGAGTAATGTGGTTTGCAATGGTTATGTTTTCTTAAAGAGTCTATCATTTTTTGGCTGATATGAATATGAAGGAAAAACAGCAAAGGGCTGTGGACTTGTTTTGCCTGGCTAGTGAGCACACCGTGGTGCCTACTATGCCTTTTTTACACATTGTTTTAAAGCGCTGGCTTAGCAGTTCTGCATGCTGCTACTAAACTAGCGCGATGCTCAGAGGCAGAGCTAGAGAAGCCCATGGGCACGTGCAGGGTGGTCACTGTGGCGTGCAGTGATGCTCTGGATCCTTTTACTGGAAATCAGACCTTGCGTGCCATAATCGCAAAGTCTTTACCATATCCTAGATCACACTTCAGCACGTAGAGCAGCGATTCCCCGAGCCGCTTCAGTCCACACAGTGCAGCTCTAGGTAGTTCTAGTAAAAATATTTTGGTTTGGGAGCCATGCCGTTACGCCTGCACTAGCTCACCTCCAGCAAATTCAGGTATTTATTCTGTGTTCCTGTAGACTTCAGGATGATAAAGGGGTTGTTGAGGGCATATGGATCCTGTAGGAGTCTTTTTGTGGGTGTTAACGTACTCAGGTCCACACTCCCGTGTCCCATACTGGGACCATTGGCTTGATGGGTGACTTTCACTGCAAACCTCCGACGAGCTCCTCGCTCGTTGAGGTTATTCTTTCCTCAGTAACGTGAGTAAGTACTTCAGGCTTGAAGGCTAGCTCTTCCAGAGCTGTGTTTTGATCGCTCGACTAGGCTACACTAGATTGATGCTTTTTTTGTGTCCTCCACGGCTGTGCTTCTGCCAAGCCAGTGGAGAGACAATTTATTCCTGAGCGTCCTGATGAAAAGCAAAGTAGCTGCGTACACTTTCTCATTTCTCTGAATTTCTATCAGGTAATTTTTGTGCAGAATTGGCCTGTTTCAGTAACCTATTAGGGAGCACTAATTCAGCGCATTTCCATTTGCAGCAGTAATGGTGTATTAATTTAAAAATTAAGGGGTTTGTTTTTTTTTTTTCCCATGTACTTTATTCCTTACCCAGTGAAACACAGAGATCTGAAGTGCTCGTTTCTGAATTGAACCACATAAATATTTGTGTTGCAGAGTCCTGAATGTTCTGGTGCTGACATCTCTGAATACAGATTAGAGTGGGGAGAAGATGAGGAATCTCTACAACTTGCGTATAGTGGCACAGATCCCTGTTTTGAAATAAGTGAATTGTCGGCGGCAGCGCATTACTGCTGTAGGCTACAGGTATGGAAGTTACGAGGTTTTGCATGCATTGCAATCTAAGATGTAAACAGAGTTTCCTTCCACTGTGTTTTTATTTTTATCCTTAGCCACTATGAAGTTATGTGCTCTGTAAGTCGGAAGGAATGTATGCTTATTTGAAATAACGCAGACTATTGCTATATAACTGAACAGTTTAGATTCTGCACAATTCAAAGTTGATCTAACTTTTAGCTCTCGAAAATTGTTCTCATGTACCATGAGGTTTATTTTTGGTGAATAATGCTTTTAACAGCCACCTTGCCCTCTGATATTAAAACAAAATGATAATGTTTTAGACAATTTCCCCCAAAATTAATTTTTTCTTGGTAATGAGATGTAAACAACATCTACCTCCCAACTGGATGTTGAAGATTCCCCTAGCTTAAATAATAAACTCCAACATCTGTTTCATTTATCAAATAAAGCAAACCAGCTGAGTAGATTCGTATGTATATAGGAGATGGTAGCTGCCAGGAAGTGAGTCCTCATCTTTACTACTTTTGTCTCTTAGATTTGTAAGATTGGATCTCATATAGAGGCTCTGTATGATTTTTTTTTTCTTTGACCTTTTTCTCTCCTATCATTTTCAGTAAAAAGTAACAGTTAAAATATATTTCTTATATATGTATGAAAATAAAAATACAGCACTTTCTCTTTTATGTCCACTGAAAAAGAAATGGAAAGTAAAGTAAGTGGGAGTGAAGTAAAAATATTTTTGCCCAAGATACTCTTCCACAAGATTTATTTGTACGTGAAGACAGAATACCACCAGTAAATCCGACCGAAAGTTCATGTACCTACCCAGCTGGCAACGTGTGGACCACCCAGGGTTGTTTCTTTGATCAAGGACAACATGCTTCTGTTGAGTGTTTCCTTCTTAAATTTTTTTAAACAGGACTTCGAATTTTTTTTAATTTTTTTTTTGACAAAGTAGCTTTCGAGCAGCTGGCCAACAGCCAAGGGGCCCCACACCTCTGAGTACACTCAGCTGTATTTTCTGACTTGGTCATAGCTGGCTGTATACCTTGCACTGGTACTGTTGGGGAAGGCGAATTGAAAGAGCATCTGTGAGTTGCCTGGAAGTGTGGGCCAGAAAGTGCCTCTTGTTTGCGCAGGAGGGAGAGCGTTCAGCAGCCGCTGGGCAGGGAGGAGACCCTGAGACCGCTTCTGCGGTGGGCGGCAGGGAGCTCGAGGAGACTTTCATGTTAAAAATGGAAACAGCCAGCTGTATAGCATCTTTGATTTCGAGCGGGCGTTCATTTTAAATGACCTGCCACGCAAATGTTGCACAAATCTCCCCAGTTTTTAACACAGCCAATATAATTTGATCCATAGGCAGAAGTTAAGTGAAATGCACAACAGCGCTAAGACATTTTATTGAAGTCCATTAATGACCCATGCATTACTTTCTAGAGGGCTTCATCCTCTAGGTCTGATCTGTGTATTGTATGGAGAAGAATTTGTTGTAAGATACACTGGAACATTTAAACAATTACAAAAAAAAAAAAAAAGAATAAAGTATGTGTAGCAGACAAAGAAGGAAAGTCAAATAGTTTCAGAAATTTTAGTCTTTTTTTAAATAAAAAGGCGAGAAGAATAGCTGTTTTTTCTCACTGTTAGCAGCTTTAACAGAAAAATCTTTCTTTTACTTTTTAAAAATAAAGATTCCCCAAACCACATTTACTCTGCCTTCTAGTAAGCACACAGTATTGCTATCTCAATCTACAGTAACTCAATAAAAAGAGAGAATTGAGAAATCGGGCATATATAACTGCAGGGCAGACAATTTGTCTTTACTGTTGCTCAACTTTTTTCCTGTAATGAATATTCCTGAAAACAATTGTGGCTTCTGCAAAAGGAAATATTCTGTCATTTTTTTGGGGGGGAGAGTATCTAGGAAGCAAAGAAGAATGAAATTTCCATCCGTTATGATGATGAGATTGTCCAATAAAGCAGTTAAAAGCACCACTAAAAATAAATGGCTTGGAGCAAGATACAGATTGCCAAACACTGGTGTAGAGGCAAGATAAATAATATCATTGGCAGGCCACAAAACAAGGCTCACTTTTAACAGCTCTAGGAGCGCTTCACTAAATAGAAGATGTCCCTGGAGCGGGATTTGTCTTGAAGGGCTTTTTAAAGGCTGACAAATCTAACTTTATTATCTCTTTCTTCAATTGCACAAAATGCCTCCTGGAAAAACAGAACATGGCTTTGTGTTTGTATTATGCATAGCAGAAATAAGTTATTCACTACTGTTAAGCATAGGTAAGAAATCAAACAGCTGTTTGATGTGTCCTTTCCCTGCCATCGTAGTCCTACTGGCAACAGTGTAAACCCAGGTTTTCTAATTAATTGTAATCTGGTGGGAGACTCTCGGCTCGCTTTTCCAAATGGAAAGCAAATGTGGATGGTGGGCGATGCTGGGCAATGTCAAAAGCTGCTTTTGAAGGTCTGGACCTTCTGGACCTCCTGTAGCTCAGCCTGTACCATAATATGCTGTCATAAGCTCTCCACGTACCTCGTGGGCTAGCAGCATGCTGGGCTGTGTCAGGAGGAACCCAGCTGGCAGATCAAGGGAAGGTGGTATTCGCTGTTGCATGCCATTCATGAGAACCTGCAAGACTGTGCCCAGTTTTGCTCCAGGTTGAAATAGAGGTGTTCTGATGAGATATAAAGAGAAAAGTTATCGCTGTGCAGGCAATTAAGGATTGTAACGGTGGTCTAGAGGGGCTGTGCGGTCTCCATCTTTGGAATTTTTCAAGACCCACCTGGACAAAAGCCTGAGCAACCCGGTCTGTCGTAAGCTTTGACCCTGCTCGGAGTAGCAGATGTGTCCCAAGGTCCCTTTCAGCCTGCATGGTTCTGTGATTGTGTGCACAGGAGCTTATAATAATCCCGAGGAGGTGATGTCCGTCATTTCCTAGGCCGTTCCAGTGCAACGTATTTGCCACTGACTGAGCATCAACTGATAAAAACCCAGGTCTGTACAATTATGCAATGTTGAGCTTGCAAAGACAACGGCCTCTGTAATTAATGAGCAGAAGTGGGCCAGATTTTGAAACTTGGTTTCCCTGGTATCCTGGATCTATGAGTCAAGATGAGAAGCTTGATAACTCATTGCTCTCCTCTCTTGTGGAAGTATATTGAGCTATGTGCTTTGGTGGTGGTTTGCTAGTGATTTATGACTTCTGGGGAAATCTGAGTCATAGACTTAACGCCATGCTGAGTTCCTATATTCTTATATCAGAAACTTTTTGGCATGAAATTAGCTATGCATTCTCTGAGTTAGGAACCAGTGTAGCTCTCGGCAAGCCAAGTGCCCCTTACGTCTAGGGGTGTTCTGCTTGCATAAAGCATCTGATGTTGTACTCTGCAGGACACTGAGGATTTTATACAGGGCCGCTCAACAATTTTACGTAGCCAGTTTGCTGAACAACATGATGTCACCTGTCACTGGCAGCATGACTGTGACATTTTCCCTTACTAAACAAAGTTTGCTGCTGATAAAAAGGTTACTGTTAAGTTTGATTAAATAGCTACTAGGGAAAAGAGAAATATTCTCCAGTTTATCTGAGAGATACTCCTGAGTAACAAAGGAAGATCTTAATTGCTCTAGTAGAGGTAGAGCGTGAGTCATGCTTCAGCGAATAAGCCAGCGATGCATAACCTCTGAAGAATCCATGCAACTCTTCCAGGCTGCACAGTTCATTATTGCGAACTCCATAGACATGTGAGGGAGGACATTTATCCTCTAAAAAATATATTTTTTTTAACACACAGGCTGTTAACCAGGCAGGAGCTGGACCCTACAGTGACCTGGTAACCTGCAGAATCCCCGCATCCGTGCCTGATGCAGTCTCTACCCTCTCCGTGCTGGAGGATGAGCACGTGGATGCCTATCAGCTCTCACCCTCTGCGTGCCTTGTACTGAACTGGGAAGAACCATGCAATAACGGAGCTGAGATTACGTCATACAACATTGACCTGGGTGACATCAGCATTCCAGTAGGAAACGTTACAAGTTACGTTATCAATGATTTGCTTCCAGAAACCTCGTACCGGTGAGTACAATGTTTTTGATGTGGTACAGAGCACTCAGGATGAGATCACACAGCTTAATTTTACATAGGAAATGTTTATGGAATGTACAGTGAGTTAAAAAAAAAAAAACAAACCCAAAAACCTATATTGATCCCAGTGAGGAGATAGCAATTTGCACGCAATGACCTTTTATTTGTATAGCTACAGCTATTTTTTGTTTCTAGCATATGGAGATTAATTAAAAGATAATCTGAATTTAAAACCAATTTATTTATATTGCTTCAGAGTCTAAATTTCTAAGTGACATTGCCAAATTTTTATTATTATTTTAATGTTCAGGCTTATATGTTTTTTTCCCTAATTGCTAATGAAAAAAAAATATGGTTCCATGCAGGCAATGAACAGCAATACAGCAGAAGATGTGACAAAAGAAATTCTATTTTAATAAATAGAATTGTTCTAATAAAATGTGCTAATAAAAACTGAAATCTGATTGCACCATTGTAAAACCAGACATGGCACAGACCTGTAATATTTTTCTTTTTTTTCTTTGTATACAAGATCACAATCGTACAGGTCTTGTAGAGTTTAAATGAAAAGTTCATTTCTCAAATTTTGTCATGTACCCAAAAAAGAGAATTTCTTCTAGCAAGTATACAAATAAGTATACTAGAAGTTATTTAAAGCAAGGAACATATATTGCTTGCATTGCCGAGTACAACGGTTCCTGATCTTTGCCTAGAATATCTAGGTTTTAAAACCATGTAATAAAAAATAAAGATGTAGATTTATTAAAAATATACATATATCCCTCTGGCAATCTGAAAAAGGAAGGCGAAACAGGAATTTGGTGATTCAGAACCCCTCTGTTCCAGATCACTCCTATAAATCCAGGGAATCTGACTACGCTACCGCTGTCTCCAGTTCTTCAGTGGCTTGTAACACTGATCCTTTTTGGCAAAGGCAGTAATGAAGTATAAACTTTTTCTTGTCTTCTACTGTGTTTATTTAAAATTTTAGTTTTGTGGTCAATTTAAGCCAGCATTGCTGTCAAAGGAAGCTGCTTCTTCCCTCCTTGTGCTGTCCCCTCTTTTGTGCCAGCAAAGTGCTATCGCACCATTCCAGACTGGGAAACCTGGTCGTGTTGAAAACTAACCGTATTTTTTACCTTGTAAATGGGTAGAGAGAAAGGAAGGACAGCATGTCTTCTAGCAAACATGCTGGCCTAAGCTAGTTTAAGGTATTTGTGAAAGTAATGCACTTGAGTAAAGCCGCACAAGGGTGTTGAGCCTGTTCAGGTTGCTGTTGTTGTGCTTCTGACCTCCCTCCGTCTCCATGTTCTCCCACGTTCCTCACACTCTGCCTTGCGTCAGCACTGGTGCTTCTGTGATCTTACTCTAAGCCAGACCAGGGAACCCAACTGATTGAAGACTACTCAAAAACCTAATAAAACTAATAAGTTGAAGAGTTTGTCTGTTGACTGGCTACCCAGCTGTGGAACGGCATCATCTTTGGGTGGTTTTGTACTCCCTGGTTTTCTCCTCATACGTTCAGTTGAGTCAAAACCGCTAAAGCAAAAATGAGAGCTTTGAGCAACACCGTCAAGACAGCCAGAATGGACCATCTAAATTCTTCACTGAAGTCTTCCTTCTTCAGTCTCTTTTTCAGCTGGTTTTAGGTTGTCTACAGCTTCCTTTAGGGAAACGTCCTTGTCTTCAAAGCCTGGAAATGGAGAGATGGAATGAAAGGATGGGCAGGCCATTACTCTTCTTTATAATCATGCTGCAGTCTTGTTCGTGAAGCTCTTACTCCTGCTGCCATGAAAAGTGTTGTTACACTGAGATCATACTGGATTTTTTTTTTTTTTTTGCATTCTTATTTCGGTGTTTTGTAAAAAGCACCATATTAAATCACATATTTTCAATCAGGGAGTCTGCTTGTCTCTGATCCAAATGAAAAGGCTAAAACACAAGCATTAACTGCAACTGTTCTAAATATTGTTGTAAGACTAAGTTCCTACCAAAAAAAAAATTATTGTGAAGAGCACAAACCAGTGGATGACTAATCAGAAGTAATAGTGTATGAAAGCTCTTTTCTTTAATAAAGCAAGAGAAAGAAACCCCCAAACCTTGCATCTCATGCCTGCCAGGGAAGACAAGTGACTGCAGTTGAGTTGCAAAAGCCCCTCATTTATAGTAGGAAGTTTTTTCTGCTAATAAGAATAGACATGTCAAAGTGGGTTTGGTATCGATCGTTAGCTCTTTCATTGATATTTCTTCTTCAAGCCTATCTTGACACCTGTCTTTCATCAGGGAACGTCTGTGCCCTGATAAATGTATCCATAAGGAACATGTTTATCAAGCTGTATGCTAAAATGTGGTGAGCTTTTTGTCCTCCCTGTTTTAATCAGAAGAGTGTTTCAGAACATCACCGATCTCATTCTCTAAATTTGTTCACCAAAGGTTTTTCTTTTCGTGTCAACTTTAACACAACTAGCTCTTCTCTCTCAAGTATTTGTTCCCTGCTGTGTTTAAAAGCAGTGAATGTGTTTTCTTCCAGGCCTTGTTTTTCCTAGATTAAACAAGCCAAACACTGCTGGGTTTGAGACTCTGAACTCTCTTGCCAACGTTTCAGCAGAATTTGAAGTAAAGCAGCAAAGGGCTTATATGTTTGGTTGCATTGGAATTTCACTATCAATGTGTTTGTTTGTGGGAACCCGAAATTGAAAGCAAATCTTGGTTATTATGAATCCACCAAGTCCAGCGTTGGAAAGGCAAGTTGTTTCACATAGCAGTGTGATTCGAACAGCGTGTCTACGTGTGTCCACCCCGTTGGACTTGTTAGCTTAGGTCTGGCATGGCTCTGCTGCTTCCAGCTTCTGGGTGGGAAGGGCCATACATCAGCAACTCGCGTATACGCCGAGCAAACTCCAGGCTCTGTGTGGAGGTGACAAGTTTGATGGTTTCTGTGTTTTAGTAGCAAACCCAGCCAGCATGCCGCAAGAAGGATTTGCATCCCAAAATGCATTCAAGGCAGGAGGAACTGGGGCATGCCTCTGCCGCGCGGCTAACGGCCAGCGGAGGGCTGATTTCCAGAGGACTTCTCCAATGGCAGACACAGACCAGCACTCCCGTTGCAAAAAGCAGATGCCTCGCAAAAGCACTGTGTAAGCATCATTGCTGGTGAGCAGCTGCAGAAATAATGTCCAAGAGTTCTGCAGTCTTTCTGTTTTACTGACATAGCTGTGAAGCTCTGGAAGCTCTGATTATAGGGTAATAATACTTGGACTGGTTTTCTGTGAACTGATCTAGCTAGAAGTGAGTTGTTAAATATTCCACGATAAATAAATATTCAACAGTAACAGAAATACCAGTCTTCTGTTACACTCTGTTCTCAAGCTTCGCTCAACACTTTCCGTAGTTAATTGTGCTGTGCTGTTGAGATACTTCGCTGCAAAACAACTTCTGATTTTTAAGAATGCTTCTTTTCTTCTGAAGTTACATAGTTTACAGAAATACATAGTAGCCTTATTAAATTTTAATAGTGACACTTAATTTTAATTTGATTTAGAAATAATACTTCTAGACATCTTAAATTTCTAAACTGTATCGAGGAAAAGATCTGCCGAGATGAAGAGAGAAGAATGCACATGGATGCTCAAGTTAGCAATGCTTCAGTGGGTTATAAAGCAAAATTTATGCTTCAGAGCATAGAACTAAGTCTTGTTCCAGCCCCAGAAGAGTGCAGGCTGAGTGGGGCTCTGTGGGGCTGTGTGTGCTGGCTCTCCGTTACGCTCGGGCTGCTGCTGCTGGTGGAGCATGCTGCTTCTCCTCCCTTTTGAAGTCCGTGGCATTTTAACTCCCACAGGGTTCCACAGGCGCGTGCGTTGCAACTGGTGGCATTCCGCTTATGGGAACTGGCGAATCAAACTCTTCTCATGTCAGACTCTAAGATTAATTCAAAAATGATATTTCGGTTTGTTGGAATACTATACAAAGGGTTTTGTGACCAATCTGAAAATAGCATCCTGTTTAGTCTGTTTATTTTCCTGGGTCAAGAATCTTACAAGATAAAATGGTCTGTTAAAGATCTTTTAATGCTTTCTAAATTTGACTAGTCTGATTTATTTTTTTTCTAAGTGCTTAAAAGATGCAGTGGGAAAACGCGAGAATGAATACAAATATTATTGGCCCAGGGTCTGCAGAATTAGGTAAATCCCTGAATATAGTCTTCACGTTTTCAGAAAACTTACTTTCAAATTGTGATTGTCAGATTTTAAAACCACCTTTCCAAGACGGTGTTTGGGGTATTTTAACACAGAAACCATTAGTGAAAAAGTTGAAAGGCATTCAGGAAGTGGTTTTATTGCAAATATTTCTACATGTCTATATACTACTTTTACACAAAAATAACGAATTGGTTTTTCCCAGTATCAGTTCTGTAAACAGTAATTGGTTTCCACTTAATTGTGGAAGTTACCTTACCCACTGTGGCTGTGCCACCCAGCTGGAGGAGCCCAGAGTGTCGCAGGCTGGGGCAGGGACGTGAGAAAGCACCTGAGCTGGAGCAAGGATGCTGCAGTACAAGGTGTTTTCCCCCCACCATGTGCTCTCCCTTCTCCTCCTTCTTTCTCCCCTTTCTCTTTCCCTTCCTCCTTCTTCCCTTCCCTGTGGACATTTCCAAGGCCTAGTATCCCTTGAGGAGATGCTGCGGTGGTTCAGAGGGAGGTGAGAGCTGGGTCTGGGTTACACTGCCACGTGCACAGAAAACCAGAACTGGTTGTGCCTGCCTGACAAAGCTCAGGACCTGGGAATGACAGTGGCAATTCACAAAGTGTTTTATGGTGGTGTAATCCATGGTGGTGTAAAGTGTTTTATGGTGGTGTTGGGTCCTGCACTTGGGTCACAACCACCCCAGGCAACGCTACCGGCTTGGGGAGGAGTGGCTGGAGAGCTGCCTGGCTGAAAAGGACCTGGAGGTGATGGTTGACAGCCGCCTAAACATGAGCCAGCAGTGTGCCCAGGTGGCCAAGAGGGCCAATGGCATCCTGGCTTGTATCAGGGATGGTGTGGCCAGCAGGACCAGGGAGGTGATCGTGCCCCTGTATTCGGCACTGGTGAGGCCGCACCTCGAGTACTGTGTCCAGTTTTGGGCCCCTCACCACAAGAAGGACATCGAGGTGCTGGAGCGTGGCCAGAGAAGGGCAACGAGGCTGGTGAAGGGTCTAGAGCACAAGTCTTATAAGGAGCGGCTGAGGGAGCTGGGGTTGTTTAGTTTGGAGAAGAGGAGGCTGAGGGGAGACCTTATTGCTCTCTGCAACTGCCTGAAAGGAGGCTGTAGTGAGGTGGGGGTCGGTCTCTTCTCCCCAGTAATAAGTGATAGGACGAGAGGAAATGGCCTCAAGCTGCGCCAGGGAAAGTTTAGGTTATATATTAGGAAAAACTTCTTTACTGAAAGAGTGGTCAGGCACTGGCACAGGCTGCCCAGGGAAGTGGTTGAGTCCCCATCCCTGGAGGTATTTAAAAGACGGGGAGATGTGGTGCTTGAGGACATGGTTTAGTGGTGGACTTGGCAGTGGTAGGTTAACGGTTGGACCTGATGATCTTAAGGGTCTTTTCCAACCTTAACGATTCTATGAATCAGCAGAAAAAAGATAGCCACATCCAGCCATGTTAGAGTCAAATAAATCAATTTTTGCTTTCCCAGTATCATCATTCATCTGGAAAGACGCCTGTCTCTATTTTAAGGCTTAAGAGTTTCCATCAGCCTTACTGTGCTCCAAAATCAGAAGTGGCAGTGGGGAGTGCGGATATTTGTGTGTCAGGAGTTGGGAGCAAGAACACCACGCAGCAGATGAGAGCAACAACAAGGGAGGGAAGAGGAAGAGATGCATTTTTACCTTGTGCAAATACCTGGCAAAGGGAAGACAAGTAAATGCAGAGGGATGTTCATGCACATATCTGAAAAGCACATCTATCAGCTACTGCTTAAGAAATGTGATGTGATACTTGAGAGAGATTTGTTTCAATCACTGCTTGTTTTCAAGTGTGGTAGCTGCCATTTGGAAATGAGTTAAAGTTATGATGCTTGAGGACAGGAGAGGCTTTGTTGTTACTGGGACTTTGGATAATACAAAATTAAACCAAAAAAAAAAAGGCCGTGTACTCTGGAGCGTGTTGCTGTAATCAATCTACAGAAAAGCAGTAGCATTTTGTAATGTAGCTGTTACTGTTCATGTGCATATGCTAATAGATAACTTGCCAGAATTCGGTGAAAATTCACGCAGTTTTCACTTTTTTTTACTGGAAAGGCCATTAAATATGAATGTAATGACTCTTCAATCTGAAGCAAACCAATAAGGTAATATGAAATAAGATCAATGCCTATATTAATTACACTTCTTAAGATACTGGAAAAGCCTTTTGTTCTTTTGACGTCAAACGCTTGTATGCAGCAGTTGAAGAGAAGGCTCCTGCTAGATCTTTCTTTGTACCATCCACCCTCTGGGAGGAGGAGGATGAAATCACCGTTGGGCAGTGTTGTAAGGTGGTCAGGATGCATTTCCTGAAGCCAAAAGGAAGGTTAAAAGGAAAATGCAGCTCCACGCCAAGCAATACTTTACCCTCGTTAACGGCTAGGTCAATAAGCAAAGTTTAACGATGCATTTACACATGACTCTGTAAACACAGTGCTTTCTCACAGTGTGCAATTACTTTAGCTGCCTAATCAGTAGATAAGGCTCTATTATTTTGCAATATGTTTATTAATCATTTAAGCCTTTTTGTTCTTGAAATTGCAGGAAATACGGTTTTGTTGTTTTTTTTAAATGGGAAATACTGTTCTCTGGAGGGTTTTTCCCTATTCCTTTATCTCTACGTAATCTTTTTCTAATGGTAGAGCTGAAAACTTGCTGTTCAAAGTGAAGTGATTTTTCATATATTGTTTATATGAACTTACATCACTTTATGTACTTCAATCAAAATAAGTAGCTATGCCAGCCAAAGACACTTCTATTTATCTTCTGCTTTCTCTGAAGCAGGCAGTCGTAGGGGTCTACCAGGTTCTGCTCTTCTCCCTTCTCCCCCTACCACCTTCCCCAGGGACTTCTGGCTTCGTGGTGGCTGATAGATTTGAGAAGAAGCAACGCTTCTTGTAGAGAGTCTTTTCCCATGAGAAAATACTAGGCTGCTGTGCACAGGATTTCCAAAGTAAATGGCATCTGTCCAGCTATCTAAACTAGGCTGAACTATCTAAAAAAACTAATTAGTTTGCCCATCCTGTTTTCTCTTATTTTCACTTTGATTTAACAAACTTTTGAAACCTTTCAGGCTTGTCCGTACCAATGTTTCTATTTACAGCGTCCTCAAACCTCTTTCGAAATGCATATTTCACATTTTTGTTATGATGTTGTTGTTGATGTTACCATAGTAAAAGACTACTACTCTTCACTCATTCCTATAAGCAGATTCTCACTGTGCGAATTATTAAACTGAGGTGCAGACAGATAAGAGAACGTGACAAAGCAGAAGCCAGGAGTCTTTATCTTAAGAAAGAAACAGAATTTAGAATACTGGCTCAGTCTTAAGAATATTTCCAAATTAAAACTTCTATGACTAGGTAGGTGGTCTGCTTTTCTCTTCTTCTGAATCTCCTTAATGCGATTCAAATGGCTCAAGAGCTTCTGTGCATCTTGTGAGAGTGACTTGAGTCCAGCTTTTATTTGATCTAATAGATAGTTCACTGATGGTTAATATATCCACAGTTTGTGTGAGACGTGTAGAAGGTTTGTGGATTTAACCTTCTCGGTTAGCTCTTCCCAGTAGAGTTTCATGTATTTAAATAGTGTGCTTTGTGAGACGCTGCACAGGCTGAAATAATACTGTTCTTTGGTCTTCAGAGATGTTTACCAACATGGAGGTGGGTTTCATGGCGGTGACACCAATGCTTTCACTTAATGACTTCACCTAAATTAGTCCATGACCTCTGTTAGACAACCACAACGCGCTTCTGCATTTTATTTATTCATAGTTACACACTTCATGTTTTCCAGGTTGCACGTGTATCTGTGCTGCTGTCCCTTGTTCATGTGGTTAAAGGGACTGCCATCAGGTGCTGAGGTTGCTTACCCAAATCTTTCCCCCTCTGCCTTACTGCATTTCTTGATATCTTCACTCCAGCTCTTACAATATAAACAGGGTGATAATACTGGTTATGTTTACAGAGCCTTTCGTTTTGCCAAAGCAAAGCACTGGTAGCTGGGAGCGGGCACCGCGTTAGTGACGGAGCAGCCAGGTCCAGAAGGCTGTTTGGTTTCTTGAGACTTTTTTATACCACGAACCTCATGAAAGCACTTTATTTAACATTTACCTTTTTATTGTTCGTTTTAGGATCAGGATCCAGGCTGTCAATGAAATCGGAGCTGGACCATTTAGCCACTTTATTAAAGCAAAAACCAGGCCGTTACCACCCTTACCTCCTCGGTTAGAGTGTGCTGCAGCAGGTCCTCAGAGCCTGAAGCTGAAATGGGGAGAGAGCAGTTCCAAGCTTCACGCTACTGATGACATGGTCTATATCTTGCAGATAGAAGACAGAAATAAAAGGTAAGAGATACAAATCTTTTCCTTGTGTTAATGACAATGAATTCTGGTTCATCATAATGCAGTTGTGAATCACGGTAAGAAAAATGTTGTTTTCCTGATTACTTCATACCTACAAATATATACAAAATATTGTTTGAATAGGGATTCTGTGCCTGTAGTCTAACAGAGCAAATTGTGTAACAAAGCTGTTAAGGTTATTATAGAACAACTGAAATCAGGGCTGTACTCTTGAAATTTTAGTAAAACCCTGGCCCCTCTGCCAATAAAAGTTAATACCAAGTTTCACGGTCCTAGTACTTTACCCTTTGGAATATACAAAACAAAGATATTGCACCCAATGTGCTCTGTGTATTAATAAAACGAATGGTTACAAAATCAGAGGTCTAGGCAAGGCAGAACTGAGCAGAACAAGGTTTTTTGGACAACATGATGGTCACGATTTTACAGCTGTAATATTTTGGAGCATTAGAAGATACGAGCTTGGCATCAGCTTGGTAGCTACACAATAATTATGAAATAAGGATGCAGAAGAGCTCATCCCCTGTGTTTCACTTCCCAAAAATTTTCTTCAAAGCCATGAGAGCTTTCGGTGTGCAAGAAACACAAAACTGAACATTAAACAGTCAATGCTCAGCAAAAAGTATTCTCCCATGCAAACTTTTTATGGGAAGATTTGATAATGTAGCTCCAAAGTTGTGATGAGATATATTCAATAAAAAAAGGGAAGGAAAGAAAGCCAATATGTGAGTGTTGCCTAACAGTCTGAGCTCTTCAATGAATAAATATCATAGATGGCTCATAATTTACTAAGAAACACTCTCAACTAGTTTAATTAGGTAAAATAACTGATGTATCAAGTAGATAATCCTTAGGGATCTTCAGTACAGATCATAATTTGGTGTAAATTAGCATGATTCCTTTCATTTAAATAGAGCTGTGCTGTGTTTATGCCAGCTGAAGATCTGGCCCAAAAGCTCTAATTGTAAGTAATAAAACCACCATGAACAATGCCTAAATACCTCCCAGTATCTCAACTGTACGGATGCAGAGCGGGTACGTCCTCCCCTGTATTAATACGGAGAGGTGTCCAATGAATATAAATGCCCATTTGAAAGCCTGACTGATAAAACCAGTTTCTTCGGAGCGCAGTGATGCTTGGCAGGAGCCCATCACCTGCAGCAGCGTGTGATCAAGTCAGCTCTAAAGAAATATCCAGCAGGCTTCTTTTGTTTGCTTTCATGTAGCACTGCAGGTAGGATGGTGAAGAACTGTAAATTGTTTTAAACCTGTTTTTATGTTGGAGAAAATAATAAGTTTCCTTGTAAGAATAAAATACGTTATGTTACCTGGCAGCAGAGAAGGAAAGCTTTTTCCCCTTTGCTTTTGCACAAGGCTTTAGCGTCATCCTTTGCTTTTGCACAAACTTTTCTGACTGCAAATGGTCTCTTAAGAGCTGTTAATTAGGAGGAATTTGGACTTGTTACTCTGCTAGGTCTTCTTAGCTTTAAATTTGGCTTATGGTCCACATGAGCTCCCAAAGATGCCGAGAAACTACTTATCTACATCGCACCGTCTCCTCCTGCTTGAACGGAGTCCTTGCATGAAATGGCTTCCTTTGGTGGCTGGGTTTGCAGCAATTAGTTCAGATAATACCTGAAATGAGCCGTAGCCTTGAGCCCTCTGGCTGGTGAAGCACATCGCGGCGTGGGCGCAGCAGAGGAGTAGAATGGGTGCGCTGTCGTCTGTGCCGGGTGCTGTGTTTGCGAACAGCTGGAGCTGGCAGGTCTTGGCAACAAGATCTATTTATTTGTTCCCTATCTGACAGTCCCTTTTTGCTCCCCATCGTGCACATCAATCACAATGAGAGATGGTCCTGAAAGGATACAGCGGCAAAGTTTTCTACATTCAGGAGAGCTATCATTCCTAATGAACAGAGAATGACAGCCCACACGTGAACTGGTAGAAACAGCAGTTAGTTACAGAGGTAGGAGTCCTCTCTTAGATCATTCCAATAAATTAAACCCCGTCGTGACTGAGGGGTTACTCACTCGTGTGTATGCTGGTGAAAAATACGGGAATACGGTCCTTTGAGCATCACTGGCCTCTTTAATTGCGCAGTGCTGTAACAGGCCAATGCAGGTAAACTGTGGACATCTAGTGGAATAACTAAATAGAATGCAATATTTCGGTTGGAAGGGACCTACAGTGATCATCGAGTCCAACTGCCTGACCAGTTCAGGGCTGACCAAAAGCTAAAGCGTGTTTTTAAGGGCATTGTCCAAAAGCCTCTTAAACACCGACAGGCTGGGGGCATCGACCACCTCTCTAGGAAGCCAGTCTCTGCTGAAAAAATGACACCCAATAAATGATCTAGAAGGATGTTTTGGAGTCTTTTATGGTTGAAAGGGTTGTAGGAAGGTTCCATGGTGTCCCCTCTGTTGAGAGAAGAGATAGCTCCTGACTGCGGAGAAGAGGCTGTGGCGTAAACGTGGATAATTCAGAATTGACCTTTGTCATATCCTTAGTCTTTCAGAACATATTGTTACTGTATTCCCTGAGACATCTGAAATTACTTATAACAGCTTCATACTGAAATCCCTCAACTCAATATTCCAATTTTCCCTTCTTCAGTGAATCTGAGCGTGCAGTTTGCTTACTGTAACATTGCTTACTGACGAGGTTTAAAATAGGAGTTAGCTTTAAAATGCTGTTGAAGCATTTTCACAAACAGAAATATAAAGATGAGCAAATTCTTTTAAAGAAAGAAAATTGTCAGTGAGTCAAAATCTGACCCTGATAGCTTTAATGGCTTTTTTGTAAAGATTCAGCTCCGGTTTTATGCAGCGATAGGCAGCCAGTGCTCTTGAATGTGTCCTGGTCATTAAGAATTGTTTTTAACTTGTCCATGCTGTAATGAGGTATAACAGGCCAGTTGTTGGAGACTAAATGTTTCATTGATTGCAAGACCTGTGAAACAAAATACTTGGAAATCTCCTGACGCTGATTAATGTAGGGGCTTGAAAAGGTGTGCACATCACAAATGTACCTGCTTTAGCTGTCGTTTGCTCTTCAGTGCGTGACATTTAGGAAGATCAAATTAGCATCTCTTGTCCTTTCAATTATGTGTAGCATTAAGTGGAAACGAAGAAAAATCTGTTTCTAGAAAGCACAGTACATGGGAACGTTAGTTGAGAGTAGTTGACCTTTATGTAAAGAGGACTATAAAATTTCCTTTCTTTTTTAAATAAACTATCAGTTGCGAATTCATTTCCTAGCTCTAGTAATGTCAAGAAAATCACGTTAATCAAGGTGTGCTATTTTCCAGAATACTGTGGATTTTTCCTCTCCAAGTGAAACAAATGAACCTAATTATAGTAACGCTTTTGATTTTTCTTTTTTTTCCTGTACTGGTAATTAGTCTTTAGTTGTTTCTACAACTAATTATACCTCTTAGTGTCTTAAAATGCTTACAATATCCAGTCTGAAAGAGACAATTAGCAAGTACATTATTAGTGGGTCATTTATCAGTTGCTTGTGTTTCTTTTAGATGAATATATGTTGCAGTTGAGATGAATTCTGTGATTTTTGTGTGTGTACAGAATCCAAATAAATATATATATATATAACTACATTTTAAAGGAGAATCATGGTAAGGTTGGCTAAGAAGTAACCTAAACATATTCTTTAAAATATTGATGAAGGATCATTGACAATTCTTAATAAGTCTGCTTTTGTAAGTGAATTGTAAGAGATGGTGTTTACTGGCATTCTAAACTGTAAATGCTTTTGTTATGGTTATTTACTGAATAAATGAGTTATGACCCTGTGTCACTGGGTAAACAGGTAGTAGTATTTCTCTTTCAGATCATATGAAGGATTATTTATGTAGGTATTAAACTGTTTTAAAATACTTTGCTAAACTATACGTGCTTGCCATTTAAGGAGATATTATTCTTCAATATAAATGAAAATTGATCACAAAATAGAACTTGCCTAATGATTACAAATATTAATTAGGCACAGTCATTGTGCACACACTGTTTTTCTTGTTAGGTTATGAATGTCCCAAAGGCCATAGACGTACATTGATGTAGTCCTGGAGACTTCTAGCGACTCCAAGGAAAGAACAACATTTGTAACCAAATGACATAATCCCTTGAATTAACGTCTTCTACTTGGAAAGTTTTACCTTAACTTGAATATTTATTTCAGGAGGCATCACCCCTTGCGCTCCTCGTCCCCAGAGTGCCTGTCATCATGGTGCAGGCAGCAGAGGAGATCTGAGCCGTAAGCTCGGTGGACTCTCGGTTGCCTTCCAGTGACTCAGGTTGTCCTTCCTCGCTCCCGTTTGGCAGGTTGTGAGTAGAGCCTTTAGAGCCTGAGTATGAGCGGGCGAGACATGCGAGATCCTCCCGCTATCAAAGGGAGATGTACTGTCCCATCCGTTTCAGTGCCTGCTAACCCAGATGTTAGTGATACTCCTGGCAGTACTGACTTTTTCAGTTGCATGATAAGCTATTTCACTCTTTACAGAAAGCTTACAAGCAAGAGAGAAAAGTATCATATTATAAAAATCTACACCAGTATTTTCCAAGGTGAGAGGAACCAAAAAGCACTTGTCAGGAGGTGGTTTCCAAGGAAAATTAAAGCGTGCTTTGAACAGTAAAGCCAGTGCAGAGATGAAGATGGGCTCCTTTTTTCTGTAGGAAGGTTCAGTTTTAGGAAGCTCCTAGCTCTTCCAGTGATTCTCCCATCTTCTCCCAGTGATGCTGGAAACCTTTTCTCCCCCAAACCTGCTGAAGTTGTATATAACAGAAGAAACCATTTTCCCTTTGTTCCAGCACAGTTTCTCTGACCTAGTTACTCCTTAAAGAAGCATAACGAACAGCAGAGAACCCACATTGCTCTCTACAACTGCCTGAAAGGAGGCTGTAGCGAGGTGGGGGTCGGTCTCTTCACTCCAATAACAAGTGATAGGACGAGAGGAAATGGCCTCAAGCTGCGCCAGGGCAGGGTTAGGTTGGATATTAGGAAAAACTTCTTCACAGAAAGAGTAGTCAGGCCCTGGCACAGGCTGCCCAGGGAAGTGGTTGAGTCCCCATCCCTGGAGGGATTTAAAAGACGGGGAGATGTGGTGCTTGAGGACATGGTTTAGTGGCGGACTTGGCGGTGGTAGGTTAACGGTTGGACTCGATGATCTTAAGGGTCTTTTCCAACCTTAACGATTCTATGATTCTAAGACCGTCTGTCACAGCATCCAGTGCAGTTTCCCTGGCTGTAGAAGTGGAATATCATAGCTGATGGTTTGGTCTAAGCAGCAGTCTTTGCAGAAAGACAGTGCCAAGTACAGTTTCTGTGTTAGGAAGTGGTCCTATGTATGAGCCTCGACACATATGTTTGCTCTGCGTTAACGTGAAGAGAGGCAGAACAGAAACACAGAGAGATAAACTGCTAACCGTGCTGCCTCTGATGACTAGCATAATCATTATCTGGTTACTGCAAGTTTCAAGCAGTCTAATTAAAAAATTGTTTACACCCATGATTTGATCAAGACAATTTACACCCATTTTAGCAGCAATTACTGACATGTATCAGGCCTACTGGCTTGTGAAATTCTATTAAAATATAAAATTAATACATTAACATATCCTTGCAAAAACCTGCAGGAAAAATCATTTTCATATTGGGTAAGACAATGATGAAAGGAAATTAACAATTAGTACCAAGATATATGGCATGCTACGGTTTGCTCTGCAAGCCTGGCTAAATAGAAAGTTAACATGCAGAAAAGTCTTGCAAAATAGTCGGTCTTCGCTTCATATTGTTGCATTGTGGAGCTGAGTATTGCTATTAACAGTAATCATATTTGTATTAAGAGCATTCTGATCAGATACTTGGGGCTCTGCAGTAAGCGCTGCGCAAATGAAAGAGAAGGGGAAGAACTGTTCCAAGCGTAAAAAGCTTAACTTGCTAATGCATTTCAGCTTTGTTCCTAGAAACAGGAGTAAAACAACATTTTTAGTAGATATGAGTTAACTGCATGTGCGTCATCTTTTGAGACAAAGTGCGGTGTGAGAAAACCATGTTAAAGGTTTGAGATGAGATGTTTCAGATATTAGGAATCTAGTGAGACATAGAATTAGGTGCTATTCCATGAGTACGTTCAAAGAATCCCGGGTTTGGTGGGAAATTTAGTAGTTAACCACACAGAAACCCAGTGCTGTTACATTTTGATCAGTGTACGTCTGCAGGTACTTCAGACTTCACAGATGTAAATGAATATTCCAGATGAGATATCATAAATAAGAGCAGCATCCAGACCAAAGATCGTCGCCATAATGAAAGCCATTTTCTACACATCTTTAACAGTCTCTTAAGAAAAATAATGCCTTATCAGCATATATTTAATATATGCTGATATATTTATTTATTTAATACCTGAAGTGATAATGGGGTTCAGCTTGGAGCACCAGGAACACGTTGGCCAGTTTTCCAAGAGCACAACTTTAGGTTCCAACTTCATTTTGAAGTTGGTAAACTAGAGACTACGCTTTGCTTCCTTAGCGAGCCTTGCCAAACTAGATTCCTGAGCCTGTCGTGTCAGTAGATAGTTCAGAACGTGATGTGCTGAATGAGAATCATTTTAAGGTTCATAGACGCTATTAGTTGCTGCCACATTAGGGAAGTGGGTTGTAATGCTGCACAAGAAAGATAAAAATGCATGTGTCTGTAAGAGCATTAGTTTGCTGCTGCTGAACTCTGTTTTGTTCCATTTTGGTTTTAGCTTTGTTAAGCCTGCTCTTATTTATATCTACTGTTACTTATTAATACTATTAATTGCTATTGCAGGCCATGGTGTTGGTAGCTGCCTAGTAATCTCATTCTTCTTGACTGTGTAGTTCCAACAGGCTGTTGGAACTCTCCCTAATTTCTCCCAGATTTTTCATTCAAATGCTGTTAATTCACATTAAGTTGTGCTCAGGATTGTCCTTCCTATCTGTTCCTTGGCCTCTCATCTGGCTGCACACAGGAATCATCTGTCAGGCACTTTGCTGATCTGTCTTCCATTCCTCCTGAATGTGCCCAGAAGCTCCTTCCAAAAAAGTAATTTTTCTTGTCTATGGGGGAGCTTCTGTAGGTTAAGGCATCTCCATTTTCAATAATTCCAGACATCTGACAAGTGACTATCTGTAGTAAATATGGATTACGTGCTCAGATTCAGCAGCAGATGAAAGATGATCTAGTAGAAGCAAGCTAAAAATCGATTTCTGGCTGCAAGTACTCTGTCTAGCCTGCAAATGTGCTAGGTAGTTAAGAGAAGAACACAAAACTCTTCCCATCTGACTATTATCACTTCTCCTCCTGCCTTTTTCCACTCTCCACCTAGTTTTTGCTTTTCTAAGTATAAGGAAGGAAAAGCTGCCCCCTTCAGTGGGTCCCATCATTATGCCTGTAAACAAAAATTATATTGACAGTGCATTGTGGAGGTTAGTTTCTAAACATATTATGAGCAAGCATACGTTATAAACGTTCCAAAAGGTATCTTCTAGAAAAGAGATCTTCAGATCAGAGGGGCCAAGGCGTCCCATCTGTTTGGTGCACACCTCACGTTAGGGCTGGAAGTCAGGGTTGGTGGAGGTTGTGGGAGCACAAAGCTCCTTTGGGAACCCCTGCCCAGGTGTTTCCCTCCCCTCAGCACCTGGCTGCAAAAGACGATGCCAAAGAGTGGCTTGGAAGGGTGCCCCAAAGCTGCCATTCAGCCGGCAGCGCTGAAAAGATTGGGTCAGCCTGGTACTGGTTATGGGAGCGCTGATGGATGTGAGGATGGGCGATGCTGCTGATGTCCAGCTTTTCTCTTTAAGCTGAAGATTTTTAAAATACAGCAGAAAATTAAAAATCACGTGTTGACTTTACTCCTGTATCTCTGCCAATCTAACAGAATAAAAGTGCACTCTATACTTAAGATGTGGATCAGAGAGACATCTCAAGGTGCTCATGGCTGGGGAAGGATAAGTTAGCCCATTGTCAGAGGTATTAGTTCATCAGGCTTTGTACTTAGGCTTCAGGGCTCCTCTCCAGCCTCTCTTGAAAAAACAAAATGGTACTTCTGTTTTGACCCTCGCCAAAAGCTGTTCTCATCATTCCCCTTTTACTGAGTTATTTCCATTCTGCTTCTGGCATCTAGCTTTAGTAGAGATTAACGGCACTTTTTCTTGCATCAGCAGGAGCAAGCTTCAACACAAAGCCAAGAGGTGTTAAACCTTCCGACCCGCTCCGGCCGGACGCGGGGGTGATGGGGATGCAGGCAGATTCCAACATGCAGAGGATGATGAAGGGAGCGCTGGCCTTGCTGGCATCGTTGGAGATAGGGGCGTACTGGAGCACTGTGGTCCCCAGGGATCGGAGCTGAGTTTGTGAAATGAAGTGTGGGTGCAGTAACTCCAGAGAAGCTGTGCCCAGTAGAGGGGCTGGACAGCTTTTTTTTTGCTCAAGAAAAAGAAACAGACAAACTTCCATTTCAAAAATGGAAGTTCTCCATCTCAGAGGATGAATTCAAAGTTTTTGTTTTGAAGCTTTGCTTTCCTGGGTGCCACCTTGTAGCGTAGGGAGCTGCTGGTGGGGAAAGAAAATGACGTTAATCAGTGAGTGTTTGATCATGTTCTTTAAACAAAATAGAGGAAGAGTCTTAAAAAGTAAGTGTGGGCTATAATTGTGCAGATAACAGGGATGTTGATTTATGAAATTCATGTACTTTAGTTTCTAATTATGCAGTTGCCCGTGTATGCTGAAACGAAGCCTCGGGTCTCCAGGTCAGACCAGTGCTGTATTAATGATTTCTCTCCAGCTAAAATTGTGGCAGATCACCACATTGTTCTGGGAGGCAGTAACAGAATCATCCGGATGGCTATTTTAGCCTTTGTGCTTGGCTCAAGATTGCTGTCTTATTTAGTGCTGTACAGTAGATTTTCTTTCAAATTAAATTGTCGTAAGGACAAACGGGTCAGTAAAGTATAAACAAAACCCAAGAGTTTGAAGGGGAACCTGCTGATTAGAATGTACTGAGAACTAATGAGCAGAGGCAGAGCGAGTACATTCATATTCCTCTGCTCGACTGGAAGTGACTAAAGTGGAGGAAACAAAATAGCTGCGACATGTAAAACATTTCCAAGAAGATCTTCACTGAGAATAAAAAGGTATTGATGAAAAACTAACAGCAGCGGTGTCTCCCAAGCAATCGTTTTAGGACATTGTGTTCTCTCTCCTCCACTGTGTGTAAGTAAATGAATAATCCGTGACCGACATGAGAATGTCTGGGAAGGGGAGAACTGGGATCGCTTGAGTGAGATGGGGGGAAGCAGCCTCCGGAGAGTGTCTCCTTCCCTGGAGAAAGCTGCTTTCTTTTCACTTTCTGCTGTTATTTTACTGGAGGGGAGAGGCAACACTGCAGCATGTTAAATGTGAATAGTACAGATTTACTTGGGCATGGTGCAAACTTTAAAAAAATTAATGCAACTGTATTGAGAATGCCATTAGCCTGCAGAGTTAGTCTTTTTTCAGAGACAGGGTACCGGTTTAAGGTATATAGCCTACTGTCTTTTAAATTCAACTGGGCAAACCTCTTAGAATTGAAAATTTCTTGGTGCTTATTAGGACACTTCAGGGATTCACACGAATGGTCTGAGCAGGTAGAGGCTGGAGAATGAACACATCTTGGCTGAGGCACACTTGAGCATGTTTGGTGCTTTGGTTTTGTCTGTCTTGGAAGGAGACAGTGATGGAGAAATAAGAAACCAAAGTAAACACATGTATTTCTGTGTGTTCCTGTATAGGAACAGGAGCGCTTTGGGCTTGTTTAAACCACTTGTGTTCCCGTACTATCCCCAGTTTTACCAATACAACTCTCCTAATGTACCATTGGACCAGCTACGGAACTAATCCGATATAAGACTACCAATTACAGAGATCTTTAACCTCTATTGGTTCTCAAATCCAGTTCGCCTTTTAGCCCTATAACTACTGGTACTGAAGGAGCAGCACGGGGATGGGAACAGCCAGCTCAGGGAGGTTGGGGCAGGCGTAGCTTCCCCTAAGGGACCTTCACCGCAAACATCAGCATATTAGTATTTGGGCGTGATTTCACTAGAGTTTCAACTAACTTTTTCAACATTGCAGCTAAAAGCGTATCCATTTTGATTGAAGGGACAAGGAGTGGCAGTTTGTCAAGCTGCAGTGTTTCGGTCATGTTCAACCGTGTGCCCATCCCTCAGCTCCAGCCTAGCTGTGCGGGGAGGAGGGATGGAGGAGACTCTCTTGAGCCATGAACCCAGCTCCTCTACAAGCCTCCCAGCTCCCGTGGCCTGATGTGCAAGTTGTGTTGCTGCCCTGTGGAGACTGGGGCTTGTGTCTTCTCATATTCAGTTTATGAATGGCGTAAAGCTCTGTTAGGTAAGTGAAGTGGGAGGCAGAAAAAAAATCCACCCTCCCAATGTACTTCAGCTATCACCCTGAAAAGCCAGAAAGATTTTGCCATGGCTGTGCTTTGTTAATGACCATGCTCATGGCATCCCACAGCATCGGAGAAGGAAAACTCATTGTCCGTGTTCAGATGGAGAACTGAGTAGAGGCTGGAAGAAAGTGAGAGAGCGATAGAGAACATGGGAGCTTTTCTATACACAGATTAAGTCAACTTTTAAATGCATAAGGGATTAAGTCCTCGCAAACAAGCTCAAAGCTGGCTTGTTCTTAAGAAAATGTATGGAACAGGGCCTGGATAAAGCACAGTGAACAATGTCAGGCTTGCCAAGGAGGCAAAGGTATATAGAGCTCACATTTAAACGTGCTTTTTAAAGTATCTTTAGATTTAAAAAATCAACTTGCAATAATATGGACAAATTATCTTCCTTTAGACAATTTTTAATGGATGGAGACATCCCAGTAGCAATGTGCAATCACACTGATTGGTTCAGCTAAGTTCATTGCGGTCCTTCAGAAAACCTGGGAGACTGAAGAAAGACTGTAGGATAAGTCTCCAAGTCTATAGCTGTCAGCATCAAATAACTACACTATTTTTAAAAACAACAGAAATAATTCTGGAGCATTATAAAGTACCTACTTTAGACCTGAGGATATTATCAAAAAATCACTAGTATTTTGAAGTTAAAATGTTTCGTCTTCATTCTGTTTCTTCATCATGATCTGCATCTTCAAAGACAATTACAAAGCATTATTGTCATAGTAAAGCCTAACAGCAATTGAATTTGATTGACTTAGTAATCAGCCTTTCTTCTTCCAAAATTGGAAGCCCTGTTTCTTCAAAGATGGTTGAGTCTCAGAAGTTTAAGTGTGCTTCCATTACAGTCTTGTGTATTGAACATAGATGCAAGCTTTTCCGTAATGGTTTTTGCTTTCATTACAGATGTTTTTTGAGATAGAGAAGTGGAGGTGGAGAAGTAGGGGTGGAGATGGGAACCAGATGGAAGTATTAGTCCAATTCCCAGATGACAGGCGGAGCTCAAGTGTTTTGCCAGATCACTTTTTCAGTGTTATGGAACCTTAATCATATTCAAAAGGTGAAAGTGTAATTTCAGGACTAAGTCATTGCTATTCACCATATAAATATGTCTAGCAAGTGTACCATAAGCCCAAACTGGGGTATGGGTGTGCTTGTGTGGTAGCTGGTAAGGTATATTTATCCTAGCTCCACGGATGATTGCAAAGAGGTCATTAGTCTAAAATACTGCAGCGCTATCTGTTGCCCTCGGATCAGGGTCAGAGACAAGTCTCAGCGCTTCGATGAGTACTGCAGCGGTTTCTGAGCCAGCTGCCTGATTGAGCTACAAGAAGCGGAGAGGGAGACAGTAGGCTTGTCTCTTCAGTCTTAATGCTGTCCTAAATACGTGTGCTTTGTTCATCGTGCAGTGAATCCCAAGAAACTTTATTCCATGAGAACAGGTCTGTGGCAGTCTTTTGAGACGTGCCATAGCTGCTTACATGAGCCTCAGAAATGTGGGATAGCAGGCAGTCCTTAAAACTATATAAGCGTAAGGCTGAAAATAAAAATTCTTCTTTGGAAGTTGCCTCTAAAATCTCCTCTTAAAAACTTGTGGGCATAGATCTTTGATTTCCAATCAAGGTGAGGGGCTCACTAAAACTCAGTGGGGGTAGTAAGTCACGTTAGTCCTCAGAGTACATTTCCAGCAATTTAAATTACCTGAACATTTCTTTTTATTACAGATTATTCTTGATCTCTCTGTTTGTACTTCCGTGGATTTCAATCATAATGTAATATGAATTGATTTCTGTCCCTGAGAGCTAATGACAGACCCAGTTTCTTTGAAAGGCTCAAATTGGTTATACTGTGTATCTCATGCAAAGCCAAAGCACTTATTATCCAGGATAAAGCGAGCACCTAGATAGGGAGGTCAAACCCAAATCTCTTCGTTGGCTTCCTGGTGATTTCCAATCCGCTGAAATGGTTAAGATATTTGAAGAAGTGTACTAAATCATCAAAAAACCTATGTGATCCTACGCGGTGAATTTTATGTTCTCCAGATTCAGGACTGTTGCCAGAAGACCTTGTTCCCCAGCGGAGGCGAAGCGGGTTGATGCGAGATGCTGGGTGCTTCCTCTTTATTTACCTTCACTCCTGTTCTGCTCAGCACCCAGGGGCCAGGATCTCAGAAATTGCTGGCTAACATATGACACTTACTGAAAAGCATTTATCTGAGCAGAGCAATTGAAAACAGAAGTCAGATTCTCTCTAGCAACTTGTACTTTTTTTTTCTTCTTTTTTTTTTTATATTAAGTGACATTGATTTTTGTTCTGCATTAGATTGTCAGACAAGTGTGTGCGTGCTGATGTTTAGTCTTGTCAATGGAAGTATTTTGGAAGTCATTTCCTTAGTGCTGTGTCTTTTTCCTCGAGCAGAGCTGTCAGTACGGGCGTCCCCCCGAGCTCCTAAGCTGGCACCCTTTTCCATCCTCCATATCCCCCTGGCTATAATCATGCTTCCCCCATGCCTTTTCACTCATAGACCACCATGTATTCTCGCTGAATCTGGTTGTCTTCAGTCTGTAAATTCTTCAAAACTGAGAAGTGTGTAATATATTACACATATATTATGCAATCCGTATGTTCCGATTTAAATAGAGTTACTCTGGCTTAAGATGGCACGGATAAGCGTAAGATGCGGTCTTTGGGTCTTAATGTGTGAATAAAGTCCAAATCAAGCAATAAAAGATTCAAAGTATTAATCTTGTTTTAAACCTACTTTTAAAGCAGCAGCACATGTGGTGTATTGTAGCAGACCACAGGTTGAATCTGTTTTGGTTACTGGGTAGTAGGAAATGCATTGACAGATGTTTTTTCTGATAATTCACATAATCGTTTTGCAAGGTATTAGTTGCAAAAGGGACAATGAACTTGTGCTTTCCCTGCCCTACTAATCATCGTTAGCGTGTTAATAACATGCCATTTTTGTACTTGCCTTTAACAGCTCTGCAAAGCACGTTGTGCCACTTTTCCCAATCTGGATACGTTGCCCTGATATGTGTAATAGCCAGAAATGTCAGTGCCACTCCAGTGTAATGACATGTTCTCATTTTCATTGTTTCCAGGTTTATTCCGATTTATAGGGGACCAAGTCATACGTACAAGATACAGAGGCTGACAGAATCCACTGGTTACTCGTTCAGAATACAGGCGGTCAACGATGCTGGGGAGGGACCTTTCTCAGAAATATGTACCTTCTGCACAACTAAGTCAGTCCCACCTGCAATCAAAGGTACGTCATAGATCTTTTTACATATGCATAAGTAACCTGTAATTATTTAAGTAATTGGTAAGTATGCAGTGAGTTTGTAAGGGTTAACATAACTATGCAGGAACATAGGTGAAAAAGCAGTTTGTGCTGTGTGTATATTTCTGTGAATTGTGAAGTTACGTTTTGGTGGGAAGCTAAATTATCACCAAAACCTTCATATAAACAGTATAAATATTATACCAACCACTGTTGTTATACAGAAACTGTTAAAATGCTGCCGCTAACAATAACGTTTACCAAGGGATTGCTCTGGATACTGCAGCACTTCAGTAAGGGTGTAACAGTTTTAGTATATATGTGTACATACCAGCTTAAGCGTTAGTAAAGTTGCATGTTGTTTAAGTTGTGTAGGTGATGTTCAGCCTAGCACTTTAGAGTTTATTTTTCTTTTAATTTATAAAATTAATAATGATATTTCACATACATAAAGCATTAGATTCTTTATCTCGCTTGGCATGTGTTCCCCTAGAAGAACAAAAGGCCTAATTAAATGTTTTATAATGAAACGTCTTTTACTTTGTGTAAATTTTGGCCTAAGTAATTTTGCTCCTTCCTTCCAAGGAGAACTATTACAAAGATAAACTGAGCTGAAATCAGATGCACCTTTTTTTCCTGTGTGCTTAAAACTCCTTTGTCAAGCAGTACCATTTACTGTGAGAAACAGCAACTGTTAGGTTGTCAGAGAGGTTTCATTTGCTCGGCTCTATTTAAAATCTGCCTTTGGTGATTTTTACACCATTAGTTATCCAAGATTTAGAAAGAGGAAAACGCTGCTGGGGTGTAACTTCCCTGGTGCCTAGGGTAGCTGCTCTGAATCACCCGCGGGAAGAACAACACTCGAGCGCAGAAAGGACATTAGGGGATTGGCTTTTCACTACGCTAAAATCAACGTATGCGAGAATCCCACCTTTGTTTCTACCTGGGTGTCATAGAATCACAGAATGCTTTGGGATGGAAGGGACCTTCAAAGCCCATCCAGTCCATCCCCCTGCAATGGGCAAGGACATCTCCAACCAGATCAGGTTGCTCAGAGCCCCGTCCAGCCTGGCCTTGAATGTTTCCAGGGATGGGGCATCTGCCACCTCTCTGGGCAACCCCTGCCAGTGTTTCACCACCCTCATTGTAAAAAATTTCTTCTTTATAGCTAGTCTGAATCTCCCCTCTTTTAGTTTAAAACCATTCCCCCTTGTCCTATCGCTATTGGCCCTGCTAAAAAGTCTGTCCCCATCTTTCTTACAAGCCCCCTTTAAGCACTGAAAGGCCACAATGAGGTCTCCCCACAGCCTTCTCTTCCCCAGGCTGAGCACCCCCAGCTCTCCCAGCCTGTCCTCCCAGCAGAGCTGTTCCACCCTCGGACCATTGCTGGGGCCTCCCCTGGCCCCGCTCCAACAGCTCCCTGTCCTTCCCGTGCTGAGGACCCCCGAGCTGGATGCAGGGCTCCAGGGGGGTCTCCCCCGAGCGGAGCAGAGGGGCAGAATCCCCTCCTTCGCCCTGCTGGCCACGCTGCGGGGGATGCAGCCCAGGAGACGGGTGGCTTTCTGGGCTGCCAGAGCACATTGCCGGCTCACGGCCAGCTTTTCATCAATCCCCTGGGTTTTGGCGTTTGCTTCAGTGGTGTTTCTGGAAGAAGATATCTGTATGCGTTTGGTGTAGAGTTCAAGGGTAAATATACTTACCCAGTGGTGAATTATCGTGATTCACCCTAGGCAGCTGTAAGGTATGCGACATGCTGGATGAACCAGGCTGGCGTAGGTGCTGGTGACGGGGAGGGTGTGCTTCACAGCTTTAGCATCACCTGCAAGTTGTCGGGGTGCCTGGGCACAGGCGCGCGTCAGTCGTGGGTGCTGAGTCCGTGTTGCTCTTGCTTCTCTTAGCTGCACTAAGTGGATAAAGCTAGCACAGGGATGCCGGCATGCGCTGTCGTCACATTTTCATTTTGTTGGATAGCAATCCATTTTATTAAATTCAGATCTCACCTAGGTTTTTGTTTTGAACTCCCTGCCTGCCTCTTTAGTTCCTGTTAAACATGACTCATACCCTGCGCTGAATATCAAGCAGTTAAGATATGGTGCAAATACCAGGTCGTGTGTGGGCTGGGACCACAGGTACCTGACAGAATACTGACTCTCACAGAGAAAAGGGCACAACAAAAACTGCGTTAGTGAACGCTCACCATGGGGAGGTAATGCCATAGGGAAAGGAGACCTGTTGAGGCAAAATGGTGGTGTTGATTCCCTTCCGTTTTCGGAGCAATACAAAGGAATGTAGGTGATGAACTTCAGACAGTTTTTCATGTATCAGAAGCATATGTTTATTCACCTATAAAGTATCCTAATTACTTATTTAGTGATATCAACCCTAAAATAGCATTATTGTTAATGGCAGTGTTTTTTGTGTCACACAAAAATCTGCCTGTATCAGGGTGAAGGGTGGAAGGAGGAGGGAAAATAATTGAGAGTGGTGGTGTCAGCTGAGATGAAGGCATCTATTACCAGTCTCTCAACACTGGCAGATGTGCAGAGCGAAGCAAATGGGTATTGATTACATTTGGGTCCGCGTATGATTCATGTGTTCCTCTTGGGTGGTAACAAATTAGTCTAAAATTCATGTAATGTATGCAGCAGCAGCAGCATTTGTTTCTTTGATAGACTCTCCTGTTGTCTGTTTTCGTAGGGTTGGGAATCTATATTGCCTTTAACAAGCTCGTGTCCTTGCACGTGCACATGTTAACCACTCAGTAAAGTGTTCAGCGCTTTGTTTCTCCCAGTTTCATTTTTTTGGTCATGTGCTGGCTTGATAAAAAGGTTGGTGGACACTGGCTGCTGTTGCAGTTGTTTTGATGCCTTCCAGTGGCAGATGCATAGTTGTACATACAGACACGCTGCCGCTGTTAGTACTCCGCTCGGCTCACCTGCAAGCTTGCCGCCAGGCATCGTACGGTGTCTTTCAGTTTTCAGCTGGTGAGAGGTCCTTTCCCAAGGACGGCAGCATTGTAACAGCTGACAAATTGAATTTCTGAGAGTTCTGGTGAAAACACTAGTCTAAGCCTGGCTAGAAATAGCAGGTCTGATTGTCTGAATGTCAGGCTCAGAATTAGATATGAGTCCAAGTCTTTAAACTTATGCTTGTACTTTTGCTTCCCAGGCTGGACTTAGTATCTAAGATTATTTAGCTTCCCTTCTCATGTTCCTTCTCCTATTTTTCCTGCTTGATATTATTCCTCTCTTTCCGTGACATGTAGCATGGGAGGAATATGCAGACGTCTCCACTGGCACAGAACTTCACGAAATTACTGCTTTTATTAATGTCAGTGTAACGCATGCGTTGGCTTCTGCTTTGAAAAGATCAGTGCACAGCATTGCAATTGAATTTTAAAAGTTCAGAGTTTTCTATCACATCTACTCCCCCTTTCTAGCAGCTCACACAGCTGCCAGATGAGAGATGCTCTAACAGCTCACTGTCCATCTGCAGGAGTCACCTGGGTCCTACAGTAAACTTCTTAGGAGCTTGTTAATCAGCTCTAAATTTCACCCAATTTTCTGTGAGCAGTGTTTGTTATTGTTTAATACCACAAGAATTCTGAACTGCTTAATCAGGCAAGACTGTCCTGAAATAAATGTGACTTTTGAGTGACTTAAAAATCCAGCTCCCGTTTTACTTCTTTCATCCCGTGGTGATAGCAATTTGATTTTTGGCCACATAAATACAGTACAGATTATGTGCTGGTAACCCCTGTGATGTCCCAAAGTTCTCTTTTTAAAATGTTCTTGCATATATTACAGTGTGTGTAAAATTAATAAGATTTCAATGCAGTCTTTATATTAAATGTTAACGTTATTTAATTTTATTGTAGCCCCTCGAGTGACACAGCTGGGAGGAAACGCCTGTGAAATTACCTGGGAAACGGTCCCACCCATGAAGGGAGATCCTGTTGGTTATGTTCTGCAGGTACTGGTTGGAAGAGAATCTGAATACAAGCAGGTAGGAAAATGGTCTCGTTTTGATATTGCTAAATTGATGATATAATGGAAATGGTTTTGAACATTCGCTGTGCTGCTTCTTTCTACTGTATTGAATTACACCTTATGGTGATGCGTCATGAACTTTGGTAAAGGCTGAGTCAAAATTAAGGGCCGTAATAGGTTGTTTTCTCCCCAGAGGGAGTATGTAGAACATCATTACCTTATGGGGTGATTTGCGCTCTGTCCATAGTTCATCACTGTTTCTAACTGAACTAACCTTTGAGAAGTGACAGTTCTGTCCACCCATGCTTTCTTCTGAACTGGCTGGTGCTAACTGTTGTCTGCAGATGAGAAGATGAAGTAGGTAGATTATCTTCCTCATTCGCTAAGCCAATTCCAAAACCTTCCATCAGGGATTTCGGTCAAGTATGCAACTGTTAATTGGTTTGTTCAGCCATCCCATTCCTGGCTAAGGTTTCGATGCAAGGATGTGTAACTGCTGTGTATCAGCTGCCCCACAGAAACTGTGTCTGTTCTTGCACCGTGGAAACAAAGAGAATGAAGTATGGCTGATCCTTCTTTCCTTGTCTGTCATCATTAGAGATCACAAGTGGACGTTTCCCTTGTGAAAGAGAACAACTCATTCACAGCTAGATCTTTTGTTTCATCTGTCACACCTCTGACTGTGTGATGACCCTGTCTTATCATAGAATCATAGAATTGTTAAGGTTGGAAAAGACCCTTAGATCATCAGGTCCAACCGTTAACCTACCACCGCCAAGCCCACCACTAAACCATGTCCTCAAGCACCACATCTCCCCGTCTTTTAAATACCTCCAGGGATGGGGACTCCACCACTGCCCTGGGCAGCCTGTGCCAGGGCCTGACAGCCCTTTCAGTGAAGAAGTTTTTCCTAATATCCAACCTAACCCTGCCCTGGCGCAGCTTGAGGCCATTTCCTCTCGTCCTATCTCTTGTTACTGGGGTGAAGAGACCAACCCCCACCTCTCTACAGCCTCCTTTCAGGCAGTTGTAGAGGGCGATAAGGTCTCCCCTCAGCCTCCTTTTCTCCAAACTAAACAACCCCAGCTCCCTCAGCCGCTCCTCATAAGACTCCTGTCTTCTCCCTGTCCTTCCTGTCATTGTCATATGGATTCCAAATAAGTCCAAATTAGGGAATGAGATATGTTAAACCTTAAATTAAGTTCTTAAAAATGTGAATACGGTAGTACTTTGCAACTCTCTCTGCTCCTCTTCGGTCTATTTTTGAATGTTACTGCGAATTAATGAAATTTCAAAAATAACATAAAGGCAAGACAATTCGTGTGGATGCTAAAGATGCAGAAACCTAACCATTGTTTTTCTTGGGAAACATTTTTGGTGCCGGTATAGGTAATAAAACCTCCCTGTACTGTGTTGGCCTCATAATGTCAGTCGTAAGTGGATAAGTGGACCCATTTTGCTGTTGCCTGATTCACAAAGTAGCCTTGATGTATAACCTCCACGTACAGCTTTAGTAAGCATAGCTTCAGTGCTTAAAATGTTCTGGATGTCCTTGGGGGGAGAATAGGGCATGGCTTCATGTTCTTTTAAGGTAGGTGATGGCTTAATATTTGCGGTCCAGAAATTGTGGTATGAAAAAGGAATAAATAAAGGAAATAAAAAGTACCTTCAGGGCCTTATGTCGAAGGGCTTCATTTCTCATGAAGCATGACCCTGCTGAGGGGGGTTTTGCTTGAGTTTTCACAGGTGACTCGCTAAAAGAAGCTCCCGGCTGGGGTGCTCAAAGCTGGCACTGTGACTTCTGTAGCCAGCTGTGGAAAAGAGGGAGAGTTCCACTGTTTCGCGGTCTCGGAAATCGGTTTCACCCATCAAAATTATTTATCTTCATCACAAATGTGGGTGTCTTCTCAGCACCGGGGCACATCACTGATGTACTGTCCATTAGCTGAGCGGCAGTAGCTGTGTGCGCATGCTCTTGGCTCCTGTTATGTGAATAGGAGATAAAATATATAAACGTCTTTCAGTGATTTTCTGGCTAATGCATTTCACTTTACTTTTGCTGTGGCAAGCGTGTGATCACTTGCTACTCTTTAGCTGAAAAGTAATTTTAGTGACATGTTAATTACGTTTTAAGTGCAAGACCTAAATTTACTTTTAAATCTGTTTTGTTCCCTGCCAGTGACATATATATTTTGCATAGGTATCTCAGGGGGCATGTTATACTAGAAGAGTTTTGCAAATTGTTTTGAAGGGTTGCACAAATGAAAAATACTGTAGATTTTCAGGCTATTAAATACACCCATGAGAAAGAACAGTGTCTTAAGTGACTGGAGTTCCTATAGCAGTCGCCAGTGCATTTTGCAAGAAGCAGGGGTAGTATAGCTGGATAAGAAGGAGAAAAATAGCTGCATGAAATCATTTTTTGTGTCCCACTGGCTTGGAAATAAATGCAACAAATAGCTATTTCAAGCTATTTAGGGGCTATGCAGGACTTCATATCGCATGTAGGGTCGCTCATCCTCAGATGCTTTCACCTTCGCTCACCCTCCAGGACACGGTTGTCTCTGTTCTGCGACAGCTTTTACACCAGCCCAAACGCCGATGAGAAGACTTTCATAGAATTAAAATCCACTTTTAAAATTACCTTAAAATCGAAACTTTTCAACTAATGAACACATAAAGCTGTTTCTCTGTTACAAGTCTGTAATCCTGTCAATAGATCGCTTTATTTGCGGCAATTTAAAGGCAACTATTTAAGGCAAGGCCTTGAACAGTTTTAACTAAGAAAACATGTTACAAGTGCATGGAGCCACCTCTGCCTGTCTGCTCCCAGTTGATTTACTTCAGATGAATACAGCCGATAGGTGACCAAAACCAGTTTCCTCATTTTATCTTAAAGCTCGAATTCTTGCTTTCAGTGTTTAAATGAGTAAAAGCTTATGAGTCTAAGTTCATGTGCAGGTATCTCCTGGAGCAGAACAAACCAATTAAAGGGTAAAGCATTTACTGAGCATTACCATCTGCAGAAGTGGCTATGCATGGCACAAATCAAGATGATGATGCATGTCAATCATTTTTTGTGTGT
Source organism: Theristicus caerulescens (assembly GCA_020745775.1). Taxonomy (NCBI): domain Eukaryota; kingdom Metazoa; phylum Chordata; class Aves; order Pelecaniformes; family Threskiornithidae; genus Theristicus; species Theristicus caerulescens. The sequence continues at coordinate 3,874,957 of CM036565.1, read as the reverse complement.
AGGGAATGGGAGAATGATATATGTCTGTGTTTCTCCCCCAGGAAATTTTACAAAGATATTGTTATTCTGACAAACATGTTGGGAAGATGTCAATATGCCTTTTGTGATAGGGGCTTAGCATTTATACTGTGTCATGCATTTTGAACTGGTGTGATGGTGTTTTATTGACAAGAACATTGTATGCTTTACATAGCAGATTTTAGTCTTTGCATCCAAATAAAAGCTTGGAAATGGACGATCCTATCATCGTGAAAACTGACTTAGAACTTTTTAATGACGATTGTGATTTTAATGACTTTTCAAAACACAGCTATATCCCATGATTGGTTGGGGAACAGTTGTGCACACAGAGTGGCATGGTGTCGAGCACAGAGTCTCAGTGGACTTCGTAAGAAAGCTCACACAAATCCTTACTCAGGCAGCACAGATGTGACACGCAATTCCTATTTCTGGGAAAATTTTACGTTACAGATCTTGATCCAGCTCTTTGCTAGGAAGCCCTTCAGAAGGTGCAGAATGCGATGTTCTCCCATATTAATGTCATTAATAGAAGAGAAAATCCACCTGGGCACTTTGTGCTGACTAAGCATGAAGTAGCCAGCTTCGATTTATTCTGGCACAGAGTCGGGTGCACACTGAAATAAGTGGCCGTGTCTCACTTTCCTTATTCACACAGCGTAGCTCTTTAGTACACGGCACTGGTTTTTCTGGGACTGCCTGTGGACCAGTATCACATAGGGCATCGTAATACCTGTCTAGTCTGTTTTGTGTCTAAAGTGAATAAATCTAGAAAAATCATTATGAAATAAAACATTAATAGGAGGAAACAAAGTCTATCTGCCATCTGTTAACTCTCAAAGTTGGAGCTCCTTATTAGTCTTTTGCTGTGTATGCCATCCTAGAGACGAAGCTCTCGAGAGATGTAAGAACACCTAGGAGCAGCTCATTGATCTGTACTTGCACCTTGCTTATGCTGTAGAAACAAATACAAGTTATACAAAATAATCGTCTTTATTAACTTAGAAAATAAACTGAATGGCTTTAGCATTTCCTTCCCCTGCTGCAATGGCAGCCACCGATGGGCTTTTGGGTAAACCTATAGTTTCTCTCTGGATCATCACCCCTGAGCTGCCTCCCTCCCCCTGTGGCCCGATGTATGCAGCCCTCCTCCTCCAAAAACCACCGCTCCTCCACCAGTTGACCTATCAAAGTCCTCAAAAGCCCTTTTTTTCAGAATGGGGCTATAGCCATCCCTGCCCTCCTCTGGGAGAACCCATTGTAAATATTTCTGTGCTGAGAATTGTCTGAAGAACCGGATTTGCAGGAGCTAAACAGATAACACTTTAGCTCCCTAAAAAGCATGTTAAAAAAAATATTAAATACTCCTTTTCCTGTTTCTTAAGCAATGTGTTCCTTTGTATTTGTAGGCTTTATCTATTCCGATACTTCAAAAAGCAGTGGCATTATGACATTACAGTTCTTCGTAGGAAATCAAATTTTCCTTGTTTACGAATCAGGATGTAAATCCCGGCAGATTGCAGGAATCGGTGGCCCAGCTCTGGTTTTCTGTTCCTTGCAGTTTCAGCTAGCAAAGCTTGCTCAGTTAGAACTTAGCTTTCAAGTGTGTTAAAACTGTCTCCAGCTTTGCAGTTTTAGTCTGGAGCTCGGGAGCGGGCTGCGTTGTGCAGCGCGGGAGCTGAAGCTTGGGATAACAGTCGTACCACTCGGCAGCCGAAGTTTTAGTTTCCCAGTTGAGCAGCTCTGGGGATCGAATCACCGATCCGTGGGAAACGAGAGCTGAGTTTTAAAGCTTCTTTATCTTAAATTGTTTGCCAGTGAGGCAAAATGTTCTACCTTTGACATTTCTGAGAATTTGGAGGTAATGGTGTTTCATCAGCTTCTGCCACAATTCTGCTGGGAGAAAACTGTCCCCAGACGCTTTCCAAAAGAAGAAAAGATCTGGGTAGAGGCACTGGATGTGTAAAAATCCCCCAGCAATGCAATGGGAAGCCCGCCTGGGTCTGCACCAAGAGGGGGACGCCTGGGAGAACCCGGCCGGCCTTACCAAGCTCTAGTTTTTATTATTGTTTTTTCTTTGTTTCAGACTCTGTAGACACACAATCTCTGAAACGCATTCAGTGCACTGTTGTGTAAATCAGCAAAAAATCGTTTTTCCTTCTCTATTTTAAATAGCAAGTCAAAGGCACTTGTACTGTTTGCATGCCAAAATACAACATAGTTGTAGAGTACGCATTGGCATTTACTATTAGTGCTACATGCATTGAGTATTTTCTCTGCCTCCTGATGCCAATTTTGTGTCATGAGACGGAGCGAATAATTTCCTTTCGTTAGAGTTTTTCAGTGCAGCCCACCTCGCGGAAGGCGATCTGAGAGACTCTGATTTTCTTTGTTTAGGAGACAAGGCTGTCCACGCAGCTCTCACGGGTTTATCACGGTGGTGGAGCGAGGGAAGCTGATTTTGAGTCTGGATAAAATAATAAGCCCAGCCAGTTTCTTAAAGAGAAATCTGTCAGATGACTTAGAAGAAATTAAACCTTTTAAGTGGGCATGCTTTCTAAATAGATTGAAACCCGCCTCTGATTCTTGATCTTCTTATCACCATACAAAATAGGCTTTTATTAATTATTAAATACACTGGTCATTGCAGTGGAGTGCAACAACCAGGTAAGGTTATCTCACGCTTTCCAGTGTGTCGCTTATAGGGCAATTGTGGCTGTCATTTTTATTATTTGGAAAAGATGGAGGGGGTTTGGAATTATTCAGTGACATCGGTGAAACTGAGAAATGCTTGCCTACAGGAATTCTCTGAGCTGTCTGGCTTGATCAATAGGATCAAATGCCATAAGAGGCTTCAGCAGCGGTTTATTACTTGTGATGATATTTTCACTGAAGGAGCTAGGCAAAAAGCTCATCATGTTTTTATTATATTCTCAGGTACCTAAACAGAAAAGCTGTTTTTAGCAACTGGAAGGGATAAATTGGATAGCCACTTTACTTTGACTTGTTGGCCACCAAAGCATAACGTGCTACATATAAAAAAATATGCTGCTTTATACAGTCATATTTAGTTTAATATTTGTTTAACAAATTTGAAGACTTTATACATAATTGTCAAATTAATTTTTTATTCCTCTCTGCTGTGTATGTGAAGTCCGTTCACAGAGTGTAACTGTGTTCAGAACCAAGCACACACCTTTGTGCTGAGGGCATCCTGCGTTGGCTTAGCCTGGGCCTACAGAATCTAGTGCAGACAAAATTGAGCTGGAGCCAGGAGTATCCCCAGGGTGCTCGCTGCAGCCGGTTGTGGACGACGTAGAGGCTACTGCCAGAAGTGAATGATAATTAAGCACAATAATTTTTTACCTGTTACTGAGAAAGGGCATAGATCCACTGGTGCTAAATACTCATCAAACCACTGAAAGCAGGACAATGTCCACCACCTTCCTAGCTCTGGTGCAGGAAATGTTTTCTCTTTATCATTAGTGAATATTAATTTGTGTATTCAATGTATTTTCAAATGTTTTTCAAACTTTAACGATGCACTCTTCTCTCACTTGACTGTCTGGCCTTTTTCTGAGAAGTGCTGTTGACTAGCTGGCTTGAGTAAACTTGGTCATCTATATTTATTAGACTGTAATGAAGATACAAGTCTTTGATTTAGCCAAGCTTAGCCTCCAGTTAGACTGGTATTCACCACACTGACAGAACAAAACAAGTGAAAAAACAATTAACTGGACAGGTTTTTTTAGTGCAAAGGCAGGTTGTATATATCCCATCCCTAGTATCTGTTAAATGTAATTTATGAAGATTAGATCGTAAAATTTTTATTAAATGTCATTATTTGGATTTTACTGGATTTTTATTTTGCTCTAGAAGTTGTCGCATGGGTTGCAAAGGTTCATTTATGGCAAAGGCATAGAGAGCTCTTCTGATTATACATTTCAAAATTTAATTAATAATTACAACAGCACCAGAAAACATACCTTGCTTACAGTTGCTTTGTAAGGATAGATGCTTTGAGTTATCGTGTCTCAGAGGCTAAAGAAATGGGAGTTAGGCAAGTCCTCCAAGTAGAAGAATCCTGACTCTGGTCCTGTGGAACAACACGGCCTTTTTTAATGACTTGTTGAAGCTATGTTTACGTGCCAAATGCATGCAACTTTCCTTTGCACGATCACTTATATTTGGGAGTATACTGAAGTATTAACCACCGACAAGATGTAGCATCGATGATGGAGTGGGTGGAGGACAGTTGCCCACAACGGGCAGGTGTTAGAAATGGAATTGCCATGGCAAAACAGAGTGGCAGGGACGCTCTCGGTATGAGGCACGCTTTGCAAACAGATGTTCCAGCCTTCCCGTTATTTCTATGGGCCGCTACAGCGCTCGCAGTTTTGTTTTCCCTGCAATTGCTGTATTACTGTAACTTAATGACTCACTTCTCATTGGCCTTGGGAGGACAAGCAAAGACGACAAGAAAGGCAACAGTGCATAGCTGTGGCTAACTGCGGAGATTTACGGTATGAGTTTGTTGTATTCCTGTCACTTGAGCTAGAGGGAATTTCCTGTGAATGCTGAGCGTACTTGAGGAAGGTAAAATAATTTTGTTTAAACGTTGCTTCTTGATTTATGCCTTGGGGCCAAGAAACATGAGCCACTATTTGGAAAAACTGTGAAAGTTTAAAAGGAGGGGAGAGAGTGAATGAAAGAAAAACCTTCATCTTTTGTCCCAGACCTTCTTAAGAAATCAGCGACTGGCTTTAGCGGAGGGCTGAGTCTCAGGGGCAAGCCGGACTCTTTAAGTGGTATTTAGCTGAGCGTGTCTCTTCTTTTTCCTCCTGTATTTCTCACTCCAGAGTAACTCACAGGAAGTCCTCTGTCGGCTCGGGTTTAATTTCCCTCGGGTTACCCTTTCCTAAGTTGAGTTCTTACCTCCGGGAGGGCAGCGATGCTCTCAGCCTTCCGATCCCGCAGCGAGGAGAAGGAAACCAGCTAAATGAGCAAAGGAGGAAGGAGCTGAAGTTCAGGATTATTTTTTCTTCCAACAGACACAGGCACTTTGTGACATGTTTTTCATTTCAGAAAATACCAGTTTCAACAACCCTCCGTTATATAAATTGTTGACTGGTTATTTGTTTTCAGAGTTCGTAAATGTTTCCAGTGGTCTTTTTCCATTTAAGCTGTAAAACTGTCTCTTAGATATTCAGTTCTCTCTCTTCTTTCTCATATTGTGACTCATGCTCTCTGAGTCATCCGGTACCTATGTTTGATTTGATGGGTTTGGATTGCTAAAGAACCAAATGCAATGCAACCAAGAGGAGCTTTTTTTATACCTTAATAATATTTTATTGTTTGCACAGTTCTGAAAGTGTAATTTCTAGCAAAATTGCTGACTCTTGAGAGAAATGTGAGGAAAGTATATTAAACTAATATTTGTAACCAATTTCGTAATTATACAGTGAATGTCTTCCAATAAGTGTAGTTTGCAGGTTTTCTTCCTTTTGGGGCCAAACATGGTGCTTATGCCTTAGACATGTTTTAAGGACATAGTCGCGTTTTAAGAGTACATAAACATGTTTGCAGTATTTATCTCACCCACAAAAGATGAGTACGCCTTACGGTTGATATATTTTCTGAAGTCTTGTCTGTCCTTGTGTGCGTTGACTCTGTTGAACCCTCTGTATTGAGACCTCTCATGGGTGGACACCTCTTACGTAGTCCTCCGCATGCCTCTGTTTTTCCAAAACCTGCATTGACTTAGTGACTTCTTCCCTTGAGAGCTGCAGCGATGTTTCCTTACAAGACTCAGACCTGACCAAACTTTCCGGCCCAAATCCTTGCAAAATCTAACGTGATTACATTTTTAAATTCTTTGATGCTGTGAAAGGAGGAGGTGGTTGTCTTGCTCTTTGTATTTGACTGTGCTTGCTGTTTTGTTTCGAAGGTGTACAAGGGAGAAGAGACCACATTCCACATCTCAGGCCTTCAAGTCAACACAGACTATCGGTTTCGCGTCTGCGTCTGCCGCCGGTGCTTGGATACCTCACAGGAACTTAGTGGACCTTTCAGCCCATCCGTTGCCTTTATGCTCCAGCGCAATGAGATCATGCTTGCAGGAGAAATGGGAAGCATAGATGATCCGAAGATAAAGAGCATGATTCCTACTGATGAACAGTTTGCAGCCCTCATTGTTCTTGGCTTTGCAAGTTTGTCAATTATATTCGCCTGTATATTACAATACTTCTTTATGAAGTAGGGAATTCAATGGAAGTTTGAGATACAAATTTAACTAATGCTACGCATTATAATCCACACATTTATTCAGATATTCCTTTTTTTGAAATCCTTTTGTTCTACCATACATTTTATATACTTCTCTTGTTTTTACAGTTCTAGCTTGAAGAAAGATAAATCAGTGTTTTGATGCACCTTTTTGAAATTCAAAACTAGGAAGTGGTCAAACTGGAGAAACAAGCAAACCAGATACCAAAAGCAAGATTTGTTTTTTTCCTTCACAGTTTCAAAATTGTCACCAATTTGCCTTTTAAACGTCATTTTGGTTTTTTCACTGAAGTTCTTACAGTCTCTTATTTTATCTTACTATTTAGGAAATTTTAATCATGAGTCACTTTTTTGTCTCTTCTTTTTCCTTCTAAACATTAGTCACAAGTGTGTATAGTGGTAAGACTAGAATACAGTGTTAGTCAACAGTACCAGGTTTTTTCTTGAACAGTATTAGCAATGTTGCCTATGAATTATTCACTACATTTGCCCCTGTTTTTTCAAGATAAAACATAAGTTGTTATTTTAACTTTTTAGTGCATTTAAATCGGAACAGTATCCTGCAGTCGAAAAACCTTTTTAATTATCTGTTATTTTTATAGTTACAACACTCTAAACTGCCTGTATAAGAAATCAAATAACCAAACTGCATATAAATTATGAAGCATTATAGATTTTTTTTACCTTTTTGATTCCTAGCAGTAATTTTAAGAGGGCATTGTGCAATAGTTAGTTATTCCCGTGTTCAGCTATTAAAAAGCTGCTTTAACTTGTCTGTTTGTCACTGTATATAACTATTCCTAATCTAATACTAGATATTATTCTATTATGTTCAGCCTGATTTATATGATTAGAGCTGGTGACAGCTTACTGCCTCTACTGAATTAGGTGAGATTTACACTCGATGTAAGCAAACTTTACTGTCAGTTCATCTTTTTTATTATTATTATTTTTGGAGGGGTATCCATTTTACGGAACTTTTTTGGAGGTATCAGAAATGAGATCTGTTTATTTTAAGTACCTTAAATGGGTGTCTGTGCTATTCTTACCACAGGGTTAATTGAAATAACTTGGTACATGGCAAAAATTCAGACAAGAGTCCTGCTCCGATGGGAATGTCCCCCCTCCTCGTGCCCGCCCCTTCCAAGATACAGGTTTTAATCCATTAAGATACTAGAATTTTAACTCTTCAGTCATTGGATTATTTATATTAAGTCAACATTGTGCGAGTACCTCAGGGACATAAATGAGCTGGAGGTGCAAATAGATTCCAAAAGGGTGCAACAGACACAGTGGATTTCCCTGCCTCTTGTTTTTGTATATTTTTGCTACTTGGTTTTGCTTTTGTCCTAGCTATTTTGTGCTCTGTCTCCATCGTCTAAGATTCAGTGTCCTGTACTAGCCTAATATTCCCTTAACCAAAGTAATGGGGAAAAAACAACATTATTTTTGTTTTAGGTTTATTTATATACTATATACTGCATACAGTACTTTAAATACCAATTACAGTGCAATCTTTTATTTATTGTAAAAAAAATAAAAAATAAAAAGTGTACTTATGTACTAATCCCCCTTCCTACCCTCCCCGTAGCATGTTATATTTTGTCTGTTTTATACTGTTGTACTTTAGGTCAACTTTTTACCTGGCAGCATTCCTAGTATTATTAATCTTCTTACATTTTCTTGTGTTTTTGAAGATGGGAGCATCTAGTACATTAAATGCCAAAAAAACATTATCAGTGATTCAAACGTTTACATGTATCCAAAAACATAATCATCTCTGGAAAGAAAGTGCTAAGATCAATGAATTATTCTGTGTGCCTCTCTAGATGTAGCAAATATTAGAAATGTTCTGTATTTTGTTATTGACTATCATTAGTTTAATGTAGCCTTGCAAACTAATGGCATTGAGCTAAATATATATATTTTTTTGGTTTTGCCAAAGTCATGGCTTGTCAAATTTATTTACATCTTATTTAAATTTATTTGTGATATGAAACTTTGTGACCTTGCATCTGTATTTTGTGAGCAAAGCATATACAGCCGTCGTCAATGGAGGGGAAAAGAGTGTATTTTTTCAAACAACAAAAAGACCGCTAGTTTGGAAACCCAGGAATTTGAATAGATTCCCTTTTTTATTTTTGGAATATCGTTTCAGCAGTGCTGCTATGAAATCCAAGCTTGACACCTTTTTAAAAAAAACCTGCTTTAATAAAAAAAAAAGAAAAAAAAAGCCACCTTGCTTTAGATGATTTGATCAATCTTGAAAGTTGGCAATACAAATGGCACTACAGGCAGCGAGCAGAAGTGTAGAGAAAAGCGATCGGCTACACTTGAAGCATTCCCGTCGTTGCTAATTTGTTCGGTGTCCCCTATAATCGCGCTAACGAGAACGCCCCGCCCAGCCCTGAGGTTAGCAGAGAAAGCATCCCGTAGGAGTTGGGACAGGCCCTCAAGCAGTTCATTTGACGTTCTTTTAGTTTGTATATCCTGCCATAGTGATTGGATTGTCCTTCCTCTATTAACAACAAAACAAAGCCTCACGGACGTTAAGCCGTTCCCACCCGGTTCCCATTCGCGCCGAGCCACCCTTCGCTGACGCCTTGTCTTTTCCCACGCATCTTCGTGCCCTTTGATCCGGCAGCATCAGGCGTTGGACCCAACCCGAGGGCGCTCTGCTCTCCAAGAAATTAGGAACAACAACAACAAAAAGGTAGAATGAAACACTAAATATTTAAAACCCTTAAGGAAGGAGAGAGATGTTTTTATATCGTTCTGCCTTTTTCTTCATGAACTTGAAACGTTTTCTAATCCTGTTTGTTGGCTACAGTAGCTCAGTATTCAGTGTCATGATTGAAAAGTGCCCTAACTGAATGTGTATGAACCTTATCCTTGCACAGTTCTTTAAATTGAAAAAAATAAAATGTTTTTACCTCACTATGGGAACATACATTCCAAGCTTTTCAACTTAAAAAAAATAAAATAATCATAAGTTTTCTTGTATTGTAAATTTTAGACTATTTCATATGCATTGTATTAAAACTGCCATATCAATTTTAATGTATAGATTTTGCAAATACTACCCGATGTATGTAAGACTTAACTGTATCTGTAGTGTATATGTAATATATTTATGCCCAATAAATGTTTTAATTCTTTCTGATATTACCAGGAGTTTTCTTAATGGACTGCAGCCCTTTCAGCCCGTCTGGCGTTGCTGCAGCCTGAAGCAGGCGTGGGAGCCCCGAGTTGAAGGCGGGATGCTTCTGATTTGTAATTGGCACGATTTTGTGTTATTCGTGACGTGTTGCTGGTGCAGTCCAGCAGTTTATGGTGTAATCTGTTCTCAGACTGAGCTAAATACACTGCAGGTCGCGAGTCCACCCCCTGGAAAGGGGAAGTTCGGCCGGGCCGTTACCGGTACCGTGCGCCTGAAGGCTGCCGATGGTTTGGCCTAAGCATCATCCAGGTGAATGCCCAATTCCTTCCCACGTGAGCTGGTTTCTGTAGCCCTCCGTCTCCTCGTCCGCGGGAAAGCGCGGTCCTCTCCCCGGCGCTGGCCAGCGTCGGCGCTGGCCGTGAGCTCCGGCTGCTGCCCCGCCGTTTGCTTCCCTTGGCACGGCTGACTCTCAGTAAGCAAAAGGTTCTAGAAAGCATCTTAAAAGTTGGGTTTCTGCGGTGCTTTAATCACTTCTTTTAAATAGTTTGCGTGAAAACTTAAGGAGGGTAAAAAAATACCTAGATTTGTTATCTCTTTGTAGTGAAACACTTGAAATATCAGAACTTTTCACTTATTTGTTAATTATGTGCAATAAATTCAATTACTCATCATAATTAATCTAGTATCTATGCATGTTTCTTGACAAACACGTTAATGTTTGTTTTTTAAACAGCTTTCCTTCTTCAAATCACTGCACGAATGCAGCATTTTATTTGTTTGCTTTTTTAATTACTGCTATTTACAACCTGAGTGGGTTTTTCCTGAGGAAACAGGAATTTTTCTTCACTTGGTTGCTCAGCTATTTTTTTTTATTCCAACAGTGCTTGCCAAAACAATCTCTCTTTAACAAAATACTTTAAATATGTCTATAGAAGAGTAATCAGCGCTTTGGTATCTGAAGAGATCTTTTATTTCCAGCCATCCCTGGTTTCCAGTATTGCCCCGGCTGGCTGCAGAGGTGCCGGGGGACAGTTGAAGGCCGTGGGAGTGCAGGAGGGGTCAGGTATTTGCTGTTTGAGCTCTCAACGTTACCTTGCACTGTCACAGCCCGCAGGTTTGGGGCAGAGGTACTGGGTCCCTTTCCCGCACCCCGCGTAGGCAGCGGCGGGGTAAGTAGCACCCAGTTGCCAATGGGTTTTGTTTCACAAGGAAACACAGAGCGAGTTGTAACCCGGCTTGGGCAATATTCTATTTAACATCTCTTCCCCGCTGATACCTGTTGGGAGAAAAGTATCTGCTTGGAGAAGTTTCAAAACAAGAGCATGGGCTCGTATTTTTAGATGTTTTCGTGGCCTTACAAACGACCCGTAGGCTGGTACGGCAGTTGGATGCGGACCACGGCACATCTCGCAATTTGAGCAATCTCCAGGTCCGCCTGCGGCAAAGCGTGGTCACCAGGTTGGTGGCTGTTGTTTCTATAGCAGCAGCAATTCTCTCCCTTCCCCGTAATCAAAGAGCCTGTTCAAAAACAAAAAGGGTAAGATTTGTTTTGCTTTTGACTTCAGCCACTGTTGCACGTTCGGAGCGTGTTTGGTTTGGTGGAGAGTTGAGGCCCGTTTCAAGGGGGGTCTCTGTACCAGGAACCAGCGTACCAAAGCAAGACGCGGCATGATCCGAGCCACCCGCTCCCCGGGACAAATAAGGCGGCAAATGGGATCCGGAGGTAGCGTCAATCCGCTATACCGTGGTGTTCATCTCCTGCGGAGCTTTTCCTGCCAGAATTGCTCAAGCCTTCAAATTTTAGATGCTGAAATTCAGCCTCCTATAAATAGCGCTTGCTTGAAGGGAGGTAGATCTTAACTCCAGCCTTTGTGTCAGGGGACCGAGGCTCTCCTGCCTCTCCCTCCTGCCTCATGGCTGTCAACTGAGTAACGCTGTTGTGATGTGCTTGGCATCCGCGGGGAAAGAGCGGCTCCTCCTCCCGCGTGGGGCAGGGGATGGGATGGGGAAGGTCCGTCAAGAGTCATGGGTGAATGGGAGGAAGCAGCCCCAGCCTGTGTCCATCTGCTGGGTGATTGAAATTGCCGCTCTTCAATGGCCCCAGGGTATTTTTGTCCTTTTGCTGAAGTTTAAGGTTGCAGATGATACATGGGAGTTAACCTTGAATGGGTAGAAAGTGGTGGGATGAGTCCTGATGCTCACAGCCGACCCCAATCCCCACCTGAGGGAAACACCGACGGCTGGGAAGCTGATGGAGCTGAACTGCTCAGCTCCTGCCAGACCCGGGCCAAAACCTCTTTCTCTTCTCCTGCTTGCACGTGTGCTTGTTTGGGATTAAGTAAGTGGTACAAACAGAGCCCAGCTTGTGTTCTTAAAGAAGACTCCAGCTGCAACCTAATCTTTACCCCTTTGTGCCAAGCCTATGTGGATCCTTTGAGATCTCGGCAAAGCTTGAGCAATTTATGGCCTAGGGAGATGGGGTGATTCCCCCCCCCAGCATCAATGACACCCACGTGAACCGGATGGTTCTGTTGGACCTGTCTGCACCCAAAGGTATCAGAGCAAAGCTATACAGAAATTAGTGTGGAAATGCGATGTATAAATTATATTTCCTGTGCAATTTTTTTTCTGGACTTATAGAATTATTGCAGAATTCCTGATGTATTATGATGTATTGGAGTGGTGTAGAATTATATTCTCTGCCCTTAATATTCACCTGCCTTGGAGTGAAGATACAAATGTTCTCTCCTTCTCAGAAATGAGAACACAAGTAAGTAGCTGGCCAGGAGGATATGGACATTTTGTTTCAATATTTTTGTGGCTGAGCAGAAAAAGCCAGCTGACATCCCTTGAAAGGGCTATTTCATCGGTATTACATTTAATAAGTTCTAAATGATTGCATCTGCTTCTGCTCTTGACAATTGCTCTCTCACAATGTGCAGATTCTTGGCTGGGCGAAATAAAAAAAAGAAGAGGTTTTACAAGATGCTTTCAAACTCGGTGGATTAGCCTGCTATCTGCTGTTATTTAGGTGAATGTGCTGTTATTAGTTTGAGTAGTTATATTTATTGTACTAATTGCTGGCATAGATGGTATCGCATGCAATTAAAACTATTTTTAGGTCTACTAGCATGGTTAATAGGTAACTGCTTGGGTCAATGTGGTCAGTGGATGTCATTTCTTGGTAATTTTATTAGCTCATCTCTCTCACTTTCTGTCATGTGAAAGCTATTATTCTCTACAAATAAAATGGAGCAAGCAGTAGGGAGGCAGAAGTCTAGAGAGGATTAACATGTGAACAGAGCTAAGAAATTCACCCTAATCCAGTGCAAATATTGTATTTATTAATTTATAGCCCGGATGCCCTTTCTTTCCACAACATGCCTGTGAGCTGGTCGCAGTGTCCTTGGTTCGGAGGGCTCCGCAGCGCTGCACACACTAAGGGCCCTGGGCAGCGCTGGGCGGGATGCTGCTCCAATCCTGCTGTCCTGGTTTCAGCTGGGGTAGAGTTAATTTTCTTCTTGGTAGCTGGTGTAGTGCTGTGTTTTGGATTTAGGATGAGAATAATGTTGATAACACACTGATGTTTTGGCTCTTGCTGAGTAGAGTTTACATCAGTCAAGGATTTTCCAGCTTCCGTGCTCTGCCCGGTGCACAAGGAGCTGGGAGGGGGCACAGCCAGGGGGGCTGACCCAGACTGGCCAAAGGGCTATTCCATACCGTATGGCATCATGCCCAGTATATAAACTGGGGGAAGAAGAAGGAAGGGGGGGGGGACGTTTGGAGTGATGGCATTTGTCGTCCCAAGTAACCGTTACGCGCGATGGAGCCCTGCTTTCCTGGGGATGGCTGAGCACCTGCCTGCCGATGGGAAGGAGGGAATGAATTCCTTGCTTTGCTTTGCTTGTGTGCACAGCTTTTGCTTTCCCTACTAAACTGTCTTTATCTCAACCCATGAGTTTTCTCACTCTTACTCTTCCGATTCTCTCTCCCATCCCACTGGGGGGCAGTGAGTGAGTGGCTGTGTGGGGCTTAGTTGCCGGCTGGGGTTAAACCACGACACCTGCCCAGCCGTCGCGGGATGCTCCGTGCCCGCCCAGCCGTCGCTGCAGCGCGTCAGGGTTCAGCACGCTGAGAAAAAGTGGGTCTCTGCACTCAGCAGGGATGAATATTCCCTGGGATGCTGCTGCGTGGCCTTTGTGCGGTGGTAGGTGTAGCTCTAAAGTTGCGATTGCTCTGGATCACGGTGCTTAAGCTGCTACTGCTCCTGTCTTTGCCATCTCTCGAGTATGAGGGTTAGGTGTTTCTTCTGCACACTATAGCTCTGTCTCAAGTCTTTCTTGTTTAAAGTGTGATGTGATTGACTTCAGGGTTTTGAAATCAAAAGCATCATAGCTGTACGAACCTCTGGTTACTCTCTAAATAAGCCCTGCCTGGGCAGCGATGGTGCAAGCCCCTTGCTCCGGCTCGCATCAGCCCGCCTTGCAGGAAGGGACATTTCATCCAAGCCTCACCACAGCCTATGGCGATGGCACTGCTCTGGCTACATGGCAGACTCCAAATTACGCTGTGACGAGGGAAATCAGGCGCAGGACCACAGCAAAGACTGAAGAGAAAGCAGGTAAGTACAAACCTCTTGTGGGTTTCGACACCACGGCAGGAGTAGCTGGGCCGAGGTGCCTTTGACTGTACACCGCAGGCTGGGGCATCGGTTAGCCTGGCAGGTTAGCTTTTTCTGAGAAAGAAACCACTGTTGTGATCTGAGTATAGCTGCTATGTTTTTTTTCCCTTATATATCAGCATTAGACCGGAGATGCTCAGGCAGTGCCCAAGGCAGCCGCTCCTCCAAGGGGTGAGCCCCACACCAGCCCATCTCCGCCAGAGCCGCGGCATCAACCACGGCAGAAGGAAACCCTTGTGCTGGCCACCCGCTTCCCTCTTCGTGAGCTAACAATAGTTCCGAGGGTTCAAAGCTACGTGTTCGATCACACCTAGCTCCGAAGATTGCACCTTTTGCAGCCCCACGCTGGTGCCCCTGGCACAGCACAGCGAATTTTAGAAAAATCAATCACATTATCACCGCTTGATAAAAATACCAAGGTGCTATCGCCTGGGCAGAATACACACCCACGAGTGATCATGAATATCGGCGTAACTTCTGGTGAGAATTTGTAGTAAGAGTTTTTGCTGTCTTTTGTAATACCGGTGTGTAAAAGCTATTTAAATCTCTGCACCTTGGAGCTGGTCGTGCTGCGGGCTCATTGCAGAAAGGGCTCGTGGTGTTAGATTCCCTGCCTGCCTGCCCTAATGAAGGATGATTTGCAGCACCGGGTCGTTTGTGGAAGGAGACTGTGCAGAGAAGAACAATGTGAATAAAGGCTTGGAAATCGCCATGCCTTTTCTTTCTCATGGACAGCACTGCAATCGTGTGGAAATCAATCAGAACATGAGAAAAAAAGAAAAGAATGCAGTAACACCGGATCTTTTGATCCAGCAGCATTCAAAATGGGGCCAAATGCTGGCAGAGCATCTCCTGCGCCCTCAGCTCAGCCTCTGAAGTTGAGCGTGGGGTACTTTATTTCCGAGAGCGATTTTATCTTACGGACTCGCGCACGTCACCAAACCTTCATTTCACTCCCAGTGAGGGAAACAAAGCAAGCATGGAGAGCAGTAAAATGCCTTCATTGCCAAGTGTTTTATCTCCAAGTACAGCTAGGGAAGCAGCCTGTAGGCTTTCAAAAGGATGTATTTGTGCACGGAACAAGAGAGCGGTAGATGGCAACCGGGCAGCGCTCACTTGAGATGCTGATTTAGGAGCTGGTACCCCCCTGGTGAGGGGCAGTCCTGGGGCCCAGGCAGAGCTCTCACCACCGATGTCTGTTTGGAGCCGACCCCGGGTGTGAAGGACATATAGGTACTTGTCCACGAATGCCCCAAAACACAGGGAAGACTAAAGAGACTGGGGATTGCTCGCATCCCACCAGGCGGTTTGCTGGGATGCTGCACAACGCTTATAGTCCCCTGCCTCCATCCAGTTTGCTCCTCGTGGCCAGCAGTGGGAGGGAGCCTTTGTAACGTGTTAGGGTAGGATCCAGGTAACGCTGCAACAGCAAGTGCACCTGGCGAGTCTGGAGGCATTTCTTACTCCTCAAAATTTTGCTGCAGAGCTGAGCTTTTCTTGCTGAGCAAAATGAAGTCAACGTGTTTTAAGGACGCAGAGAAATTTGCAATCAGCATCACCACACGCAGCTCCGAAATGAAGTAGAGGTTTCTTTTTTTTTGGTCCAAGTATAGAGTTAATGAGATGCTCTGAATTTTGCTCTCATCTGACAAGTCATGGCATGCACCAGTCCGCAACTCAGATGGAGAAGGGCAGTAATACGCAAGCGCTGGGCTTGGGAGGGAACAGAGACCTCTCGCTGGGGCGAGCACTGGGAAAGCCCGTAAAAAGCCCAGCAAGTGCATTAATTATGTTTGATAATCCTCATGTACTGTATTGTGTGCTGGAATGACAACTGTACTAAGGTTCAACAGCAAGCAGAAGTGACTGCAGAAACCTGTAAACCTTCATTAATGCAAGATGGATTAAATTTATCTTTTTCTTCATCCTCTTTCGCTGTACTTGCATAATCCCAACTTACAGGTAAAAGACAAATCGTGATCTAACATTCACTTTTCTTTTTTTTTTCCTAAACAGAAGCAGCCAGGGCTTCTGGAAACTGAAACTGTGATTTCACGATCTGATAGAGCTGGCAAAGCTGGACCCCATCATCCAACGAACTGCTTTGGGCAAAAGTTTGGCCGAGGACATGGGACGTGAAACCAGACCCCTGGAGGTTTTACCTGTCCCTCACCAGAAATCATGTTTCAGAGTGAAAAGCCATTGGTAAGCACGTCTGCGTGAGGAAATTATTTTGCTTCTGTGAAGTCCCTGGTCTTTGTGGGGAGCTGGGAAGGAGTCGGCTGCGGTGCATCAGGTGGGGATGCTGGGGGGGGTGTACCACTGCCCTACGTGGATGATGGACCTGCCTCAACGAACAGAGAGACTTCACCTTAACGCCCTACGAGGTTCCAGCTCCTCCGGGCACTGCTTGCATTACGGCTGGGCAGCGGGTACCTCCAGCTAAGCGTGCCCGACGGCAAATAGTGCAGAACAGTGTAAACCACGCCAGGTGTTCCCAGGACATGCCAACTCCTGCAGCTGCAGCCGCTGGATATACATCCCTCTGGATTACCTGAAGGATTTTCCGGGAAGCTCCTGCATCTGCAGAGGCTCAGGGATGGGTGTAAGAGTTCACGTGCAGATATGAATCCTGCTGCGGGTGGAGGTGTTGCCTCAGCCACTGGTACGTGTCCACTGGTTGTTACTAATGGTAGGGATGCAGAAGCAGGGCTTCGGCAGCATCGCCTGTGTTTTCTCGCTCAGGCTCCTGTTGGCTGAGCTCTCCGGAGGCTGCAGTGTCAGCCAGAGGTTACTTATTTCCCATATAACGCTTATCTTGGGCGACTGTGCTGAGCAGCCTGGGCCAGCAGCACAGCTTAGAAACAGAAATGATGCTCAGAGCTGCCTGCAGCAGCCCACAGCCCGAGGAATCCCGCCCAGAGGGAGGGGATCGGATCAGCGCCCCATCGCTCTCAGACAGCGCGGTTTGAGCAAAGGGTTAAAATACCAAGTGCTTTAATTCCCTTTTTGTAAAATTGGGCTAATATTGTTCATAAAAAGCTGTGAGGGTAAAATCTACTCGCCGTGCCTTTCAGCTGGGGGGTGAGGAGGGTGGTTCAGGGTCCTTGCACGTAGAAAACATGGGCATCACTGGGATATAAGGAGTTAGGTAGATTTTTTTTGCACCAAATTTACTTCTCAAGCCAGAATTTACTTCCTCAAGGCCACAGGGGGTTTGTAAACCATACACACTGTGTGGAAGCCCATCAGAAGCCATTGACTGACGGGCTCAGAGGGACTGCGACCAGCCCCGCAAGGAAACGTGCTGACGGGCGCGGGGATGCTCAGCCAGCGCTGTGGGAGCAGCTGCCTTCCCACCTGCAAAGGGACCACGGGCACCAGCAGCCGCCCTCCCTCCCGCTTCCCCGCGGCAGAGGAGGGGGGAGCCGGCCGCGGCACCCCGGCTACAGCGGGTCCGTGACGGACGGGAGGCTCTCCTGGGTATTCAGGTATCTAACGGCTGCTGCTTTAAATAGGACTTATGCAAATGTCATTTGACACAAACTTACATGAATGCTGAATATCTATCAACTCCAAGTTTGACATGCAAGTGCTATTTTTCCAGTATATTTTCTTTTTGGCAAGAAATACAATAGGACATGATTTTCTGCCTGTGCATGCCTCCATCAAAGGTACTTTTCTAAAATGAATGAAGCTTTCTGGTAAAGTGCTTTTGACCTATTTCATCACCAATTTAACATGTTGCCAAGAAATAAAATGCAGCCAAATTGTTCCTGTTTGTTTGTGAACCTGTAGTACAAAATGTAGGTTAGAAAACCTTTAAAAACTTGAACTGTTTTAATGAATGAACCTCTAGTTCCTATATGGGCTGCTCACGTACAGGTCAATGAGAACACAGCAAAGTTTTGACTCGTAAAGCCCCTATACATTTTTTTCAGTCAGATCTGGCACAGGAAGAGTTTCCAGCAATGCAGCCTATGGTTCAACAGCCTGAAAGAAACCTTCCTGCGGAGCTAAGCTGTCTGCCACACTTAATGAACAGCCCAGCGCCCGCAAGGGCCCTCGTCTTCCCTGCATGTAAACCAGATCTCAAAAGCCATGTCCAGACCCAAAATGGGGCGGGGGAGACGCCCATGCTCCTTCAGATAGGGAAGGCTTTGGGGAGAAGATGCCAGGAGCGTGAGGTGCTGCAGAAATGCCCTGGGAAACAGGAGAAATGCTTTGTCTCGGCTAGAAAGTATTTGCCAGCAGAGCCGTACGCTGCGAACACGGAGCAGCTGCAGCGGGTGAGATGGCAGACGATGAAACCAGCGCCAGCGTTGCTTCTGCCAAGGCGGGGTCGTTTGCCCCCGCGCTCTCCGCTGGCAGCATCTGCTCTGCCTTGTAAAACCCGGTAGAGACGAGGCAGGAGGAGCCTTGCCCCATGTTACTACCCGAGACAAATTCACGATACATGTCTTGGACTGACTTCAGCTTGCTGTTCTTAGGTAAAAAATGCTATTGAAATCTGGATTGCACTTTTTTTTTCCCCCCCGATGAAGTTATTTCTTACAGCTTGGGCAATAACCCCGGAGCAATGCCACGTTCACCCATCAGTGCTGGTGGGGAGGTATGTACCTTTCTGCAGTCGTTTGACAATAGCTGATTTTAGGATGCAAAAATGAAGGTTATCCAGGTGATTTTTTTTCTTGTTTTCCATATAAAAGCAGTTCATTATGCACTGGTACCCGTTTGAAGAAGCAGACCCTATTCACCACCTGGAGCCATGCATGCCCGTGTGACTCCGCTGACTTTAGCATTTCTGTATAGAAAAGTGTTGGTACTGGGGGAAGCAAAGCCAATGGGTGAGTATAGTGCCAGCTGCAGGGGCGACAGCTACAGTGCGTGCTAAATGCTTGACTGTTCCCTGCTAGATCTGAAACATTTTCCTGCTTGTGCAAGAGACAGATGAAAGTGGCTACTCTTTAATAAAAATGCGTGTATTTTGCTAGATTTGGCTAAATGTTCGGTGACTTGCAGAAACAAGTCCGTTTCCTAAGTGAGAAGGAAGGAAGACGTCTTGTCCTCCATCACAATGAGCAGCCAGTCCCCTTCTTTCTGACTTTTGTGACCCCAGATTAAATGCTTTAAATTCTGTTCTATACACAAAGTTGGGGCAATTTCACGGTGTTGGTATAGTTAAAATTTGCAGGCTCTCCCAATGAAATGTTAGGTTAAATGAAATTGTTTGTATGGGAGCTGGGGTTGTTTAGTTTGGAGAAGAGGAGGCTGAGGGGAGCCCTCATCGCTGTCTACAACTACCTGAAAGGAGGCTGGAGCTGGGGGGGGTCGGTCTCTTCTCCCCAGTAGCAAGGGATAGGATGAGAGGAGATGGGCTCACGTTGTGTCAGGGGAGATTTAGATTAGATATTAGGAAAAATTTCTTCACCGAGAGAGTGGTCAGGCATTGGGACAGCCTGCCCAGGGCAGTGGTGCAATCACAGTCCCTGGAGGTATTCAAAAAACGTGTGGATGTGGTGCTTAGGGACATGGTTTAGAGGTGGACCAGGCAGTTAGGTTAACAGGTTGGGCTCGATGATCTCAGAGGTCCTTTCCAACCTTAACCATTCTATGATTTATAGTTTATATGCAGAAATTGAATGTCTACACAGGGCTTTAATGGGCTTTAATGTTACAGTTATTCTGGTTTAAAAGAAAAAAAAAAAACCCAAACAAAAAGCCAGAAAAAGTAGCCTAATCAAGTTAGTTACACAGGTCTGGGAAAAAAATTAAAACCCAGCGATGGAGCTTCTCAGCTAGGTAAGAGCCTCTGTGGGACCATTCTGGCCATGCAGAATTGCTTCCTATAATGGAGACGCAGGTGTTACTCGCAGGGGATGGAGCAAGCCCGTGGAGTCTCGCATGCCGTGGGTGCCACTGGTACCCGTTTC
Organism: Theristicus caerulescens; assembly: GCA_020745775.1. Classification (NCBI taxonomy): domain Eukaryota; kingdom Metazoa; phylum Chordata; class Aves; order Pelecaniformes; family Threskiornithidae; genus Theristicus; species Theristicus caerulescens. The sequence continues at coordinate 3,854,880 of CM036565.1, read as the reverse complement.
ATGCCCCGTCCTGACGCCGAGCGGTGCCTGCCCTGCCTGCCCTGCCTGCTGCCAGTCCTGCGGCGCCCGCGGCCGTGCCCGGCTCCCGTGCGGCGAGGAGAGGTGCGTGGCAGCACCGAGCGAACCCGGTGGGGATGCGCTTCTCCGTGCAATCACACCAGATCCTCCACCGCCACGGACCCGGTAGGGTTATAAAGGGTCTCATCACTTTATTTCTTTTTCTGTTCACATTTAATACCACAGACACAGCTGAGATTTGAAACACTTATGTGGCGCTAGGTGTGTGACGGGTTCATTTACACAGACGTGTTACTCGTGAGCTCACACCTTCACAATCTTTTCAAGATTCCCAAATTTCTTGTTTCCCTGAGTTGCATGACATCTGCCATCAGATCCGTTTGTCAGTCGACAACGAGCGAGAGAACGAAATGGGTAACGAGGCGGATGTGGTTGGAGACGAAACGGGAGATGATCCTATAGCGCTGCTGCTCGCGTGCCCCTTAATTTATAGGTTTGCGTACATCAAACCTGTGCTCGCTGCGAGTGCTGGAGTGGGGAGCAAGGCAGGCTTAGGTGCCACACCGAGGAGCGGCACTCAGCCCCTGGCCAAGCACTGGGTGATATAAAAGACACAGTATATACAGAAGAGGCCAAATTCTCTTTTTAGTTATACCTGAGCAGCACCGTCAGCTAAAGGTGTAACAGGCGGAAAATGGCCCATCAGCGTTAATAGGAGTTTGAAGGCAGCGGGATTTTTGCTAACAGACAATTCATTATGGAGAATCAGTCATGGACCAGCTGGTAATAAATACTAGAACAAAATAAATAGAAAGCTGCTATTGTACATGCATGCTCCAAAGCTCTATTAGCTGGACCGCAAATCTACATGTTGGTGTGACAACAGATGCAATATAAGACATACTTATTAGCGTAAAGGATGGGAAGCTTTCTGGTTTGCCTTTTAATGGCATACTTGAGTTATAAAAATCAATTGAGTTTAAGATTTTTATGGATCAAGTATGCGAATGTGTCTGCCTGTGTCTTTTAATGCAGATTTTTCTATTAGTTTGTCAGGTCACGTTGGTTAAAAAATGTTCTCAGTTTAACACTGCACAAACTAGTACAACTGCACTAGTACGACTGGGACTGATGTGCTTTAAACAGAAACAAGTGGTGTTTTACAGGCGGGAGACGTGTCCTTAGCAGACGCAGGGGGTACGGTGGTGTGCGGCATAGGGACAGGCAGCCACGGAGTCGCTACAAATAGGAAAACAGCTAAAAGCTTCCGAGCTCAAACACATCGAGTCGTTCACAGTCAAGCTGAACAGAACAAGTACAGGTGATTTAGCTCGTAAAAAAAAAAAAAATATGACTTTGGTGGGAGATTGCATTCCATATTTTTATAGCATCACTGCAGTCCTGAAGTCAGCACTGTCCTTGTCCCACTGATATATATTTAAAAAAAAAATATTTCAGCACAGTCATGTTCTAAGCCACTTCGTGAAGGTATTTTTTTCATTTCCTTTCTACTAGGACATGACATGAAGGTCATTTATTTTTAGCATTTTTTAAAATTATCCATTTTATTTCTTCTTTTCTTTTTAAGAAACCATTTTCCTCATTCAGAGAAAAATGTTAGTTTATTTAAAAATTAAGATTATGAAAAGTGTATCAAATTCTGTGTTTACTACTCCAAAAAGGCAATTCAATTTTCTCTCTCTAGGGTCTAGTTATATGCTAGCAAAACTAAAGTTACCTCTGGAAAAATTCAGCTCGAATTAGCTGCTACTGAAGTCACACAAACTCTCAAGCGAACTGGGCTATGTTTGCCTGTTGAGCATGGTAAAGCCTAGCTCTCCTGCTAAGTCAGCGCTAAAAAATCGTATGGGCAAAAGCAGCAGAAAAATAGTACTTGAGTGTTGCCAAATTCTGTGACAGTGTGCCTCCTTTTATAGTCTCAAATTTAGGGTTTGTTTTCTTTAATCTTTAACTGCCTACATTACATCTTTCAGCAAATCCAGATGATGACAAAAGAACGGGTTTAACGTTTCAATCATTTGTGTTCCTCGCCCTCCTTCGCTCTCGTTATGGCTTTCTGGGAAATACTGGTAAGCGACGCTCCGGCGCTGGAAATCACGTGTCATGTGGTAACGCTCGGCTCTGTCCAAACCCGCGAGCTTTCTTGCTTCGTGCTGGAGAGTCTTTTCTTTGGAAGGGGTTTGAGTCCAAAGAGCCGGCAAGCGGCGACGCGGTACTTCTTCGACATGATGTTGTAGAGGATGGGGTTGATGGCTGCGCTAAGGTAGAAGAGGACGAAGGACACCAAGTTGCAGTACTGGCTGATCACGGCTATCTCCAAGGAGCCAGCTTCAAAGGATTTGGAAAATAAATATCGTCCTACGTGAAAAGGCAACCAGCAGAGTATGAAAGCAAATACCACCACAACTAAAATAAAAACAGCAGAAGAAATTGTGTTAAGTATGAGTATTAGAACACGGGTGACTAAAATTCTATTTTAAAGTTCTATTTCTTTAACAAATTAATCACAAAGTGTGAAAATGCATCCCGTAGGTTTTCAGTTTTGTGTCTCTCAGTACATTCTCTGGGAGTGTAAATTAGCAATACTTAATACGTACTGATCGTATCTAAACAGGCTGCCTGGATACTGCACGGCTAATCTGAGGTAGCATACTTCTGAACTATAAAACATATGTTTTTATAAAAACAGAATTAAGAATCAGAACGGTGACAAAAAAGTATAATAATGTGTCACCTACAGTGTTTAACAAAAGGAAATTATATATAATGTGACAGACTCAACACCGTGCTATAATGAAGAATGGAATCACTGGGAAGCAAAATTGCTTAAGGCAAAGGTCCAAAAATAAAACAAACGACCAGAATCTGGGCTTGTGGAGCACAGGGTAGGAATGGAAGAGTGGTGCCCCCTTCCAGTTGGTCCATGTTTCAGAACATGAGTTACTCCAAGAACAGTAAAACTAAGTACATAGTACGTAACTGCATAGTTATAGTTGCATAGTATATCTGTAATATTACACTATCGCCATGGTTGCATTTATAGGTAAATATAATATATGTAGAGTAGTAGGAATGTGTGTGTCTTTGAACAGTGGCCCATTTGAATTTCCATTCTAGAGAAAGGGAAACTTTTTCTGTTCCTTTTCTGTGTGCTTCTGACCTTTATTATTTTTCATATTGCTTTGAGTGAATCTATTAATATACCAGAGAGAGAAAACCCAGGAAACTCGAGCAAGGCTTTTTGACATTCTTAAGCATTTTTTACCAGTTAACCTGGTCTCTTGTGTTAACAGTCCTGCTTGCTCGTGTCAGGTCACAGGAGATATAAAATTCAAAGAGCACCTTCCCCCAAAAACTTTCCGAACAAGCATTCCCAAGTTTCAATGGACACTTATGCAGGACTTATGGTGGACTCTGAAGCACAGAGCTGAAATTCAGAGTATCTGTCTTCCAGCTCTGCATCTTCTTGAGCCAACCACTTCCATTTTTTCCGCAGTATCTTCACCTACAAAATTCAGATAATGTTCCCCTAGCTCACAAGTGTGCTCTGGAGTTTAATCCATATAATGAATATTACCATGATGGTCATTACAAACAGAATTTTAAGCATAGTCAATATTTTCACCTGGGGGCATGCATATCCCTAGTCAGGCTTTTGACAGTTTGGTCTTCATGCATGTAGAATCGCAGTGATTGCAAGAGGAACGGGGTAGGATAGCTCCTTTGCGAGGCAGGCTATACATTCAGGTGTTTAATTACGGACCTAGAAGCGTAACCTTTCTCTACAATTCAGAAGAAGTGTTGATGCTAATCCCATTTACTTGATGTTCCATGACTTGCTAAAGTCTTATAAAGTGCCTTCTAAATTTTAAGCAGAACATTAAAACCAATGAGAGCAGACTGCATTGAGCATCTGCTGGTACTGAGCCCTTACAACTTCTTTTCTTTCCGTCTTTCCATCAGACACCGGACTGTTATCATTTAGAGACTATTGGCTCTCTGTCAGAGGACAGGCTTGCCACTGCTTTGCTGTTCTCAGACCTTGTAAAAGAAAAAAAAAGGTGTCTGCATTATTGTAATGCTTGCAGCTATACTTCAGGGCAGGAATAAACAGTTATTATTTCAAAATTCTTTGCGGTTAAGTATGCAGAAATATAAACATGGTAGTAATATAAGCTAGCAATTTACTTATTGTAAGTAGAGATTCATAATCCTGAAACTCTAGAAGTGTAAATGATGAATTACTTCCAAGGTCACGCTTACCAGACTGAAGTAATTCTATTGATCATAAAATGTAGCTGAAAGTGCACAAAGAATGACACGGGCTTTATTCTTCTCCCTGCTGTTGCATAGTAATACAGCAGGACACGAACAAAAAAATCCGTTAGGCTCCCATTTAGTGATTAAGGTACTCGGGACATGCTGCCACCTCTTCGGCTAGCTCGTTAGCCCACCGCTTCACCCTGGCTGAAGCAAGCCCAGCAGAGCTGCTGCCCGTGAAACCTTCTCCCCGCAGAGCACCTCGTCCCCACCGAGACCCGGGGGCTGACTTGCACTGCGCAAGACTTTCGGCTCGAATAAAAGTACGCAGCAGCAGCAGGATCCTGCAGCTTTCAGACACTAAACTGCAGAGCAACTTTTTGGTTCCGTGCATCCAACTCCCACCACACGCACTGACTTAGTTCAAGATTGTGTTTCCATCTGCCAACAATAACTGTTGTTTAAACCCTTCAGCAACGTCAATACGCAGAGTTAGGAAGGACAGTGTCTATCGGCTCGATCCTATTTTCTTAAAGTCACTGAGAATTTACAGGATCACAGACCGCAAAGGAGACACGCTGCTCCCTGCTCAGCACATGCTGCTGTTTTGCTGATAGAAAAATGCAGATTGATTTTCACAAGCTTACACAGCCATCCTAGTAAATAACCCAAATTTGATCAAACCCTGATAGTCTTTTCATGTGAAGCTAAAAACTAAGTGCACATCATATCCTGCAGCTCAACTTCGTGGTTTGAGAAGGGTTTAGTTTTGTTTAAAAATCACATAAACTATCCTTCTGTAAATAACATCGGTATCCACAAACAAAGAGCAAAAATGTTCAAAAATCTCCGGGGCACTAGCTAATTGTAACTGCAGTATTCGTCCTTGTCGGCGATTGTTACTAACATTTGCTTAACTGTTTGAGGGTCCCCAGCCCAAACCGGTTAGAAATAAATCTAAGGAAAGAGGAGAGTTATTCTACAAATACCTTGAGGTGTAGCCCTTTGTATAAAACATTTTCAATAAATGCTTTCCTTTGGAAGCAACTGTAGGGAACTACCAGAGCTCTCCCAGTCTTTCTCTCTCTCACACACACACAGGCACACACATCCTTTGGAAAAACAGAGCAAGAAGAGCCGTACCTAACATTTTCACAGTTTGCTTGTTGTTCTTATCCCTGATAACAGTGTTTGGACCGATGTTCTTTCTCTTTCTCCTCCAGAGCTTCCTCCCGATGAGGCTGTACAGCACGGTCAGGCAAAAGACGGGCAGGAAAAAGAAGATGCTGGAGGTCCAGACCATGATGGTGAGGAGCCCCGAGCGGATGGCGTACTCCGTGGCTCGGCACTCGTTGGTGCTCAGGGGGTTGGTGCCGTTCTCGTGCTCGACCCCCACCAAGACGAAGATGGGTCCGGCGCTAATGAAGGAGATGGCCCAGAGGAAGAGGATGACCAGCTTGACCTTCCCCTTGGTGATGATCACCTTAGCTCGGAGGGGGAAACAGATGGCGACGTACCGCTCCACGCTGAGGGCGGTGATGTTGAGGATGGTGGAGTAGGTGCAGCTCTCGCTGACGAACTGGAAGAGCTTGCAGAGGAGGTCCCCGAAGTTCCAGGGCCGGTACTGCCAGAGGCGGAAGAGGTCCAGGGGCATGCAGAGGAAGATGAGCAGGTCGGAGAAGGCCATGCTGGACAGGTAGAAGTTGGTGGTGGTCCTCATGTCCCGGAACCGCGACACCACCAGCATGGTCATGAGGTTGCCGATGATCCCGATGACGAAGAGGAGGACACAGGCGACGGTGATGCCGGTGAGCACGGGCGCGGGGAAAAGGTGCAGCGGGGGCTCGCCGCCCGTCCGGTTCTCCGCGCCGCGGCCGCCCGCGCTCCCCTCCCGCATCCTGCCGCCGCGGGCTGCGCATCACCGCCCTGCGCGCCCGCGGAGCCGCCCCCGCGCAGCCCGCGCCCCCCGCGCAGCCCCGGCCGCTGCCTCCGCGCCGCTGCGCGCCCTCCGCCGCGCTGCCGGGGCAGGTGCGGAGGGCGGGGAGGGAAGAGCGGCCCCGCTCCGCCTCTCTCCGGGCGCTGCTGCTCCCCCCGGCCCCGGGGAGGGCTGGCGCTCGCCGGCGCGTCAGAGCAGGCGTGGGCGCGTCGGCTCCGCGGGCGCGGAGCGGCTCCGCGCTGCCCCGGGGCTCTGCTGAGAGCGACGAACTAGCCCAGCCCCGCAGCGCAAACCCCGGGCGGCTGCCAAAATCCCTCCCGGCATCGTCTTTTAAACTTTCTTCTGTTGGCGGGAGCGTTGCTCGCCCGCAGGCAGCGCCGGCCGAGCGCTCCCTGCCCGCTCGCGCTGCCCGCACCGCGCCTGCCTGCGCGGGCGCGGCTCCCGCTCGCCGCGGTTGCGAAGGGCGGTTGCGCCCATGGCCCTTCCTTGGGTTGGTGGTGCAGGGGTCGCGTCTCCGCGCCTATGGGATTATGGATGCGCAGGGATGCGCAGGCCTGCGGGGCACGTGGAGAGGTAGCGATGGGTGCAGAAATACAGGGACGGCTGCAGTTATCGTCTCCTGGTTTCCTATCTTGGCTCTGGCCTTGGATCTTGGCAGGAGCACGGCGAGGCTCCAGTTCAGTGAAGCTGCAGTAATGACCCTCTTCTATACGATTTACCTACAATTAAATTTTGATTCAGCATGCTTCTGCTGTCCTACGCTCTGCCCTTTGCAGGCACATACATTATAGCTGTGGTTCCCCAGCTGCAGACTCCCACAAAGGGTAATGCTGTACCCAAGAAGAAATAAGATGGAAGCAGCCCAAGGTGAGCTCGGGGACGGTAAAGTGCCCCTCAGCACACCTGCAAAGGGGCTCTCTCTCCTCCTTTCCAATCATCCCTGCAAAGTGTCAAGAGTTTGCTACAGCACGATCTTTTTTCACTCCTGTCGTTCTATCTAGAGAGGCTGCACCCCTTCCCTCGAACCCCATCTCTCAGGTGGCGACCGGTGCTCTGAATCCACGCTGGCATCTAGCTTAATTCAGCTGAGAAACAGTTTTACGCTGTTTTTCCAGGGTGCGCTCGCATCCGTGTGTCCACCATCTGCCAGCACTGCTAGTCCATAGCTGCAGAGCTTTATTTAAGGAAGGAGCACGAGCATGGTGCGACACAACGCCGTGTTACGCTGCCTGTGCCTCTGAATGGGTCTGTTTTCTGTAATTTACTTTCTGCAATAATGCAAGCATTAGCCTTAGCGCCTCGTCCCTATCCTAATTTGGATGATATATTTTTGCAGTTTCATTGGAATCAATATTCATCATTCCTGCTCTTGAACCGTGAGACAGTTTTGTAGCAAGTTACTCAACAGTTGCTAAATTTTATGGGGGTTGGCTACACATTAATTGCCGTCGAAAAGAAGAAAGAGCCTAACGTGCTTCTCACTTTGTTTATCCAGCTGCCTATATAATTGGTTTATGTGTTTCTGAAGAAAAATCATGGGCTGCATGCCACCAATGTACAGTTATTTCATATTACAATTTTGTGTCCAATCTAATTTAAATGGCATTGCATTATATTATGGAGGAGCTGGTAACTGTCTCTGTATTTAGGCTGCCAAATACTTTGTATTATTATAAAGAATTATTTCGCTCTTTTTTTTCCCTGATAAATTCTCAGACCAGTGGCATTAGCTGCAGGATGTTGATATTTGGCAGAGAAAATGACCTGAAGTTATAAATGTGACTTTTCTGTTTAGAGAGGATCCTTCATTCTCATGAAATTCTTCCAGTTTTTGCTGAGCTGTATCTTGTCAAAAATGACCATTTCCCTTTCCCCAGGGAGAGAAAAGCTTTCTTTCATTTTTCTCGGGGAAAAAAACGTATTCCTTATTAAAATAATACTTGAACTGAGGTGTGTGTAGCAAAATGCAGTAGCCAAAAGTGAGGTAGCACCAGATTTGTATACGCCGGACAGCTGGAGCTTGTAATGCAAAGAATTAACACTGAATGCGTTGGCAGTTTGATGTGTTGAGTGATGAGCCACTTGGCTCCGAAATGGCAGTTGTGCTTTGAATCCAGCAACATCCATCCCCTTCTTGTTTAAAGGGTATCATGAGTCAAGGGCTTCTCTGGCTGCTTTTCCTGCACGGGGTCAGGGCCAGAAAAAAATGTCAGCTGAGAGAGAGGAAAAGCAGCTCCAGTTTTCTGATTCTTTCTGATTCCTTTGGCAATTGCAGGCCAAATTTTGATGGGATATAAAGAATTGACATCCCACAAACTTTGCACGATCATGAATTCCTGCCTCTGCTTTGCACGTGCTGAAGGACAGTGGTGAAGACGGTGGGGACAGAAGATATAAGAGCTGTGAGGAGAGATGGCTTTAGGCTCCAGAAAGTAATCTACTAGCCCTCAGCTGCAAGAACAGCACTTTTATGTTGCCTTAACAACGCCAGAAAAGATTGAAGTCACTGATGTTATTGGGGTGAGAGAAATGGAGAGCAAGAGGCAGAAGTTAAGTACTTTTTAATTCACAGTTTTATCCACTGACTGGATGTAGGAACAAAATATATTCAAAAAATAATTTTTAAAAAGCCCATTATAATGGACATTTACCTTTCATGGAACTCTTAAAATATTGGTGCTTCTCTTCAGTAGCTTTAAAGCTGCGTTGAGCACTGGAGAGGAGGTAGAAGAGAGTTTGTATTTATGGAGTTTTGAAATCTCTCTCCGATGTTCCATTCTTTCCGTTTTCTTTTCATCCAATAAAGTTTTAATTCTTGTTTATATCTTTGTTTGTTGTCATGGAAATATCTGAAGGCTTTAAGTATAGAATAATTATGGTTTTGTTGCGGAGAGATGCCGAAAGTGGAAAACAGACTTTAAGGGAGAGATCTCCCATTTAAAAATGATGCGGCTCCAACAATGCGCAGGAAAGCAAATGCAGGTTTTTGATTATATCCAGGGGCAGAAGATGTTTTGGCTTTATTGTAACAGTATTTGAAGAACAGAAGGTAGCACCTGGTGCGTGCTTTCAAAGGTTACCGTTTAGCAACGATCATCAGTGAGTAGCCCTGATGAAATAGTGGTGATCCAGCTTAATAACGTAAAACCCAGAATGCGCTCAAATGATTTTACAGTTGTTTATAGGGCAGTAAACATCTGCAAGGAGACTTGAGAGCAGTGTGCGTTTATTAATCAGCAAAGCTGTGCTCTAACGCCGCTAATTCGGGGCATCCGTTGCAGCCTTAGCTTGTCGCCGGGCTTCAGCGCGTTGTGCCGCTCGGTCACACCCCGGGCGTTAACGTCCCTCCTCGTTCGGCTCGTCCACCACGTGGAGGGAGAACATGGTTCATCGGTCACGTCGGTGTGTTTACTCGGGGTTAACAGCACAGAGTGTTTATTAAATAATTTCTAGCATGAGAGTAGTAGGAGGTGTATGCTGCATTTTTTTAAATATCATTGGACATTCTTTCTAAAGAAGATCTGCAGGTTTTGACCCAAAGCTGTCCTGGCTTTGGATGGAGATGGGCCCTGACTTACATCTGTTTATTGATTTATATTATTGTTTATTTATTGTTTATATTATTGTCTATTTATCCGTTATTATTTGAGGTCTGTCAGTGCCAGAACGTGCAGGATGGGACTGCATCGTTAATTATTCCCGGTCATACTTTCTTATTGACAATTCCAGCTCATGTTAAACGGGGAGTGATAACTTGGCTCAATTCTCCAGCAAATCTGCAGTTTATCCACTTTGTCTTCACCCAGTAGTTATATGGGCTAAACACCCGTGACTCCATACAAATCGAGCATAATATGAGCTGAAAAATTCAAATTCAGACAAAAGCAAAAGTGTCTTGAAGAGGAATTTGTGCCTTGGATTCCACTGTGTTTGAATTCCCCGTTTCTGAAAGGCAGTTTGAACAACTCTGGATTCTCTAATGTTTGCTAATGCTGTGAGCATTACAAACGCGATGTGTTCAGCGCAGAAGTATTATGTGCATCAAAGACAAGGAGCGTGATTTGTATTAACCCTGGTAGAACAGCCCATAAAAATGGGAAGCTGCTTAAACCGACAGGCTTCTGCCGTAAGCTGCAGCCCCGGCTCACTGACCACAAGCAGTTTGACAGCACTTCTGTCACGACCCAGTGTCCCAGCTCGATGCCACCTCTAAAACTTTCAGAAGTTGTTAATGGAAATGTCTATATAGGTTGGGATTATGAATGTTTTGGGAAAAGGTGTGGTATTACAAAGCAGCAGTGATGTGGTGGTCAGGCGATTAACTGTGGTACCTGGTAATCAGAGGAAAATTAATGATTTTTAACATGTGACATAGCATGCAATTTCAGTCTGTTAATACAGAGAAAAGTTATGGAGACCCAAATTTTGGATGATTCTGATGAAAATTGCTATAAACTTCCATGTAAATCTACATGAAAAAAACCCAACCTGTGAAAATTGGATCAGACCCAACAATATCCTAATCTATCTTCCATTTCTGCTACTGAATGGCACAAGGTGCCTTGGAGGGATGAATAAGATCTTGTCTCAGTGTGCTCATTTGTGTTATATTGATCATTACATCCAGTCTTTTCTTAGACCCTAATATTTAGATGTAATCTGAAAACTAAAATTATGACTCAAAATCTCAGTGTCTGAATCAGGCTTTTTAACTGTGTGCACGGAGTACCGCAAATGCGCCCCGATCCTGCTTGTGAATGCTGCTGCAATACAAACAATAATAATTATGTTTACTGAGGCAAAGAGAGGCAAAAAATAGAAGTCCGTTTCTATGAAGTAATGAAAGGTACAATGCAAGCCAGTTAGCTGGCATGTCCTCTTTCCCATGGAAACACCAGAAAGGAGAGAACCCTCTGCTGAAATAAAAGCAGTCTCTATGAAAGGAATAATTGCTTTTTAAAACCCGTGGGCATCCCCAGTGCAATTTGGGGTTTGTGGTCGTGGGGGCTGCTCCTCCTGGGTGATGGCATACTGGTTCCAGTGGGGCTCGGTGCGGATGGGGAGAGCCGCACACACAGACCTACTCGTCTGATTACCGAGGCTTGAGGCATGCCCATCTATTCCGAATAAAGCCTAACACAAACACTGAGCTAAACGTATTTAGATTACGAGGCCATTAGGGAGGCAAGCATCCTTCTGCTAATCATGTAGATGTGCAGCGCGTAAACCAGCGATGTGGCAGGCTGCTGGAGCCCAGTACGGTGAGAATAAGATAATATCGGGAGCTGCGAAGAGAAGGCGATGTCAAAAGGGGACACACAGAGGTCCTTGGGGGTGGCTAAGGTGGGGGCAATGTTCCTGGGGGTTTGTCCCCCAGCAACAACCGGTCTCCCTGCTGTGGCACGTTGCTGCTGCTCCAGCCGTAGCCCTTGTCTGCAGGCGCAGGACGAAACCAGCCCCTCTCCCATCTCAGGGCGGGGGTCCGGTTAGATGATGCCTTCATGTCTTGTTGAGTTGCCAGGGTTCACTTGGGATTCGTACCCCTTTTTGGTTGGGGCAAATTTTAGAAGTGGAGCAAATAGACCAAACAATATCCCAGGTTCGCTTTTGGGGCAGGGAGTGCATTTGTTTTCAATATCAGGGGTTCTCCAGTTTACTGCTGCTTTACAACATTTATGTAAATGGTCCTTGTCTCTCTGAATCGAATATATCTTCTACTGTAGTTTGGTAATGGGTAAGGATCAGATATTTTCCTACAAAATAGATTTCCCAGTACTTAAATAATTGCAAAAGCCCAGAAACATGAGAAGAACCTCAAGGGAAGTGCTCAGCATTTTGTAGTCTCTGGTCAGGAGATCATTTTCAGTGATTCCTTCAGCGTACTGCTTCCAGATGCTGTTCACCAACTAAGGTCTGGAAGCCTGTTATATGGCACCACACAAGATGGCATTGCTCAGTGGTTTGCATTATGTCCTTCGCATTGCCACCGTTTGTGGCATTTCATGGATTTTAACTGACACCAATGTCAGAGAAATTATTTCAGACAGGGTTGTTGTTATGGAAGCCATAGGACAACACCAATAATCACTGCAAGACTAAATAACTATTTACTAAAAATGTTTTATATAAAATGCATGTAGAAAAATTACAATATTTACATGTTACCGCAACCTGCATCCACAAATAAAAATTTGCTACATTCGCCATTCAACATAAAGTGAGATGAAAAGTAGGATTCAGGGTGCAAACGTACGAACAGAAGTTGCTATAACCTTCCATTCGTCTTCCAATGTGTTTTGTCTGATATTGCTCGATAATCTCCCCAAGATAATATCGGGCAAGCATGCCTCTGGATTATTCAGTGTCATCCCTGTTGCGATATGCTCTGCATGCAGAGACGAAGAATATGTACAGTTAGATGAAAAAGGAAGGTAATGCCAGGGAGCATTCCCCAAGTGACAGAGGGCATGGTGGTGTATACTGAGAGTTGAGGGGAGAACACAGAGCAAAAAAATCTGTGTGTAATAGACAATTTGTCTTAGCATCAGCTGCAAGTTTGTGGAATCTCCCACAGTTTCCTTCCAGCCCTTTCTAGCAGCCACGACTCCTACGTTACACAAATCAGTTCTTAGCCATAGGAAGGGTTTCTGATGCTAAGCTGCCACCAGTAAATCCGAAATACTTTTTCACAGTTCAAATAATTTTTCTTTCAAATAACCTCCTAAAATAACATTTCTAAAAAAAAAAAAAGTTAACTTTTTGATACAATAAGTTGCTAAAAAAGCCCTCAAACCTGATAACATGGGTCAACCCTGTGCTGGGATCGAAAAGCCCGGTCCATTTGCAAGGAGAACCTACGAAAGTCTTTTGTCCAATATAGCAGGCATCCAGATATGTAGGGAATGGCTTTGTTCTCCCCAGCCTTTTCTGGCAGGCAGAAAATTTCTGAAGTCAATACTGAAATCAGAAAGAAAACTGTACTTTCTGTTCTCTGTTGAAACAGAAGATTTGAGAATGAGGCAAACCCAAGCGTTCCAGTAAACAATGAAGAATTGCACATATTGGATTCCCACTGAAAACAGTATATGCGATGCTATGTTAAAACAGCAGACAAAAGTTAAAACTCATCATTTAAGGCTTATGGCAGTGATTCTTTGCCCCAACCTGTCAAAAGGAGGGTATTCCTGAAATTCTTCTCTTGCTGCTCAAACGCAGGTATTTACGTGAGCCAACGTACCTGCTTTTCTGAATGAGAAAATGCATGCAGGGGCTTGTGTCTATTCATTTCCTCTTGTTGACACAGTAGTAAGATGAATGATGCATGTTTACTCATGAGGCCCATATGCAAGGGCCGTGCAGTGATTTAATTACCCGAATGTGGAGGTGAATGCGAGGGTTCCCACGGCAACCTTAGTGTATTAAAAAAATAGACAAGCAGATTTTCTCCTGGCATCATTCTGTTGACGTAAAGTAACATTTGCAGAACAACTGTCTTCCTTTCCCTCCAATTTTTTTTTCACCTTCTTTTCCCCGCTGTTTTCTCTGAACCTGGGCAAAATGCATTCATGGTGCAAACTGGTATCGCTCCACTGACGATGCCGCAGGTGTGCCGATTAATGCTACCTGACTTACTCTGTGGATCTAGCCCACACAGTTTACGCTTGCAAATCTTTTTTTTCCTTTCTTTTTTTACTATAAAATAGTTCTACTCATAGAGTTAAAAAATATAGTGGTCAGTTTTTGAAAAAATTATGGTTTAAAAAAAAGTTATGAAAATTTTCCACCCGTTCCTAAAAAGAAAATAAAAATCAAAACAGCATTACCCAAATTGCGGCTCTTGTTTAAGTACGGATAGTTGTGTATGTTTTCCTTAAAATATTAGTCATCGGGGTGTGTTATTCTGCATTACATCCTACCAAATACAGGCCAGTACAAATAAACATGGAAGAACCATGTCATGCTTAATTTGTGGCAAATGTCTAATAGAATTCAGTATTTACAGAAAAACACCTTTTTTCTGGATCAAGCACTTGCTGTCAACAAGTGTAACAGCAACTACATTACCGAACCTATTGGAAGCCTGGTGAAATGTCTGTGGCACAGCAATTAAGTAAATAGGCACTATCGTAATGTGCTGATCAAAATACTGATTGATTTCAAAACCACTTCTGTGCCATTTCAGCAGCTGGTTTTATGTACAATGTCCTGATTAAGACTGACTAATGTGTTTGCTCAAGCCATGATCCTGAAAAATGCTTAAGCACATATTTAATTTCAAGCATGTAAATACTCTGATTTAGTCAGACTGTTCGTGTGCTTAAAATTAATTAGGTGCTTAAGTGCTTTGTTAGATGAGATGAAGACGAGCAGTTTGTTTCTGCCGGCCTTTCACTTTTGTAAAACTTAGATTCAAACAAAAACTTCCAGAGTAATTCCACGGGCATCTGGGAAGCAGTACTTGCAAAGGCTCCTTACAGGACCTGAGATATTCAAGACGGGGTCCCAGTGGAGACCACGAATAAAATTTGATGTCCAGCCTCAGCCTCGAGTAACCGGACCCGGAGCATCCTCCGTCCCACCCGCTGTGGCTGAGCTGGTGTGGAGCATCTCTGCGGAGGTGGTGGCGAGCGCTTACCTGCGCGGGGTTCTGGCCGAAGGTATCATCTGTGGCGTGCGAAATCCTCGCGCGTCCCCAGCCTGGCTGGGCAGCGAGCCGTGGTGCCCGTGCCTGCAGAAAGCATGGCCAGCTGCAGCCAGCTGCTGCGGCTCCCTCCCGGCTGCCGGGAGAGCAGTCGGCACGGTCGGACCTCGTGCTGAGTGAGCTGAGAAAGGGGAGGCTGGTATTGTCGGTATTGCTACAGTGTTTGCTTATCATCCCCTATTTTCTAGAATTTTAAGCTGGTCCTGACTATGCAAACTGGCTCCTTTGGAGTGTGATTTTTCATCTTTTAACCGATCATAAAGGCTCCGAAAAAACTTGCTTCTTTGTCCATGTCAACTATGTCACCATTACTGACAGAGACAAAAATCCTGTCCTCTCTTTTCAGCTGAAACACACCACCTTGGTAGATGGAGTAAAGTCCATATTCTGCCTTTTTAGACCAGCAGCTTGTTCTTGCACTTTTCATGAGCAAAATGGGCTCCGGGTAATTAGTCAGTTTGTAAACATATTGGACAAGCTGTTTGGGGTTCCTGATTTGTGCCAACAAATCTGAATCCTCGTTCTCGTTTTCACGGAAACGAAAATAAGTTTGTGAGTAGATGTAATAAAACCCAGTTTGGGGTATCACTAACTCGCCATTTCTCAGCTCCACGTTGTACAGGAAAGAGTGGCCTTTCCTTGATGACTCCCAGTTGTTTATTTTTTGTCCGTTCCCTCTTCTGGGCAAGGAATCTACTTGAGAAAAATAGAGAGAAAATGTTAAATGAAAAGCCAGGTAGTGAAGCCAGGTGTCTGGAGTCGGGGAGTCTGGTTTTTAACAATGAAGCAAGGAAACCTGCTCTTCCCAGCGGCGCATTAGGGCCCTTCTCAAAACAATCTGAAGGTCCAGAAGGAAGCTGTTTAGCTCTATGTGGGAATTCACATGAACCACTTTGATTTTTCATTTTTGTGCTCCCGAATAAGAGGGAAATCATCATATCGTTACTTAGTAACAAAGTTAAAATATCCATTTGTGTCTGATATCCTCCAAAGCTGTAGAAACCCTACCAAGCCTTTCATTAATATGGCCTGAATGTCAAGCCTCTCCTGTCTCTGTCTCCCATTTCTAATAGGTCTGTCACCATAGCAGCTGGACTCGCACAACTAACAGAAGGAAATTAGAGGAAAGAAAAGAGGGAAACTTAACATTAGGAAGAAGGATATTTATTTTCTTTCCCCTAATGAAGGTTCCAGAAGAAAAGTTAGGGAGTGGGCTTTCTCCCTGTTCTGCAAGAATTAGCTGAAAAAAGCATTGCCTGGGACATGAAGACTTTTTTATGATTTGTTTCTTACTGTTAACTCAAAGTGAGTATTCAAAGTATATATAAGCACCAGGCTAGCAATGAGAGAGTGTAAGTTCTGTGATCTTGAACTGGTTTTAAAGGTTTTTCCTTACTGCGTGGGGACAGGGAATTCTTCCTGTTGCTGTTGCCCGTCAGATGCGCTGCGATCCTGTTGACGGGACTGCGGGGTGGCTGCTGCCCATCGGTGTGCGACAGCGTCAGGGCTCTTTCAGCTAAGGAAAGACCAGAAAAGGAGCCTCACGTTAGCAGCAAGAACGTTAGAAAGCACGTCTGTCCCATTTGACCTGGTTTTCAGGAATAGGTATGTAATTTTTTTAATTGACTGATTCGTAGACTGAATGCTATATATTGGCCAATAAGGCTCAAATGTCTCTTTTGCTCTTGCTCTCCTTGAAATATCTTTATATGCCTCTTTGGTCTCCTTTTCTCCTCCCCCCATCCCAAAATTACCAATAGACAACTTAAAATAACCCATAGTACCAAATTTTCACGTTCACGATCAGTATCTTTTATGGTTAAGTATTCGTAATCTTTACTCCAGATTTCCACTTGGAGGTTGTAATGCTTTCACTCAACGTGTTTAGAGCTGTGTGAGCTGCAGCAGAGCTATTCCTTGCCTGATCTACGCATGCAGCAGTTCAGTGCTGCTTGTTCCCAGCAGAGCAGACCGTTTAAACGTCCCCGGGACACTGTGGGACCGAGCCCTCTGCATCCACCTCGCTGACCTTGCTCTACCCACTCAACCATATTTCTGGCTCCTGAAAATTTGCCTTCTAGTAATAAGTAATCCTTTTTTGATGACTTGCTGCCAGTACGAGATCTTAGTGTTTTCTACACTTTTAAAAAATTGAGTCCCTACACATCAGGTGCCACAAGCAGCTCCTTTTTGCCACAGATTACAAAATTATCATAATACCATTGACTGCAGATAGGTTTTCCTCGTAGCTTCTCGCCATCATCTGCCAACAAACACAGAGAAAACAAACTAGTTTCTCAGCAGAAAGAGACAGGTGCAGGAAAAAGACACTCCTTTCTCAAACTCATGAATAAAGGGTATTCTGGATTTGATCAACAAGCAAATCAAAAAAAAAGCGATGAATTTGTTGCAATAACGTATTTCTACGTTTACATCTTTTATGTAACAAAATATGTGGGAAAACATTTTCAAGAGAGCTCTGCCGTCTGGGCTTTAAGTCTATTGGAAAATTTGACCCTCATGCTTTTCTCAAATAAGAACAGATACAGTGTACAAGCATCTGCTTCCATCTGCAGAATACTTAGCAGTGCGCACTTCTGCTGGATCTTAGCTCTGAGAAATTAAATTTTATTTATTTTTATACCTCTACCTATCTCTCTCTCTAAGCTCTTCAGCCAGCATATCTTACTTTCTGCGGTCCCCTTCTTTATAACTGTTTGCTGACGGCTGAAATGACCGAGCTTGGTTACCGACGGTGGGGCAGCTGCAGCAACCGTGCTGAGGGTTTGAGTTGATTTACCTGGGTGACTAACACGGGCTGCTTACTGATGGGTTCTGCCCTGCCACTCTTCTATTTATCTATATTATTATTACTATTATTATTATTATTAATCTATATTATTATTATCATCATCATCATCATCATTATATCATCATTATTATTTATTATTTCTGGCACCCAGGCTATCTTTTTTTTAAGCAATCAGGGAGCCAGTAGGTATATTAGATGTGTAAATGTCCACCAAATAAACCAATGTTTTCTTTATGCAGAAGTTCAGGGACTTCACTGGCAGAACTTCCACCAAAGGAGCCGAGATCTCTGAACACAGATCGAGGATCTATTTTGGGCTGCAAGGTTTGCCAGGTAAGTTTCAGCCAGCAGTGAATTTTTATGGATGAGCTTTTTTATGTGCTGGAGATGAGATTTTGAAAACCATTCCAGAAGATTTTAGCCTGTCTGATTTTTCAGCCAGGCTTATTTTCTTCTCTGTAGCCAAAAATTGTACGTATTGTGTGTCAGTCATGCAGGAGATGGTGTTCTTTGAATGCTGAGCTGGGAAGGTGCTGTGCCCGATGCTGTGTGCTCTCTTTCCTCCCCTAATACATTACAGAGCTCAGGACTAGGCCATTCCTCAGGCACCTTTTTACCTCTCCCCATGCTACAGTTCATCTCCTTTTCTCATGCCAGTCTCCCAAAGAGGGAGCGAGACCTCTGCTCGCACTATGAGCTGTATGGTCAGGCAGAAAACAAGCTCGAGTCAAACACTTCTACCCTGAGGTATTTCAGACAAGACAACCCATCACTGAAATTCGCTTAGTAAAAACCAATTGTCTTTGCTTTATTATTTCCTGAACGCAGTGAAACCACTGTCATGGGTTGGTTTGGCTTCAGTGCAAGCGCTCTGCAGCTGAAGCTGTGGCTTGGCTATCGCTTTGCAATAAAACAATCTGAGAGCCCCCCCGTTTATTCTGCTATTAGGATTCTTTGAATATCACCAAGCACACTGTTTCAGTGTGTCGGTTCCCAAATACCTTTTTAATTAACTTTCCCAGGTGCCACTTTACTTGCCAGCAGGGATCAGCTGCTCTGTCTTCGTTTTCAATTAGATCCAAGTTTTGGATGAAATTTCCGATTTCCTCCCCCGTGAGACAAGCAATGCCACTCTTGGAGTACGTGTCCCGGAGCTGCAGCAGAAGGGAAAGCCAGGATTTTTCACCTGTGATGTGCTCGCAGATGTTCAGCCGTAGTATGTCTCTAAATTCACTATGCTTAGGAACACGCTTTCTTTTCCTTAAAGCATTTGCTATTATGGTGCAAGTTATGACTACAGCCCAAGTAATTCAACCTGATTTTACATATTTAACTACGATGGCATGCCTAATATGCAAAAATATACTTACATTATCCCCACGGACATAAATTTGGTATCCAGCACTCAATCAAATAAGCTTTGTGAAAATTCAATACCCAAATCACTCCTGTTTTGAATTCTTTAGTTTCTCTAGTTCCTCATTAAAAACATTTCTTTTGCGCAAGGGATTTTTCTTCACAAATTATTGAGGATGAAATCAAATCTCAGACCTTAAAAGTATTTTCCATTCTGTCTTTTCAGCCAATGCCACTTACAACGCAGGCTTTTGCTGATATATCTCCGTGTCCTCCCCACATCCAGTTGGGGATCTCTCTGTAACTGTATTTGACCTAATAGTCCAGAACAAAGTCCAGACAACAGAGATGAGATTTGGGTCCCAATAAAATTATAATGCTGAATGCTTGTGACGTGGGCCTACAGCTATACTCTAGTCATAGAGAAAGCACGTTTCCTTCCGATAAAGAGAAATGAGTTTGAAGAGAGTGGCAAAACTCCTGTTGACTCCAAGGGAATCTGACTGGGAGAGTTTGTATCATAGCAGCAAGCTCTTCCCAAGGCCCACGCATCCGCAGGGCGAGGGATGCAGACAACTCCAGCTGGCGCTGTTGTTTAAGGGAAGAGCAGGTAACCCCAGCTGCCTCCAGCACATCCCAGCAGAGATCAGCTCCTGTTTGCTTTGAACTCGGTTGCTGCTGCATCAGCTAGAACTGGTAAGGCTTGTTGTGCCAGCAAAGCACTACAGGAACTGGGAAGAAACAGCAAGCAGCAATAAACATGCAAAGCATTCAGATGGCCTCCTGTAACATTTAAATGTCACTCTTCTTATGTTAAAGAAGCTTGGTTTGCTAAACAGGTACATTTACTCTACAAGTACCGGTTTCAGCTGTCCTTGAGACTGGGGTATTGATAGCAACAAATGGAGTCGCCTCCTCCTTCACACTCCATCCTTTGCCTGCCTGTTAGAAAACAAAGGCGTTTAGGAAGAGATTTCATGCTCCAGGAGGATTAGGCAAATTCACCCATGCCACCCTGCAAGTCCGAAGGGGTTGAGCAGCACCCTCAGTTTGCAGCAGCAGACTCTGTTGAGCTTCATCTAATACTGGAAATGATTCTGTACTCTGTAGGCACCAAAGCGAAATGGGGCCACCGCTACGAGTGTTTGTGCAGGTTTCTGTGTCCTTGCTGAGAAGTACAGGGATATTCTTAAAGCAGGTTTCTTGTTTCGAGAACTCACTTAAAGTGATTAAAATTATGTGCTTATTAAGGTAAAAACACACTTAAAACTAAGGGCTCTGACAGATTTAAGTATACTAGTTCTATAACAAAGTCGTTTGAGTTTAAAAAAAAAAATCTGTGAGCAGATATTAGTTTATTCTCTTACCAGATCTGCTACAGTTCACCTCTGAGCTTTGCCCAACAATCTGGAAGCAAACAGTCCTGCACTTCTGCCTTTCCCTTACCTGGCATACTTTTCCCCCCAAACAGCTTTACTATCCTGGCATCGGAACAATATTTTGCGTGCATTTTGAAATCCTCAGGGAAGGCAACCTTGTATCAGCACCATATGGTACTGAAGGATTGGTATTTCTGTTTTATGGGTAGAGAAAGCAAGGCATCGGGGCGTTGTTAAGACTTACTCAAATGAGGTTTATCTGTAGCACTGAAGGTTTTGAGGACAGAAGTCCTGCAGGGACGCTATCTTGTAAAGCTTCTCTCCTATTCTAGGAGTAGGGCACGGACTGTGTTTTGAAAACAGAAGGAAGTCTGAGGATATTTTCCTTGCAGCCCTGTATCCTGAAGCATAATGAACTTTATTGTGCTCGTGTCTCAGCACTTCCTCCCATAGCAAAACCGTTAAACAAATGCTCATATTTGTAGTCCTACTCAGATTACTACAGCTGTAGAGAAAAAACCCAAACAAATCTGCTAGTTTTACATTATTCTTTTTGTAAAGATAAAAAAAATCTGCAGTCTGTGCAGCCATAGTAATTTGGTGAAGGTGTAGAAACGCAGATATTGTGAACACCAAAGGGAAGAAAAACGGGCAGACAAAAAATCGCAGTTTATCTTTTGAGGTTTATTCCACATGCACCATGTGGACGGGGGGGTAGCAGACTGTGTTTCTAGATAAGCGTTTTCCTTGTTTATTGTGCACCAGGTGGCACATGCAAGCCTCTGTGCTCAGCCCCCCTCCAGAGCCAGCACCCTCACTTGCAGCCCAGCAGAACTTCAGTGTGGGCAGATTTAGCTTTTCACACCGAGTGCAGGCTTGTTATTCTTCCGAAAGAGTAAACTGTAATCTGGGCAAGTATCACTAGATGTGGTTGTGTCCCAGGTGTACATATTTGAATAAAAGGAGGGGAAAGATAAGTGTGGTTACTAATTACTTAAGATTGGGAAGCCTGTTAGCAAAGGACTCTGAACCGTATCCACGAAGAGATGAGAATGTATTTATATATTTTTCATTATCACTATTATGGAACCTGATTTCATCAAATCAACACATCTCTGTGACTCCCCCATTTCACCAAGTATGGGACAGCTACAAACTTAGCAGGAAAATCTGTTTTATGCATTTCCTAAATATGAGCATTGGTGTATATTGTAGAATACCGTATACCCTTTAGCATTTGCTTCACCAGCAGACTTTGACATCTCAGAAGGCTCCACCTATTAAGTCTGGTGTGGAATAAATGCACAGGTAACATAACATTTTAATTTATGCACTACTTTCTGAAGTTGTATAACTATAGTACACTTACCTGCAGTGAGGTTTACCTTAGTGCCAGGGAGAGCAACTGGTACAACTGTACAGCAGGACAGTAAACTTTGGGCAAGACACTCGGGGAAGCCCTGAGTACTAGGGGGTCAGTGAAAAGCAGGACCACACACATAAAGGCTCGTGGGACGATAAAATAAATGTAATTTCCTTGGAATGCAAATGGTCTTTTGCAGGAAGAGGAAAGAGTTAAGCAGCAGCTAGCAGGCTTGAAGGGTGGCTGCAAGGAAACCAAAGCATCGAGACTACACAATGGGTATTTTCCAAGTCATTCTGAGCAATTCAGTGGTGTTTGCTGTCTGGGTGAAGTTCCTTTGGTATTAGTCACTGTCTTAAAACTATGTATTTTCTTCGAGGAGGCATTTAAAAGGCACCCCGGCTTTTCTCACCCGGTTTTCCCCGTTGCCTGTAGGAACACCCAGCTGGCAGAGCCTGCTGCTGCAGTGCTCCGAGCCCTGCTAACGCCCCTCAGCGCTGCTGGGGCACCGCAATGGGATGGGAGAGCAAGTTCGGGGCTCTAATGAAAAGCACATTTGCTACTTCTCTGCAAAAAAAAAAATAAGTGTAACTTCTTTAAAAAAAAAAAAAAGCAACAAGGCAGAAACTTTTAAATTGTTCTCGCCTTGAGCTCCGTCCCCTGCGCGCAGAGCCGCGGCCCCAGGAAAGCTCAGACAAAGGAGCAGGCACGGAGCGAAGCTCTTTGTCTGGGGAGGGCTCTGCTCTCCTCCTTGGGCAAACGCTTTAAAGCTGCTCGCAGCTCCGCTGAGAGGCAGGGAGAGAGCGGGGTCCCTCCTGCGGGATGGGGAGAGAGCGGGGTCCCTCCTGCGGGATGGGGAGAGAGCGGGGTCCCTTCTGCGGGATGGGGAGAGAGCGGGGTCCCTCCTGCGGGATGGGGAGAGAGCGGGGTCCCTCCTGCGGGATGGGGACAGAGCGGGGTCCCTCCTGCGGGATGGGGACAGAGCGGGGCCCCCGGCCGCCCGCCCCCACCAACCTGTTTGAGCTCGTTGGTGAAGTAGAGGAAGGTGACGGCCACGCAGACGGACTGCAGGAGCACGGCGGCGACGAGCACGGCCCCGCAGGTCTGCCCGGGGCTGGGCCCGGCCGTGGGCAGCATCATGGCCGGGCAGGGCTCGCCGCAGGCAGCGCCGCGCTGGGCAGAGGCTTCGCCCTCCGGGGGAGAAGCGGAGCGGGCCGGGGTCCCACGGCCGCTGTCCCGCGGCGGAGTGCGGCCCCCGGCGGCCCGCCCGCTGCCCAGCCCGCCCCGGCTCCCCGCCTCCCCGGCAGCCCCAGCCCCGCGGCGGCGGGCGGGACGCTGCCTCCCCCCGCCCCGTCCCGTCCCGTCCCCTCCCGCCGCCCCGGGGGTGCGGATGCTGCCGGGGGGGGTCCCCAGCCCCTGCCTGCCCCCCTGAAGCGGGGGGTCGTTTGCCAGCCCTCACGGTGCGGAGCATTTCTGAGCAACCTTTCCGAGCGATCTCCACTAGGGAATGGGGGAAATGGGATTTTTGAAGAAATTAAAGCTGTGGTTGAGTACAGAGGGGCCCAGAGTTTCCCGACTCCAAGCTGAGTTATAGAATCATAGAATGGTTTGAGTTGGAAGGGACCTTAAAGATCATCTGGTCCTTGGGCAGGGACACCTTCCACTAGACCAGGTTGCTCAAAGCCCCATCCAACCTGATTCTATCATTCTATGATGCCTTCGCGTCTTGGTGAGTTTCCAGGCTTCACTTGGGTTTTGTACCCTTTTTCGGTTGGGGCAAATTTTAGAAGTGGAGTGAATAGACCGAAAATATCCCGTGTTTGCTTTTGGGGCAGGGAGTGCATTTGTTTTCAACATTAGGGAATCTCCAGTTCTACATCTACATTTATGTAAATGGTCCTTGTCCCTCTGAATTCAATATATCTTGTAACTCAATGATCCTTACGGGTCCCTTCCAACTCGAGACATTCTATGATCTTCTACTGTAGTTTATCCTTCTCGGTACCTTCTCCCGTAGAGCTGGCGCATCGCAGAGAGGTGCCTCCAGGCTGCTAACCCGTATCTGTGCCCTGAGCTCCAGTCCAGTGCTGCCATTGCAGCCTCTCGAACAGCACTGCTTCTCCCCCCAGTCACGACATGCTTAATGTCACGGTACGTGAACGCCAGGTACATTCTGGGCTTTCTTTATCTGAAGTCACTTGGAGGGTTGGTTGGTTGATTGGCTGGTTGGTTTTTAAACCTCAAAGACTCCTTCCTGCAAACTTTTCTCCAAACTGCTGAGCCCAGATAGAAGTTTTCCAAAGGCACATGCATGAGTTAGGATGTGTCCGTTGACTTTCACTGGGGTTTTGACACCTTCGCCTCACACAGACTGTGGATTGTAAGCAACTTCATCGTTATCTGCAGATGCTGTAAAATCAGCAGAGGTATGGTCTGCCGACAGTGCAGCCGTGGAAAATTGGGGTTTCAAATCCAAATGCAGAGACTTGAGTTAGTTCACTTTCACGCTGTTGCTGCAGGGCAGGATGAAACTTTGCCCCCTGCCCAACAGCCATAAGCCGAGTGCCGGGGTGCAGGTGGGAGTTCTCAGTAGAATTACAGAGCAAAATTAAAACAAAGATCTCTTCATTTCTCCTGACTATTAAGAAGATCTTTAGAAGATCTAACTGCATTGTATTCAATCATTTACAGGGAAATTAATTGTTTTTCTTCCATCATAATGTAGCACAATGATCCCCGAATCCCTGTTTGACGTGGCAGCAGGCAGTTTATTTGTCTGGCTCTTTGTAGCATTCAATCTGCGTGCCAAAACAGTTCAGATCTGTGTAATTCTAACACATATGTCAGATGGGGAGGATTAACATTTTCTTGAAAGTGAGCTCATGATCTCCTATGACTTCTCAAGCAAAGTAAACGTGACATTTTGGGCTCCTTCTGCTTTGCAGCATCCCAGCCCCTCTCTGAGTGGGGCTACTGGGACTCTGGTTTGCTTCTACTTAATGCAAAGTAGCTCTTTGCTTCAGCTTCAGAACAAGAGTTCCTAACAGATTTTAGCATACGCACAAAAGAATCCTGCAAAAAAAACCCTGCCTCCATCCGACTTTGTTTATCATGATTTATAAATTCCTAAGAAAGAAATTTCATCTGAGGGAGCCGTGTGAAGAGGCAATGAAAAGTTGGTAAACTTGGAGGAACGTTCCTGCCTGCTGAAGAGAGTTTGCGTGGATTTTCATTACCAATGTTCAGGGAGGTCCTAGGAAGGAAACAAAACTTCTTTCAGTGTTTCCTTTCAAAGAGACAGAAACAAAAGTGAAAGGAAGCCCAGGGCACTACGGAGCACTCTTCTTGTTGTTGTTCACATTTAGGAGTTGCTCTTTATTCTGTGCTTTTCCAGCCTCTTCACGGATTTCTCCCCAGCCTGTGACTCCTAACAGAACTATTTTTGTGGGTAAACATAGCAATTCATGACAGACTTTTCAAGAGCCATGTACTCAGCTTGTAGGTGTCTACCAGGCACGGTCCATGTCCCCCCGACCCATCAGCTGAAATCCTCCATGGATATTCCTTATGTCTCTGATTTACTACTTTTCTAGTTAGCACCAGTGTTGTAAGGCAAAATTAATGAAGTTTGTTTTGAAAAGAACAATGAGGAAAACACGGGGAAAAAAGCACTCAGATGTGCCTCTTCCAAAAATGATCGTGTCATGTTTCATTCTGAAGTTTTCAGATCTTACAATATCATCGTACAATGATAAAATATTTATGGGCTTTCACACCGACATAGGATAATAGGAGAGTGAAACTCCAACCATTCTCACCATCGAATATGCTTGAAAATCTTCGCTACGGTCAATGCTTACTTTTCTGCAGTCAATTTTTGTCTCTAATAGGTGTAAACTTATACTGAAAATAATTTGCTTCAAAGGTTCTGCGAGTGTAAAGTTACTGTTTTGATGAAATTTTACCGCAGTAAAACTGTGGGGTCATGACACCAGCGGGAAGGAATGTCGCTAGCGCCCGTTTAAACAAACCAAAAATCTGTTCATTTGTCTGGCGTTAGACTGAAGCAGCTCCCCAGCAAAACCTCTGATTCTTCCTGGCTCCTTCATCCTATTAAAGCTTACTTGGTGAACCATTTAATTAGAGATAAACCTTAATCTGTCCTGAGGACTCAGGACCTGTGATACTTGGCATGTCAAGGAAACACCTGGCTCTGGACCTGCCGTACCTGAGAACACAGCTCCCCAGCAGTGTGACTAGCAGGAATCTATAATGGCTCTGAAAATGTATAAAAATGAAGGGAAGAGGGTCTTGAAAAAGTCCTTAGTTCTGTTTCCTCACCAATTGCAGTGATGGGGGAGATGGAGATGTTTTCAGAGGAGGAAAGAGGTTCACGCATGTTTATACATGTACTCCCAGTGATGCAGACGGTTGTTACTGCCGCTGCTGTCACTCCCTGCCAGCCCCAGCACAGCAGAGCTGTGCTCCTTTCCCAAGTCAGAGAAGCAGAGTGGACTTTCTGGTACGTAGCAGTTCTCGACATTGATTTCTCTGCCGAGCAGCAAAGGAGGTCGTGTTTTTCATCACAGGTATCAAAGCATGTAACTGAGGAGAGGGAATTTAACCGTGCTGGAGAGGAGAGCAGCCTCACGGCTGCGCTTTCCGGCTGTAGCTTTCCACCTCCTTGGAGCACGGCTCAGATTGAGCTTTTTGTCACCAAAGATGCTGTGGCCACTTAAGTCTTCCTTCACAAGCTAACTCCTAACTTAGGTCCCCGATTCCCACCAGAAGACACCGGAATGCTTCTGTCCGTTTGGGCTTTGCCACTTCAGCTGTTGGTTCCTACCGTGAAGCCGCTGAATATCTGACTGTGAGAGCGCAGGAAGAACTTGCTGTGTCTGCTCTCCCCGAAGGGAAGGGGCACTCTGTGCCCACCTCCACGGCCACCGAAGGCGTGCGTGGGGCACTGCCAGGCTCTGCTCCAGGGGCACAGGCCACAAAAAGCCTCATCCTGCCAAGCCTCCCCATTAAGCAGGCACAAAAAGCATGGTTTGTGGCAGCCAGCATGGAGTTAACCTCGCACAGCGATCCTCCGTTTTGCACATGTGCCGGACAGATCACATCTTGGCTTTTGCGGTTTGTTCGTTCCTTCGTGGTCCGTGCGCCAGATTCAGACCTCATGTTTTACTGTCAGTTGCAAACCATTGCAAATTCATGAGTTAATCATGATTTATACTGTCACGGGATCAGAATGAGGATCTGTTTATCAGTGCAATGCCCTTTTGGCGATGGCGTTACACAAACAGCAGCATTTTGGGTCTAGCTGGCCCAAAATGCACCTATGAGTGAATTTATTCAGACCTGCCGTCTCTCTTTCAATGCCCCCAGCAGTGGATTTGATGAATAGAGCAGGGAATATATGTGCATATGCATGCCACGCTATTTTCCAATAATGCTGTCGCATTAGCCCTCTAGATCTAACTTTGGATCTCGCATTTTTAGTTGACAAAATACTTAACCTTTTCCCTGTTAATGTATTGTATATATTTTAAGCTTTTTCATTATGTCAGTCATATAGGGGTACTTCTACCAGTGTAGTGTCCTTTATGTGCACTCTTCATCTTTAAGAGAGTTAGTACTTCTTTAGCTTTCTACAAAATGTTTGTACTTAGAAAGGCAGTTCTTGAGTGGGAAGGAGCAGTGGCAGCAGTATTCTCCAGATCCATACACCTTCACAAGATCATTAACCATGGATTTGAGGTTTGTTGGCAGCATCTCTGGAAACTCATCTCTTGTGCTTTACGCTGTCCTGGGCAACCAACCCGCTTTATTCGGTTGCTGTGGCTTAAAAAGGAAAGAGCACCTTCCTGATGTTCAACGTCCCTGTGAGTTTTGGTAAAACTCCAGCCTTGGGGTGCAGTACTGTGCGTGGTACCTGCTCTTCTGACATTCACTGGCTGAGCCAAACGCCAGGGCTTGGCACCAGGCACGTCCCAGCAAAGAACCTAGATGTTCCTCAGTGAATCAGTGCAATTCCTTTCACTGGGATGCCTTGGTCCAAGATTCCTTGTTATGTTTTTTTAATGTAAATGGTTTATATGTCACTGTTTTAATTATTATTTGTAGTGCTGTAACTCAGAATTTCAGTTCCATGGGAAAGTCTCACATTTCAAAATTTCTGTTTGTCTTAGCGTGAAAGATTTTGGTTAAAGAAAAGTTTCAGAAAACTTCATTTTGGAATTGTTGAAATGACTTTATCATTCGAGTAACATACGTATCCATTGTAAGGGCTATATGGCTATACTTTCCCGTATGTCCCTCGAGATCACTAAGGCAGAAGCAACTCATTTCAGCTGCAGATCCCGAGGCTGGATCTGGCCATGCGGCTGTTACCTCATTACATGACCAGACTTGTGTGATGCACTAGATGATGCTAAGGTTTCCTTGCTAAGGGAGCGAAGGGGATGTTTACAGCCGCTTTTAAGTCTTTCTCTGTATTATATTCACCAAGTGATAATGTTGAAACAGGTGCATTGCAGCCGCAGCTCCGGGGGAAGCTGGGAGGAAACCCGTAACACACCTCTGCACACCGCTGTTGCCTCTACAACGTTTCACAAAGAGGAAGAATTGTCCCTGGCACATAGCAAAGCCTTGCTAAGCAATCAGCTTAAGCCTTGAAGCGTGAAATTTGATTATCTTTACTATAGGGGAGTGCTTTTAACCTCCACTGAAAATGAAAGACAAATATTTCTCTTTAGGTTGCCAGATATGTATGCAAAGAAATGACTTTTTTGGAGGCTTCTTCATGGTAAAGCATCTGTCACATACCTGCCTGTTTGTGTCTGGGCTACAGTTCCCTCCTGGGACAGATGAAAATCAATAACAAGGCTGCAGGTAGAGAACTGAATGGGATTTCTGCCTCCTTGCTGAGGGAGCCTGCCATTTGCAGCCCCTGTGCTGTCGGCGTTGCGGCCAGGGCTCCCGCTCAATGTGCTCTCCCAGCTGGCAACAAAAGGCTGTGGGTGCAGAAGAAATGGGGAGAAGCAGCTGGGGATGATTTTTACTTATATGAAACCCCTTCCCTGTTCCTGTAACTAGTGAAAAAGGGCATAATGGACTGGACCGTATATTTGTATTATATTCATTGGATGGACTGTTTTCTCTCTTCTGATTGAAAAAACATGGAGCGAAGTTAAATTCTCGGCTCTGTCCAGCAGAATCTGTTTTCCTGTGCTCTTGGTTGGCTTGGTCTGCAACATATTTAATCCATATGTGGATTTGGGTTTGTGTTTATACCAGCACAACCGTCATAAGGCTATACTAATGAAAGTGGGGAACAGGTTGGTTTGTATTTGCACCCACTACACCTATGCATCTATGGCAAGAGCATCATGTCATGGAAGGTGATACCCATTGCTGTGTGTACATTTTCTGGGTTCATTCACTCTGTGTCCTACTGCTGTGGTGGTTTCGGGACTGCTTGGCGGCTGCTTTGCTCTGGGGAGTGATTTTGGTAGCAGGTGGACACTGCATAGACTGGTCTCCGTTTGCATTAGCCCTGACACAGACACTGGGAAGTATTGTGGACTGCTCCGATCTGTGGCACGTGGAGCTGGCTCCTGGATGATTGCTGAACTGCTGCATGCTTCAATCTAGACACGAATTGTTTTAAGACACAAAGGTTTTTCTACCATTTCTTTTATGCCTATTGAAAGACTTCATGCCAGTAGCAAGACTCATCTGCTCAGTCTTTCATTCTGTGTGAGTAGTATAAAAAAGAGGCAATAACAAGAAGAGAATGTGGCCATGAATATTGTAGCTATTTAGCCCTGAGCGAGGGACAGGGAGGACGTTCTGGGAGTGGGGTGTAGTGACTCTCACCAGGGAAACACTTTTAAATCCTTTGGTGCGGTGGTACCTGCACCATCTCAAATGTGATTCTTTTCAGGTTAACAGCTGAGAATTGAGGGGGGCTGCGAGAGCTCGGGGACTACCCAGGTTCGTCAGGGCTGGAGAAGGCTGTCCGGAGCATTAGAGGGAAACTCCAGAGGCTGGTGAGCAGGAAACACAGGGCAGCGAAGGCAGTGCAAGACTGGTAGAACCTGAATTACTTGTGCAGATTGCTGGGTTATCAGTTAGTTGAAGCAAAGTGAAAGGAAACATTGGACTCGGTGAACATGCCAATCATATCACAGCGATGATAAAAAATGCACGTGCTTTTATGCTATATAATCCTTTTATAGGATTGCATAAATGTCATGCAAACATTATACTGGTAGTTACAGAACTACCTTTTGTGTACCTGGATCTTCGGTGGCCAGTTTGTATTTTCAGTGACACTGAGCTGCAAAGGCATTTTCTTTCTGTCCTGAAAAATGGGTCATTATATAGTGGGGAGCAGAAGTTCCCCACAGCTACTGGCAAAGAGAGTATTAAAACGGCTCTGTGGTCAGATTAGCACAGGGACGGAGCCTGAATTGGTCTGGTGTTGTTTACAGATGGCAAATTTTGCCAGGTGCAAGATGTTTTCTTGGGCTTGTACAGCACTGAAACTCAGTAAACAGAAAGGGCTTGAAGAAGAATAGAAAGCGAAGCTGTCTCCTGGGCCAATATGCGTTTTAGTTTCATCATTCCTACTCCAAAGTTGTGTAATATTTAACTGAACAAAACATTTATAACTATAACAATATTTAACTAAAAGTAAACTGCAGTGTACTTCACGGAGCTGCAGTGTATTTACTCTTGGGGCTAAGTTTTTCACTTTTCCTCACTCAGATTTTTCAAGTTAAACTCAAGCTAACATCAATTTGCAAAACAAGAACTTGAGTGTCTGGGAATAAAAACCATATAACAAACACTTCCCCAGCCTCTTCAAAGCAGGATTTCCTTATTTACTTGGGAAGGAAGTCGGAAAAGGTTCCTGACAATAAATAGCTAATGTAAAAAATCTTAAAGTGGAGGACATAGCATTTTTTAAAAAAATCAGTGGTGTAGAGCTGTGGCAATGACAGTGGTTGCTATACGCAACCCAGTGTCTCATTCTGAACAACCCACAGCACTTGTTTTTCCCCATTAATTTTTAGCTAGCGCTGAGATGTGAGTTAATACAGGAGTAGTCCACCAAGCAAACCCTGGAGACTTTTTCATATCTCAGCGAGCAAAACATTCCTGACTTGTGTATCCAGCTTTGTTCAGTCATTACTCTTATTTGTCCGAACACCACAACAATATCAGCAGATTAACTACTACTCTGGTCATACAGAGCTGTTAAATGATTTATTAACTAGAACGTTTATTTAGGTAATGCAAATAAAGTCCAGATGAAAACAAAATGTAAGATGTCAACACTTAGAAGGAAAGAGCTTTCACAGAGGTGCTTTGAGTCTTACCAAAGTCTCATCCTTCTTTATGCCAGGTGTCTCCGCAGACCAGAGTGCACAGGATTCAGGAATGCCTGTAATTTCAGATGGTGCTTCCAAGTGGATTTTCAGGGTTGTTGGGTCTTTCTATAGCTGGAAATACAATCTCCTCAAATCATAGAATCATAGAATTGTTAAGGTTGGAAAAGACCCTTAAGATCATCAGGTCCAACCGTTAACCTACCACCACCAAGTCCGCCACTAAACCATGTCCTCAAGCACCACATCTACCCATCACCTTAGTGTAGGCACGATTTCTGAATCAGGGAAAAGGAGGGAGGACCAGGTCATGCAACAAGAGGGAGCGGCTATGAAAGGTTGCACGCAGGGTGTGTGCAAGGGGCCTGCAGTGTGTAGGGTCTAGAGGCTTTGCAAATCCCCGCTGCCCCCGTGTCTGCAGAGGAGCCAGGCAAGCGTGGTAACCCCCCGGACCCCCATGCACTTGCTTCTTTTACCAAGGTTTCCTTTGCAGCGAGGGCCAGCAGCAGTGCCTGGCCGGTCCTTCCCGCGCTGGCCTGGAGCTGACCAGGACAACTGTCAGTGGGGCCACCATGCAAAGAAAGACAGATCACAGAGGAAGGTAAAAAACACTTTTGAAAAAGTTTTGAGTTGATTCTGGGTGTTCTGGGAGCTGTTTCACAGCAGGGACACCAAACCGTTGCAGGGACACAGCTGAAAGCACGGCAAACTGCATAAGGGCAGTAAAGGATGGGAGGAAACACTTAAAACAGTTTTTCTGCCAAAGAAAATGTCCATATAATGACATCATCTTGATGTAGTTGACCTTTTTTAAGGCCCAGCTCCTAGAGTTTATAAAGGTTCTTAGATGTCATAAGGAAAAGAAAAAAAATAATTTTTCAGATTTTACAGTGAAGGAGGAAAGATTGGAAATACAGCAAAGGCATGTCCTGGAGGTTCAGACATAAACCCAGATATTAAAGCAATCCAGACTTGCCTGTAAAATGTTTCGCAATAGTAAAACCATTTCAAAACTTTTTACTGATGAGTGTTGAAAACTTGCGTTGGCAAAATCACTGCATGAGATTGCCATGGAGAAGGCTGTGGAGGATGTTTGTGTCCTTATTAAAGATACATGGACACACACAGATAGAGATGGAGAAGCACCGCTCAAAGTCTATGTTGCATGTCAATACTAACTGACTGGGTAAAATGTTGCACTTCTTTAGTCTCCTCTTCTGGGTAATTTTGGATTATGAGTATGTACTGGTTAGGCTGGTTAAGCATTTGTGGGGTTTGGGATAAGAAAAAATTGGAAATGTTGCAACAGAATGCTTACATGGAAAAATTAAATACAAAAGTAATTTCTTTATAACTAGGAAGAATTATCACCAAAAGGCACTTGAAAAATAATTGATGACTGCAGTCAGCCAGTAAAATAGTTCTTCAGCACAGTTAGATTGTAAAACTACCTCCATGACTGACTCAATTAAAACAATTACCTAGGGGCTTGCCTTAGCTTAAAAGAATATGTTCCTTTCTATGACTTTTGGAGGCAGCTGAACTTGATTTCCTTGGCTTCTATAAGGCTACAGTCCAGTAATATATTTGGGACAATTAGGTCCTTAATCACCTGGAGAAGAAATATCACTACATAACAGCATATCTCTCAGCAGAGAGCCATTCCCAGCACGGGGAGTATTCTGGTGGCAGACAGAAGCACTGAAACGGAGTGGCCTCATGCAAAAGAGAGTGACTCAAGGGCTTAATTTTAAAAAAGTGGACCTTAATGTTGCAGATGCAATTTTGCGAAAGATAAACAGCAGGAGATGATGATATGGCATCAGAGAAATAACTGCTCCCTCTTAACCAGCTGCTGTTGGCATCAGTGGTGGGGTGGGATGTGGTAATTGGGTAGGATATGATACCTATATATACATATAAAGCACAAATGGTGAATGGTGCTTATGAGACATGCAGTGAGGTGTTAGATGTGTTCACCCCTTCTCAAAGAAAAAAGCCCTGCTTCGTGCTTGCTTCCTTCTTGCTCCTGGCCCCATGATCTTGCTGTTAACCTTGGATCAGCTCTGGTGCTTGTCAGAGCCAGCATAGCTCATTAATCTATCAAAAAGCCAGATAATTAGCTTCTGGGCTAGCAATGAGGACTGGCCCATTGAAGAGCCCAGCAAGCCCAGGGCAGTGCAAGGAGAGGTGGGAGCCAGCGCCAGGCGAGGAGGACCCTTCCCTGGCTGTGAGATGGGCTCAGCTGCCCATCCAGCATCAGCCTTAGCTACTCCAGCATCTTTTTGTCAGTGCAGAGGTCGAATCTGGCTCATCTCCAGGCTCTGGTTTCTTTTCAGTTGATGCTTCTGAGAAAAAAAGAAGACTCAGTGAATGGCTTTCTATTCACCCCTGTTATAATTTATAGAGTATTTTCAGGCTGCTGAAACTCACTTGTCAAACAGATGAGTGGGAAAGATCTGCCTAATGGTTACCTGTTATGAACTATTTGTTTTGGATAAGAACTACTATTTATGAGAAACACAATACTTATTTCCTCCAGAAGGATTTTTTTGGTTTTGCTTTCGTTGCCTTTGTTAGCAGCAGTTTCATGTTTAGCGATGCTTCTCCGTGAAGGAAGTTGTAAGTGAAGCCTCAGTTGAACCCGCTTTCTGTTTCTGCAACCAGCTATGTTTTGTGGTGCTCCCCCGGGCACTAGGACACTATGTCTATGCCATAGTGACCTTCTGGGAGGTCTCATTGAGGGCCAAGCGAGGGCTCAGTCAGACACACTTGAGAGACATCACCAACAGCTTCTCCGACATGGTGGTTTGTCCATCCCAATGGCAATATCGGTTTACAGCTCCCAGCCCCTTTTCAACCAGGTTTGAAAGAAATTGTCTTCAGTTCCCAAGTTCGGTCATTCAACACACTTCCTTCCACCACGGCTTTCGAACCAGCTTTGAACTACGCTGACGTGACTCCCTGCCAGCCCCCAGCGATGTAAAGGATATTTGCCTTATTTAGGGAAACAGAGGCCCTTCCCTGTAACGTATTTTAGAGAGAGAGGTGGAAGGTGGAGCTGGGAAAACACACCTCATGGCCTAATTGTGAATATCGTGAGGTAAGTGTGAATTTTAAATAGAGAGACCTTTTGAGATTACAGCTTAGCTCTTAAAACAGGACACGCAGGACCTTTGAACTCCCTGTTACTAACTGAAATAGGAGAATGGCCCGTGAAATTACAATGTTAATTTGAGCAGTGAGACTACTATATAGCTCACCATGTTTGCCAGTGCTACTGCTCTGCTGATGGCTGATGGATATACAGATTTTATGTAAATTACAGGATAGCAGAAGGCAATGAGTTGCTGTCACAAATCTAGCCAGAAGGGTTATCAGGGTTGCTTCCATCAGGATTGCCCGAGAGGAGAGAGCGCGCTGGAGGTGTTGGGAGCGGACACTTAAAGAGTACTCATCTCCGCATATAACTATATTTCCTTTTCTTTAATGTGTCTTCTTAAGAGACATTTACCACCACTACCTCCCTGTCACAAGGAAGAGGTGCTGTTCCTAATTTTCTATCGGTTAAAACTGATAAAACTGTCCGCAAGCAATGGATGCTCATTTAGAGAGCCCTTTTTTGCAGCTCGCCTATGGAACCTATTATTAAACAGCAATTTCCTTATCTTTACAAGACATTCATAGGGTGGAAATCAGAAATATTTTCTAAATATTCCACACATAGCCTCTTTTTTGTGGTCATATCCTCTTTCTTTGCTCAGAAATTTTTTCCAGGGTCACTTGAGGATGTAACTGAAGATGCACAGCAGCTCTCCCCAGCTTTCCATCCCTGCAGAAATCTCAGATTTTCCACCTATGTCCACATTCAGAGTGAGTGAAATTCTTTGGAAAAGAATTTCCAAAGTGAAATTCCTTGGAAAAGAATTACACACATTCCTGAAAACTGATTTGTACTGTTATGGCAAATGAGATGGAGCCTGGAAGTGCCTGACTGCATAAGTGCCTATGGTATAAGCGTGTGTTTGTTGTGTAAGTGCTTATATTTCTAGCCTGAAAATTATAAACAGAAAATCAGTGTTTATAGTAGTAATCTGTTTGTTTTCTTGTGCTTGTCTTGGGTTGTGACATGGCTACGTAGGCATTTATTCCAAAGGGAGCACAATAGCTGGATGGGGATAGCAGAGATTGCAGATAATATGCTTACAAAGCGTTAGCAGGACAATGCAGTAAAGACCTTTGAAGTGTCCCACAAAGAGTTCAACATCCCTGGGTGAACCAAGGTATGTAAATATGCCTGGAGAGCAGGGCAAGGGCTGGGGTCTGAGCCTGGAGGAGGGCTGCTGCAGCAGCAGAAGGAAGCTAGCAAGCCGGAAAGTTTTGGTAAGAAGGAAAGCAGATGTGAGCACATTGTTTGTAAAAACTCTTTTCAAGTACTGCTTCCTGCCCTGCAGCTTAGGCACCCTGTTGTTTTGAAAGAACTGAGTCGAGTCCCAGTATTTACACAGCTCCTGAGGTAGGTTTTGATGCTTCATCTGCTTAAGCACACAGAGGAATCCCCTTCTCTCCACCAAACAAGTGCCTGCTTTCCTGCCTCCGCTGTGGGCTACATAGGAACAGGCTCCTGGTAAAACAGGACCAATGTAGATGGGAGCCCAGGTTCAAGTCCCAGTGTGGAACAGCAATGCTCCATCTCGGGAGCATCAGCCTGTCCCTGATGCCGGTCTCTAATCCCCACCATCACAAACAGCATTGTGGAAAGAACAAGAGCAGCACAGGGACCTGCAGAATCAGGTGGATGCTGTTGCCTTTGGGAATTTTAACCCCAAATGTGCTACAAGGAAAAGAGCTGGGAGAATTTGGTGCAACCACCCAACAAGTTGCTTTGGATTTTAAGTTTCTTTGTGTTAAAAGTGAATTAGTTTTCTTCAACACCGAATCTTTTTGAAGGTTAGAGGCAGTGAATTCACAGAGGCATAATTACCTTACTCAGAAAAGAACCTGTTGCACATCAGAATAGGTTTGACAACCTCTTTCCTTCTGTTGAAAATCTCTGCTTCAATCAGAGAGAGGTAATGTCACCAGCCAGCTGACTGCCACGGGCTCTGGATTATGGTTCCTAAAATGCAATACAGGAAGTCTCTAGAATTTTATAAACGTTTCCGAGGCAAGATTTGTAGGAAAAAAGCAATAACTTCTGCTTCATTTGCACTTTGTAAATCAAAACAAGGGCCTGAAGGGTAAATTATATTCCTCATTCGTTATCCTGGTTTGCTGTCTGTCTGATTTAGGCTGCGTCTGATCCTCATGGCCACATAACAGTTTTAAATCCAGAGACTTGTACGTGAGCAAAGCGGTTCACTGATGCTCTACGTGAAGGCATGACCTGCAAGCGTACAACGAGCGGGAGTTGTGTCTTCAGTCTGACATTAAGCTGCTGGTGCTTGCCTGCATCCCGCTAGAAAGATGTCTGTGAGTTATTGGTTCTGTCTGCTCCCCTCCTCAGAGCCAGTCCAGGTGTAACGTGTTATATGAGGCGAGCCTCCAGAGTCCGACAGCTCTCATGGCGGCTCATGCTGGAGCGTATGGAGAGAGAAAAAGATTTCCTCTGACCTTATGATTTCATGGCTAGATCTGGCTGAAGGCTGAATGGCTGCATCCTCCCTGGAGCATCAGGCTGCCAGGTCCCCAAAGGTCTGAAGAGAACACATCTGGAGTTCCCTTCCACTGCTTCTGGGTTTTTCTGAGCTCTGAACTTCTTATTACAGTTTTTAGGGCTGGAAACTTACTTTTTTTTTCTTTAAAAAGTATATATTTACTAATCAATGCTTGATTATTACCTATTTTTATGAAGTGTTGTTGCTGTAGACAGTAAACTGCATCAAACTGATGGAGATGTATGGTCCAGGGAGAGACCTGCCAGCCCAGAGCTCCCGAGAGCTACACTGGGCTCTTTGTCGGATTTCTTCTCTGACTTTAGCCAAATCATTCAGCTTTTCTACCACAGTGTGTCCCTGTCTTCAAGGGGACCATCAGGTGGAAGAAATCTCAGCACCCATCTCCCCCCCCCAGGTGGATTATGAAGAATTCACGCCTGAAGAGCACTTTGAGAGAATTGACTTTTAAGACTGAATTATTGATACTGTGACAAACCTCAGCTTTTTTTTTGCACAAGGAAGGAATGTCATGAGAAAGAGATTACTTAAAAACTCTACTAATCAGATAATCCTTGCACGTGGTGCTGCTCCAGACTTAAAATCTCCATGACTGCATAGATAAAGAGGTGTGTGAGTGAACACACGCTCCTATCTAAATATACATATATTTGAATACCTGCACACAGTCTGTGCAATTCCTACCAGCATACAATAATCCTGTGTTTTGGTGCACTTAGCAAAATGTTGTTTATTGTGCTTTAAATACTCTGGCAGACATGCATCCCCAGATGGAGTAGAGTACTACTGTAGTTGAACCAGTTACTGTTTTGCATATAAAATACCCAGTATTAAAGTTTCTTAACATAGACAATATATTTTTCAAGCAAATGCAGTTCACCATTTGATAAGCACATAGCTCTCCAAAATTCCCATCAGGTTCCTTTGCTATTTCTGATAGCCCGGAGCTGGGGCTTGATGGATGTTTAATGTGTAGTTACACTGACCTGCAGACTTTGCAGTTCTGGCAAAATCTATTGTATTCACCTTTTTCTTTTTCTCAGATTCATGTAGGTAGAAGTCATAATGTCCAACCTGGCTTCCAAAGTTTCTCACCTAATTTCTGCTCTTTGGTGGAGTCTCAGCAGTTACTGCAGAGTGCCAAAGTCTTGTAAAGGTAAGAGAAAGTGCGCAGGGTTTAAGTGTTGGGTGATCTGAGACAAGATACATCTTCTGAACAGAAATGTCAGGTGCAGGAAGCATTACCTCAAGTAAATAGAAAGGCTTTAGGTTGTGTTCAGCTTAAGACACTATGAATTAGTCTACCAGTATCAATGCTGCCAAATCTGTATAGTTGCAGAAGGATCCGTGCTTTATCCTGACACAGGCAGTGTCAGCAAAAAGGTCAGCCGGTGGTCAGCATCACGCTTCACGCGTTCATCAGCGCAAAGCTGAATGCTTCCAGAGCCTGAACTTCTGTGCCCCGGGGAGCATTTTTAAGGTATGTGTTACCTATTTGTGAAATCCAGTTTTCAAAAGGCAAAATATATATTTCTGAAGTATTTCTTCCTAGTCATGGTAATTTAACATTCCTGTGACTCAGTTCAGAGTTGTGAGTGCACGGAGCGGAGGGAACACAGCTTGATGCTTGGGCTGTGCCGTTGGCAGCTGAAATAATCTAGTCATGACTTGCAAGCTAAGTGTTATGAAATCACTGATACTGGATAAACATGGAACATCTGGCTTTCATCCCTCGTAACTCCCCCTTTTTGACTGTAAAGAAGCGCTCACAGTAACACTGATCTGAACTGAAGATTGTAAACTAAACGCAGGAGTGTGTAAAGATGCCTGCAGACCTCTGCGCTTGCGGCGTCGGCAGGTAACCGCGCCGAGACCCAGCCACACAGAACGGACTCAGAGGCACGGTTTGAGCTCGGAGACTCGCCCAGCTAATGGGATTACCGTCAAGCCAGGGAGAAATGTCACGCCCTTCAGGAGCTGGTCTTCAGTAATACAATGAGGGATCTACTGGAACAAGCACTGCAACGTTAGGGTGCAGCCTTACACTAAAGCAACGCCAAGCTAATGGCTTGTTGGCGCTGAAAAGGGACTGTCCTGCCCCTCAGCTGCTTGCTCCTGCTGTTTCCCTGGAACTAGCACTCACCTGTCCTTGCCCTGGGCCAGGCCACAGAGCAAAACAGGAATTAAAAACAACTCCACGTACACAGAGAATAGATTTTTTGGCAGTTTGCTCCCTGACTGGAGTTTCCCCAAATGTTTTGTTTTTACAGCTGATGATTTTGGGGTTTGA
This sequence comes from Theristicus caerulescens, assembly GCA_020745775.1. Taxonomy (NCBI): domain Eukaryota; kingdom Metazoa; phylum Chordata; class Aves; order Pelecaniformes; family Threskiornithidae; genus Theristicus; species Theristicus caerulescens. Next base: position 3,815,671 of record CM036565.1, on the reverse strand, counting down.
AATACACGCGAGTGTCTTTGGGACCACGCATTGGATGTGGTCCTGCCCTCATTCCAGTTCATAGCAAAAGCCACATGAGCTGCAGCAGGAGCAGGCTTGTTTGATGGCTTACAGCCTGGAAATACTGTACTCAACGCAGTGTGGCTTTCCAAAACTGGATGCGATCGACAGCATCACTGTAGTGTTTTGCTAGGTTAGATGGCCAAATAATCTGCGGAGAAGCCAAATACAGACATGTTTTCTTTATCGTTAGTAAAAATACTTAAAAAAAAACTGGTGAAGAGCTGCCAAATTTCTGGAACTCAGAACATAATGCACATGCAGGAGAGTCAACTGTCTGCTGGCATAAAGGGATGAAACTCTTTCAAAGTTAATAGAAATATTTCAGGTAACACTAGCAGGGAATTTGCCCAGCTGTGTTTCAGCTGCTGCCATGCAAAGCCCTAGAGAATCAGGCTTTCTGCAAAGAAACTGTGCAAGCTCTGCAGTGTCGATAAGTAGGAATACCTATTTACTCAATCTTCAAACAAAAAGTGCATAGGACTCAGGCGGGTGAGCAAATTACTATGCTTAATGAATGTTAGCAGTTTCAAAGTTATTTACTCTGCTAGACTTGTAGATCAAACAGGAGAAAGACCACCTTGGCTTAAAACTCAAGGAAAATTACTTAGCTTTTTACTTATTTCACCTTGCAACTCTGATGGACTTGAAAACAAAGCTCTGGTAATGTATTTGTGTGTCTAAGCCCGTAAAGATAATCTTAGCCCTAGAGGGCTTACAGTCAAAATCGTTACCTTGCAGCTAAGCTCCCTGTGTACTTACAAACTGTTGTGTAAGCGCCAGTTGCAATAGTGTGATAGTTCACCTCTGCATGTACTTGCAGGGCTGATGTCTTAAAAAAAAACCCAAAACCAACTGGGCATGAATAATAAAATCTGTTGCTGCTGTTGGGTTTGTAGGAAGGTCTTTCTGTTTCAAAAGCCTTTTAGTAATTGCACCTGTAATCACAGAGGACTCTTTTAGTAATGCACCTTCTGACAAAGGTAGGGAACGGGGAAGTGCACCCAGCAAGGTGGCTCTATCTGATCCTCTTCCTCCCTGATCAGTCTGCTTATGAGCTTTCTCACACTTGTGTGAAATGTTAATGTGGAAGGGCGATGCTGTGGCTCCGGTCCCTCCTGACATTTTGAATGCGTTTCCCAGGCCTGTTTTTCCATCCTGCAGTGTAAAATTAATTTTGGCAAAATCTTGAGTGAATTAAACTGCAACATGGTGATCTCCTTGCTCAACTCATATTTGCTGTCTGCCTGATTTATGTTGAAAAGAGACACTTGGACATGCCAATTATCCTGTCTTTTATTTGCCTTGTGCATTGAGCCTTTGGCTACTAGAATTAAACTGGAAAATGCAATTAAAAGCATTAGCTGTAGCAAACATATCACAAAATATCATTATATGCTTGACAATGTTCTCCTTCATATTGTTAATCCCTGCAGATCTACCTGTGCTATTAGATTTCATATATGGATTTTATTTTTCTCAAAAGACTACATTAATTGGAATGAGCAAGTTGCGTGCTTAATTGCATAAGGAAAGGAAAAGAAGATGTCACCATACTGGAAAACCTCACCTGACATTTCTTGGTGAATATGGTCTGAACTTGAACTTGAATAGAGCAAACAGTATTCAATCTTCAAACTGTTTGTGGATACCTAGACAATGTTATTAGATAATGTTTTTAGATATGCAAGTGTTTGGCTTGGTGCACCATGGAAATTATTGCGGATAAACAAAGTTGTCTTCAACTGTGATGAAAGGTCCGGAGGGGAAGCTCAGGATCTGGGCCGATCCCTCCTACCCATGCACCTCAGCAGGGAGCATGGGCTGGTGAGCCGCGCCGGTGGTATCCTCCGAGGAGCAAACTGAGGTAAGGGGAGTGCAAATGTCCCTCACTCTTCATTCCCAAATGAAAATAAGTGATCAAAGAAAAGCAAAATTCTTACACAGGATGTAGTTACAGTAAGCTGGAAAGCCAGGAAATGCACCGCTGTTGAACACAGCACTCAAATTCCTGTGGTTATTTCCCTCTGAAAATATCTTGGGGAAAAAAAAAAGATAAAAAAAGCCTGAAATGGTATTAACGTTGCAAACTCAGGTTACTTGCCTTATCGGTGAGTCTGAGAATCCAAGAATGCCTAATGCTAATGCCTCTAAAACCACTGAGCTTGATGGCCTTCTTTATGGTGAGAATATGTATTAGAATCGTATGAATTGCTCACAAAACACTTTAAAAATACATCTCTCAACCTCTGGTAGAAACACACCATTGCAAGAGAGACTTGCTGCCTCTTTATGGCAAAGACCTCACAGAAATCCCTGCACGCTTGGATTAAGCCTCTCTACCTGTGGCTGCCACCAAGGAAGTGTTCCCACAGAAAACAAATGTCTAAAGCATGAAGAGGTACATGCGGGAGAAATAAAAGGATGAGAAAGAAAGATGAATCTGGAGCAGTCAAGCTCTGTGGTGGCATATCTGCATCTCCAGTTAGGTGATGAAAGACAGATAGGCCGGCACCTCTGCAGCGTTAAAACAGACCTGGCTGGAAAAAGGCGACTTTTTAATTAGCCAGGGCCTGCATTTCCAGCCCTGCATGCTGTGCTGCATGCAAACCTGTTATATACCTGATGCATTCAGTCCCAACAATAATAAAAACCTGAAATTACAGGCATAAAGTGGAGGGAGAGAGTTTTCAAGAATGGTAGTGTCAGGAGTGGTGATATCTCTAACTGTGGGTTGTTGGATTGCAACATTTCACCCCTTCTTGTTAGTCCTGATAAGGGTTGTAAAAGAGTGTATAAACCCAGGCAACTTTGCCCAGTTGGACTCATTGCACTTACTGATTATTGCTCAAGATGGATCAGAGAGAAAACATAACCGAAACTTTCTATGCTCAGGACAAACGAAACTTCAGATACATAGGATACTTCAAAGCACGTAAAAATACTCTTTTCCCTAATTGTAAGGGATTTGTTTTTGGCTGGTGAAATCTGGATACCTCTAGCAAGGTTTTGCTGAAGAGCAAAACTCTCCTGATTTGCACTCGTTCCTAACATTTCCCAAGATTTCTTTTTAATGGCTGTGATTAAGAGTGATGCTGACCTCTCGTCTACAGCGGCTCCAGAAGGGCACGGCAGCTCAGGCCGAGCCAGCAAACAGGCAGGGCGTTTTGGCCAACCTCCTTCCTTATTAGTCAGAGCAGCAGACTTGTTTAATATTTGAAGCACCCTTTACTGAAACCACACTGGCTCCTTTCTTTTCAAACATTTCAGGGAACGGGAAACAGGGCGAGCGGCGGGGCGGAGCAGATAAGGGACAACAGTCCCGTGTTCTTCTTCCCTTGGCTGATTAATTAATTTATCTTGCAGAAGGCATCAAGTCTGAAAGTTTTGACCTTACCTACCTGTGTTGTAGTTTGCCTATTCAAAAGAGTATAGTAACATCCCCTTTACGCCAGGTTGGTTTGTTCCAGCTAGTGCTCTCCTTGCTCTGGTGTCAGAGGCTCCTTCACCAGCACATTCAATGAAGCAACTATAAATACGTGGGCAAAGGTTTTACAATCCGAGTTAGTTGTATCCCTATTCAAACCTCACTGTGAGAAAGCTCAAGAGACGCTGGGTGCTCGCAGACCCTTATGGCTGGGGCAGCGGCAACCTGCTGCTGGGGTCTGGGGGCTCCCTCTCCATCAGCCATGGGCCCGAGGCTCCGTCTCCATCAGCCATGGGCCCACAGCTCCTTAGGACAACATCAGTCTCTCTGTTGGCTGTAGTTAAGGTCTTAAAATGCCAATATGTCAGTCATCTAATTTCTTCCTTACTGAATAGCTAATTCTCCTCAGCTGCTGTGAGGAGTGTAATATTTTCAGAGTGTTGTAGGAACATTGCCAAGGAAGAAAAGAGCAAACCTGCTCGGTTAGTGCAAGTGCCAGCTCATGATCGTGTGTTTATGTACTAAACTCCTTACCTGAACAAACACTGCTGACACTCTAGTGAACTGGTGGGTTGTGCCATGCCTTGCACACAGGCAGGCTATAGAAATCGTGGAGTTTAAATGAAACGCATGCAGCTGAGCGCCGGGCTAGTCGCGAATCCTGGCCTTTGGCTGCTCCAGCTCCGCTCGGGAGCAGAAAAGGGGCTCCCCAGGCTGCAAACTCGCTGTTTTGATTAAATTCACGATCTCTTCCTGCAAGCCTGAATGAGTAAACGCCCTCATTGTTTTGTCTCACCCTTTTAGGAAGCGCTGGCGTGCGCCCAGGCGCTGTTCGGGAGAAAAGGGAGAAGTGAGAGGAGCGGTGGAATTCCCCACAGCCCTACCTGGGAGTCAACAGCCGCCCCTGCCCGGCCAAGGGCTGGCTCTGCCCATGGGAGAGCCGCTGCTGCCAGGGCTAGTGCAGGCACGAACGTTTAGCCCAGCTGATCTCCAGCCCTTGCTGGTTTCGTTGCTTTTTAAACGTTCCTCTTCCCCCTCAAATGCCCTCCTTCCCACGCAGTAAAGATCCCCCGGCTCCTGAGATGTTGCTTAGGGAAAGGATGAGGTATTAACAGGAAAAGCACCTTCTGCTTTAACTTGTTTTTCATCTGGAAAATAAGTGACTGCAAAAGTCCATTATGGATCCTGGCACATATTAGCTTTTAATGATTTCTGTGTCCTGATTGATTTGGAAGTTGAAGGATAGTTGGTTTTGTTCCCAGCTCCAGCTCTGGAAACTGAGACTGGGTCAAGCTGAGTTGCTTGGACGCCTGCAAGTAAAGTTTGTGTAAAGTAAACTCCTGTCACCAAAGACAAAGAGGTGCTGAGTTAACCCTGCCCCCTTAACTGATTACAGGTTAGTAAACAAGTTTGTTGAGGAAGTTTGAGGAGGAAGAGCACCCAGCCGCGTTGGCTCTGCCGGGTTAATATGCAAACAGTAAACGACTTTTCACAGCTCAGGAGGTACTGTTCTGGGCAGGCACAGGAGCGGTGCCGCGATAAGAATGATCTCTACTCAGGATAAAGTTGCATTTCAAAGTGGCACTGAAAAGTAAGTTCAAATTGGGATTTACGTTTTGAAGTAAAGGCCCAAAGAGATGGGATGGGTAGGTAAGCACATGCATCTGCCTCGGGGTGACAGGTTAGCAGACCTTTTCGGAGCTCGCTTAAACTCAGACACTCCCTTGGAAACTCAATCAGGCGAGAAGATCACCAGCCCAAGAAATGAAGACGACAATGCTCATTAAAATAGAAGGCCTGAGCCCAAATTCATGCCAATAGCATCATTTCAGTCTAAGTAAAAAGAAGCCTAGAGTCAGTCTATAACCTTAATGAAGTGGTTCTAGGTTTGTACTACTGCAACACATAGATGCATATATATGTGTATATAAATATATATAGGAATACAATTTATAATAAGCAGTTCCTTAGAACGTGCTTAAAAATATACATCGGCTCAGGCTGAAAGCTTCTGTTTCACCAGCTTCACCATATCGCTCATGGCGAGCCATGCAATTGCATAGGCTGTTTTCACATTTGTAGCCCTGTCTTTGATTTTCATAATTTTTCTGTGGAGTTGGACAGCACCCAATGAAGTCTACATCTGTGTCCAAAGAGAGTCCTTCTATACAAGATGCCCTGTCTGCATGCTAAGCGCTCTGGGGTTTAACATTAAATACAAATCCACAAAGTGGTCTCTGATTAATCGCCTGGAATCTGAGCAGATCATATGGGACCTGAGCTAAGAAGCTGGCTCTTTGTGCTTAAAACCAGGCTTAGACTGTGCCTCCCCAATGCATTGCAGTGACTGTAAAATAACACATAGCATCTTCCCTCCCTTGACCGTCCACACAGATGATCAAAAGCAGGATTTGCGATGTAATGGTATGATATTTTGAAAGCCTGATAAGCTCTGTTCCACTTCTGCAGATAAAATGGCAAGGCAGAATGGGACTGCAAAAGGAAATACAGAAGTTTTGGAGCCCTGGCGCTGGGCACAGCCCCTGACTCCTCACACCCGGCCCCTCCGGCTGCGGCAGGGAGGTAAGATGGCATTTCTGACCCCTGCCTTTGCATGCTTTTCAGCATGGTTTTTTGGGAGGAGGAAAAAACTGCTCAGAAGTAGATAGTCATACTAAACGTATGCTACTGCTTTGCTGCACCTTTCCTGCTTTGCAGTGTTTCATGACCCACGGCACGTTTGCATCGCAGGGGTGAAAGCGCTGGAGCAGATGATGCGACGACAGCTAACACAGTGGAGTTTCTGCATGTGGTTGAATGGTGAAAAACATCAAAGGTAACTCGTCTGATTGCTAAAATAACCCAAAGCTCAGCTGCTGATGGTGCCAAGTAACACTGGCTCCCACGGGCCCCAGAGCAGAGCGGCAGGGCTGCTTCGCCAGTGGGGCTCTCGGAAAGGCCCTCTCCTCCTCCCAGCGTCAGGAGCAGGGTGTACAAGGCCTGTAAAAATAGCCTTTATCTTACAACGAGTTGCCTTATGCACCATTAACAGTGCAGAAATGCCATGGCACCAGGGCAGAAATAGCCCCTCTTCTCCAGGTATGACCCTTGGGGGTTGAAATACAACCATTTCCAGGGGCACTCACAGCTCGCCATAGCTTTTTGGAGATGCTGCTATGCCTCCGTGCATCCCTCACTGACAAAGCCAGGTGTAGATGAAGGCAATGGAGATAGTCCTGAAAATACAGCCCTCCACAAGCACATGGCCGTGCCCTCGGCGCAGCGAGGCAGATTTCCCCGCGGTGAACTCCCTCACCCTTTCGGATCTGCAGACTGAAAACATGCACGGGTGCCTACAGCGAGACCTGGCTAACCGCATACACCCCAACCCCTTTGCAAAATCTAAATAATAGCAGCTAGATTGCCTGAAAAAAATGCTTATGGCGTGCCAAGGACTGAAAGCAAGTCATGCTGAAGAATGGTTTTGAGGTTGGGTTTTTTTGGTGCAAGAAATCTGAGTAATTTCCCATTAGCATGAGTTTTATGGCTTGTCCATGCATGAATTCACAAGTCAGGGGCTGGATTGCCACAAATGTTTTGGTGCAGTTCCCGTAATAACGCTTTCGGTTTTATAGTGTGTTTTTACAAATGTGCTGAACCTTTTCAAATGAGTCTTTGTTTTTAATGCTCCCTCTGCTGGCTATAGTGTGAATTATTATATTTTAATTAAAAACCTCAGCTTAAAATCCGATTGTAATGAAATTACTAGGTTAACTGTAAAAATTCCCTTTCTTTATTCCTCCACCATACTGTGAATCCCACATCTCGATGGCAGTGAGTGTGCTGGACCCGTCCTGATACTGGCACACTGTTTGTGGGAGGGGTAGCTTTCTATAACACCGATTATTATTGCTGTTTTAAATCTCTTTGAATATAAAATATATTCTCTCCTTTAACAAACTCTGCCTCTCTCATATCCCTAGACTGTCTTATGATGGGAAGTGCTGTGGTTTGTAGAGATTCTGCTTCAGAAAAGAACAAGTGGTTGTGATGGAAATATTTAGTGTTCTCTTGCTTATATAAAGCCAGAAAGAGTTATTTAAAATATAGTTTCTCTAAAAACAAGTTTTAAAGGAGCCATTGCAGGGTTTCTTTTTTGTTTTCTTTTGCCTGTCTTCCTGTTGAACAGTTGATAAACGTTTTAAAATGCTGTAGAAAATCATTGTGAAAAATGATTAAATTTACGTTAGGGGTAAAACTTAGTCTACTATTAATGATGTGCTGCCAACTATTTAAACAACATTTATAAAAGAAATAAATGCCATTGGATCAGTGCCAGAAAAAAATGGCATTAAGAGCAAGGAGAAAATGTGTGCCTCCCATGGGGATGAAGAAAATAAAACATGGCCCAGCTCCAGCGAGTTTTCTAAGCATGAGGCAAGGAGCAGCGCCCAGCCAGGAGGGATGCGGGTGAAGGGTGGGATTTCTGGACGCAGAGGTGTGGGCTTGAATTAAGATGCCTCACGTAGTCAGCTAATGCCCTTTGAAGGTGCTGTTGAGGATGTTGTGCCAGGCGCTTTGCCAGTCCTGAGGTGGGAGCTCAGTGCCCGCGGAAGCGCAGCAGGGACGGCGGCGAGTCCTTCGGCGGGCGCTCGCTCCGCATCCCCTGCAGCGGCACCCGGCGCGCGGTGATGCGCACGGCTGCGCCCAGCCGCGGGAGGCATGGCCCTGGCCTTGCCAAGCCCGGCACAGACAGACTTTTTACTAAATCTAAGAAAACATGACTGGAAAAAAAATGTTCTGTGGGGCCCAGCCCGTTTTTAATGCATTCAACTTAAGGCAAGCAGGAGTATGACTCCTGCTGACTTAAAAATAGGCTTATAAGTACCTTGAAGCTTTTTTCCCCCAGGACTTTTTTCAGCAGGAGCTTTGTCTTCTGTGAAGTCACAGGACCCCGCTGGACAAAATGGCAAACCCGCGCATTAGGATATTTCAAAAGCAATGCTGGTATGACCATTAATAAATGAGAGAGCAGGGGAAGAAAATGGCTAATAGTTCAGAAAGAAAGAATGTGAAAGGAAGGCAAATAGGAATGAAAACAGAACTAGGACTTTCACTGGCTAAAACAGATTTCAAACATGTAAATAATCTATAAACATATAAAAATTTATAGATAAGAATGGAGAACACGAGCTCCACTGTCTATCTTGGAAGAGAGGAACAGCAGCAGTGCAGGTGTTGTCCACTGTTCAACGCCAGCAAACGTGGTCACCGTTCATCATCTGGCAGAAATGAAGCAAGAGGAGCTCACCCTCGCCGAGCACGGGCACACAGGCAAGGTCTCCTGCCTTGGAAACAACCCCCTTGGCTTTGGTTCAGTATTTCTTCAGGAACTCTGAGGTCTCCAGTTTTGTTTCACTGACCTCTGCTAAGTGAAGACTCAAACTGCAAATGTTGTACATCTAGGAAAAAAAAATCAGTGGTCGTGGGGGGAAAAAAAAATAACATCACAGATGTATTTCACTTTATTTATTTTTTTCTTCATTTTGATAGCACATGTCAATCGCAGTTGCTAATTAGATCTTACAAGATCTTTCCCCTGCACTGGGAAAGAAGCAAAAAATGGTCATGCCTAAGATATTGAATGCATTCACATCACGTATGTTGTACTTCAGGGTTTTGAACATCATAAATAAGAGAACATTAAACCCATTAAACCAGCTGGGTTTGGTTTTTTTAACAACATCATTGTTACAGATCATAGCAGCTTAAAAGGTTTAAGACAGGTTTACCTACTTCTGTTTATTTGAAGAAGTTTCTAATAAAGTTTACTAAGAAGTTAAAAAATATACCCATGATGCACCTAATTAAAAAATGTAGCAGCCCAAACACTACAGAACAATGTTTTAAAGATAAAGCATTTCTTTTTAGTTTGTAGGACTTAAACCCACAATGGCCTTTCGGCTCTGGCTAGGGATGCAGTTTTGGAATTACTTAGATGAAGGTTAGGAAAATCAAGTTATTAGTGATTTTTATGCACCATGAAACATCTTTAAACAGGTCTGGGTTTTCAGAAATGCTGAACACCCATCCTTTAAGAGGTCCTAAGCTAGGGAGACAAAAACCTCTATTTATTCCTGTGAATATTGGCCAAAACTCTGGGGACCTGCTAATACAGTTCCCAGGTCTATGAAAGTAGGATCCAAATTACTACAGGTTTTGTTATGTGAGCTTTTTTTTTTTTTAAAAAGCTTACATTTGAATGCTTTGACGGCCATCAGGAACAAGATATTCTTGCAATGGATAGATATAAAGTCTAATTGTAGGAGCAGGGTGAAAAAAAAAAGCAGTCTTCAAAAAGTAGTTAGCCGTACTTGTTGATTTAATGAAAAGATAAGCAGACAAATTTATTGACTATATCTTCTTTTAGAAGACTAACTTTTTACTATGCACAGGTGAAATATTATTACAAATACTTGATTTGATCCTACAACAGGCACAGTGCCCTGAACCGCTTTGTGAAATAACCAAGGAATGAAGGTGCTGGGTACGCCCGAGGAAACACTTCAGGAGACGTAGGACTAAACACATGAACAAATCCAGATGTCGTAACATGCATTAATCTTAATCTCTTGCTATCAAGCATCAGTAACCATGCCCGCCGGCCCCGGCTGAGCTCTCAGCTGAGTTAGCGCTCGGTTTCTAGGAGCTTGCAGCAGCTCAGCTGGAAACAACCCTAAACTTTCAACTTTGGGCACGGGGACTGCGTGCAAAGGAGAACAAGGCAAAGTAGAAGGAAAGTTGAGCTTGGATTAACACTTCAAGGTTTACACTGAATTTTAATCAAGTGTCTTGTGCAGCTATATACTAAAAGGTCTTTTTACAGCTGGAACTCAGACCTCTTTTTATATGTTACAGGATCCATCACACATCTTTGCAGCTATTACGTACTTAAACCAATAGCTGCATAATAAAAGTAGTCAAGGTATTTTGACAGAACTAGTTAATACTGTATCATCTCATCCAAGTTGCGCTGCGATCTCGGATGTCCTGTCAAGCTGGTGATGACTTAGTAAACACATTCAGTCCAGTTATATACTTACTACACCATTTCTTGTGCCAAGACTTTAATGTGCTTCAGTGCATGAAGGAAATTTACAGCCGACGCCATGAATATACATTCCAGCTCTCCATTTCATTTCAGTTAAAAAAAAAAACCAGCAGTAATTATATTATAGCTTCAGAGCAGATATTTATAACTTAGCTATAAACAAATGATGATCTAAAGCTTTGCAGACAGCTCTCAGGCAAACTTAATTATTATAGAATTTATAGGAATATTAACCACTTTTTTTTCCAGTACTACAGTTACTACTATCTTTTAATGACGGCAGGTGGATATAAATTACATCTTTTCTGACATGGCTTTACTCTTTAAGTTGGAAAGCCAGGAAGAAGCCTGTTGTTACAACTCAGTGTAATGATATTTTTCGACTCTGTAAGTCATGGTCTAAAGTCAAGTGGAGCTTGACTCCATTGAGTGGAAAGGACGCTGGAGCAGACCCTTCTTCAAGATTAGTAATTTGTCTTTAGAATGGATGTAACTTTGGTTGCTAAGTGTAAATTATATCTACTGAAGTTGTGTTTATGGGGGAAAGAAGGAAAGAGGGTTTAAATCCAGAAAAAAAGTTTGACTTCTTCTGCAGTGTTAATTGGATAACCGGACCAAAATTTATTCTAATTCAGATTGTCACTTGGCTGCTCTAATTCCACCGAGTCTTTGTAGTGATATAAATGGAAGAAGAATCCGAGCCACTGTTGAAAAAGCTTTGGCTTATGACCTCCGTGTGAACCTATGCCCAGAAATGAGTTTCAGCCTGCACGATTGAGCCTACATCGAGGCCTCGTCTCATTAATAGCTTTTCTTAATACATACAACCACATTAACAACTTGACATTTCTAGGAAGCAATGATTCAGCAAAGCCACTCTCTTATTTAATTTAAATACCAGTGAAAGCAGACTGGTCTGTATATATTTTAAATGACAGAAGGCAACTGATCCACCAGTGCCTTTTTTTTTTCTTTTTAAAGAACTTTTCAGAATCCTGCCGTAAGCAACGCTCTGATGAAATTGCCTTTGTCATGATCTCCCAAGAGCCAAGAAGCCTCACCTTGCGGTGCTTTCGCAGGAGCCAGGACAGAGCTGAGCTGACTGCCCAGGAGGACCCGCAGCCTAGCAGCAGCACCCATCACGGGGCAGGCTGCTCGGAGCCAGCTGGTAGAGAAGGATGGAAAGTTAAAAGCTACGGGAGCTGTTCCGTGCCTGCCAGTCACCGTCGCATGCCTGTGCTTCACCAGCGCCGCTGGGTTCAGCTTCACAGCTCCTTTGTGAGGTAGGAAATTACTGCTCCCTCTCTTGCAGAAGAAGAAAGTGAGGCATAAGGAGATTAAGTTGTTCTCCTGGGGTCCCTCAGGAAGTCTGCGGTAAAGCTGAGGAGGAATTTAACCCACTAGTTTAGTCACGGGGCAGCCATTCTCTCCTCTTTGCCTAGAAACACTGGGCTTTTGACACAACCTTCATTTCTGCAAGCAGTAAGCATCCTGGACAATATACGCTGTGGCAAGTGGTTTCGCTTCCCTGTCCTGCCTGTCTGGATTTTACAGACTGGCTCAAACTGTAGAGATTATTTGCTGCAAAATAGTGAGATTATCTTACCTAGCATTTTGGGGCAGTCTACAAGAGAGACAAAGTTTAGCTGCAAAGCTCAGATTTAAATCTTCCGCATAGATTAGAGCCGACTTCTATTTACTTGCTTCCCTCCTTCCAGGAAGCGTGAAATAAAATAAACACCACAAGCACAAAAGAAAAGTCAATGAACAAAACCCACTATTATTACAAACATTAGTGCAAACCACACAGTAGATTTTTTTAGTACGCTCAGTGTTTTCTGTAAGGAGGTTATGAAGCTGAGGCTTTAAACACAGATGAAGTCACATTCTTTAGCCAAATAAGTAGTCAGCTTTGAAGCTCACTCACATAAACAACCTGGATTCTGCTGCTACACATAGCTTTTTATCCTATATATTTGTACGTAGGCTGTAATACTTTTTATTGAAAATATATTTAGTCCTGTGCTTTTATAAAATATAAATAACTACAAGGCAATAAAGACCAAATTCCAAAGCTGAATTGCATGTTTGGCTAGGAGACTTGTCTAGCATCATCTTAACTGCCCAGAAGAGCTTTTTTTTTTTTTTTAAATTTAAACGAGCCATTTGTCTATGTGCCTAAAAGCCAACACCTAAATCCATGCTTGACATTCAAATGCATGGCTCTGCTGTCAAAGGTGAGAGTGCTCACACTTTCTTTGACATCAAGCGCTCACCACTGTTGAAAACTAGCTCCCATTTTTACATATTCAGATGTAGATGTAGGTGTTTGGCTTTCCTTCACGTCATTTGAAAATTATGGCCTTTGTACCTAATTGAGAGTCAAAGCTTGAAAGTCGCAGCCAGTTAAGAATGCTACAGGAATGCTGATCTCCCTGCTCAACATTTGTTTACGTTTGTCATCTGAAAAATGGGGGAAGGAAATCAAAGTTTGAAAAAGTATTTCTCAAAATACTTTGCTGGGCAAGGCCTATCGAGCTAATGAATGCTGTAGTTAGTGGTCTGTAACCCCCAGCAGCTGCAGCTGAACGGATAAAGTCTGAATTTGGAAAAGTGCACTTCTTCATTGTTTGCTCTTTAGCAAGAACAGACACCAGAGTTGCGCACCCTGCGTCTTCTCAAGAGACTCTCTCTTCAGAGGTTTTCATCCAGCCATTTTATGTAGCTGTTCCTGGTCTGAACGCCCGCAGAGAAATCAGTAGGCCAAACGGTGAATATCATACAGCCATGAAAGCAGTCATCGAAGTGATCGAGCGTGACTTCCACGCCGGCGTTCTCCAAGCGCTTGGCGTACATCACCCCGTCATCTCGCAGGACGTCGTTCTCACAGGTCAGGATGTAAGTCTTTGGCTGCAGCTGCAGAGTTTCGTTGTCTGCAAGGAGTGGGACTGCTCGTACATCAAGCAGCGCTGGTATCTCCTGGATGATTTCAGCCTTGCCTGTGGTTTGTATTACAGGCTTGTAGTTCTTTTTGAACGACGAAGGCAGTAACGATGTCCAGTTCAGACGTCCTCTGAAAGAGAGAGCTTGGCCAACGTCAAGAGCAGTGTGGTTGTTAATCAGCAGTGAGTGAGCCAAGTCATAATTACCATTGAAATAATCTATCCAGTAGTTGATCATGACATAACGAGGAAGAACGGGCATGTTCATGTTCTGCTGATAAGAAGGTGTATTGAAGTCAAATGCCTGAAGGACTGGATAAATTAAGGCCTGCAGTTTTGGTCTGATGGTCAAATGCTCATCTTTGCTAAGCTGTGGGAAGAATATAGAATAGAATTCGGATTATAAAGAAAATAAACATTACAATAGCAACCCTAAATTCATACAAGCCACCATTCATTTGACAATTTTTAGGCCAAATTCTGCTCTTATGCAGGTAATGTCGCTCTTTTGTCTGAAATATTAGCAGCCTGATCTTTTTCTTCTCTTGCAAGGATGGCCACTCAGGCAGGCCCAGTATCCTGTCTCCAACAGAAATCAGTGGCAGAAGTTGAAAGGCGTAAGAAGAAAATAAAAAAATTGTACAGTGGCATTTAGCTAATGCAGTTCCCAGTTTAACAGTTTGCAACTGAAGGCATTCCTGAATCAAAGGAGCCATTCTTGCTTTTAACAGTTTTTCATAGATTTTTCTTCCATGAATTTATCTAATTGGTTTTTTGAGCATATGCAAACTGTTGGCATCCACAGTTTTCTCTAGCAAAGGCTCACCATGTACAGAAGCACCTCTCTGTGTTTGACTTGAACCTGCCATCTGCATTTGATTTGAGCCTACCAATTATACATTTGGTGCCCCCTAATCTTTTTCTGAAAGAATCGGCAAACACTTGTTTTGCTTCATCTTCTACACAAGACACACAGTTCTCTATCATATCTCATCTTGTCTGTCTCTTTTTCAGGCTGAAGAATCTCAGTGTATTTAACCTCTTCCCGAAACAGTCCTACATCCCTGATTTAAAAAGAATTATGCATCAAGGAAACGAATTAGGAATGCTGCTTCCAAAACACGGTACTATCATGTTTATCAGTCCTTGACATTGAAACTTTTAGTGTAATTCTCCCTTATTCATTTTTTCACCCTAATTCAATATTGCAAGGTTGTCATGATAATTAGTTGCCTGGACATGGTATCCGCTTTCTTATCACCAATGGTTATGGCAATACAAAAAAGCTCATAATAATAATATTTCACTCAACCATGAAAAACATTACTTGCCCCAGGCTGCCTTTAAAATCTTTACTAGATTAGATTGAGATTACATTTAAACTGCAGATACACAAAAGAGATTTCCTTAAAATTGTGAAATGCTACAGGAAGACAATTTAACAGAAGAATTAAGCTTCATTTATTGTATATTTCGTCCTTCATTTGTATTTGAAAGAAATAAAAACATGTTTTCAGAGACAAGCATCTAAAAATAGGAAGCTAAATTGATAAATTATGCATGTACCTAGTTACCTACTTAGAAAAATAAAGAATTCACCAGCAAAAGGGGTAAAAAAAGTCATTTAGGTACTTGCTCTTAAAATCTGGCCCCTAACAACTCGTAACTGTAGTAAGACATTGCAAGCTATGTGATTCATATTGCGATTGACTCATTTTTCTTCTGTAAAGTGACTAGATGCTGGCTTTCTACCATTCTGTCTTTAAGGTTGGCACATCACCTTGTGATGACACAGCACAAAGAATCTGTCAACCTATATGCATCACTGAATTGGGGATTGTCATAGCATAATACATAACAGACACTGGATGTTACCTGCTGACACACAGCAGCTGCCAAATTTCCTCCTGCGCTATCGCCAGAAATTGCAATTCGACTTGGGTCAACCGAATACTTGGCTAAGACATCAGGCTGCAAAAAGTGCTTAGTAGCACGAAGAGCATCATGGAACTGCTCGGGGAAGCACACCTCTGGTACCAGCCTGTATCTACAAACAAAAGAGATGAGAGACAATTATTAGCGTCAATGTACCTCTCTTTCAGGATTAATAGGTGATATCAGGTATTCCTTAACGGCAAATAACTATTTAATTAGGATAAATATTACAGGAAAAATATGAGGTGTGTAATACTTATGTAAGATTTAATCTTATAATTAATGCTCTAATTCTGAAAGATTAATATGAACCTACTCGATATGAATAATACCAAGATAGTATAAAATTGTGCAGCACTTTCCTAGCATTTCCCAATAGAGAATTTCATCATACATTATAAAAATGAATTAATATTTAAAACACCCTCGGCAAGGGAGTCATTACATCAGGCTGGTTTTGATCCAAATCCCCACCTTAACTAGTACGAGGGAGAGTAAGTCATGTACATGCAACAGATTTCACCGAGTGGACACCTAAGCAGTTCTGTTTCCAGAATTTTTACCCGTGCTCAGAAGAGAATGAACCTTGCCATGCCTCCATGCCATGAAACGAACAATAGCCAAGAAGTGAATACCAATTTGCTCCAATGCAACAGGTTCAGTAACTCCTCTCCTTTATCGAGGAGTGGAGCAGGAATATACCCATTGCGCAGGTGGAGAGACTGAGGCACAGAGAGCAAACAGTCTGCCCAGGAACAGTCAGCAGCTGAGTCCCATTCATGAGATTTTCTCAGTTTCTAAATAACAGTGCAGGAGAAGTCTGTTCATATTTACTGAATAATTTGTAATCTAAGAGTTGTTACTAGGCCTTATGGTGCAAAGCATGTCTTCTGTTTGTAGCTTTTCAACCAACAGATTTTACATATTCTCAGTAGAGCCAAGCAAAACAAGCAAGACAAAATCCAGTTTTCTGATTCAAAGCATTTTCTTCAGAATCTAAGCTAAAAAAAAGTTTCATATGCAGAATACACTTTAAACTTCTTAGGTTACGCAAAAAGTGTTTCAAACTCCAAATCTGACCTGCTTTCAGAAAGCAATCTGTATATTGCATCAACTACAAAGGAATATGAGAGAGTCCTTTGGGAACTCCTCGCAAAACCGGATAACAGACTGTGCGTATATCATGAAAGCGAGACGTGCAATTAAACCAATGAGAAATCTAATTAGTCTTCACTAATTGAGTACAAACGCCTTGACTGAAAGATATAATGGCTAAGGAGAAGAGGTAAACAACAACTCAGAGAAACAGGCAGAATTATACCACCATAAATCAGAAAAGGAATAATAAGGAACTTTTCGATACTGTGATCGCTGCTCGTCTGGAATAACCAACAGCTGCTTTTTTACTTTTCATTGTTTCTACTAATAAACAACAAAGAAGTAAAAAAAAGCGACCCTTTAAAGTACGCTATAAGTATTGAGTGAGTAACATCAACTCCATGTAATTAAGTTGCAATTAGATCACAGAGCTTGGTATGTAATCAACTGTAGGTGGGAAACTTGAGGAGTTACATCAAGTGATTGGGTTTGCAAAAGAAAATATTGAAGTTGACAATAAGGATGGGAAAAGTAGCAATCAAGTTGGAGTCATCTAGGTAATGTAGTTAGCTAGTTGAGAGGTTTGTTTACCTTGGAATTGTTCAGCGAGTTAAAAAAGCAGCCCTGCTTCTCTGTTGTGTGGCACCCTGGCAGTCCTCTGCTCTTGAGTGGAGTACAAGGCTTAAATGAGATGACTGCAACAGTGGGAGATTGAGAGAGCAGCAGCAAACTGCCAGAGCCCACGGTGTATTCTGGTTAATGAGCAGGGGTAAAGTGATCTGATAACTTGTACGTTGCAGACCCTTGCTCAATATGACGTAGAAAGTGTGGTTTATAGACAGACTTCAGGGTGGGTTAATATATGTATTTTAGTTATATATATATATATATATATATATATATAAAACCCCTGTTTTTTAGATATATATTAAAATATATCTTGCAGCAGTGGGAGTGGCCACTGAGGATGGGAAAAGTCCCTCTTCCTACATGAGGAGGCATGGAGATGTGGTTCAGCCTTCCTTCAGGTATAAATCATGTCCAAATGTGTTTGGTTTTTTTGTTTGATTGTTTTTAAAGTTCACAAGTATTTACAGAATCATAATTTGGCACTTGAGTGATCTCAGGTTTTAGCTGCACGCCTTACATGTGGATACAATTGCAAGATGCATTAAAATTTGCATTTTAGTATTTGTCCAACTGAATTAAATGCTACTCTTTTTTTCCACATTCCTGCCTTCTAAAATGGCCTCTAAAATAATTAGAAACCCAAATGAATTTTTGATACCATTCCAATTTGTTGTAATTTTAGAAGTGTAAAAATACCAGACCGGTAAAGAGAATTATTGTCCAAGTTAAAGCCTTATACACAAGCCAGTAACAAGGGAAAAGCTAAATTATCTACGTTACATATTTCTAATACCTTAAAATTACTCGATTAGTTTTAGATTACTCACTCAACTGAGACAACGACAGCATTGAGAGATTCAGCCATGATTCTGCAGAGATTGTTATAAAGGCTTGTTCCTGGAACGAAAGGACATAGTGTTAGGGACATGTGAGTCCATTTATGTCAACAGTCGCAAAGCCATACGTAACCTTCTCAGGAAATATAAAGACATGATTCAAATATAAGCAAAGTAAATGAGATCAGCTTGCAATAGATAAAGTGCCAAACAGGTATTGGAGCAGAAGGAACATAAGTCATGCCTTGAGAAGTCCTGCAGTCTAATGCTTTCTTTCTCATCTGTTTCTTGGTGACTTGGGGCATGTCGTTTCATCCACCTATCACAATTCCCTCAGTTGCGCAAAATTTAAGGTACCCAGCGGCTCGGGGGCATTAGCATCCAGAGACAGTTATCACTGTATGAGTCACTGCTGCTTGTTCATTTTATTATAGCATGCATCGCTTTGATTCAAATGAGTTGCCCTATTAACGTCAACTGAACTACTCATTTAAGGGAGGATTAATCACAGCTATCCTATTTATCAGTGGACTGATTTTCTTTAATTTTATTCCCTTCCAGTTACTTAATCGTTGGTTCCCGGTACTATAAAATATACCAAGACACTAAGTGTTTTCTAAAGTATCTAGTCTTAGAATTTAATATTTAGCTGTAACATTTGTGCCATTAACTTCTGCATCTTGGATTCGAGGATAGCATCTGACATAGCTGAGTTATGGTCATCCAAACAAAGCGCAGTAATTTGATATAAACTTTTGCACAACAAAAGTCCTATGCAAACTGTTACAGAACAAATGAGGTGGGCAGGACGCTAACAAACGTCCCTTAGGCAGGCCTAAGAAAACCCATCTCAAAGCACAATTCCTTTGTAGGAAGAGGAGCAAAATTTTTAACTGCTATAGGACAAAGAGACTGGGATTTCCAAAGGCACATGAAGGACAGATTTTGAAGTTATTTAGGAACCTAAATCTCCCTTAAATCGTGGTCTTATACATGCATAGTCCAAATGCAACCAATACAGTCTTTGTTTTGGAACATTTCGGAAAACCCCATCAATTTTCTTTTTCTATAGATGAGGCCACAGAACGCATCAGGGCTGTATGGACTTCATGGCCTCTCAGGAGCAATGGGGAAGGAAATGGGGGAAGACTCCTATCGGATCTGGATCTCGGGGCAGCCATGAGAATCGCATGCCCTTTCTCCTCCCAAGGTTTTTCTCCTCCCGTGTGCCATGGAAGGCTCAGTGGTTAACTTATCGTTGTCTATAGCCATACCTTACTTTCTCTAATCGTGTTTGTGGCTTCCAAGTTAATTGGAGTAAATAGCATTAATTTTCACAGTAATTTCTGCTCGTGGTGGCAGTGGTCCCCTAAGGGATGGGGTGAAACCTCGAATCCTGTGTCCAGTTTTCGGCCCCTCACTTCAAGAAGGACATCGAGGTGCTGGAGCGTGGCCAGAGAAGGGCAACAAGGTTGTCTTATGAGGAGCGGCTGAGGGAGCTGGGGTTGTTTAGTTTGGAGAAGAGGAGGCTGAGGGGAGACCTTATTGCTCTCTACAACTGCCTGAAAGGAGGTTGTAGTGAGGTGGGGGTTGGTCTCTTCTCCCCAGTAACAAGAGACAGGATGAGAGGAAATGGCCTCAAGCTGCGCCAGGGAAAGTTTAGGTTGGATATTGGGAAAAACTTCTTTACTGAAAGAGTGGTCAGGCCCTGGCACAGGCTGCCCAGGGCAGTGGTTGAGTCCCCATCCCTGGAGGTATTTAAAAGACGGGTAGACGTGGTGCTTGAGGACATGGTTTAGTGGTGGGCTTGGCAGTGATAGGTTAACAGTTGGACTCGATGATCTTAAGGGTCTTTTCCAACCTTAACAATTCTATGATTCTATGATTCTATGAAACCATGGGATGGGAACCGACCTCTACCCATTTCCTTCATCACACTGTCCATTGTCTGCGATCAACAGCACGTATTCCCACGTACGTGTTATTTAAGAGCCAAACATTAGCATTGCTGTTACATGCAGTGTTGTTCAGCCCACTCTTCTACTAATTATTCTGTGAAAATGGGGCAAAACCCTTACACTGCATCCTGATCACCAAGGACTGACATTTGCACATGACCATAGAAAACGGGGGACTGGCCCAAACAGCCCATCCAAGCATCCCAGGAATTTAAACAATAAGCTGTTTTGTCCTCTCAGGATGTAACAAAATTAGCCTTTTGGTCCTTTTACAGCTCATGTGCAGATAAGATATGCATTTTTGCTGTGTGTTCACGATATGTTTCCCTCTCCCTCCTTAGAGCTGATCTACCAGAGTGGAGACAGTTACTACCGAATTCAGGTACGTCATAGCAAAATTGTCACCCCTGGCAGGAAAAACAGCTTTTGGCTTCTCCTGCTAGGAGAAAACCAGACCAGAATCCTATTTAATTACTGGCAGACACATACTTGCGCTTGCCAAGGCCCAGCCCCCTCCGTGGATGTAAACAACGCTGCGCTTGAGCCTTTCATCTCGCTTCGCAGGAGGTTCAAACACTCTGACTTCCACACCGTCAAAAACAGCATCCGTGATGTTAATGTCTTCAGAGGAGACAGACTTCAGCTTGTCAAAGGTACAAATCAAATAGTTCAGAACTATCAAGTGATGGCTGAGTCTCAGATAGTGAATCAGGTGACACTAGGGGGGAAAAAAAAAGAGGAAAAAAGGAGATTTCTGTTACTTCAGAGCATATCATACAATACTGCATTGATGTTTAATGCAACTGTCTTCAAAGGGCAGGTCCTATACGGAAACGAATATGCATTCTTAGAATATTCACTGGAAAATGAATGATTATCAAAGACCTCTAATGCTTTTAAAGCTGTATTAAAACAAAACCCTGTCCATAACAGATTCTCTGTTGTCAAAATAAATCAAACCACGAGCACGACGTGGATCAAGACAACTGTGAATGAGCACTCAGATCTTTGCCTTTGAAAGACACCTCCGAAAGGAGATGAACCTCACCAGCATGCTCCACTATGGGACATGCGAAGCTCCTCAGACCAGTGCCAGCAGAGGGCAATACCACCCAGGCAAAATTTTTGTGGTGGTAATGTATCAAAAATGCAAAGTATTTCTCTTGTTCCACCCCAAAGCGTAAGTCTTTCCGCTTCCGAATTAAGAAAGTTCTCAAGGATTGCAAAGCAATCTGAAAACAGGAATGGTCTCGAAGGAATATAATGCTTGTTTATTGGCTTGTCTGGTATTTACCTGCTGAACTGGGAGGGATCTGAAATGCTATCCAAGAACCATGGCATGTTAGTGGTTTTTTTTTTCCAGTCAACCCCAGAGACTAAAATGCATTACTTTTTTTTGTGGGAGTGTGTAAAACACTACAAAAATGAAGAATGATCTGATCTTTCTGTCCCCTTATGGCAGAAGGAGAGAGATTTTATCCCTTTTGGCTATCCAGGATTTTTATTTTCCTGTTTACTTTTTAAACTTTGCCCCGAATAGATTAAAAACATGTTTCTCTCAGCAAGCAGTACTGGGATCCAAGGCACTCCTCCAGCCTAAATGGTCACGACCTGCTCCCCACGCATGACCTGCACACTTTGTAGCGCAGCGCATACTTGTTCCCATTCCCTGGCTGGTGCAAAAGGGGCACAGAAGGGTGAGCCAAAGGACCGCGGGGACTACGACGCTGAGACTGGCCATTAAAAAGTAGGGGGGGTCTTTCCCCTTTCGCAAAGTTAATCTCTAGCCTAGTGATGAAGAATAGAAATCGCATAATCGGCTAAGCCTTTTGTACAATTTTCTCAGCCAAGGCTACGAAGTTGGGAGGTAAAATTAATACATATGCCTAATATGTATCTTTAGGACCACTACCATAAAGAAAACCATCAGCTGTGACCTTTTATTTTACATACAGGTAACAGATACTTGGAAGAAAAAGGGTGCTGTTAGGAGCTTGTCAGGCCATACAGCTTGTCTACACACAACCGTTTTACTGGTTTAATTCTGCTAGTACCACCGGTACAGCGCAAACCTGCGCCTAAGGATGAATTAAAGATGCTGACGCCTGAGCGAGCGGGGCCACCCAGGTACCGGTCTGACCGCATTCATGTTGTGAAGAACGGATAGTTGCCATAGTTTAACCTGTACAAAAACTAAGTGGAAGCCAAGCCTGGTTCCTCGTGACAGACATGATTTTGCAAATAAGAGTTTCCCAGTCTCTTTCTGGTTTCTATTATCTGTTCACAAGGACAGCTATTTCATTTTCTTGACTAGGGTTTCTTTACCATGCTTCTGCAGTACCGTTTTCGCAGCCGCTTCAGTGCCAAGTCTCAGCTCTCTGCCAGAAGCGCCGGCTCAGGGTGAAGGAAGGGCTAACGGAGGCAAACACGCACCTCCGGAGGAAAAGCAAATTTTGAAGCATTCGGCAGCATCCATGCCAAGGAAGATCTGTCTCCTTAGGTCTTATAGCCCCAGCTCCTTACATGTATCTTTTTAATCTGTCATCATTAGTTTGAATGTAAAAAAAAAATCTTGGCTTTCAATCAGGTGCTGTATAGAAAAGGCCCTGCACAGCCCCACTTCCACTGCAGATTGCTGTAGAAAAAGACAATTATTGACATTTTTCCCAAAAAAGTCTATGCCAAGTACAATGGGCTGCTATGCGAGCAGGGAGAGGAATCCACTTCCAAACCAAGAATTTACAAAAATTACTTTTCTTGCTTTAGCTTGTGATAACATCACCCTGCTGAGATAGTTTGGTGGGAATCCAAATTTTAAAGTGTTTACTGCTTTTTGCATGGAATATAATTTTTTATACTGCAAGGCTTTTCTCTGGGAGAAGAGACACAAAGTATCCAGCCAGGGGGAAGAAATGCTGAATTCGCAAGGCTGTTTGTATCTCTGAATTTCAGATCATGCTTTTCTCCCACCGTTACTTAAAAATTCCCAAAGGAAAACCCAGTTGGAGTTTGAAATCTGATTAGCAATACATCTATTAATAATTTGGCAGACAATTTGTTGGGCTGCCACTGATGCAACCAGCTGAAGATCTGATCTTCTGCGTGCCCCATGGAGGCTCCCGGGGAAGGTAACCACTGGGAATCAATTTTAGAGATGCTGCCAGGGAAAACAATGTTTTTGTAGATTTTTTTAGCCTGACTGTGCCGCAATAGACGTCCCATTTTAGTTTTCTCCCACTTTGGTTCATATTCTTTGTAGACGAGATTACCACATGTTCCCTGGAATCAGAAATGTTTTATTTTCAAGGCTGGTTAGTGCTGTTTACCGAGAAGTGTTTTGCCCCGTTCTTTAAACCACAGAGCACCATGGCCATCTGCAGGCTATCACATGCTTTCATGCCTTTTTTTTCCCCTGTAAATAGACCACTCTTTCCAAGAATCCAAAAACCTGGAAGAGATGCTTTGTACATCAGGGCACAAAAGCAACAGTCCTAGGTTTTTTGTCAGGCATAAGCAGTTTTTTTGCCAAGCACTTATCAGACAGATTCTTTGTAAGTATATCTATCTAATCAGCCTGTTTGGTTGTCATTTATAAGGCATCAGGATTGCACTTTTTGCTGGCAAAGAGCTAGTCTTGTCCAAAGTTCTTACAAATAAAATTCTTGTATGGTTTTTTTCCTCTATAAATAAATACTTAAAATAGATATACAATATCTTATCACTCTGTAATACAACCACTGGCAGAGGAAGATGTGTTTAATGGTTGGCTAACTCTCTTCTAGGACTGTGTTGCCGCCCGTAGGACAGACCTGCCCATCCTGTTGGCTGTGCTTCCCTGGCACCTTCCTTCTGTTGGCACTAATGAACGCAAAGCCTTGCTGAACCCAGCAAAAACAGATAAACAACATTAAACTTCAGGTCACCATCTTACTGATAACCCAAGGTGGGAAAGAGGGAGTGGGGGAAAGGATGGAACCAGCCCTTTTGGCAGCAGTCCACAGTTGGATTGGCTTAAATCCATTATAAAACTGTATCCAGTCATCTCATGTGAGCAAGAATTGGTTTGATCTTTGCTGGTATTCGTGATTTTTACCACCCTTCCTGTGACAACATGCGGGCCTGTTGCAGGCTATCAAATATAGCGCTTAAATATATTTGGGAATTACGTGTGTGTGTATGTGTATATGCATGCGGAAGAGAAAAATAGTGATGTTCTCTGGTGAAAAGGGAGAGAAGACAGTGCTGTTACTATAAAAGCTAGTAAAAAGGAAGAGAAAGCAAAAGGACAAGGGGGAAATGAAGAGAGTACAGAAAAAAGTAAAAACTAACTCGCAGAAAAGAGGAGATAGTATAAAGATGAAAGCCCCGTGGGCAATTAGCCCGGAATTGCTGTGCCAGCCACAGGCACGGCACATCCCTCAGCCTGGGTCACAGCTGCAAATTTTCCCATGTAACGACTGGTTTTACGCACCCATCTGAACAAACACTTTTGTTTTCTGAACAGGTACCTGGGGAAACGTGGCTGGTGAACTCCACGGCGTTCTGGGCTGGGCTGAGTAACGTGCTGACGCACACCGAGAGCGCTCAGCGCTGGGAAGCCAGGCAGAGCTGGACGAGCAGGAGGACCCCAGGAGAGGAGGGCCGACAGGCGAGCGAGGCTAACGTGAGTATTTTGCTGGCGTTTGAGCCAATTCAGCACATAACCGCTGTGGACGTATTACAGTAGCCCTACTGACAATCTATTGCTTGTTTCTGATTGCAGCTTTTCATTTTGGGGCCATTGGCTCCCCGTGACCCATGGCTGCCTCGGCAGCAGTGCGATTTACACTCACGCTGTAATGCTCCCCAACTCTCCAACAAGTCAGGCAGAGCAACCAGTACAGCCACAATCTCCTTCTCGTTTACCAGGACACCCCCATAACAGGGGTTTTCATGGAGGGACAGGCCAGGGAAGCCCTAGAGACTAAACTGTTCCAGACTGCCACCTTCCTCCTGGCAAGTTCTTTGGCGAGAGGTACCAGATCTGGAAAGATTTAATTGATGTAGGAGAAAATCTGCAACATGTGAAGAAAGGAGTCAGGGTTGTGATAAAAAGCAGACCGAATGAACAAAGAACTGCTCCAGAGAGGCATCATTACTTCACCTTTAATCACCAATACCTGTCCTTAAACTATCAGGATTCTTCTGTTGGCTCCTCAGCTGGTAATTTCATAAAGTATCACAAATGCTCACTGCTGCTAAGCTCACCTCCCTCACGGACTTGTACTCTATACTAGCCACGTGGTCTGTATTACCAAAAAAACAAATCCAAACAATTTTTCTGTTGCTAATGTCTGTTAACCTCCAACGGTACTCAGCACATTGGGATTCTTTGTCCTCATATGACTTCCATAGCTGGCACTGTCCGGCTTCACGTCTCTGACCTTTCGCCGTGAAATTATCGCGCCAGGTCGCGCTCAGGCAGCACACAAAGGCAGCGCGCCTCTAAAGCCAAGCCGGACGCATCGGCTGCTTCCTCTGCTGCCTGCGCGGCTGCTCAGACCCGAGGTCCTGCACTGACCTTTCAGGCCTCGGCGGGATCGGGAATTAAGCAAGCAGCTAAGGCTCTTTTTTCATATAACGCTACCTGGGACCGAGCCAAATCTCACTCATGACTCAAATGAGTAATGATGCTGGACCCGGGCAACTGAACTAAGACTAAACCTCCTACTTTAAGAGATGCAGACACGATTCTCAATTCTGGCATCACTTTGCAAAACACATTTCTGTAACACTAGAGTCCAAAATGCCAACTATAATATCTGTAGTCAATAATAGAGATTAGTGAAAAATAAACAGGATTGTTTCCCCATTTAGCTGTGTGCAGAACATACTATTTTTGTGTGCATTTCAGGCAGTTTATCCTGTTTAAAGGTGAATGTCTGTTTTCTTTTATTTTACAGAATCATTTCTTAACGCAGGTGTGTTATTGCCCAGTAAAGAATATGTATTTTTAATGCTGTTATATAAAGACAGTCCTCAAAGACAAGTGCTCTTAGTTTTATGAATTTCCTTTAGAACTGAGAAGAAGCCAAGAAGACTGTTTTACAGTTTATTAATTAGAAGCAGAAAGTAGATTACATTTTAATGTACGGTTCTGTGCATATGCCTATTCATCCATGATGACCTGCTTTTATACTAGAGAGAGACAGAAGTTATCTGTTACCGCAAATAGGACTTCCAGTGTGGTTCAGTTTCTGCTCGGGTGCCACTGCTGTGAGACCTAACCCACAGCTAACCACTTGGTTTGCTGTAAACCAATTCCAAGACTGTGTTCTTGCATGCAAAACCATCAACAACTTACTTGGCTGGCTACAACTATGATTTACATCTGTCCAGAAGTCACATACTCTGAAATATATGGGTACCTAGATACTAAAATGTTAGAAAGAACCAATTACTGTTTTCTCTAACCCTGAATGTTGATGTCCCGTGCCCTAGATTTTATTCCGAAAGCAAGGGAGTGGCAGAGAAGCATGAAGGAATCACTTGGCTGATGAGGACAAATATGAGGATAGTTTTCTCCCCTGTACAGCTGCCTACCTTCTTCCATATGCGGCTATCTGATGGCCCCTATACCAACCCGTTTGTTCTTCCAAACCTCTGATAGCAGCTGTCCCGGTTCCAAAAAATCCCTTCTTCCTTGCCATGCACCAGAATAGCAACTATCTTGACAGTGGTGTTCAAAAATAACTTATTTCAAAGGGCTTATTAAATAAACATATGCTGCTCTCTTTACTCCGATAAGGGAGAGTGGTTAGAGGAAGAAGTGAAAAATGCCTGTATCAATCTTGCTGTTAATAGCAGAATTATGAAACGCTGCTTAAGACGCTTCTTGACAGACACCAAGTAGAACAATAACTATGGTTTAATCTATGGCTCAATCCCCTAATTAATTTTATGTGGTTGTCCAAATTTCAGTGAAGCCGAGTTCTGACATACCTGTATACATATGTATGTACATAGTTTCTCATTTCTGATCTAACATATTACTGTTATGTCACAGGTTTCTGTAAAAATGTTACCACGTCCCATTTTGAGACAGGTGAGAGGGGCAAATCACTCTCTTTACTGAGAATGAGAGCACTTTCCCATCAAACCATTAATATTATTAAAGTCTGAGTTTCTCTGTTTTCATTCTGGGGCAGCACGGGCCATTAAAGAGGGCGCAGGAACAAGGCTCTGAAAACCCAGCTCAGTTTCCAGCTCCGCCACTGGAATTTTTGTGACCTCCGATAAGGCACTCCATCTCCTCCTATCTCTGTTCCCCCCAGTTTAAGATTAGGACAACAGTATCCTTCTGTAGTATGTTTTGAAACCTACTACAGAAACTGCCCTGTAAGCATGATGCATTTTTTTTAACCATGTGATTATACTTGCACGTTTGTTGAAGTGTCTCATGCTGGGCCAGAACACTGAGTCAATCCCAAGCTTGTAAAAAAAATAAAATTGTAGCTGACTGGGACAAAACTCCACATGGAAATGCAAAACCTTATTATTAGTACACTGAAAGCCAGTGACAGCCTTATGTTTTATTGGTAGTGATTATTAATGCACTGAGAAAACAAACACATTATCCCTAACAAGAAATTGTCATGCTTAATTGTCAGAGTCTTCACGAATCTATTTCAAAATAAGCAGAAGACAATCAATTGTATTTGAAGCACACAAAGTTTGTTTCATGCTCTTGGAAAAAAAGGGATTACAGTACATTTCAGAGATTTCAACATCAGAAATGTACTTCTGTCTGCTATCAAACCTACAAAGGAAAGCAATAAATAGCAAGCTGAAAATACATTCGGAAGTGGGTGAAAGTTCAATGGTCACATTGAGCGAAATGTTAAACCATTTGGTCTTGCAATAGCTGGTAGAGGAAGAAAGGAGAAGCTGAACTCTACAAAAGGACATACACTTTATTTTATATACACGCACAAAAGCGGTCTAACAAAGTAAATACTCAAGCTTAACTTTTACAATCCTAGCTTCAGTTCACACAGTTCCTTCTTAATGGCAGTCATTTATTCCTGACTTTGTGCTGTGTCTGGTGCTGGAAAGACATCTGAACACTTGGAAAGCACCTTCTCTTTCTCTCTGGGAACGAATGCCCCAAGGCTCACCTGTTGGGCGATTCAGGGCACCTCTAACGCCTCGCTTCTTTTATTCTCCTGTCTAAAATTCACGTGTTCCTTCCTTTGGTTTCTAAGCTATGTTACAGGAACCATTACTTGTTTGGTAATTTTTCTCACTATAGAAGTTTGTATTTCTAAGGATAGAGAGGTAAACTAAGAAATTACCATTTCCCCACCCCAGAGAGCGGGGACAGATGTGAGCACCTCTGCCTGCCAGTGTGCTCCAGCTGCCACCCGCCAGGCTTTGTCCCAAGCTCCTCTTGGGATTATGACCTCTAGAAAATCCCAACAGAGACACCCTTCAGCCTCCCAGCGAGAGGCACCAGGATTCATCTGACTGCGCCCAACATACCACACAAACAAACCGAATGTGTACATAAGCCAATAGCAATATACATATATATAGTCACAGTCATAGGATTTTCTAAAGATAGGTCTCCTTCAGCTAGAGGTTATGGACTTGATTCAGGTGTTGCCGGCTGAGCTGTTAGGAGGTGTTTTGCAGGCAGCATGCTGGGGGGGCACGACGGCCCTTCTGTCCCTACCAGCAGGGAATTCGGTCAAGCTGAGCGCTTGCTGTTCCCTTACTTGAGTGAACAACATGGAGCAAGTGAACGTCAAGCCATAGATTTTACTGAATGAAGCTATTGTAGGCCGTGTCTGCACAATTTTCATAGCAGACATACGGGAGGCTATGCAAGCAAACAGGTTTTATCCTAGGCAAGCAAACAGGTTTTATCCTTTCATCCTAGAGATATGCTTGGATTCAGCGATACATTTGGACCATGAGAAGATGCCCCAGTGGCTCAGATGAGGGGTCTATCTACTCCCAGACTCCGTCTCCAACAGTGGCAACCAGAGAAGCTATTCAGGCAGAACGGACAACTCTGGACACTGCGTGGTCCACTCTCCTCATGCTTCCCAGCATCTGCAGTTATTGTGTTAGGAAGACAGAAGGTATGTTCCCATCCAGTCCTTTTGGTATCCATTTACAGGCCCTCTGTCCATTAACTCATTTAATCCTTTTCTGAATATGCTGATGCTCTCTTCCACTCAAAGTACAAGTTTTTGTACATTTCAGAACCAACTTAGTAAACTGAAATGCTGCTAGGGAATTTAAAAAACAAAAACAAACAAGAAAACCAAACAAACTTTCACATACATAGTACTTTACATCAGGCCTGACCGTGACTGATCAGTCCTTGCAAAAGATCAGACCGTCCTAGGAGAAAATAAAGTTCACAGCTAAAGCCCTTATCAGAAAGTTTATCATTGCTGATCTGTTTCATGTTTTCAGCATAAAAGCATTGGCAGAAAATGAGGGAGACTTCATGAAGTGACATAACTGCCACGGGTGTCCCGTGACAAAATCAAGCATTCAGAGAATTGTGTTTAGTAATACGATTCCAAATCAAGGCAGTTTGATGTCTAAGAGCTTCCCTATGCCTTCTTTCCCTAAGGCAGACTTCATGTACCAGAATGAAAACGATTCATTCTTTTTTTTTTTTTTTTTTTTTGACCAAAAGCCTGCAAGTTCGGAACCGGGCTAACGCACCTCTGGTAAGACCTGCACCGTGACACCCAGAAGAGCAGACTGGGTGCCAGCTTTACCAAAACGCGCAGGCTTGATTTCCTAAATGGGGATGAAACCACCAGCAGCCCGGGGCCGCCCTCCCCTCGGCGGGCAGGGCGTTACATCCACCCGACTCCCTTTTCTCCGCCGGGATGCGGTGCGGACCCGCTGCAGGGGGATCGGCCCCAGCCGCAGACGCCGGGGGCTGCCGCCGACTCCCCCCCGGGCCCTAAGGACAGAGCGCTGCCCGCGGCGCGGCTCCGGGTCCCCCCCGGGCCCGGGGAGGGCCGTGCGGGCCGGGGGGGCCTCCCGCTGCTTCCCGCGCCCCGAGGCCGGGCAGCGGGGCCGCCTTACCGTCTGCTGCACCGCCCGGAAGGTGGCATCCAGCAGCATCAGCTTCCAGGGGTCCGACACGGTGCCGGGCAGCGGCAGGTAGACGTAGTAGGCGGAGAGGGCGGCCAGCGCCGGCAGCAGCAGCCAGGCGGCCCGCATCGCCGCGGCTCCCCGCGGGGAGCGCTCCGCACCGCCCCGGGGCCGGCCTCCCCCGGAGGAAGTCGCGGCCTTCCCGGTCCCCGCCGGCTGCGCGGCGGCAGCAGCAGCGGGTGGCGGCGGCGGCGGCGGCCTTATCTGCGCCTCGCCGCCCCGCCCGCCGCCCGGCCCGCCTCTCTCGGCGGGGACACCTCGCTTCTGCCGGGGGCTGCCCGCCGGGGAGGGGGCTGTGCCCGGCCTCGCCAGCCCGGCCGCGCCCCGCCGGCCCACGCCTGGCCGCCGGCTGACGGAGCCCTTCCGTTTTGGCCACCAAAAGCCACTCGAGGCCACCAAAAGCTGCGGTGCCTCCTCTTGCCCCGCGCCCGGGCCCCGCACCCCGCTGCCCGCCGTGGGCTGACAAAAGCGTCCGTGCGGTTTGTGGGTGCAGCGAGCCCGACCCACGCGCGGCCCCGCCGGCTCTGTCCGGAGGCCGTGGCTCCCCAGGAGGTGGCCATGGCAGCCCTTTGCTGGCGAGGAGGGGAAGGCCAGTGCCCGGGCAGAGCTGGCTCCTCGCTGAGCCCAGGGCCTGCGAGGGTGAGATGAAAGCTGTCGACTGGGATCAACTCCAGTCAGCTCGGGATGATCCCAGATCCAGCGTGTTTCCGGGATGATCCCAGATCCAGCATGTTTCTGGGATGATCCCAGATCCAGCGTGTTTCCGGGAAGATCCCAGATCCAGTGTGTTTCTGGGACGATCCCAGATCCAGTGTGTTTCTGGGAGGATCCCAGATCCAGCGTGTTTCCAGGAAGATCCCAGATCCAGTGTGTTTCTGGGAGGATCCCAGATCCAGCGTGTTTCCAGGAAGATCCCAGATCCAGTGTGTTTCCAGGAGGATCCCAGATCCAGTGTGTTTCCAGGAAGATCCCAGATCCAGCGTGTTTCCGGGATGATCCCAGATCCAGCGTGTTTCTGGGAGGATCCCAGATCCAGCATGTTTCCAGGAGGAACTCGGGGCCGCCTCTGCTGTTTCCCATTTAACACATCACAAACCAACTCCAGAAAGGAGATTTTTTTTTTAAAAAGTGTTTATTTTGTAATC
Organism: Theristicus caerulescens; assembly: GCA_020745775.1. Taxonomy (NCBI): domain Eukaryota; kingdom Metazoa; phylum Chordata; class Aves; order Pelecaniformes; family Threskiornithidae; genus Theristicus; species Theristicus caerulescens. Next base: position 3,784,365 of record CM036565.1, on the reverse strand, counting down.
TTATTTTGGACTGGGAAATTTTTTTTAATTAACCTTGGTCAGTAACAAATTTGGGTTTAATGCAGGAACATTTCTTGTACCTAAGACGACAAAATTTTCTAGATAGGTCTTTTTCATCCCCATAAGCACTTTCTTGTCGGATAAAAACCCTCTCTCTGCAACGTGCAGACAATACAAATACTAGAGAGTTCAGCCTTGACACAAACGACTACTTAATACTTAGTCACAGTGCTATCTTCAGCAAATTAAAATATTTACTTAAATGGCCAGATTCAGATGCGTTATGAATCTAATGCAGAAAAAAGAATAAGCATTAATTTTAACAATAACATTGCTTGTAGAAATGAATTCATAGTACTAAAAAGTCACATAGAAATATAAATAGAGTCCCGGAAAGGACAAGTTGCCTTTAAAAATTGACATGAAAAGGTAATAAAAGAAAAATTTGTTTCTAAGAAGTAAAAGGTCAGCTTTTAAGCCAGCTTTGCTGGAATTGAAGTAAAGCCTCGCTGATTCTAAAGGTTGCAGAAGAAAGTTTCTGAAATTTGTGAGGAAATAAGACTCTCAAGCATCTTTAACCTTTTTTCATAACAACAGCAGATGGAGTTTCTGTAATTTTCACAGTCAAGTTTTGAGTAGACTACGGATGTGAAAGGGCTGCTAGGAGACAAGCTTTGTCACGAAAGCAGCCCGAGGTGAGATTCCTGAGGTCTCAAGCTTTTTATACCACGTCGGCCCTTGCTGCATTGTTTTGTGCTGACGCCTTCTCTTCTACCTTGTGCCCTGCTCCCCTGCCCGCTTTCCTTGGCATACTCCCCTTCCCTGGCTTTCCCAAGCATCCCCCCCAAAGTCCATGCCCAGGATCCTTGAGTGCAATAATTTGTACCCATCTCTTCCAACAAAAATCATTGTTCCCAAACCTCCGGCAAAACTGGGCCTAGTCCCGCTCCCCTCTCATCTACGTATCTCTTTGAAGAAGAGATGAAAAGGCGGGATGGAATTTTTTCTGAGGTTTCTCATGCGCCCACTGACCCCCACGTGCATCTTGTGCTTGATCTCCCCCTTTCCTCACGTTTTGAAAGCTGCTGCTCTGGCTAAACTGAATCAGTAGCTCTGTGAGGAATCTGGGTTTTTTCAGGTGCTTATAAAGAAGTCAGTTGGTTGAAAAAAATAAAACATTGTGGTCTGAGAAAGATTGCTTTCTTTAAAAAAAATATATATATAAATTAAACCCCAGAATGCTTGCAAGATATCTCGGGGACGAGCAGTCTACCTAGGTAAACTCACACCCTGAAGCCAAGAAGCGGTGGTGAGACAGCCAGCTTCCAGAGACGCCGCGGGGCACCAAGGGCTCCTTCGGGCCTCTCGGGGTCCCATCAGCTCTTCTGACGTGGCCTCGTTGGCTTTTTCCACAAGGCAGAGATCCCTGCTCCCACGAAGCTGATGTGGCAGGGCTCCTTTCACGGTTTAATCTCCAGGAACTTTCTCCCTGTGGGTGTTAATGCGAGGGGAAACCCTTTAACTGTTAAATAAATGTTACGCTCCTGGGTTACTGATGTCTGGAGAACTGGAAGGAACAGCAAGTTTCAACTGCACGTTACATTTTACACAACGAAAAATAATAGCTGTTTCTATTTCAGAGCCTTTTATAAGAAAAGCAATTAGATTTTTAAATGTCAGGTATAAAGAATAGTAATTATTTTTGTCATCGGTCTTGATCTAAACTTTAGTGAGAATAAATGCACTCGATGATTAAAAAAAAATCTTAAGCCACTTTTCTTAAGAGATTGCTACCTAAACTTTGGCTACGTTCTGTCGGTCCCAGGAAGGATCGCTTCGGATGTTTCATCAGAATGTCCTAGTTGCTTTATAAGATTTAATTAATTTAATTTTATTAATTATTTAATTTAATTAATTTAATTTTAATTTTTCAAGTGTATTCAGAAAAATGGCTAATGCCCAAGCCACTCTCCATATGCGCAGTGAGCCAGTATTTATGTACTGAATGTTTAGCCATCACTTATATTCTTTTTTAAACCTTTAACTGAGAAGCGATGCACGTATCACCCCTTAATCCTCAGCCCCGATAAATATGCTTCTCGTGTCTTTGCAGGCACATCATTTTACACAGCTTTTTTGAGGATCTAGAGGTCAAGTGGAAATTCGCGTACAATCACCAGTATCTTTTCCAGAAACCGTACCACAGAACTTGTTCCAAACCTAGGAGAAACCTGGTCCCTGGTTCAGGGTGTGAGGGAAAACCAAGACCTGGCTGAAAAGGACTTTGTAAGGGTGCAAAGAAAGGAGAGAAAAGGGGAAAAGCCAGTGAAGGGTGGCCTGGATCTGCAAAATGATGGCCCAAACTGGTACTTCGAGGTGACAAAAGGACCTCAGGTTAGGCTGTATTTTGACTGTAAGTCGTTGTTGCAATTACTCTATATGAAATACAGTAATTGCATGGCTGCATAATAATTGGCTGACTCAAGTGCCAAAATTGAAATGACCTCCTTGGTTTCCAGGCGGTTATTCTGAAATCTTTTCCTCAAGAAAATAATCCTAACTTACGTGTCCCTCACAAGCAAATCTTTATTCACGTAAGCAACACCCGCTATCATCTTTTTCTGCTTTTTCCTATTGTGTTTTCCTTCCAAATCATAAAACGTCACTGAACTCTTACTGGCACTAACGGCTGCTGGATCAGTGATGAAAATGCCTGAACTAATAAAAATCCTTAATATAAAAAAATGAGTAAGATCTAAGAACTCAATTTGGCATGTAAGAATTTAGCATATAATAGAAAATATCTCTCTCATTCTTTTTACATGGAGCCAGTGAGACATTATGCTAAGTCAGGTTTCAGAGATGCTGAGCAAGAAAGAATTCCTTTCCAGATCAGAAAGTTTTAGTATTAGAGAAAATTAAAAAGGACAGTAAAGCATTTGGTGTAATTAATTTGTTTTGGGGTTGGTGCCACTGAGTCAGCTGGTTGACTTTCATCTTGACCAGTCATATTTTCTTCTGTCAGCTCTTTTCCCTCGTTTCCTATAAACTGATTCTTCTGAATATATATGCACATGAATATCCTCGGCAAGGCAGAGCTTACTAAATTATTGATAGTGTTAATATTTTTACGGCGGCCACAGTAATTATTTATCCTCCTTTTTGCGTAGTGCCCCAGGGTGGCCTGAAGGACGGCTGCGCCCTGCAGAGCCCCGGACACGACGGCGAGGGGAGCTGTCAGAGGGAGGCCCGGCGGGCTGAGGGGAGCCGCGCCGCGGGTCCCCGCCGAGGGACGAGCCCTCCCGCACACACCACGGGCCGTTAACTGCCATCTCCCGACGGCCACGGGGCATCTGTTAAAGCGGCTCTGGAGCTCCGCTCCCCGGCCTGCGGCCTGCCCTGCCCGGGAGCCGGCCAGCGCCTCAGGCCGGCGGCCGCCCGCTCCCGCCCTCCCGCCGCCGCCGCGGCTCCATCCGGGTCTCTCCGCTGCGGCCGTTGGAAGCGTTCGAAACCCCCCAGCAGCCAATCAGCGCAGAGCAGCCCCCTCCCGCTCAGCAACCTGCTCCCGGGTACCGCAGCGAGGCCTGTTCGTCTGCCCAGGAAACGTCCCACCGCCAATGGGAGACCGCCCAGCTATGAGCGGCAGGTGCAGCATCCAATCAGAGAGGGGAGGAGGTGAAGCGCTGTCCAAAAAGGGAGGGGAAGGGGCAGGACATCTCGGAGAGATGCCGAATGAGGTGGTGGCTTACAGAGGGGCGGCGGGGCCGGCAGCCAATGCGCGGCGCGGTTAGTGCGGCGGCTCGCTTTTTGAATTGGTGGCGGCGGCCGCTCATGGCGGAGGTTCGCTTTGCGGTTGGCGGCAGGTGGCACCGGCGGTGAGGGGGGACCCGGCCCTGGGTCGCGGGCGCCGGGAGCGGGCGGCTGGGGCCGGGCTGGGGCTGGAGGAGGACCGCGATGGGTGCGGGCGGCCTGGGGCGGGGCCGGCTGAGGCGGGCCGGGGGTTGCGCCTAGGGCAGTTGAGAGGCCCGGGGGCCTCTCGGGGCAGCCCCGCTGCCGCCCCGGCTCCGGGCCCGCTTTAGGCCGTCTCCTCTGGGCAGAGCGGAGGCCCAGGCCCGCTGGCACCTGCTGGCTCCGAAGGTGAGAGTGGCTGGCGGTACCTCACCTTGCCTCCGGCCGCCTCCCAGCAGGGCGGCTGGGTCACGCTCCTGGGTGGTTCCCGGGGGGGGAAATGGGCAACATGGGAAGTCTTTTAATGCCGTCTCCTTGCTTTAAAAAACATATTTTAGCGTGCGGATGTTTTGTGACCTTCAGGCTTCCTGCAAACTCTTGGGAGGTCATTTGTAATGTAATGCTGTAAGGGCATTCAGGTCTGCCTGAACCCTGTAGTGATGGTGTTCTGCCTTTTCTTTTTTTACGCAAGGGGAAACTGTCATGTTCATACATTCTGTGTGCTGTTTGTTCTCTTCCATTTCTTGGCACTCTCAGTGTGTAAGTCTAGTGACTAGTATTATGTTATTAATTAATATGTGACCGGTAAGCAGGGAGTATTTTTTAAATACACTCAGAATGGAGCCCCATAAATAAATACATTGGAAAAGCCATAAAGAAAATCAGTGCCCAGCCCAAAGTGTGGGCTTCTGCCAAATGTACTATGAAGTTCTCTGTAAATGCATGTTCATATACATGTTGTTAGGTATACCAACAGCAACATGACAGGGATCATATTGATGTTTCAGACTTTTTAAAAGTAATCTGTGGGATTTAAATTTAATGGTACACTTAACTGGAGGCTTTCTTTTTTTGGTCTGATGTTACATATAACTGCCTGTGTGGTAATCATTATTAAAATATGGTTTGAATCTTCCAAGGTTATGCTTCCTTCCACCCTCACTGCCAAAGAAGTAATTGTTTAACAGTTCCTGGTGGTGTCTTTATAACCTTCTGGACAGGCGATCCCTAAAGACTCTTTCTGGTTAGAGTTACTTTCTCCTCTTGCTAGGTCTCAAGCTATTCTGAGATACGCTAGTTGGGTGACTGGGACTTACTGCTAGGAAACTTAATTCCGTAGAGCCTGCACAGCTGTGTGTGACATTACAATTGCAAGTAAGGTGGCAATTTTGATAACTGAATATGCCTAGAATTATGATAGGTTTGTGGTGTTGACTTATTGCTCATTGCTATGTTAGGAACTTACCTGATATATTATAAAGACATGAATCCTGCCCAAGAGTCTCAAACATGATGTCCTAAACTCTAGAAGAGAAACTCTTTTCTATATTGCCATTATGCCAAAACACCCATTGTGGGTTTTTTTTAATGATTTTTACTTTGCTATGTAATTGAACAGGCATTGCACAACTTGAAAAATAGTATGTGCTATTTTCCAGGGGTTTTAGTACCTCATGAGTCCTCTTTCAGACAATGCTTTAATGCATTATTTGGGTGGCTACTGTTTTAAAGGGGCATTTGCAGTCGTGAGGAGAATGACTTCAGTTACAGTGATACAAGCGGTTATTATACCACAGCAGTTCAGATACCGTGGATATTCTAGGTAACTTCTGATATCACTGTGCAAACATTTAAATTTGTGTGAGTGATGAATCACAGGAAACGCATGCTTCTTGCTTCACGCGCAAAAGAAAATGTGCTATGTGTTGGGCAGGTGTCTTGGAACAAATTTTCTGGTACAAGATTCGGGTAGCTACCTGTACAAAATATGAGAAGAATATGAATTCGGCCTTTCCAGTATGTGACAAGTTTGTTTGGGCAGGGAGAGCACAGATATAAGTGGTGCAATCACAGTCCCTGGAAGTATTCAAAAAATGTGTGGATGTGGTGCTTAGGGACATGGTTTAGAGGTGGACCAGGCAGTTAGGTTAACAGGTTGGACTTGATGATCTTGGATCATTAATGATTCTATGATTCTATCTGTGAGAAAACAGGCGGCCTCTTTATCTAACAATGAATGGATACTTCTACTTTATTATAGTTAATGTAGGACAAAAGACTAGATCATACAGATAGACATATATATGCTTATTAACTGTGTAGAGGCTCTCATGCATTTTGAGAAATCTAATTTTTCTTTTAGTAAGTACTGTGGTTACATAAAAATGACCACCCAGGGAGCAGAACCAGCAGTAACGCTAGCCAGTTCACCTGAAGAATCACATTTTAGCATGATGCTTTGTGTACCCTAATTCTTCTGCTAATGTTTTACTTTAGCAATGCTAACCTTGATCTCAAATCTAGCTTATAAGAGTTTATCCCTGAAGCAAACAAGTGCTCTTAGTTTGTTGATGTTTTGTGATGAAACTTTTGAAAATTAACACTAGAGTTAGTGCTTCCCTGCTGCTCTGAGTCGAAGTACCCTTTCTGCAGCTTTCTGTGCAAATGAATTATTTCTATGGTAAGCAGCCTGCTGAGAACTATTTCTGTAACGGGTTTGTTGTCAGTCATTTCTACCAATTGTGTGACTCCTAATACTCTTTCAGACGGCTCTATCAGTGTGAGTGGGATTTTAATGAGTCTAAATCTTCTGTTTTCAGAAGTCTGAAGTTTCTTCTGACTGCCTTAGTCATAGAACTCTTATTAATGAGCTGTTTGCAACTGTACCTTAGTTTAGCACATCTATCTTCTAGCTGTTGAAGAAAGAAACAAGTCATAATCATGGCTGACAACAGTACGCTGGTGTCTGAAACCGGGAGGAGCCTCTTGGCTGATTCTTCTGTTCTCGATTCAAAAATTATAGAAACCTCCAAAGAGAATGCATTTCCTGGATCTGTTTTGGATATTGAAGGTAATGGGAGAAGCTTATTTTAAGACTACTATGATTTTATAATGACTGACTACTTTGTAGGTATTTGGTAGTTTTGAAAAACCAAAAGTGCTTTGCTGAGCTACAGAATTGCATGTAGGGTAGCCAAAAGGGTGTAGGTTTGGTATCCTTTTACCAACAAAGGGACTGTCTTAATTTTTAACTCATCTTGTCATAAAAATTTGGGGTTACAGCTGTGAAATCAAACGAGTCTTCTGGCTAATGTATAGAAAGCTGTTAGTCCCATTTGATGCCTCTTCTGTGGAATAAGTCATTCCGGGTGATATTTCAACACCAGTGTCTGGAAACTACAGCTGCTCTGTTGTGTAGGATTACAAGCGGTCCTTAGAGATGAATAGTCTTGAGCTTGAAATTAATTCAAGAACAAATCTTGGAATGAAAAAATAACAACAAAGGTATTTTTGTTTTCCTGCAATGCAATAGCCAAAATCCAGTGGTAGTCTTTTGATGCAAATGACATGGAGGCAACACTTGTCCCTTCCTCCTAATATTTTGAAAGCTTATTAATACATGGATAAAAAGAACAAGATACCTAACTTCAGTTCTGATATTCCTTGATGAAACTGAGCAGTTACTAGGAAGTAATGAACCTTGTCAGCCAGAAACACAGAAACGAGAAAAGATACCAGCTGTCTATTTTCCAGTGAGTCTTGGTATCTAATTCTGCTAGAACCATTAAGTCAGTAATTTTGTGTGTGTTTGGTGGGGGTTTTTTTTGTGTATGTTGTCTTGTGTGGGGTTTTTTTATTATTTTTATTTTTTCCCCTTACTCTTGCTGACTCTTCCTGCGTGTTCTTGCTTTGACTTTAAAGTAACTGGGCATGAATTACAGGATCTTGTTTCACTATCTACTAGAAAGTTTAGTCTCTACAGTCAGTTGGGTATGCCTTAATTAAAGGATGGGCTTCTTGAGGTAATACTTATTTTCAGGCTTGTTCCTGATAAACAAGAATGCAGTCTGCCTGTATTCTTCTGTACATTATTGATTGATTTTTAGACCTAACATGGATTTTGCTATTAAAGTACGAATATTATCCTTGTTTCTTTATAAACAGAAGAAATGCCTCAAATAGAAACAAGAGTGGTTTTGGTTCAGGAAGCAGGGAAACGTGAGGAGCTTCTGAAAGCCTTGGAGGTATGTGGGTCTAAGATAAAACAGTCACTGGAATGTGATGGTATGCTTTTAGACTTCCAGTAACCAATTTGGTTCTGTACTAAAGTTCTCCTCTTCCACAGACCATTAAGATAATGGAAGTGCCAGTGATAAAGATAAAGGAAACTAGTCCTGGTAAATCAGAAGAAAAACTAATAAAAAGTATTATTCATATGGTATGTCATGCAATTAAGCACATGTGATTGCATGCAGCATGTTGTACTTCACTGGGACTGAAATGTGCACACGCTTTAATTTATGTTAATTGGGCATAATGGTCACAATATATGCTAATGTTTCTGATGGTGTCACTTAAAGCTCCTCAAAATTGGCGCACTTCTACGAACACGTTCTCGCTTTCTATGGAAGTAATATCTGCAACTCTTAATTAGTGGTGTTTTCTAATGGGGGGATAGAAATATCAATGGAGACGTTCAACTGCATGCTTACATTCAGTCAACACATAAGTTTTCGCTATGAACTGACTTCATAATTGATTAATTGACTTCTCTTTCGATTGAAAGGCGCACTTAAGTGTAAGAAGTGGTTCTCCATTTCTTGATCTGAAAAACCGAGAAAATAAAATTTGGATCTAATGATTGAAATTGGAACAGACCAAATTTTTAGAGCCCTTAAAAATATCAAGCAATGAATAAAATTGACTTCTGTTCTTTAGATCTTACGCAGCATGGAGCTTGCTGTTGCAAGCTGGATGCTACTTTTTAGTAGCATCCAGAAGCAGCTTAGGCTGTTCTGACAGTCTGAAATTTCATTTCTCCTTTGTGCTTAGTTTGGTTTTTTTTTCTACCTGTAGATATTTCCAATACTATATTATCAGTGTGAGCTGATATGTAAACTACTAAAGTAACTAGAATTCTTATTCTTCAGAAGCAGGAATTGCTTTAAGACATTTTTTTTTAGGTGCAGTTCATAGCTATTCTTATGCTAGAGAACAGTACATCTCATTCGGCTTTCACAAATCCTAAGAGTCTGTCTCTGTTGAAATCTGAATCATACATTTTTCTAATGGTCCAAAATACAAATCAGCTGAATTTTGACACTAGTGTAAGTATGTTGCCTGAATAGTGCTTTCCCCTTCATCCCCATAAATCAAGGAAATTAAAGTGCCCTACATAAAGACAGACACGATAGAAGAGCTTGGAGATTCCGATTCCCCAGAATTTGAGACTATCTTCGTTGTATCGGACTTCCAAGATTCTGTCTTTAAAAACCTCTGCAAAGCAGATTGCCGTGTCATCGGACCTCCAGTAGTGCTGCACTGTGCACAAAAAGGAGAGGTAGGTGCTTTCTGTTGAAATCAGCTGAGCAGTTCTCTGGTGCAGCGAGTTCTAAATATTAAGCGTTCAAAACAAAATCTATTTCACTTTGCCAATCAATCATAAATATTCTTAGCAAGAGAATTTTAAGAAAAGCAAGTTTCTACTATCGTGTTAGAATATTGCACGTAGCGAGAAAGCACGGGCAGACAGTAGTGAGGCTACAACTACTGCAGTAGTTGTGGGAGTTGTTGACCCACTAGTTGGGATTGTGCCATTAGGAAAGGCAGCATACAAATGATGCTCCAGCAGACACATTATATTTCCAAAGGTTGTCACGTAGAGGGGGTGGATTGGGGAGGTAAAAAAGGATGGAGCGCTACTCGTGGAACTTGGGGATGCTCTAGTTACTTTATCAGAACGCTGGCAGGTCTGGAGCTGAGGTATAACTGAATCCGCAGACTTGGACTAGTGTTTGATGCATTTTAATACTAGGAACAGTAGTACTGTATTAAAGATAATATTAAAACTAATGGAAGCAGTATGCGTTTGACTAATTAAGCTTACTTCTTACTTTCAGCCTTTACCTTTCTGCTGTCGTCCACTGTACTGTGCAAGTATGTTGAACTTGGTACTGTGCTTTACAGGATTCAGAAAGAAAGATGAATTAGTAAGACTTTCTTTTTTTCCTTTGAATTGGTAAAACGATGTCAAGTTCATTTTCAAAATAGTCTTCTGTTCTATCACCCATAGGGATTAACCATGACTAGAGCTTGTACGGGGGAATGAATTGTTTGTTCTTCTTGTTGTTTTGTTGCATGTCCAGAGGCAGTGATATTTGAGGATGGGAACAAAGCTGTTCCCTTGTCCAAGTTATTTTGTCCATGCCATTTTTGGTCACTTTTTTGTTGAATGACATTAAACAGCTCTAATTCAGTAGGGCTTGAAGATTTGTAGATTTAGGCTTCAGATAAGATGACGTTTACCCAATAGCGTCTTCTTATTTGTACAGGTAGTAGTGTGGTCAAGTAAAGCTTTATAGTCCTGTTCGGAGCGTTTGCAGACGTTTGCGTTTGTCTGCATGGCATGATAGCCATGCTATCATGCTATCAGGACTTTAGTCTTGACATATCTAGGTATGAAGTGGTATGATACTCTAGCACTTTGCTTTTCCATTTCAGTGATGCAGTTGGCACCTATTGGACACCTGGGAGTCAATAATATGGCTCCACATCTTCACCTGGAAAAACAAAACAAAACAAAAGCTTTTGCCCAGCTTTAGGGATAGTTAGGTTTGATCTGCTAGATTCAAATTGGACAAATCGCAATATTATGTAAATTCTGGCAATTGCCCCTTCAGGTGGAATTGACTAAATGACGATAACATGTCTCAAATCTATTGTGCATGAAAAGGTGATGGCATTATGTATGATGATCACAAGAGTACTGGTGGCTTGGGTAGTCTTCCTCAAGCTACACACCAAGGCTGTATTAAATGTTTAAAAAAGGGAAGTTAATAGTTCTTCTGACGTATCACCTATATCTCTGTAGATGTGAACAAGTTGTTTTAAGAACAAATCGGAGCATTTCTATTCCTAGACATTTAATGTAACCTCCTGTAGCTTGCTTTGTAAACTATTTTTGTACTGCTCTCACTCTGTACTGTATGCTTCAAAAGCTATACTGAAAACGTATTTCATCTTTATTTTGCAGGTTAAGCTAGTGACCTTGGTTCATCATATGGGTGGAATTATTCGAAGGGACTTTAGCTCAAAAGTGACACATCTGGTGGCTAACTCAACACATGGAGACAAATTCAGAGTATGTAAGCTTGAGTTGGTACTTCATGGAAACTTTCAGAATTTGGCTCTTGTAGACTAGGTCTGTAAATTATACTTCAGCTTGTAAGTTGCTGTTTTTCTTCCTGTACTGACAGCAATGACTTGTAATCCTGAGTTCATCTCTGTCTGGTGTTGAGCTTTGACATGGTTTTGTCTCTGTTAGAGATCTAAATGATATAAATTGCAGAGATTTTGAAATAGACTAGTAAATAACAAGAACCAAAATGTTTCTAAATACTTAAGTACTGATGTTATCAGTACTTAAGACACTTAAGACATTGATGAACATTTGTTTATATATCTACATGTGTTGATATATAAACACACCTGCTTTTTTTTGTCTGCCCAAACAATAAACTTCGAGGTAACTTGCAAAAAACTTTAGTACTCAATTTGTGTGCATCTTTTAAAAATTATTTTAACTTGTTATGTATAAGCATTCAAGTCTTCCTTTATGTATAAATATATATGTGTGTGTGTTTGTTTTCCTGACAACACCAAAAGGGAGTCCTTCAGGACATGTATGTCCAGTTGACAAGTAAATACAAGTTTATAGGTTTTTGTGTGGTGGAATATGACATAGCAATGCCTATATCCCTTGACTCTCCCTTGTTTGAATTGTTAGTAGGCTGTTGCCTTTTTCCTAGCCTGTCTTTCTAATCTTCCAGTTGGAAGAGAAGACCTACTTTCTGACTCTGTTAAAACACTTCTTTCTGCCAACTCAAAGGGAGAAAGTAGGAAAACTTTACAATCTCTCTCAAGCAGTTGTGGAAGTTATCTTTGGAATAGTCACTTTGGTAAAAGCAGGCCGGGATGTTTGTATTCGTACAAAATATCAAAAGCAGAAGAAAGATCCCATATTCTGCTGGAACAGAGACTTGGTTTTGTGTTTCTGTGAGTGATGAAGGATATCAGACTAACAAAATGGTGCACTTTTGAGTAAGTGCCAAAATAGCTATTGATCTGAGCTCCTAGTTACTGAAGAATTAATACCTTCTCACTTTTGGGAGTTGCAGTTAGACATGATTCTTGAAGGAATATGTTCACTTTTTGGAGTATCTGTCTTGAACAGTAAAAACAAGGTCACATATTTTTCTTGGCATGGGAGAGACTAGAATGGAAAAACTTACTTGGTACAACTTGTGCTTTTCCTGTTTTGTAGATTGCTGTAAGTCTTGGTACTCCGATCGTGAAAGCTGAGTGGATTTATAAGGCTTGGGAGAAAAGGAATGAAATGTAAGTCTTTATTTCCCTTCAACCTTAACCTTAACCAGGATGCACCTGGTCACCTGTAGTGTTGTGAGCTTCTGTTTAAATAGTGATGTAGCACTGATTTAGTGACCTTTTTGTGCATTTTTTTTTTTCCCTAGTGATTTCTGTGCAGCTGACGATGACTTTAGAAACCAGTTCAAGGTTCCTCCCTTCCAGGACTGCATGTTAAGTTTCCTTGGATTCTCTGATGATGAGAAAGCTAACATGGAAGAAATGACAGAAATGCAAGGTTATTGTCTATGGGAGTTGACCTGTGGAAGGAATGGGGTTTATAGCTGATAAATACTTCACTGAAGCTGAAATGCTGGATTGTGGATCCTGAAGCATTATGGAAGACTCTTCAACTTGGAGAGCTATAAATTGATTTTTTAGATGTTAGTATATGCATAAGTCCTGGTAGCTGTTGAAGACTTCAGACTTCCTAGGCTGATTGAAACTAGACAATTTAAAAAGAAGTAATTATAGGATGCTTGAAAGTATCCTGGAAAACTTGCTACATAATATGTATACTCTGCTTCAGTTTTCATAATCAGTTTTGTGGTACGCATCTTTACATAATTTGCAGAAAGCATCTACAATGTTTACAACTTTGATATGAATCATCGCTGGTAAAACGCTTGATTGGAAGCGTTCCATTTTTCAGCAGTGTAGTACAATATTAATAATCGCATTGACAGTAATGATGTAACAGATAACTTACAAGTCTCCAGCCTTGTATTGCTAGAGTTGCATGTAACAGAACTATAGAAATAGGAATGGAGCAAGCTTGTAACAGCAAGGCTTTCTCAAAAGAGATGAAAGTTGGCTGGGTTTGCTTTTTTTTTTCCCCCCCTTCCCTGATCTGTTGACCTAAAGCTACTTGGAAGGTTGTGACATGCACAGATTCTAGCTTGTGGATGTCTTTAGGGTGAGTATTCCTGGCTCACTCTTCTGCGAAACAAGAAAAGCTTTCCAGAAGAATATTGCATTTATTTCCAGACAGGTTTAAATAGTCTCTGAACTCTGTGTACTCGTAACTTTCCATGTCTAACTTACTACTGCATGCTACGTGCTATTTCCTAAAAGCTGTCTGCTGCTGCTAATATTTGGGTGTTGTGTAAGCCCAACAACTGATCAGCTCGCTGAAGAGTTCAGCTCTTCTCTCATTATTGATAGGTGCCACAGAACTATCAAGTCAGCTACTAATTTCCATCAGGAATATTCTTCAGTCTTGCTAATTTGCTTTTTTTTTTTTTATCTAGGAGGACATTATTTACCAGTTGGTGATGAAAGGTGTACGCACTTAGTGGTTGAAGAAAGTACAGTAAAAGATCTTCCATTTGAACCTTTAAAAAAACTTTATGTTGTAAAGCAAGAGGTTAGTGCTGACAAATTCTTGAAAGAATATTGCTAAATAATACTTGGTATGCGAGATACTTTTCCCCACTTCCCCAGAATAAGCCACGTGTTTGCATTTAGTATGCAAACTGCCTTACTATTACATATATTGTTTTGACTATTTTAAACTTTGGGTGAAGCCCTGTAATGTGTTCTTAATGTGTGTTTTCTTTTTCCCTTTAGTGGTTCTGGGGAAGCATTCAAATGGATGCCAGAGCTGGAGAGTCCATGTATTTATTTGAGAAGGTATGTCGAACTCTCTCACATAATGTGCAGCATGCATTTGGTGGTAAAATTAGCATGCGCAATAGTACGTGTGGGGCCAGAGATGAAATGTTTTAAAGCAGCATTTAAGTTCCAGATAATATATTATAAATTTTATGTATAGAATACTAATTTGGGAACAACTTTTTTCAAAGGTTGAACTTATTTTTAGTCAAACTAAATACTAGTGTGGTTTCCAGTTTTTAAAAAAAGGCTTCACCCGTTTTCCCCTGGCTTCCCTAAGAAGAGTTGTGTTGTGCGCTGATCTCTGCAATTAACTTACCTTTGCACTGACTTGAGCTGGACGCAGCAGACAAAACCACTAAACTAAACTTTCTTTTACTATAGTCAGAGAGCCCTGGCCTCAAGAAGTCTGTGTCACTACTTTCTCTGAACACTCCAAACAGCAATCGTAAAAGACGCCGTTTGAAAGAAACTCTTGCACAACTGACCAGAGAAACAGACATGTCACCGTTCCCTCCTCGGAAACGCCCATCAGCTGAACATTCGCTTTCTATTGGGTCCTTGCTGGATATTTCTAATACTCCAGAGTCGAGCACTACCAATGGAGGTAGAGCTAAAAACTTCCATTCAGACACACTTGCAATGTTTAAGAGCTCTCTGCGTACAAGTGGTAATGGTAATGGCAGGGAAGTCTTACAGGTTTTGCCACAGATTTCCTAAGTAATTCCTTTTTGAAGCGTGCAGAAAGCTGAATTGGAGTGAAGAGTTCAGACACGGACAGAGGCCAGGCTGCCTCTTGTCATCACAGTGAGCATATTGATACCTGAAGGAAATGATATGGAGTTGATAAATATGAAGTACAGTACAGTGTTACTCCAAAATGCTTCAAATGCTCTGCGGAAAATCTGCAGCAAATAAGCAACATAGTTAACAGTAAATTATCTAAAAGCCTCTCCAGTAGGGTACTTGGAGAAAGGAGGACAAAGATTCTTTTCTAAAGGAATTAAAGGGTAAATTCCTGCAAAGCCCACTCCTCCTAGGTCTTTGAAAAGTTCTTTTGAGGTAACACTATTTGTGCCAGCAAACTGTGATGTCTAAAACTTCATAAGAATATAAATCACCAACTGGTTTTGATTGGTTAATGAGCTTTCAATGTCTCTGCACATGGTTCCTCTGGAAGAGGGGAAACTGCAAAATTGTGGGT
Organism: Theristicus caerulescens; assembly: GCA_020745775.1. Lineage (NCBI taxonomy): Eukaryota > Metazoa > Chordata > Aves > Pelecaniformes > Threskiornithidae > Theristicus > Theristicus caerulescens. Next base: position 3,769,175 of record CM036565.1, on the reverse strand, counting down.
TAGTTCAAAAGCTAATATCAGAGGCTTAAAAAAACCCAAAACAATAAAACCCCAGTTCCATCATATAGAGGAGGTATCTGGAGTTACTACTGCTTTTAAAAAGCCCCTGTATACAAGTCAAATAAGTAATCTCAGTGAGGCGTAACCTCTAAGTGATAATTCAGAAGGAATACAGGAAAGATCAGCTTATTCTGAAAGACCAGCTTTCTTGGATCATGCTAGCGCTCTTGTAATGCCTGGTACGGAAGGTTCTTCTAATCCAACATCAGTAGACAGTTTCAAAAAAAGTGCTATTTTGAAAACAACAGGTAAGGTACTTAATTCGTAGTAACTGTGACAGTAATGAACTTTGACATCAGAATGAGTGAGTACAGGTCTCTGAGGTCCAATACATGAGCAAGTATTTAAAATTAATGGACTGCTGCAGGTCCACCTTGGCTTCAGCTGTAAGAGAAATTACTTTCTTGTGTCTTTCCCCCTCCCCCAATAGGATGAAATGTAAGTGTTGCATGCAAGGACTGATTTTAATAAATGGTTTTGAGCTACGTACCTAATGCAAGGAGGGTAGGTAGCTGAAAGATAATTGTTTACATGGCAAAGTGAAAGTAGAAAAGTACTTTTGTACATAGTGCATGTATAAATAATGTTCAGCACCTAATCCTCACTTCCTACTAAACATAATAGGGTTAAGTCACTAACCTGCCCGTAAATGGCTTACTAGTTTCAGACTAATTTTGAGGAATACTACTGTTCTGTAATTAGGCTCTAATAAAGAAAGCCTTTTTCTAGAAAGAGCTCTGATAACTATAGAATAACCTACAGAATAGCCTTTTTTTTTAAAAAAAAAAAAAAAAAAAAGCACTATCTTACCTTAAAAATTCTGAAGGTTGTTTTTTTCTGTCTTTGAGGGTGAGCTTTTTTTTAAGGGACTCTATTGTAATAAAGCTTTATTTTCTTTTGGGAATCTCTCTTCATCAGAAACACCAAAATCCTGTGCAAGGCCTTCCAAAAACTCAACTCCTCTTCCACTAAAGCAGTCTGCAAGATGGCAGGTTGCAAAGGAATTGTATCAGACAGAAAGTAACTACGTTGATATTCTAACAACAATCATTCAGGTAAGCTGGTTTTAAAGCAAGTACAGGTCAATTGTAATAAGACAGCTAGTGTTTACATCAATAATTATTTTCAACCTGTGATCTGCAGGCTTTTGAGGGCTTGGGTGTATCAAACGTTCATAAAAAGATGACAATATAAACAGTCTCATGTAATTTTACTGATGTATGAAAATGCTTAGTATCTGTTAATAATAAAGGCTGAAAAATAGAATTTCTAATCTGGATCTGCAGTGGACTTACAGTTTGTATGGGAATTCCAAGCTTCAGGAAAATAGGATCTCTGTGGCTCAGATTTTTAAGATATTAGTGAATAGAGAGAGATGGCAGAGGGGAAAAAACTTTTTTTTTTTTATTATTCCAAGAAGAGCAGAATAGCAAACAGCTTACAGGAAAGAGCTTAATTTCTGGAAAGTTTTTCCATTGCAGTTGATTATCTACTTAAAGAATGAGCCACGATGTGTGTGAGTAGAAAAGTAGATGAAAGGGGCTTATGCTGTAGTGATGTATTGAACTCAGTGTGTATCGAACTCGGTGTTTGTATCTTAAAACCACTCCTCCATAACCCACTCTTGCTAAATGGGAGTATCTCAAGATTGTGACTGCAGGAAAGTATGATCTGGAAGGAAAACACTGTTGCTTTCATAACTATTTCTAACACAATGTGTGGCGGTTGGGAGGGCATTAACCTTTTTTGTCTGATTCATCAGTTATTTCAAGTTCCGTTGGAGAAGGAAGGACAACTTGGGGGACCGATCCTTGCACAGGAAGAGATTAAGACCATATTTGGCAGCATTCCGGATATTCTTGATGTGCATACTAAAATCAAGGCAAGCTGCAACTTCTCCCCTGCAGGGGAAGCTTTGATATAGACTTTGAATCTTTTCTGCGTGCTTTAAGTTGTATCTGCTGGATAGGTATAGGTTTATCCTGGCACTGTTACATACTGTTCAACCTATGGAATTATGTGCAAATTCAAAGTACCCTTTAAGATTTAACGATTATTTATAAATATCTGAAGTCTGAGTATTGTGCGTGTAACTAAGATTGCCATCCATAAGCTGGCTTCTCCTTTTCCCATTTTAATACCTCTTCCTGTAGGAGGCTTTCTGTAACAGATACAAAACTGGTCAAAAGGGCCAGTGGCATCAAATGGTAGTCTAATTCTCATAAGTGCTTGTAACATGCATGTTGCTGTTAAAGCAGTAAGCAAGGACTCTTGGAAGGATAGCTAAAGCTATGGAATTAAAAAAAAAAAAAAAATCAGTATTTTCCTGGGCTTTAGACATGTTCATATAAGGAGACTTCTATCATTCAGTAGGAAAAACTAATCCTTCCTTAAATGTCTTTGAACTAATTGTCAGAAACTATCAGCTCGTAAAACTGGCTCACACTTCAACCTCTGAAGCAGTTGACCTGGTACCGAGGCCTAATAAGAGCTGATTTGAATTCCCTATGAATTGTTTTCTTGAGAGTTACACTGTATTTTATGTTTGGATCTGGGTTGCACATGCTCTCTGAAGCCATCTCTGGGTCTCACAATAGACTACGATGCAAGTCTTTCTCAAATATAAAGTCATAAAATCTCCTTCAAATAATGGCATGTGTCAGTTCCTGTGTGCATTTCACAGTGGGCTTTTAAAATAGAGGGACTTGCAGACTGCCTGTAACTCAGTGGTTTGGTTTTTTGTTGTTGTTGCTTTGGTTTGGTTTTTTCCAGCTGTTGGGATCCAGTCTAGTTAATCACGATAGGTATTGATATGTGCCCATGGAGACTGAGATGAAAGTAGAGCATGTGTGTCCCTGTGTCAAGCAGGATTCACCTGCAGCATGCAGTGTAGACAGAGTTGCTTGAATGTAGTGGTTGTGTTTTCCTTCGTCTTTGGTGTAATAAAGGTAGAGAAGTGGCAGCAGCAAACCAATGTTAATGGTGAGTCATTTTCATTTAAGGTGAATCCTGAACCTTCAGCTGTCCCCTTCTGTCCCTGTTATTAGCTGACAGTGAATAAGCTTGATCCTTATCAAGCTGATATAGGCTTAACAGCTTGGTCTCAATTTCCTTGACACCCTGGTGCAGCAAGTGAGGGAAATCTATTTCAATCCTATCTTATGGACTTAAGAGTCCTATATTAGTTGTGCACTCTTAATTAGAACTGGTTGAACTGTCTTCTGTGTATACTTCTTTTTAATAATCATCTGCAATATGTTCTGTAGTGGGTTGGACACAGCAAGGTCATCTTGTTGCAGAGTTGGCTAGTGCTGATACACGGCTAGGCTCTGCTTGCATTCATTCAAAACTATGTATTCAGTAAGCCAGAGGTCTCTTGCTTTCAGCTCTCAGTAGACTGAAGGGGCTCCATGTGAAATTGTACATCACGCTTTTAGGATTGCCTGTTTTGTCAGCATGGAAACATACAGCTAATTGTATGTGCTTGGCAGAACACCGATCCCATCTTACAGCTGTATGGGGTTCATTCTCATCTTATTTTCTTCCCCTCCCATCCCTGCATGTATTCTAGGAAGACCTGGAAGATCTTATGATGAATTGGACTGAAAGCAAAAGTATTGGTGATATCATTCTTAAATATGTAAGTTTGTTTCCTTTTTTTTAATCTGTTGGAGCTATTATGAGCTGTTATCTTGCCTTACAAATAATCCACTTGCAGGAGCTAGCAAACACAAGCAAAGCACTACCGAGTGAGAAAGAACACTAACTTGTATCATTGTATTTTCTGTTTAGACTTTTCAGTTGAGTTAGATGATATACTTTGTATAGGTAATCCATGTCAAGTTTAAGTGTATGTGTCTGTCCACTTGTATGAGGGGGTAAAACTCTAAATAGATACAGTTTGAGAACTGTAATTTGCAGCACTACAGACATGCTTTTTACTCAGGCATTAAAAGTGGCTCTTCTTGTAACCTTGGCTATCTGTTACCTCTGATCAATAGTAAATAACTAGGAAAATAACTTTTCATGGGAACTTCTTGTGTTCTGCCTTCAAGACTTGAAATGTGTAAGTGAATAAGGACTCCGTGTTTTCCCAAGTACAGAATGTGCAGACCAGGAAAGCTAGGTCTGGGACTGCAGTGCATTTTAACATAAGTAGCCTGTACCTGTCTGAAACTTCCAAAATTCTCACCAAAAGCATCTTGCTAGGTGAGAATCTGCCTTCTTGAGCTGCTCAGCAGCTTCTAAGATTGTCACATGTGTACTCGATGTTTCTGAGAGCAGTCTGCATTTAATCAGCAGCATTGAATCCTGGGCATCTGGCATGCAAAAATGTATTAACTTGTTCTGTGAACACGCATGGGTTTACAACACATTTTTTATTATTCTTTATTGAAATGTGCCTTTGAGCAGCTTTGTATGGCTCAGGGCATATGAACATATGTACAATGCTACATAATATGTAAAGCAGAGCTGTAACAGTTGTTTCTTTCAGTCAAAAGACTTGTTGAAAACATACCCTCCATTTGTGAATTTCTTCGAAATGAGCAAGGAGACTATTACTAGATGTGAAAAACAGAAGCCAAGGTTTCATGCCTTCCTAAAGGTAAGTGTCTGCAGAACTAAGTCTTTGAGTAGAACATGGAGACCATTACCAAATAAACTACTTAATGGAGTAGATGGAAGAATGTGGAATTTTGGAAACTTGGAGGAATGTGAGCATCTCTTGCTGAGGCAGAAATAGGAAGGATTTGAACTTCAATCCCTCAAGCTCCTCAAAGACTCTTTTGTAAGAGGTCCAAGTTCCTCCTCTGTTATTCATGGTGGTTTGATTATATGCATTTGTTGCTGGAAAAAGTGCATTCTGATTACTTTCTCCCAAATACATGTCTTCTCTTTTCTGTAAAGGTAACTAGAGCTGCTGCTTTTTATTGGTCCCCCTCCCTGTGTTTAAAAGACTTGTATTTCTGGAATAGCTTTTAACTTGCTTTCAGCAGCTGTGAAGTTCCAGGGAGGTAGAATTTCTGAACATTCTTGTGACTAATGAATAGGAGCATAACAGTGGAGATCTAACAGGAAGATGATCTTCAAAGAAAGAGTTATCTGAAGATGAGTCTTAAGATTCTCTTGAGCTCTTCAGATAAAGGTATATAGTTGATTAATAGCACAGCATAGCTTGAACTCCTCTTCTATATCCGACAAGTGTCTCTCAAATAGTGGAGTAATCAAACTGACAGATTTCAGCTCATGTTTTCTGAGGTAGCAGGATTTATAGCCAAGTATTGGTATCTAAAAGATGGGGAAACGAATAAGAGAACAGGCTGTCCCCTGTCCCACTCTGCATTAGCATCTGAAACAAGGACTGAGGGGTTGATAATATGGACAGTTTAAAACTAGACGTTCAGAGAACATAAATCACATGATAAATACTGCACAGATTTGAATGTAATGTGTTTTTTAACATGATCTCTTAATGACTGAGTATCTGTGGTAAATGATTCTCAAACTTTTACTGCAATGCTAGTTTCAAGGAAGCCAATTTTTCTCCTAGTTTGTGATATTTTTTTCTGGTTGTGTGTGTGTTTAAAAAAAAAAAAAGGAAGAATTAATGCCTTTCTCCCCTTTCTTTTCCCCAGATAAACCAAGCTAAACCTGAATGTGGCCGCCAAAGCCTAGCTGAACTCCTTATCCGCCCTGTTCAAAGGCTGCCTAGTGTTGCTCTACTACTAAATGGTAATCTAGTGATGTATTTTTTTAATTAGTTTGTCTGTGAGGGTGTAAAAACCAAGATAATGTCTGCTTTTTGTCATAATTAGCAACAGCTTTTCTCATATAAAACAAGCCTGATTCTGGGAGTTAGTCATGCTTAATGGCAGTCAGCAAGACCAATTACTGAAGAAAGCATACTTTTGGCTAAATTTCACTTGTTCATGTATTTGCAGGATAAGGGTAGAGGAAAAGTTTGCTCTGACAACAGTTTTGTCTCTTCCAATACAAGTACAATTGAGATTCAAATGCAGCTAGCATAAATGAGAGAGCAATTCCTATTGACAAGGCTTACAGCTTCACGTGTTCCACTTGGTAGCAACCACTTGCTGTAATAATCATTATGTTAATGAAAATAATAATAAAAAAACCCCACACCACCACCCTTTGCTTCAGTTAGAAAAAGACTTCTATGCTTGTCTTTGGACTTCAACAAAAACAACACGTGGTCTTGTTGATTTCTGAATGGTTTGATGGTTCAGTTTTGTATTGTAGGTGGGGTTTTTTCTTAATGAGGTGCATGGACAATTGCTGCTCAGCCTAGTTCCTCACTTAATCAAGGCTATTTGGACTCCAGGATAGCTGTGACTTTATTTCCCCCCCCCCCCCCCAGTCATCTTATCTGACTTACAGTTTAAACTTGAATTTTTTTGTATTTATTTTCAGGCACTTTTAATGTGTGTGACTTTTTTTTTTTTGATTGTAGATATTAAGAAGCATACAGCAGAAGAGAACCCAGATAAAATAACTCTAGAGAGAGCTATTGAATCATTAAAGGAAGTGATGACGTAAGTGATGCTCATTCTATGAAACACACTGTTATACATTTAGATCTCTCTCTTCCTTCTAAATTGCTCTTAGTGTGGTGTTGCCATAACTTTAGTCTCCATGTAAGTATACAGAATTGTATGTGTTCTTCAGTCTCCCTTTGGCCATTGTTGTCACTCTGGCATTCTGCGCCAGAGCTCTTGAAGGAGTCTGTGGCGTTGTAACCCAGCACTTCTACCTCAACCTCTGCTGACTCCCTGCCTCAGCATGAAGCTGAACCTCCTGAGTCCTCTGTTCTGTTCCAACTCTTACTTCTATCTGTTCCCTCCAGAATGGGAGAGAGGTGTTTTGTCTTTAAATCTTACTTCTGTGCATATATGCACTGAAAGGATACGCTATTGGTGGAAGATTAGTTTCTCTTCTGGCCCTGTATTAGCTATTCTTGGCACCATTCCACAAGTTAATTAGCTTAGAGCTGAAGCTGTTTAGACTGTAAGTCTCACCTCTTTTGAAGTGTAGCGTATGTCTCCAGCAATGAGACCTCCTGTATTAATTGGGGAAATCTTTGTCCGATTTTAACAACAACTACTTTTAAATTGTAATTAGTCTTGCATCTGCTTCTTGGTGAGCTGCAGCCCTGACTTGGGGGGATAAAATGCAGGCTGTAAAGAACTGCATTGGGTTGGTCTCTAGGTCAAGATCTTATGGGGCAGGGGAGGGGAATTATGTATTAACTGAACAGTGTGTCAACTACTGATAACATGACAAGAATATTGTTTTAGGTCTGGAGTTTCCTATGTGCTTAGCATATGGTATTTGGATACTTCAGTGAGCAAGTGTGGTTGATTTTGTATTTTCCAGTGCTGCTGTGTAAACTATATCTCTGAATGTTTAGCTTCATTATTTTTGTATGTCTTAAATGCAGTGCATTCATTTACTGTTGCTTGATATTGAAGATAAATATAATATGCTTTCCTCAGACATATTAACGAAGACAAAAGAAAAACAGAGGCACAAAGGCAGTTCTTTGACGTTGTCTATGAAGTTGATGGATGTCCAGTAAGTAATTTCTCTGAAGCTGCAGACCCGTAAAATGACTGTGCACTAGTTTGCTCCCTTTGCAAAAGTATGTGAGGTTAAAATGCAATGGTGCTGGTTTAAACAGATTTCCAGTGTTAAGTTGTAAGCAAGCGGTAATCCAGCACTTGAACTAAATGCTTAATGAGCTTTTTGCTTCTGTCACTTAGGCCAATCTCTTGTCCTCTCACCGAAGCTTAGTTCAGCGTTTGGAAACGGTAGCGCTTGGTGATGACCTCTGTGACAGGGGAGAACAGGTCACACTCTTTCTGTTCAATGATTGCCTAGAGGTAAGATGACTGTATAAGTACATCTCATGAACTGAATTATAAAAGGCTTGACACTACATATGAATATAAACAAGTAAAATTTAAAAACTTTGAAGTAGCATTCTAAGTCACAGAAAGCTGATGGCTCAATGCATGCTTATGTTGCCTTTCCACTAGCTATTGTATAAGCCAACACAAGTAGCTGGTAAATTCTGGATGTTTGAGAGGTGTTATTAATGTAGCCTTCAATGTCTTGCAGTCAGATCAAAAATTTAAAAGCATCTTAATATATTAAGAAATAAATGTTTATCTGAATAGCACTTTGAGTAGTACCAGTGGATGAAAAAGTGCTGGAGTCCTTGGCTCAGCAGGATGTTTGTCCTTTTAAAGTTGAGTCATATTTAATGTGAGTAAATAGTGGGCCTCTGTGGTAGGTCTGTCTCTGCTTAGGCTACAAAAAAAAAACCCAACACATATTAAATGCCTTAGACTAACAGTATGTTAGGAAGAACTATGAGGGAAAAGTAATCTAACTGGGTTTTGGAGACTTATGTGGAGAAGCTGAGGTGGTAAAGGACACTTTATGAAAGTACTTGTTACTGTCTGCAGCAGTAAAGAACATTGTCTTCATAGAAGACCAACTCTAAAATAATCCAAAATCAGTGCTGTCTTAAGCAGCACTTAGAGACAAAAGCCTGTTGTTGTGACTAGTGGTGAACTCTTCCTGGGGGTCAAGTTGACTCAGCTTCATCACTTCTTGTAAAGGAAAATGAAAGGAAAATTAAAACACTTTTAATAAAGCTTCTTGGCTTATCTCTTCTAGAAGATATAAACAACTGAAAATACCTTACTTAAAAACCATGTAAGATACCTATGTGTTAATGTAAAGTAAAAACTGACTGACCAACGTCCACTGCAAAACCCACTCAATGGCTTCATGCACAAGCAACAGCAAGTGATATTTGTAGGACACAACACACCACAGCCTAAGCTGGTTCGTGCATGTAGACGTTGTATTTTCTGTTTAAATCTAGACTACCTTGTGGCAGGTTTCAAAGGGCCCTTGCTTGTTATGCAGGGCAGAATTGAGGTCTATAATGCAAAATTACTTCCCTCTTGATATTTTTTTAATTTTATTTTTGAGGGGAGTGTATTGATGCTGAGTAACAAGTATCACTGGGCCACTTTAACTGTAGGCAGTGAATAGTGAGATAAGTAAGTTCCTTAAAGATTTATGTGGTAGAGTAAATAGAGTAAAATACTCCTTAGTGGTTTTCTGTAGCAAGGCTTTCTGTGCCTTCCTGTATATTAGAAGGTAAAAAGAATAGAAGGAAACAAAACAATGGAAATAGACCTTCTAACTTTAACCTCTTTGTCTTGTATTTAACTGCAGATTGCAAGGAAACGGCATAAAGTTATTGGTGCTTTCAAGAGTCCGCATGGCCACACAAGGCCTCCTGCGTCTCTCAAGCATGTTGTTCTCATGCCTCTCTCCCAGATCAAAAAAGTCCTAGACATCAGGGAGACAGAAGGTCTGTATGTTTTGAAGTGCTTTGACTGCTAATGAAAACTGGTTCAGAGTATAAAGGATGAAGGTCTGCTGTTGTGGGATAGAATGCTGAGGTATATTTGTTGGTATCCTATGTTAGGTATCTGATTTTAGTATAAGCTTCTGTTTGAAGCTCTGTATGAGCTTGAGAATTCCTTGCACTGACACCTTTTGGCTTTTCAAGAATCGCTGGAGGATGCTGAATTTGGCAGAACTACTAGATGGCGTTAGCATAAGCCAACCAAATGGTAGTGTGAGTTAAACAGAGGAGTACACTTGACAGCTCTGGATTTACAAAACAAAAACCCAAACTTCAGTCCTAGAACACTAGACTGACCAGAGACAAGTGCTGTTGCTGTGAAACCAAATCTTCATTTAACTGGTGATAATGATGCTCAGGAGGAGCTGTGTTTGGCATCTTAAAAGAAAGATTTGGATGACAATTTCTGCGGCTGCTTTGCCATACTGAGACTGTAGGGGTTTCACTGAAGTAATGCATTGCTACAGCAGCAGAACTTGCGCTACAATACTGTTCCAGCCTTGATAGTGACTTCTAAAGAAGTCTCTAGTCAGACTAGTTTCTAGATCTATACCCTAGAAAGATAGATTTGATATTTCACTGTAGGTGATGGTGTGCACGTCATACTTGTTCTGCTTTATGTTCTTTGAAGTACCTGAACATAGAAACCCAATAAAAAATAGAAATGGCAAAGAGGGTAGGTAGTAAACATGATGCCCTACCTGCCTTTTGAAAAGGTACTTTAGGGTTTCTCTGTTAAGAATTCTCTTTAAATTACTGTGCAATACTTAATTTCACTTTGGGACTTGGGCAATGGGAGCCATTTGTAAGCATGCCATTTAATATTTGCTAAGAACTTCAGTATGCAAATCTTGGGAGAGGTCAGCTACTCTCTCTTATGTACACTCTCTTATAGGACTGCTTTTCCAGTGCTGCTTTTCTGAATTGGTGATGGGTAGTTTTTTCTTTCTTTCTCTCTCAACTGTGTTTAGCATGCTTCAGCTGTGTCTGCTATAAAGGTGTATCAGCAATGGATTAATTTTCTGCTATCAAGTGAGCAATCTTTGTCAAGTTTAAACAGTAAAACCATTGTAACTTGACTATTTTAATGTGTCATATATAGCACTGTATCTTTACTTTTTTCCTGCTTTACAAAATAGGGTAAATGTTGTTTTCCTTGTTCTCTGTTGATAAAGAAATGATCTGTCCAACATTTCATGAATTAAATTAAATTGATATTTACTGCTCTATCCAGTAAAGACTAACTAGTTTGCAGACTACAGTGCACAGATTATTGGGTGAATAAAAAACTGCTGCATGAACAGCTGATTGCAGCCTCTCAATGAAGGATGCAGACAGAACTCGGTGCTCTTACAAGTGATAGAACAGCTATTGTGTAAATAAAGATAAACTCCTTGCACCAAATCATGTTGCCCCTAACTCTAGCTCTTAGCAGATGGAGCGTTAACTCTTCTGAAGGTTCCCCCCTGAATTATATAAAAATGGTTATTCTTTGTCTTAAGTCCTTGCCTCTTTTTTTTTTTTTTTCCCCTAAACTGTAGATTGCCATAAAGCCTTTGCCTTAGTTGTGCGGCCACCTACAGAACTCAACAACAAGCTACTCAGTTTCCAGATGACAACAGAAGAACCTCCTAAAGAAGACTGGTTGAAGATGTTGTGTCGGCACGTGGCTAACACTATTTGTAAAGCAGATGCAGTAAGTACTCGGAACAGTTTTGCTGATTGGAACTATTTCTCCCTTTTTGGCTTGAAGCATATGAAGCTAAAGAACTTGTTAATAGTGGACATGCTTGAGGTGAAGTAGAGCAGAAAACGTTTGTGCTAGCACGTCTGCAAGTGAGTGGTTAAAAGGTGGAAAAGGAAACAGCCTGGAAGTTAGCTTCTACAGAAGCTAAATAAGTACTTAAAAATCGAGAATCATGCCCTTCCCCCATCACAAATTAATTATAAATAATTTAAACTCTGCACTGCAGATATAAACAGAATTGTCTTCAGCTTGCTTCTTTCAGAGCTATGTTTCAATTTACAGTCCCAACATTGAATCGTGTTTTGGTTTAACTCTGTGTTAGGTTGAGTTCTTTGTTCTGCACCTCATCTGCATGGGCAACATAATAGAAGATACATGAAGCATCTTCCTCCTATAGACAGAAGCCTACCACCTTAAAACAAGGAAATAAAGAAAACAAATAAAGGAGGCATTGGCCTCCTCATGTTTTTAGAAGTTCAATGTGTGGGCTTTCCACAGCCAGAAAACTACTCATTTGAAGAGTAGATCCTCTCCAGTTAGGGCAAGAGACTTTCAGTGAATGTTTTAATTCTGTAAGAGTGTGTGCGTGTCAGTCATCCAAATTTGCTGAAAATATGTGCAGTACGTATAGCAGAACCAACTGGGGTTTAAGCTGGAAATGTTTTATGTTCTGCATTGTACTCTTACTGTACAATATTTGGTTGTCTGTGACTTCTAAAGACATGCTTCTTTCAGGAGAGGTAGTTAAGTAATCAAAATAGCATGTTAGTTTTGTTTTGTTTGGCTTGTCATCCTAGGGACTTAGGAACAAGAAACTTGGCTTTGTGGTTTTTTTCTTCCTTGTTAGGTACTGGGTAGGAAAAGTACTGATTCCAAAGTGTTAATTTACTGTAATCTGTCTTGCCTATCTTCAGTCTCTTGTATTACGTATGTGTTACACAAAGGGATGGAAAAATGTTGGGTATTTTTTTAACAGAAATTAAATCTTTGTGTAATAAATGTACATTCCCTCTTGCCCCAGGGCGTTCAGAATCGTATGCTGACAAATTGTAACCTACTGTGCTGAATCCTATTAGTTATAATTTCTGTAACTACTGCTTTGTGCCAACTATATAATACCTCTTTTCTTGCTGATTTAAATGTCAAATTGAGCTTCAATTTAAGCACACTTCCCTTTTTCCCTGGTTTTCAAGAACTATGTAGCATCATGTGAGAATGAGATAGTGTTGACTTTGCCACATGGTGGCAGTAAAGGCTTTAACTACTCTTTGTAGCCACCAGGAATAGCCATACAGCTTGCTGTCTGGTGTCCTTAGGACTTTTTTTTCCAAGCTTTTTTTTTAGGTGACCTGTTTTCTCAAAATAAAAACCCAAAACAATAATAAAACCCCCAGCAACTTCCCACTCCCATGCATGCCCCCTGCCCCCCAAGTTTTGTAAGTAGCTAGCCAGAGATTGCTTTGCATGTGCTAGAGTTTAAGAATGAGGCATGGAAAAAAAAAACAAACTCAAAAAAACTTGTGGCTCTTCTGGAACATCTATTGGGCTTAAGCTGAAAGGTTTATCTTAATGTTTGACAGCTGGAGCTATCAGGATTTTACTTCAGAAGAGTGCTAGATGTGTCAGTGAAACAAAGGGGTGTATATACTGTGAAACTACCCAGGTATACTTCAGAACTACTGCCCTTACTTTGGTCAACCCTGAACTTGAAACTGAATCAAACAACCCAAATGTAAAACCACTGATGAAGTGGTTTCATAAACTGATTGCACCAGCAGTTAATCTCGTGAAATGGCACGACAGCAAATAGCTGCTTCACTGTATATTAAGAGTTAAATATAGAGGAATATGGCAATTAAACGTCTAAATATGACCTAATGAAGTAGAGAATGATATTTTGACGAGTACTGATGTTTGTTGGCCATTATTAAGACTATTTTTGTCTATAGGAAAATCTCATTTATACTGCTGATCCTGATTCAGTTGAAGTAAATACTAAAGATATGGACAGTACATTAAGCAGAGCATCCAGGGCAATAAAGAAAACATCAAAAAAGGTAAGACAGTGTAAAGATAGCGCTTTACAGTAAACCCCACTTTAGTCGGGGAATTGTGCTAGTATTCCTGTTTCAGGTGTTTTGTAGTACTTACAGTAGTGACAGGAGAAACTTAATCTGAACTAAAACTCTTAAGTATAAGCTCCTTAAAGAAAGAAGGTGGGGAGTGTTTGAGGTTTTGACTGAGTGGTTTTGGAGTATCTGAAGTATTATGGTCATAGGTATTATGTAGTCATTTCCGAGTCTGTTATGGAACTTATTCTTAGTTTAATATTTTGAATCTTTTAAATATCATACAAAAAAACCCCAACCCTCAGCTGTAATTATTTTTAGCGTATTGAATGGAGTTTTAAAGTTGCATGCAATTATCTAAATTCAGGGACCTTCAAAAGTAGGATGGCTGTAGAGTATGCATGTCCTGGTAATAAAATAGACTTTGAAATAACAGGGAAGTAAGTGCCAATGCTGGTGTCTGCCTGTATATGCTTTGCTTTGTGTATGGCTTAGCTGCTCTCAACTCATGGACTGAGGAACTGTGCCCTGTTCTGCTAAGAGGACCTGGCTGGGAGGCAGGAGAAAGGCTGCCTGTCTGCTCGGTCATGTTGGCTGTGCACTGGGTTTGGTTCTGCTAAAGTTTGCAGTGTGTGAGAAGGGGTGACAGAGTGATGCAGCAAGGAGGAATCCATTCCCCATTCTCAGCAGCCTCTCAGCAGGCTTACTATGTTCACAGTGATAATACTGTTTCTTAGAGAATACCGTAGAGGCTGCTGTAGTTTGGAAGCTGCTGAAGACTAAATTGAGAGCGCCTTGAAGGAGGGGACCTGACTTTGCAGAACCCAAGGAATGTGGGGAAGCCTAGTTGACGAGACCTTATTTTGACTTCTCCCTGAATCTCTGCCCTCTTCCCCAACCGTGCTGTCTTCATATTTGGACAGAGTGAGAAGAGCAGGAGCGATGGGGAGCCTTAAAAGTCAGATCACCTTGCGGGTGTGTTTGATTGCGTTTGATACAGTCATATTAACATTTGATATACGTCCTACAGATGTTCAAAATTTGAATGGTAGCCTATATTGTAGTAGTTATTACAGCCTGATTTTTGTCAGTGTATAACTGCTTGTCAAACTCCTCAGGTTACAAGAGCATTTTCTTTCTCAAAAACACCAAAGAGAGCTCTTCGAAGGGCTTTAATGTCACATAGTGCAACAGAAGGAAGAAGTCCCAGTTCAGCTAATGAGAGTTATATAGGCAGCCGACTGACTAGTACGTCGTCATTAGCGGTAAGTGATTTGGCTGTGCAGGCCAAATAAGTAACCTTTTTAAGATCGCAGTTATTTTAATGTCTGGTGCTGATCTTACTTTAACAATTTCAAGATCCACAGTGGAAAAACTGATTTTAACTACATTCATAGATATGTTATTTTCTGAGCAAGAGTTGTTTAATGAGTTGGCTTACTTACTGAAAATGCAGAAGAATCTGCTGTATGTACTAGAAACTGGGAGTTACCATGTACAATTAAGTTGGGGAAAAAACCCTCGAGTTGGGGAAAAAACCCTCTTTTGTCAGAGATGGAGTATGTATACTCTTCTGAGAGAGTGAGAAACTTCCAACACGCTGTCTTTTGTTGGTTCATGCCTTTGATTTTGGACAATATATAAAAATGTGGTGTACAACACTGAATAGTGTGGTGAAAGTGTCAATGAAGGTAGTGAGATGGTAGACATCCTGTGAAACAAACTGGGAAGGAAGGGTAGAGAAATAGAGATGCTGCAGCCTGAGAGTTTTTAAAAAGGCAAGGGAATTCTCTCATACGTTTAAGAAAACTTGGTAAAATAATATGTTGTTCTACATACTGCAACTCTTCTGCTATGGCTGGCTACCTGTTGCAGCTCTCTTCTGCCACATTAGGTCAAACTCAGTTTCTTAGTGCAGTCTAGTAAAGCAGACTAGATTTGGAGCAATTTTTTCATCATCTTCACATTTATTCTAGTGTTTGAGTAAATCTGTATGCTGAGTAAACATCTACTTTCAAGTCTGTAGCTTGTAGGACAGAAGGCCAAGAACAGGATTTCCTGTGTATCCTGCCTGATATGTCAGTACCTTCATATAGAGATAATTCAGTATGTTTGAGTGGCCATTAAATTGTACAACGTAAAGATATTGCCCTGTTCTGCTATGTGAGATAGGCATGAAAACGTATGAATTAATAAGGGAGGAGGTATCACAGTTCTTTGCTTCAGAAGAAATAGGAAAATCTACCAGTGTGGCTATACCCCAGTTCTCTGTAGAGATTTTCTTCCTTCAGTTATGATTGCTCCAACAATTGTTCTTGAATTCTAATATTCTGTCTTCATTTTGATATAGCACTGTATCTCATTTCTCATGAAAATGCAAGTCATGCACTTTTCTCTCTGTGTGTGTCTACCCCATACAAAAATACTTTTTTCCACAAAATGATAGGAATTTATAGTAGTAAAAACTATTTTCCTATTATAAATTCTTCCCAGAGTTCTTGGACCTCTGAGGTAGTAAGCTGCAGCTTGGCAGCAGAGCATATGTTGTGTGTGATGTCGTGCGGTTTGTTAACCAATCCCACACACCACTGAACTTGTGTAAAAGCGTTTTGGTTGAATCATAAGGCTGCGGGGGAAAGAGAGGTTTGGATTCCAGCCCCTCAAGTGCAGTTCTTGAGTAGGAAACTAAAGCTGCAGGAAACCTGTCTTCAGTCCATTGAGAGAGTCAAAGCTGTTATTCAGACATATTGTTTTATTTAAATAAAATCCTGGCCTGTGCTTATGTGGGGATTTTTTGGTGTAGAAAAACTGTGGAGTAAAAAAAACAAAGCTTGGATGCTTGGATTTTTTTCTTGTTTGGACTAACTCTTGAACCCCTTCCTGATTGTAGATTGCTCGTTCATCTTCTACGTGCAGCCTAAATGGATCTGTCAAATGTGTTGTTAATGTTCATCGCTCCAGTTCTGTTGATTGGAGCTCTCAAAATTCCAGGCCTCGACCTGTGCTGTGTCCTGGCTCTCCAAATATTCGTCTTTCAAATGCTGTAGAAGAAAAAAACTCTTCCAACTTGGAAAGCTTAAATGGTCATGCCTTGGACAGACCATGTCCTATCCCTATTATTACTACCACTTGTGCTGATGCTGGAGATAATAACCAGGGTGGTGCTGAAAAATTCTGTACATCAAACCCTGACTCTTAATGCCCATCTTGCATGAAGTGAGCAAAAAAATCTTGATTCCTCTAAACTAAGACAGCATGGTACAACTATATAAAACCCTAGAATGCACAAAATGTTTTAAGTGGTGTTGGGTTTTTCTTTGACTTGTTCTAATGCATGGGCTTGGAGTCAACACTCACATGTGGTCTAGTTCTATTTCTGGTTCTGGGTGCCAAGTTAATTCTTTCACAAATCCTTTTAACTTTAATTTTTCTGAGTTTTTTCTTAATTAATTTCTATACAATTGAATTATTACTACTTGTTTCAATTCAGTTGTCCAAGTGGCAGTGTAGCTTGCTGGCCAGAGTTCTGAGGACTTTAATAACTTGGTTGCAGGGAAGTCTTGAGCAGCTAATTTTGCCTAGGGTTTTAAGTTTTTGTTCTCCTATCTGTGAATAGAAAAAATATCCTGTATAAAATACTTTAGAATCTAATAAGAACTGCTATATAAAGAGGAGGTTGGGATTTAATTTTCAAATATTGCCTATGACTGCAAATAGAACATATGCCATAAGCAGGCATTAGACTTCATAGTGAAGTGGTATATCCTTACCTGCTCAAAATATCCCTATTTAAAAGATTCTTGAAGCATGCAGGTGCAGCAAGCTGCCTAACTACCATGACCTGTTTATATGCTGAAAAGCTTGGCTGTGCTATAAGGAGCAACAGAAGATTGCTTGTAAAAGTATCTTGAGGTCTAATGTAAAAAGAATATAAAATCTCAGCTGATCCAAAGAGGTTAACTTTTAGTGCTACATATTGATGTGCTGTTTCACTGTAATTTTAAGTCCCAGAAGCAGCCTATGTTCCTAGCACCAGTAAAGTCAACTTTTTGCCTAGTTTGTGCCCATCCAGGCGCAGCTAAAGCAAGCTTTGACAAATCATTGTCAAATCAATTGTCTACTGCCTTCTGTAGCCAAGAAGGCTTGTGTTCAGCATCAAATTTGGGACTCAAAGGTGTGAAGAATACAGAAAGTTGTAGGATCTAAGGGGAGCTCCATTATTATTGCAAAATGTGTGATGCAGGATATATGCTAATACTTTCGTTAACAGCTACTCTTCAAAAACATATTCTTGCATTCTGAATCTCTCAAGGCTGGTAACAAGGAAAATCTGCATTTTTTTTTCCTAAAATATATGCATTCTACTCATTTGGTGCTGTTTAACTTTGCTGTTCAAAATCTAGAAATGCTGAATCATTAATTTCAAAAGCTGCTAATCTTAAATATCTTCTGTACCCTTACATTCCTTATACTATGTATCAACGTTGAGAAAGGACTATTGCACTACTGACATTGGCTAATAAATGATCAAATAACTTTTTTTTTTTCTTCCCCAACAGGGTATTCCTTCTCCTTCCTTGGTCAGTCTTCCCTCAGCCTTTCAAAAAAGGAGTCATACGTTAAGTCGATCAACAACCCACTTGATATGAAGCAGGTTTAAAATACAGTGTTGTATTGTAGTGACTGACAAGCAGCTGGCTGTTCAAATGACCTGTTACTGACATTAATGGTACCTTAGTCATTAGCACTTAGCAATGATTAGCAAAATGTTAGATAACACTAAGTTAATCACAAGGGGTTTTTAGTTGTATTGAAGCAGATCAGTCAATCAATGGAACAAGGAACTTGGTCTTCATTTAAGACACAGTATTCCCTTGCCCAAATTTATTTTCTCACCAACATAATGGAAGCATTTCCTTCTGTGGAAATTGTCCCCTCTAGGCAAGAAACTAGTTTGTCAGATTTTGAAATGAAGATGATGTTCACACAACTTACCGCCAGTTTGGATGACTCTTATGCTTGCCTAACTCCATCAATTGGCAGAGCACTCTAATGTTTGAATTGTTGATTTCTTAGACCGAGATGCATTATGAAGTACCTGACCTTTCAAGTATAACAATTAACCTGTTGTACAGCTGCTTATTCCAGATATTTTATAAATGTAGTTGTTTATAAAGAAATAGAGTTGAGTTTCTGTGATTATTGTCTTCTGCAGCCTCACTGTAACACAGTGGTATATTACATGGGTTTATTTGAACAGTGAGTTTAAAGGCTATGACTAGCTTTGACCACCAAAAATGATCAATTGAGTTCTTTCAATTTCTTTGAAGTGGAAGTCTGAGGAAAATAATTATACTCCCTTTTAGTAGGGCTGCTAAACAAACCCCCAAAACCCCACACCTTCCGCATACTTGGTTAACAAATCGTTATTTAATGCGTGGGATTATTGGTGGACATCGTAACGTGAGGACCCAATTTTGGTGTGTCAAACTTCAGGTCTGGTACTCCTAAGGCTTTTACCTGGCTTTCTCATGTATTTGTGTCTTTCTTCAAAACTATATGTTCACGTCTTTCATCTCTGAACAGTTAGTATGATGCAGTGCTATCTCAGGAACTATCTAAATATGTATATTTCTGCATTTCGTTAATGGCTTAACTGTCTGTCTGTATTAGCAGGAGTTCTCAACTTCTGGTTTCTTTTTAACCACCAGCATCTTGTCTTATGTCTATATGTAATTAGTGATGCTTCTGAATGTGTCAAACTTAACTGGTTTTATATCTCTTTTTGCAAATCCAAGCAATGTAAATAAACTGTTTAAAATAACACCGCTTGTGGCTTTGCTAAACAGGCTTTGTTTTTTCACATAAAAAGTGTTGTGTTGGGCTCCAGCCTACGATGTACTCGGACAGCTGTATAGCTATTCCTAAGTAAGTATAGAACTTGGTAGGCCTGAATCTGCCAGAACCAAACTTTTTTTTTTTTTTCCCTTAATATATTCACCGTTCTCCCTTCTTCCCCTGGATATATGTATCCATTTTTTTTTTGTCCTTATCCATTCAAAATAAACATTGCTAAATATGCACTGACACTTACATAATAAAGTGGCTCTAGGAAATGATTTATTCAATAAATACTATGCTAAAAAATCAAGAACAGTTTTTTGGTTTCTTTTTTGTTATTTTTGGAAGGGCATCTTCAGCCTGGTAAACTCCGTGCAAACTTATAATTATCAGCCTATCATTATTTCTCTGGTCTTCTTTAATTTCCAGATTGTTTGTATTTAGCTTCTGTAGCAAGTTCACTTGCGCTCAAACCCAACTGAAGCTGTAGTTCTTACTGTATTGCCTAATCTTGTCATTACCACCACTGCACAGCTCTGTCGGTGCTAAATGAACGGAAAATGATTGTTCAGAGGCCCGAGTCCTACTGCTCCTCAGTCGTTGCATGCAGCTTTCTAATGGAGGAGCTACTCTGCTCAGTCTTGCTAATGCTGGAAGAAGGAGAAAAATAAGAAAGACTCTACCTGCCTCCAGTGACTTTACCCCTCCTGCATCCTGGATGTTATGTCAAGTTTCAGCATGAGGTGCCCCTATTTTTATTACAAAATAGGTGTACTGTTAAAAAAAAATATCTTAGGACTGAGGGAAAAGTGGCAGCTCAGTCTCCTTGTAAGTAAAAGAGATGATTTAAAACAGACACTGTATTCATTGCTTTGTCTACTGCTCTTTGACAACGCTCTAAGGTGATGTACTCCAGCGGCAGTTAATTGAAGGCACGCTTGGCCTCAAACTGGTGGGTACAACCACTGTGTGTCTTAGCCTTGTACTGAAGCCCTTAACTACTTTTTGGCTATTGACTTTCAGAGGACCAGAAGCTTTTCAGTGAGATAGAAGCGAAAACAGTGAGATTTGGGGTTAAAATAACAAGCTGATTAACACTGATTAGCTGATTTGACAACTTGTTCTCAGTCTAATTACCTAGCGCAGTGTAACAAGTCTTTTGGATGCTGGAGAAAAAAATCAGAATCATCTGACCCAATTTTTTTTGCCTTGCGTGACAGTATTAGAAGTTTGCTAGCAGAGGGGAAACTACTAGTGAGCAAATAAAAAACTGGCTGATCTCTACCCGTTGGACAGCAAATCTGATTAGTACCCACTGTGCTCATAGTGAGTGGGGCTCCCCGGAGGCCTGCGCGATATTTCTATTGCCCGAGCGGGTAATGGAGTGGGAGAGTGTGCTTATTATTAGTTTTACAGCTGTCACACAGCAGCAAGGAACTTGAGTACGTGACAGAACAGGATTAGCGGTGGAAGTGAGCTTCTGAAGCTAGAGGGGTGCTCCAGAGTAACAGAAACGAGCAAAAATAAACAATTTTTACAAATGAGAGGTTTGCCCCCACCTTCTCCGTTTCCAATACTACATGCGCGTGTTGTAGCATTAGAACGAGTACATAATTTGGGGAGGTATTTTGGTTGGTGTTCTTTGAAATTTTAGGTGAGACTGGTTCTCAAAACCAGAATTTTAAACAGTACTTTACCATCTAGCTGCTATGGGATGTACCTTGTTGAGTAACTGTAGTCATCTGGTTTTGTACAATACCTAGCTTCAGTCATGATACAGACATTTCAAATCTGAATAGTTTTTTAAACTTCAGAGAGTTTAGTTGAATTAAGTACAATTTCATTTGTCTTTATGCTGAGATTTCTGTGTCAGTAAAACTATGGGATCTGTTCTGCAACTCTAAGGAGCGAACTTTGGGATAAAAAGGACATTTCTTTCTAACCTAGCTCTCATTCACTTACCATCGTGCTAAAGAGTTAGCCAGCATGCGTTCGGCATCCAGAAGAATTGTTTTCATTCAGAAAGACTGGAAGTCTCTGAAGAGGAGGTCAAAAGATGATCTTTGTTTAAAACACAACCTCCTCTTCTTGTAGGCTGTACAAAATCAATCAGTTCAATGAGCTCGTGCTCGTTGCTACAAGAATCCTTACCCTCAACCATTGCTCTAAATTAGTGCTCTTAAAATTGAAGAGCAGCTATCAAAGGGTCTTCTGTTGGGTGGGTGTTAGGTGGGGATGTCCCACTCTTCTGATCCAAACTTGCAAGGAGAAGGCCGTTTTCTAGCAGCACGCTTGCTCGCTTCCCTTGTCAGTACGTGTATCTTGAAGTCCTGGGTAGTAGTGCTCCAAGAAGAAAATGCCTTTGAGTAGGTGCGCTATATGTACAGTGCTGTGGAGTTTATTTAAGTGTGCCCTTCAACGTTTTGAGAAAACTATGTATTGTGTTACCAACCTGTCTTTGTTACGAGTTGAAATACGGAGTAGCTCTCAGAAGTTTATACTATAAACGGTGTTTAAGGAGCCTGTATAGCTATTGGGTGGTAGTTTGGAGGGAATACGTAGACCAAAGCTTGTACTGAGGCAGGGTGATGTATAAGGAACAATAGTTTGTTTGCTTCCTTAAAATAGTAAAAAACCCCACTGAGATATTAAAGAAGGCGGCAGTTGGCCAAGAGACCGGAGGAGTCTGGGACACAGGTTGGAGCTGACCTCTTCTCCTTTTGGTGATGTCTGAATCATGTGAACTTCCTCACGTAGCTTAGTCTGGGCTCGAGTGGTCCAGCCATTCACAAACCTATATCTAGAATTCATAAACATCCACTCACAGCAAGCTATTAAAGCATTTATGGACTAAGATGATTAATCTTTTATAGGCTTTTGTTCAAAGAGAAAAGGTGGAGAGATTACAGCTGCTTGAGAGCACCTGTTTGTGAATCCGTTGTAGATTCAACAGGACGGCTTGACCTGTATTTTGCAGAAAAATAGTTGCTGTTTCAAAAATAGGAGCTGAAAACTCCACTGCGAGCTGGATGTTTACAACCTCTGAAAGCCAGCCATCAGAGACAAAGCAGGGGCTAGCTAGAATGTATTTTAAAAACACAAAAGCTGTTGAGAGCTTAAAATGTTGGCTGAGTGCTCTATGTGCTGACATTGGAAGGGCGAAGGCAAACGGGTGCCACGTTCTTTGCCTTGGGACCGGATTTAAGTGCAGAGCTGGAAACCTGCTCTCTCCCATCAGTAAGAAAAGCTAAAATGGAAATGAGAACACCATGAAAACAAACTCATTAAACATCAGGTGAAATAGATGTAACACTCTCAGATGTTAGGCAAACAAAAGTAATTTTTAGATAAGAACATTACCACTGTTTAGGGCTGAATTTTCAGCTGGCACAGAGTATTCTGTCAGCCTCTATACAAATGCAACCATGCATTTGGATGCCTAATTTAGGCAGTTAGAAGTGCAATTACCACCCTACCTGCAAATTGTAATTAGTTTAAGCTGTCTTGGTGCCTTTATCAGCTGATCCATACACTGCTACTGACTTTTAGTGAAGTCTGAGTATAGTGGGAGCTACCTTTCGTGGCTGAAGCAAGTTATAATATATATAAATACATATATGTATGAAGTAGTGAAAAAAAGATGCTTACAAAGAGATGCGAAGCATCCTTTTATTTTTATCCTACATAGGGAGGCCTAGTGGGGGTACTTTATATCAGTGAAATTAAGTAATTAAAGTTCTGATACTTATATTAATATTGGTAGAACGAGGAGAACCTTGATACCTCTCATTCCCCCTCTCCCTCCAGCACCTCAATTTCTTCGAGGGCTGAGGAGGAAGGAAGCGGCTTTTGGCCTAATGCTACAGAGCCCAGCTTTGCTGCTCAGCTTCCCAGCAGCACTGTAGAACCCGTCCTGTCTTGGGGGAGGTAAAATCTTGCGCCTACCAAAGCCCAGGAGCAGGCTGCCTTCTGCCTCGCCAGCTCAGGTTTCCTTGGCACCTGCGAAGACCGGGTAAAGGATGACTTTTTGCACTTCTCTTCCACCACCTCCCTCTCCATCCGGAGATCGAGGAAAGCGCAACAGCCTGGTAAGCACGCTATCAATTTATTAATGGGTTCTTTACAATGGGATTAACTGGAATACAAATTGTATTACCTGAGCTCTTGGAGATTTTGTTTCGTGTACAGTTAAAACCGGTAATGTTTATTTGTCAGTGTTTGGAGATACTACCTACCTCTC
This sequence comes from Theristicus caerulescens, assembly GCA_020745775.1. Lineage (NCBI taxonomy): Eukaryota > Metazoa > Chordata > Aves > Pelecaniformes > Threskiornithidae > Theristicus > Theristicus caerulescens. The sequence goes on along the minus strand of CM036565.1, from coordinate 3,745,749 downwards.
ATAAATATTCAACTTCTGTCTTTACCCAAGCAGTCAGTAATTCATTGGCTATCTGGGATTGTAAGTTCCTACGTGCTTTCTGCTGCTCTGTGATGGCAAAAATGATATTTCTGTAGTTTCTCCAATGTTTCAGCCAGGAGGGAATGTAAATATAAGCATAAATGATTTTGAAAATGTGCCTTTTTTCTGTGTTTCAATGGCTTGTGCATTAGAGTTGGTATGGCTGACAAATCATCACTGATTGCTAATTAAAAAGCTGAATATATTAAGGAGTTTCACACTTCCATTTCTTCCTCAGATTGAAACCCTAGCTCTATGAGTGAGTGCTAGTGAAGCTCTAATGGATACAGTCTAATTACTTGCCATTTTTGCTTTGACTTAACAGTTCATGAATTACAGTAACTCTGACTGACAGATCATTGCTGATTACTAATTAACTGGCAGAATTCGCTTTTATGCACATCCGGCTTTTACCCCCACAAAAACTGGCACTCCGTATCTTAACAAAAAAGCTTTCTCTCTGCTTGTTTGTTGATATGTAAGAGCCGATGGTCTCATCCCTCCGGAAAACAAAAATTCTTAGGGCACGTTTAACAATAGTGGTGGATAAATATATTTCAAAAATAAAGTAACCGCTGTGTTGCTTATAAAGGAGGCTTTGGAGAGAAACCATTCAAGGCAGTATAACGACTCAGCATGTTTCCTGGCGCGCTCATTCTCTTACCGATCACCTCAACCCTCATTTAGTGAGCACAAAGAACAATCAGATTTTTAGCCCGTTATCTGCGGGAGGGGACGTTTCATTCCCTGCCATAGGTACTCCCTAGGTCACCCAGACGCTAGGAAAAATGCAGGAATGGATTGTCTTTCTTCTTCTTTCTCTTCATTTGCCTTTTCTAGTCAACCTACCCAGAGTTTAATCTGGTTCTTGACAGGATTACTACTCTCCTAATCAGTGATATGTTTTAATTTGTGATAGCGATCTGTAGAAATGAGCTGTTGAGGCTGGGAGGTCTTCTCGTGATGATGGTGTCCGTCTACTCCTGAACAGCAGTGGGTAGAGTTATGGACGGCTGGTGAATGCTATAACTTTTCTCACTAAATGCCCAGATATATTCAGTTTTATTCCAGACTTTAAATCAAGAATAAGGGCTCATTAAAATGGCTACAGATCTTTTCAAATCAACACATTAAAGATATTGCAGCCTGATAAACTTTTCTTTGTGCTGATTTCAGTCACTGAAATTGTCACAAAAACACAGTAAAACTCTTATCCTAAAAAGAACAACTGTGCCTCTGAAAGAAAATTACGCTTCTCTAATCTCTTTCAGTTTGTGAGCGTGCCCCTAAGTGTGTGAATATTTCAGCACATAGTTTGTAAAAATCCATCAAAGATAATGCTCAAGAGCAAGGGTCAAAAGAAATGGTAGGTTACTTGAGATCCCATATATCAAAAAGCACCGTGTAAAAATCCTTGGCATATAGGTGATCTTAATGGTCCCTTCTGGACTTAAAATGTATTACGGAGAGAAACCACGAAAGTAATTGTTATAATTTAAAGCTTTATCTTTTCTTTGTTAGTAATTCTCCCCGTCTGAATATCACTGTTAACCTTAAGCAAAATAGAGATTGTTACTGTGAGATAATAAAAAAGGCGCTGTGTTATTGTGGTCAATACCTGTAATAAATGTAAAATTTGGTGTTCTAATGGGTAGCGGAAAGGTCCTCTTCTCTTTGCCCCAACTTCTCCCACCTAAAGTAAGTGTTCAGTATCATTGCTATTAATAGCAACTCAAAATAACACATTTTTATGAAGAGAAGAATATGGCAGCGACTGAAAAACAAACTATCCCAGGTCATCGTTACTGAACCACCAGAGTGATGTTAGAAAATATTTACAAGCCAAGAAGCTCATGTGAAGTCTTGAAATTGGGTCTTTTGACTACAAGGCTTCAGAAAATATTTTCTGATGCTTGCCTATGTAACTTTGTGTCATTCATGATGGTGTGACCCTTCAAAAAAAAGGCAAGATTTTACAAAGACACACAAAACCCCAGAGAAACGGGGCAGCTGCTGTCACCCGGCGCCTCTGAAACTCCGCCGAGCCTTACTGTGCCTCGTTTCTCCATGTGCCCGCGACATGTGAGATCCGCCTGCCCTGGTAGTCTCGGTGAATAGCAAGATGAAGCTTCTTGCCGCTGACAGCCCGCAGGATGGAAAAATCCCACCATTTCCTCTCTGACTAGGAAATGACTGGAATGACTCAGCTCGTGTAGTTAGTGTAGCAAGCGTGACCTTTTTGAGGCGGCTGCCGTATGGAGCTTTTTCGCCTCTACTTTCTCCAATTTTCCTTTACTCAAGAATGACCAGCTTCAAAGAAAAAGTTCACCGCTCTAATTGAATATTCTCCATATTGAGAGGGGTAAAAATAAACATTCTTCTCAGTTTATTCACGCATAAACTAGAATCATCCAAGTGTGACATCTGAAAGGAACTACATGATTATAATCTGAAATGAGAACAAAGTTCATCTTGTGCGATTTCTTATTTTTTCCCTGCAGACTTTGAAAGAGGAAAGAGATTGCAGAATCTTAATACCTATTAAAGCCCAAGAAAGCCAGGGCTTTGTGCACCTGTGTTAACCTTTTTAGTATTCTGCTGGCTAATTGTCTGTCCGTTCCACCTTCTCCTCCCAGGTTAATGGGGTGGTTAACAGGGGAGGACAGGAATGGTTGGCCAATCACACTACAAAGCAAACTGAAAAGGTCAAAGTAATGCGCTGTATTATTCATGGACTATGCCTTGCCGAGGTATCTTAGATCTCATGTCTTCTCATGATGAATCGCAACAAGAACAAGAAACAGCCCAACGTGAAATTGGCTCTTGTGACAATGATTGTAGTTCAAATGGAAAAACGTAAAACTGTGGCCTGCTGCTCTTCTGGTTTTTGAGATTAAAGATGTGTGATCACATCTAGCCACTGAATAAGCAACAGGTTACATTTGTACAGCTTCTCAGCTGGGTTATAAGCATAGTACAGTGTACATGTATATAGATTCTTCTAACTTTAGCCATGGACTTTGTTTTGGAAGTACTGTGTGGTGCCTAATATCCCTACCACGTCTTCTGTGTCAATAAACTCATCATTAGTTTATAGATTTCTTAATATGAGGCTGCTTTTTAAGTGATGTTTTGTTTAGAAGTATTAATACGCTAATTCCCAAGAGGCCACCTGGAGTGGACTGTAAGACAGTCCTTGTTCTCAGAGGCTTGCAATCTCTATAGTTAAATTTGAAGGTAAACTTGATGTACCCATTCTTTTCTCTTTCACCTTTGATGTGAAATGGAGGTGGAGGGAGATACTGGCAGAGGCAGGAGCGTGACTGAGGTACTCTGAATTATTTTCCGAGTACTGTCCCTCTCGTTGACCACAGAGGGAGATTAGCAACAGCAGACTACTGATTTAATCCCTAGCAGTGGCTGTCATTAGCACCTGTCCTCATTTAGTCCCTTCCACTGGATGTCATGAGCACATTTCGTCGTCTTCCTCTGGTGGTGTTTTTAATTTCACACGTTAGCTGCAGACCCATTCTCCATCATTTCGAATCACAACCTTGTGTTTCTCAGGTGTTTTTATCATACCCCTTTGACAGAAGAGACTTCACAAATAGTGAAAGTGAAAAGTGGTTGTTAAGACCAAACACCATCTGGTCTACTTCTCTGAGTCATAATTAGTGTTGTAACCCAACAGTAAGCACACACCTGGCACCTGAAGGAGCTGCCCCTGCTTGTGCCCGTCGTCCCTTCCAGGGCTTAGTACCGAAGTTCTGGCATTTACAAGGAAGCAAAGATTGCAACAGCAAGCAGAAGAGTTACGAGGCAGTCTTAGGGGAGAGGGTATTTATACCTTTTTTTTTTTTTTTTTCCCCTTTCTTTAAATTGGTATAGTGTTCTTTGCTTTTCATGGAGTGGTTTCAACTGACATCAGTTGCCTGGGGCCAGTGAACCTAGCTGTCAACAGATAAATCATTTTTGTGACAAAAAAATTCTGTGATGGAGGGAAACAAACCCCATCATTCATTTGGAAACTAGCCTTTGAAAGAGAAGTGACCTGAAAGTGGAACTCTTGGGGAGTGGTCTCAGATGTGTCCTTGTGTACGAGAGTGAAATAGCCACAGCAGCCATGGACCAGACTGTTTTTAATGTGCCCTTAACAAAAGGAGGATGAGGGATGAAGTCCAACTTGTAATAATATTTCATGAATGAGAGGAGCCATGGTATATGTCATCACCCTGTAGAAATCACCAGTTAAGTGGCCAGAGAATCATTATAACACAGCCTGCAATTTCTACAACAAGCAAGTTAGCTATTATTGTGTGTTGTAATTTTTGTAGGTGATCCTAGTGAATCTCATGCTTTAGAAACTATACTGTGTGCACCAAGCATCGGAATTCCCCCCGCCCCACTTCTTCCTCATTGTCCAGCCAAAATGCTGTTATATTCATGGAGTAAAGTTGGCTCTCGGCGAGTCCTGAATAAAAAACTATGCAGATTTGGGCCTGGGAATCTGTGCATTACAGATGGCTATTTTTGGAAAACAGCAACGCCCTTCTCTCTGACAGAGGCTCCTTTCATGTTTGCGTTGTGTTGTTTCATAGCTGCCTTCATCTCCTGACAAGCGCTTTAGTCTGTGGCTTTCTGGAGGCTAAAGGGCACTGGAGCCAGGTGTTGGCCAAGATGTTTCCGACACCTTACAGATTGATTTGAGCTATGGCCTCTCTCTCTCTCTCTCTCTCGGTGATGTATTGATCTGCAGTGTAAGACAGGTTTTCCGCCCTACTTGATATCTGAAAAGTGAAATGTCGCATCTTGTCTTAGATCTGGGTCTCTCGCAAAGCTCCATGATGAGACCGGTACATCTTTCTCGGTGCACTCACATCAACTTGTTCACGTCGCACAGACAACTGCTTTTCACCGGCAATGGTGCTTTTTTGTTCCCAAAGATCACCTGTTTTCAGTGCACTTTGTTCTTTTTCATCATTCTAGGTAAAAATACCTGATTTTGCATTAAATATTGCAGAATTGTAAGCCAGCTTGCATGAAATTAAGAGTATTTGCTTAAGAGCCTCATGATTTACCAAACTGTGTGTTGACTGTGACTTGATGGTCCGTGGGGAGCAGTCTTTCTGATTTAGTGTGTGTCTGCTCATCAAAGATGGATGATTGCCACTATGTGTCATAAAACTTCATCTGACAAAACCAACTCCGTAGCAAAATAATGCCGTCTCCAAAGGGCAATAATTCTTCGTTTCTCTGTCCCACATGTTTAAGGAGCTCAGGCTAGCTCAGATTTTCTCAAAAAGATTTCTTTATACTTATTCTGTTAACAATGAACAAAGGACCATCAAAGATTTTGCCAGTTCTTTCTTAGTTTTCGAAAATCTTTTATGAGAGCCTAGGAAGATGGTCTATAGCAGCTAAAAATCTGTAGGATTTAGACTCCTATCTGTGATAAATAGATAGTGGGAATTAAGTGGCTAAATGCCTTTGAGGTTCTGGATTTTTAATTAAATCTTAGGGCTGGGGGGTGGATTTTTCCTTTCTTTCCATCTTTCTGTTTTAAAGTCACATTTTAATGCGAAAATGTAATGAACTGAATGCTGGTTTTATAGGGTGAGGTTATTTTCTTACAAAGTAAACACAGTGAACAAAAAGGAAATGCCAGCCTTCAAAGAGACTGCACACATCAGCTGGGGATGCCTGTCAAACATCATCTGATAAGGTGATCTCTGCTGAGAAGTAGGTGCGTTGCTTTGCTCACTGATGACAGGTCTCGGGGGATTTGGGAACCTGTGCTTGCTTGAAGACCAAAGCGATGTAAGATGTGCCTACGCGACAGGCGGCTGCCGTGGGAGTGCAAGACGTGTTGCTGATCCTTAACCAAGAGATTTGCACTGGAGAAGGCAGGTGCAGTTCTTCTCTTCCCTGGAGTGTGGGCATTTTATAAAAAAAAAAAAATTGCCATCTAATGGGGGGAAAAAACTCATCCTTAGGGCACAGATGAGAGTGAAGGATGTCATATTCTTAACCACGGGGCAGCAGCTGGGCTCCTTTTTTTCCTTTCTCCTCTCGTAGTGTCTTGTTTCCTGCACTTGTAGTTGCCACAGCCCTAAGGTGCAGGATGCCACTTTTCGCCTATAGAGTGTACCAATATCTGTAGTGTAAGGCATTAACCTGGAAAGAGGGCAACGTGGGGACGAATTCCTCTTAGCTGAGGATGGAGGGATCCCTGTTTTCAGTGCTGCTTGGGCAATAATCAAACCGGGAGGGTTTGATAGAGTCTGGATGCAGAATGTTCTCAGAGCAGAAAATACAGGCCCCTTTTTGGCTGGGCGTTACCATCTAAATAAACAAGACAATTTAAAAGAAGCATTTCACGGACATTTATTCCAGTCAGTTAAGACTAATGAAGTGCAGGAGTGTCTTGCTAAAGATACCCCATAGTGAGGGGAAGGCTTGTTAAGTGGAAAGGTGGCTTTTTTTGACCTATCTTTCAAATATCTACAGTGCTAATTTTCTTGTCTGCTGTGTGGCCGCGTCTTTAGGGCCGGTAAGGGACAGCTTTGTATTTCCTAGGCTCTAATGTTGCTGTGTACTTTGAGTCCTCTTCATTTTTTCCATCCTAGCCACTCTCCGCCTTTTGTTCTTTAAGTAATTGTCTTCTGCTTGGTATAAGTAGTCTTCAATTAGTCCAATCTGCAATTACAAAGAAGTGGTGTCAGAAGCGTGTCCCTTCCCCTCTATAAAAACTTTAAAAACTTTTGCAATTAGTTCATTTCAAAACTAATTGTCATTAGAAAGAAAAAAACATGAAGGCACCTCTCATACAATTGGCTGGAGTAGCAGCACCTGATTTCATAATTTTTTTTTTTTTGTCCCTTTCCATTTGGATTCAATTACTTTACTGCTGTGGAGTAGACTCTTTCATTGAAACCTGTACATTGAAAACAGGAATTTATCACAACTCTGTCTTTAAATGGCATTGAAAAACAGCCACTTTAAAAGGAACGGATGATGAGGGAATTAATCTCAGGCAAGTTTTTCTTGATAAGGAAAGAGAACAGAGGCTTCTGGCATTTATATGCCAAAAATCAACACATGGAGAAAAATGAGTATTCCACATTGCTGTGGCAAGAACCATTTTTCTATTAAATCAAAATGAAGTTCTGAATAAATATGTTTTCCCATGAATATAATACACTAGAGAATACAGTAAAAGAATAGATGACCTCAGTGTCCCTCCAAAATAAAAACGTAATTATTCTAATAAAGAGTACATTCAGATAGACACATCTTCCTTGCAGAGATGATTTCAAAACAACCAAGAATATAGATTAATAGTACTGTGTACAGGCATTCCGTAAATACCAGGCATTTGTAATTTTACAGCTATCTCTCCCCATACCTTACCTTTATTCATACCCTTTGTCAGCTTTTGCGATACGCAGCGTTTCTGTAAGGTGAAGATGAGAATCATCTCCCTTCACACTGAGTTATACTCAAGACCTAGACCCTATATAATGTGAGGATCTAAAGAATCAATCTTCCAATTGCATTTTAAGCTGATATATTTAAAAAAAAAAAAAAAGTCCTAATCTATCATCCTGACACGCATTCAGTGGAGCATTGCTTCTTTAGGCACAACACACAACAGCTGACTGAATTAATCTGAGCGTGGCTTCCTATTGTATTTATTCATATATTGAACTGTTACTAAAGAGCTCCTCAGCCCTGAACTTGAAGCTGTGCCGTGCGCTCTGGCCATGGTTTGTGTTGGTGAGGGGTGTGCGTGTGTGATAGAGGAAAAATGAGGCAAGCAGAAAAGTTTATGGACCATTACTTCTGCCCCCTTGGGGTGCCGAGGGCACAAGGAACGCGTCTGGGAGAGGAGCTCTGCCTCCTCCTCCCCACGAAGCTTGCAGGGGTGACGTTTTCAGTGGATTGGCTTTGCGTAGCACCGTGCATGATGCTGTGGAAAAGAGTTTTCTACCGCACTAGTGAACCTTGATAGGCACTTGCTCTTGGGCTTTTGCTCCTCTGTTGCCAAGAGATCCATTGCAATGGGAGTGTGGGGAGGCTGGGGCTCTCTGAAGACAGCCTTGTGGGCTGGCTCTGCTGTGACGTGCTCACCATATAAACACACGGAGGATTAGAGACAGGAATCATCGTGCTAGCCTCATTTTTAAGAAGCTGAAATAAAAGCTTAGGAAATCATTGATCTGGCCAAAAGCACATGGGAAGTCTTAGAAAGGCTAATCAGTGCCAAGCTGCCGTTCAGGGGCTTAGCCATATTAAAAACAACCACCAAACCCTTTTGACTCTTCTGCAACAAACCAAATTAAAATGTCTACACAACTTTCTTCTGCAGTTAAAAGTAATCTTTTCTATTGTGGGGGTAGTGCTTGTGTTTGGGTGAGCACAAAGGGTGGTAAGAGGAAGGGAAACGGCTCCCGGGTGATGGGTAGGGTGTGGGGTGAGGGCAAAGGGAGCACCAGGAAAGCACCAATTTTCACAGCAGCTCCTTTAGGACCATCCAGTGGTGCCTGCACTGCTGGTGATGCCAGCAGAAAGCCCTGCTGGAATGATGTTCCTACCTTGAACTGTGGCTCGGCTGCTGTTGTGTGCTTTTCATATTTATAGAATACCTGTCAGCTCCAGCCCCCAAAATAAGTTCTAATATGGCATATCAGGGGTGGAAATAATAGTTGCTTACATAATTGCAATGTTACTGACACAGCTGATGAGCTGATGATGTTATTTGCACAGCAGTGATGGCATTCAAACCCTTGCCGACTTACAATTACACTGTATGCTCTGAGCCCTAGCATGATTTAAATTACCATATGAACACAATGAAAATACAGTCTCTTGACAAGATAAAGGGGGGGGGCAATAGCTTAAAAATCTCTTTTCGGTGGCTGCAGCGTTCAGTAGTGCTTATTCATGGCTTTTTAGCTTGCACATTTCATTTTAAGAAAGTAAATTGGAAGCATTATGTTCTGCCTTTTCGCCTTGATTTAAAACCTCCCTGTGCCCGCTCTTCTGCTGTCTGACTGCGGTGAGCCACCTTTGGGGCTCTCATTGGGAAATGCAAATTTTTTAAATCAATAGCTTCACTTTCTTTTTTCCCTTCTCTTTCTTTCTCCCCCAATAACTGTTTAAATAGGAATCCGTGTGGATGGGAGTAGGTAGAAGGACGTAGCTTGGAACCAACCCAAATGTGATTGGTGTTAGAGGCACAGTCGTTGTAGGAATGTGGATTTTGGAAGAGACTTGTGACTTATTCCCAAGCAGAGCAATAACTGGCCACAGACTGACGTTGAGACCGAATCCCAGGGTTGTGTTGCCGAACCCTGCAGCCACTATATAGGCTAAAGCAGCATCAAAGCTCAAGTGAAGAGCTCTGCAGGACTTGGTTCACAGAGGAGTATTCCCTGGTGTTGCCAGTGATTCACATGAGGCTCGTTTCGGGTCTGATCCCAACCCGCACAGTGATTAACATCGTCGGGTCAGTCCTTTGCACTATTTGTGCTTGGATTATGGTTCCCCACCTCTAATCCCCTGACCCACGTAGTGTCCCCGTGTGCCACGGTCTGTGCTTGGGAGCTGGTCAGCAGCATCGCATCCCATCTGCAGGGGCTGTGCTCAGCTCTCGGTAGCTGAACTTGCTGCCTTGGAGTGAAGTCCCTTAAATACTCTCCTGAACATATGAAACCAGGCTTCTCCCATCTACCCAGCTATACAGTGTCTTGATGGTTTTTTTTCTCAAGTGCCTGGTGACCTGAGAACCTATGAAAACAAATTGGGCTTCAACCTATTTTTAATCTTCCACTGCTATGACATCTTACTTTCAAGATATCCTGAGTATTTTCCTCCCCAGTTACTCCCAGCAGTGCAGTGGCAGCATTTCTACTTTGGATCAATGTCTACGGCCCTGGCCCAGCTAGAGGCTCCTCAGGGCACGACTGCCCCTCCGTTCGAGTTCCTCCCATTTCTTCCTCATTAGCTCCTGATTTCAGGCTGCTCCTGACCCTATTTCTTTCACTGAATTTTTCTCTCTGTCTTTAGTCTGGCCCCTGTGATCAGCTGGAAGGAGCAGGGAAAAAAGGGACTGGGCAGAATGAAGATCAAATGGAAAGCGGGAAGAAATAGAAACAAAAGGTGCCTTTAAAGCAAATTACACACTTAGTCCACAGCACATCTGTGTGGTACCTATAGGTGCTTTGGGATCAGGCTAAGCAGAGAAGTGTAGGCGTCATGTGGACAGAAATTTGAAAATGAACCAGGTACTCAGTAGAGTTTATTTTGTGCTCTTTATGTAAATATTGCATTTATTTTATATTGCCCCAAAATTCTCCTTTGTGCCTCAAATTCCTGCATTGATAATATGTTGTGGAAGATATCAATGGTGGAAATTGTTGATTTGGGGGGAGGCAGAACAAAAACCAAGGGAATTAACACTGAGAAAATGCTTGGGGTTCTGCAAGAGTACAGATATATAGTGTTGGCATGTCAACTGTCTGCCTTCAGTTTTATACCCATGAGTCCATGAAGGTACCTGGGGAATCAAAGCAATGGGCTAATGCTGGGTCTGCAAGCCTAATGCTTAGGGGAATCAAGTTAGGACAGAGAGATCTCTAGGCTGGTGGCTGAATGAAAATGAGAAACAGGACAAGAAAAGCAAACTTGTTTGGCCCACCTGAAGGAAACGACACTATTTTTTAAGCCAGAGGAATGAATGGGAAGGACAAAAGCTCCGTGTGTGCCCTCAGACCAAGGAGCTGCTGGCCTTGATGGCACAGCCTTTGCTGCACTGCTGAGACACCAGCACAGAGCTGCGGCAGCGACAGGCCACGTCTCAGAAGTATTTCTGTTCTTTTATTCTCGGGGAAAATCAGGTGAATGGGTGAGGTTGTGTCTGCCTTTCCTCAGTGCCACACACATCAAGGTATTTTTATTCTGACACAGATTGAGAAGGTGAAAAGCATAATTAGTGCACCAGAAGTACCTGGATGGACTATAAGTCAATTAGCCTGCTCTGAATTCCAGTTCTGAGTTTGCTGGGAGAAGAAAATGATCTGTGCTTCATGCGAATACTGAGGTGATCAGCTCATTCTGAACTGAAATGGTTTTACATCGGTATCTAAGGTTGGACAGAATCTGTAAATACTTAGGGTTTTGGTACAGATATCTAATGCAGTTTATACAATGAAAACACAGAGCTCTTTGGGTAACGGGCCATGCACCAGGATTAGCTGGAGGGATGAACCGCAGAGGTCTAATCAGGCAAGGTAATATATGGTTTTGCTTTGGCTTAGGATTTGATTCCGACCTACAGGAGTTTTTGAAAATGACATTATATATATCCACACAAAGATGAGGAACAATACAGGCCTTGTTTGGAGCATATAAAAATATTTCTAATCCTGCCCTTTTGAACATGTTGTCCAGTGATGGATAAAGGGGAGAGCCTGGCTGCTGTGAGCGTTCAGCCCTGCTCTCTGGATGCCATCCTGATTGATTCGCTCCTGGCGTGGAGGGATATGTAAGCAGCACTTGCTGGCTGCAGCTGAATTACAATCATCGAAAGATTTCAGTGTAAGGGACCTCTGGAGGTCACCTAGACCAACCTCCTCCTCAAAGCAGGGCTTTATGGGAAGTTCCCATCTCCTTTTCTGAAAAACGTACTGCATCGCTGGTAGCGCTCTGTCAGTCACTTCTGAACTTGCCTGGATGCATCTGGTTTTGCCCCGAAATGCCACAATGCAAGTATATTCTTTGCCCTTCCTATGCACTCATCGGGCTAAGACATCCCACATGTGGTTCCTAATTACGTGATATGTACCAGCTACGATGAGGGAACACTGCAATACTATTCATCATTCAGCGTGGTTTTGTCCAAGTCCTGATGGGCCACAGATGTCACGAAACTTGTCAACCTTTGCTGCAAGGGGGCTGTTCCAAGGAACAGATGTCCGTGTTTGATGGCTTACTGACGGTCCAAAGGAAGCTTTGTGGCTTATCCAAAAATGAGGGAGCTATTGCAGTCACAAGCTAACTTGAAAGCACATGTGTCTTTTAAAAAAGATCGGCACAAATTTGAATACAAATATAAAATATCAGTTATTGTACCTGCTAAAGAATTTAGAATGAAATGAGAAAGAGCCAGGGTCCCACAAGGATAAACTCCTGTAGGAAAATAACTTTGTTTAGAAAAAAATGTAGATGGATAAGCAGGAAGCAGACTCTGTAAACTGTAAAATCGTGAAAGTATGTCTCGCATGGATACGTGTGTATGCATTCTCTATCATGCCTAAACATCCAAACTTCCTAAATCCCAGTACAAATCAGGGGAGTCGCTCTCAAATAAGAAACAGGTGCTTTTGAAAATATATGCAGGAGCTATAAATAACATGTAAAGGCAAAAAGGATCTTCTGGCGTACGAATCTATTTTTATTACTTGGGAGCTATTAGTAAGAGAAGGCAAATGAGCTGCCTTTAAACATGAAGTACCTCTCAACGTTTTCCTTTGTCTCCCAGAGTTACGTGCTAAAACACTCTTTGGAGTGAATATAACCAAAGGAATGGTACTTGAAGGGCCGATGAGTAAGTAGGGATGGCTGTATAGAGTAAGGAGGAAAAGCTGAGCGTATGCTTGAGAAAACCTACTGATATTTTAATAAAAATGAAACCCTGATCTGTGCCTCCCATTAAGGTCACTTAGAACACAGGTTGCTCAGTATCTGGGAAAGAAAATCATGATTTTACTGTTTGTGTGTTAAGTGAAGCACATTTGAGCTGCTATGGTTGCTTTTGGAAGGGAGTGGGTTTACGCAGCAGCGCGTGATCTGAACCGCCACGGGCAGGCCAAAGTCATTTCCCTACATTTGTTTGGCGATGTAACCCAACTGACAGCCCAGCTCTTGCCTTGGACCTGCTTCTAGAAAAGTTCATAGCTTCAGATACCGATGCCAAAGATAAATATGTTGTCCCTCATGCTCCATTTCTGTATTTTCACACGCCTCGTCTGTACATGCTGCCTTTCTTTAAAGAAAGGTGTTTTTACCTTTGTTGTGCATTCCCATCGTAAAGGAATGAGTTCAGTGAAACACTGAAAACCAGTGTTTGCCAGTAAGTTCTTAGCGTACTAGCAAAGCTCCAATGCTAAAAGCAGATGGAGGAAAGAGTGTTAGCTGATGAGGAACCGAATAGAAATAATATTGATGCTGGTAATGAATTACATGTATTAACTACCTTACAACTCAGAGGGTCCTTTTGTACTTATAAGCTCTCCTGAAATCACTGTCCAGTGCGGTGTTTACTACGAGCAGTCTTGTTGACTCATGCTGTTTTTCACAGCAGTAACAATACCTGGTAGCAAGTGTTTATAGAGCTGGAGACCTTCTCTGGTAGAGGGCAGCGGGTAAGCAGACTGCTCATTTATAACTGACAGCATGATTAGCAAGGGCTGGGGAAACGTTTATCTAAATCCTTATGTGGGGATTGTTAATGCCCAGAATTGCCTGTGATTTAACTGCCAGGCAGCTACAACCAGCTACATTATTCCAATGTTTAGGACATTTACTGCTCAGTTGCTAGATTTGCTGCTATTTAACATTATTTCGGTGACTTACTGCACCTTATAGCTTGGTGGAATAGACCAAAGCCTTTCTCATAACAAAACACTCTTTCCCAACAGCATTAGCAGTGTTTTGTTCTGGCTGTGATGGCCTAAGAATGATGGGTATAGATGATGTCTGTTATTAGACAACTGATTTAGCTGTTAAAACCCATGCTTTTAGGTACAGAAATTTTCCTTCTGGTGTGGAACAGCAAACTTGAAACTTCCCGTGTCTGCTTCGGACTGGAATAAAACCTTGTATGCCTGAAAGCTCACTGTTTCTTAGAGTCACAGCCTCTGTTTTTTATATTGCAATGCTGGCCTAGCTGTGATCAGGAGGTATAGCTGTTTAGTGTGTGGTCGCTAAATAGCTCAGCTTTATATTAGATACTGGTGTCTGGAGGGTGGGAAATGGGCAGGGTGCAATTGCTTCTTCCAATGTAGCTGAGAGCCATGTAAACGTCTTGCTGGGGCATCTTTTCTTCTCTTGTGTGTGAGAGAGAAAGAACCAGAGACCCACAAGGGTAGGAATTGATTTTAGGGACCAGGAGTATTGATAACTCCTGAAATCCCGTCATCACCTCTCTCTTACACAAAGAGCTCCGTGAATGCTGTCACGCTTTTATTGGCCCTACAGTGGGCTGAATTTATTAATGGCACTCTTTGGTTGCCTACGTTTCTTTTGTATCACCTCAGATGCAGTGGGGCAGGTCTCATTTTCTGCTCACGCACTCTCCTAACTTCCTCTGCCTGTTCTGAAAACTTCACTCACTGCCAGGTTAGAAATTTGTGCCATCGTTTCTTCTTGTCCCTCTCAAGGCTGTTGCTGATTCTGAGTTAATCCTTTCCAGAATGTCTTAATATGTTTTCTCTAATCTTAGCATGAAGTCAATCTTTGGTCAACTCAAAATTTTTTTTGCATTTCTACCTGGTTGCTCTGCTCTTCGTTTCCTTCCCTCTCGTTCTACCTGAATCAGTGCCACTAAAATTAGTTTTTTTGCATTTGCACTTTTCTGACTTCATTGCACATTAGATATTACACATTAGACTTCCACTCCTGTTCCAGAAAATGTGCTTTTCCTGTCCTTTCCTATCCTTTGCTTTCCCTCTCCCTTTGCACAATGGGTCCATGCGTTCGTGAAACACGCAGCTGCATCACGGCCTCAAGATGAGAACAAACCAGGAACCACTTTCCTTCTGTTAGTTCAAGAATAGCCAAGTTGACTCGAGACACCAAAACGCAACAACTTTTGAAGCCTGCATGCTCTGAGAACAAGCACAGTTCCCGGTGGCTGTGGCATGGGCTTGGATGACTTTACAAGACGTTACAAAGTCATATACATCAAATAACTGTCGCAGTAGCCAGCGTAATACTATTCAGCAACACGTCCGCTTTCCATCAACGTACTATGAATCTCCCTCCTTGCTCCTCTGGCTGACCGAAAGCCTAGCAAGTCTATGGCCCTTTTCCATGGCTTGATTTTCAATTAAGAGATAATGTCAGCGGAAGAGCACAGTTCATCAGATAGTGTTCCCCTGCTGTTGCAGAAGGCAGAGATGTAGTAAGCAGAGGTCAACTACTGAAAATCTGAGTGCCTGGCTAAAAGATGATATAATATGTTAGGCTAATTTTACTTCATTTCATATTCACATATATTAGTGCAGCTTTTGTTATATACTTATCCTTATGTAAGTTACATCTGTTCTTTTATTCACTCATGCATGTTTGCTCTGCTTTCAGATTTATGAAACAGGCATTCCACTGAGCTCAGCAAATGATGGGCGTAATAACTTATCTAAATTGCAAAGTATGTGATGCCCTTGAGGTAAACTCAGATGTGAAGGTTTTATGAAGTGTCTCACATGTGGAAGTGGAGGAAAGTGTTTATTTGCCAACTCCTGTCTATCCCTTGGCTGTTCAAATGATGGTAAGAGGATCCTATGAAACTGCTGTGAAAGCCTAGGGGCTGAATGGAGAAGTAGAACTACATTATTATCTTCATAGGCGAAGCAGAGCCATGCTGGCACTTGCACTTATTTGGCTCTCCTCTCTTTGGATGTCAAAAGATTCTGGTTGATAGGCTCTAAAGTATCTATTTACTTAATGAAATGCCTCTCACTGTAACAATATTGTGAGGCTTTATTAATGAATTTATTCTTATGAGATAGGAAAGTAATCTCTTTTTATTTCTTTATTTTTTTCTCTCACAAGACTGCCGAGAAACAAAGGCTCTGTAGAGGAAAGGAGGAGCCTTCCTGCTCTTTTATGTATCCGAGATACTCTAAGCTCCTCTGCCTGTCTGTAGCTGCTATAGAATCCTGCAACAGCCATGCAGAGACCTGGTTCCTTGAGCTACTAAGGGCCAAGCTTTACCGCTAGTCCCAGCATTCATGTTCACAGCAGATGTCACTTACATCACATGTAACCCTGTCAGCAAAGAAACTGGTCAATAATGGCCAGACCTGGCTGTGATGGTAGTGCCTCCACTTGCTTAAGACCCAGTCTTGTGGGGCTGAGTCAAGTTATCAGGTTGGTTCCCCTCAGTCTCTCTTGGAAGTTTCCTGTTCATTGCTGCTGAGTCTTGTGCATCAGAGGTCATTGCTCAAACTGCTGGGCTAAGTCAGTCATCTTAAAATAATAACTTGAATTAAGAAGTGAATTTACTTTAAAGTCTAGTAAGCTAAAATACATTTCTACCTCAATTCGCTGGTGAAGACTTAAGCCTCTTTAAAAGAGGAGGTTTGATGCTCTTTCCCGTGGTGTTTCCTGCTGACTACTTTAGGAGAGTTTCCCATCATAAGGGTGGCTTCAGAGAAGTCTGTTCTCATGAAGTGCTGATGGTGTGATGTTTAAGTACCTTCACGACTCAACCTATAACACAATTTGGACAGAGCCAGTAACTAAAAAACGAAATTCCTAAGCCCTAGTATGGTGCCTTGAATCGTTTGTAAGCCCAGCAGTCTGGCCACCAGCAAGTTCAGTCTGGGAATTTCTGACAACTATAAAAAGAAGGAAGGCAGTAAAAATTTTTTTAGGCCTGCCCATGTTCCTGGAGTAGACTGGGACTCAGTCCCTCCAGTAATTGCTTGAAAGGTCTTAGACACAGGCGTCTTTTCCCAAATTGCTAATACAAAGCTCACATTTTATACAGGGGACTGCAAGGAAAAGTGTCAGTAAAATCCTGGAGAACAGGGATTTTGGGAGACTGACGCAGCCTGTTTTTCCTGCCTCCAAGGCATTCTGCAGGGGTATCTAATATGTGTGTAAAGCCTCTATAGGAGGATGTTTCTTAATCTCCCAAGGTAATCTAGGCTCTCCTGGGTCAGCTCTCCTTGTGGCTGGAGTCCGTAGCCTGGTAATACAGAGAAAAGCATCTTCTGTGCAGTGATGTTCTCTTTTCTTCAGCTAATTATGAGGTCGTTTTTCATTTCTTTGTATTTAAAGCTTCCAAAAATAATTAGCCCGTTTGATAAATTAGTTCACTTAAAAACATAAATTTGTCAGCGAATTGGATGAGCAGCGCAGCACCCAAAACACTTGAAGCTACACATATATTACTACTTTGTCAGTCCTGTAAGTTCAAAATTGCCCAGATTAATTTCAAATTAACGTGATAAGCCCTCCACTGTGACAAAAGGAAAAGTGTTCGGGTGTCAGGCTTTGTGCCCCTCTATGTCAGATTTCAGCCTGAATGAATTTTTTATGGCTGACTCCAGAATATAAAACTCTGAAAACAGTGGTTTGTAATGGCAATTCTGACAGACCCTTTAACCATTTGGAAAATAGGCACTGCTATAATTCTGCTGCATTACAGAAAAAAATTTGAGTGCTTTCATTAGGTGCAACAGCTGTTTCTGTTGCAAAAGCCAAACTTCATTGGTGGTAGTGTAGCTGTCAGCTTTCCAGAGTTTTGGGTTTATAGCAGATTGTATAAACTCCTTTATGTTCGCTTTTGCTTTCCAATATATGTAAATTAATTCAATAGCAAAAATACAAATAACTACCTTGTAACTAGATCTGTGTGAAGGTTCTTTGTAGGCTTCTACAATCAGCATCAGGTGATGAGCGAACTGAGAAATACTGAACTTTTCAAAATGGTTCTAGCACAAGTGACGTGGTAATCCACACCACATCAATTTTTAATCATCAGATTTAATCCTCCTTCTTAGTAATGTATTAGTGTTCTCTAACCTAGCATAATATTCTTAATTACGGCTGATTTAAAAAAAAAACAAACCCAAAACCACAAACCAACAAAAAAATCCAACAAAAAAACCCCAAGCTCCCTGAGTGTTTTCCTGTCTCCTCTATTTAAAGAGAATTTTTTCCTAAGAACATGCTGAATGTGCTGAAATTACATTTTGGAAAAAAGTAAAGTAGAAGAGAAATTTGATGATGCTTTTCATTTCTTTGTTCTGATATAATATAGAAAAATATTTTTGTATTATGAAACAAACAGTGAGTTCCACTTGGAACAAGATGCCTCAAATCAAATAGTGATCTGAATTGCCAAAAATGAAATGCAAAACTATGTTCAGTACGCAAACAAATTTTGAAGGAGCAAATTTAAAAGTGGCAGAGAGCAGTTTTCATGGATTCAGTAAATTTTATTCCCAAATATTGAATTATGCACAGATTTATGTGGCATAATATGGGATACCAGTCTACTTTTAAATGTTAGCTTGATTTCCGTCAAGATTATACTAAAAGTATCCAGAGAAATATAAAGGATATGCATGCATGCGTATGAATACACCAAAAGAAAATACTGTGTTTTACTGAATTTACAAGGAAATATTAGCCACTGTCTGTTGAAATACATGGGAATCTTTTTGGTACCACCAACAAACTTTTAATGAGCCTTTAATAAATATTTAGATATCTGTGTACTTGGTCTAACTTTCAGCTGCCATCCTTCTTCAGCAGCCTCTGAACTGTGGTCGTTCAGAGTTGTGAAAATCGGGTTGGTTAGTCAAACACTTAACTGTGGATTAAAATCCTGACTTTTGGAAAAATTTTGGAAAACTGTCTTTCATATTTAAGTCTATTGTCTGAAAATGGGAAGGATAAGAGCTAGAGAAGTACAGAGAATAGGCTATTTGGAAATATATCATTGACTCTGCATTCATCTTGTTATCAATGTTTATTATATATGGCAGGAAATATGTATGTAATCATAGAAATATATATAATTCATATTGTACGTAGCGTTTGTGTTGCAAAAGATGCTCATATGATCTGTAGGCAAGTGTGAGAGATTTAGAGACTATCCTGGCACAACGTAAAAGTGGCATGAATATTTATCCTTTGTTTTGCCTCACGAGCGTTTGAAAGAGATGAAACCCAGTCTGTCTGTAATTTTGGGCATTTAGGTTTTGGTTACTTTCTGAAAACATTCTGTACTTCGAAAACTTTCTTAAGAGCCACTGCTCTGACAGCTAACCAAGGCAATACATCTACTCAGACTTTCTCTCAGAGGAGGTGCCTTCTGAAATTTTAATTCAAATCACTTGGGCATATGGACTCTGAAAATACCTTGACCCTCCACCCCTGTGATTTCTTTCGGACATCTCTGTCTTATTTGCTTGTCTTGGTTACACTGAATCAGTGCAGCCAGGGTTTGGGTTTTCAGCATCTTCCCTGAGACCGGACTGTAAACCCTAAATCCCAAAGAGGGACAATTTCAAGTCCCGCCAGTGCAGAAATTCAAACTCTCTGTTCTCCAGCCTCCCATCGCAGCCACAACCCAGAGTGAGCCTGCATCCGTCTGGGATGTGACAGAGCCGTAAGACATAGGGTAAGACCAATACTTTGAAGCATTAGCAACATTTTCCGTTCCTGATGATGTGTTGCTATCCTTTTCCTCAGAAGTGGCTGAATGTCAATGGCATTGAATGCCCAGAGCTGTGATTTGCTCTGGTTTGAAAGGCTTTGTAAAAATGTAAGATACTCCTATTACATCCCAGCCTGACCTATTATTCATTACGCTGGGTGAGATTCATCTGTACAGAGAACCAACACGAGACTCCCTGCATTTCACAAATCCTTTAAGAATTAAATTGACCGGTTGCTGCGCAGAGGCTCCAGGAAGGCATTTACATGTCTCTTACCTCTCACATCACCAAAGCCCGATTTGAGCTCCACTGAGACACCTAATTTGTTGGCCTGAATTTTATTCCCTAACAACTCCCCCCGCAATTAGCCCAGCACCCCGTATGACGAAGATGGAGGAGAAGTATAATTATTGGCCAATAATAAGCTATTCTTTTTTTTTGTTAACATTAGATAACCACATGAGACTAACATGGACAAAGATCAACCATAGGGGCTAAACCAAATAATAAATATGTATTTGTGTGACCAGTTCAAGGCATGCAGTCAGGTTTCAAATGGCACCTACTTTCTTTTCTACCTTTCGAACAGATATGACTCAGGTGGACGTTTACTCCCCCAGGAACAATATACTCTCCTGCCCTTTGCTGCAGATTTTTACCTTCTGAATTTTATTCCACACACGTCCTTTATCACTTCTTCCTTCAAGGGTGTCCATGGCATCTGCCATTAGCGACTGCAGCTGTGGCACCAAGATAAAAATTATCAGTGTGGAATTCACACAGAAATAACTTCTCTAAATACACAGATTAAAACCTAATTAAAAAATCATTTGTACGCTGATGATTTTATTACTCATCTTTCACACAATGAGCACTGCCACCTCATCTTTGCTTCAGCCATTACACTGTATTATTGTGGATATAAAATACTTAACAATGGGAAAAAAATCCTCTGGAAAATTTGTATTTAAGCCTATATGTTTTAATGCAGTAAATGTTTATACTTAGTAAAGGAAGACTTGGGTTGTAAAGAATAAAGGCTCCACATTTCATTCTTTAGCTGTCTGGGATATTCGGTGTCGTACATGAATACTTTTTAGTATTTTCTCCCAAGGCTAATGTATCATAATTTAAAGCAGCATGTAAAACCTCACAAGAGGACAACACTAAAGCTGAGATGCTTTTACTGTAGCTGGAAGTATCTAGCTCATTTTCCCTGCTTTTACTATCCTTTTTCTTTGGCAAACCCTCCCTTCTCCCCATCATTCAGCATAACAGAGCATAAAAACAAGGCTGACAATTTCTAGTGTGAACTATAAAAAGAAGCTGTAGGAAAATACTTGCTAATCAGTCCTTAGTGTTAGAGGGAAGGCTAAAATTCAGGTTAGTTGTAGTATTGCCTCACTCCAGTACCCTTCCAGGTTAGTCATAGCATTGCCTCACCCTTCACCCTTCCCAAACACTTGAAAATGTTTCAGTTGCTCTTAATTCAGTAGCAGAGGGAGAAGGGTTGGATCCAGGGTGTCCTCTTGTGAGCAGCCATTAGCATCAGTGTTTAGGAGCAAACTGGGAGAAGCTTGTATTTAACACCTGTGATCTTGCTGTGCTCTATTAGGTCTCTTCCAACATGTTTAGTTGTTAAAGTGAACCCAAACAATAGTCTCTGGTGCCTCTTCCCAACTTAGTTACTCATTACAAGGAACTGGACAGTGTAAGCGTAAGATATAAAAATGCTGCCTTGAGATTCAAGGAGCAGATCTGTATTTCCTCAAGTTTACCTTCGCATTCAGGTTTTTAAAGTTAAAATTCTTGGTCTGTGTCCCAACACTGGATAAAGGATGCAGGAATCTCCTTTTGAATCTCTAAATAAATTTGCTGTGGTTGGGTCCAGCCTGCTTTCTCCGTGCTTGTGTAGCTATAAAGTTGCATCTTATTGGTCCAAACATTTGATGAAATTTTTTTTTTTGGTCATGCATCGGTATTCATGAAAAACAAAGCTGCAAATTTCTGCCTCTGACTTTAACGCAAAAAGAGTCAAGAACCTGTCAGAAATTTTCCATCACAATACTTTTATGACAGATAATCTCCTCCTCTGAATCCAGAATAGACACAGCCCAGAGATTAAGGGTATTAAGGGCAGAATGGGCAAAGCACAGATCCTGCGTCAAGCCAGGCAGAGGAGGAACCGGTCAGGGGAAGGGGAGGATTTCTCCATTGCTTTTCTTGGCGTGATTCTTTCTGAAGAACTGGTTGAACAGCCTGCACTGGGGCAGGGACCAGGACATCGGTGTGTCACCCCCAAGGGACCGCTCCGACCAAGCTGGGGACCTCACTGCTTTGGGCAAGAAGTTAAAACAAGAAACCTTTCCAATTAAAGTTTCACTGATATTGATGTATGCCAGTGAAAAGTGCCCAGCATGTGCTCTGGTTTTAATTTTTATCACCCAAAGTTTTTCACCAGCTCTATTGGTAGAGAAAATGTGCATGCTACAAGAGCGGGCAGTTGGCAAACCACAGTAATTCTCCCAAAGCTGTTCTTTTTTGGAAAATCCTCTCCAAGGAAAAATGCTGCATTTTTTAAAATATCTTGTCCTCATTTGATTTTAAATAGAAATAGATTTCTGCTTTTTTAACAAGCTTTCATCTTGATTTATGATGTACAAATACGGTGACATTGAAATCACAAACCTTGGAAAAATTTTCTTCAGGGTTTTTCCCCACTTATATTCAACTATTCAAGCTAACCAAAATCTTTATTTTCCCAGTGTCTATGAATAAATACTGACTAAAAAGGCCTCAGTTGAGGTTGTCTGTGCCATAGATTAGGACTCTATTTATTTAGTTAGAGGAAGACATTTACACAGAAGAGTTTATACTTGAAATGCCTTTAGGATCCTTGCTGTATCAGTGCAAATTGCACTATTATAAATTCAGTGTATTTTAAACTTTATACAACTTATACTGTATGTGATAATAAACATTTGGCATCTTTAGCGTTTTTTAACTCACAAGATTTAACTGCTTTGCTTGGTCATAAAGTCTTATCTCCGTTTTACCAATATAAAGTCAGAATGACCTCAGAGGAATTACTTTAAATTTTTATTAGTACAAGTGAGATTAGAATTTGGCCAGCTCAGTTTTCTTCATGGAAAAATTCAGATATCTCTTAGAAACGTTGCTGAAGAGTGAGAAGCACATGGAGTCAGCATGGTGCTATGATTCCGAGCCCATGGACATGGGGCGGTTGCCTCTGTAGCGTCCATTGAGGGCTGCTGAATCACACCAGTACAGCCCAGTCCTGCAAATGCTTCATCCTGCCTGGACCCCGGTGAAATGAGGAGGATGACAGGTAGGCTGAGAAAATGAGGATCTTTTGCTCGCTCCCTGGATGGTTTGGATGTGCGGACCCAACGACGGGCAGCAATGTTCTGTGCTTGATGCGGTTGCGATGAGGTAGGGAAATGGTCCCTACTGGCAGAAGAGGAGCCTGTGCCATGCGGGCTGATGCCACCAGGAGAGGTAAAGCCCATTAATCACTCCCTGGTGAAGCCACTCTGCAAGGTCTTGCTTGCAGTCTTGTGCCTTAACACTGTGGTGCCTAAAATATTCTAGCTACAGAGCATCCGAGCCTCCATTTGCACACACAGACTACAGTTATATTTTACAGCAGGATGACAGGACAAAGAAAAATAAATGACTGCTGAATTAATACATTTTAATGCTCTGGACAGGATAGCTGCTAGAAATTTTCTGCCTTTATTCTTTTAAAAAACATTTTTACCTTGGGCTTAGTAAACAAAGCATATGTGTGTTGGTGAAAGATTTACAATCTGTCACTTAAATCTCCTAGCACGGACCTTCGTTCTGCCCAGTCCTACCCCTAAGAGACTGAAGACCTTTGTCTCGGGTGGCCTAGAGCCTCCTCCAAAAAGCTTTCCGGGGAGGTCAGGCTTGTGATTACTACATGACAAGATACAGGCAACAGTGCAATAGCCTGTGCCTAACGTATGATGTACTGAAAATATTGTACCCTGGAGAAAAACCTATCACTGAAATATGTACCAATAACTCAAGACCCTTTAGTCAGCCTTGAAATGTGGGCCTGCTGAAGTTTAATACTAGAAAACTTGCATCAAAAGGAGAATGTCTTTTAATAACACAGTTTCTTTGCAATGTCGTTTCCCCTTATCTCGAGCCCAGACTTCAAAGTCTGGCAACCACCTCCTGCAGTTGCAGGCCGCTGCTCGTCTTCCCTAAAGCAAGCTGCTGTGAAGCTTTAATTCTACAGAGCTTAGGAGCTTTGCAGGACTGCAAACAAATGTCAAGGGACCGGCTTTGGGAAAACCAAGAGTTTCGAGTGAACTGAAGTTGGATCATGAAAATTGGACTGCATTTAAATGCAGGGACTGTGGAGGGACTTTTTTTTTTTTTTTGCTAGAATGAAATGCTGAAAATTTGTGTGTATGTGAGCTCCCCCCCATCAGAAAACCCAACAGCCTCGTGGAAGAATAACCGTACGGTACTTTCCGATTGCAGGTTATCAATATATTCAATGTCAAGCTATTAATGACTCTAGTCTTGCAACAGCCCTGCTAGTATCACTGCCCTCATTTTACAAAGGGAAAACAAAAGCATAGCAGGTAGACAGGTTTATTCAGAGACCGGGAGCAAGTCGTAGATGGGGCCAGGAAAGAAAACCTTCTCTCTCCTTTCCTCCCTCTCCTCGGCTTTAACTAGATTCGGCCTGTTTTGCTGCAGGTGGCTTCTGATGTTAGATATCTTAAAGTAGCACGATCTGAATAATTGCAATCATTTTCCCAGACTGATTTGGGGAGGTTTGGGGGAAAAGAAGAGGTTTTAAAAATATGCCTACAGATGAGTCATGCTGGTTCTATAAAAGTCATCCTTGCAGGTGATTAGCTCCTCCTCTGACAAGGCACTGCAGTCGGATTTTAAAACTACTTCAGGTCTGCACATTCGAAAAATGACTTCCAGAGCAAATTGCAGCGCAGTGCTCTGCCCCAGCCCTTCCCTCCCTGGCTCCCTGCCTCTAAAGGCCAAAACAAGTATTAGAAATAAATACTTACCAGTTCGGCATCCTGCTGACTGATGTCCTGCAGGTAGGGAATGGTTGCTAGCTCAGCCATCGCTTGATTAATCACTTGGGACCGTTCCTCGACTCGCTGCAAACGGCCGAGGAGGCTGGCGTAATGCAACTTCTCTATCCCACGTGAACAAGCACAGAGATTGTCCTGTTTTCTCAGAAAAGCAAGTAGGTTAGAGGAGAGTCACAGAAAACACACTTATCCTTTGAGTCCTATGCCTTGAGGCTTATCATCATACATATTTGTGCTGGTAATACTATAAGCAATATGGCATCCAGCACCTTTAAGATAATGCTGCTGACAATCTTTATAGAGGGAAAAAAAAGACTCTCTTTCCACAATCTCTCTAGTAGTACTAGAAAAATAAATATGTAGTCATAATATATGAGAAGGGGAGACAGCAGATAACAAACATGAATGCAATTTTCTCATTTGGAAATGGCTTTTCCATAATCCTCTCTGTTAAATATTATCTGACTTTTATGGATTGCTTTTAAAGTTTCAGCGAAGAGGTTGAGGGAAACCGTGCAGTGTGCCAGCTTACGGTTTGTTTGCAGACTAGGCAAATCCATAGTTTTCAAATATATAACCTTGAGGGACTAAAACCTGCAGAGGTGGTCTCTGATCCTCCTGGCAGATAGGCACATGGTAAATTTTAAGCATGTGAATACAGAAACTCAGCCAAGTGCTTGCATAAAATCTCAGCACCTGCTGAAGTGTTTGATGGATGGCAGCCTTACCACCATATTTTCAAAAGTATCCTGCTGCCAAAAATGCAAATAAGCACCCTACTGAGATTTTCAAAAGCAATTTGGCCTAGATTCCCGACAAGATGTAGCCATTGCGTATCTGAATGCTCAGCCCTTCTGAGTGAAATTTCCATTCATGTAATCAGGATTTTGAATGTATTTAAGTGCCTGAAATTCCAAGAATTGGCATCAATTTTCAAAATAATTTCCAGTATTTTTAGTAGACCTTTGTTCTGGCAGTTGCATATGGTGGCACACTGATACTGCCATTTACATACACTTCCAGGTAGGTGATTTTAAGCCCCATCATATATTGAACAGGGTGAATAGAAAGTTTTAAATGACATCTATTTTTCAATAAATGGTGTCCTGTTTTTAAAATGAGCTTCTCTTGGCAAAAAATCTTGATCTTTTGGTTTGATCTTGACCTTGGTTTTGCAGAAATTTGCACTGGGCAAGCATCAAGTGCTATCAAAATGACTATCAACGTAGTTCTTGTATCAAGTCTAAGAATTTAATAACAATGCTGTTCTTGCTTTCTATACATCTCACAAGAATAATAATGGAAAAAAGCTTAGTTTTCTTTTAACCCTAGAAAAATACAAAGAATCCTGGTATAGTTAATTTTATCCCTTTTAATACAATACCTAATATAATTGCAAAATAGTATAAGATAAAAGATGATGGATTGGAGACCAATGGCAGGAACGCAGCTATAATCTGGGAGCTCCAGATATGAAAGCAACTGAAAAAGAAAGAGCTGAGCCAATGAGCTGGTATTTCCATTAGCTGAAGGAGAGAATCAGGCACTGCACAGGGAAGAGGAGCTCTGGTCAGCAGTTCTCTGGAGTATTGCAGATAGCTCCAGTCAGCTGTGTTTGGAGAGGTTAATTTAAACCCAAGCATCATGGAGCAGAGAAGCCAGCACGGTAGGAGATACCTCTTTTGAGAGAAGTGTGGTTTGATTAGTCTATTAATGAAAATGCCAAGAGCTTATTATTCTTCTCAATAAACATAATGCAGGGCTAAATTCCAAAGAGGGCAAACTGAAAAGGGACGAGATAAAAGAAAATGATAACAGAAGGACCATTGTGTATAAATAGGTACAAATAAGACTGAGGTGGCAATTAGGCTCCTTATAATTCAGGTTGAAGGTCTGCAGTGTTTCACCAAGAGTAGGAAAGGCAGAAAGCCTAACTAGTTCTAAGATGGATTTTACTCAATTCATGAATAGGACCTTACGTGACACAAAGGTGTATAATAGCAGGTGATTTGACTTGAGGAGCCAGGAGAGCCCTTCCAGGCCTACCTTCTCATGAACTTCTGTTGAGCCACCTCTAAGAAGGGAAACCAGGACAACCTTCTTACAAACTATTTTTATCACTTTGAGTCCTTTTCTGAGGACCTGACCTATATTAGTAGGAGACATCAGCAAGAAAGAAACATTTCTGTGATCTCTGATATGTGAAATTGTAAGTCTGACACAGTCTAGTTAGCAAGGCACTAAAGCAAGGAAAAGATGAAGCCCCGTCTCCACCTGATCATCGGTGTTTGAAAGCCAGATAGCCGTGTTCCCAGGTAGAGCTGTGTGCATTAAAATAAGAAGCAATCAGTTAATGAGAGAGAAAGAGAGCTCTTATCAACATGAAATAGTCTCACAACATTTTAGATGCAGCAAAAGGTTTTTCCCTGCTATTCTTGAAATCCGCCCAAAACCTTTTAGTATAAGCGCTAAGAAATGAGTATATTGAGTCATCAGCTAAGAAAGCAGGTAAAAATCCTCTCTCATCATGCTGTGTCTGTTGGGGGCTTCTCCAATGATTAAGAAAGTAAAGGCAAAAAGAAAACAATTTTTTCTCTGCTTGACTCTCCAGAAAAAATATGAGAGCATGCCACGTAGCTATGGGAAACAAATTGGGCATCTGTGCCAACATGCACTCTGTGGACATAGCAATGCTATTTAAGTTTATAGTAGGTTGGAAGTAAATAAATAAATAACCAACAGCAGGTTTTTTTTTAAGGGATTAGAGGAGGTTGAACATTGTCAGAGGTGGCGTTTCAGTGGCAATAAAAAAATGCAGAAAGAGAAAGTAAATAACTGCTGCTGGCAGGAGAAAAAAATTCCACGGGGAACTGAACCACATGATAAGAATTACATGAACTATAGCAGAATTCACGGGGCTACTAAGCTGCAGTAAAAAACATAATAAAGTGGCCAAGCAATCAGATGAAGATGAAACCAGCTCAAGTAGGCACAGTGGAGGTTAAGTAAAGAGCAAACTTAAATGGAGACTTCAGTGGAAAAGAGTTGGCTCCTTTAACAAAGAAGAGAGATACACATTTGAGGAATCAGGTAGAAAAGTAACCAACAAATGCAGTATGTGGAGTCACGGTTCCACCCTGGTTAGAAAGGCAGTAACATTTTAAGACAATAAATGATTAAATTACTTTCTAGATGGGCCTCGCCCCTATTGTCTGGTATTCACACTAGAATTTAAAGAAAAAAGTAAAAATGAGCAATTGATGGACTTTCTCTTTAGGACTTTATTCTTAATGGGCAGCCTCGCCTGAGGCGGGGGTCCTTCCGACAGAGCTTTCCCCAGCAAACTTTTTGCTGCACGAATTCCCTTTAAACAAAAACAAACAAAAAAGGTTGTTTATCCCCAGAGGCATCTTTAAAGACCTTCCTTCTAGGAGAGCAATGAGATCCTGAGGCCTGAGGCTCAGCCCTGGGACATCTTTGTTCCTCTGACCTTGGGATGAAAAACCACCTCCAAAAACCAGATCAGCCTGTTCTGGACGGAGCGTACCTGCTGTCGCTAAATACCCAGCACTAACAACGCGAGCAAAGATAGGACAGGTTTTCACTGCAAAAAAGAGCTGGAGAGCATGTGAGAGGTGTGAATCATGTGTCCTTTCATGTATTGAGAATTTTGGGATGATACCCCCACTTTCTGCTTTTCTCTATGCTCAAGAAAGGAGTCATCTGTTACGCCACTTCTATTTATAAATAAAGTTTAATTGCTGAGTGCTAGGAGTGCTAAAGAAAAAGAAAAGCAAAGTGGCTGGTCAGCCTGGATTTAAAGCAGGATCTGTCATATCCAGTACGTGTGGCATGTTTAACCATCGGCTTTAAGAGCACCATTTCACAAAAATCTGGAATGCCCCCCAGTAGTTCTTCTTTTCTATTGTGGAGTCTTTACTGCTATTTTTCAGCTCAAAATCTGAATGAAGTGGTGCCTTGCAAGCATCTCTGTAGTGTATTGCAGTAGCAAGCGGAAAAAATCCATCATAATGTTTCTTTAATGCCCTTGGTATCCTCTAGAAAATGTGTATGCTGAAATCTGTAGGTAGTAAACACTTTCCCTCTACTTAAAAAATAGACAACAAAACAGTGAGATCTGTAAACATATGCATCGTGCTGTGAATCATATGGTAGGTTTTGTTCACCTTTGTAATATGAGCAGTCTAATAAGCCCCTCTGGCCACTGGCTCTCCTCTTAAGCAGTATCATGTGCCATTGACATGGGACTACAGCAGGAGAAAGGCAAACTTGGTGTGTACAAAGCAGCAGAAATTACCCTGGTGAAATCACTTGATAGAATAACCACTTGTCAGTGCTGGTAAGCTTGATTGGAATACGAGTAGCTGAAGGTCTGACTGATATATATTTTTTTAAGGCACATACAATAACCTTTGTGTCATGGTATGTATTTCTGGGTAGATGAGGTTTACGGCATTTCCCCACCAGCAGCAGACGATGCTGCGTGGGGACCAGACTGCGGCATCCTCTGTCACATGCTTCTTGCTTTACAATACACAAATGTCCCCTTGATTTAAATGGGACTGGCTGTTCTTTATGAAGAAAGGGGGGCAATAGAAAATGCTCTGCTTTTTTAACCTTTAACTTCACGTCTTACCAACAGTGGTGCATGTATAAATCACATAATTAACTCTAAGTTGTGTAGCTGCAAAACTGAGGTGGAAGAATTGACTTATATTAAGTGTTGCCATGGCGTGATAAGCTCTGCTTTAGCACTGAGATATTTTTGTCCAAAAAAATCTCATTAGGACAAGCATTTTGGATTGTATGTTTGCGTCTGCAAATGAAGAAGAGAGCAGAAAGGAATGTTTGTTATATTAAAAAATACATTCTTTTATCTTCTTAAAGTAAGTTGTAAAGCTAGAGTCTGTACCTGAAGGTTGTCTTCTGGAAGTTTTTAATTTAGTTTGTGTGTGATGGAAAGATGTTGGAATTGTATTTCTAGTTGAAGAAAATTTTGGAATACTTTCAAGGAAGCAAAAGTGGCCAAATCTCTGCCAGGCCCATAAAGAGATTTTAATCAGCAGTAGCAGAGCAGTTCTGGCTCTGTGCCTATCTGTATTATCAGGTATAATTGGCTTTGTCATTTGCTCTTTGGGTCAGAGGTTCTGTCTTGCCCGGATCATTCAAGGCTATGAAAACTGAAGAGAAAGTGAATATGTTTCCACCGATAATGGATGTGGAATTGGCAGCTGCTTGTTCTAACTCAGTGATAATTTCTTCTGCCTTGGGGCTTTCCTCCTCTCCATTAAAGCTCCCATACTGACCCCCTGGTGGCTGGTTATAAATCTATAGGACCATGATTCGGGCCTGTTATCCCGTTCTTGCTGCTGCTGGAGGTGGCACTTGTGTAGACCTTGCCTGAACCACGTGGCTGTTATGCTGACCTCCTTGGAAAAAAGGGACGTTTGCTGCTGACTTCAGTGGTGCTGGGATTTCACCCTGTATTTTTGGGAGCCCTCTTCTGTTTCAGCAAGAATATTTAAATGTATGAGGTCAGGTCTAGAGCTGGTAGAAAATATTACTGTGTAGGAGCAGTGTAAATTCATACAGCTACTGGCTTGAGCAATCCTAACGCACC
Source organism: Theristicus caerulescens (assembly GCA_020745775.1). Taxonomy (NCBI): domain Eukaryota; kingdom Metazoa; phylum Chordata; class Aves; order Pelecaniformes; family Threskiornithidae; genus Theristicus; species Theristicus caerulescens. The sequence goes on along the minus strand of CM036565.1, from coordinate 3,715,474 downwards.
ACTCTGCCCTCATCTCTTACATGAAGAGTTTGTTTTCTTTTCACTGTACCCTGAGTACCAGATACCATGTATCTCTGCTCCTCCAAGTTCATTTACAGAATAGGGTAGTTATGGGGAATCCAAAAGATATCTTATTTCGAAGTTTTTTCTCTTCCTGGTAGTCTTTAGAAATGGAATAACTGCTATAGAGGCATCTCACCTCTAAAAACTCTGTTATACCCAAAGAGACAACTCTGGGCTGAGAAAAATTTAAAAAATTGGAGTTTTACTGAGGCTTTCAGAAAGATTAGGGTTTTATTCTGCATCCAGTATCCACCCCCCTGTCTGTTTATACTTCTAGCTTCTTAAATGTTCGAAGTGCAATGCACACAGCAATAACACATATTTCACTTTCCCAAAGATGCCACTTCTATTAGCCTGCACATCAATAACTTGGGCTTTTGGTCATCCAAAGCCAATAGCACGTGGCTTCAGGAAGGAACTGGAAAGAAACAGCTGTGTGTTTCCTCGGGGATGCCTGCCCTCCGCCTGCTCCACCTGCCTCACACCGATGCAGATGCCTTATGAGCGCCCGTTTTGGCGAAGCACCGAGCACCTTTAGCTCCCACTAAGCATGCGAGTTCAAGCACTTACTGTTGTTTCAGCAGCTGCTCTCCGAGAGTAAAGGAGATACAGCTTCCCCAAATATCTAGCTAATGTTTCTTCCTTGCTAGGGGTTGCTAAGTAGCAGTTTTTGTCAACCTCCTATCTGGTATCAAAACCTAAGAATATAAATCCTGTGATTTGCTAAGACACCCCTGACGAGGAAATGGCTCTGATTCCTTCAACATACAGAAAACTAAAAAACTGTTATTGCTAGGGAAAAAACGTTAACATTAGCATTTATAATCTGGGGAGGAGAGGCTTCTTCCACTTATTTTCAGGAGAATAATTTAAGAATTGCATTAAAACAGTCTAGTCTACATGCAAATTTGATTTTTGACCTTTTGTGCTAATCAAAAGCCATGGTGCTAAAAAGCTGTGTACATTATTGCAGAAAGTATGGAGTAGAATTAACTAATATACCTTCAATATGGTTGTAACAGATTTGAAGGTTATTTCACATACTTCACTACATAGGGATCAGGATTTAAATCACTAGAAATGCTTCAAGTAGCAATTATTAACTCTTGACGGAGATCCTGGTGGTATGTGTAGTATACTATGGGTATTAAATATAGCGACTCGTTTTGGCGGTTATGTGAAGTAGGGATATAACATAATAGGCCATAAAGATTTGAGCAAATTGCATGCAAAGAGATTTTTAAATAAACTGGGTACACTGTTAGATAATTAGGGCTACTTTTTAAAAGTATCTAAAACTCAGTTGAACTCTGTTCCTAAGGCAATTCACTGAGCATTTCTGGACACAGGAGGGGCTTGTGCAGAATGAGTTGCCCACCAAAAAGCACACATCATTCACACAGGCACAGGCTTCTGCTGCCACACAAAGTACACACCAGAGAGTGAATTCTGTACTCACAGTTAATTTGGTGCTTCTTATAAAATCCATTACTGGCACAATTTTTTTCCCAGTGTTATCCCAATATCTTTTTGTTTCTTCTTTTGTGAGAGGACAGAAAGGTGCTTTCCAGTCTAGGAAATGATATCACAAAACCATATACTGTGTTTATTCATATACGTTTTCCATAGAGGATCTAGCAAGATGACGGGTAAACTGGAGGAGGCGAGAGGAGGATGGGGAGAGCTGCCTGGACAGTCAGGCCTGCCGGCACAGAGAAATGGGTCCCGAGAAAGCCCCTGACCCCCCTCATTTAGCAAGGATCAGGGAGGTCACCCCTGAGCTATCACAGCTATTAAGCAAGTTGGCGTACCTGAAAAGATTGGCAGTTTTCTGCGTGACCACCTTTCCAAGGTTTTTCCAATATGTTTGTTTCTGAAACCCAGAGTCAGTAAGTACTGCTGGGGAGGCAGAGACGGCCACTCGGCTGTCTGCGGCAAGATGTGGACTCCACGAGGATCTGGAATAGGGAAATGAAAATAATTTCCACTGTCACATTTCTTTTCGGTTGCAGAAGTTACTTTTTTGGAGGAAAAAATAGGAAGTCTAAGAAAGAGTGAAATGTAATCCAGAAAGCTTGCCAAAACAAAGGTGACCAAACCAACCCATCCAGCTCTAAACTGGGTTTTGAAATTCCAGACTTTGCAACCTTTTTCATCAACAGCTTAAATTTTGCTGATGCATAAGATAAATCATGTTCTTCCCATTTATGCACTTTTCAATGCTGATCATCCAAAGCATCAATAACTCAACACTTCCGTAACATAACATCCTGATCTTTTAACTGCAAAAGAGCTGTTTTGTTGTTCTCTGAATTTATGAGGTTTGATTTCCTAGAGATTTGTGCTTTTACCATCACCACCACCATAATCCCAGGCTTCCTGCGTGTCCTTTCGGATCCACCCAGCTCGCACGTGACAGCCTGTGCTGTGCCTTGTCCAGAGTTTGGGACTGTCGCTGCCAAAACCCCCGTGCATCAGCTGAGTCCGTCTGCCCTGACCTCCGCAAGGACAGATGTTCAGAGCAGTTGTATAAACCACCTTTGCTTAGAGAACCAGACCAGTCCTTTCCTCCCTCCCCTTCCCCTGCAAAAAATAAACCTAGATTGAACGTCAGTGTCACTTTTCGCAAAGGAGTGCTCTGTTTTCGGTGAGCTCTGCTTTTAAGATGCCAGGCTGTGCGGTCACAGTGACAAATGGAGAACCCCACTCCGAGCTCTCCGGACTTACCCCTATATAAATCAAAGCGAGTGGACCTGATATTTCCCTTGCAGCATGTTCTGCTTCTGATGGATTCTCAATTTTGCAACAAACTGCATTGTATACTTGGATTTAAATGCGTATCTGCTCCTTTTCCTTGGGAATAAGGAAAACTTTGAAATCAATTCAGTCCTTACACTCTAGCAGAACTTGGACTAAAATTGGACGGATGATTGCTGCAGAATAGGAAGGTTATTTAAAATAACACGTTCGTGAGATGTCTGGTATTTCACACCCACTGTTAAAATGGGGCTTAGCTCATATTTTTAATTTCACCTATGTGAGATACAGACCTGCAGGTCCAATGCTCGGTGGTACCACACCAATAATGAGCTAAACTTGTTGCTTGTGATGTTTTTTTTGGTGGGCAGTGTGATTTTAGGTCAGATCTGAATAGATAGGTTGAGAAACCCCTGCTAGGTTGACTTCACCTAACACTGTTCTGAGTTATCTCAGCATCAAGGACAGAAAGGAGGGAGGTCGGGAGAGCTGTCGCCTGCGTGAGACCTCTCACATCACTGCTTTCTCAAAAGCCTGATACTCATATTGGTTTTTCTTGGCTATCATCTGTCCCATTTAATTCCTAGAAACCTCAGTGATCCCAGAACCTGCAATCAGAGAAGTTTGTGTAAAATTGAAGCAAGTCTTTTAACCAATAGATTTTTGTAAACAATCATATTTGAGGCCAGAACTGGCTCTATTCATTTTGTTTTATAATTGACTAAAGTACTATAGGACTGGGATCTTTTACTCCCCCTTTTTTTTCTTTCCCTTATTGGCAGGAGTGAGAAAATGACTGGTGACACCTTCAGAGTCGTTCAGTGATTTATGAACACAAACTGAATTTCAGTGCAACACTTGCACACTTTTGCTGCTTATGTGCTCCTGAAGTCTCACCTTTACTGTAAATTGAGGAGATCGTGAAATATGAATTTATCTTTTTAAAAATCAGATTCCGGGAGTTTTATTTTATGCTCCTTTTAATGCCAATACTTTTGTCCCTGGAAATTCTCCATGAAGTCACATCAGCAAGTAAATTGTAGACAGGGATTTTACAGCCTCTGTGATAGAAAAGACCTCATTTTCCCTCTTCGAACAACCCCAAAGCTAACACCAGAAACCGAATACATGAGTGGTCTGCAACATGCAAAACACAATCTAGTTTTATACTGCTTTCCTAAAGCAAACCAAAAATGAACGAAACAAGTTTACTTGTGTTAAATATTTGCACAGTTTTGTGGTAAACACTTGGTTTCCTAATTCCTATTTGTGTTTTTCAAATAGATTGTCTTTTCCTCCCCAAAGACACAATGTGTATTCTTTTGGAAACTTTATTTATCTGCAGAGTGCTGGGGCTCAGTGGGGCTGCAAGGACTAAGCCATCATCTCTGACCTGGGTGTAACTCTTGCAGAGAGGGGTGAGCTACGCATCTACTTTGTGTGACGAAGATAGAGGCTTTCCAGAATTTGACCTGAGAAATGTACTTTTCCCTTTATGTTTCTCAATCACCAACTCAAAGCCAAGCATTATCAGGGACAGCTATGTTCCAAGTCACCAGGTTAATGATAGTAAGCAATGCCTTTTATCCCCCTGCCTCTCTTTTGCCAAAATGTCATGCCCATTCCTCTTGAAATAAGGCTGTGGTCACCAGAATTTAAGTGCCTGTTTACTCCAGGAGATGCTACTTGAGTTCACTCTACCTGGAGATGACAACGGGCTCTGCAAAGCCCTTGTTCACTCTGGATCCTACTTGTCTTCAACAGACTAAAGGAAACTTGGCTGTCTATTCCCATCCCTGCAGCTGAGATGCTCTCAGAGGTGGTGGTCAGTCCATTAGTGCTCGTAGAAGGGAGGATGTTGTTGGGAAGTGAAGGTCCTGCCACAGAGATGACCATCAGTGACTGATGGAAATCCACGGAAATGGGAATGACCCTGGGTCTCGCTGTCACCACCATACACTGCAAATCTACCTTTGAACAAAAGATTAGTTGCAATAATGAAATTCAGCAACTGAAACATGAGGCTTCATGGATAAAAATCATCTTTATGGGGATTTGCAGTGTAAAGTCTGTGCTTCGCCTAAGTGCCGATTTGATTACCTAAATCATGTGCAATCATAGAGCAAATCTCAGAAGTTAATTTTCCCCCCAGAAGTGTAGAAACATAAAGGCTCGTGCTCCAGACTCTCTCAAACTCTTTTTGTCAGCCATCCACACAAACAGTATACGGTGCTTAAGAGCACGTGAAATCTGCTGTTACCTGTATATATGTGCTCCACATAATCAGGGTGCTTTTTAGCAAATATGTCCTTTATCTTGTTTATTTTGTCAGCCTTGACTTCTGTCACAAATGGTGTGTACATAACCGAAAAAGATTCTTCTCTAGTGATGGCTTCTTCAATCATAGCCTAAAAAAGGCCAAAAAATGACATATTTCACGTTGGTTAACGGCTAGTTAAAAAAAAAAAAGAAAAATAATTACTTTCACAGATGATATTTTCCCTTTAGTAATTGCACAGTCATGCAAAGATAACATATTTTGGTCTTGAATATTAATTAGAGGGGAATTTAAATTAGTTCCAGAAAACACTGCCTATCTATACTCAGAAAATCAATTTAATGGAGAAAGAACATTTGTAAACAGTTTTCAGTGCAGCGAGCCTATGTCTTCAATGAGGAGAAAAGTATTAGATAAATTATCTTTTAGATGAAAAGAAAAAGTGATTCCATGCTCTCTGAAGGTCACATCTTTCATCTGAGGGTTTTATTCAGTCCTTGGGAGCTGGTTAAACAATACTAAGCATTCATATTAGCCCTTGGGTTGGCATGAATCAGACACTATGCCTATACGGAATATTAGTCTTAAAATATTGCATTTAAACACCATTTGCATTAAGAGTAAAATTCACTCCTGTGCAGAGGGCAACACGAAGCTTATGAACCTTGTCATCCCTTAAAAATGACTCAAATGATGCATTGTGCTGGTCTTATGCAGAGAGGTGGATTTCACACTCAGTGGACCCCAATGAGCTGCTGCTGAAACTGCCAGGAGGAGCTACCAGCCTGGAAAGAGCCTTGCTCGGTGCTCGTATCGATCAGCGCAAGGGAGGCTGATCCGCAGTTCCTCCTGGGTTGGGGTTTGGGTAAGACCACGTTCAGCGCTGCTTTGGCTGCATCTGTTATCAGCAAAGATTCTGTCTTCCTGACAAGGAGAGTCCTTTCTGGAAAGGGGGGGAACTGCAAGGCTTCATTAAGGTATCTTGGCAAAAGCGTAAACATGGTTAATAGCGACAATACTAACACAAGCTTAATAGAGATGGTCAGAAAAGCATGAAAGGAAGAGAGATATATTTTTTAACAGGGTGTATGAATCTCCCAGATCACCTTATCCACTGAAGTGATGCACAGAAAGTATCATCATGGGACTAACTTGGTGTTTTATTGACAAGTCCTCACTTTTGTTCTCCAGTCTATCCTCCACCTATGTAAAATTATCCAAGACGTAGTGTGCCTCCGTGAGTCATTTGTTGAGCTGACGACTGCTCCTACCAACCCACAATGGAAGGCTGAGAGTGCCAATTAGTTAAGTATCTATGTCCTTCTCCTTAATGGCTTCAGACAACAGGTCTTCTGATATGGTCTTACGGCAGTTTATTTCCATCCTGTTTATTGGTATTGGGTGTGCAGAAATACCATAGAATTGCTATAACTGTTTTGAGCAGATATTGGGATAGGCTGCCATACGTGCACCCTGAGCGCTCTTACGCTGAATACTCTGCCTGGATGTCGAGGGTGTCACTGGGGATTTGTTTATACTTTAGATTGCTATATTTAGTCAGCCCATTATCCTGCGTTTACTGGAATGGAAGCAGTCTGGAGTGGGCAGTATTTAGCCCTGGAAAATTAACAAGCTTCAAATGTGTGTAATAGTATCATGACCACCCGGGGCTGTAATAACGTTCCCCCCCGGTGAGGAGGAGTTCCAGCTTTCCACAGGCACAGCTGTGTTATCCATGGTTAATGCCACAGATCTGGAGGTATCAGACCAGAAAATAACAAGTGTGTCCTCCTGCCAAGAGCTCAGGGGCCCATGAATGGATCCGCGCCCGTTCCTCCCTGCGGGAATACTTACCAGTCTGCACTGATTTATAGGAAAGTGATTTTAGGATTTCATATTTCTATGGACTTTAATTATCTTGCTGTTCAGGGCCCTTAGAGGATCAGTAGCAAAAACAATGGTACCAATCTAGCTTTCCAAGGTACATTTTTAAAAAAGCAGAGGCCTACTTGTTCAAGTTTTACTGAATTTCATGTGTAAATATAGGCATAGAATTAGGTCAGCCTTATTTTGTGTGAGATGTTGGGTATTCTGCTTATTTTCTATAGCTTGGTGAACATTACCTAATCTGGATTAATATGAGCATGTGAATGTGGTTTTGGGTGTATCCATACACTTCAGATTTAAAATATGTGGAGTGTGGCAGTGAGATGAAAATGTGAGCGGCTGGACCAGACAGGCTCTGTATTCTGCCTGCAAAGTTCTCTTTTGCCTTTATCATCCTCAAGAACAGTTCAAAGTCACACCTATAATATCATTGCATTGCCATGTACCCATGGCTACTCTGCACAGCATGCAAGTAGTGACTAGCTCAGAGGGCAATAACGGTAAAATGTCAGCCAACAGGGAAAAGAATGGATCCGTAGTTTCTGGTCAATACTGCTACTGAAGGTATTATTATTACCCAAGAGCACTTTTTTCCCCCAAGCTACTGACCCTGGACATAGATGCTATTTGTTTTATTATCCTCTTGGATTTTTATGGGGTAAAGTCTTTAAGGATATAAAACTTCAGTCCATAAAAACTTTGGAGGAGAAAACTTTATACGATGAAATCCCTATGGATTTTTCTGCCTTTATGCACTGAAGTCCCTACCCGTGGGTGAATATCTGGCAAAGTGTCCAGGAAACAGGGATGTCTACAGAACATCATCTGTCGTGCTGTACACCGTGCAGCTACTCGAGATATAGTCACACTGTGGAGAGGATTGCAAGGGCTCCAATGGACTTTGAAGAGTCCTTGCAGAGAGGACAGGACAACTGGATTTTTTCCCATTTGCACGTGTTTTGGTGTCTTTGCATCTGATGGGTCCTTTCTACAATGTCCTCTCAGATACACCAGGGAGGATGTTGCTCTTCTGGCCTTGGAGTGGAAGAATTGTCAGGCTCTTCCATGAGTATGGGGGTAGCTGCTAAAGTGATAAAGATGATAAAGAAAGATGACTTTTTTTTGCATATCTTGCAAGTGAGCTCTGCGGCGATATCTCATCACATGGTGCTACACTCCAGCCTTCAACTCCAGCAGTTAGAAAAAGTGAAGTCCTTGAGATGACCTAAAACTATAAGAAAGAGCTCCTCTAGCAATGTACAATAATGTAAGGACTATGATTGACATGAGTCCACTCAATTTGGTGGTTTACCGCAGCAGTAGACAAAATCTATCGCTTCAGCAAAGATGCAAGAACTCGCTCAAGAAAAGGCTGCAGAGTAATCTGATGATAGGGAAGATATTTTTTTGTAGTTATGGGACTGACTCATGCTCTGCTATGTCAGGAGGTTTATATCCCTGTTTTGGAAGTGTGGGGAATCAGAGAAAGTCTGCAGAGAAACCATCTGGAGACAAAGTGTCTCAAGGAGTATTTATATTGTCAGCACTTCTATTAAAATACCAATTAATTCCTTCATGAAACACAAGCGTCACAAGGTTTGAGGGATGTACATTGCTATCACGACAATTAAAAAGCCAAAAGACATGCCTAAACAACAAACTTTGTTTTGATCAAGGGTTTAAACATATATTTGACCCAACAACACATACTCCTCTTCTCTGAGCACCTCGGTTCTGCAATATCCTTACGTTCTGCCATGTCTAATAATGTTACATTTCACAGACCTTTTAATAAAAATTAAACTTTAGCCTAAACAATCTTATATTGTCCCTTCAACACCCACTAAAATTCTGTTAAGAGCTCATAAAATGAATAGGTAGATGCACAAGAAACAAAGCTTTCCCGTGCCAACTTTTGATGGCAAATGATATAACTACTTCAATACTTTTATGAAACTCTTGCCATTTTGCCTGCTTAGAGCAGACATAGAAGAAGAAAAATGGCACTGTAGCAAAAAATTCTTCATAAGAGTGACAGTAGCTTTCCCTGCTACACTCCCTAACCTTAATCCTCTTTAACTACAGAAAGGTTTAATTTGGAAAATCCAATTATCTTGACATCTAGAATTAGCCAAAAATTTAGATATCTTTCTAGTGCCTTATCTTGCAGCTGCAGTGCACGCTCAGCCGCTGTCTCATTTACAGTACAGCAGGAATTGATGCTTTTATTGATGATTTTTATTAATGCAATGATATCAGTCAGGGTAAAGCCATTAGCCTCTTCTATGAACTGCTTCCACTCTTAGGCTGGTAGTTAGAATTATGGGTGCACTGTGGTGCAACCTATGTGCTTTTCTCTATATCTTTCCAACCATAAAGAAGTATCTGGCAGCCCTGCCACTAAGTCTGTTGCTGTTGTGATATGAATATCTTCTCACCAGCGTGATCTTCTTACATCATTTTTTTTTTTTTCTGCGGGAAAAATAAGTAGACAGAATGCCAGAGCATATCCTTTTCTCAATATGTTTATGGTATGAATAAATCATGTATTATACAATAGATGAGAACTTTCTGCTTATCTGCCATGTAATGCCTCCCCATTAATGTAGGTCACATCAAATATCAGCTTATTTGGGTTCTTAAGTTATTAATGTATTTAAGTCGCTGCGAGTTATTTTGTACGCGGTATATTTTGAAAGCGGATTTGCAGAGCGCCGCAGAGATAGATGCGTGTATTCTGCTGATTTCTGAAAGGCAGAGGCAGACGTATTGCAGATGGGTTACCTTAGGCTTCAAGATCTGTTTGATACTCCAATAAGTATCTCTTTATGTTTTGGGAGAAAAGAAATCCATGCTTTATATCCTTCCAAAGAGATCACTATTCATTAAAGAAAAACCCCGGAATACATAAAGTATGGAAAAGGCTTGGAGGCTGCTCTTGAAACTCCCTGTCCGTGGTGCCGGCAGGTGGGAAAGCAGGGACTGAGCACAACTGTGGAAATGCAATTCTAGTTTGGGGAATCTCTCTGCCCACAAGCCCGTCCTCCAGTCTCAAATTCACGCGCATGGAGTTTGCCACGGGAGTCCTCAGCTCTTGTTATCGCTTGCTACCAACGGAGGATCTTACCCTTTCATCGCAGCACAGGGGTAAATGTGAAGGATTTCAGTGTTTCTTTGCTACGGTGGAGCGACCCTGAGACCAAGGAAACAGGATATATTTGCTTTGTGGGGCTGGTGGGGAGCGTTGACAAGGTGAGTCCCTGTTACTGCTAGAATTATGGTTTGTTGCCATCTGTAGCTACCGTGTGTATCCGTAGCAGGCGGGAGCTCTAGCTCCAAGCCTCCCTGCAGAGGTGGCCTCTGGCCTGGGCCACCTACCCCTGTCCCAGCTGGGGCCTCGCGGCTCCTGGGGACACTGTGATGTGAGCAGAGCCGGTCCAGTGGAGCGAGCTGAGCTCCTGTGGATAGTCAGCGTGACCGATGTGCTGTGCTGGCAGGCTCTCGGCCACCCAGCTAGCTGCGGTGCAGACACGCTTCCTTGGCGTGGTAACCGAGGCAGACGTAAATCTGCAACGGGGCAGTGTGGTAGTGGATGCAAACATCAAAGAACCACCCTTGTGAACAGGCCTATTGGCCAAAAATATAGCTTTTAACCAGTTTTGTTAATATTGCCCCTTTCTTAAGGATAAGAGAGTTTTCACGGTGAAAAATACCCTAATTCCAATAAGGCAATTCACCGTGACTGCTCTGAGCAGCAGGACTGCCCTTCCAGTGCTGGGAGAAGCCTTTCGCCATCACAAGCCCTCGGCGGGTGTTGGGTCAGCTCCGCACGGCTCCCGCTATGTCAGGAATGGGTCACTGTTTAAACAGCAGGGGTTTTTTTGTGAAGGGGATTATAAACTGTGCTCAGTTGAACAGCTTTCGTAGCCTGGGCTCAGAGAAACATCCTAACTCAGACAGGCAGAGCTAAAGGTTGAGCATCGCTGAGTGCTTTACGTGAACGTAGGCAGAGCCACTGGCCAACACCTGGATGCTGCATCCATCCAGTGATTCAGGCAAGTGCTTGAGAGCCTGGGAGTGACCCTGGCTGGGAAATACTCCTGGGAGAAATGTGGCGTACTTGCTGTAGGGGCTTTTCAGGGCTTTTAGCCCAAAAAGAGAAAAAAAAAAAGAAAAAGGGAAACTAAAATGCAGAAACTAACTGTCCTTCCTACCACTGAGCTCAACAAATTTTGGGAACGTGACTTAAATGTGAAGAGATGAATCAGACAGCCAGAGATGGTGACTGATGTGCTTAGCCTGTAAAATGGACAGTACCGTTCAAAGGGGCAGCGAAAAATCATGCCTGAGTCATTGCGGTAGCAAACTACTTTATGTGGCTGAATGGCTGCTAATTTAGTAGAAGACAAGTTGACTGTATATAGAGATGTTTCTGAAAAGTGACTTTATCTCTTTTTGTGTGATGTCCTCTGTAGTTCTTCAAGAGCAGGTGTGCAGATGGAAAGCCACATAACCAGTAACAATCCTGGGAACAGCACAAACTCCTGCCTGTAGCTTCATCTGCCCGAAGAAAGGAGATGGTATACAAAAAAAGGGAAGAGGATAATGACTGTGTAACTTCTTAAGGATCTTTGCAACACAAGGGAACAATAAGTGCCTGAGAACAGCAGAAAATGGCTGGTTTTCTATGCTGATTTCTCAGGTTTCTTTTGTAAATCTTAAAGCTCTACTTTGCAACCCAGTAAAAGCCAGAATGAATTGAAAATTCTACTTGTGAAATAAGCACATTACTTCTGAGCTGCCCTGTAGGGTTTTTTAAATGTCCTGGAGCTTTGCTGGCCAGGTTGTTCCTGTTGAACATCTTTGAGACATGATTTATGGGCCTCTGTCAACAGTTAAAACCCTAATTGGGCTGGTATTTTGTTTCATATTGGGATTTCAACAGCTACCAACTACAGCAAGGTATGTGTTGCCTGTCAGATTCAGCTGGTATTAAATAAATCCATCTTTCCTGAAATTAGAGACAATTAATCCATCTGTTTTAATAATCATGACATTTAAACTAATAACTTTTCTTATCATGTAAATATAAGTATGATTCAAGCAACAATTATTCTACCATGAATGATCTGGTACCAGAAAAATAGAAGTAGGTAGAAAATACGTGGAGGTAGATATTATTAAAGAAGAAAGAATACAAGAAAAATGTTAAATTCCTTGGTTTTGTACATGTAGAATTGTTTCTGGAATGGAAATATCAGCAATAACAACAGCAATAAAAAGCTCCCAAATCAGTATCAACATGATAGAAACTCTCTGTTATGTTATTTTATTTGCCTTCTCAATCCAGTTTTCAATTACTCCATATTTTTACTAGTGTATGTGAGAGCAGTATGAAGCTAATTTTTGCAGCTGAGAGTTATATCTTACAAATAGTGTATTCCAAAGCCAGACCGGTCTGAATCCCTGAAATGGCATACATAGGAAGAGGCTCATTCTACCCTGAAAAGATGTTAGTAATTTTAATTTCAACAAGTTGCTTCAGCCATGATGCAATGAGAACATAGGAAACCCATGAACTGGTCAGAAGCTGCACTGAGATCATCTGGATACCAGTGCAGTGTCTTAAGAACTAGATGATCTTCCTGCTTGTGGGCCAAAATCTTTTTGTTCTTCTCATGTGCAGTATGAGGAAAATCATTACTTCCCAATTTTCCACCAGAAAATGAAAAGCTCAGTGCTTCAAGGCAAGTGTTGTCCTTCAAAATGGCCATAGATACAGAAAAGGGAGGATTTCCTATTGGTTTTTATGAAGAGGGATAAGAGAAATGTTATCTCTTTTCTGACATGAGAAAATTAAAAATTAATTCTTAAAGCAACAACAAGCTCCGCAGACCTCTGAGACAATACGGACTTACGCATATTAGGCACTTACTTCTGCCTGTACACACAGCAGTCATTGACCTCAATGGGATTTTCCCCCAGATTTGATTAAAGAAGGGACTTTTCTGCAGTGAAGTGTGGCACAGCATGATCTGCTAAAATAGCCTCAAGAATTAATGAGGAATACATTTTCTCAGTGATATGATGGCCAGGCTGCCCAGAGAGGCTGCCTGTCAGCTCCTATCAGTCATTCCATTAGGAGGATTGCAAAACATCCCTGCCGTTGCCAGCTTGGAAACTTCACGCTCCATAGCAGGACGCGGGTCAAGCGTGAGCACGCAGGACTGCTGACGGCCCTCGTCACCAGCTGAGACTGCAGAGGAGGTTTTGGCTACCAAGAGCCTTTTCCTTTTAACTTTCTTGCCTTGGATCATCACCCCGCAAGGTGTGAGATAAAGCTGAGCTCGAAAGGAGTTGACAGCGTTCATCGCTGCACTGTAGGTGTTCAGGCACCTTGCAGGGCTGGGTTATCATTTGCTTTATTGTGTGATGTTTGTATTGCTCGGTGCTTGCAACAGCCCAGATTTTTGAAATGGAAGCACCTGATGTTCATAACAGCAACAAGAGAGCAAAACGAATGCCTGAATACTCAGACCTCCATGTCAGCCAATGCATGTACTACTGGAAGCTTTCTCTGTAACGCTGAGTTTAGCTGACAGAAATATTCTCAGAAACACAAGTTCGTGAGCTCCCTGCGCAGCAGTCACAGAGCCAGTATTTTCAATGTGCTAAGAGCAGCCCTGTGATGGCTGCAATCTTGGCCAAAACACTGGGGTTGAACTGGAACTAAAGCTAAAAGCCCAGTTTGCTCCAATGCAAATGGAAGGTCTCCATTTGAGCTGTAGCAAATACACGTTGGCTACGTTATGGAATTAAGGCTTTTAGTACAGATGGTTATGGAAACATACAGATACGAACCTACAAGTTTTGAAATGCCTTCCCGGGGTTCTGTTAGTTTCTGCAACATACGCGTTGCTGGTGCAACGGCACTTAGGGTAAGACTTTGGCTGGATGGGGTTGACTTTGGATATAAGTGCATAACGAACGCTAGAGCCGAACCTTCAGTATAAAGTAGGCCACATGGTTTTTGCAATGGAATAAAAAAGCAATTAAATTTGTAGCGTGCTAATGAGTTAAGCCTGAGATGTTTATAAATTAGGTAATAAAGGCACTTTGTACTAAGGTGGCTGTGCCAGATATTGGTGAAATCAGGCTGTGACTTTCAAGATGTTTGCAAAGGTCGTGTTCGACAACCGTGAGCATTTTTGACATTGTAGTATGGGTGTGACTTTTTTACTCATGGAATGAAACACCCAGAGTATATTGCACAGTTTTTAGCCAGTGGAAATAGTTTACAAAAGTGTGAGTAAAACTGGACAGTTTGGAGAGGGACTTTTTCTAGAAGATGAAATATCTCAAGTCTATTCTTTGTTTTGCTATTACCAGCTGAGAAATTGCATTGCTGATAATAAATGCTAGGGAGCTTACCTGACTATAGTAATAAGTAGGTTTAAACTTTGTCTTGCTGCTACCACTCTGCAAATATCTACCATAATACATTTAATAACTTTCACGTTATTATTTATTGTGATGAACTCTATTTAACTCACCCATTTTTAATCTAACAACCAATACACAAATCATCCAGTGCATATTCTGTAGTGGGTTATGAAAAAAAGCCAATCCATTCCATTATATCTTAACTTGGAATGTATATTTTTAATCCATGGAATAAAATATTTGCACAGAGAAAAAGGCCCAACTTACTGAATAATAATATCCATTGCAAATTACTTTTTCACCTCTCATCAGCATTATACCTTTATCTCAAGAGTGGAATGGAAGGCGGGTATTAATATTCAAAACCAACACAGGACATTAGGTATTACATATCACTGTACAGAGGATCCAGAAATAGATGATTTACTTTAAAGGGGATAATCAAAGACATCTAATCAAAAAGCTAATCAAAAAGAATATTTAAAGTTGCCATGATCATGATCCATAGGTACATATACAGGGAGAAGATAACAAGTACTGAAGGATCTTTAAGCTTTCAGAGATGAATGCATAATACAAATTGCTGGAAGTTTGGACTGGACAAGTAAGATCCCACCTTGTAAACTGGGGGAAAAACAGCGGACAACCATGTAACAAATCATCTTTTAGACTGGTTATGGTAAATATTCTATTATTAAACTGTTTAAATGGGGATTGCATAACTTTCTCAAAACCGGTCTCTGCTTTTCTCTTTTGGCACCGATGCAAGAAGGTAAGGGTGCAGTTCTGGGGTGTTTTTATGCAGAAAGTTAGATAATTTGTCAATACGAGCCCATCTGGCCTTAAAAATCTGGCAGTACAAACCTTTCAGTGTACCTAAGTGGAGGTACACAGTCACATGGAACAGATCGCTGCTGAAGAAGAAGAAATATGTATAAGGTAATAATGAGGAGGGGAGCGATTTGAGGATGTTTTAAGAAGAGTTTTGAAGAAAGAGGACTCCTGGCAGTTCATGTCTGGGATAGAAGAAGTTCAAAGGAAAGTATAAAACCAAAATCAGGAGAAGAAAACCAAAGAAGATACAAGATAAAGACTGCTCTGAGCATGAGGAATAGATCAGGAGAGGAAAAAGCAGTGATTTAGAAGTAGGATAAATAATAAAGAGCTTCACAGATGTGAATTAAGGGCTTGAATTTTTTTCAGTAAAGACATTGGCTGAAGGATTCCAGTGGTCTGTACAACATTTTGAAGCTACAAAAGAAGTAAAAGACAGGCTGTGAGGAGGAAAAGTCTTTTCCAGCAGTTAAAAGAATCATGAAAAGAAGAAACAAAAGCAGTCAGTGGCACACCAGAAGATTATATACTTGACCCACTGATCAAAGCAAAGAGTGACAATCTAAAAATCTTTTTTCACAAAAGTAACAAACAAACCACTCTGTTCACCATCTATTCCCTTCCTCCTTAGAAAATTTTGCTCACGGTTGTGAGCCAACGCTAGCAAGTTCTGGGGCAGAGGAGTAGTTAGCAAGAAAAGCGTGCATCAATAGCTGTTGCTTTGGTTACAAAGGCACATGAGCATGTACAGTCGTGACAAGTTATTTTCAGCTTTACACCGTGAAATAGAGAGAATATTAATAAAAAAGATTATGTTACCGCTGCTTGGTGTCTCTGTGGTGGAAAGTCCCAGTGCAGTGTCACATGCTACATCATACAGCATAACTGTTGCTGTGTGCTCTAATGACATTGAAGTCACCCCTGATGCTGAGTGCACAGAACTCATCAGCCCGGGAAGGAAAAGGTTGTTACTGGTGCCGAGGATATATCTTCATGAACAGCGTTTCTTAAGTGCTAGCTATTAACTTGAGTGGGAGCGGTACTGGGCACCCAGCTGCCTCTACTGCGTGTGTGTCAGCATATAGATACCGCTGAATCCTTAGCCTAGCCCACGCTAAGGCATACGCACAAAAGGCACAAAATTGCAGAGCAATCTCTGTCTCCCAGTGAAAATCAAGCACAGTGGGGGACCAAACAAATGGTTAGATCTCTACTGACATTTCCAAGCTTCTGCAGACAAAGATGACAGCAGCTCCGGTTCAGGTGAAAGGCAGAGAAGGAGTGGGAGTGGGGCACAAACAGCATGGTGGTGCCTCTTGGAACCATGGGGGTCCAGGGAGGCCCACGCATGAACTCTCCATCAGGAAGAGAAATGAGCTGTGAGCTCTGGCCTGAAGCAGAGATGAACCAAAGTCCTACCGCGGCCAAAATCATTTTGTATGATGATGCTAATATTGCATGATGATGCTAATGGCTGGAAGCGATTCAGTAGCCCCACTTCTGGTCTGGTTCATTCCCACCTTAACCCAAACACAGCTTCTGATTTAGACTCTCTGAGAAGGCATCATGATGAATCTTGTCCTTCATGCCACTTTTTCGGCCCTGTTACATAGCAGGACACTCTGCACCCCTGGGGGAGAGGACAGCTATGACAGCTCCTCCTTTAAAGGTTTATCCTTTGAAGCTTCATGTCCATGACATCAAGAAGGGAAGTCAATGGATACCAGTGTTAAGAGACAAAAAAAAGACGTTCCATTCGAAGAAATGACCCCTTCATAAAACCTGTTTGTGAACTCAAGATTTTAAATGAGTCTGACCCAGTGGGGAAAAAAATCAAATTGTTCTGTACAGAAGAAATTCTCTGCTGGAAAGCATATAAGAAAGTTCACAGGCACTGCAAACACTAGCCCAGTGGGTAATTCTCTGAATGAGATGCACTTTGCACTCACAGCAGTACTGAAATTCAGCAGCTCTCAGGACTG
The DNA here is from genome assembly GCA_020745775.1 of Theristicus caerulescens. Lineage (NCBI taxonomy): Eukaryota > Metazoa > Chordata > Aves > Pelecaniformes > Threskiornithidae > Theristicus > Theristicus caerulescens. Next base: position 3,698,230 of record CM036565.1, on the reverse strand, counting down.
AGATTTATTCCATTTTACCAATAAAAGTGCAACTAATAATAGTTTTAAAAAGGAAGAATTCATCGTGTGAGTGAAGGTAAAAGACCAGATTCTGATTTTTATTACTCTGCCTTATGTCAACATATTTTGCACCTTCACGTGAAGTACAGATGTTACAGATGTTCTCACAGAATAAACCCAAAATAAACGGGATCAGAATCAGACTCTGAAATGTTATTGCAAGGGACATATATTGTTCCTAGTATCATTACATTCCTTGTATGGACAATGAGGACCTGAGGGCCAGGTCTACTCTGGGAGGCAGAAGGGTCTTCCACCGCCTGACGCCCACATGCTGCAGTCCCTCTGAAATGCACTTTGGTTGCATTGAAACCAGGGCTGTGAAGGCTGGGACACCATAGGCAGTGATAAGATCCTGCAGCAATAAGCCTCTCCCAGCAAAGGATCTAGCATTCATTCACCTCCAAGTGTGTGAGAGCTCTCTGCAGAGCAGAAGGGGGTATCCTTAAACTTAAATTTGTGCTGATGTGGCTGAACAGCCATCTCAAATAAGTATCACTCAAGAGACGAGTCTCATTGAAGTCAATGGCCTACTCCCCACATAAGTAATCTTTGTAGACCGGGGTCTTACCTGGCTATCCTTCACATAGCACTTTAGGTTCCTCTGAGACCATTCGTTACAGTCATTTTTTCCTCCCCTTCCGGTTGAAGAGTTTGGAAAGGTGTCAGAGGATTAGTATCATGCAAATTGCGAAAGGAAAGTGTCACTAAGGTAGGAAGACTTCACAAAAAATAGCTTAGGGGACTATACGGTATCCAGAATTAAATTTTATAGCAGTCCATAAAATTGAAGTATGAGCCAAGGGTTAACAACCTTGAATTTTGCCCTTAAAATTAGTCCAAGAAAATCTACTTCATTATAAATACGGTAGTACTATATAGTGTCCTGTTGATTGATATGCCCAAGAGCTACCTTTGTCGGCAGTCTTTTAAGCAGTAATCCTTCATTTGGGTCTTAATAGTGAGATGGGCACCTCCTTCCTCATTGGGCTATCAATTTTTACCTGCCAATACAGTTTGATGAGCTTGCTTATACGCTGCTCAGTGCCTCCTGTCAGCCAGTACATATAGTCAGCAATCATGGCGCTCCTGATGACAAAAGCAGAATAAATGAGTGTACAGGGAGAGAAGGATGTATATAGCAGTATTTAAAGGAGGTAATATTAAAAGAGTGTAACATGAGGTCTGTATCAAAAGATTACACATAACTCTCAGTCTTTGTCCAACTTTAAGATAAGCATTAGTAGACATTTTTAGCTAGTTAAACTCTCTGCAAGCAAACAACCCTACATTTTCTTTTAATAGCTTTTCCATATTTTAATCTGAGCAAAGATTTAAGGACTGCTATACAATATTTTAGTCTGGCTTTTCTTTTTTTGCTTTCAAGTATTTGTGGGTAAAATAACTTACATGTAAGTACATTTCTTCTAGGACAGCTTCAACACGTATAACACCCTGTAGCTTGGCAGTCGGAGAATATCACTTGTCTATGGCAGACTCAGACATAGCTCACCTTTGATTAAACTATATCTTAAAAAAAAAAGCCTCAAACCAAAAGTAATCAGCTATCTTGCTACCAAATTGAGTATGCTTTAATACTCCCACTGTCTGTGACAATCATTGCATTACTCTTTCTAGACTGAGGGATATTAAAAAACTATTGTGCGATGGATATTAATGCAGAGTCTTAACAGACTTTAGAAAATCAGTTTGCTTTTATGGCTGCCTCTCCACACTGCTCTCTGTTTCCTTTCCTCTAGAGATTCCAAATCCAATTAAATGTGACTAGATGTAATTCCAAATTGTCACTTTAGTCAATTAAACATATAATAATCTTGTGTACCTAATTACTAGCACCAAAAGTTTATTTGTTGATGTAGTGCTATCAATGTGTACTTCTGCATGTTCCCCTTATCATTGCCTATATATTAATTGTGCTTTGACATTACTGTAAATTGAATTTGAAATTTCCTCCTAGTTAAAAGTGTCTCACAAACAGTAATCCCAATCCTGTTGTAATACCCTTTCAGAATGTACTTTCCAAGGCTGTATTATGTTCTTAACGAGATATAACCAAAAATACACGGATTTAACAATAAACATTTCAAAGCAGGCCCAGTATCAGAGAGTAACATATTGTTACAAACAGGAACTAAATCTTCCCTTAGATTTTCTCATACAGCTCCCATTAATTTCACTGGGAGAAAAGCAATTCTGTAGGATCCATGGATTTCTGCGTAAGGACTGGATTTAGCCATAAGCTTTATCCAACGCTCATTCAAATCATTGGCAAAAATCCTCTTGACTGCACTAGAACAAAGAGAGGTTTCTAATTGAACATCGTTAGCCCAGCCAGCACAGGATGAACAAAGGATGAAATCCTCATTGCCCTGAAAATCATTGGCAAACCTCTCGTTGACTCCGAACGGTGCCAGGGTTTAATCCCAGGAATGACATATGGATCCTATGGATGAAACAGCGAAGGTGAGCAAAGCATCCAGCACTGCCTGCTTGACCCAGTGCCGGTGATGGTTTTGGGGAAAGACGTTCACTGTGTCCTGAGGTGTAAAAGGGAAATAAGCATGCGGCACAAAAATGAGGGAAGACAAATCTGTCGCATTATTCTGTATCTTTGGTCTGCTAGAGGTGGTCTACAAAGCTTCCAGCTCCTGTGACAATGGCAGTTGCTGGTCCTGCAGTCCCTAGCAGTGTACGCGAGTGGTGGTGGCCTCCTGCGGCCACCTCGTCAGAAAGAAGGGACTTTCAATCTAAATTTAGAGCAATTCTCAAGCACTAAAGCCTTGTCTATTTTGGAGTCAAAGGACATTTGCAAGTGGTCATTTACAATTTGGGCTCCTATATATATAGAGTCCCCCAACTGCTGCCATTTCAAAGAGGAAAACTGGCAAATCCTTAACGCCGAGCATCACCCTGTTGCTGCCTGCCACTGCAGGAGCGCTGCCACGAGTCGAACACAGTCAGTTGGGTACACAGACACCCGCAGCGTGCTTTGCCATCCCTACTGCAGGCCACGGACTGGCAAAGCGAGGATCCATCCCACCGACGGCACAACATGACATCCAGTTTGTGACCTCCCACTCCTCCGTGGTAGCCAACGCTTTCTGCTCCCAGATGGAGATGTGCACAGAGCCTTGGACAAATCTGGAATCAATTCTCAGACAAGTCGCTTCATCTTTGTTTCTCATCATCAGCTGTAAAGTGCGGAGGATCATATTTGACTGATTTACCTATTTGGAGTGCAAGTCCTCCTGGCGCAATCTTTTGCTAATTCTTCACAGCGTGCTCAGCACAATGTCTCTCTGATCGTGGCAGAGGTCTCCAGGCATCACTGCACTCCAGACAAATGCCTTTCCTCTTTATCCTTCCTTCTTAATTTGTTCTTATTTAAATAATAAGAAGCACACTTACATTTCACGCATTCGTGTTTAGTTTTTCGACACCTGCTTTTATCCCTGCTAGATTTCTCCCGTACTGCCGTGCATTACATCAGGAAAGGCAAGGCACATGCATAAAACCCCTCCAAGCCTTTTGAGTGCCTCCATCTCAACTTCTCAGTTCCTCGGCCATCAGGGAGCACACACAGGTCAGGATCAATGCTTGCTACTCTGACCTCGGGGCTTACGAGGGACTTAAAAAATTCCACTTTCAAAAGAAACACAAGCATTAAGGCTCTATGTGGATGGCCTATGTCCAGCCCCAAATGTGCCCAAGTCAGAAAGTTTTCTTTGAAGGCCTCCAAGGCTCAATTCACAGAACCAGTGACACAAGCAACACAGAACTATGAATTCCCAGATGCAGGGACACGGGTAAAATTATGCTGTCTGAATATGGTTACAGGGCTGGGCACTGAAAAATATTTAGGGACCTAAACACTCAGAAACCAAGGGATTGATCGAGATATTTAGGCAGGTTAAAAGCCTGGCTCCCATCGAAATACCTGAAGGCACAAAGCACTGAGCTGGGTTCCTGACTCGCAGTGAGTCCCTACCCATGTGGCCCATAAAAATTCAGGTAACAAAGACTTTCAGTAAGAGACTTATGAGTGCATGAGACACTCTGAAATGAGACTTAAGTAAAATATCATTTAAAGAAATACTATTTATGGAATTATTATTTAAGATCCTCAGCCAGTGACCAGACTCATTAACATCTTTTTCTCTCATCACATTATCAACATGGCTTATGTATGAAGTGTGTCATATTAGTATATTAGACATATACTATGTATGACTTAGGATAGTATATACACAACCATATTAGCATTTTAGCAGTATGTAAGGGCCAGAGTAGGTCCTCCTTCCCATCTCCTGCAATCACAGGTCCTTGGGAAATGGGAGCTTGTGAAGAGCTGGATGGAAGAGGTTTCAGTACAGGTCAATTGGGATCAGCTGTTACATCATGTGGAGGATTTGGACAAGTAATGTTGGCCAGCAACAGACCTCACTCTGATTTGTATCTCTAGAGTGACTACTTAAGAGTTCAACTTTGAACCTTCCTGAGCACAAGGAACGTACGGTCAAAAGAGTGGGAAAATAGCTCCCATTTAGACCATGTAATGCATTTTTCTGGATGAAATGCCATGTTTTATTTTTACAGTTTTTAAAGATATTGGGATTAAACTCTAAAGGTAAAGAACAAAGATAGATGCATTCTCTTCCTACTTCTGACACAATCACTTCATGTGATATATAGGCATATTGGCCTCATATTTACAGAACCATCTGCCAATTTTGAGTTACTAGTTTAAAATACTTAAAACACGCCTGAGTTTCAGGTGATAGCCCACCAAAGAGCTCCATTTGACATAAGAACTGGAGTAGTTCTGACCATACATCTTCAGTAACACCTTAGAGGGTGCCGGAGAAAATGTGATGCTTCCTTCTTTCAAAACATGAGGCTTTAGGTTAAATTTTTTTTTTCTAGTTGCTAGTTTGGGCTGGTATGAACTTCCACAACATAACCAAACCCATCTGTGTTAATGTAGTAAGCCTGGTTCCCAAGGTGTCTTGCAATCTGGCCACTTGGTGGTGCAGAACAATAAGATATATTTCTATACATGCAAGCAAAGAGCACACCACAGATCCTAAACTGTCTCCCTCAGCCCATCTCCTGTAATGCATAGGACTTGTAATAAAAGAGTCAGAGGTAGCTTTTGCTGCATGACAGCTGCTGACACTAAGAGCCAGTGTACAGCCAAAGCCTTCGCAGCAGCCACGCAGTCTGTGACAAGAAAATCAATGGTACGGGTATAAGAAATATGTGGAGTTTTCTGGAGTGCAACAAAGTGTTACACTGCCAAAGAAGACAAGAAATTAGCATTGTTGCTAAATGCTTGTGTGTTCATTCACCACTGTAAACACTGGAGAAAATATGAGGGCAAGACTCAAGGTCAGCTCCCTCGGCCTTGACTGCTCCCCTTGAGCTGCACAGAAAGGAAAGAAGCCCGGAAGGGGAGAGGAGGATTTCTCTGCAGATGGCAGAGCCTTAGGAATAATCACAGCCTATGCACATTAAAGTAACTTTCACTCTTCTATGCTATTCAGCCCCAGTTGCTGCTAAGATCAGGAGGCTGATAAGTGGCAGAAAATTACCTTTGCTCCCTACTTCAAGTGATCTCACCTGGATCTTCAGTAAATGGTACTAATAGAAGGCCTGGGCCCCTGCCATGTGATGCTAGTGCTATGCAGACCTACTGTTTGGAAAGGGTAAGTGTATCTCTGTTTTTTCAGTTTAACAGTAACTTTAATATTCCTGATGCAGACACCTGGGTATTTGAGATCTCTAACACAATAGCACTGAGTTTGAGAGACAAGATGCAAAATAAACTATTGCTCTCTTCTGGACAACCTTTCTTATTTTCTGCTGAGATGAGAAAAGGAAAATGATGTTTATAGCTGCAATAAGTAGGAAGTAGTTATTTTAATGCAATTATCCTATTTGAAAAGTGGAAAAAAAAAAAGTTAATTTTTAAACTTCTCCATATATCCTGAATAAATGTAAACTCATTACTTACGGTGACACTTGGAAACAGTTAGATGATGAGAGATAAAGAGAACTCCAGAATATTGAGCAGGAATGAAATTACTAATGTCAGGATTTACCTATACGTAGACTAGGCCCAAAATGGGGCAAAAAGTTATGTCATCTATGCATAACACCTTGATATTGCTAATTCCTGCAGAGGACTGGCTAAAACTTTGTTTTAAATATTTCACCAGTCGACCTTAAATGCACTGGGAATCTGCTATAGGACTCCTGCCAAACCCTTCCAGGTTGGTGATGGGGTATGCTTGCTGTCTTTGCTGAAGTTTCTGGGTCATTAGCCCATTGCTAGAAAGCAGAAATAAGTTTCCGGCAAGGAAAATGGCACCTGTATTTAGAATACATTTATTATATTTATTGTTATCTGTCCCATGGTTGCATGCAGGTAACAACTTTCTGTGTTGTATTGAGATTGCTATGCAGTGATAACAAATATTTCTCATTTAATGGCAACTGCCATGTAAAGACATGGAGAATGCTTTACAAATGTGAGCTGAGCGATGCACGGGGAAAGGACAAGCCTTTTAAAATGACAGAGGATGCTCAAGAAAACAGGTCGCTAAGCCCAGCGAGATCTTGGGCTCTCTGTGACCTGGTATGAAACAAGCAGCAGTTAGCACGGATGCGCTGTACGGATCCCGGGAGGTGTGGGAGGCCCAAGGCCTGTGTTAGCTTCACAGCCGAGCCGTTTGGAGAAGGGATGGGGTAGCTGGGATGGACTGCTTATAACAGAGATGCAATGAAACTTTCAGAGGGACACGATCCGTGCTTGTTCTGGCCTCCTGCTGGTGCTTGTTCTGCTCTCTCATATCTCTTTGTACCTCATGCTCTCTGGGTTAGGGACGTACCTTGTACTGTCAATGTTCGGATTTACTGCTGGCAGGGGGCGTGGAAAAACTAGTATTGAAGGCTGCCTTGTGCCTCTGATGTGACCCTGTCTGAGTGAGCTGTTGTTTGACGCTTGGACAATCTTAAGTGATAAAGAATAATGTGCGTGGTGCAGAAATAACGGCCGGTAATTCTAGATGCAGACTAACATCATATGTTGGTGACAAATTAAATAATAGGCTGCGTGGACTTTCCTTTGGGCTTTGGCCGATCCCAGCACTTTCCAGAGCTGCTTTCCAAGATCCAATTTATGAAGTGCCCCTTTCACAGTGTTACTCTGGGGAGGACGGGGGTCACAAAACCCGCAGAAGCTCTCGGATCCCTTCCTGTGCCTGGGAAAAACTGATCCGTTCTCTTCCCTAGCCCTGGCCGCCGTGTCCTCCCCGTGCAATGCCCTTGCGGGCAGAGCGGGTGCCCCTGCTCCCCACTGCAGCCCCCAGCCCAGGGCAGCCGCCGGGCTCCCACCCCTGGCAGTTCCCGAAATAATGGTGTAAAAATAACCCTTCCCGGCTGCCGGAGCTCTGCCTGGGTGGGTGAAGTGCAGGGCCCCAGAGGGGCTCTCAGGGTGTTGACGGCTGGGGGGTCTGCTCCTATGACAACAGGGTTTTTTTTTTTTTTCTTTTTATAGAATTGGATTTTTTTATTTCAGTTTAAGAAAACTGAACCAATTAAGATAGAGAAAGAATATAATCTTTCCTCTATTTTTTCCAAGAGAAAGCCCAGGCAGGAGGCAAAGGTGGGTAGCACAGATGCAAGTGTGTGCAAAAGGCTGGCAGCTGGTGACTCCTTGAGCTTGTGTCCCCAGTTATTTATATATCTTTCCTTAGTAAATCCGTATGCTTTGTAAAACAAAACTGGACATAGAAACTAACCCAAATTATTCACCTAGCTTTCTTGCTCTACATTTTCAAGTCTGACTAAAAGGGGGCACAGACCTGAACTCATGCAGAGGGCTGAGGTTTCCTACTTGCAGACCTAGTTTGCTTTTCAGCTGATGGGGATTATCTAGATTTTTTTTTTTAATGGGAATGTCAAAAAGCTGAGTCAGCCATACCACAGCTATTAAGATCCTAAAGCTTCTTCCCCCTTAAGGATTGCTTACCCCTACTCTATGCAGTCAGATGAATATGAGTTGTTTGTTCTGGCAGAGGGACAGACAGTCTGTTTTCCCCTACATGTATACAACTAATTTCAAGTCACTAGTGTTCTAGCTGGTGATAAAAGAGCTATCTTAAGCTTTTCACAGAACACTGTGACACTGTTAAATCAGCACAGCATTTTGATTAGCATAAAGATGAGAGCTATGCAGCTTAATGATAAAAAGGGGGCAAAATCCCTTCTGTACTTAAAACTCCAGTTTCACAGCAAATAGGTGGCCATATTTTTCTGTAAGTTACAAATTTTCACCTTACTACTGATTCAAGGCTCTTCAGTGTCAGCAATAGCCTACACTATTTGAGTAAAGAAGAAAAATGGCTTTCATGCCTTATTGCTCATGTGGTTAGACCTTCTCCTGCGGATGCGTAACAGGCAGCTGTGGGGTCACAGCTTGGGGACCTGGAGGATGCACAGGCTCCGATACTGCTTCCTTCAGGAGCTTCGAGGCTCAGCCTTTGGTGCATGTTCCCTTTTTAGCACTCTTGTCCTTGAAAGCAGGGGCCGGTGGTTTGGTTGCTCTGTCCTTAGAGACAGCATGGACCTCCCGGGTTCTTCTGTGGCTTACACATCCCCTTGCACATACATGTCCCTTATCTCATCCTTCCCTAAGGCAGCAGTCCTTATATTGCCAGGAAAGCTGGGGTCTCCTTCGCCTTCTCCAAGAGCGTTTTCTCAGTCTTGTGACAGAAGTGAGCCCAAGACCCTTTTTGGAAATTTCTGTTTTGGTTACCAAGTGATCTTTGGATCAGGTGTGACCATGTGTCCTTTGGCAGGGTAACTTCAGTAGCTGCTATTGGAGGCTGACCCTAAGCCTAAATGCCTTCTAATGCCTAAAACTTCCTGGTAACCTCCAGACTAAATTTATATAAAATGTATTTATGCCCATTTGTTCAAGGGCCAAGATGGTCTTTCAACTGAAATAGCTTTTCTCCCTTCTGAGGTTTAAATCTTTACTGTGTTTGTCAAGAGCAGTCTCCTAACATCAGAGATACCAATAGAGGAGAAATATATTTACGAGCCGACATCTTAGTGAAAGTGGTTGCAGCACTTTGAAATTCATCATGTGCAGATGCTGTGACCCCACGGTGGTGTTTCTAGGATTGCTCTACAATGCCAACTGGCCTTAGGCTGCACTCTACATGGTGGCATCCTATCACAGTGCTCTCCAGAAGGAATCGCTATGCAGCTGACAAAATTCAGCAGCGATGCAGATATGGGCATATCAGACTCCTTGCATTAATTCGGATGTCCTTGCATTTAGACTGCTTCATAGGCTTATTCTCCTGATACTGGGCTGCACTGGTGAAAATTACACACAGAGGAACTTGAGAGATGCTTAAATTACAGTTGACCTCACTCTAACCTATGACTTTCTCTGAACAGAAGAATTTGGTCTGGTGCCTCCTTGGAGACAAAATCTCAGGGGATCTCAGCTTGATAGGTAGGCTGAGTGAAATGTGATTATCCATGCTGCTTGTGCCAAGCAGTAATGTTCACAACCAGCCACTCCTGTTCACATACCCATACGGTGTTCTGGGTGTGTTTAATGGACTATGCGATAACTTAAAAATCACATGAGGGGGCGGGAAGGCACAGGATACTTGAAAGCAGAAAAATAAATACAGTGACCTTGTTCTTGTGCAAAAAGCAAGCAGATGTAAATGACAGCTTATGCTAACAAAACCTAAGTTTGTATTTCCAGAGACTGCAACTGAATATCTGTAGGCCGTGGTCTGTCTGTAAGGAGCAGAGTACATTCTGCACCATTAATGGGGTTCAACTAAGACCAGTGACTCCAGTGAGATGACAGAAGTAGTGCTAAGCTTAGTTTAACACAATCTGCAGAAGCAGCTCTGCACAGTTGCTATAACACTATGTTAAACTAAGCTAAACTCTGAATACTGCTATAGTCACTGCTTTTGGAACCACTCTGGATTCAGTCTGTCAGAATGTTCCTCTCCTTTACAAATACATAATCTCATTTAAAATCATCTAGTTTCCTGAAAGCTACTCAATGTGGGGAAAAAAGGCTGACACAGTTCCCTCTTGCCTGCTGATGTAGTAAACTTACTGATTGCTTATCTGCAGTAACACCAACCACAATTTTTTTTATTTTTGAAATCCTATTTATGAACACTTTCTTGGTTCATACTGTCTTCTCAAATATGGGCATTTATATGTATTGCTTCTTAGAAAAGATCAGTTTCTGAAAGGGTATTTTTTTAACTTTTATTACTGTTACTATTTTTGAAAGTCTTCAGTGTGACTGTTTCAAGTGGAAAACCGTCTTCCCCATCCCCTCTCCAGCACCCCAAACATTTCCCCTTGTATCACTTCACCTGCTGGGATACTACTGAATTTTGGGGTTTGACAGTATCCTGGATGGGATCCCCCACCTGTCACAAAGCAACGTACCCTCCTAACCCAGCTCTAAAGTGGCTGGCTGATCCATGGACCTCAACTGCTGAGGATTCAGTAGATAATTATTTCTCTCTGAATCAACACCTCAACAAGATTTTAGGAAGAAGAGACTGTTACCAGTGAGATATAAAAGGAGATCTGGAAACTATCACAACGCTTCATTGTTTTTCAACAAAATGTTTCCCTTTCTTAGTTTGAAACAGCTTTTTTTGAAAAGTGAGCTGTGTGTTTTTTTTTTTTTTAAAAAAAGGCGTGGGTGGGTTTACGATCAAGTGGAATATTCCAGGTTTATCTGAAATCATGTTTCTAAAGAAATTTGGAAAAACTCTTTCCTTGTCTTGGGGAACCAATTTCTTCTCCCTGTCCTGACGTGTGAAAGCTAGTGGAGATTGACATAATCTCAATGTGTGTCTTGCAGAAGGGAAAGTGCTCATCCTGGAGTTTTTGGTTGAAGTCTAGCACAGAAAATTGAAGTTCATCTTCCCAAATCCTCTCTGCAACTCTGCTTGGTTAAAGTCTTCTTCCACTCCCTGTACAAACTGTTTTGCTGCTATTTTAATAGCTTCAGAGCTCTACCACTAGCATCTGTCTTAAATGATGAGCAAAGTGACCCTTTCAGTCTCATGCCTAATTCGCACTGACTGCTCTGCCATTAGTTGGCTAATGATTTGTGAAATATTTTGTGATATAACTCGTGGTCTTCAGCTGAACAGTCCTCTGTAAGTGTCTAATGCCAGTAGTAGTGACGATACATAGCGAGTCACCATTGCACTTCCCCATGTGTTTCTTTCATTTAAGCATGTTAAAAAATTCTGCTGCATGTTGAAACTTTTAGTTTTTGGCAGCGTTATTGCAAGCATACAAGCAAAGCTTCTTCTTGCAGACTTTCTTCCTGCCAGCAGTTCCCGTTCACACCAGCAATCTCATCAGCTGCACACAGGCTAAATTTTGCAGCATACCACAGTGTTCCCTGAGATCTTGATCATTTTTTTTTTAATTCTTTTTTTTTTTTCCCCCCATCCACTCAGAGTGCACCTTCTGCCCAGGGTTATGGGGGAACCAGGGAGTGGAATATGGCTGTGTGCATATAGCTTTTGTGCCAGTGCAGCCCTGGGACCTGACCAGGGCTCACCCCTGTGCCTGTGAATGAGTAAGTCCTCCTACATGCATTAGTCTAACTGCAACTAGGGACGTAATTGGGATTATTCATGTTACGCCAACTGGGAGGATTGGAGCTCTGCTGCATGTGAGATCATATATACAAAGCTCCCACTGATTTTGGAAAAGCCTGGATATAAGATGATATCCTTACTACTGAGAGCTGGAATGAAAGAGATATAGAGAAACCATTAGAAATCCATGAGCAGCGGAGTACCTTGCAGCTTCAGAGTATCTCTCTAAACACCTAAACACAGCAGCTTGGCACAGGTGGTTCCGGAAATAAGCTGGGTTCAGAATAATGCTCCTTTAAAAGATAAGAGAGATGGACAGGTTTAGATTTCTAATTCTTAAATCATTCAAAGCTAATAGTCAAACGGTGACTAAGACACATACTGTAGACACTTATTCTGTACAACTCGACACTGTATGTCTCAAATGTAATATGAACTATCACTCTCTCTTGACAGCTGTGATATGTGAACAAGCATTATTAAAATTTTTATTGAGGTTGTATCATAAATGCAGTTTCATTAGGGTTTTGGGTATTGTTCTAGAAAAAATTCCTGTGGTAATATGCTATATTGCCTTTAGCTTGTAGATAACATAAGCAAAAATGATACAGTACAACTGCTTGTTAACCCCTGCCTCCACAAACATGAGTGGCAGTTGTCTGACCTGTCTACCTGGAAAAACATGCATCTAGAATGTATTTTAGTGTTAGCTTGGGAGATTTTAAAATACTTTCTGTACAAGTGATGGGTTGTACGTGGGTGGACCTTGGCATGTTTCTTAGACCCTTAACCTTAACGGATGCCATTCCAGGTGTAAGAAATTACAGGCTTTAAGTCAATAACAGGAAAAGAGGGAAGGGTAAAAATAGCATAAACTAAGCAGTTAGTTTGGCAGGCAGAGTATCCTTCTGATGTGAGCAGGGAGAGGGCAGGAGTGACAGCTCCTTCTACATCTAATTAGTTCCACTTGTTCAACAAGTGACTGGCTTCTCTGGTCAGCACTTCTCCCAGGGTCTGAAAAGAAGGTACATGAAGCGTGTTCTAGGATGCAAAGTTTTATAAAACATGCATGTAATCACCAATGTTAAGTATTTAATAGTAGTTTACCACATCAACAAAGAGATTAACGCTACATTCTACTGCAAAGGGAACTTGCAAACTGGCTTTTGTTTCCTCATTGATAGTTTTGGATATCATGATAGCATTAAATACTACTGCTCATGTGATTTCAGTCTACTAATAACTGCAGAACTAATCTTCTTCATAACCAAATCATTTATTAAAGTTTATTCATTGTCTTGAAACTGACATAAATATATATGTAAACAGGTTCAGCTATCAACTCACATTTATGGAAACACCCAGTGCATTTTAGAAGACCAATAACTTTTCTATATGTTTTCAGCACTCCTGGACTGTACTTCTGGAGCCTTCAGAAGGAACTTTCAGAATAAATTAAAACCTAAGTGTCTCCAAGATGCTGTAGACTTGTGAATCAAATTCACTCTGCAGGCATTTTCTCCAAGGCATACAGAGAAACGCCTAAAGCTCTGAATGGTTACATCTACATTTGCAAGTAACTAGATATATTAGGAGTGGATCAGTAGATCAGAGAAGCTAATGTTGAGGCCTGTATTGTAGGCATTACATCTATATTGTAGGCAGTTGGGGCTTTTATTTCAGACTAGACTTAGTCTGTTCCCTTAAGCAACATATCCCTGTACACGTTGCTCAAAGCTGCCTTGAAGGTCAGCCGTTGGTTTGGATTCCTGTGTCTTCCTTGGGTGCTACTTATGTATTTTGTGCACAGCTCACGCAGAACATGCAGGTAGCTTTCTCTGAAATTAATAATCTAGTTTGTGAGTGCCAAAATCGGTCTGTGAACCATCTACTGTGCAGAAAATGGAGGAAATTGGGTAAAGTGCGTCACAATCCTACTGTTGCGCCAAACCAAAATGGTAAGTTAGGTGTAACCAGAGACATTCCTGTCCTTCTGGCACAGTAAAGCTTTACTAGGTATGAGCAGAGCTGCTCCGTGATGCAGGTCTTAGATGAAGACCATCTGAAGGTGGTATAGGAACTAGGAACCATCTCAGAACTATGCTTTCCCAGTCCAACATTTGAAAAAATGCTCAGAAAACTGCATTGAGCCAAAGCATTACCCTGTAGGAACTATCTCTCTGGGAAGAAGGTGTGGGGGGGAAAACCAGTGACAAATGATATCATGTAACTTAAGACATTACTGGAAGAAGTGCAGACCTTAGTGATTGGAGGCACATCTAAATACTGAACTAAAATCCAATGTACAAAACAGTACTGGATGTTAAAATTTAGTTGCTCTTAATGCGGGGAACAAATCACTCTTATGAGTAACAAAAAGATAATGCCAACAGCAAACGCTGCAGTTCTCAGCCAAACATGGTTCAGATCTGAAGTTTAGACAATGCTGATGGTCACCAAAACTTAATTTAACCAAAACAAAATCACCAACAGATCAAATACTATCAGCATTTAATGATTTGACCAAAACAGTAATACCTTACATAGATGACAACTGGTACTTCTGCAAGCTATTTTAAAGGAGATTATTGCTGCTGTAAACTGTAGTCAACAGTTGATAATAGTGATATTGATTTTCTCTTTTTTCTCTCCCCCTCCCCCCCTTCAAGTTATTGGTTCTACCACAGCCAAGCAATAGCACTATGAGGTGAAAAAATTAAAAAATCAATAATTCCCTGGTAGTTAGCAACATATTTTCTGTAAGTCTTTGAGCAGGATGTGCTGTGATAGGTTTATAATAAATAAAGAACTGTAGCAGATTTTCAAAGAATTAGGTATCAGCTCTCCATTTTTCCATCTTGCTTTTTTACTAGTCTCAAAAAGATCAATTGCATCTCTTGATCTATAAATTCTGTACTGAAAAACATTATAGTACGCCCTAATATCTTGAGCAAACATCAGAAAGCTACCTTTGACTCCTGGCAGTTTGGTTTGGTGTTGCTAGCCAATAATAATAATAATAACAATAACTAGAAATAATTTCTGCTATATTACTACTCAACCCCAAAGTAGTCCTTTGCTGTACTGATGCAGCTCCAGTTTAGTAGCCTTGATGCAGAGTGGTGTTAATTTAATGCCAGATGTGCACTAAAACTGTCCAGAGCTATCCTTTTGGTTTTTAAATCTGACTCTGTGTTTCAGGTGATTTTGGTGAAAAGGAAAAAAAAAAAAACTGAATGAAAATAGGGAGCAAAGGAATCATACAAACAAAGGTTAAGAGGAAAACCCTAATTTCAGGAAGTTCTCCTTCAAAGAAGAGCAGATGGGGGACCCATCTGGCCAGGCAGAAATGTGCCAGGCTGTGCATACTGAGAACAAGTCCGTGCTCCAAGATCCACCTCCAGCCATGAGCAGTCTTGATACTAGGCTGGTTAATCCAGTAATTAATTAGAAGGGATGTGTTTCAAGAGGGAGGCTTGAAAGAAGAATTAGGAAGGGAAGAAGGTGGTGGACACGCTGGCTGCAACACAGTCAGGACAATCTCTGTGTGTCGTGATTTGTGCCATGAGCAGAAGCATCGGTCCTTTGGACTTTTTACTCATGTGCCTCTCATGGGAGCTTCAGGTAAAAAAGTAGTTTCAGCAGGAAATGTCTGAAAATGGATAGCTCTTATTTTGCACAGAGAAAACTTCTGATCCGCAAACTGCAAATAAAGTCACTACATCTGAAGATTAAAACTTGTGTTCTTGCCAGGTTTTGCCCCCATCTGTCAAATGACTAGGCTAAAGTAAACTTGAAATAGATTTTCATTTATTTTTCATCTTCGCTGTAATCCAAAGACTGCCCTGTTAAAAGCCTTTCGTAAATCATTTGGTCAGTTTTTCTCAACAAACCAGTCCTTAAGTAATGCCGTATATCAGCCTCTTTTTTGACATTTTCATTTTTTCATCTTGACATCGTCTCTTAAAAATAATACAGTGTTTGTCCTATTATCTTTTTTCAGACTGTGAGGCGGGGGGGAAGAAGGCATCAACTCTCTCCCCATCATAGCAATTGGAGTATGCGAATCAAAGATGCACACATTGGTCTGTGGTTTTCTCCTCAAGTTTTTCTTTCGATCTTACTGCCCGGTGTTAAGAAAACAGGTGCGGCAAGAAACTTGGATTGCTACATCAAAACTGGCTGCTAGAAATCACATTGCCTTTTCTCTAAGGTGCACATTCTCTATTGGATTCCTTCGCAAATGCAACGGGGATTTAACTCTAATCTGACTGACATGAAAAAGTGCCTCTGCTACTATCCACCACATCATTCGTGTTTGGCCTTTATAGGCCAAGAAAAAGTCAATGAGATGATCCTATAGATGAAACAAGTGAAAAAATACACTTCACCACTAAAGCAGATAAACTCATTTTTCTTGTTAGTACTGTGAGTAAAAGCTAGCTTGTTCATAGCGATGCACACAGCTGTTTCTTTAATTAGAATGGCAGAAGTGTTTTCTTTTTCTTAGTTGTCCATGCCTTCCTATGACACAGTGTGGTCTTCTGTACAAAACCATATTAATAGTCAATTATAATTGACTATTGGAGAGGAATTAGGTGATTTATCAGAAGTAAAAATTGAGTGCTAAAGCAATATATGCCTCTATGTAAAACTACCACGGGTCGGTATGGCAGCGTGCTGTGCTGGCACGTCCACGTGTTGCTGGTACGGAGTGACTGTACAAATGTAGTTGCTGAGGTGTTCTTCACCACAACATTAAATGCAGTGTCAGTGCAAGTAATGTGTCAACTAGTATTCAGCAGAACCATGTGTTCGGTTGCTGTAGACTAATACAATGCTTTTATCTTCAGTGAATACTGTCAATCAGTACAGCTGGTGATCCAGCCCCAATATACTACAGACGAACCTGACAAATCCTGTACAATTACATTGAACCTCAACTTTCTTCTTTTTCCTTGTTTCATCTATATGGCAGGTAGCTTCTTATCTGCAGTGTAGTACTAGTCTTACATCTGTCTGAGTCTGCCATGCTCCGTTCTGTGATCCCAAGGGCTGGTTTAAGAGCTCAGCTCTACTAGAGGCAGTCAAATTCCTGAACCCTGTGGTTGCCAGGAATCAACCTCATCATATTTTCCCGCAATTTGCGTGTGCAGCTGTGTTATGATTTTTAGTTAAGTTTTATTTGGGTACCTCATGATGGTATGTTTGCTTGCAGCCCACTTTGTATTCTAAACCACCTCTCCTCCCGGTGCTGTTGTAGGGAACTGAGGGATGTGTCTTGGATACACAAAAGCTTGCGGGCTTCCTTTGCCCTGTGCGAGAGTTTACAAAACCTGACATCCTGAAAAGGGGAAAAAATCTCCCTGTTACAACAAGCTGGTGGCAATATTTGGTAGGCTTGTGAAAGCAGGCACGCAGAAGCACTTTCTGCCAGAGGAGAAGAGTGTGGTGGTGTCAGTGCTAGCGGGCGTGAATAATTCAAGGGAGAAGGAGGGTGTTTGCGGCGAGGAGAGCCAGGTGAAGGGAGATGTGAAGGAGGTAGGGCCCTTCTCCTGAGCTTGCTTTCAGTCTGGTGGTGGTTGAACAGGTTCAGACCTGTTGGTCCATGGGAAAGTTTTCTTCCTATCCCCACCAAATGCCTGGCTGTGACTGTGCCCACCCTGTGCTCGGGGACCTTTTTCCCCTGCGTAAATGCTCTGCTTCCTGAAGGAAGGAGCACCCTTCCCTCCCTGCCCTGGTCACTGTCTTTTGAAAGAAGTGACGTGCAAAATTAGATAACATCTGTGTTATAAAGAAAAAAGCTGGAGGACAAAGAGGCAAGGACCACTTGATAGATGTAGCTACAAGAGCAGCTGTACTGCATACTGCTTATCGAGGCAAATCTGGCAAAGACCAGAATGGGTCTTTTTGGTGGTAATCTGATAAATCATTAGGAATTCCTTCTGATACAGTCGTCACCACTGAACTAAACCAACAACTGCAAGCAAAGACAGAAAAGCTTCTATGAAGCTTAGGTGGATCAAGGAACAGGACCAAATCCTCCTACACTGAAAGAGGACACCTGACTTGTCTTTGTGCCGTTGGATTTTTTTGTACAAGCCTTCAGAAATAAGTGCAGTTATGGCATCTATGGTTGAGGACCTTCAGTGCCTAGAAGAAACCATCTCACGAAGTTTTCATACCTAAACAGACAGGAAGGGAGGAAGTGTGGGTTCCCAAAAAAGGTTTCACACAACGCCTTTTCTCTGTCAGTAAAGTGAAATATAACTGCCATGCTAAAAGGTTTTGCAGCAGCAATTTGCTTTGAATTGCAAGCATAAGATAAATGTGCTATACAGGTCTTGATTCCTCAGCTGTGAAGGTGGTAAAAAGGAGAATGTTCTCTGGTCCAGAACAAAAAGATATTTAGAAAGATCTTGTTTCAAAGCTTCCAAAACATCTTAATACAAGTGGAGATACTCTGCATTCCCTGTCTTGTTTGCATAAAGTACTGCCCACTCACTTTCCAGCTGTACAAGTACCACTTTCCTGATCACCAAATTTTCTGATGCCATTAAGACTGCTGTCATGCATCTCAACTCTTATAAAACAGTTCAGTGTTGCTAGACTTTTCCTTCTATGAGGAACTGTGTTTCTTTCAGGGCATTTTTTTTCCCAAATGTGCCTTTCCTGAATAGGATCCCACCACACGTTGTGTAGATAAATGTTTTTTGCAATATAGCTTCATGAAAGTCAAGGGGAATATAGCCTTTGACCTCAATGGAGGAAGTCTCAGCCCATAAAATAGGAACTATGTCACTGATATACCAACCTGGAAATAACATATGATTCAGAGTTGAGTATCGGAATCCAGAGAAAATGTTTCTCATTTAAAAAGTAATAAAAAGTTGAAGTACATAGAAATATTTGAAATGCTGCATGAGAAGGAATTATTTTAAGAGTACTTCTGGTTTATATTATCCAGAGTATCTCAATGGAATAGCTTTTTATTAATAATATCTCATCTATTATGTATATTGCAATATGCCTAACACAATTGCTGAAGTAATTAGATGCTGCTAATTCTTCTCTTTCTTTTTCTTCCCTTTTCTGAGGAGGTAAAGAGATTGGGAGAGTAGTTTAGAGAGAAGTATACGTTACACTACAGACTTCCCACAGATTAGCAGCATCAGCCATTATGTTTCTCCATTTTTCTACTTCTACCTAAAAATGTATGCTCTTCTTGAGCTCTTCTGTTCTATCTCCATTTTAATGCCCACTGCCTGCACTGTATCATAGCATCATTGCATCATTTATTTTTGATTATTTAATTTTTCACTAGAATTCCATTCTTCAACTTACTTTAATATAGTCCTATTTTAAAGGTGCAAAATAAGGAAGCTAGGGAATGAAGAAGTAGCTGAATATTGAATTTTTAGTCTGAAAGTTCTGAATTAAACTGGATTAAAGATTCCTGACTTATCCTGTCTATAATACGCTGATCAAGTTTGGAGATGCCTTTTTTCTGACAAATATTGCATAAAGCTTGATTATTAATAATTATTTTAAACCTTTTGTAAGTGTTTGAAAAGTCACTGGGGAAAAATGCAGAGGATTTAGAATTAAATCTCTGAGTCTTCAGCTGTTTTAGATTCCCCCCCCCTCGTGCCTCCATAAGAGATTCCCTCTGTTAAGTCATCATTAAAGCAATCGTGTACTACTTAACAGAGGTGCTATTTTCTACTTCATGTGTCTCCCTATGAATTGTGCAAGAGGCATTAGAGAGCCCTGCCTTCCACCGAACACATAAAAAGGCATAGCAGAAAAAGCTTTCCAGATTTATTACATTCTCTATGCATTGCCTTTCTGGGAGGGAGGGAGAAAATTGGCAGCGGGTCACGCTGCGGAGCAGAGTCTGCAAGGACATAGGAAAATCTTTGCTAACCCCCAAAGATTTTTAATAGCTCTGTACAGCAGTCTTCATTAGCATGAACATATTTTTTCAGGCGTTAGTTAGAGGTAATGTTAGAGAAACGCCACAATGTCTGATTCCTCTTCCTCCCCTTGGCCCTTACATCCACAATTTCTAGATCAAGGGAAGGAGGGCAGGGAGTGAAGCCCAGGGATGCTCTGGGAGGAGGCAGGTCGCAAACATCCTTCCAGATGGCAATTCCCAACGCACCTCCTGCCACCAGCCGTGGGCTTCCTGTGGCCTGATGGCAATCCCATTGGGAAGAGGTATGACTTTTCACCTATGGCAGGCAGCCTTGTTCCTCTGCTGAGGAGCTTATTTCCAGAGGAGTCCTATGGCACCAGCAGCTCCACTGCAGCTAGGCAGAGAGTGATCAAAAGTAGGGAGAAAAGAAACAAAATTCTGTTTGTCACTTGCTGCCGGGTAGGTGACAGTAACCTCTTCCATGTTTTTTAGTGCTTGATCCATGTACAGGATCTCTATGAACAGCAGTCCATGTTTAGGCAACTGCATCAAGCCACGTGTCTGTCGTTCCTCAAATCTTGTGTGCCATGAGGACCACAGCAGCTGAGGAAGCGTTAGTGCAGCAGCAAAAAGCCTATTTCCAACAAAGTTTCTGTGTTATTTTCCCATGTGCAAACAGCAAGTCACATGGTGTTGATGTAGACTAATTGTAGCTTGCTTGGAGGGGAAAAAAGCAAAATAAACAAAGAAACTGTAAGGGAATATAGAGTCTCATTGAGAAAGTCATGTATACCATGTTTTGAAGGATCCTCCATCTTCAATTGTCATGGAGTTCAGCATTGCTCTCTCCAATTTCAATCAAAATTGAATCTTAACAGTTGCTGAGCTGCATGCGTGGTGCACTGTGGGTTGTTTTTCCACATGTGACTGCAGCTTCATGGATTTCTCTGTTGGGCCTGGCCCTCTGAAGAGCAGGCATAATTGGGGGACTGCTCTGCTGAAATGCTGTGCTCTGCTTCAAGATAGTTTTCATTTGGGGCAAAAATTCAACCACTGGCATTATTAGGCTGAGCAACATAAGGCCTAAGTACTAATCTGAGGTTTCTTAGTCAGTTCTTGACTTCTCAGACCTTCACTGTTTTGCCATCTGCTATAATTGAAAATTGCCTTCTGCAGTCAAAGGGAAAATCTAATTTCTCAGCAAGCCATATGGGGTTATTAAGATCATTAAACCCTGGTATGCCATAATGCCTGGGCCAAAAGGACCATAGGGCATGTAAATATTGTGTGATTCATTTTATAGCTTCAGATTGCAAGTTAGGAATTATTTTGATGGCTATCTGATGATGAAAAGTGGTGGTCAAGTAGGTTACTGCAGATGTTGCTTGGTGAGGTCAGTCTATGGCACGTTTGTTCAGAGCTGTGACAGATGAGAAGTGATTTTAATAGTGTTTGATTGCAAAGGGTAAATCTTTTGTATCAGCCTGACAAATGATCAGAACCCAGCCATTGTCCTCAATTGTGCCAGTGATGCTAAGAGCAGCCTTAAATTTTGATATTGAGAAACCAGAGAATACAATTTCCACTTTTCAGGAGGACCCAGACTTGGATCCTTCTCATACAGGATCTAAAGCTGATGATATAAATTGTACTCACTTTCCTTTCTTACAAATGGGAAAGCTACTCCCCTGAAGATGCCTGTTCTTGAACACTTTAAAGCCAAGCTGCTGGAATTTTTCTCTATTTTTCTCTATTTCTCTAGTTGTGATGTTTCATAAGATTTCTTCCTAGCAAAACTGACTTCTATATTTTTGATACAGCTATGTATGAAAATATTAGAGCTGATTTTTGGTTAATAAGGTTTCAGAAATGAATGCAGGAGCTGTGAAATTTACATGAAATTAAAGAAAGAATAGTTCAGTAAATGCAAATACATGCAGAAACGAATATTTTAATTTGGATTCATGATTAATGCCAAAGGATTACCAGCAAACCATTACAGTGTGGTGATGACATAAAAACTCAATGGGAATAAAAATTCTATCTGCACTAGTTAACTAATGGCAGTAAGCTATTTTTAGTAGGAGAGCTCAGAGTAATTTATTTGTTCTTTTTGAAAAATACAGCTATTGATTATATTTCAAGTTTTGTCTTTGTTAATTATGCCTCAGAATATTTTTTTACTGCAATACTATTGTATCAGTTCCTGCATTTTACAATGTGACAACCATGGTCAGTAGATCTATTCCCATTCTGCAAGTTATTAAATGAATTATGTTGAAAATAGGCATTGCTGATTGTCACTTTTCTTTGTGCTATGTAACTAAAGGAGTTAAGAACAAATTGTTATAATTATATATGAAAGAAGAGTGAAAAATTTTCCCTACTTCAGTTTTCCGTGATCTCAATCTGACTGCATTTATTTTCTCTGTAGGTCATGGGTTTCTGTAGGTCATGGTTTCTGTTTTAAGACAATTGAAACCAAAGCCTGTCTGAATAAGCTTTAGTTTCTGTAGTACTGGGGTCAATACATCTTACTATTTTGAAATCAGGATACTTTAAAGGAGGTAAAGAAAAGTATTTCCCGTTCGAGTTATATTTATACTGTCCAAATAACTTCCTTATTTTAGTGTTCTTGGAAATCATGGTTAGAATAAGAGAGTGGTCATTACCATTTTTCCAAAAGTTGGGAGTCCAGTCAAACTTTGTATATTTTTTTGCTGTTCTAACATGGTCTGTGAGAAGCCATGAAAAAATGTGGTTGGTTTTTTAGTTTGAATGAGGAGTGCATTTTTTTGGTTGTTGTTATTTATTCATTTTTATTTTTAACTGGAATCTCAGTCTTCCGCACATCCTATTCTTTGGCTCACCTAACAGAATACTCCACCTGAAAGCAATACAGTTTGTGTGCCCGCTAGATGTGCCCTGGGAGAGCACCTACTGCTCTCTAACCACCCATGGGCCTTCAGGCCCCCAACCCAGATGGTATTTGGGACCAGTCTGAAGGATGCACCCCCACAATGTGGATAGGCTCCAGGTAGGCATAGCTTTACAGACAAAAAGTGCTTGGGAAAGGGTGGGGATGAGCGGGGATGGGAGATGAAGACCTTGCCATTAAGTCAGGATTCCCAGACTTCCCATGACTTTGCATGTAGCTCAATGAACCTGCTGCCATGATGGCATCGCATTTCCATACCAATGCGTTATTCTTCACCATGTCTCTTGTGCGTTAGGCACAAGCACGTGCCTCCTCTTTTGTTGTAACTACTCTTTTGTAGTTCCATTCATTTAAGGTGATTGTATGGAGAAAATCCTCACCCTGCACTAATTGCAGTGTCCATCCTAATACATCTCATACAAGGGAAAAAATGAACAGAGACCTCAGTAATGAAGTGTTGCTGGCAGGACATGCACGCGCTTAACAGAAACTATCGTTATGCTTGAATGCTAATTAAAGGCAGTACAAACCCAGCAAAATCCTAACTCATCTGAGACTAATGGGAATTTCATCTCCACCATGTGCAAGTTTTGTTTCTGGCTTCTTTGTGCATTGCTGGTGGTGCTGGTCTTTGATGTGGATCACAAGTGAGCCCATGAGGAATTATGTAATGAAAATAATTTGAAGCCATCCCTGACCTAATCTGGCTTGAAAAAGATCAAGAGCTCATAAGATCATTAGTGTCATATAAGGCTGAGCATGTTTATATTTGTCGAGCTTCGATCTTCAGGGTGCCCTGAACTATGTACGTGACTCACCTGCATGTCCTTACTGACTGCATTACCAAAGCAGTAAATGTTTCCATGGCTATTGTGGCTTAATGTCTCAAATTTTACAAAATTAGTCCAATCTAAACATCAGTACCATGTGTTAGTTGTGTTTTATTGATTCCTCTTTTCTCCTTATTAGACTGATTCTTCCTGCACAAGATTTTTTCCATAGTCTTTGTTTAATTTTTGATTTCAGTCTTAGCAGTGTATCTAATCAATATTTATTTTTACCTGTATGAATGATTCAGAGCATCATCAGGCTTCCTCAGTTTTAAGTCACAGATTACAAGCTTTGTCTCAATAAAACTGGCGATACTGGAAATAGCTTCTGGAGATGACTCAGAGGGATTGTCTATAGCAACACCTTTACTGCAAAGCTGTACAAGAAACAAAAATGTTATTTACTAATGTTATAATACAGCTTTTGTTAGGTAGAAATCCTTTTTGTAACTGATAAATGGAGAAAACTGACTTCTAAGTAACATATACCCTGACTTTAGCTAGCGTTAGCACTACAAAAATCAGTACAAATACATATGAGCATAACATAAAATGCAGTGTCATCTTCCTGGAAGGGATAGTCAAGAGAGCAGATAAGCTAAAAACTAAAAAGCACTATTAGGAAAGAAACTATATTTTTCCCCATTTTAAAAAACAAAGGCTCAACTTCAGGCTCCCAAAATCCATCTTGAGATCGAGGTCGAAGGAGGAGTCTCAGACTTATGTCAGGAAGCCAGTGGTGAACTCTGCCTGAGGCTCTGCTGCCTTTGCCCATGGGAAGGACAGCAGAGAGTAATACAAGGTAAGGAAACCAGAAACTCTCCCCCTCATTTGATGGGAGGACTTGTCCTTCCAGAAAACTGCTATAGAAAGTAAAAAGGATGAGATCAACCATCTTTCTCATCTTCTTGAGCCTTACAGAATTTAGCAGAGAGAAACATCATATTTTCTGTTTTCCTGATAGATAAATAGCCTGCTGTTCATCACAGCCAGTGACTTTCTCATTAAATAATGCTCTGTTTCATAATGTGCATCATTAGAATTAGATAACTCACAACTCATTTCGGAGAGTCCTCAGCACTGGCAGAGCAACGATACTGGGCAGGACCACCTTTGGTCCTCAAACCTTTGTTTCATTTATCTACAGGCAACCTGATTTTGTAATGCCAAAGAGTAGTGAAAACTAGCTGTTAGGTCTTAAGAAAATTCAACTGTAAGCAATTAGACACAAGTGTAAACAAATAGATTAAGTCTAAGAGCCTTGTCTTTAAGGACGATAACCATATAGTGCTACTAATGAAAATGCAATTGAATGTCCTTTGCTTGGATAAACATCCCTAACAGGATTGTTTAGTGTGCAGTGATTTCATCTGACTAAGTCACTTCACTGCGAATCAGCTTTCAAAGTAGATTGCTAATGAAGATTAACAAATTAATATTTACCTAGGCTGTGTGCTTAAACCCTTGGATCACACTGAGACCAGTGCTGAGGACCCTTACGGCACTGAAATGCAACTGCAGCCTAATGTGGATGAACGCAGCCACTGCGGCATAACCAAGGGACTCTCGCTTGAGTCCGGTTTTGCTAGCCACCAAAGCTTTAAAATGGAAGGAGGAGGATCTGGCCTGTTTGTCTAGCTCCTCATCACTAATGAGTTTAGTTATAATTAGTTTCTTGTGCCTATGTAGTTACAATCCAGTGGTTGATCTTTAGGAGGTGCAATGTTAACTCAGCAGTTTGAGATCTCTTTAGAAGATTAAATCTGTCAAGAAAAAAAGCTCTTCTATATATGCATCTTTCTTCCCACGTGTGATCCTTAAAAGCAAGAAGGATTATAGATCTACATCCATACTTAGCACCTACAAAGCTAACCCTGTCTTTAAGATACGTGTGCATTGGTTAGAGATCAGCTCAATTCTTTACAGGCAACAAGGATCATTCAAGGAAATGTTCAGGTGTGATAAATATTTTTTTTTTTTTCTGTCACATCCCTTCTCTGCTCAGTGAAGTTACACAGTGTATATAATAACACCCATACATTTAAGATTTTCTATCATCTTGTTATCTGTAGAAGTTATAAATCAGAAAATTCATCACTTTTAACTTTGCTCATGGTACCGTATATATCTGCTGAAGTGTCTCTATGGATAAGACATGCTATATGTAGCTAAAAGACCCAGAGAATTATGTTCACATCAGTGAACATAAAAGTATCATCCAGTTTTTCTGTAATAACACTTTTCAGCTGAATTGGCCATGCTGTGACCTCTGTTAAATTTATGGGAATGAGAGATTTGAGGCTACTCCCCGGACTTTAAAGTTCTTGAATGATTGTGAGAAGAAAAGAATCATTTAGGGATCCCTTCAGTATAAAGTGCCGCAATTTAGAGTTTCCTTGAGTCTTACTGCTGATATGAAGAGTTATGCTTAGACCTGCATAACCCCTCAGTTATCTTTGACAAAAACCAAGACATGAGTCTCTGTAAACCATATCTGAAGAGATAAGGATTCAGAAAGTATGTTTAAATACAGTGAAGACTGGGTTCTGCCAGGTCTTTTCTAAGACATCTCAGAGTAAGAGGTCAAAGAAACGAATAATAACTCAATCTTTAATCTCACAAAGTCAGAGTAATATTTTAAAGGGATGTGTCTGTGTTTGGGACCATCTAGGTTGTATACTTTTTACATCCCAAACTCTCTCCTGACTTTTGTGTAGCATTTCTGCAGTGGATCAATGCGTTTGAGACCTTTCCACACTAGTTCCATACAAACAACAGCAACATGGACCAAAAGTAAGATTCAACTTAATTTTACAGAAATGGCTCCTTCTGTACTAAGCAGAAAAGTTATGAACATACAAAATAGCCCTAGTGTCTGGTATTAGCGAGATGCACAACTAAATGTACTCGCTGCTATAAGGGACTTTTTTGGTAGCAATATGGACACCACTGGAAAAGGTTTCTGTTGGGTGAAGTATCTCAGCGCAGCCTGAAAAACACATCATTGTTTTCCAAGTTCTGATGGAGATGAGACCTTTTGTGTGTGTTTCATCACCCTTCACTGTATTTTGCTGGCCTTTCTGATGAAAGGACTTGGCTATGCAGCAGGAGAAGGACCGTTGCCTTGCGTTGTCCTGTCTGCCACTGAATATTAAGTCTGACTGAGCGTTTTTGGGGGGTGAGGCAAAGACGGTGCCAAAAAGCACTTGAGAAAGCTCATTTGGGGAAGTTCCCAGGGGAGGAGTTAGGTAGGAAGGAGGCAGCGAGGTGGGATTTTGCAGCAGAGGTTGGGATGTGGAGAGTTGTAGAAAGACATGCATCTGAGTTTCAAAGGAGAAGAGAAAAAGGAAAATTTCCTGGGGATCCAAAGGAGCCTTTGTAGCTACAGATTGTTGTAACTTTGGGAAACCCTGCTGGACTGAGAGCAAGGGAAGAAGAAAGGCTGTGCCATGCACAGACATAATGAGCAGGGAGGAGATTTGTTTGCAATTTTCATGTTTCACCTAGCAGAACCGAGTTTTCTTTATCTTGCTGTAGTCTGCAGTCCAATAACACTACCTTTGAAGATCAAAAGGGCTGTTGGTGTTTTTGGAGTGCTTTAAGTAAAAGGTAAAAGCAGCTCCATCTCACTCCTCTGAATACCTTAAGGTCTCTTCACAAGGGTATTCAAATATAGGTGTGGGCTTGGAGAGGCCGTTACGTTCTGTACCATTGAGGGTTTCTTTTCCCAGAGCTATGTTACAGAATTTTATTTTAATTCCAAACTGGGAAATTTAGTCTTACCTAAGACTTTGGTGAGCTTTTGGTCTGCAGAAAGCTTGCCAATATCTTAAATGTTATAGAGGCTATGAAATTGAAGCAAACAACTTAAACATTTGAAGCTTTACAGCCAATCTGGGGTTAAAAAACCTGCAATGTACCATTTTGTCCTTTACTATAGCTAGCAAATCTAACAGCATTTTTTACTGTCAGACTTAGTCTACCTGAGAGGACCCCTGTCAGTAGATAGGAATATTTCTCCAGAAAAAAACATTTAATTAAAAAAATCCTACCAAAGGATATTTACATTTTCATAGGGGCCCTTGTTACAACTGGAGGCCATCGTGCAGGTTTTGTGTATGTGCATCCTTTAGAAGACTGCTAAGTTATCCCATTCAAAGAGTTACCAAGTATAAAAATGAAATGTAAGGAATGAAAGCGTTACCTGAAATTTTTGTATTGGTGGTGAACTGACGCTAATTATGTTATACTTTCACTGATAAAGGAGGTTTCTCTTGCAATGTGTAGGACCCTATAAATATATTGCTGAAACCACACTCGTATAAATGCTTGTGATAAAGTACTTTGACAAAGGTCACAGAACAAGTCTGTGACACTGTGAACTTAGCATAGATCTTGTTATGGTATTAAGGCTTTAATTTTGGCAGTAGCAAGCAAGGAAATTTTATGAGTAAAGACCTCCCAGGCATTAGCTAATAAGAAAGAGAGGAAACGATCCCCCCAAACCCACCATGGCTTTGGTAAAAAAAACAGTGGAAATGCTGGTCATTAAGTCCTAGTTAGCATGTGCGTAATTTGGAAGAATAAAATTAGAGCTCTGGTGATCTGTACGTTGGCACGTTGGAACTGTGGTCACTGAAAACAAGTTTCAGGTGTAAGAAAGTGGCAATGGTAACAGTTTACTAATCACTATTATAGGTTTGGTGTATGTTTAATTCAGCAATATGGTTTGCCTTAAAGAGTAAGATGCCCAATAGATGCCCATCTACGTGTATGGATGTAAATACATATTTGATAGCAAATTTAGCTTGGGAAAACAAGTAAATTTGGTCAAATGGTGTGTGGCAATGAGATTCTTTGGCAACTTCCATGAGATCACTCATGCTTTCCTCTACCAGACTGAAAGGGTTAAGAGTTAGTTTGAATACAGCAGTAACCTGCTAGCCTTGCTGGAGCTGATTGCTTTGCTTTTTCTTTTTCTTTTTTCTTTTTTTTTTCTTTTTATTAGCAGAGGAATGTTTAATCATGCCTCTCTGTTTTAAAGATAACTTTGTGGTTTTTCCTGGAGTGATTTTTTAGAGTGGCTAATCAGAGGGACAAACGCGAAAAGGCAAGAAATATTTAATTAGTGTCTTTTCTTCCGACTAGCCAACAGTCCTAACCAGATGCCTTCACTTCAGAGCCATCCAAGTAATCAGCCTGGTAACGTCACTGCATTGCACATCAGGCACCTGGCAAGTTGAACACTAACTGCATCCCAGAAAATGTCTGCTAGGGAAGGCTACTTCTGAAAATAACTTTCAAAGCCTGATAGCAAGCCTCACACAGGGCTGAAAGCAAACTGCTTTTTATATATTGCACTGTACTGCAGTCCTTACAACTATTAGGCACCAGCAAAAATACTGCAGGAAACCAGTGTAACAAAGAACCAGCTAATGGTGGTTTTGTCTCAGTGGAGAGAAAAAAAAAAAAAGCGCCAGTATGGAGAATAAAAAGAGAGAGGGTTTTCTCTCAATGATATGGTTTCATGCAGCATAACTTTCCAGCTTCTATTCAAAGTCATACTGACATCTTGGTATGCAATTTCAGTCAGCAGAGCAGGAATTGTATATAAACCCCCTGTCTTTATTGTTAATGAGATTTGTGTAAATAACTTGCTAGAAAACATATTGAAAATATATAATTCACTACTAAATATGAATGCAGATGTCAGGTAAGACGAACTAAATTTGCTAGGCTTCCTGCAGTGTGCTCTGCAATGGATAATTCAAATAATATGTACGTATGATATTTTTGGCATATTAGCCGCTCTATGCAGAGTTAGCACTGGGTTCTGTAATAGTCCTGTGTGTGCAGGACACATTTGCTATCTTGGGCATATTATTGATTACATGGAATTGGCTGAGAGCCAAATATACCTCAGATATGCTAAGTAATGGTCCCTATTTCTATTCGGAAAACCACTGTTTGCCAGAAAAGCATGGGTCTGGTGAGCACTGACTACCAGATGAACTTAACAGGCTGCTTGCCCTCATCATGGAGTATGGTGGGCCTGCTCTCCCCACATTTCCATTGGGTTTATCTTAAGCCCTGTCTATGCCTAGGCTTAAATTCCTTCTTCAGCTACAACCAGCCTTTTTGCAGGAACCAGAGGCACATGGAAGGGATTTGGTGACCAGGTGGGGCAGAATGGTAGAGAAGTTCAAACCTAAATTTGATGCTCCCCAAAGGCTGACAGGTTTTGCATATCTGTCACTGTTCTGGCCTTTTTTGGAGACAAGCTCTCTGCAAAAATGAGATTTCAAGTGCCCACCAAATTCAGAGGATATAGCATTTTAGTTTGTGCTCATTTCTAGGTGGATGCTGTTTTATAAAAATAAACTTGACGTGAATCTTTCCCTCCCACAGACGCTAACGATGTTCCCTGCAGCACTCCTAAGCCTAAGTCATTCCTGTTTATTGGCCCAACTTCAGATAAAAGCTTTACCTCCCCCCAGTGCAAACTTAGGGGTCTTCCTCATATTATAAATAATATGCTTTGGAAGCCTTAAGTCGGGAACAAAGGTTTTGGGAAAATATCATCTGTTTGACTTCAGGTTAATCTGTGTGCTGCGCTACAAATCTGTGCCTCTCATTACCAATCCCTGTTTTATGGAGTGTTCCCGTTATCAGTACTGCCAGGGTGAGAGGAGCAGTCACAGAAGCAAAAAAAAATAAAAAAACCAACCCCAAAGCTCTCTAATGAAACATACATTGTGGAATCAATATACTACAATAGTTTCCGAGGAACTTTATATTCTGTACAACATACTGAAATCTCCTTTATAGATTGCCTTTGTAATACAAAATTTGTCAGTCCTTCACTGTGAGTCCATCCAAGATCAAACCAAACCGAGGATGGTGTAAATATTCCATGTGAAAACCAAACAATCAGACAAAAGTCAAAACTGACACCAGGACCTCCTCTTGACAGGATTGTAGTTCGAAATGCCTATTGGACTTTGAAGCAGGAGCATCAGTCTGTTGATAGTGTTCACAGGAGGAGCTGGCCAAAATGAATGTTTTTTTTGGAGGCAACTGTCAGCTGGTGTGATGTGACTATATTGTAGCAAGATTTTGAGAGCTGTCATGATTGCTTGGAAAAAGCAATATAATTTCAGGCCAACTAATTTAATCCCTTTGATGCCAAGAGATTTGCTACTGCTAAGTCCAAACACAGAGATATCTCACCAGCACTTTTATTAAGGCAAACTATGTGAAAGGTTCCCTCGATTTTGATGGACAGGATTATTAGGGAAAAGCAATAATTTGCTGAAGCCTTATTTTCATGCCATTCCTGGCTATGACATTAAAGTTAGCTGCAAGGTCAGCTCTCTCCCCTCTCTCCCCACCTCAGGATGGCGTGGATTTGGTAAACTCTACCAAGAATCCTCTCAACAATATTGTCAATGTTAGAGCACATATCCATGCCTCAGGAATAAACAGAAATAAAGCTCTTCCCTAAAGTAACCTAACCAGAATTCATTCCCCCCTACTTTTTATTGTTTGGTTCACCTCTGTAAAGCTTTTCAGCATTTATATTCATTTTACACTGTCAAAAGCTGAACAGGAGTAAGATAACAAATGGTTCTGGTAGCAGCTGTCACCACCTACTGTCTGTGTATGCCTGTGTGAATCTCTAAATGGAAATAAAGTACTTTAATAACACATTTTCTCTAAACTGTCCTCATGGATAAAGTTACTCTCAAATCAGTCCATGAACACTTTCCAATTCGGTGCCCACTTCAGCCTGCATCTCTGTCTCTCCTCTGCAGACTCTATGTAGGTATGCAGCAGTATGATTTAAAGACATTTCAGATAGAAAATTCCTTAACGGCACCACGCCTTCTGTGACCGCCGCTTGCCTGTGTTAGCTGCTTTTCATGTTTGAACCGTCTCCTAACTTGCCTAATTTTCTCCCAATAAATTAAGCCGATTGTCATTGCATTTTTGTGCTGCGTTGGCTCTAGCCAGGAAGCACCTAGAGCCACAAATTAAACACGGATTGCTCTGCCCTCCCTGTTCCTGTAAGATACCTTCCAGGAGCAGATGGCAGCTGAGAGGATAAATACCTCCAATTTCTTAGGGCCCTGGACAGAAAAGAAACTCCACTTCGAGGCATCGCTTTACATTGAGAGATGAGAGGTAGCATCGCGCATTTGGGTTTCTCTGCTATGGGGTATCACAACGCCTGTGATACAGGCGGGGAGCTGTGGGGTTCAGGCACCTAAAGATTTTTAGCTGCCCAGCTTTGAGAAGCCCTTTCTGGATCCAGGCAGCAGGGACATGCCCTGAGCCATGCATGATGCTGGCTGTTGAGCAAAAGTCTGAGCCCATGTCTTTCAAGACGGGCTAGTGCCTGTCCCAAGTCTTTTTTCCCCCCTCTTTTTTGTATTTCCTCCTTGTGTTACCTACTGAGGCATCTACAACATAGACCCTGTCTCTGTTTCTCAGTGATTGTAAAACATGTGGTTTGCATGTGTTCAGGTCAATGAGGCTTTTGATTGTAAGTGACAAGTGGTGGGTGATTATTATTTTTAATCAAATATTATACAGCTTAGCATTTACAAAGTATGGAGAAAATGTTTGGTGCTTTTGAGCACCTGTCACCTCCAGGTAAATAATTTAATAGCATGTGGGGAAGCCAATTAGAGTTAATTAGAAATTGACTGATCTGCTTTGGCACCAAAATGACTGGAATACAAGGTCTGTCCTTTCTGGAATAGGGATTTTCCTCTTGTACACACGCACACAAGTGAGGAAATGTATTGTTTTATGGTCAACACATAGTATTCCTTTGAGGAAAAAAGCACTTCATAAGCCAGATATGTAACAGCAGTTCAGGCAGGAAGAACAGGGGCAGGAATCCTTATAGACAAATAGCTGTGCAGTTCTTCAGCTTTAGTTCATGGTGATTGGCATGCTGGAAATGTCTAGAAGATTAATAGATTCAAATTCAGCGATCAAAAAATGGGAGCATGTCCAAATGGATCATTATAACAGATTCCCACTCTATCCCACAAGCCAGATTTGAGCCATCTGTAAGCTTCGTATTCCTGGTCTAAAATCTTCTGCAGCCATAAAAGACAATAAGTATCAGTAGAAAAAAAAATTCAATTTCTTGGCTTTGCAGCCTAAAAATATAGTGATGGGACTATAGGGAGAGAAAAACTGCTGATTATCAGGTTGGTTTTTTTTTAAGCAAGTTAAATGAGTAGGCCATATTTAGGAAACTACTTTGTTATTGGAGGTTAAAAGAATATTTCTAGGGAGTAAAGTCAGCATCTCACACTCAGGCTTTGGGGGATCAGTGCCTGCTGTCTTTGATGTTCTCTGTCCAAGACCTAGTGTAACCACAGGAAGTTTCTAGAGGACCTGTGCTGATAATAAGGACAGATAATTTATGAGTCTAATTTTTTTAGCTCCAGAAAGTTGGTGCTAAAAATAAATATTTAGCCTTTCACATGCTTTCCCTTGAGGACTTTCATGGTGTTAAACTGTGTTAGTCCTTGCACAGCTTTTCTTGGTGAGAGGGGATAGGGAAAACTCTATAAAGTCCTATTTTCTACCCCTTTCATTCCAGTGGATGACCAGCAATTCCAGTCTCTGAGCTCCATAAAGCAAGCGATTACACATTGTTGTACATTGATGGCTGCTTGGACCTCAAGACCCACCTGCAAAAAGAGACAATGTTGGGGGAGCAAGGGTGGGCAGAAATGTGGCTGTGCCCTAGTCTTTCTGTGGCAGCTAGCACTGATCCAACGGTCACAACAGGGACCATGTCCAAACACCCTAACCCTACGGTGCTCCCAGGACTGCCCTTCAGCAATGCCTCTAAGAAAGCCGCCTATGCTTTTCTAACGTGCTCTACAGTGGATAGGCTACTTAAGATGAATCTCTTTTCACATAGGTATTTATGTAGGAAATACTCATTTTTTGCTTCTCCTATTATGAAATTGATGGAAGGCTTGGTTGAGCCACGCTGCCTAACTCTATATTGGTATGTAATTATGTCCATGAGGCACCGGTGCCACAGCCACTTTCAAAATATTTGCTTTTTGCAGATATTGTTGCCTGGAAGAGGGAGCGTGGTCTTGACAAAGCCTTCTCTGCAAGCAGTGAATCACAAGGCAATGAGCCACAGGAAAGGTTAATCTAAAAACTCAAGGTGCGCAAAAAAGATGGCACTAACGTTTATCTCCCTGCCATAGGAACGGTGTCCGTAATAGCCATCTGTGGAAAATGGAGATATTCCAGCTTGTGGAAGGCACCACAACAGCACTCTGGTGAATTAATCACACGCTGTTTGAGGCCTTCACCTCACACGCGGGATGCATTTCGTGTCTCTGAGATATTCTACGCCGAAAGCTGTGTGCTGAGATACTGTGGACTTCTTTCTGTGCACAGCAGTCATGAACCTTTCTCATTTATTTTTTAATTAGAGGGGAGGATTATTTTCAGAACAACAGGGTCTGAAATTTAAATTTGTGCAGGTTTTAAACAGGCTGATGTTTCTGAAGTCTTTTCTGCTCTCTGATATTAGGAGATTAGTTTGAGACAAGATCTTTCGATCCTCATAACGGTTTAATGTTATTTTGTAGCTAAGCTGTTAATAATTGGCTAGAGATTTTATAGATATACGTATATGGTTTCCACTGAGGTTTTAAGCTAAAGAGTGATTTCTCATACCCTTCATATCCCAGTCCAGATGTTCAAGTCCTATTTCCCTACGTTCCAACAGATGGATGCCAAAAATTTAGGGAAATTTACAGTGTTTCACAATATAGTAAATATAATATACTGTATTACTGAGCTAGGAGGTAGAAGAGCGAAGGCTATTGCCCCAATTTCTTCAGCTATTTTCCTTACTAGCAAGAGAAAGTACTTAATTCTTGAGCTCTATTGGTGAGAGTTCTCCAAGGAAGCATTATTTTTTACTCTCTCAGGCCATCTATAATGCAGCTGACTAACACTAAGTCCCTTCTGATTAATTTAATGGTAGCTAAATAGTGCAGAAATAGTGAGAAACCACCAATTCTTCTCTCGATAACACTGCATTCCTGATGTCTGTGGTAATCAGCAGCACGCTGTCCAACATATAAAAGTCTCTGAATTAAACAAGCATTTCAGTTTTTCTTTCTGACTAATAATTTTCCTTTTTTTTCCCCCCAAATCCAAAAATTTCAGTGTTAGACTTTCAGAACTGCCTGTTATTTGCCTATTTGAAAAACAACATGATCTAAAGAATGATAATACGACATGAATATATAGATGGATCTAGAAAAGACATTTTGGCTTAAAGAAGAGCCAAGAAATGTAAGATACTTGTAATATGTAAGGTAACACTAACTTCAGTGATACTATTCAAATTTAACGCTAAGCACATGCTCTTCTGGATCAGGGTATCTAACTCAAAATGTAATGTCAGACTAAAGCCTTAGTTTCCTTAAATCTGAAAAATGTCTGTAAACATTTTGCACCAGAGAACATAATTTCGAATTTCCTGACCTTTGAGCTTGTTATGTATCACACTTCTCTTCACCCATGTGAAATGCAGAGGAATTTTTGTTTATTTCTTCAAAAAACAATGGGCAGAACAACCACCGTTCCAATCTCAGTAGCTTAACTTTTCTGGTTTTCCCTGCACCATCTCCAGTTTGTCTATATCTGAACAAATAGACAAATTGGAGACGATGCAGAGAAAAGCAACAAAAATGGTACAGAGGTTTAGAAAATGTGACCTGGGAGGAAATACTAAGATGCCTGAATTCATTTAATTTAGAGGAGACTGAAAAGAGATGTGCTAAGAGGTTGCAAGTACAGAGATAATAGGGTGGTTAATTGCTCCTCATGTCAACAAGGATACAAAAAACATTCTGGGCTATTTTGCACCATGGAAGACTGGGAAAAACTTTCTATCAGCTTGCTGATATAGATGAGAAACCTGTCTCACTGGAGATTTTTAGAAACAGAGTACAGAAGTGTCTTTCAGGGATATTCTGGTTTTTGCTTCTGAGGAGACCTAGATTAAGAGACTGCTGAGAAGCCCCAACCCTACAATTCTGATTTCCCAATCACTCTGTCCACAATCCCAGGAAGGAATTCTTTAATCTCTACTTATTCTTTTACCAGGATGTCTATTAGCTAGTCTTTCCATTGCCTCTTAGGAGGAGACAAGTACTCCTTTCTTCTCAAGTGACAAGTGTTTTTGTCCCCATCACAGCTCATTTCTGAATGTAGGGGGAAAAAAAAAAGCCTAAAAAGGATGGCACTTTCTAATTTTACTCACTCACTGCTATAATATTTATCGTTTTAAAATAAAATGCCTTCAATATTGTAGAAAAAAATAGGAATAGGATATATGCTTGTCAGCTGCAA
This sequence comes from Theristicus caerulescens, assembly GCA_020745775.1. Lineage (NCBI taxonomy): Eukaryota > Metazoa > Chordata > Aves > Pelecaniformes > Threskiornithidae > Theristicus > Theristicus caerulescens. The sequence continues at coordinate 3,662,365 of CM036565.1, read as the reverse complement.
ACCTCTAATGTTTTATAAATGCTTTGGAATTAAGTTTGGCAGTGCAGCACTGAAACAAGTACAGCTGGACCCTTTTTCAGGATGTCAAGTGCATAGCTGAAGTGATTGGGGTCAGAGTGGAGATAAAACACTAGGGAGAGTCCAGAAGGTCCAGCTTGCAAGTCCTCTATTCTAATCACCAACCATATTCCTGTAAAGTGGGAAATGTGTCTTTTTTCTTTTTTTTTTTTTTTAATTTTATTTGAGAAGCAGATACTGGCCTTTAAAATCCTTATAGCTACTAAGAGTGGTTTTTTGCATCATGTATCATGGAAAAAGTCAAGAGCTCATCTGCACAGTAAATGTTAGCAGCTGGGTTAATTGTGAGGATATAGGGCATCTTTCAAGGTTTATAAGACAGCTATGCTCTTGGAGATACTGTTTTCAAAATGCTCTAATGCTACCTCTTTGAAAGCAGCCTTTGGCTGCAGAGTGCTACTATTTAACGGGTTTAACATTACTAAAAATTGAGAGGCTGATGCCATTATTAAATTTCATTCTGCGCAAAAGCAAACAGTTTATCATAGTCTGTTCCCAGCAATTGTAATCCAATTTTTGTTATCTTACATTGTTTAAAAAAAGAGAGAAAGAGAGAGAAAGATACTGTACATCAATCTGATAAAAATGTTTAAATAACTAGTGCTTTTTTGTGATTATGTCGGTTTTATAGCAGCATTATGGAAACACGACAGGGTAACTAAAATCTGATTACGTCTAAGTCCTTGCCCATTATGTGATTATTATGAACCATGACTTCTACTGGCACATTATGAATTACATGGTCATAATACAAGGGATTTCCAATATAATTAACTGAGATTAGCAGCACTAGAGAAATCTGGGAATAATGATACAACTTTGAACAATCAGTTTACTGTAAATGCTGCTAGCTCTGGCTTCCAGGAACCGGGAGGCTGGTGGATGTAACCCTGACTCACCTGCTGGGGTTTCCCACATCTCCTTTCTCTTCCTTCCCCCTGTGGAATTAATTGCAACCTTGCCAGAGTGTTAGGAACTCCCTCTTTTACTCTTTTCTTCTCATAGCATACTGATAAAACTCAAGGCTGGCTAAGATTTTCAAAAATGTCAAAGGACTTTAGATACCCCCTTTTGGAGGGGCTCAGCCTGAAACTGGAAAGGGCTCTGCTTTTGAAAACATAGAAATATCTACTTATTGAAGAAGAGATCTGTTTTAAGACAGCTCAAGTTTGAGCACTTAAAGGCAGAAAGTCATGAAAATCACAGATTAGTTTCAAAGATCATAGCTAAGGTCATATTATTTCTTTAGTATCTCAGGCAGGTAAGAAGTCTTTCTTTCCACAAAAAAAAATAGCTTTTGGGCTCTTAGCTGCTGAAGAGAAGCCAGCTGTGTCCAGAGGGGGTTGCTCACTACTGGACCTGTCCTTTCTCATGCAGACAGGAAAGGCTTTCTACACAGATCCAGTGGCCATCATCTGGCTTTAGAGAAAAAAGGGAAACACAGTGCACGATAGAAATGCTGTAGAGGTTAAAACAGACTTTTTGTTTAATCAAAGGGTTAAACTTTTCACCCAGTAGTGCATGGACAGCTGGGATAGAGTGGGAACTTCCCTGATTATTGAGATGTCATTTGTCCCTCATATAGCTGGTATTACAAAGAGGAGCATTTTTTTTTCACTCTATGGGACTTAAATTTCTTCCATACATCAATACAGTTGGAGACTTAGAGGAAAAATACAAAATCACCTGAGATTTTTTTGGTTCAGTCCAGTGCACCCCTCCTTCCATGATTTATTTTTAGCTCTTAATTTTCAGATTTTACATGAAATGGCATCTCAGGATTTTTATTAAACCATACACATCCCAGGTTTGTGCTCCTTATTCACTTTGATATTATTACACCCAGTCAGTACAATGACAGCCTTGCATTTACTTTGCTACGGCGATCGTATTTTTTTAACCCCGTACCTCCAGTGCTGTTGAGAACTGCTCCGCTGCTGCCGCGTAGTTGCTCTGCCTGTAGGAAGCGCTGGCTTCCCGGAGGGTCAGCTGAAGCTGTTTGTCAAGCTGGGGCAAAGCGCTCGGAGCATCTGCTTTTTCCGAATCACGACACGCTGATTGTGTGCTCGTAGACACCGCAGGCTCAGCAAACTCGAAGGAAATGTCCTCCTCATCAGCGTAGACCAACTCCGTTTCTATGTCTATTAGGCTTTGCAGAGGAATATGAGACAGAGGTGTTGGGATTAACTGATTGCCAGTCTCTAACGTTGTTTCTTCTTTTTTCACAGCTAGTTTTTCATTGTTTTCTGATTTCCGTTTACACCTTGCTCTGTCTACATCATTACTTTGTTTTTCCTTCTTTTTCTTTGCCATTTTTATTCTTCCCGTTATATTTTCTGCTGCTCCATCCCCAAGGTGGTTTTTGACCTCTTGCAGTGCTTGTGGAGTATCATTCAATTTGTTTGCTGCTGCATTTGGCTCCTTACTACTACGCGTTCGCTGAGAGGTTTCATTCTTGCCATCCGTGCTTGTGAGCTTTTTTTGGAAGTCAACGTTGCTGTCTGATGCCATAGCTTGAGCAAAGAAGAGAGTCCTAAGAGAAAATGTAGAAAAGTTAAGAATACTCAAATGTTGCCAAGCCAAAAAAAGCATACAAATGCTTTCTACTAGGCATATTGTAGGCACCATTATGAGAGAAAACTCTTCAATAGTTAGTACATGGAATACCAGACTCGCTGTAATTACTTTCTCTTTCCTGTGTAAAAGTTTAAGGCTGCTTAAATGTTTTTGATAGCTCTCAATAACGCATATTTATGTAAAGTAATGCCAGTGTATCAGTTTGTTATATCTGCAACAAGAAGGGAAAATCAGGCTTTTAATCAGAAGAAAAACAACCAAACTGACTGATTGACTTGCGTTGTATGTTGTTACGGAGTGCAAAAAATCACTGTGGCCTGATTTTTGAGAGCTGGTAAGCACAGTGACTGAGGGGTGTTCAAAAATCAGGCAGAGGGGCACAAGCTCTAAGTGGGCTCCCAACTTCAGCTGCATTTGAGGAAAATTCAGATCTGGATTTGCGTTTCCGAGCCATTTCTTATTGAACTGTCTGCAAAGAAATGAGTGTTGGTACTAAGAAGCAACCCTTCCCCAGTAGTTAACAGCCTAATTCTCAGTTCAGGGAACCAGTAGTAGATTCAAACTGGTACAACAAGGTGCAGAATCAAGTTCATAAGCCTCCTCTCAACACTAGTTCTTGTTCAATGGGAAAGGTGACTTGATCTGCATTGTAAACTCATAATTGTGCTCAGATTCAAAGGAAATGTTGATCTTCATCTGCCCCTGCTGACTTCAGAGTGAAAAGGTGGAAGGCAGAGGTAATTTTCTTCTCCATTTTTCCATCAATTATGAAAAGTCTAATTGTAAATAGCTTTAATGATGACTGTCTTTCAGAATGGTTTGTGAAGCATAAGCACTCAGCCTTTAACCTTGTGTTATCATTTAACAGACCTCCATAAGTTTAGTGCCAGTTTAATGTGCTTAACTACAGGTACAGATTGTACAAAGGAAAGATACGTAATAAATGCATTTCTGTTCGGCCAGAAACAGATTTTAAACAATAAGCAGCTTGTTGAGTTTTAGTGAGGGCCCTACAGCACGCACTACTGCACTCATAAAAGCTGCTGGAATGTGTCCTGCATGCTGTGGTATGGTGAACCTTTACTGTTTAGGGCAATGGGCATTAGGCAACGGGCAGAAACTTATAGAAAGGGGTAAAGGGAAGAGGCGAAGGCATTTCAGGCCATATGAGAAGCTGATACTGAATTTTAATGTAAATAGGGTTTCAAATCTTTGTCGTGTTTTCCCCCCCTCCCCTGGCTAAGCCAGATTGCAGCCAGGACTGTCACCAGCCCTGAAGCAGGGAACTTGTTGATTTTGACATTTGTTCACAACCTCCAGGCTGAAAACTTTACTGTAGCAGAACTGCCTGTGGAGAAACTTATTCTTCTTTCCACGGCTGCAAGAGAAGGAGCGAGAGGTGAGGGGATAATTGTGTGATTTAAGGTAATTTCAGCAGACTTTTTTCAGCTGAGCAATCACAACTCCTACTGAGTTCAATGGGGATGGAAAACCACTGGTCCTTCCCAGATAGTGCTCCGCACTTGTCAGAATAGAGCTCAAAGGAATCATATTTATAGCAAGCTATTTTGAATGGCAGCAGTAAAGCAGCTGGAAAAGGCTAATGTACTTGCATCTGGCAGCAATTTTACCTGTTTGTAAGACATTCAATCCCTTTTTAAAACAAACCATAGCATAGCCTAACGATTGGAAGACGTGCTTTTCAGTCCTGGCTTCAGCACTAGGTAATTTAGGAAATTATGATTTATCTTCACTGTGCAGTGGAGCAGAGATACTCCAGCCAGCCCCAGCAGCAGCTGAGGGGATGAGCCTGATAATCTTGGTGCCATGTCATGCCAACATAACTGCCAGACATGGGACCGTGATGGACCTCCATGTGGGCCTGCAGTATATGGCTGTCGCAGGTTCTGGAGGGGGGAACACAGGACTTTCACAGCCTCTTGGGTGGGATTTTCACTGAAGGTCCTAAAGAACTCTAGAAAATGAGATTTAAGTGTCTACATCAGATACAAGTTTGCAGGAATTCTCCTTTGAGCAGCCATATAGTACCGAGGAGCCCTCAAGGAAAATTAATGGACTCCTCACCAGAAAGCTCACAAAGGCAAAGCCCCGGATCTGATGGGGGGTTGATATCAGCGTGAATGGGACATTGGCTGGACCAAACTGTTTGCTGTGAAACTGTCTTAAGAAGTTTAAAATAATTTACCATGGAATTAAAAAAAAAAAAGCAGAGCACAAACTGTGAAATACAGACCACTAATTCTGGAATCACTTATGGACGTTTTCCCAGTCGACCAGCACCTGAAATGAACTTTGATGTATCAAGTGGATTTATACTGCTCCTATTGTATTTTTAGGTATTCAAGCTGATTAACTTGACTTTGGGTTGTGCAATGGAAGCACGTTATAACTCAGGCAGGCTCACTTTAATCACTGCCTCAATAAAAAAACACTTGCAGGGAAAAGCTTTTAGAAAATCATTATCTTTGTCAGTTAAGCATTTTCCCGAGACTTTGGTTAAAATGTCTGGTTTTTATTTTGGAAACGTTTACTGTAAAATGGTCCTAATGAATCACTATGCAGGGGAATATAGATAGACAATTTAGCACGATAGTCAGAAGGAAACTACTCTGAATTTGTGAGCTCTCAGGAATGATCTTCCTGATCAGTCCTAAGCAAGTTCAGCTTTCTGCATATTTGAGGGTTAATCTTTGCCAAGAGACCTCTGTCCATGGCGCTGCCAGCCACTACAGCTGAGCATTTTGTTGGGTCTATTGGTAAGGAAACCACATCTCTTCAAATGGAGCGGCTTACATGAAAAAAATATAAATGCAAAAGGAACATAAGACCATTTATCTTTTAAAATCCCCTGGTTTTGTCTGTTGATTTCCCCATATATCTAAGACAACCTTCTTGGGGAGAGTGGCCTGCCTACTAGATAACGTAAACTTCCTTATATGCATTATCTTCTGAACCCTATTACTTATGCTTTTTGTTCTGTATCTGGTTTGATTCTGCTTTCAACACCTTCTCCTATTATCTCACATCAGATTAGAGAAGAACCTGCTGATAAATCACACTGGCATTTCAGCTGGCAGCTAGTTGTTAAATTCTTTGCCAGTTCTTTGATGAGCCCTTTTTTCTTCAGAATTTAAACTTTGATTTCAACCAAAAAAGCTTTTGCCCTTACAGTTGTGAAGTAAAACCTTTCTAAACACCAAAGACTGCAGTGCTATCTTCCTGAATCTGCATATAGCAAGGCAGAACCACTGGGCTACATTCAGCATTGATTTAAGTTGAGAGACAGGAGAGAGGAATTTCTTCTAGTAGTTCTCAGAGGGGATTAAGCTGCCTTGAAACCGAACCATTATGTTGCCATTACCATCTCTTTGGGACACGAATTCTGTGGGGCTGCACTTCAGAAAAAGGTCTGTTTCCTAATTTCGGTAAAATCTTTCAGTAAGACAGCACAAGCCGCTGTTTCTGAGGATCACAGCTGCCTTTTATGGCAGAGGCTGTGGAGAAAGAAGCAAATTCAAGGCGAGATTCTGCAGTGTTGGCCTGCTGGATCATACACTTTCATGGTTTGGAGGTCTAGGGGGACGGTGTGGCAGCTAAGAAGCAGAAAGGGGACTTGATGATTTTGTTTCTTACTCTGAACCAGGTTCCTTACACTGACCATTCGACAGCAGTCCAAGTGGACCCATGCCCTAACATTGAATGTGCCCCATGAACGCCTTGCAAAAACTCAGAGACAAATTAGGCATCAGATCTGGAGACAGCAATAATTCTCCTTCCCCCCGCCCTGATCAGAACTGGCAGAGATTTCTGTTGTCACGGTTTTGTTTTATTTTCACTTCCTCTGCAGCATAAGGTACAAGCTGCCTCGTTCAGGATGGTCTGGCTGTACCTCATCTGCTGTCCCAGAAGCTCTAGTCATTAGTGGTCCATCTGTATTTTGTGCTCTCTGCTGTGAATGTTCAATGCTGCACGGTTTCTAGAGGATAACATCACAACATTTTTCATCCAGAGCATGACTGTATCGGCAACACACTTGCATTTTGCGCACAGATACCCCATCTGTCTTTCCGTGAGCTCACTTGGGTACCAGCAACCATATAGTTGTGTTAGCCTGATACCCCACCCAGGCTAACTCACCCTGCTCAAAGATACATATAATGACAACTGCTGTATTAATATACTACTCAGACAGTGATGGGACTTTTCCAGAAAGTTATAGGAACTGAACTCTTTCATCTATGATAGTCTTTTTTTCCCAGAAGGCCATTTGAAATCACAGGGCAGTCATCTGTTACAGTTCATTTCAGTGCAAATGTTGGAACAGGCGAAACTGCATCCAAAACTATGGAGCAAGTATAGGAAAATTATACCACTGGTACTTGTACACGTGTTATCCCACTTCTTCAATGTCCTCTAGTACAGACAGAGAAATATAGTACAATAACAATACACATCCAAAGCCCCACAACAGATAGGTCATTAGCTGCCCTCCTCTGTAATAATTTCACTTACATTGAGTTCCAGATATCCTGATCCATCTCTAAGGTGAGGATGCTCCAGTTTTATCACTTAAAAATGAAGCAAGATTTATCTGTATGAGATTTACAGACAGACTTTCTGAATGAGCATGTGCACCGACAACAGCTATGCCGAGATCTGAACTGGAGATTTTTCCAGTCCATCTTTCAGTGGGATGACTTTTTAAGCACTTCCTTTACTGCTGAATACCACAAAGGCTCAGACAATCTATTGATGACGAAGGTCAGCACCTTCTTAGCAGCCCATAAAGTGAGTCTCTCACAATCAGGTTTCAGACTTTTTAAGATTCTAGCCATTTCTTTAGGCAATGAAGCAACCTAGTTCTTTCATCTTGCTATTTTTATTGTTTGAAAGCCTGAGTCACATCTGATCTTTTTTATTTTTAGTTTTCTTTGGGGGAAAAAAAAAAACCCTTAATGTATCTTTTTTTTGTTCAGTACTCTTATTTCTTTGTGATAGACATAAGTAATGGCTCATTCAGTGCAAAATCAGAAGTCCTTACATTTTTCTTGCTGTGATAAGGGCACACTTGCCATTATTACAGCTGCATTGTCCACATTGCTGCAGTAAAGGTTTTGTCAGCACTTCCGCTCTAAACACTATTTTCACTCACTGTATTTAACCTGTTTATAAAAATAATAATAATAAATTGGGCTCTGGGCTGAAATTTGGCAACGTTAATCGTATTTTTTTCATAGTAGTTTGCAGGGATTTAACCATATTATCCTAATTGCTCTTTGAGGCTGAAATGCACATATTAATTGTTTATGTGGTGCTGAGTACAACAAAGCACTAATCTCATTAGACTAGAGACATAAGAGAAATATTAAACTGTATTAATAATTACTATTCACAGCTATCAGATGGCTAGTTCACTAGGCACTGTTATGCATAGACAGTAAGCTTAGGCTTATTGCTTAAAGTAACACAACTCCAATTCCTTCTCTTATTCACAATAGCTTAGGGAAGTTAACTAAAGTTGAAGGTAAAAATGACAGAAACAGAACGTAAGAAATCCTTGTTGAAATACTTAACATGTCTTTAAGGATAATGTGCAAAAAGAAATAGGAAATACAATTAAAATAATCAAGTGAAGTTTTCACAAGGTATGTGAATAATGTGGTTGTCATTGCCTTCTTGAACAGTGCTTAAATGCAGAAAGGCAAGGATGGCATGAAGATCACTGTCAGGTGTCCAGGAACCCAGGAGTCTTCTGTGAAATAGCTGGGCATTGATGGGGCAAAAAAGGAAAATAGATAAATCCCTATTCCTGGCAACTTTGGATGGTCTTGAATAGTAATGGGATCTGCTTCCTCTCCCTCCTGCATCTTTTCCCTTTGCTCTGTTTTGTCTGCTTTATCTTTTGTGCTTGCCTTTCTTGCAGTAAGGATATAGACAGCCATGGTCCTGTAGAGCTAGCTTGAGAGATTTAAGATGCTGCTTCTTGTAGCTGGTCAATACTACCCTTCTCTTACTGCTGCAGCTCCCAGTGCATTTCTGTGCAAATTAAAACAGCTTAGGGTAAACAGATCCACAGAAGTACCTGGAATCTGAGCTAATCCATTTCATTAGGCACTGAAGCAGGCTAGAAATACATACCATGAGCTAGGAGTACCCAATATGTCAGCCATGGGAGAGGGGAGAAAGCGAGGGGGATGAGCAGACCTGGGAAACTTCTGCTCTTTCTGTCTTCTCCAGCGAAAGGCCATCATATGTATTTATTTGGTTTGTTGACTTAGCCAAGACTGCATGCTTTGGGACATGGCTGCCAGTCTATAACCAGCATTAAGGCAATTTTTTTAAGCTTTAAGGCAGCATCTTAAAGGGTTATAGTACTCACTGAAATGGGTCAGCCAATCTCACAAGACAGCTAAAAAAAAGCCCCTAATATTTTCCATTTCTTTGGGGCTTCTTCCCCTCCATGTATTCTTTAAAGTATTATTTTAAAGCTTTATATTATTTATATATTATATATTATATATATTTTTATATATATATTATTATTTAACACAAAATTAGGCACCTCAATTAACTATTTATTGCTGTAGAGATGCACAAGGATCTTTCTTATTAACATGTGGCTTGAATAAAATTAGAGCTGTAAAAGGACAGTAGGCTAACGTCTACACTTATAATTCAAAATCAAGAAGGAACCAGAAGCTCCTCAGCAGCATACCTCAGGACAGTGAGGCAAAGTAAATCAGAAAAGAAGCATCAGTGATCACAACCTGGAAGAAGGAAAAGGAGGATTCAGTACAGAGTGAGGTCTCAGGACAGGTGGTGGGTAACTAGTGTGACTAAGGAAAAATGAAAAGAGAGAAATTGAGGATGTTTTCTGCATATGTTTTTTTAGTCCTCCTTACACTCCCTCCTAGTGAAATACTTCCTCTAAACGTGTGGGAGAAAAATACTGAGAGACAAAAGAGACAGCAGGGAAAGCATTTCAGCTCTGCGTAATGATGTCATCCTATTAGCACAAAGCCCTGCATTGTCAATTAGGAAAAAAAGGTCAACGCTGTGTCTGACGGGGATGTGAAGCCTGGCTAGCCTTCCTCGACTGGATTCAACAGCTCGGCACTGCGGGAGCAGAGCGGTTCATTTTCATAGCTAAAGGGCCACTGAGAGGAAAGAGGGAGAGAAAACGGAAATTTTAAAATGGTAGATGTTTTTACAGCAGGCTCCTGGAAAGTGGAGTTGTGAGAACAAATAATTCCTCTGTGTGAGGAACAAGGATGTATGTGTGTGCCTAAGGTATAAACAGACCAGTGAGCTTAGGGTAATCCCTAAATGAAAAGGAATGCAAAGATTGGCCCTACAACTGAGATGTTGTGCTGAAAAAGCTTGGGATTTTTTTTTTTTTGGTACTGCAATATTTCCTAATTCTGTTGGGAAGACAAGAAAGCAATTTTTTGAAGAGATTACAAAGCAAACGTCCAAGTGTCCTACTTGCTCTCATTCTGAAGGAGATGAAGAACTATTGATTTTCTGAAAAGATTGCTTTGAAATGGTGGGAGCTGAGTACTTCTAAAGAACGAGTGCAGAGGGGCAAAGTTTGGTTTAGAAGGGTTGCCGCAGCCTGTGCTGTGGGCTTGATTAGATCTGCCAACATGCTATTAAGAGGTCTGCATCTCAGAACTGCTCTGGGCAGCCCTGCCTCCAGGATGAGGCAGGAATTCAATGAGAGCTCAGAGTACAGAGAGAGCTCTCTTTCACTTCACAAAATAATCATATTCCTATGGGACCGGGCCCTAGGAAAGCCCAAACCTAAAGGAGACATTAGCAGACTTATAACGACTCCCATTACCTATTGTGTGGTACACAAAACGTATCAGCTGTCAGATCCACAGCAAAGAAGGTGCCTGATACCTTGCACTGCACTGAGATCAAACACCTAGCAAGAGAGACGTGGCTGAGGATACAGATCCTTTTCTTGGTCGAGCTATACTAGACAAACAGGTTACCATGATCAAACCCAACCCTAGCTGCTGGTCACCACCCCAGGATGGGTGTCCCCTTACAGTCCCCTCAGTTCTGTTCATTAACTTGTGTTAATTGAAAAGAGATGTGTTAGATGAGAGCTACCATTATAGCCGTTGGTGTTTCTGTTAACCAAATGCAAAACTCCACCGCTACCTCTTGTGATGTTTTATATGCTAAAATGTTAGCTGCAACATCCAAGCTCCTAACTAGGACCACCCCATTTGAACAAAGACAACTTTGGTAGCGATCCTTCCTTTCGGTTACACTAACTATGTAACTAGAATGAAGCTGCGGTGCACAGAAACTTGGCAAATCAGTGCTAGAGCTTTGTAAGTCGCTAGCTTTATTGGACACTTAGTAAAAAATCTAATATCTTTCTTTGTGTGCCTAATTCTTTGCTCTAGTAATAACACAAAAACCCGCCCCAAATCAAAGTCAAGCAAAAGGAGCAGGAGGGAGAAAAAGAAGGCATGAGAATGGTAAGAAGAAAAGGAAGTCAGCAAGTAGGGCTCTGAGAAACTAAGAAAAGGATTAAAAAGGCCATCATATCAAGATGCAAAGTGCATTTTAGTGGACTGAGGGGTTATCTTCCTTCTGAATGTCCTTCCATATTGCTCCACTTCCATATAGGCGGAATCTCCCTAGATAGATGTCATTAACTGGAATTCCTTTTTCTCGTCTTTTATTGTTGTGGGTTTTATTTTCTTTGGTGGTGTTGTTCTTTATGACTGTTGTATCTGATTTCCAATGTAAGAGCAATACATCAAAGAAAAAGAGTAAAACCAGTAGAGCATAATGCAGGGTGAGGGAACAAGGGAGCAGACAGCAGGTGCTCTTCTCATAATAAGGATGCTCTTGCAGCAGGGGTCCATGGAGATGATAGCCTAAATGAGAAACGGGACATCTTAAAGGCCCAATTTTCCACTGATATAAGTGAACAGAGATCGGTCCCAAAGATTTTAGCAAGTCTGGAAAGATGGAAGCTGATGAACCTTTTGACCACAAATGGGTTCCTATGATCAGAAATTCATCTTTGCAAAGATGACCATGCAAACAATATACCTCTATACCTCAGCAAACAAAACTAAGTTCTCTTTTGCCAAGTTAGCTACTGAATTTCTATGACCCCAGCAGTACAATTTGTCTTGAAGCTTCTGCTCAAGCGACCCTTAAAGGCAGTATTGAAATTCTTCTGCTTGGGTTATGGAGGCTAATAAAGAGTCTGATAACTGGTGGGAGGGCACTGAAGCATTCATGCATATGAAATCACATGCGCATCTATAACCTGAGATTTTTCTGATGCCATGAAAAGAAATGCAGAACTACTGGTGCTTAATTCTCTCAAACTTTCAGAGCTGTTTCTAGACTCAGCTATCCCTGCAGTAGCGATGGTTAAATAGGATGTTTATAAAAAACCAACCCAACCCAACAAGGCTTTTTATTTACCTGCAACAAGCTGTCTTATCAATTACTGTCCACTGAAGGTAAGGGCTAATCTAAAACCTAGAGCTGGCTTTATTGAGTGGATTATACATACAGCAGTGAAAACTCCAGGGTGCACAGGAGCAAAAAGAGGGAGAAACTTCTGGTGGTAATAAGACCTGTTGAAATAGCCAAAGCATCATCATTAGGAACTAATCTGGCTTGGAGTCTGCTTGATTAAAAATAAGAGACAATAATTTTCTTATGGCTCCATAATTCAATTGAATAACTCGGTTTGTTATCTAATACTACTTTGTCATACAGAATGATCTGTATGTTGAAAGCCCTGTTCAGGCATAAACTAATTAATTTTCATGGCAGGACCAGTCCTGTGAAGTGCTGTGCTTCTCCAATGTAAGAGAAATCAAGGAAGCACAATAACTCACAGGGTGAGGCTGAATTTCCCATTAGATACGTAATTAAATATTATGAGTCCCACTGGGACGCAGAGATGTTAAGCAGAGATATTAAATGAGTTAGCCATAGCTGTGCATCAGTCCCTCCTTGGCTCCTGATTCAGAGCACAATGGTGGCAGCTATCGTTGACCCATCCTCTAGAGTCCTCTTCTTCATACCACCACTACAGTTGCCTTATATTAATGGTATACCTCCAAGGGATTTCATCTTAGAGTATTTCTGCAGTAATGCTAGACAGGATGAGGCAAACTTCAGCATTTGGATAGTTCATCTATCCACCTCCTTATTTCACTAGCTGCTTTAGCAAATACTCATTATGCTTATTCCATTTCTCACAGTGTGGAATAATGAACTTTAAGTATTCCTAGGCAAAAAAAGCCTGGGAGGAAGGAAAAAGAGAAAGGCGGAAAGATAAAAAAACTTATGTGACACCAGGTGGAGCACACATCAGTAATTTGTGGATTATATTAATTAAAGCTATTTTAATACTTTCCAAAGTCATCATTACAAGCCTAGAAAATTTAGAGTTAGGGTTTCTGGAGGTTTTTTAACCTGTGTATTACAATGATACATTTCACCCTAATTGCTTTGTAATTTGACATGCAGCGGTTTAATAGTGGCAGCTGAAGCAAATCCAGTAACAACTGAGAGCTAAAGCATGCACAGATGAGAGCTCCTGACAGGCAGAGCTTCAATTCAGCAACTTTGTACAGGTAATAGAGCTGTAACATAAAAGTTAGCAGGAAAGAAAGGGTTGTGAAAAAGGACTGGCTGAAATAGCTCCGATTAACATTCAAGGCAGTTCTTTTACTTTGACAGCTTTTGGTTTCTTAGTATGGCTTCTGGTTTTAATTTCTTCTTTTAGCTTGGTGTCTTCATTTTTCAGTGAAGAAATTGCCTTTTGTGCAATTATTTTAATCTCTGTGAATGTTTATTACCTCTGCTGCGTTATTTTTGTCAATATGAATTTTAACCTTGAAGCGCTACAAGAACAGTAGGGAAATTTTTCTTCCTTCCCTTGATGAATAGAAAGGTACATGGCACAACTTCTAGAGGTACAAATTTCCCGTTCAGGATGTGCAAGCCAACCTGGTCTTTTATATGCTTATATGCAGCGACACAAATTTGTAAGAGCAGTGACAGCCAAGGGAAATCCAGTGGCGGTTGTGAGCCACTGAAAAAACAACTAAAAAATCTGATCCAGCAGTTGATTCTAACATGTTTCTGTTCATTTTATTAAATGTGTGGTTGGTTCTTGCCTTTATTTCCTATAAACTGCCTCGGGACTGGAGCCAATGCTGTCACAGACTAATGCTGATTCTGTAGCCCGTGCTTTTGTAACCTTTAAGTTATACTACTCTAATGTTTTATTTTATGACCTTCCTGAGAAAATTCTGCAAAGCTCCAATGGATGCAAGATATTGCAACCTGAATATTAACTTGTAATAAGGTGACCGAACATGTTACATCAGTTGAAAGAGAACTATATCAGTTCCTTTTATCCAGTTGATTTTGCCAGGAGTAATTTGTACTCTTTGGCATGGCTGCACCTGGGATGCAAACATCATGTGGCGAACTTTGCCATTAGTAGAGATCTTCCAAAGTGTTCTATTAGATCTGAAATTTAGATTTAAAGAGGAGCAGGGGTTTACAATTGCTTTTGTGTCCTGAGTACAGGTTACTTTTGGCCAGTAACCGAATCTATTCAATTAACAGGCTATTGTACATTCAGACTGGGGAGGTGAATGATGATGCTTTGCTTCTTTGTATCATCTGTTATTGTAAATCTGCCTGGGAACTATTCTTCTGAAGGTCTTACGAGGTGGCTAGGAAAGACTGAGTGATGTGACTTCTTCATATTGTTTTTAAGTTATGTGTAAAGTTTTGTTTCAAAATTATTTAAAATTGTTTTTACCTAATATCAACCTGTCCATGAAAGAACCAACAAGAACCAAGGCGTCAGTTATCCTCCCCAGGCTTGAGGGTTAGGAGATGGGGTGGGGATGGTGGCAAATCCCTTTGGGATTACCAAAATCTGGGTTTGCCCAGGGCCCAGCATTTTGCTGCTGCAATTCATTCCTGTCATCCTCTGTATGCCATGAAAAAGGAAGCATAAGGGGGGGTGCTGGACTTGCACCGTCCTCTAAACCTGCCTGTAAACCACACGACAGACAAACGTTTCGAGGTGGCAGCCCACAAGTTCATCAGCTCCTGCCCAGGGGCTTAAATGTCTTTTTAAATACCAGAAGCACGAAGATGCTCTTGTACACCTGTATCCCTAACTGTGAAGTATCTTTCCTCCTTTTTGATGCTGTGTTTTCTTCTTGACTGTTATTGTCTTAATGTTGACCAACCCTGAACTATTCATTTTGAAAAAACAGCATTTCCTGATATCTGAGTGACTCTGGTTTGCAGAAGACAGTAAATTCCAGGTTTTTCATTTGTGAGGCTAAGTAAAGTCACTAAAGCTTTAACCCTCAGTTATTCGCAGCAAGGCATCATTTCAGAGGATGCTGGAATTAAGCTAATAAATAAGCAGGGGGAAAAAAAATAACCAAACAACCGACAACAGAAAGCTAAAGCCAGGGACTTTGAGCAGGGCCTGCTTTGCATCCTGGCTTCTGTGAATTCTTGCTGCAGCTGCTCTTGCAGCTGCATTATTTTCAACATCAATCTGAGCGATGCTATGTAATAGCCTCGTTACAGAGGGACTAAAGAGCTAACAGAATCCTAAAATCTTCCGACTTTTTATAAAATTTACATTCTGAAATACCATATTTAAGCTATTTTTTCAATGTTTGAATTTAAATGGGCACAATTAGAGTTGATTTTTATTTTGTTTTTCAACTGGTAGTTATTACATTGAGCAAGTATTCCTCGCGGTCACGGTCCTGCAAACACACACATGCAGCATCTTAATTTTATAGGAGTGAGTAGTCTCGCAGAGTCACATAACATTAGACATGCAAACAAGCAGTTACAGAGCTGGAGCTTGTATTTGTAGTGAAGAAGTGTGGAATGCAGCAAAACATTTTACATTGAATTTTCTGTGTATTCTTTCAAAACAGCAATGATACCTGGAGTTTCCTCGTTGTTGGCCTTACTTACCATTTCAATCAGTTGGTAAAAGCCCCAATGGCTTTGTCAGAGCAAAGATAAACCAATGCAAAACACTTTAAATGACTCACTTTTACATGTGTCCAGAGCTTGCCCATAAAAGTTTGTCAGTGGTCACATTTGAATACTATTACCACAGTATTTAATCTATATTTCCTAAATAGTTTTGCAAGCTTAGGTAGGGATAACCTGGCAATACTACTAATTTGCACAGATATAACTAATGACCTTTTAAGGAGAAGGCACCATAAAGGGAACGTATCTAATAAAATATTTCATTTATTGATTCTCATGTAATACATTACAGTGTTATAATTCCTGAAAACACTGCAAGTACAGAATGAGCAGCATGGCCACCTTGAAATATAACAGACCTCATCTTATTTAGCAGGCTGCTTACAACTCGGCTTCTAGAAGGTATGCAATTAGATGACACTCTCAATGTTATTTTAAAATAATTTCTCTAGCCCTCATGGCTGCAAGAAAACGCTTGGAAATATAACTCAAGAATCATGTAAAGGTTCAGGAAATAAAAGGAAAAAAATAAAAGAATGTATTTATTAAAAAATATACCATTTTAATCTAGTTAGATGTTTCTAGTTGCCTGCCTGAGGATATTTAATGTTTAAGGTTAATAATATTGAATGACAGAGGGAGGTTTTTATTGTTTAGGTACTGTAATAAGAGCAACCTTTTTTTTTTTTTTCATTCTAGTTATACTTTACATGCATCTTTCTGGTAAGTGTGGGCAGATCATGTGATTTCTGTGCCTCATGGAGCTAATAAGACTTCCCTTCTTTTCATGGATCAACTTACTAATATTTGTGAAAGACAAAGTAATTAGAATGATGAACGTCCTATAAATAAATAAATGTATCTCCATTCATTAGCTCAGGAAAGCTCTGTTTTGTTTCAAGAAGTGATTACTGAAAACGCTTTACCATATATTTTATCAGCAAACAAGATGACATTAAGTGGCAATATGTTAAAATTAGTTGCCTTCCATTCTTTCAACTTTACTGGAAAAAAGTTACATTTTCTTTTCGGATTGTATTTCCCCAAGTATAAAGCAGATGCATTTGGATAAATAGATTTGGAGTACATTATTAAATTAAATGAAGAAAAGGAAACATAATGAAATAAAATCCAAGTATCTGAAAAAAAAAATTTCTTTTCACAGGCCTGGAGTGGAAATCTAATGTTCCTTCTCTACTTTATCCCAGTCTGAGGATGACAGGTATTCTGTCATCTTCCAAAGTACCACCTGAGATGCCACTTCTGATCTGAACAAGAATGTGTGTCCATTCACAGAGAACCAATTTCAAAATCCAGTTAAATGTATTAAATCTATTTCTACATTGAGCACGTTGTTTGTGCTTAGTACATTTATTACTTTTATTACAATAAAATTAAATGGTGCCATCTGAGATCAGGTTCCTATTGTACTTCTACGTATTCATTGTAAAAGACATTTTTAAACAGACCAAGCAGAGGAAAGAAGTATCCTTTGTGGTAAAAATGAGGTACAGAAACGAGGCACAGAGAAATGAATCCTACTCAGAGACATGTAGGAGACCCATGGTGGATCATCTTCTCACTTTTAGGGCTCCTGCATTTGCCTTCTCTGCATTTAAAAATGGTACTGAGCCAGCTCAGCACAACTGTGCTCGCCTCGGGGTCTCTTGAGGAACATCCCCGTTGGGGAAGCGCTTGGGAAGCAAAGCACTGGCTCAGTCCAAGCCCTTGAGCTTGCTGGAGCACTTTACATCATGCCCCAGCTTAGTAATTCCAGCTCAGCTCTTCCTCACCTCCTTGTGAATACTTTCTGCCCAATATTTTGGAAATGGAAGAAAGTGAACCTGCTGGAAGGTGTCTTGCTTATATATAATGGAAAATCTATATCCCCACAACCTGACTTCTACCTCTTGCATCTCAGACCACTGAGTGTAAGCAGAGGTTTCCTCCCACCTTGGATGACTGGAGGAGGTATATTCATGCTCATCAGGACCTGAGCTCCACTCATGTATGTGATTAAAAAAAAAGTTCTAAAATAGGTTTAGAAAAGGGTTTTAAGAAATGTTCTTATTCATTTGTCAAGAGACTAAATTGCTGAACACACTTAAATCAGAGCAACTTATTAACCTTACTTTCTAAAGAAATTCTGCAAATGCATTTAAAAAATGGAGTAAAATATGAGTCTGCTGCTTCTAACCCAGACAAATAAACCTTGTAACTGCAGGCCACAAAACAGGGCTGATGGAGGAAGACGCACTGGAGTTATGTTCACAACTTGGAACACTGCAAGGGTTCAACAAGCATTTCAGAATAGAGTAGAAAATGGCATAAACCTCACAGACAACAGTCCCATCCCAGTGCCAAGCTATCCCCTTAGGCGCCAAGCACTACAGAATCCCATGACCAGAGGGAGACAAGTGAATAAGAAATACAAAACAAAATCAGCGCAATTAATCAAGTAACTAAGATACAAAATCTCAAAACAGAACAAATGTGCCATATTGCTAAAAAACGTTGTTTTGCAGATAAATGAATAAATTTACTTTCAAGCCAGGCTTTTTATTTTTTTTCAGTAGCTTCAGCCTTATTGCTTCCTCTGCACATTTGCTTCCCCAGGTGCAACTTAGATATGGCATCTAAATTTCTCTACTTTAGCTATGCAGTTGAGGTGAAACCTAGACGAATGAATCATTGCATCCTATCCACACTTACTGATCTGCTGGCTCAAAAGTGCAGAGCAAAACAATTGTGGGGAAAAGTGCAGCAGGGCTAAAGCAACCAAAGGGGGAAAGAAATAAAATGGAAATGCCTAAGGATTCAGTAAGAGGGGAGAAGAATTGAAGATCTGAGGAGGGAATAGAGAAATAAGGGAAGATGATATGAGTGTGTAACATGTAGTTGGCTGATGAGTAGAATTAATGAAACTGAGTTTCCTGGGCGTTTGTAGCTGGGCTCTCTGGTGTCTAACAGTGTGCAAGCTCTGATGGAAGCTTTCCCTGTGGTTGAAGTATTCACAGTGTCTTTTCCCCGTGTGAATTTTCCTAGTGTCTATTTAGGGGGTTGTTGATGATGCAGTAATTTGGAGATAGGATCCTGGGAGATCCAGATAAACAATAATTAAGCCTTTTTACTAAAAAAAAAAAAAAAAGCTGTAGTAAGAATGAAATGGGACTGGAAGGAAGATGCAAAATGGAAACAAAAGTGAAATAAAAAAGAAGGCCCTTCTCCACCTACATCTTCAAGGCTGATTTTTTTTAAACTTAAATGACTAATGGGAGAGGAAAAAAACTCTGGATGGAGAGAGACTGGAGACTGGTTGAGACAAGTGCCTAAAGAGCTCTATATTGCCAGATGATGTCCCTGAATGGAGATGGCTGAGATGTAAAGAAGTTGATTTTTGGGCAATAGAAAGAAACAAGGCATTTGGGGTAGGTGGGAGAGGAGATGATTGGAAGAAACCCATTGTGGTCTCTGGAAAGTGCTGAGGCTGGACTGTAAACTTGGGTGAGGTGAAGAAAATGAAAAGCTGCTCCCTCATTAGTCTCCACCCCATTAAGTGTGAAGGTAATAGAGAAGGAGATGTGGGTTTCCTCTGTGATGGCCAGGAGCCCTCCCTTCCCTCACACGACTATCCCCACTGCAAGCACCAAAGCTACAGCCAGCTCAGGAAAAGGAAACTATTAATACCCTGTTGTTTCTCAAAGGGGAACACTCCAGATGCGATAACCCAGGCCCCATCTAGACCCCTTCTGTGCATGGCGTAAAGACAGGTAGCTTTCTCACTTACCAGACAGGTCTCCGTCTGCTGTTAGCAGCTGCAGTACTGGGCAGAATGTGTTGGGGTTCTAACGACAACATTCCATGTGTCCTTGGAGACCGCACTGCCTGGTGTCCCACACCTCTCCATGTCCTGACTGCCTGCTGTCCCTGGCATCCCTGCATCCTCACCATCCCATGTCCCCCCACATCCCTGGTGTTCCCCATGTTCCTACCACCCAATGTCCCCAGCATCTCTATGTCCCCACCACCCAGTGCCCTCGCTCCGTCTGCACCACCTGGTGTCCCCTACATCCCTGGCACTCTCCCTGTTGCCACCACCCGGTGTCCCCCATGTCCCCAGCATCTCCATGCGCCCACTACCCCTTTTCCCTGGCCACCACGCTGTCTGCCACCACTCCTCCACCTGCATGGAGACACCCCAGGCTTGGCCATGACTCAGCGGCTAAAAACAAAGGTGGCAAATCCATGCTGTAAATGAGTCTTCCCAGGCTAAGTAGCAAGTCCAGACCACCCAACTTGATTTATTTATGATGGGTGATGGCTCTATATGGGGTAACAAATTTGAAGCACATTATAAACTTGGTTGAGGTTACTGCTCTAAACTTCCTAGTTGCCAATCAAGATCTGATCAATTTTTTAAAATGTTTTAACAATGTGCATCTTAGTATAACAGAAAAGTGAAACAAAAAAAGAAGCAAGAATTACAAAAGGTGAAGTAATCAGCAGGCTTATTATAGACACTGTCAGGTTGCTCAAGTCCCCTGATTTAAGTTAAAAAAAGAAAGAAAAGAAGTACTGGTGCAGATGGATTGCTCATAAGATGTATTCAAAGTTGCTAGTCCAAACAGCATAATTTTTAAGGCTAAGCATTCCCTATACAGCAATGTTTGAACCGAATGCTTTTTATGGATGCGATTAGTTCGTGTAGTTGTGTGATTATGCACATGGGATCTGATTCACAGGATTGCTTTTTTCTTCCTTGACAAAGGATAGATGTAAAGAAAAAGCCTAAAAAGGTTTGTGCTGGTTAAAAATATTCATGAAAAGTAAAACTTCAGGTTTAGAAAAGCCACATAAGGAGAAAAAATGGAGTTTCTAGATCTTTTGAAATTTCTACTGTGCAAAGAGTTGTAGTGTTTAAGGCTCATAAAATAGATTAAGAGTCCGGTGACATACAAGAGTGGATTTTTTTCTCTGCTCTCTGTTTGGCTATATATCAATAGGTCTTCCAGCGGAAGAAAAGTCTTGCTGACTACATCAAAGATTCCTTACTAGGATCCGACCTTAAAAAATAAAAAGTAGGCCTACTTGAAAAATGTTCGTCAGGTATTTTTTAGTGGAGATTTTGTTTCTTCACTAAAAATATGCACCCCCCAAAATATCGTTTTTGGCTGAAAAGTAAACAAGAAAATAAAGTAGTTGTGTTTGATTAAAATGTGGCTGATCTGAGAAGCAGGCTGTATTGGTCTCTGTGATACACAGCCCAAGCAAGGAGCGCAGATTAAATACAAGGACACAAAGCGTTGAGACCACACCTTTCAGGAGACATTGAAACAAAATTCTCAAATCGAAATGCTTTGCTTTTCATCTCCAAAATGGCTTGTCTTAAATACTTCCATGAGAAATTGCAGGTAGCCAAAGGCAGGCACTGGAGGGCTCTGGAGGGTGACTGGGACAAACGACGGGGCATTGACTTCCAGCACGGGCAGCCTTCAGACGGGAACAGTCATGGCCCTTGGTGGGACGACTCAGTCACATTCCTGCTACGTCCCTCTGAGAGCAGTAGAGAAAATAAGCGTTGGCCTCACATACTCTCGCAGATTGTTTCTGGTCGAAAGCTGGGCTGCTACATTATTTGTTGAAAGTATGTCTTTTATAATTCTAGGATAACTATATGGCTTTTCCACCTTTGAAGAGACACAACGCAACATTCATGTGTTCAAAGGTAAATGTGCATATGGCCGTTGTTCATTTGGGGAGGTTCTGGAAGTGAATTGTAAAGGACCACAGGAGAAGTCAGTGCTTTGGGAACTGGAGAGATGTACTGGACAGGGAAGGTCACAGATGTTCCCTACCAACCTGCTTGTTCACTTTTCCTTTATGACTCGCAGTTTCCCATTGCTAACGGGGTTAACTTTTGCTAGGCGATTTCCATGCAGGTACTTGTTAGCTACAGATCATACACTAACAGCAGCTTTTGTTTGGACTAGCAGCTATCTGAAAAGCTGCTGTAAGAGGCCTAGCGTTAGGATATTTATTGGAGGTAAATCCCCTCTCTTATCAAGATTAATGAACATGAGCAGAGGCTCATACTCAAGACACCATGGAGTTACGCAGCTTCTGTTAAATCCTTAGGGAGGCAGTTGCCTCTCTGGTAGCTGTGCCCTTCATAAAGCACAGGCTCTTGCATTATTGGTAGATTTGCATGTTCCCATATCCAATAACTCTGAGTAAGTGGCGTATTTAGAGCATCTATCAAAGCATTAAGAACAGGTTTCTGCCATGCTGTGGTGATGGAGAATGTTTCGTGACACCCTGGAATCAAATCCCCCTATTCTGAACATACCCTCTGGCTTTGGATACCCCCACACTTACTTCCTGCAAAACACATTAATTTTGGAGGCCTATTTGTTTTAATGCCTTTAGCTGCCTACGTCACTCCTGAGAAAGGATGAAGCTGTGATATGTTGGCACATTAATCTAAAAATCAGGATAATGCAGGACTGAGGTGAAAATGAGGAGTATCACTAACACTCGGGCCAGTGCTGGGGAAGGAGAAGCCCAAGGAAAAACAGCAACTTCTGTCTCTGCAACTCTTTAAAAAATAATGATAAAAAAGACCAACAGAAAGTTGGAGGAATTTAGTCCTTAATGCAGCTGGGCTCCTGCTCTTCCCCTCCCTGCTATTTTTAAACAAATTACTTTTAATATTACCTAGACATTAATGTTTTTGATTGGGTACTATTCATGATCCATAACTGCTTTTCATAAATGTTTTAATGGGTCCAGGCCTAATTCCACTGAGGTCAATTAGAAGATTCCAAATAAATCCTTCCTTCCCCTCCTCGCATTAGTATGCAGCTTGTAAGAGGGCTGACATTGGTCTGTGCTTTTATCTTAAAATAATCCAAAAGACTATTTTCCTATGGGAAGAACTATCACTATATAATTTGTGGGTGGTACTTAAAGCAATGTTACCCAGGTAGAAACACTTATCTTTAATTTAGGGCCCAATTTTCAGACATGCTGAACACAATTCTGCCTGAAGTTAACTATAGGCTTTGGTGGTCAATACCCCTGAAAACCAGAACCATAATTTTTAACATATCTCATTTTGTCTCAGGCTTGTATTGTCCAGAATTAGGTTTAAAGGAGTTTGGAAGTGCATTTCAATGTGTTCTTTCTGCAAATATTGCAGCAAAATAAAGTGGTATATTATGATAAAATATGTTCTGTTTTATTTATGTCTTAACTTCATTCCTGTGAGTATCTGACTTTAATTAAATTCATTTTTAAATGGACCTCAAACTTTAAATAACTAAAAGCATCTTTCTTCACAACAAGAATATAGTAGGTCTTTCATCTGATATGCCATAAAAAATGGAGGATGAGCTGTAAAATACCTTAGAAATATTGATTTTTTTGTTTGTTCATATTATGGATGGCTAACTGGGTAAATACTACTATGGTTTGGTGCAGAAACACAAGTTCAAATTTCTGTTGTACCTCTGAACTTTCAGTATGGTCTGGGGCAAATAGTTTACTGAATAAGGCCCTAAGCCTTTGTGCTATACATGCCTAAGTCTCCGAACCCCAAAGGTCTAGCTTTAATCGTAACTACTTTGAGAATACTCCTTTAATGCTCTTTAAATGCAATTTTTATAAGTGCTTTTTGGCATACTTTAACTGCAGAGTTTCACGTTTGTCTAGGATGTTTTAAGGAATGGGAAATGATTTCTGGTATTTGAAACCAAGCTTGAAATTGTGCTGAAAACACAGTTCTCGCAGAGACTTTTCAGCTGAATTAATTACAATACAATCAAGCTGTGGCATGTGGGACAAGAAACATCTGGTGATAACCTTGGCTGATCTTACTGTAAATTGCATTCATGAGTCTGAAGCTTTCTGGACATATTGCTATAGCCATTATGCCCTTTTTCAATTTATGTACTTGTGATGGCTTTGGCCATCTTGACAAAAAAATCCCACACCTGGGTCAAGGACTCTGGAACCGTTAGCTTTCAGTGAGAAATTACTTGCGGACTCATTATATGTTTATTGTCTAAGGCTCCTTGTAATAGGAAATCTGTTTTGTACATTAGCAATGTACATCATTAGCTTTGTATATTCCAACTGGAACTATTAGAAACACATCTTCCTCCAAGAAGAAAACTTGAAACAATTCAACAAAAGAAATAGGAAATCAAGCTGTGCTATTCTTTTCATTGTCTTCTAGTTATATTATCTGTGTATGCATATATGTTCTGAGGAAATTTAATGGCTAAATAGCTTCAAGATAATTCTAGCTTTATAAAAGCAAAGAGAAAATCATCACTCTGTGAAGCTGAACCAACCATACAGCACTGGGAAAAAATCCACATATGCCCAATACATAGCTATGTTGCCCTTTTTTATTGTCAGCTGCCCTGTGTATAAGCAAAATGTCAACCCCGCAATCTGGTAGCGTTCTCGGTCCACTCTGATGAGAAGTAAAGGATGGAAAAAAATGTAGGACAAAAGAAAGCCAAGCTGCTTTAGATGTTGATGTCTTCTGAGTGCCAAAATACTTCTGGTGTTTTAAATTTTAGAAACATAGCTCTCAGACATATCTGAAAATTGAAAACAGAGTAATCATGCACGTAAACATACTGAATCCCATTGAACTTTCTAATAAAATAAAAAACTCTGACACTTGCTGGAAGAAATATTTTCAGTTAATAGGGCCTCTCAGAAAATAAGGGACAGCTTCATCATTCTGCTCTTTTTTTCTGCAACAGCACCCTTGCGTCCACTTCTCCTGAAGTACGAAACCATCCTGACTTGGGCAGGTTCCAGCTGCAGCATTGATAGGCACTTTACAAAGGAGCAATTCTGTGAAATGGGTCCATTTGGGATGTGTCTCCGATCTCTCTGCTTCCTCGTGCACGGCAGGTTTACAACACAGTGAAGTTATTTCACAGCAGTAGGAGCCCAGCTTCAGCCGCCCCATGACTGCTTCCTCCCAGCGCTCTGCCACACAAGTCAGTGCAGAATTGATTCCCTCCGTGTGTGGTTTTACAGCTTACCTGCTGCACTTCTCTTTCTTCTTTCACACAAAAACCAGCAGCTGGGGTTCTGCAGAGGCACCAGTTTGGATGAAATTGGTTCTAAAAGACTATAACAAATATTACTACCTGTTTGCAATAGGTGGCACACAAAACTTTCTTTGTGCTTTCTACAGGCAATTGGGAGGGGAGTGATCTTGGCTTTGTATAGAAAAATCTATAAAAATATTGTCTCTTCTGCCAAAGAATTCTTTTCTCTTAGATCTTCAAGTCTTAAATTTCTGTATACTCAAATTTATGACGTTCTGCCACTGTATTTTTTGTAAATTGTAAGAGTTTTGCTTAGTGGCAGGTAGCTACAGGGTTTTAACAATCTGTAGAATTTGATCACTGAAGCACTGCTTAAATAAGGAAAAAAAAGTCTATGAAATCCTTTTGACCTTCACAGTATCCACAAATACAGCAAACTTGTTTTACATTAGATTTTAGAGATACCCAGGGCATATACATTTTAAATTATGCAGTCAGTCCAGGAGAAAACTGGTTTTCCTTGCACATCAGATACATCCACACATGTATTAAGCATCTCCTGAACCTATAAAGAAATATTTCTATTCTACTTAATAAATATGGGCCTGATTCTCTCACTTTCACTGGTGTGATTTCATTGACTACCACAGAACTACAGCTGCATCACGTCTATGAAAATGATAAAGCCAGCACTTTTGTTGATCACAGTATGTAGCCTAGAGATACGAGGGAGACTTTACTTAAAAGTCTCATGCCAGTTGCATTAAATCTTGGTGCAAAACTGAAAGTTAACATTTTAAGAAACGTGTATTATAAATAGTTTATGAAGAATATTTTTTCTGTTTAAGCTACTGGTATTCAAGACTTCATATGATTTCTGAGATTCAACACAAAATTCTGAAATATGTTGTTAATTTTTCCCTGGGGATTTTATGTATTTATGTGTATTCAGCCTGTTTTCTTTAGCTGTATTTGAAAGCTACTTCACAGTACAATGAGGTCCTAATTTTTACAGCCAACCAAAGCTGTGCCTTCCATGTAATCAACTGTTTGCTTGTATAGCAGAACAAAGCAATGGCCTATGAAAAATTAAGTTGTATTTATTTTTTAATATAGTACTCAGAATATTAGGTATATGAATCACATAAACCAGAATCTAATTAAATTATCAGTTCCCACAGCAAGTTCTGCATCTTCTACAAATACATCTGAAATTGTATTAATCATATCCCTGCTTATGAATTCCCCAAGCTAAAGCTTTTGATGTTGCCTGCTAAATTCTTAACAGAAATTATGAAAATCCAAATACTAACAGGGCAACTGAAACCATGCTGTTGCTTAAACAGTATTTTTCAGTGACAAATTCTGACTCTCGAAGTCATGCTCCCATTTGCCTACCAAGAGGTATTTGCAAGCATGGCAGGCTTTTCTGCTCTTACTGCGCTCATGTCTGGCACAAAAATGTGCAGGAACAGGGAACAAACTAATCAAGAACCCATCTAGATTTTTACGTGCGTTTGTCAGCTTGCACCTCTCCCCTAGGCCAGTGGGATTCAGTGTTAAGTGTTTGGTAACTGAAGAGTTTGTTCTCCAACCACATTAATTGCAGCTGGATGTGTAACAGGTACTTCACACAACAGCTCATCCAGGCTGCTGTCTAGCAAAGGAGGTACGGACTCTCTCCCGACCTGCTGCTCCGAGCTAGCAGACAGTGTGTCCACTCGGACTTTCCTTCTGGACACCACCCATCATCCAGGAGAACTTCATGCATTCAAACAAAGCTACCCATCTGGTACTATCTCAGCATTAATTTTTAAGTCTAAATGGAGAGGAAAAATGTCTTCTAAAGCAACTCTTCTCTTGTTTTCCTCCTGATATACCTCAACTAAGTACAACAGTTTTCCTATTTGGCTTAGGTGTACTGTTCAGGTCTGGAATTCGCTTCCCTTGGCAGTGTTGAGCCAATTTCAGAAGTGGACAGCTGCAGGAGAAAAGAAGAAATACTTCATGTGTTTCAAATTCTTGAAGTCATTCCCTTTGTATACAGATAAAATTTCTGTACAGAAAGTTCATTCCACTCATAGATATAACCTGAACATAAAACCTAGGGAGTAACAGCAGCAAATATCTCTCAGGTAGACATGTAACTGCTGGTCATTCCTGTACAATAAACGATGCTGAGACTCAGCATCCCATGGACATACTTAGACTTAATTTATAAAAATAGTTGCCTTATGAAATACAGCATATAAGCGTACTTGTCTTGTTGACCAAATATTACATAAAGATTTGGAGTGTTCTTCCCTCTTTCCGTTCATCTTAATATAGCAAAAATTAAGCTGCTAGTTAAGGAACTATCATCTGCCTTGATATGGCATTTGCATGTATCAAGGAACTATGTACCTGCACACACAGGTTACGGGCAGCTCACGAATCCTGTGGGAGATAAAGTGATACAGGTGAGAACCCGAAAGCCCAAGCTGATTAAGGCTATGGTCAAGTTCTCATAACTGATACTGGCAGACTGAATTACTCATGTTTCGCCAAGACATAGAAACCAATGGTAGTTCTGCAAGTAATGATCACTCATGATCATTTGAACATACCTTCAAAGAGACTTGTCTTGCTGCAAAGATAGTTTGGGTTGTAATTCAAGGGCTGCCCGGAATAATGTTCTGTCTGCTGGCAAAACTTTGATTATGAGTATGCTGCTAATTTGATTTGGCTGGTTCCTCAGAGGGTGTGAACTAAAGCTGAACTTACTATCACTCATCAGTGGCTAACACAAGCACTTTACAACAAATGGGCTAGCTCCATTTGAGTACATTTCAGGGATTTCCTTTGTGTATTCAGAAAGGACAGGCAAATTATTTCAAAATTAAATGTGTAGAATGACCCAGTTTATTGCAGCTTAAATAACTGTGGAACACATCTTTGAGAAATCCCAGATCCATAGAAAAATACATTACCTGCAAGGATGTAATAATGCTGAAGGGCTGGCTATTTTTCCTAAGCTGGGCTAATTCAAGAGAAGTGAAGTGAGTGCAGCTCACTTGCGTTCTCTCTGTAGTATAACATAGCCTCATCTGCCTGTGGTCACACAAAAAGTCTGTGATGGGGCATGAAAGTAAATCTGTAGCTTAGTCCCTCTGTAGCATCGTAACCACTGAAAAAGAGAAGCCGGCAAAAAAATAGAGTAGAGAAAGCAAGTAGAGAAAAAAGGAACTTCCTCCCTAGTTATCGCCTCACTTTATATTTTTATGTCTTTTGTGTTTTGAAGTCCTTGCAAAGAAATTTTCCTTGTAGCATAGTTATCTTCAATGCAAAATAATCTGATATCCCACTTATCTGCAATTTTAGAAGGCTTCATGCACCACATTCATATCTAGCAATTGTTAGAATGACGACTTTATCAGTTGCCAATATTTGTTCATTCAATATGCAACAGAAAGTAATCTTAGCTCAAAGAGTTTTTAAAAATATTTTCCATAGAAGTTAATGCCTGAAATACATGAAATAAAGTTCAGTATAATTAATATAGTAAAAGTCTCAGTCACCAAAAGGAAATTGCAGAATGTGGGTGTCATGCTGCTACCTGTTGCCTAGCAATGTTGCATACGTGTGGCACAAGATTGATAGATATCACCCACTCAGATCGCTGGATTCAGACCTTCACCGCCGAGTTGTCAGTTGGAAAAACTGCCAAGAATCAGAGAGAGAAATAACAGATGGGAAGAGAAGCATCACAGAGTAACTTCGTCTCAGTGTCCAGCACCACCCTACCCAAAAGATCGGGGATGTTAAATTTTATTGAGTCTGTTTTTCCGAAGGTCTGTGTAAATATATACACGTATATAAATATATATATATATATAAGAAAACTTGCTTCCTAGCTAGGTATATCTGGGTCGTGCAAGTTGAGGTAATGATATCCTGAAATTAAAAGGGCAATTCAGTTTCATAATTTTTAGTGACTCACACTGCATTACCTTTAAGTAGGATGAACAGAAAATTCTCTGATATTATAGATAATTATAATGTTATTATAGCATTCCTGATGGCAAATGCTAAAGTTAAGATTAAGATGCAACACAGCGTTTTAAGCAACTCATACCTTCTCAAAATATACTTTTTGCTAAAATTTTCCATGATCCACTTGGCTTCAAAGTCAGCTTTTTCTGAGAAATCTTTCTATGGAATTAGTTCTGCCATTTTTGAACCGAGTCGAGGAGCCTCCATATGTTCTATTTTAAATTCTGGACTTGCATAATTCCAAAAAATAACTAAAGATAGAAGCCTCAGACCTGACAGGTTTTATAATTCTCATTAGAGGAAGAAAATAATCTTGGTTTGGTTTGAAGAAAATTAATTAAGTGTTTAAAAATAATGGCATCCAAAACAATTTCCTGCACATGCACAAGGACACTCTGAAGATGGTTTTTCAGGCTAAAATGGTTTTAACTACTGTTATATAAGAAGGCATGCTCTTAACTGTTTAAAGCCATTACACTTGAGGAAAGCCTTATTTGTTTAGCCCCATCCATTAATAAGGATTCATTAAAATAATACAAAGCACCAGAAAAATCCAATTATAAAAAGACCAAACAATCAATCCAATAGAGCATGAACTGAACAGCCATCTGTTGAACAGTCCCATTTGCAAAGAATTCAACATCCATCTTAGTCACGGAAAACAGAGGAACTAACAACACAAAAGCCAAGGAAGGCACAGTAAATAATAATGAGCAAGACAAGTAAAATAAATGGGAATTACAGTTGATCCTAATGCCCATGAAGGGTGCAGATTGCTTTTTTTTGGGAATGCAACAGCAGACCATTGATGGATGCTGAAGAGAATGAGGGTACCGGCCCAGACTAGCAAAATTCACCGGATAATATGGAGAGGATGTGATGACATGCAGGAGATAGGGCTGCTGTCATCGGCAAGCTCCTCTGGAGCCCGCAGCGTTAGACCTGCACTAGTTCCAGCACTAAGCCTGGGCTTGCTGCCTCCATGATATGACTGTACAAATACCCACTCTGCAGCTCATTTTGAGGTCGAAACACTTCCCTAATGACCCACTCAGGAAGCTGCTTTTTGTGTTCACAAGGAGTATCTTAATTGCATTCCAGTTTTGCTGACATTTGGTGTTGTTCAAAGCACTTAGACAAGATTTTCCGAAGTATCAAATGACTTAAAAACTACAAGTATCAGTAAGCACTCTGCTGCCTCCCAGTCAGTTCCTGGAACACCCACACAGCAGTTGCTGCTCACTACAGCCAACTCCCACACTGAGTTTGGGACTTGAGGTCTCTTACATACAGCCTAAGACCCAAGCAAGGCAGGTGCATGAAAAGCTATTTAGAGCTAATTAACAGAAAATGCTAAAAGGAGAGATGCTTTGGGGCCCTGCCCTTCCTCAAGGTTGAGTACCTGAGCCAGCTGGGGTGGTGGGATGGCAGCTCTCCTGGTGAGGATCAGAAGCCCAGCCTAGCTCACCTCTGCTGTTGCAGGTAGGTACCTACTCTGCATTTTTGAGATAACTGAATAGATATCTCTTTATTTTCTTTTTGAATATAACAAGAGGAAGCAGTCATAGGGTTATTCCCTTTTATGTAATCTTCTAGAGGTAGAGCGGCTGAAAAATGAAAGATTTCAGTTGTTTGCATGTGTCCTGAGTGGTTCAAAATTCTATCTCCTAGCATGTGTTTTTGTCAACGAGGGAAAGTGAGGAGGGTCTGTCCGCTTTGGTGAGATGCACAAGCTTTGTGGCAGGGAGGGAAAACTCATGGGCTTGCAGAGAGAGCTCACGGGAGAGTTAGGAAGCCAGAAAGGAAGAAGAGTTGTCGTATCCCCTACCCTATTTTTAGCTAATACTGTTTGTAATGCAAAATGTTTTTGACAGTCTTGAGAGTGGTTTTAGAAACAGTAAAACACAGAACTGCAAAATTATGAGGAAAGAGGGCTTGGGGCTCTAATGAGAGGATTTTGCTGACTTTTCTGCACTGTTTCTTGACCTCAGCATGACATTTGTCTTTTTTTATCATTAATATGCATCTTCTTGGCAGCTGGTGATACAAAACGATGGCTTTTTTTCCATGTGACAAAGGAGAAAATATTTCTTTGCATTTATAGCTAAGGGAGCAAGGGCGGAAGCCTGGTCTTCTTCCCACAGCAATGTGGGGATCGTGAGAAAGACGTGAGCTGGAGGCCCTGGAAGAGCGTGTGCCATTACTCTTAATCTTCTTGTAGGTCTTCTAGTATTACTAGGCTGAATTCCAGTTTGGCATTTATATTCCACTCAAATGTTGTGATAACATTTACTTTGAAAGGAACCGAAGTAAGGTAATGGACCAGTTCAATCTTGCTTAAGCCTATTTAAAGATGCACACCTTTCCAGCTTGAGGAATGTAACATTTTAGCTCTTTTCTGACTATAAGGAAGTCTTTTCTCAACTAAGAGGGTGGAAGGGTGCCAATAGCAGCCCTATTATTTGGCAGGTAGGAGGTAACCTTACAGTAAACAGCTGTCAGCTTCACAGTCTAGCTGAATTTTAATGGCTCAAAGACTAAAGAGAGTTACGATTTTGCCTGAACCCTTGGGGTCTGGGCTGAATTACTCAGGGCTACACTTAAGCTATCACGTTAGGGTCATATGACTTGTCTGTATAAATTCCTCAAAGGTGCCATTAAAATGTCAGTTCTTAACTTAGCTAGATCTATAAACCATTTCAGCACAGTTTAAATCTCTGATCTAGTATAAAACAATCAAAACAGAATAAAAGGAATATTCTGTGGTTGGAGGCACTGTCACATTTAACCACATGCAGGTGTATGCCACCACTCCCTGTCATTTGAGGTTAGTCTTGTCCTGCACGCAATGGAGAGTCAGGCTTAGCCTGGGTAAAGCAATAGTATTGTTTACTAGAAAACTTAGAGAATTTGGTATTCTACCTTAACTTCAGTGTGTAAATGCTAATCCCTTTCTTTTTTCTTGGGTGCCCATCAAAATATAAAAGGGATTCCCGGACACTCAAAATATGGGCAACTACTTAATAAAGTCCCTCCATTTTTAGAGAAATACTTATTGTGATTATTAGCAGTCTCAGAATATTGATAGGGATTGGAAACCAGAAAGGACTGTAACTTTTAAATTAGGCCAGTGGCAAGTACCCTGTGAATCACAACGGGGCGGGGGGGGAGAAAATTCCCACCATTTGGAGAAGACTGTGCTGAAGCAGTGATTTATGACCATTTCTTATGCATAAAGAAAGGACATTTAAATCCGTACTGTAATTCTGCACTAAGGCAAGTACCTTCAGTTGCTGCTGTGGACTAGGCACATGCACTCACCTATCTGTCAGTGACAGAAGACAATTAAAGCAGTAATTTAATTGGGGATTCTGGAGCAAAAAGTGCTGGGATGAATATTGATACCTTAATGAAGAATCAAGCTGCGGTAATAGGTCCTAGTGGTAATGTGCAGTATGATGAGCTAGGATTTTGATTTGAGGAAAGTTAAATAGAGATGCAAAACTACGAGTCAGTGAAAACCTGTAAATTACAGGTGACTAGCTACGTGCAGTTTCAGAATCAGGCATATTTGCCTACACCTGGTATGCCTCATGAATATACACCTGCATGGTATTGGTATTTTTCCTACAGATTTCAGTAAGGCTATGTATTTTCTAACAGTGCGGCTGTATACCAAAGCACTGTCTGTTACAGAAGGCGAGGGCAAATATACTCTGCTGTACTTATGTTTTAAGCTGTAATCTTTACATTATTCTGTTACTCCTACTCCATAGGAGTCAGAAATCCTGCAGCACTTCTCAAAAAAAATTATACTGCAGTGCTGATGAGTGTATCTTCAAAATGGACATTGTTTGGAAGATAAACTTGTGCCCTGCAGAGAAGATAAAATGTAGATTTATTGAAGCAAACAAAACCAAAAAGCTGTATATTGGATTTTGAGTCCTTTTTATATTTTAGGGTCTATAAAATCAGTCTCCTTGCCCTTTATATTGCAAGTCAAGCAGGAACAACCGTTGAAAGTTTTTTTGATCACCCATCTTTTATGTCCCCTGTAATCAAGCATATACCAAATTCCAGAGTGATTTGAAGAGAAATATCATGTTTCTTTACTAAAAACAAAGCAGAGAGATAAAATTGCTCCTGATGCCTTATTGATAACGGTTTTCTTTTGATATCAATGGAAGTTCATTTTCTTGATATCTCACCAAAGGCATGGAGGCCCTTTCAGTACATTCAAGTTTATTTCCAAAGACTTGTGCATCTTCACTTAGGACTGGATTTATTGCCTCTGCAAAAATGCAGGTAAAATAGGCTTTATGCTGAAGAAAAAGGCAAAGCAGGGGGATTGGGTAGAGGTGCCCATGGAAAGAATACAGAGCAACTCCTCCATATCGACTCCTCAGTCCCCTGGCTGAAAGCAGAAGCTATTATGGCTGCATTCCCATATATTAAAGTACAGCACTGCTGCTTTCAAGAAATTACTTACACTTCACGTGTCCTTGTTCCTTTCCCAGCTGGATCCAAATTCCCCACTGTGCTGCCCTGTGTGGAGCTATGAGGAGCCTCAGTGTTGTGTGGAGTTTGTTGTGTTAAGCTGGATGTAATAAATAAATCAGAGTCAATGCACAACATTGAACTGTCAAGCAGTAGTTGGAAGTTTAAATATTGAGAGCTTAGCTTACTTATTGCCATGGCAATCACTATTAAAAATATTTTTAGCTTATACTAAAGGTACAAAAAAGAAGGGAAAGCAAAAGGCATTTGAAATGTGAAGTACAAAGACTTTAATTTTAAAAAACATTCCATGTCCCTTCAGTGAGGGACCTTTTATAAGGGAGCCCTGGGTATGACAATCTCAGATGATTAAACTTGATATTAAGTGTCTTCTCAGGGACAAAAAAAAAGGTAAGTGCAGCTAGGCTGGTGCTGCTGCTGTTCATAGTCTGATCTTGTTTTTATGAAACAACTGATCATGGCCTGAGCATCATGCAATATCTCTGCCTTGGATAACTCTCTTGGCCCCTTGCTGCTGCCTCCTATCTCTAAAATACAGAAGTCAGCAATAGATATATTCTAAATCACTGCAGTGCTCTGGGGTTTAATTAATAGTTCTTTATAGAGAAATTTAACAATATTTGTCAATATTTTTGCTACTGGGCATTGCACTTTCTCATTCAAAGTTCATAAAAGAAAGATGACACCACCACCCCCCCAAGCATTATGTAATTATTTATTTCAAAATGTAAAAATAATAAAAAAAGAAGTTCCTGCATTGCTTGTTACAATGTCTGTGAAAGACGGTGTCTAAGAGGCATGATAAAGGAGAACTCTCTTAGGGATGTCACAGGGGATAGTGAATAGATGCAGCTAATTAGTATTTCAAATGTCTAATAACCTTTTCACTAAAGCACAACGAACCTCTATCACGCTCTGTTGCTTTTGCTAGAATGTGGTCTTCATGCATATGGACGCACAACCAACCTCCTTGATTTTCTAATAGAGTAACATAATTCAAGAGTTTGCATTGTAGTTACTGTTTTTCTCCAGATGTTGGAGTGTGAAGTTTGAGAACTAAATGGTTTAAGTTTGTATTACTCAGACTGTGGCCAGAATTTGGAACGCGTGGTGTTTCTGTATCACCTGGCGTGAACACAGTGAGGATTGATGTATGCCAACATAAACTGTAAAGAAGGCATTGATGATAGAGGCAGATCAACAGGGATATTTGCACCAATGCAATTCCCCGTTCTTGTGGGGAGACGCACAGAACAGTGACAGGTGCAGCAGCTGCCGAACTGAATTGTTTGCAGTGTGGCAGCCAGGAATATACTTCAGTTTGCTCAACAACAGAAAGTGTTTAACTAAAAAAAAAAAAAAATTTGCATTCAAAAGAAGATCAAAAATACTTTATTACCATTCAAACAATAAGCTACAATGCTGAAATGTTTAATTCTAAAATGAACAATAGAACTTTTGTGTTATTTTGTGTTTAGGGACAACCTGGAGAATCTAGACTTCTGAGACAGAAAATCAAACATATTCAGGGCTTTTGCGCTCCGATTCTAGGGGAAGTGACAGTGCCTATTGTTGCTGTCTGTGTTGTGAAGAAGTAAGTCTGTTGATTAGGAGGCACCAGTCCCTGCCAAAAAATATTGGAGCACTTTCTTTTACAGAAGTATCAGAACTACTCAGATGGTTCTGACTAGACCATTTCTCTTTGCATTCGGGTCTGGGGTAACTGGAAAAACTATCAGTGCAGTCAGAATGTCCTGGTTGAGAAGAACAATTGTACTTGCTACTTACATTATTCGCAATATGTTTAGGCTAAACAGCTTGACCATGACTCAAGTGTGTGGGAGAGTTTCTTAGAATCACGTAAGATAAGTATGTGGTTCCTTCATTCCACCTAGTGCTATCTATATTCATGTTGGATTACACAGCAACCGTATATTGCTTTTCATTAAACAAATAAAAAAAAAAGTCTCTGACTGTCATAGTTTAGTGTTTGGAAAGAGTGGTGGTGGTGGGGGGAACCCAAAGGATATCTCACCTACTCAGAATTTGCTCATTAGCTTTTGGTTCTTGCATCATGCAGCAAGAACCCAAAAAACTTCAACATGAGCCATTTTGTGGCAAATGTAGAACTGCAGTGTTTCCTGTTTTAAATACACGAAACCAAATCGGAACCATTTTCAGTGTTTATATTGAGACTGGGAAGGCAAAAGGTGTCTTGGCTGAATGGTTTCCCTTCAGCCCTCTGTGTTGGAGAACTATCTATAACGACTCTCTATAAGGTGGTGATTTCTGGACAAAAGAATGAATTGAGTTAATAATCTGAACAGTGAAGTAAAGAGTGGTTTACAGTCATAGCTAGTGTGAAAGCCCTGTTGTTTCTTTAACTAAGGTATTGACTGAAGTAGGAGTGCTATAAATCTTCCTGCAAGAAATCTGTATGTATACAAGCTTGAAAATTAAGTCTACCCTGTTGTGATTGAGACAGAAAAAGACCTGACTCTCAGAACTTCACTGGTCTGTAAAATAACTAAAACATTTGCCAGGAAGGAGAAAGACAGTGTGATTTGATACACATTTTTAAAAAGAATATTGAAGTTATACTTCCATTTAATTGAGACATTAATCCTAGAAAATTGGCTCCTACACATAACCTGAAACCTATATCACATTCTTGTACTTGTTTTCTGATCTCACCAATTGAAAGCATATCACAGAAAATAAATCCATTTACTTGTCCAAAATATGAACAATTTCAAGAGAAAACTGAGCTGAAGAGAAATAAGAAGGAAAAAAAAAAAAACCAACCCAGTAGCTGCAATAGATAAATAAAATGACTGTTTCTAATAAACTGGGAACCTGAGTACTGTGTTTGACAATAATATAGGAACTATAATTTGGCTCACAAACCTCTCAAGAAGTAGTAAAAAACTGTTATGTGTTTCCTTGATGAGAAGCTGGGCATGTTGTTGACCTCATCGTTCTAAGATGTTTCTTCTCTGGATATTCCGAGCACACAGCACTTCCACCGAAATCTCTTGTTCTGATTGCTGAAGTGTTATATAGCTATTTTCTTGTACAAGTGAAGCTATGCAGAAACCAAAGCATAGATCCCAACCATGCAGTCATAAAGGGTCTTGGGGAAACGTTCGGATAATAAAATGTACACTGCAAATACTGAAAGCATTAGTGAAAAGTGGTCAGTGATCCTTCTGCTAATACTCCACAGGCT
Organism: Theristicus caerulescens; assembly: GCA_020745775.1. Taxonomy (NCBI): domain Eukaryota; kingdom Metazoa; phylum Chordata; class Aves; order Pelecaniformes; family Threskiornithidae; genus Theristicus; species Theristicus caerulescens. Next base: position 3,625,786 of record CM036565.1, on the reverse strand, counting down.
ATCCGTTAAGTGGCAATTATAAACTACTTATCGTTTAGGCAATGGTTAGTCCACTAACTAGTAGGATAGTCACCAGACCCTGCTGTTGAACTAGCAGGTTCCATTTTAATGGCTGCATGCATAGAAATAGAATTCTTGGATAGATTTCTAATTGCAATGTAATTCTTTATAGAAGGTATACTGTTACGAGCACAAGCTTTTCTCATAAAACCAGATCGAAAGGCCATAGACATTGACAAGGCAGTCATCGCAGTAACTGAATTTTAGGGCTGCGAGTTAGAGATTTAGGTGCTCTAGGCAGAGTTTTAGCTTGCAGACTTTAAGGATGTTGCCAGTTAGCAATGCTGTGCGATTGCACCCTGGGGGTGGTCAGGCTGGCAGGAGTGTCAGCTGAGGAAGGAAAGTTTGTGGTGATGCTGGAAACAAAATTGGCTCTTTCATTGCATTATAATGAATTACATAATTTTGCCTGGCACATGGTTTACCTTTGATCCACCAAGCTGCTCATGATCCTGGCCCAAATCTTGACTCCTCTTTGTCTCCTATGACTTTGATTCTCCTTTATAATTTCTCATAGGTAAAGGATGGGTTTCTTTCCTGGTCACTTAATGCTAGATACTGAAAGGTATTCAGGCACCTAAATTTAAAGAGAGATTACATGTGTTTACAATTCTGGCACCTAGTTTTTCAAGCTATTTTAAATTGAGAAAACTCCTTAGTGTTGGTAAAATTTGTTGTCTGCCTTTCAGGAGGAGACACCCGCTTTGATTTTTATTGTTAGTTGAGGTCATTTAAGCCGCATCCAAGTATATGCGCATTTACTTAATTTGCATGCTGTGAGCTGCCCCAAGGTTTCAGGACCAAATCTTTGGCTGATAGACAGCTGGGAAATTTTCTGTACAGTTCAAAGAACCACGTCAATTTATATTAGCAGAAGGTTTTGTCTTTAATTTTTTCATAATGGAATATCTGATCTGAATCCAAAGGTCCATAAATGACATCCTCAGGTGGGGGCAAGGCGTCCAAAGACATTTGAATCATCCTTTCCTGTCTATATCTTTTTATGCAGAAGTATTTCACTAAACATTTCTCTAAATGTGCATGGAAAAATTGAGCAGCACATAGAATCTATAGTGGAAAGACAGTTGTGTATTTTCATGCAGAATTGATGACTAGTTATGGGAGGCAGAATTACCAACTCTAGAGAACACAGATGTTAACTGGCATAATGCCCTCTTGATGCAAATAAATACATTAGATGCTATAAAAGATTTTAAAACAGGAGAGCTCATCTTGGCAGGAGATATATTTGCTGGATTTGTGCTATTCATTTTGTTTTATAGAATTGCTGTGGAATTGGAATAGACTATTTGAGGAGCTTCTAAATGCACCAGTGGAATCAGACTTTAAATTCATTTTATTTCTGATGTTTTTAAAGGAAAAAAAAATGCTTAATCTGTGCATAGACACTTCACCTCCCTTAGTACCCAAAGGGTCTGAGCTACATGCCTGGTAAACGAAGCAACGGCATTATCACAAAGTGATGAAAGGCTGGACAGCTGTTCAAACACGCAGGGTTGTTAGTGTGTCTGGAGCACTACAGAGGGGAACTTTCCCTTTCCATTCAGAAGCTGCAATATTTGCATTCTTCCTCCATCATTAGTATTCTTTATGATCCAGGTCTCACCCTTATCCCCACCAAGTTTTCACCACCTGTCACTCTCCTCAAACACTTCCTTTTATTCCATGTGATTCTTTGAATTTCTTCCAAGTAAAACCCGACAGAATATAATGCGACCTGTCTCCTCCCTTTCTCCTCCTACAGCTCTGCTCCTGCTGCCTGTCACAAAAATACAGGAGGTTTTTGTGAGTCCATCTTTACCTCCTTGTATAACTGCACGGACATAGGCATTTATTTAGGGCAACAGATTTTAAGGTCAAAAACCTGTTGACATCCCTTGGGAAGTGTTGCCGGGGTACTGCAAGGCAATGCTATACCCTGCTGTTTGTACTGGATTTTTGTTATACACCCTTTTTATTAAGGCAGTGGAAGGGACCGACCCCTCAGCTGCTCACTTCAGGATATTAGTGCAAGCCCAAACAGAGAGGACTTGAAGGGTGCTGGAGGAGGAGAACATTGGTCTGATTTCTTACAGCATTTCATCTTTGAGTCTTGTCATTACTTTGTGACGTTCATTAGTTAAGAGAGTAGAGTGAAGGGCAGGAGGGAAATGTGAGCCTTAGGTTTCTCCCTCTCTCCTAGGTGGCTGTCACATTCCATAGCAGCTGCTTTTATGTCTTGCAGTCTTTTTTTCTTTTTTTTTTTTCCCCAAGACATGTCCCTTTTAACTTCCTGATCTCATTTTTCAAGCATTTTGAAGCATTTTGCCACCTCCCTTTGTCCCTCCTGTTTTCCCTGATGTCAAGATGGCTTTTTTGTTCCATGCTGTTGTTTTATGAAGCCTTTGTCTCCTTATACTCCTCTCTCTCTCCTTTACATGCTACTGTGAGCTCCCTTTACTGGTGTCTGCATTTCTGCGTCACATTAATCTCGCAATATGACAGATGCGGCCTCTAAAATAACCTGTGCATGATGCATACAACCTGAAAATAAACATTTATTTCAGCGTTAGGTGCGTCATACCTGCAAATAACCTCATTTATCTAGACACGTTTATTTTAATGCTTATTGTATAAATACCAGTGTCTCAGCATACTCTACAATACCATCTGCCACTTGCTCTTGTATTATGCATAATTTAATATAGCCCTATGTTACTCCAATTTTTTATGTCGCCAAGTTCATACATAGCTACATACTTTGACAAGGAGACGAGTGTGTTATAAAGATTACAGAAAATATTACGCTGAGGTTTAAAGTGGTGCTTTTGGGCTAGAGAATGTTAATTCAGACAAGGTATCTGACACTAGCAGTTGCACAATGTGGATTGGTGCAGTATTTTTTCCATAGTTGTATTGAATCTTCTCAATAACTTAAATAACCAAGGGTAAAATGGCAGAATTGTATGATAAGAAATAAAAGTATATCCCACCCGCTCACTGATTAGAGTTTTCAGTTCTTCCCAGGCTAGAGAAAACTCAATTAATAGAATCATAGAATTGTTAAGGTTGGAAAAGACCCTTAAGATCAAATTCATGTATTCAAGTGAATTAACCTATAACTTACTGGATCGCCAGAGTGTTTCTGTGGACCATTATCCTTGACAGGACACTGAAATAGCTGTATTTGATCAGAGCGTTGCTGTCTTGGTTCTTGAAGAAGCCAAATATACATAGTAAGGAGATGCAACAAGTCCTGGAGTACGTTGTCATGTAATCAGCATTAGTTACTCCTGCTTCCATGGGTTAGTTTAAGTTTCAGAGCCTGAGATTACTTTTACCTTTGTTTCACATTCCAGGACATGCTTGGATATTTCCATTAATTCCAGATTGTTTATAACATAATTATTCTATATTAACACTTTGAAAAAAATCAAAATTTGCGACAGCTAAAACTTGGTGCCTGTTTTTAGAAAAGCATTCAGTATCGCAAGTCTAGCCTCTAATCCTGAGTCGGTTCGATCGCTGCACGCCTTCCTCTGGGATATCACCTCTCTTTGCTAAGTTCCCAAAGACAATTGTTAGAGGCTGGGAATGTGGTGTCAGGTAGTCCCTGAGGACTAAAAATAAGTGAAATTAAATCAGTTCCTGCTGACTTTGAACACCTCTAAGTTCTTTTCCCTCTCCGTGGGTTCTGGCCTCGTGGTCCCAGGCCATAGCTAAAATCCAACAGAGCTTCACTGACGACAGGACTGCTGTAAGGCGCAGCAGAGCACTGAGCCCTGCGGAGAAATGCCACCCCCCGAGCTCACCAGCTGGCTCTTTGTAACACAGGTGATTGGGCTTTTCAGCAATACTTATGCAAAGCCACCCTCCATCAATTCTGAAACAATTTGTGCTTGATCGCTGGTACTTTTTCATATTTAGGATAAAACAGTTCTCATTACCCCCATTTTGCAATCACAAATCCATTTTTGGTCAAAGTGATTTTAGAGAAATTTGAGAACATTAGTTCTAATAATAATGAAAAAAGCACAAATTTTATTGTTAAAGCAGTGGCCAAGAGCTACTCCTGTCGTTGATACAGAAAGGACTGATTGGATGCAAACCCCTCTATTTTCTGTGGAACCAGGCAGTAAGACTTCAGCATTCCTACCCCCACTGACCTCAGTAAGGCTTGCACTTTTCGAGACTCCGTTAGTAGGTATGAGTCTAAAAAAGACTTTAGCAAATTCAGTGCCAGCTAAGCAGTAGGTAGGTTTGGCTCATTTCAGACCTTATTAAAGAGAAGCTGTATATGTTGAGCAGATTTTTCAGACCAGAGCATGAAAACTCTGGATATTAAGGTGCTCAATGGCGAATTACAGTTGGTTCTGCTGTTGCTGTCCTAAATGTCTTTGCCTTTATTCTGGTCCAGAGCCCTCTGTTGCTATTCACAGTCCACCTCAGACTTATGGTGGATTTTATGTAGAACTTAGTACCTTTTCTTTCTGGATGCTCTCTATCAATATGTAAAATTGAATTATGGTGTGTCTTAGGTGACTGGGATGCAGTGGTTTAGCACAGCTGTTTAACAGGGATATTTCTCAAGGAACCTGATTTACCCTTAAGATATGGAACAGTAATAACTATAGCTTAACTGGAATAATATTAGTATAAATGTAGATAGAGCAAAATAGCCTAATGGTGGCTACCATAGATGCTGAACTCATCTGTCCTCCTCCACATTGAAGTGTGATTTTTGGACATGGTGCGTAGATTCTCAAGTGGAGAAATAAAACACCCTGCTTTTATAAACTTAGCTACAAGTTAGCATCTTTTAACACTCCAAATTATTCTGTGCACTGTAAATGAAAGCTGTTTAAGTAAAAGTGCAGAGTGTTGTATCAGAAGTATAAAGTATCAGAAATTATACATAATAAGGAAAATTAGTTTGCATTCTTTTTACTTTTGTTTTATCCCCTCCATTTTCTTTCTGAATTTTGCACTTGAAATTAAATTGAGTCTACTCCCAGAAGGCAAATACATTAAGATCATACGCACAAGGATCATTAGTGGACTGTGCTGGAGTGTCCTTTTGTGGGTCTGTATTTTACATGTCCATTCCACTAATTATTGAGTTCTTGTATCCTATTCATGATCACTGCCCTTCTCAAAGTACAGAAAAGGACAAAGTTAAAGCAAGATTTCTGGCTTATTTGTGTTATTTGATGATGTGCCCTAATAAACCCTCTCTCATTTTCAAGGGACTGTCATTTAAGTAGAAGCCACTTGAACTTAGATTCCGCTTTTGCATTAAATAACTAAGGCACAGGAGTTGGGCTAAGGCGTTTAGCACCGCGTTCCTCCTGGTCTTTTCGGTGACAGAGGGGAGCGTGACTGGCATACGTCGCAGGGGTCATACCAACAAGTTTTGCAGAATCAAAGGCAGGCTGTCTCTGAATTTCTCCAATAATCATGAGTATTTACAAATCTCAAAAATTGGAATTTAGCCTGATTTTGATAATTGGCTTAACTGGAGGTTGCAGCCTGCTTTCTACAGGGGAATGAATCTCATTTTACTTAAAATAGAAAGAAATTTGTTCTTCTCCTGCTGTTTTTGATAGGGTGCTTGACTACTCTATAACCCTTGTGGGAAAATATTTTGCTTAAGTTCTATTTTTATCTCCTGTTTGTTTATTTTTAATTACTACTTCAGTACCCTGGGATTTACCATTGATCTTCATCTGCCTACACAATTATCCTTAGCTTGCTGAAGGGTTTGTTTATTTTTTTAAGTTATATGTGCTCTTTTAACACTTTTTTGTGCTTGTAACTATTAGTAACAGGAGGATTCCGCTTTACTTGGAGGAAAGGTGGATTAATATTACTGGTGTTATGAGGGTGTAACACAAAGGGAAGATGTTGTCTGAACACTATCTCTGTCTTGGGGTGATCGTCTTTGTAACAGCATCTCGGGGGAATGCGCACCGTGGAATGAGGTGTTTCTGCCCCAAGGTTACCTAGGGAACACTGTAACATAAAATGTGGGAGGTTAATGTCTTTAAGAGTGTTTTAAATGCACTGAAGTTCTTTGCAAAGCAACTCCTACTAGCTTGAGCAATATCTCTTAAATTTATGAAAAATTAATCTGCAACTTTACTGGAAGAGACAGTTTCTACTTCTCTCAGTACTGGAGGGTCTGCGCTCTATGTAGGTTTTGCAGTATCATTTAAAAATTAATTCCATCATTTTGTTTTAAGTTAATAAAGTCCTACCTTCAGTGAGTAGATCAGTGTAATTCAGCTGGTTTACTACAAAACCTAAGGTTCTGTCCTAAAATTTATTTTTCTCCATCTCCAAAGAAATTACTTTTCTTATGTAAACAAATAGAGAAAACATTTTCTACTCTGGTTAAAACAATATTGGCACCAAAACTCCAGACTATTCTTCAGCTCTGAATGTGTTTGAATATCCATTAAAGATTTCTGATGTATTCCATCCTAACTTCTAAACACATATTGTACAAATTCAGCTGGCATTGAAAAGGGATGAAGTGTGAACTGTCGATTGTGCTGTTTGAGCCAGAAAAGGAGACTCCTGCACCCAGGTGGATCTCCCTGATGGCCAGTGCCATTCTCCTTCAGTTCCTGTTTGCCCATGTATTTACTGGAAGGAACTTCTGGCTGTGAACGTCAGCTTTTGGACATTATATAGTAATAAATAGTAATTTTTGGTTTGTGATTAGTCTGGAAGCTGCTCTGAATGTCTTACGTTTATTTGCTTTCCAAAATTATGGGCTGCAAAATTTATAAGAAAAGGTCTGAAGAAGAAGGTTGATCATTGAATCATCCTGTAAAATTCAAGAGAGAACTATAATTATAAGCAGTAGAGAAAAATCTATAGAAAGGAACTAATTTCCCATTAAATTCAATGGGGAAGTTGTCAGCTTATATAAATTGGTAAATTTATTGACTTCAGTGGAGCCTGCTTACACAGTATGAGGATTCAGCCCTACCAGTTTTTGAAGTGAGTTCTGTAGAACCCATTTTATGCCAATTGCTTTCATTTTTATTCAGTTTGATATGGCTAATTATTACTGTTCCTTCTGTTAGAACGGACCAAACGGCTCTTGTCAGAGCCTTCTGCTGAAATGACTCACTCAAGAGAATGACAAGTAGTGACAGATCTTGCAGCTTATCAGTGAGGCCCAAGGAAACTTCTTGTCATGAGTGGTACCTGCACATGCTGGAAAGCTCAAGTCACTGTTAGGCTAACCCTGAACTTGGTTCTCCTACCTCACTGTATTCTGTATTGCCACAGAGCTACAGCCTCACTGCAGGCTGTAAAAGGTCAGCATGCTGTGCAATTAATCTAAATTACATGCACATTTCAGAATATGCCACATTGCATCACTTTAACCATCATACAAACAATTACTGTAGTTCAGTTAGAGTTTACTTTGAAAGTTTCCATTGGCCTTAAGTAAAGAACCTTTAGTTTTCCAAGGGAAACAGTGGGATAAACCCCTTTATTTTCTCTACCATATGAAGCCTGAAAAAATTACAGCTTACCCAGTAAATCCATTTTCCCTTCATTCTCTGCAATTCTCGGATTTCCCTATGTTCCCCTGACTCAGGGAAAATATTCATTAGGACAAGCACATACAGTTCCCCTACCTATATCAAGTTTGAATTGCTGAAGCTGGTGGTTGGTATAGCACTTCCACAGGTTTTGTAAGGAAATATTTAAAGACAAGCCAACAGCTGACTATACAACTTATCCAGATTTTCATCCTAAACTAGGAAAGAAAAAAAGTTGACAGTTTAACTGTCTCCCTGAGTTCCCTTCTCCAATATATTCTTTGGGGTAAGGTGGTTTCTGCCCCATGCATGTACTACTTCAGACTGTGCTGAAGGGGTGCACAGCACTTTAAAAGCCATTTACTCTGCCAGGGCATGAGCCTCTACGCCTGAGAAGTGTTTGTACGCTCGCCTCTTGGAGCAGCAGTACTGGGATGGGTGGCTGTAGGAGACAGGGTGATTGGGGTTTGCTCAGGCTGGTCCTTTAGCAGTGCTGGTAGCTGAAGGACACCTTTGGAATAAGGCTGTCGTAATCTCCACTGAACAATGCAGCAGTGAGCTTCAATCCCACATCAGCATTTCTGAATGAAATTTGCTTGAATTTTCTATATTTTTCTCTCCTTTTTTGGCCCATACTTAGAAATATATATGTTCCCTTCAATTCAAAGGGAATTGAACTTCCCTTTCAATTAGACCTATTTCACAGATGGAAAAACCGAAGATGGAGAACCCAGTGCTACAAGGTGACTGCTACAGTCATGTTATAGCTGACTTTGCATTTGCAAAGACACCATAAAGCAGATTTCACGCTGCTGCCACATCAGTGAATGGCCATGATAGATAGCACCTCGCATATGGGGCGCTTGGGTTGAGGTATGGGATGAATGGCACAGGGCGCGCACCACGGATGCTGAAACGCGTGACCGCAGCAGCCTGTGGTAATAGGGCTGTTGGCTCCCAGTTTGTCGCAAGACGTGCAGAGGACAGGGTCTGAATTGTTCTTTTTCAGGCCCTGTGCTGTGTTAATGGTGGTGAACAGCTGAACTCATGTGTTGCTGTTGTAATTCCTCCTTCAGTAGTATTTCCCCATTCCTTTACCACTATACTATAAATATTACCCCTTCACAGATGTCCTTCCTTCCATCAAATCTCATACTTAAGAACAAGAAACTAAAATGAATAGGAAAGGTTTGTTTTCCCCTCTGTGGGAGGCAGAGCGCCCTTCGCTTTCCCCCAAAACACAAATCCTCAAACTCCAGCAGTTAAACCGCAACCCAGAGCACTAACATTTGGATTTGGAAGCATTTCGCACACACAGATGGGGCTCCACAAGGTGCAAAGCAGTGAAGAATGTTGTAAATTGTCGAGTCAGGTTAAATTTAAAAAGTTAAAAGGGGAGGAAAAAGAACCGAGGGAAGTGAAGGGAGAGGCTCCAGATGTGGGTCGGATGGGATCTGACTGTGTTCCAACATTTCTTCAAGACAAGTGGGGAAAAGCCACGTCTTCAAGAAATGTTTTTGGGGAGCACTGGAGGTGATGAGTTAGGGACAGGGTGTTCTGGAGGCACTTCTCATCCATGAAAACTGTCTGTCGGGGGAGCTGGAGGCCTGTTCCACCAAGTCTCCTTCACACCTGCGTGGCGCTGATGCGATGGCTGGATGCTGGCTTGCCTCCCAGCCTCCAAAATGGGAAAGCAGGAAGGTACAGAGGGAAGGGAGGGATGCTGCCAGGGCCTGCAGCCCGTGCTGGGCTTTGTGGGGCCATGACTGGCAGGACAAGAATGACTCCCCTTTGCTCCCCGTTGATGGGGTGTGGGCCAGCACTCCTGTCATGGGGTCATTATGTGGGGACTGAGCAGGTTCTAGGGTGACTCTGAAACAGAGGGAGCCAAGGGCTCCCCGAGTCACCTCTTGCTTTTTCCACAGCTCTGTGTCCCAAATGAAGGTGTAAAGTAATTGGCAGTCTGTCCCTCACATCTCATTTTAATACTGCAGTAATTCCATTTTAGACAAGCTGTGTACTTTTATCTTCCTAAGGGATCTCAAACAAGCTTTTAATTTTCAGCAAAACCTTTGCAGATCACCTTTAAGATCAGGGTTGGAGCTAATTTTTATGGAGTGCCTGAGACACGGCTCAGGGAGAAGGATGGAGAAGGGGTCTGGAATGGTCTCGGAGGCTTCAGGGGGACCTCCTCACGTCCTGGTGCTCGAGCACAGTGCACAGCACAGCCCATGGTGGAAAGCACAGCTCTATTCAAACAGCAAGTTCAGAAACTATTAAAACACGGTTTTAATGAAGCAATATCGTAAGAAAAAGCAGGAACAATGGGCCATGCCAAGGACCTAGTTTTCCTCTCAAGCTAGGAAAAGTCAGTGGACTTGCCTAGTTTCATGCTTGCGGTGATGAACAACTTTGTTTCTCCCCTCCTTTCCCTCTTCTGGTGTTGCGCCAATGTCTTGCATATTGGCACACTGTGCAACCGTTGGAGCTTGCCTCAACTCTGGGCTTAGTGTATGGTATCCCTCAGTGGAAGCCATACTACAGTCCTGCAGTGGGGGTTATGGCTGCTGGAGGGAGCCTGTAGCCCATCCATCTCGAGAGTCAGTCTCTTGTGTCGTCTGGTGGAGTCCGGGGAGATAAGAAATGTAAATAGGAAATCAGTTGAGAAGCTACCAGAGAGATGTGAGGTTGGGATAAGATGACAAAATCACTACCCCCAATCCTGCCCCTGCCCCCCCCCCCCCCAACCCCAAACAAACAAAAAAACTGGAAGAAAGCTCCAAAAATCTTTTGTTTTGTGATGTATGGAGGGAGGAGGAGGAGGCATTATAAACTGAACTACTATGATTCAGACAACAGAAGAGGCAACAATTATGTAGAGCAGAAGAGAGTTTAAGTTGGAAAAATGTGATTGAGTTAAGAGGAAGAAAAATATAGGCTGCATCTCATGAGAAAATAGACTAATTGTGAAATCTTCTACTACACTTAGATCTGGGCCCCCTGGGAAATAACGGAAAAGAATGTTTCTCGGCATGTAGAAGCCCCTAGACAAAACACCAGTACTTTAGGAATAGGTTAGGCATAACTGCAATATAGTTCATCAGCAGCAACCCCATTCCTGCACTGACAGGAAAGAAGTAACTAATTTACCAGTAATAAATTTTTGTGTATCTCTATTTCCATATGCCGAGGACACTGAGATTGCTGATGAAGGTTTTTGGTTACAGAGGTGATTTTATAAAGTGAGAACTTATCTAATAGGAACAGGTCTAAAACAAATGGCTCATTTTGCATAGGCTGCCCAGCAGCCAACAGATAGCAATAACTATTTGCCTCTACTCTCAGCTTAGGCTAGATTTGAACTACTAAATTAAAGGCAAAATAAAATTTAAGGTATTTCTTTAAACTGTTTGGTCCCCCTGGGAAGGATTTGCAAATGCACTTGTATTCATCACTTAGAAGCTTTCTTGTTGCTTACAAATATCTATTTTCTTGAGACACCTTATCGAAAAAGTGGTTTAGTGTTTTTCATCATCCACTGTGGCCTGTTTTCAAAGGAAAAGATGGTAGGCATTTGAAAATATTTGTTCACAGTATTGTTTGGCGAACTTCAGAATGCATCTAAGTTTTAAAATCATAAAAAACTAATCACAAGCATGATATGCAATTGGATGCAATTTCACAATTCAAAATGATGTTTCAAACTCATCCTAAATATGTCACTTGTATATAGCTACTGCCATTTCTATATCTATTTATTTGCAGTAAATGACACAGCTAAAATCTTTGCTCGGTGGCTGCCTGTACCTTTCACTGTAGGTAAATATGGTTGGCTTTACCCCCAGTGTTAGCTGAAGCACTTTACGCCCTCAAAAGATCCAGGGAAGGACTGTTTCTCCAAGCTTGCTGTGTTTGACATTGGCTTTTAGTCTGGTTTGAGCTGCAACTTTTCTTAATGCTCTTTATCTCGGTTTTCCATCAGTGACATTTCAAAGTTGTTGCATGCGCTCAAGCCGATCTTACCACAGCCAAAGGGAATATTCCATTTTTTCCTCCATCTTCATTCCTCCACCCTTGCTCTCTGGGCTTATCTGCACAGCTGGTGTCAGCTGCAGCTTTTATCTCTACCTGTCCTTGAGTTGGTTCAACTTACTAGGGGGGGGAAAAAAAAAGGAGGGAAAAAAAAAAAAAGAAACAACTTACAAAGAGATGGATCATTTTCTGGTGGGTTTGTGAGTGGAACCAAGAGGACCAAACGATGCCAGAGCCAGCGCTGGGCAAGGTCTGGGCTGGGCAGGATGAGCCTGGAGGGAAGGTGGGGAACAAGACCTGCCCCTTTCAGCAGCAGGCAGCTATTACCTTGTCTCAGCCTCTCTGGCTCACCCTCCTGAGATAAACATGCTTTGAGATAAACATGCTTTTTCACCTGACAGGGCTGCTGTGAAGATAAATTGATACATGTTCAGGATGTGTTCGGCCAATGACTACGGAGACAGTATTGCCCAAACCAAAGATCCATTTTCCCTGGTTTTAATTACCAAATATGCTTTCTATCAGATTAAGGATTTTAATGTTAATTTTCATGTCCTTGTATCTATTTGCCAATTGCACTGTTGAAAATGGAGGTGTATATCTGCAGTAAATGGCTAAATGAGAAATACAAAATTCTGATCTTTAATTTTTTTCTATCAAGAAATGGTTTATACAGAAATAGAGAAGTATTGCAGTAAATGCATAGAAACTTACCATAGAAAACTTATCACTGAATTAACATGCAAATATACATATTACATTGACATCGAATAAGGGAAATCATAATATTTAGTTTTGTTAAGGAGCTTTTTCTGTAGAATTCTTGCCCAGAGCACAGACAGGACAGGATATTTGCAGTTTCAGCAGCCAAATGGAAGACAAGTACCAACTGGTTTTTATTACGTACCGTATTTTAGTGTGTTGCCTACTATGTATTGTCTAATTTATGTCCATTTCACACCATCACAGTTATGCCTGTAATATAATAAAAATTAAATGTAAATTTCCCAGTACTTTATATTAAATATATTCTAATTCATTTAAAAAACAACAACAAAATAAAGCTATAACAATGTGTAAAGTATGAAAAGAAATGTTAAAAGCTTGTTCTTTCTGGCTAGGATTTATTACTTGTTTATTTTCTATAGGGAAAGAGCAGGAAGAATGGGAAAAGGAGACTGAGAAATGGCATGCCACCCATACTTTTACTTTTAAAACTATTAATCAATTTGAAGAAGTTGAACTGGCAAAGTTGACTGATACATTCTTGTGCATATTTAGTTCAAATGATATGCAGCAAAAATGTATTGAATTTGTGAATGTGCACTCAGGTATTTTTGACCAAACAATTTAGATCATGAAATAACACCATCACAGTAATTTAAATAACTCTGTAGGTCATATCTACATTCCAAGAGTGTGCTCAATGGAGGAGGGCTAGCATGATCAAGTTTAATTAGAAAAGCAAAGCAAAATCGCTATGTGCTTGATCCAAAGCCTATTGAAGCTTGTAGGAATCTTTCAGCTGGTTTCCTTACTTCTGTATATGTTATCTGTTATTAGGACTGAATCGAACTTGGTTTCTTCAAGCTTAGCAAATTTGGGTCTTCAGTAGCATTAGCAAAATAAGAAACAAGCTGATGAGACGGTAGTTTTTCTTCTTGAAAACCTCTACAAGACAGCCTTGAAAAACTGTGGGTTTTTTCCCCATTTTTCTAACAGTGAAGTTTCAGTTCAGTACCCCACGTATTTGCAAACCTAACTGTGCATCTTCGACCGCAGGGCTCCAGTGTTTTCATGCCTTACTGGTTGTGGCCTGAGGAGTAACTCCATAGAAAATCTTGGTGCTGCAGAAGCATGAGGAAGAGCCTAAAATTTCTTAAGTGTATAATGATAGGCAATCAGGGCAAACTAGAATTCATTTGCCGGGCTGACACTCCAAGGAACCATGCTGTAGATGTGACACATGCACTACGTACCTGACGTGGCCGCTATATAAAGTGGCGATAAACATAGTTTTCAACATTGGTATTTCTACAGTCCATTTTCAGAGGAGACTCCAGTTTCAAAACACTTCTAACTTTTTGCTTAGTATCAGTAAAACTTGCTGTAGAAATGCTAAACTTGGCTTCTAACCACATTGTACACAAGCGTTGTCCACAGAGCAAATGAGCGCTTGCCTTAGAAAACTTCTAATTTACTTCTCATGCAACGAGGGTTTTGCATCTGAAGATAAACTAAGACTGGTCTTTACAGCATGTTCCAACGATAGCGTTGAAACTAGGTAAGACGGTTCTCATAGACTAGTGGTCCTCTGTGGTAGACACTTCCCACTTTTTTGGAAAGAATTGCTTTATTTTAGTTGAATTTGATATTCTAGGTAATATATAGGGGAAAAAAATACTGGGACTACATTCTATATAAAACAACTGGCTAAAGGGTAGAGTAAATTTAATTCACAACAATTGTTCATGGATAAGTTCTGAAATACTTCAGGTTCATCTTGATCTGTTTTTTAAATGTTATGCATTTTAACATGTTCCAATTTTTAAGAGCAGTGGCAAGTAATACTTATAGCTTTCTTTCGTTATTTTTTTAAAGGAATATGTGAGTACAGGACAGCTGCAGATATAAACAATTACTTCATGCTAGAAACATCTGCATAATCTTTCATGAAGTAACTCTTGAAAGTGAACAGTAATAATGCAAATGATTTAAAAACAGTTTTCAAGCAAGTGATTTCTTCCATCATGGCTCATTCTAATAATAATTTTCAAGCATTTAGAGAGTCAATTTATCTTAATTTTACATTGTTATTAAATTAAGTGATGATGGCTGTGGGTAAGATGGCTTTTACTGTCTAGAGTGTCACAGTAGAGTGTAATAGTCCTAGATTTGAAATGTTTTCATGCTATTAAGTGACTATGTTAAGATATCATGGAAAATGAACAACTAATTTATTTTAATCTTTCATATTCTTTTGGAGCTGTTTTTCTTCCTAAGTGTTTTTAAGTGACAAATGAGAATCAAAATCTGCCATTGATGCTTACTTCACAGTTATATAGGGAAGACTCTTATCTATAGCTAACAAAAAACCAGCTTTCCTTTTCCATAATGTAGTTGCATTTCTTTATCTCAGACAACATGAGCTATACAGTGTAGTTCTGTATTTGTTCTTGTAAATCTCTGAATATAAGCCTTTCTGTAGGCAGGGCTTTACATACGTCTGTCAAATACAATTGGTGTTCTGCTCACATGTAGGTCTCATTTATGTGCCATTTATTCATCATGTGACTCCTTCTGGCTGCGCAGCCCATGTATAAATTACTAACAATTATTGACTATTTGATACTTTTGGACATATTAGTGTTGTTTGTAGGCTGAACGATCTCTGTCTGGAATTGGAGCCTCTAAATGTTGCAATTAGCCTACAGGAGGAGGAAATACCTGTATAATTTTTCCTTGCTTCTTATGTTCCTTTTTAGATTGGTTATCTTTAAATAATTTTTGCTGTGCAGGGCATAACTGTGCAAAACTGCAATGGAAAAGCTTCCCCTCCCTGCCCTCCTGTGTGGTATGAGGCAAAACATAGGTATATCATCTGCAGCATGCCTCAATCAAATCGACAGCGTGTGCTATATCTTCATTTTAGAAGCACTGCAACCAGGGTCTCCTTTCATACTGAAAGAAAATCAATCCTCCATACATGAAAACAGTTAGTAATGGTCTTACTTGAACTTAACCTACACTGAATTATTCATGGTTGAGTTATCCAGGGAGAATATTACCTTTGTAGTAGACTGCTTGAATTGCCTCTCTTGTTTATTTTCATTGGGGCGATTCACTTGAATAAGGACTTCAGGACCAGATCCTGTCTTTGCTGGATGTAAGAATATTTTGTACTGGTTAATCCACCATGTTTTCTCTTTTCTTTTTTTCTTTGTTCTCCTGTTGTTGTGTTTGTTGTGTGGCATGGTTTTTTGTGTTGTGATTTTTTTTTGTTTTTTTTTTGTTTAGGGTCCCAGCATGGGGTCCCAAAGTGAATGCTAGTGCATTTGAATCTAGATGGCTCCCTGTTGACATGCCATCTGCAGATGCTCATGTAGAGTATGTTTTAAGCAGCAAACACCTGGGGTGCTATATTAAAAAATGCTCAGCATTTCAAAATCCCAGTGATGGAGTGTAATATGCTCTTGATATGCCACTTGCTGTTAGAACTATAAGCTGGATCCTGCTAAGTCCTAATGCCTCCTGTTGAAGTGAATGATAGCAGAGAATACTTGGGACTTGAGAGATGCATGACTTACAGGTATATTAAAAGGAGTTTAACTCTGTCAAAACCCTCTTTTATTTAGACATAGTTGTTCTAGGCTTATATCTCCTTTGCTGTCTCTTTGAAGGACTGCAGTGCAATACCCCTAGAGCAAGGGCATCCCCTGGTTGCAACAGTTGCAACCAGACCTTTAGACTCATATGACGTTCCTTATTTTAGTGATATGAGTTTGAAGACATTCAAGCCATGTCATTTTATGGTGCCAAGAAGTTTCAGCAAAACTGAACAATTTTTGATGGATATATTCTCCAGTAAAAGATGAGGAAAACCTACAAAGTGCTGTATGAGTGTATTGTGTGTATAATAGCAACAAGAAATACAATTACTAACTTGATTTTTATAATATCCTATTTCATGGCCAAAAATGGTAAAAATGAAGTCAGTAAATATTGAAGTCATTTTCAGATTAATTCAGAGAGAAGTAAATACAATTTGGGTCATGTTGCTTTTGATGACCCCAAAACTCCATTCAAATAAGCACTATGGATTTTAAAGATCTACCACGTCTTTGTTGATGTATTATTGATCACGGTTAGTCAGCAGTTCAGCTCTTGTTGTTCAAGACTGCCTAAGGCAGTAAGATCACTTGTTATTAGCAGATTATATTGTTCAGGTACTTTCCCTGCCAGTTTTTTTTTTTTAAGGTATTTTTACTGATTGTGTGTGTGTGAGAGAGGGAGGAACTTTGAATTAATTAACATTGCTGGTTCCGGTAGACAGGGCTGCTGTTATCCTTTTCTAAAGGACAATATGATACAGTCTTCATAAAAAGTTTGAATGGTAGTGTAACAGTCTCTAACAGTGTGTGTCCTTAGACACTTGGCTTACATGACTGATAGGTTGGGAAGCAAAACTCTTCTTTCTGGCATCTGCAGCATGGACCATCTAAACCCAGGGCTTGGTTGTACTTTTTTCCTTCCCAGCAAAAATAGGTGTAACACTGTTCAGGATCCCTCCCTTCCCTGCCCATGTTAGTCACTGGAGACTGCAAAGCAAGGAGGAACTGTTCCTCTGATGCCTAGAGCGATTTCTGGAGTTGTGAAACGGAGAAAGAAACCAATATCTTGATATTGGGCTGGTCGCTTAATTAAAAAAAAAAAATAATAAAAGACAGCATCCTGATACACTTCACAGTCTGCTTCTGATGATATTAGTAAGTCATTTTCATGGAGGAAGTAATTTATAGATCTAATATTACAGAACTCATGGCATTAATTATTTGGTGTTAATGATCTGAATTCATGACTGAAGAGTGTGTTTGAAGTTCAGACATGTTGTAATATTAGCCTTGAGATAGAAGCAGTTCTAAGATACACAGGCAAATCATTGTTTCCAGAGTTATTCCTTTTTATTCTGCCTTTTGCTATAGCTAGGTGTAGCACCTTTCTCCTTTGATTCCTTATGAACCACCTTTCTCTTTATTTTTAGTGAATGATTGTGTGTTATTGTATTACTGATATTTGTGAAGAAGTGTCTTTGTCTTGTTTTTAGACATATTTAATGTTCATCATGTATATAAGTTAAATTTCACCTGCTTTACTGTTCAATTGGTAGGAAACATAGTGGACACAGGTCTATATGCTAAATCCATAAAACTTCCCCTCTGGCATGCCAAAGTATTGTGACTGCAGCTTCTGAGACGGATGCAAAATGTATCACATATTTGATACAGTTTTTAGGGGAATGTTCCAGCTGTGATGCTGGTGTGGATTTAAAAAGAAGAAAAAACAGTGGGGGGAGTTTGTGAAGCTTTGGTGGGGTTTTTTGTTGGGGTTTTTCTTTGGTTGATTGGTTTCCTTTAAGTTTCTGATTTTGGTATCTTGGCTGACAGTTGCTTCTTATAATTTCGCTGCTGTTGGCTTGTGGAGCTTATTTTGATCAAAGTGTTTTCCTTTAATGAGGCTGCATGGTCCCTATTCTATTGTTGCAGTACTAATTAACTTTCCAAGCATTTCGAGCTTTTTGCAGGGATGTCATTTGGGTTTTCCTTCTAAAAAACATTATTTGAATAAGTAAAACCGCACGCATTGAAGTTACTCAACCCTTATGCAACATTAAATTAAGCAGTTGTTGCTTGAGTTACGAACTCTAGGGGTAAATAGAGCCACTGAAATGTTAGCAGCCTTCCGTACCTGCTAGGGCTGGAACACTGCTGTAAACAATAGGTGCAAGTAGCAAAGGAGTGGGTAGACAATCCATGATAATACATGCAGAATTCTTCCTTTTCTTTTATAAATCACAATATAAGCACTTGGATAACATGGTATCTCAGCAACAACTTGACAAGAGACGTATAATACACCCTCAGAGAACAGCAAAAACATCATTTGTCTCCAATAAAGGTGTTTAGCATTCTGAACCTCTCTTAACATAAATTAATTTGCAGTTATACTAGCACTGTTTTTACATATGTATTTTGCATCTGCATCAAAGTACTTCCCAGTCTTCAGGAGCACTTGCTGCTTTTCTGAGTATTAACTTTGGAGTATGAGTACAGGTTAATGTGCTGTATGCCTTAGGATCAGCTCTGGTTTCTCTCTTACACAGTGTATTTAGTCTTCAGGGGATTAAACGTGTTCTTCATGAACCAGATTAAAATGAATATTTATTAAATATTGTGTCGGGATATACTTACTCATATAAAAAATGCAATATATTATTAGGATAGTGCATGGGAATCTGAAGAAAACTCAGGGAAGCCTTTTATTCCAGTACAAGTTTATTTGCGTGTTTGTATAGTTATTTACTGTTTTAAGACTTGGGTGTGCACTTTGAAAATAGGTACAATAGAACAAACCATAGTAAGAGAAACAGATTTCTAATTAGTCATCTTTCTCAATAGATGACAGATTTATAAGCAAAAAGTTGCACACTTGGTTCCCAAATGTATCTTGGTTGTATGACAGATAAAGATATAGTACCAGGCAATTATTACAGCTTGCTAGATGATCGCAACATTACAGAGAACAACTTTTTAGGAAAAACATGAAAACAAAGGAAAAACTATTTGCTATTTTTAATATTCATGGGCTGTACAATAATGATTGAACATTACTGACTATTGTTTCTAAAGCTTTGTGAAGATGAAAAATGCTAGGTCTGGTGGTTTGATCAAAAAAATATGTAAACATTTACAACAATGAAATGCTATTGTTTTCTCACATCTGTAGCGTATTTATAACACTGCATTGTTTTTTTAGAAGAAAAAAAAAAAGGAGAAAAAGAAAAAAGAAAAAAAAAATTAGTCTAAGGCCCAGACCTTTCTTTGCCGATTTTCTACATGTGTTTTTGACACTTAAAATAGAGCATGGCAATAAGAGACATATTTCAAGACAAGCACAGAGACTGACTCTCCATTAAAGCTATACCTGCTGTTAACCTCTACGGTACTTCAGGTGGAATATTTTTAGTTTCATTCTATAACCAAGTCACTTATATTATTTTCAAGTTGCGTGGCCAATATTTTAATAGATTGTAATGAATTGACATCTTTTTAATTATAACCTCCCTTAAGTTTCAAAGTGTTTACATCGATTGTGTAGCCTTGTGAAATAAACAGCAACACTAAAGCACATCTCTGAGGGTAACGAACGGAAAGCTATAATAAACACACTTGTCAAGCATATGCAGACAGAAATGGGAACACGTTGGTAGGCAATATATGACCTGCTATAACTCTTTGTTTGAATGTGACATGTGCTTATCAAGATACAGAATAAAATAATTTTGCACATAGAATCCAGCAAGTAAAGATGCAGGGAAAAATGTCTTAATCTTTTGAGGCCGTTGCTCTCTGGCCGTGTGGCTGACCTGTGTGCCTCTTTCCCAGAGATGATGAGATGCAGCAGAAGTGGGCAGGTGCAATCAGTTTAATTGCTGCAGTTTGTTCGGCTGACACTTTTTGGAATTGTAAAAGATAACCCTGGCTGAGGGACCTTGCCTGCCTCTTTCTAGTATGGCTTATGGTAACAAGACATAAACTTACTGTAGGCTCGATCTTCACCTGTTGTAGTTCTAGGCAGCCAGCATTGTTGTCACAGGCACTAAGCCAGTAGAAATTTTAAATCTAGAATTGGTGAGGGAAACAGGGTAGTCACAGTAAAATCATCCCACCTCAGGTACAATGACACACTTCCCTTCTTTCTCCAATGTCTCTCTTGACTATGAAGGGAACAGGGTTGCTGGAGGTCTTCTTTTAGAGCACTGCCTTTGCTTGCTGTTTCTGTAGGGGCAAGTCAGGGAGGTAACAAAACCAATGGATGAGATTAATGAAACTTTTAAAAGCATTGCTAGAGGACAGATGTGACCGTGGAATGCACGAGGGGTGTGGGATAGCCCTACCTGTCCCTTGTGATGTGGCAGGGATTGCATGGCACGCTGGGCAATACTACACAGAGCTCTCATCCTCCTTCCAAATCCTCCTGCACAGAGATGCAAAAGAAATTTCAATAATAAAAAAACCCCTAAAGATATCATTCAAGTATTATGCAACTAAATGATTATAAGTGCATCATGTTAGAATTGTATCATATGAGAATTGCATGTACTGTATTTGGATTATGTGATTCAATAGGAAAGAGACAATCTTTTGTGGAGCGTAGTGGAGGGCTCGATCTCATTCATCCCAACTGCTTTAGGTACCTCGCTGATTCACCTAGGATTTGAATAAACCTTTAGGGTTGGCTCTTCCTTCCTGTTTGAACAGAGGTCCGAGGGGAGTAGGCTCCTAATTTAGGGTTCTTGTTAGGTGGCTAAAGCTAGCCAGGATCAGAGCTGAGCAAGCTAAGAATAAACAGCAAAAGACTACTCCAGAGCTTGGCTTGGGCAACTGCTGGAGCATCAGCCACACTTGGAAACAGCACCAACAGATTGAAGGGGTTTGGCCTTCAAAACTGCAACAGATTGAAGGAGTTTGGCTTGGGAAAGCTGTAGGAACAGGAGCAGCAGTTTGTGAGACAGCCTGGCTTATGCAAATGTAGAAATGGCAGCAGCAGGCTCTGATGGGATGTGTTGCTGGTGTATCTCCAAAAATTTTTAAACTGGCTGCTCATGTAATACCAGGGCCCTATCACCTATATGCTCAATTTATCACTGTGTCTTGGAACTTTTCCATCAGAGTAGTAGAAAACAAATGTTATCCTG
This sequence comes from Theristicus caerulescens, assembly GCA_020745775.1. Lineage (NCBI taxonomy): Eukaryota > Metazoa > Chordata > Aves > Pelecaniformes > Threskiornithidae > Theristicus > Theristicus caerulescens. The sequence continues at coordinate 3,604,657 of CM036565.1, read as the reverse complement.
CTATATAAGAAAGAGAGAAAGCAAGCCCACTCAGCTTATTATTTACAGACCTATCTCACTGCTTCCAACTCTATCCATAATAGATAATGAATAAATTGGTTCACAAGCAACTGTTTAAGTACTTGGAGTTAAACAACATACTGAATGATGCTCAGTCTGGATTTCATTCTCATTATTTCACTGTCATTGCACTAAGAAATTGTTGGAGACGTTTTCTTTGCTCATGGATCAAAGTCTATTTATAGGTGCGGTATTTATTATCCTGTCAAAGTCCCTTTTGACATGACTGGCCATTCTCACATATAAAAATTCATTTGAAATCAGTTCAAATAAAAGAAGTAGACAATTGTTTTCAGTCACATTTGCCCTCGAGAAACCAGATGGCTTGCATTAGCAATCAACTGTCACGTATGCAACATAATAGTAAGAAGTCTTGTAACTGGGCACCATATTGGCCGTTACATGTTCATTAAAAGCTGTGGCATGTTAATAGGAAGATGTAGTTCTTCATACTTAAAACACATATAGTGGGGCCAAATCTCTATTAAAATTGAAAGCAAGCCTGAATTCAGAGCCTTATCACTTACAAATACAGCATCTCATCTTTTTTTTCCCCCATATGCCTACAGAGATATATACACACACAGAGAGATATCCAGGAACAGCATCAGAGGAGTTATGCTGTAGAAAGCAAAAAAGCTAGGAGAAGGGAGAGATTTGAGCAAGGAAGAGGTACTCTAGAGTGACCTTTTAATTTCTTGCTTTCACCACTATATTAAGCCACCAAATATCCCAGTTTTGTCATGAGCAAAGTGAATAGAATTGTCTTTATTTGATCAAGGGTATATAACTTACAGAGCAAAAGACAACATTGTTTTATTCTGAGGCTTGACCTGTGCTGCAGCGGGAACATTCAGCCCTACGACTATTTTTCTAAACACCCAGTAGGTGTCCTTTTCATAGAAAATCCCTACTGTAGCAGGAGTCTTCACATGAAAAACGTCCATGTGAATATCACATAGACAAGGCTTTAAAAATCTTTAGTTCTTAAGTGATAAAAGAATCTAGCCACCATGATTTAAATTTTGTTTTGGTTTAGTAGTGATACCGATTCAGATAAGTTTGCTTTAGGTGAATAATGGTCAATTGGGAACCATAAACTCGTGAATAGAAGAGCAGACTGGTTGTGGGAGGTCTAGCATCGCTTGCGCCCATCTCAATGCCATCACTTCAATGAATTCCCTAAATCCTGTAGGATTTAGGAGCTGCAGTGATGGTGAGAAAATGTCAAGGAGGGGAGAAGAGGCTTTCTAAAGTCTTTTTAATTCCCTCCCTCTGCCAGTAAATTTGTACATACAAAATACAGGTATTACAATGTGCATATGCGGACATACTCACAGTAAGGTCCATCAGAGTGACTGCTGAGCAGCTCGGGCTCTCATGGTGTCCTTCTGGCACTAATAAAGTAGAAGTCATCACCAGGCAAGGACTGGTAATGAAGATCTGGCAAGCCCATTCCCCTAGGGGCAACTGTTTGAGCTAGTGAGGGGAAAAAGCCCCTCATGGGTTTAGGGAAGGATGGGGAAGGAGGAACTGTGGTGTGATGTTGCCTGATGGGTGGCAGAAGTGTAAGCTGTTGCTGTGCCAACAGATGAGCTTTAGGGGAGACTATTTTTAGCCTAGTTGTTTTCTGAGCCATTAACCAGAAACACTTTTGGGTTGAATCATATTCAATAAGACTTCATCATAACAGCTTGAGTGTAGTCTTAGTCTGAAGAAATTCTGGGTTAGGTATGACTCAGGTGGGCTGTGAAGGGAAACTGAAATACAGAGCAGATATATAGACTGGAGGGCTAGAGATTCAGGTGATATTCCTGATTTCACCAGAAACTTGGTAAGCTTTTTTCCTCTTGGTGTTTTTTTTGCTTGTTTTTTGGTTTTTGGGGGTTTTTTTGGGTTGTTTTTTTTTTTGAGGATTACAGGTTTATGAAAATCTAATTCCATTTTGGACCCTTAGACTAGTATTTCCTACTGTCTGGCTGTGTGTTGTTGTGGGAACCCAGTGAATGGGAGACAGTAAGGGTAGAGACATAGCTGGAATTTAGGCTATGTGCATTTGGCCATGACTTCTGAGACGAAGAACGGACATTGCAAAGTCCTGACTCTCACTTGTTATTTTTATATATATATATATATGATTAATTTAAAGCATTAGGAATTTTGCTTGAAAGTCTGGAGACTCTGATTTTTAAAGTACACATTGCATGTCTCCCCCTGCCCCTGTAAAATGAGGTGGCGATAACAGTGTATCCTGCAAATGGACTGGCATTAGATTTAATTTCTCCCTTTGTTTTCACATTCTTTCAGGCCTCGGTTGCAATTTTCAACACAAATGAAAGGCAATGCCCTTGCAGGTTCCTTTAACCTTGCGTTTGTGCTCCCTTTGACTTCCTTAGGTCCAGATGCAAAGTAGGAAAGCAAGATAAGCTGGTGGCTATACTCTCAGCAAAGGGCACGGGAGGAATCTTAGCTCCGTCTCCCCTCCTTTTGGACACAATAACTGATTCTATGCCAAGAAGGAAATTAATTCTTCTAATTCAAGGCAACAACAATTTATTGTTCCCAACCACAGAAGGCAGAAGTGAAAGGAAAAGTGTGTCTCTGAAGAACAATGTTTCTTGGGACTGTGATTGTATTGCGTTTCTTGGGACTGCTCCTGCTGGTGAAATAGGCAGTCCTGGTATATAGAGTTGCAACTGAGCCATAAAGAGATCAGGGTGCCGCAGCTTAGCCATACACACACCTGCAGGAGAGCCACATGTCATACTGGAATCAGCAGAAGCTTTGCCTGAATAAAACATCCAGGACCAGGTCTCTGTGCTTAAATAATTTGGACTGGTTTTGGGGTGGTTTGTCCCCCCCTCAAAGAATAGACAGAGACAAGTGATCCCTCCTTTTAATTTATCTGTCACTTGAGTTTGGACAGAAAAGATTCATATAAATAGCTGCCTGATGAAGGAAAAGGGGTCTGAATTGACCAGTAAGGGTACACGGCTTATAAATTCATATCTTTGATTTGCTGATTTCCATCAGCAGTCAATAGTACCTGGTATGTTAGAGTCTAGAATAAAAATGGAGACATCGTTGATCTGTCCATTTGTTGTCACTTATGGACTGTGGTGATACTGAGGGGACAAACCAAGAGGCGTTATTTTGGTTTTTTACTTCACTTTTTCCCTTTGAATTCTCAGACTAATTCAATAATACCTGACATGATTTGTAGGTTTGTGCTTTTCTCCATTCTTTTTTTGTCTGTCACTGAAATATCTATATGCAACTGTAATGAATTTCTGTACAGAATATGTATCAGACCTCTTGCTTTGTATTTTTATTCAACTGCCTGTCTGTTTAGGCATCTGCTAGGAAAGACTCCTTCCTTCAGACATCTATATCTGTTTGTTCTCTGAGATTCCATAATGAATCTGGTTTTGTACTATCTAGAATTAATATGAATTCTAGACAAGCTTTGTCAGTTCCTCCTATTTACTTTCCCTGCAGTTATGATAGTTTGCCTTTGATGTCATAAATGTCATAAGCTTAAACACCTTAAAAATTCATTCCAGGGAGTTTATCAGCTGAACACTAATATCCTCTGTATTTTTACCTAAGTTACCGAGTCAGCTGTGTGATTTGTCTTTATGGCATGTTCTGTACTTGTATTCTCTCTTCAGTGTGCTGAAAGGACAGTATTTATATCTCAGTAATTAATTAATGGTAAAGTGTGTTTGATTTCTCATTGAAGTGTCGGGTTTGTAATTGATGGTGGAGTATTTTGGTCATGGATGCAGATGAGATCAAGCTCCAAAAAGGGTCTAAATGCTTGTTCAAAATCTATTCTGAAAATGAATTCTATGATTCTGAGGAATCCCCATGAAAGGCTCCCCAGAAGATGAAAAAATCTCACGTGAGCTTTGGCATGGAGGCATTCACTCTTGCTATGAATGGGCCAACAGAAAAGCCAGAACCGAATAGTTGACCAGAAGTCATGCAGAAAAGAATTAGTGGGCATGTTGTAACTCAGAAATATTTGCTGAGCCACAGATTCTCTTTCAGGTAAAGAGAGGCTATTTTGACTTTTTAGATTGATGTCCCATGTAACAGAGATCACCAATTTCATGCAGTAATTTTTCAGTAAAGGAATGATTCTTCTCTGCTAGCTGAAGAAGGGTTCTGTGTATCTTTTCTTTCTGCAGCTTCCCATGCTTTAAGCAGTGCTGCTTTTCTCTGCCATCTTCCTTGTTAAAAAGCCTGACCAATAAGGAACATGTGTTCTCAAAGCAGACTCTGAAAATATGATAGCAGGGCTTTGCTGGCAGCAAAAAGGAGGAAAAAAAATGGAGAAATAGGAATTGGTTATGAAACGATCCTTTGATATTGGCAAAGTGGAAGGGCTCTTCCAGCAGAAGCAAAAGATGGACAAGTAGTATGATATATTTTTGCATCTAATAGAATGTTTCACAGTTCCTCATGAAATGGCTTTCTCAAGAATAATATAATCCCACTGCACATTGCAGTGGCTATAGAGACTGTATTTCTGCTTCAGCACTATATTTTTTTCCTCAATTGTCTACGCCTTTGAGAAGCTCACAGCGCTCCTCTTCTGTATGCAAAAAGTTCAACATATGAAATTTTAAAACAAGAACAGAGGGTCAAAGAAGTTTCTTTTCAGTGGGACTTTCTAGTCTGTATGCCTACAAGAAAACTCGTGCTTGGAGAGATACCTGGAACTTTCATATAAAGCTGCTGAAATACAATTTATTACTTCAGGAAACCCATCCAGACCATATCTTCCTTCTTTCAGGATTAGCAATTCCTTTGTATGCACATAAACGTCATCTTTCTCAACTTGTGAAAGATTCTGGGTTTAAAGGGTTTGTGGAATGGACTCTGGGAATGATTTCTTCACAGAGTAAGTCAATTTCTGTACAATCTCCTGTCTCCTGAAAACCAAACAAAAATACACAAGGGATCAAACTTAAGACAAGGGGGAAAATCCTATTCTGCTTTTAGGTTAACATTTGAACTATATTATTAAATATGCATGAACTCCCCGAATATAAATCATTTGCTGAAGGAAGGATGGCAAGCCAAAGTTCTGACTCTCATCTTCCAGGATTTCTTTCCAGGCAAGGTTTGTAGGGAGAAGTAAAAACTTTTATTAGCCTAAATGAAATGGTTGAAAACAGCAGGCAAGATTTTTGGCATATGAAACCTCTTACACAGCTATAAACTGAATATGCTGCAGAGAAATGTGCCCAGGACTTGGAAATTTTTAGACCTTTATCTCTAGTTGCAGATTATTAAAAAGGCAGGCAAACTGGCAAAACAGCAACAAAGACAAGGCTTGATCAATGCAGAGGTAATTCAATGTACTCCTCTGGTATCCCCCCAAAGAATTAGCTCTCTCTGCTTCTGCTGGCCAGAAAAACATGTTGCTGCAAGAGTTACCTTAGTGCAAACAATCTTCCTAACATGATTTCAGCTTCCTCCTTTGCTTAGAAACGTGTAACAATAGCTGTATGCTCAGATTAGGGGAGACAATATATAAAAATCGGGTGATGATTGGTAGCTGATAACATATGCTTCCCCTCTGGAACAAAAGCGCTTGGGAGTAGTGTGTTTAGTAGAGGTTGTCTCTGATGCAGGTTCTAGGTGAGATTATTTCATATACAGAGTAAAGATTGAACCTTAGAAATTCAGCAACTGAAAATAATTGGATAATGTTTAGAAATTTTTATATTATAGTTCCAAGTATTGCAAAGAAGGTGTGTTTTTTCCCATTTCTTTCATCTCTGGTCCCACGGGTAAAGCGACTGTATAGAAACAATAACACAGCTTTTTTTTAGTTTTGCCATTGACTACAGTGGAAGGAAGATTGGGTCTTTTGACAGGGAATAGACATTAAATCTTGCAAGCGACGATATCAACAGTCACCTTTCCAAATGGAAAAATACAGCTTTTCTAATGTAACAGAAACAACCATGGATTGTAGGCTATGTTTTATTTCTTTGATTCCAGATATCAAACAAATTGAAGCTGACTTTAATGACTCCATCCCCCTTGCTTGTACTTCAATTATAAAGGAGACACTTTGCTCTGTTATGCTCCTGTCAATTACTGTTTCTTTTTAAAAATAAAAAATTCAGGAAAAACAGGTGATAGCCCACGAATACACGGTCATCAAATTGCTGAGGTAACTAATATAAAACGTATGTAAAGCTAAGAATATATGTTCACCTACTTTTTGATGTGGTTATAGATTGAAGAATAATTTGTTGACCTGCTTTTCCCAATACCTCATATTAAATAAATTGTAGCTGAGCACAGAAGTAAATTAAGTATTCAGATGTAGTGACTTTAAAATGTATTTATGGAATTAAGTTCCTCTTTGATATACGTGTGCCCGTGTATTATGAACTGGCAGGCATTTTGCCTTCCGACACATTTGTCAGGAGATGACCTCTGATCTTATAAGTTTTTCTTCACAAAATCTTCCTTCCTTATAGCTGATATGAGGCCATCCATATAGAGTCTTAAAAAGTTTTCATCTAGATTTTCCTCTCTGTAAGGCCAGAGGAAAAAAGCATAGATTTTTCTACCTCCTTGTAATCTGTAGAGTCAATCGTTGGTGAAGATAATGCTGGTTCCTGTTGTGCTGGTGGCTTTTGTGAAGGGGGATGCTTTTCCCTTATAAACCAGTTTGATGATGGTGAAATATTCAGCATAAAATACCTTGGTTTCCTGGAAGCTCAATTGCAGCAAAACCCGACCATGTACATGGTGGTAGATCATTATGTGACTTTACATGCTGTAATATTTTGTAATGCAGGTTACACAAGGGACAGAGGTAAGGAAAGCGTCTCTGCATAGATCCACTAGCACTTCTCTCCAAACGGGGGGCTGCCACTTGCTGTTCTCTCATTTTAATGACAAAAAAGGAGGAAAAGATGGGGTGATTTCCTCAGCTGTGGCTGCTGCCGCCTTCTGCTTGATCTACCACAGCTTGCTAGATTTGATGCCCAAGTAACTCTGAATCCAGGAACATGATTCATTTAAACTTTTAAAGAGAGATAGAAGAAATGTAAATAAATTTTAGAGTAACTCATAATGCTTTTAATAGCATGAATGTTGATAATGTTTTTCTACAAAGTCCCAGGACACTTTACAGCTACATTATTAAAACAGGAAAAGGCATAAAATATAGAAGTTGTAGAGGTGGTGGGGGGAAAAAAGGACGCTGATCTCATGCGAATCTGTGAAGTGTAGGTTATTGCTCATTATTGGCTTCTGCCTAAGCTTATAAACACGTGTGTGCATAAAATAGTTATTGTTGCTTTCGTGGATGTGGGCTAGAACTTCAAAACAAATGTATTAATCTTTAACAATCTCTCTGTACTGGAACTATTAAGGAGACAGTGATTCATCATAAATGATTTCATAAATCTCAAATGCAGAGCTTGAAAGAGGGCAATGCCCAGGAAATTGAAGCAAAGCAGGAGTTTGTATAACTGCTCGTGTGGCATAACTGTATGTCACAGTGTGTCCGCTAAGGCTCCAGTTCTGCGGTGCCCAGTTGTATATGTAACTTCATATAGGTTTTCTTCTTGGCTCTGTTTAAAGATGTATTTTTATGCTGGCACATGGCCACAGGGTCCTGCACACCCTTCCAGACATACCATACAACAAACACTGTCCATGTATACGTACATTTGGTGACAATCTTTCTCTGGCCAATGCTGTGAAACATGGCTCGTGTCATTCCAGTATCCTACATGTACGAGATATTAATTTCCTCTTCACAGTCCTTAGTAAAAACTCCATCATTCCAAACCTTTTCCTCTCAGCTTCTCCCTTTCCATCCCACATCTGATCCAGCAAGTCCTGTGTTAGTGTCTGAACATCTGATCTAGCTGCCTGCATGAAATCTCTCCGCAGACTTTTTAATACATACCAAGATTTTGACTTACTGTAGCAAAGCCTTGATGGGATATGCTGGAATAGTAATAGAAAAGGGGTAAATCTTGTTCAGGAAGGTCAGGCAAAAAAAAAGAGTGTTACTTTGTGAACTCCATCATTTTGCAGCTGCAATCTTTGGAAAAGGAAGGAGGGAGACAGGTAAAAGGAATTTAATAGATTCAAGAGATTAGAACCTTTCAGATCAGCTGGGGCTGCTGAACTTCAATCAAGGACAGCAAACAAATGGTCTGTAGCGATGTTTGAGCCATTAGTCATCAGGTCTAACAAACTAGCAGAAGGTGGATGAGGTGCCAGAAAACAGACAAAAAACAAATGCGGTGTCTGCCTTCAGAAATGATGCAGCTCAGTCTCCAGTCTCAAAAAAACCCTAAAAATGCCAATAAACTATTAAAATACTCATAAGCAACTCTAACATAGCAAGGAGCTGCTAGGGTGAGTTTACCGAGAACATATCACATGGAATGACTCTAATTTCCTTTCACAATAGAGCAGCATGTTTTGTGGACAGGCAAGAAGCTGCAGGTGCTAGATACTGTCAGAGCTTCGCTGCGGCCACCCTGTTTTCATGGCATTCTCACAAGCCAGGTAGGGAGATGCTGAAGCTATGGTTGCTGGAGTGCAAGACGAGCTGTATTAATGCATTCAGAGTTGTTATCGATAGTTCATTTCCAAGTGGGGGACAACCTGTCTTCAAAGAGAGAGGTAGGAGTTGTATTGGGTCACAAGCCAAACAGTGAGTGACCAAGATCACACTGTTGCACAAAAGATGCAGAGAAGTCAAGGCTTTGACGTGCACAGCTTACAGTTCTCTTACAAGTACAAGTAACTCCTGTGCTGGTAAAAGCTTAGCTGAATATATAATGTTCAGTTTGGGGCACTGCACTTAAAGCAAGATACAGACCAGCACCAGGAATGATGAGAGCCTCGCCAACAAGGTATATAACAACTGGCTGAATGACACAAACCAGTAATTTAGAGGACGGAGGATGGGAAAGCTGATGGGGGATACATCGCTTCTGAAAACTTTAAGGATCTTGTAGGAAAGGAGGGTATAAGCTGTTCTCTGTATTCCAGGTGGTAGGACAGATTGTAACCAGCATAAACTGCAGCAAGAAAGATTCAGACTAGACATTAAAAAAAAAAAAACCACCAAAAAAACCAAGCCAACAATAACAACAAAAAAACCCCAACAACAAAAAACCTGCAAACTTTCTAATGATGCAGATAAAGGATCATTGGAATAGATTTTCTGAGGTTGTAAAGTATCATTAGAGATCTTTAAGGATTGAATTAGACAAACTTTTGTCAGATGCAACATAAGTATATTTGAGCCTCCCTTAAGGCAAGGAGATACACGCAATGCCCTTTCTGGGCCCATTTTTTTTCCCTCTTTTCCTGTGATTCTATTAATTACATTAGGAGATCATAGTGTACTAGCATCATTTTGCTCACATTTTGCTGGAGACTAGTAACAAATCTTCCAATTCATCGTACTACCCTGCGAGCTTGCATTGATATCTCTCTGCTACAGCATTTACAAAATGCAAAATGAATAAATAGTCTTTTAATGAAATGTATCCATGAAATGTAGGCTGTTTCCTCTCAGAATTGAATTAAGCATTACAAGTGATCAATAACTAGATTTCTGAATCTACTGAAAAGCTCTGCTGTAGAGTTACATAAATAGTCCAGAGTAAGGGAATATGGTTGATATTTTATCACTGTGACTCTCTGAAAACATCTGACACCAGTTGGCTGTCTTAAAAGATTTGCGACTAGATAGATTGATCCTGTCTTTCAACTGTAGGTTACTGGGTCAAATTTAGATTAACCCCAGAATTACGAGTAATGCCTACTACCACATGCTATCAGAGACCTTTGCAAAAACCAATCAATCCTGTTCAGATTTCTGTGAATCTGGCACGTATTTATCAACATCCCTTTTAGAGAGTAACAAAGGCACTGAGTCAAAATCTGAATTTAGGCACCTCATTCAATATTTCAGCACACAAGCAGCTTGACTTTTGATGCTGTGAGCAGTCTCCGCTTTGACTTTTTTAGTAGTCTTCCCCCAAACTGGGTTAAAACACTTAGCCGTGGGCATGTGTTAAGTGACTGTGCTGCTCCTTGTGCTGTATACCCTTTATATGCATAAAAATCCTTTCAGCCCATAATTGCACGGCACTGTTCACAGGTGTCAATGCAACATCTGGAAGCGAACATCCTTAAACAGGGAATGGAAGTGCATCATTTTCTTTGGCTTGTCGACACTGGGCAAAGTCTGTCAGTTGGCACTGCTGTGGCATGAGATGCAGCTTTCTGCCACGCAGATGGGTCCGTACAAATGGACATTTGTGTGGTCTGCTACACATGCCCACTGTTAGTCCTCTACACAGGAACGCGTTCATATTTATCATAAAGTATATGTCATACAAATTGAATTTGACAATTCTGCAGTAATAAACTTTTTTAAAAGATCAATCCACCTTTTCCAGTTTGGGAGTAGACATTGTGTATCATAAATGGAAATGTTTTCTATTTGAAAGCATCCCATTTAATCAGATGGAGCTTTAACAAGTTACTTATTTCAGCTTTGAAAGTTATTAGCTGTGAGTCAGAAATGTCTGCTACGAATACGATGTGATTCTAATATCCAGCAATGTGACCAGTAGAGATAGACATTACATCTTTTTTTTTTTTTTTTTTAGGTTATATATGCTTTTAGGTTTTCAAACTCCTTTATTGCAGTGTTGTCCAGATTTTAACATTTATGGAAAACTCACTGGCTTCTTCTTCAACCTTTAATTTCCGTGAGCTGCATGCTGCACTGTGTAAACTGGGTCTGCTTCACCTACTGTTATGTGGTTTTGTTATGTGTTTGTTTTCATATTCCATTTCTTGCTGTCAGAGTGGTTGCTTATTGTGCTAAAGGGACCCTGTTGCAGTTCTTCCAGCTCCATAATGCTTAGCCTCGTGCTCACATCCCTCATACTTTTTCCACGTGGGGCAGCTGAGGTCAGAGTCGCTTGGTGAGGAGGGATGAATGATGTCCGTGTCCGCTTCAGTTTTGTATAACCCTTGTACATAATGACAGTGGACAGTTTAAAACCTGTGGTTGCGACTGCATTCTTTAAAATAGCTTCAGAAAACTTCATCCTCTCACCCCCCTCCTCCTCCTCTCCCTCGCCAGTGAACGGGGCATGAGGTCTCCGAAGCCTTTCTCGTCCTGTTGAGAGCACTCCGGTTCACTAAGTTCTCCAGATTTTTGTTCATTGTTTCCATCTGACCTACACAGTTGTCTTTTCAACTGTTTAATGGTGTATGTATACTAATGTGTTTTAAGCTACCTGACTATTAAGGACTGTCTATATTTTGCTACAGTGCTTCTCGTTTTCATTTCTGTTTTGTCGCTGTTATAACTGGAAGCCTTAATTAACCACATACTTCACATGTGTTACCTGTTACCAAGGCAATATTGTCTTTAAATCTGAGGAGGTGGATTTGCTTTCTTTTTATCCCAAGTGCTCTATTCTGATTTCAGATCTGCACCTGCTTAGCAACAAAAAGACACGTGTTCAAGGGGCTAGCAGTAACCTCGGCTTAAAAGTACAGCTGAGTCTAGATATGATTGTCCTTAAAAAAAAAAAAAAAAAACAAACAAACAAACAAACCCCAACCTTTAAGCATTTAGCGGTAGCCCTATATGCTATAGTGACATTAGATTTCAGTGGGGTCTATTTTTTTTCTTAAAAAAAACTTCTTTATTTTGAATATAAACCAGTAGGGTAGGCCTTCTCATGGAGTAATCAAATCAAATTGTTATGATTTGTGATTAATGGGGTGATATGAGGGTGGTGAGGCACTGGCACAGGTTGCCCAGAGAAGCTGTGGATGCCCCCTCCCTGAAAATGTTCAAGGCCAGGTTGGATGGGGCTTTCAGCAGCCTGCTCTAGTGGAAGGTGTCCCTGCCCATGGCAGGGGGGGTGGAAGCAGATATCTTTAAGGTCCCTTCCCACCCAACCCATTCTATGATTCTATATACTGCAGTATGTACTGTGTTAGAAATACCCGCATTCCTGCTATGGTTTAAACGGCTGAAACCTGCAACTTATTTTGCTTGGCAGTGTAAAAGAAAGATAAACAAGCCTCTCCCCCCACCCCCAATATTTTTTTTTTAGTGTAGGCATATTCTTTCTTCTCAGTTGCATTGTGTCCATCTGCTATTTGATGCCGCCAGCTGCCGGGCATCCCAGCATATGCATAGTTACACCAAATAAGTTGCCCTCCACCTTACCTTATGCTGAAGAACTGTTCTGGCTTCTCCAGTTTTCCACCTTGAGGTCTTTAACTAAACTCTTCTGTGCAGGGGAGAAATTCTGCACAGATGAAAAGCAGACTGTAGAAGGACATAATAATTATACTAGCAGAAAAATGTCAGCAGACTAATGTAGGTCCCCTATAGAGGTTTGAATCATCTTATGAAAAGTGAAGCCATTAAATAAAACAAAATGTTAGAGATTTTGTTGGGAGTGACAGAAGCAGCCAAATGTTCTTCCTGCTATATCTCTGACATTCTGCAATTTTTGGCTGAGTAAGAACAGCAGGCTATCTTTCTCAGTTAGTTATCAGAGCTCAGATGTATATAAAGGTTTCTTAAGACTGTGAGATAGGGAGAGAAATGTGAACCATGCCCTGGCAAAAGTACTCGTTGGGTTTTTTACTGTAAATTGTTAAAAAAAAAAAAAATAATCTGCAGCCCAATCCTGGGAACAAATGAGTTCAGAGGCACCGCAGAAGCTTGTCAGGATCATCTGGTCTTTTGCCTCTGAATACAGGCTCAATTACAAACCCAGAATTACACGGCCAACCTACGCAGTTTCATTAATGGGGAAAAAAAATAATCAAGTGCTAGAAAAACACCTAGTGAAGTGTGACCCCGCATAATTCTTACAGAATTAATAGTCAGGATTTGCATATGTTTGTTTAAACGTAGTGTTTATAACTACTTATTAATGAGTCTTTTGAACACTCTGGGCATTGCCTTTGCTTCACTGATGGGGAAATGGAGGCTCTGCTCGCAGAATTTCTGTGAATAGGCTCTCGTTATTCTAAGAGGAAAAGACATATTCTTTGACAAGTGTGCAAAGGGAAAAAAAAAATCTGCCTGTGAGTGGGAGTCCAGTTTTTTATCCTGTATCTTACTGAAAGACTGTAAGAAAGGATTCTTACATTACATCAACTACAAATGACATGAGAATTTTCTTTAAGTTACTTCTGAAGCTGGCACCCAAGAGACTCTTGTTCATGCAGAAGATATTTTTAAATTTTCAAAGAAAAGTCAAAGATTGTAACTTTTGTTTCATTCTTACAGTTCCTTTTAATCTGTCCCATCTCTGCTGGGTCCAGTGTTCTTATAGGTGAGCCTTTTCTGTCCTTTTTTTTTTTTTCTTCCAAACGTGGTGTTAATTCACTGATAATCAAATAACAGTCTTTGCAGAGGTCTATACAGAGCAGCCGTTCCTTCACCCTATTTGAGGTAGCAGTAGCTCTCAAAGGGCTTTTTCCAGAGAAGAGCAAAATACCTGAAGCACCACAGTAGCTTGGGCTGAAACTTCTGGTTGACCTTTTAAATGATGTTCTGTATGGGCTCTCAAATCAGAGCTATTAATGGTGAAGGTGTAAAAACCCTCCAGGCACTAAGAGTGCCAGGATATCTTGCGATACCTTCCACTCAACATAGTAATAAGGAATTGTTAGTTAGGACGGTTTGCTATAAGGGCCAAGTGTTACTACAACTGTAAATAAACAGTGGCTGCAAGGGTGCAGTTAGAGAATCTATGACAGGGAGTGGATATGAAGGACTGACATAAAGTGGGGACAGTGCTGTCCCCCCACGCTGAAGGAAAGGCTTTATTCTTAGTCTATGAGATTATGCATCTCAGAATAAGAGGAACCAGTGCCCAAGTCTGTGGAAAATACAGCCTTCTTTCTTCCTGGAGACTTTCTCTGGACATTTGGTTGGCTTTGGGGATTGCTTCATTTTTGTGTGTTTTATATCCTACTGGTAGAACCAGTAAGGCTTGGGAAAGAAAACCAAGCTCTCTTCTGGTTTAGTTAACATTATTTAGCGGTTTACAAGTCTAGTGTTTTCTCATCTCTTATCTGCAGCATGAGGTTGTTTCTGCATTCTGAACTAATAGAGTTTAGAGCTGCAACATCTTTATTGGCAGTGACTAATGCATGAGCCAGAAAGAGCACCATTTGGTTTGCAGATCCCATAATCAGCCACAGTCTAATCTCAGCCATGCTTGTGTCATCTAGTATAATTCCACTCAAGCAAATGGCTTTACTCTGGGTATTATACAATGTAATTGGAATCAGGATCTGTCTCAAAGTGTACAGTACTGATATTAAAAAACAAACAAACAAACAAACAAAAACCCCCAAAAAACCACCCCCCAAAAAACCCAAACAAAACATTTTTAAACTAAGCAAAAGATGTAACATGGGTAACAGCTACAATGCACACCAAGCCCATAGTGACAGAGTATGACATTTTCAAGCAAAACCTTACAGCATTGTAACAGACGTGAAGCTGCGACCCTTGCAATGAGACAAAACCTGAAAACCAACAGCTTGGAGTGACCTTATTTGTTCTTTCTTTTTGGAAGAAGGTTTAAATGACATAAAGACCTTGTGGTTTTGGTTGTCTGCTCAAAGACAGGCCAGCCTCAAGTATCTTCCAGTTCCCATAGAAATAAATGACAATAATACGCATCGTGTTGAAATGCATGGTAATGCGCAGTATAAAATGCATGGCCTTATGGCCTTAGGACCTGCTGCATGAGCAGCTCAGCAATGCAGAAGTAGACCGAAACAGATTTTCCTATGCATGGACTGAAAGGTGTTCCAGTTACACACTACATTTAGCAGAATACAGCTAAATAAAAAGTGCCTACGTCATATACTGCAGCTAGATATATTCCTGAAGCACTTTAAACTAAAAAGCCTTTACGATTCTAAACAACCCATATGTCTGTCAAAGCTGTCATTGTGCTGCAGCAAGTAAAGGAAACAAAACTTAATTTGTAATGAAGCTTCCCCCGGCTGAAAGCACAAGTCTTCCCCGTTCTCATTTAAGCCTCTGTTCACAATTGCAGTTCTCTCCCTCTTTCAGACTCCTTATAAAATGCTTTGCATTTCCTTTTGAATCACGTCAAGTTAATTTTATGGCAAACAATCTCTGTTTTCTGAAACACACAAAAGAAATATAATTATTGCTGGGTGAAGGGGAGTTGGAAGTAAACTGAACATGATGCTGATAATTGTTTTTGGGCACTGGTGCTGGGAAGATTCTAGCCATCTAAGCAAAAAATATCTAAAAAATGCCATTAATTATAAAGGGGAAGCTTTGTAGTATAATCCCAAGATCAGAAGGAGAAAACAACATCCTACCAAAAATAAAAAAATAAACATATTACTCAGCAGATGACCTTTCTGGTAAATAAGCCACTCTTTGGTTCACTATGGTACATAACCGAAGAAATGTTCCCTTGCTTTAATTTTCAAATTTGTTGAAGTGACAGAGTGAGATTTTAGGATGTTTAGCTCTGACCTCATTCTGTTCCTACTGTGATCAGTGGGGGGTTTGTCATAGGGACAACCCGTTGTAGCCAAAACAACACGCTGGCAATTCTTACCCAAAGGTGTGGTCCTCCCATCAGCGTGCCATGCTTCTTCCTATAAGTCAGTCGGCTCCAGTGAGTCCAGCCGCACCTATCTGTACGGAGACAACACGTGGCTCAGAATTGACTGAAATATCTACTCTGCTTCCTTTTCTCGTGTAGACTAAGCGTTTTCGAACTTGTTTGTTTTGGTGCTTTTAATGTACAATTGTTTTCAATTACTTTTGATATAAGTGGCACTACAGGCAAGCGTGGCTGGCAAGATCTGGTCCTCATTGCAAACATTTCACAGTTGTAATCATCTAAATTGCCTTGTGAAATTGTTCATTAGATAAAAATTAATAAATCCTATAAATGAAATCCAACGCACCGTTAGGCTGTTGACATTAAATCTGGCATAAAAACATAGTTGTAAATGAAGTCATTTATATACACATTGATTTGGGGCCAAATCTTGAGGTCCTTGAACAATTTTTAAACCAGTGTTTACTCCAGCAAGTCTATTGAATGGGAGTGAAAACAGCGGCCTAAGTTATAGCTCCATGAGCTGTTTGGGAAGATTGAATTTCTTCATGCTGATCTCCCACCTGGTGCAGGCAGCATGTGGGGAAAGAGTTCAGGGTCTTGAGGAGGACAGACTTCTTCATTTCCCTGTTTCTGACCACACAAAGAAATCAATGTGTAAAACAGTACCATTATGGTGACTTCTGTACATAGCCACATGTCTGGGCCCTTGGAGTCTCGGTGGATGGGAGGGTGATATGGCACTGAAGCTGGTAGATTATCCAAAATTACTGGATAACACCCAGCACTGTAATTATTTCTTTCTTGCTCTCGCATTTAGGCATCCCAGTGGATTCAGGTTTGCAATGCAGCTCACTACTGGCTGTGCTTTTCCCCATTGAATATTGCCAGTTTTTTATGTACATATACCTACTAATGTTGTAACAGACCCTAGAGTTGCCTCAAGTTGTAGTTTGCCGAGAAAGGTAGTGAACTGAACTAAAGGCATATACTTAATTGGAATAGTAATGAGAAGAAAATTCATTTCTCATTTGTTAGAGGATGAAACCAAAATAACGCTTTTCAAATCAATGGAACTACTTCACAATTATATCAGCAGCTCTGAAAACTGAGCTGAGCCTCAAGTTTTGGGGTTTTGTAGGCTCTTTAGAAAAAAAAAAAACAGTTATGAGTTGTCTCGGTTGAATTTAAAAAAAGGTTAGAAAATGAGTGATTCTGTAAACACAATTTTAGTCTATCGACAGATGGGAGAAATGGAGAACAGGTTGTAAAAGTATAAGCTAAAGCATTATTAATATTGTACTGTTACTGAGTCAACTTGTGAGGAACGGAAAAAACATCCTATTGGCTAAGTAATCACTACACATATGCTTTTGGAGATTAATACTTTGAATTTTCAAAGCTTTTATATGTGTCAGTTCTGCTAAAAGGATGAAACTGCAAAAATGCACTGGTAGCAAGTTTAAAGCATTAATAGCAATGTCAGATACACTTTAAGGATAATCACAACTCCTTTATATCCAGTAGACCTAGTAGTCTCAGATATGGAAATAAGACTTTTGACAACTAAAAATGTTTGAGAAAGTGGGAAAAGGCCAAAGAATGTTGTATAATATTTTATACCGGGGTAGCTATTTGTTGTCTTGGTTTTGAGTACTATATTCTGTGCTATACGTACACCATACTGGTGGTCTTTACAAGTGATTGCATAATCACTGTGGCTTCCTCCCTTTCTTATGATGGTAGGTGGATTTTTAGAGACTTTTTTTTTAAGTAATAGCGCTGCTTTATTCCAGGAGAGTATTAAGATATTTCAAGTATCAGGAATAGATGTAACTTAGAGTCCTCAAACTACCCACCTGGAAGTCATGTCAAACTCATACTGGGGGTAATAATATTGATTGAGATTTACTTACATCTGCATGATTTAAATATGTATTTAATGCTAGATAGAGTTTGGCTGTGTGACAAGAAATGCAGACAGGAGACAAAGTCTTCTATTTGTGAGCTTTTGTATAGTTTTGGAACATATTTATTCCATATGATATTCACTGGTGAGCAGCTCAACTTGTTAACCATTAGTGAAGAAGGGGAAAAAGTTTCGCTACTGGCCAGTTTAGTTTTAAGATATGCGATTTAAAACCAGGGTGCAAAAGAAGATTTATTTTGAGTGAGATCGGATTTGGCCTTGATCTGAGTTTTAAGTTTGTTTATTAACAAACTGGGTCCTTTGTGAGAACTGGATAGGTGAATCTCCAACACCTCACAGGATCACGCCCCATGCTTGAACACTCATGGTGTCAAGCTGTGCTTGTAGAGATGTGCGAGATGAGAATGTATTTAACTGTATCACTAAATCTAAACATATTAAAATGTATTACTAAAAATCTAGGGTCTTATTCTGTTGTTTTGATTAATGATGATTAGTGCTGACGGGGACTACTCATAAAGCTGTGTCTGGTGTAAGAGGGTGCTGCCTGTGATCGTGATGGAAAATGGGTCAAAGCTAGAACCTTTCCAAAATCCCATGGAGTGTCTATTTGCTTCACTGGCAAAATATTAATCTTTGAGGTTTGTTTCTTGATACTGGGTTTCAACACCTGAAACCTACAATGGGTGACTTCAGATTTCTGATTACGTAGGAGACAAATCCGGCCCCCAAGAAGTCTTTTTTTTTTTTTTTTTCCCTAACTGTGCCTACTATTTTATAAGGAAATTTAACTTTGTGACATTGCTGACCTAAGGACAACATTGCTGTTTAATATTATGGGTTGCACAAGTCTAAAGAGGAGAAATATATATCATGTATGAATGTGTCATCTTTCAATCCTAATACTAGCATGGGAAATAAGAGCTGTTGCTAGATCACTGAAGTAAGGTGAAAAAGACAAATCACCTCAGGGTGCCCCAGGATCCCAGGACAAGAATATTTGTTTTCTTTATTTTAATGTTTTAATTTATTCTTTTTCTGGTATTCAGTAAGGGCCCCTTCACACCTAAAGAAGGAAGAAAATATCCTCACACCCTTAGAACAGTAGACATAAAATGCAGGAATGTCTTCTTGTAGCATGTCCTATGTATTCCACTATATTTGTAGAGCATCTTTATAACAATGTTTCAATGACTATTTGAGGTTCCCTGTAAGCTTGCTCAAGATGTTAATTTAACTCTTGATAACATCTGCTTTGATTATTAAAAGTAATCTCAGAATGGATTATAATAATTCAAATAAGCTTTTTAATTCTCCTCACTAGTAGTATATAATTTTCCTTGAAATTTTAACACCTTAATGTTTCAACCATGCTATTACTTCAGCCTGATTTTTTTTTTTTATACTGTTCAAGGAAATAAAACCACAGAATGTCTTTGGAACCACACCTGCTTCTACCAGAGTCATTACAAGATTTCTCTTAGACATTCAAGGTCAGGTGGAACGGGACTCTGAGCAACCTGATCTAGTTGAAGATGTCCCTGCTCGTTGCAGGGGGGTTGGACTAGGTGACCTTTAAAGGTCCCTTCCATCCCAAAGCATTCTATGATTCTATGACTAGCGTAGATTGTTCAAGGTGAAATAAATGATTATAGTCAAAAGAAAGAAAGGGAAAATGGAAACTGAAGTGTAAGCACTTCAAGAAATTCTTGGACATTGGTTTTGAGATAAAGATGTCCCTCACTTTTCCATGTCAGGAAGTCTTCAGCTGCCCAGCACCTTTGAAAATCAAGCCATTTCTATAAAGTTTGAGGTCTGAAGTTGCACTGCCTTTTATATATTTGCCAGTAACTTACCACTGATATTTCATATGCATAATTATATTTCTCTTATTAATGTAACTCCTCCAGTTATGAAACTTTAAGCTATGATCATAGAGTGAATAAGTAACAAACCCAGAAAGAAAGCATAAAGGTCTTATCTCTCTCAAAACCCCTGGGCATCTGTATTTTGCTTTTTGTCTAAAGCTTGTGCATGAGGGTGTGAATTTGGGAGCTAAGCAAGCTGACAATTTCTCTTCAAAGTCATCCTTGCTGCAATTCGTTTTCAGCCTTCTCAGTCTCCCTTGGACAGTTAAAAAAGACAGCTTTATTATGCAGCTCTTTCCCCGATTTTTGTACATATCATTTTCTGTTTGTCATGTTTAGGGCACCTTCATTTCCTCTGTCTCACAGAAGCAGAGATGATTACATTAAGTGTGGAAGTCTCCTCTCTTTACTTTTGGACAGTAAAATTTGTAAATATTTTCCATTATTCTTCATAAATTTTGGTGTATTTTTTCTGGTCGAGAGCTAATGTGACAAGACCCATATGGTAAAACAGAGCAACAATTACATGCTGGGGAAGGCTGAACTTGTATATTAAAAAAGTGACTTTATGTTGTCCTTGTGAGATGCATTAGCTCCTAGCTGCATTACAGCATCTTCCCTTCTATATAAATCCCCAGGAAAAGATGTAGGAGCCGGAAGGAACTGGAAGATATCTTCAATCCTGTTTAATCACCACAAGTAAAGGGAAGGTATTAGAAATACCCCTGAGGCTAATCCTGACAAACGACCCTCATTCTGAAAGGTAGAACTGATATGTGCAACCGTCTTACATTCGAGCTTCCACCCACCGGAAAACCCGAGTGAGGCTGAAGCCGTCAGCCTTACAGGTGGACTTTGTGAACTTGATCATCTGGCTGCCCAGTTTAAAGCTCTTAAGGTATTCAGATATTGCAGTGGTGAGGATTATGTAGGTAACTTCCTGGCTAGAAGGTTAAATCTGCTTCTCGGGATGGGAATACCAAATTAATGATCACTTCAGAAATGTATATGACTTACCTTCCAGACATGCAGAGCTCTCCCCTACATCTGTCTTCCTATTCCCTTCATGCCTGCTCCAGCGCGGAGCCGCTCTTGCTGCCAGTAGTGCTTTCTCCAGTGGGACTGAAGGTGAAGGGCTGATCTCCCATTTTGCTAAGCTGAAACAGCCGTACAGATTTCCAGCTGAAAATCCCATACTGCAGAAGGCACCATGCTGTACAGAACAGCTGCTCCCCAGCGCTGTCCTTTCTCTCTATAGGTCCCCTTTCCTCAAAATGGCCATGGCTCGAATCGAGCGGTGTGTAAGTACGTGTGCCCATGTTAGTTTGGTACAGCAGTATGTGAGGTGCGTGCGCGGGGAGGGGGCTGCCTTTCCCAGAGACCCTCGTGGCTGTAGTAGAGATGCTGCACCTGCCAATCCATTTTTGGGGCACTGGCTTGTTCTGCTCCACCCAGTGCCACATAGCAGATGGGAGCATCTGCCCTTGCTTTCGTAGCCATTGCAACAGGGATTAAAGATGAGTTTGTATATTCCAAAATCACATACGTTGCTCCAGAGGATAAATCAAGGTTTTGTTTGATTTGAAAACAGAAACAGACCCAATATTTTCGTGCACTGAACTTCTCAGTTTTGGGAGAAGCATTCTGGGTTGGAACCCTGTTAGTCACGCTGGCTTGAGGACTTTAAAAATGCATCATGTTTCACAGACAGGTGCTGTCTTTGGAACCTCTACAGGATTTCCAGATTGCTCTGCATCCAACACTGCCATTAAGGAATAAAACTGTTCTTGTACCAATTTCTCAGGAGTGGTATTTTGCTGTTACTGTAAACACATCTGTCTGATACAAGAATTGTGAAGAATCTTTCCTGGGCTCAGCCTTAAACTAATCCCAGCTTTTTTTTTTTCCCTTCCTTCTTTTGTCAGAGAAAAAGGTGTTAAGAGTTTAACGCCCTTCACCTTCAGTCCTCAAAATTCAACCAGAAGATACCTAATTGCTGGGATGTGATTTTGATTTCCTCACTGGAAAATAGTGTGTGAAATAGTCCTTCGCAAGGACATATTTTCCAGTTGAGGAAGCCCTAAAGAGTTTATTCCTAGCCTCTGTGTTCTCTTCCCACCCTTCCAGTTTGCCCAGGAAGACCTCGCTGTGCCCTTTGCCACCTCCTCTCCTTGTCTCTGCCTTCTCCGCACCCATGTCCAAGACCTCCTTTGAATCTCATACTTCCCTTTAAAGTTCTTCCACATCCATCTGCTTGCACATCCCTGATCGCCTCTTCCAAGCACCTTACGAGGGCTAAAACAGGTTATAAGTCCTGCTGCCTCTATAGTACATGTATGATCACCCAAGTGTGAGCCAGGAGGTCTGTTTTCTTTGGTCTTTTTCTGCCCTAATTGAATGGACCCATATTTTGTCTCTTCCACTCAGGCTGTCATTTGCTGATTCCTGATTTGTCAAGGAGAAAAAAAATCTGCTTTTCATTTGTTTAAATATGTAAATGATATCGCTATAAAACAGTAGTAGTTAAGATGCTTGTGAACTTCTTATTTTGTTTTCCCTCACTAGGCTAACTATAAGCTGGTAAGGGCTCACAGGAGAGACTTGTTATGGTGGTGTAAACAGGGCTTGCTCTAGTAACCTGGTAATCTACTGACACCAGTTGTTCCCATGGAACCTTTTTTTTTTTCCTTTAAAATAAAAAAAAAATCATAGAATAACTTCCCTAGAAAAGCCCTGGAAAACAAGACTGAACAATTCTGTTTTAGCTTTTATTATGGCTACCTATCTAGCCCTTGGTGCCTCTGTTTGCATCTCTGCGTACCCTATATTGATGTTTGCCTAATGAAATGCTGCTCTGGAAGATTTATGGGTGTACATTAATAGAATAATTAAAGGTCTTTGAAAGTCTCAGATGAAATGTGTACCAGGTCAGGGAAAAAGAGAGCGTGGAAGTGAGAGATGGGAGGCAATGTGTCTGTGCCGAGGTCTGCACCCACGGCCTGGTGAGCCGACCTGGTGCGTTGCGGGGTGATGTGTGTGGGTATGGCAAATGCACCCAGGGAACTGCAGCCCTGCTGGGAGGGGGGCCTGGGCAGTGTTTGTACCTGGGCTCTCACCGGCTGAGAGAGCAGCCTCTCGAGCTGTCCTCACCCAGCAACTGGGCTGCCCCAGGAAATCTGGGGGTTTAGGAGGAAGATGCGAAGGGAGGGAAGAGATGGGAGGCAGAAGCAGGGAGCTCACCCCCAGCGTGGGGAACAGACTGCGCCCAGCCCCGGCTTTGTGCCCGGGGGGAGGCAGGGAGAGGAGGAAACCCCCAAACCTTCCAGCCCCGGAGGGGGAGACCGGGGGAAACTTGTGCAGCATCCCCGGCTGGGCTGGGCGTCACCTCTGACGCGCGGGGCGGGCCGGGGCGCAGGCAGCGCCGCGCACGCCGGGGATCCCCGCGGGGGCCGCCGAGCCCGCGGGGGTGGGCACCGGCTCTGTGGCCGTGTGTGCGGGTGGCTGTGCGAGCAGGGGCGGCTGTGCGTGTGTCCGTGTGTCCGTGCCTGCGCGCAGGGGGCGGGGGGAGCGGGGCTCACCCGCAGCGGCGGCGCGGGAGGCGGCTGCTCACTCCGCTGACGGATGGATGGCTGGGAAAGATCCCGCCATCCCATTTGTGCTCTCTGCAGACGTCTTCCCTCCGTGCTTTTCTTCTTTTTATTTTTTTTTTTCCTTCAAAATCTCCCTGGGAATTTTGTATTTTGCAGCTTTTTTTCCCCCCCCTTCTCTCTCCTTCCTGCTGAGGATACGTTTCGCTTGCCAAGTTTGTAGTGACACCTCTCAGATTCCCCCACTCCCTCTTTTTTGGATCTATTACAGTGCCCGTTTGTATATATAGACATACCGGTTTTTATCTTTTTTTTTTTTGCCTCTTTTTCAAGAAAATTGGAATTCTTTGGGAAGCTAATGGATACTGAGGAGGACGATCCTAAAAATCTCCTTTTGAATCTGTAAGAGGGGTGTACGAAGACATTCTTAAATTCAGCCATCAATTTAGCTTCATATTAAGCACCTCGAAGTATTTATGATTGCAGAGCAGGTGCAAGCGAGGATTAGTAATAAGGTAAGGGAGCTATTTCCATCTTTGAGGCAGCAGCGTTTGCTCAGGGTTATCAGCAGCTTCTCTTTTTTTCATAGAATCTGGGCTGATTTCTTTGCATTTTCGGTGCTGTTCTCCCGTCCTTCCGAGTCTGTTCTAATACGCCTGCTTGCTTTTCATCACTAAAATATACATTCCTTCTCCCTGCCTGCTCCGTATTTGGGAGTTTCTTTGCCCTGCACATGTTTTGGCTGTCATTTGGTAACTGTTTAAAACCACCAATCCTCTGTTTAAAATGATTTCTTGTCTTGTACTTTCTCCACCCAGCAGGATTCCTGAAAAGCCCCATAGAAAACTGCAACACAAAAGCTTTTTTTTTATTTGCATTTAAAAAGGAGAGAGAAGTAGTTAAAATTCCCCCAGGGGAAAACTGGGCAGAGGTTTGGGGGGGTAGGATAGCAATCAGGTTCTCCCTCTAAAAGCAAATTAATTCCCCTCCTTCCCCCCTCCCCAGGCTTCTGGGGGCTGTGGCAGGCGAGGGGGGAGTGATTCCTTCTGGGTGGCTGGAGAGGAGGGAAGGAGGCAAAGGATCCCCCTGCTTCCTTCTGGGATGTTGCAGGCTCTTGCTCTCCATCAGCACGCTTTACTAATTTTTGTTTTATCAGCTCCATTTAGCGATATAAATGGCACGAGCAAGGATATCAATTACCAGCTAACTGCGGCGATAGTCCGTGGTTTATGGGATTTAATGATTTCTCTTGTTTTGAAAAAGCTCTTGTGACGCTAACAATAAAGAACTCCATAAATCATCTAAATGAATTGTGTTCCAGTAAAGGCAATTTTTAGTCTTTTGCTGCATATCTCCTCGTCCCGATAATTAATTACACTAACAGTTGTGAACACGTTTGTGGTAACAAAGGTGCAATTACTAAAAAGTGGCTTTCTTGCTATGGGTCCCATGTTTACTGAACTCCTGCGGTGTGTCTTAGCTTGTAGATGACCACTGTCCTCCTGAAATATAGGGAGAGATCAGGTGATCGTGAAGTGAGCGTGGTGCACATACCTGTCTGGTGAAGGGACCCATCCCCGGCACTGGAAAGAGTGAAAACCCTTTATGGGCTGCTTCAGTGACTTAGGCTGAAAGCAGGAGGTAATCATCATTTAGGCCTCCTGGTTACATATTTTGATTAAAAGCAAATGGGTTGGGTTTGTGGTTTTTTTGGGTTTTTTGTTGTTGTTGTAATCTTGATGATTCTATCATTAGGTTTTTTTTAAGCCTCTTAAAAATAAGCAGGAGCTGTGGAGTTCAATCCTTCAGCAGAAAATAGCAGTGTTCCTGCAGTGCTGTGAGGAAAGCTCCTCTTTCATGTTATCCTTTTCTGTTGCTTTATTTCTGCCTTCTCCTGTATCCCCGACTGTATTTTTTGATCCATTATTTACAGTCAGGATATATTCAAAAGGCTGGAGTAAAATATTGTTGTTCTTATGGAGAGAAACATGCTATGAGGAAAGGAATCAAGTTTGCCTGTTTTAAGAGAATTGTGAAGTCACAGGGTTTACATCTACCTGAGTTTTCTTTCGACTGCCTTGACAATCTTTAACGTGATCTGCAACTGGTGGTGTAACATACACCTATACGGATGTTTATCATCTGCGTCGCTCGCTGCGTGCAGTTGGAGCTCCATTTAATGCTGCCGACAAATCATTCCCTCTGCAAAAACATTGATCAGCAGTTGAACAGATGCAGGTTCAGTTCACCATATGATTACTTGGGCCGGTGGTTGCTGAACATAATACAATTATATAGATACGCCGAGTCCTTCAAAAATTTGTTACCAAGTATCTTTTTTTTTTTTTTTTAAATAGCACATGCAAAATCTGGTAGGATTGAATTCCTTGTGGCCACTGAGTAGGCGTTTGAGTAAGGTTAATGGAATCCAAATCGAAGAAGTTATTTCATGAAATGTATGTAGATTTTAGTGCTTTCTCCGAGACCCTCTGAATGGAGTGTTTTATTAGCCTGAAATATCTCAGCTGTTGAGTTCAATCCTACTGTCCTTATTCAAGCAAAAATTTCCATAAACTTCCTACATGTAAAGATGTTTTCAATGGGAGTTTCTGACTGTGCAATCAGACAATTTAGATGGTAACTTTGATGCCAATATTATTTATTTAGAGTTAATTTGTCAGTGTTAAAGTCTACTGTTTATCTCCATAAACTGGAAAGGGTCAAAGAGCGTTTCCGGTTGTGTCATCAGTACAGCCACTGTCACTCCCTCTTTGCCAAAGAGCAGTTACTCAATGAGGACAGACTTGGATTTGAGCTTTTAAAATGCCTTTCCTCTGAACGTCAGGAACATTTAGAAAACTGAATTGGTGACTCACTAGAAGGGATGTCTATATCCCTTTTTACTATTCATTATCTTTTATATTGTGTGTGCATCTGAGCATAACCTAATTCTTGAATTGACGGGTCATTGCTTGAATAAATTCTTCTTTTGTTTATTTGTTTATTTTCCTATTTGAACATGGTTGTCCCCATGTGCTATAATAATGATAATTCCTCGAGTGACAGTGAGTTGCAAGCAAATGCTTGCGTTCGTGGGTCAACACAGTGATTCCTGACTGGGTAGAGCATAGTGCTGATCAAGGTATATGGCAAATTAAATCTCCAACCATAGTTTCTGGTAGAGGTACAATACATTTCCCATTTAGTTCTTGATGTTAAATTAGTTTTGGGAGGTTTTTTTCAGATGGTAAACAGTATTACAGGATTCTTGTATTTAATCCACAGGATGGGAGTCTATAATTTTGTAATGGCAAACCAGAGATACAGTCTTCCAGACACCAAAGAAATTAATTTATTGTGTCCAAGTCTGTACAGTTACTAATACTACTGTTGGATCCTATTTCAACTTCTACTTGAAATCTCATAGTGCTTTTAAGTAGTGAGCAGCTATCAATATCCTAATTTTTACTGATGGGAAAAGCACCTGAAGGGGGTGACTCATCTGCGATTGTGCAGCGATTCAGTAGCAAGCGTAAATAGCGGACCTCTGGCTTTTGTTGCTCAGTTCCAGGCTGTAGCCACTAGATGGGTATGAAACTTCTGCAAGAGTTGCAAGTGTTTCTGAGGAAGAAAAGTGAATACTTAAAGAAACAAAATGTTTGATACCTGGCAGAAATAAGCTTAACTGAAAGAAACAGAAGTGTGGATAACAACCTTTACCTACTTTTGGTAGCAGTTTGTACAAGTTCCATAAATGGTATAGGATGTCAAACGTACCGCTCATTTAATGGTGAGGAAGATGCTGGGGCCGTCAGTCTGGCCTCAGCAGGAGACCTTCAGGTGACGAGCCCTCCGCTATATGGAGCAGCAGGACACTCTCAGGCACCTGCCCGCTGTCAGACCCCTGCAAGCCAGGTATCCTGCTGGCTGCGAGATCCACGCTACGATGTGCACCTCCATCTGCAAGAGCAGGAGGTTCAGAGCACCAAGTGCAATATGCGGCCAAGTTCTGTTATTTTTACACTCTTACAATCTCATCACAGTCAGGGGGATGAGCTCAATAAAGTATGCTGAAGTCGTGACCATTTAAAATGGTATTCATATTTGTTTAGAAATGCCGGAACTAATGAAAGCTGCTTTCCCAAAGATTTCTGTCTTGTAGAGTGAAACTCTTCCCCAGTTGAAACACTGATGAGGGCTCTTTCTCTCATTCATCTTTCTCATGCCTGGCAATGTACTGCAGGTTTGTTTTTTTTTTTTCTAAGAGAGGTTGAGAGAAGTATTCAGTCTTGCAGAGTTCCTCATACCTGTTTTGTCACTTACTTTCAACAAATTTGCATGTTCCTCAGATAGTTCAGACTGAAATCACCAACCAGTTAAAAAATCGGTAGAAGCGCACGCAAAGCATGGTTGTGTAGATCTCACTGCTTTAGAAGACCAGACTAAGACTGCAGCCTTGTATAGGTCATGTATTTTCTCATGTAACAAGCTGGTAAACTAGATATCTCACTCATTTCATAGCTCTTCAGTGCACAGAGTAAGAGCTTACTGCTGCTGACAGCTAGTGAGATTTCTCCTTGGCTCCATGTGTTGGTGGTCCAAGCTTTAAGTCTGAACATTTGTCTGTGGAGGTCCATGCAGAGGAGAGGAGTAATTGCCAGAAATCTGCTGCTTATCCAAATGGTTAAGACTATGGTTTTGTCATAAATAGGATTAAGATTTCACAAGAGACCAGTTTCAGTTATGGAAATGACCAGATTGTTGTGATACCAGATGTTAGGTTGATTTCTGCAACTTTCTAGGAAAGGGCAATACCTGTGCATGAGTCTTGTGTGCCGGAGAACTTTTTGCAAAGCCAGAAATATATACATTATTTGAAGCCTTTTTTGTTTTTAAGTATGCATCTAGCTTAAGGTATATTTCCAAAATGAAATTTTGTAGTAGTTTTACCAATGTGAAGACTTTGGAACAAATCCCACCATGCCCTTTTTTTCCCAGCAGAGAAAAAAGCACTGTGTTTCAGGACAGGGACTGGGTTTTGGGGGAAGTTTTCAGATACCTTTTTCTCTGTGGAGGAAGAGGCTGGACACGCCACCTGCACAGTAGGAAAAGGAGCATGGGAAAGATGAGGGGACTGAAAGTAGGAAGAATGAAGCTAGAAAGAAGACGTATCAGAAAAGATGATAAATCGAATTTAGTGATGATAAATTGCTACTAATTGAGCATAATAAATGCCTCATTATCTGTAAAGCTGCGTTGCAAACACAAGTAGCCACGTTCAACCCTGAAATGCCACTGTGAAAATGCAGTCTGAAGTTCACCTGATTTTGGCCATTTCAGTGGAGCTGCACTAGTTTACAACAGGGGTAAAGCAGTGGAGAACTGTGATTTTTACTTTTTAGTTGTCTTTATTATTGTTGATGAGCTGAGAACGCAGGACTTCGTAATGTGACTTTATATTACGCAAGAAGAAAGTAGAAGGAATTGATCAGCTATATTGTTAATCAGCTTACTAACTTCATGTACGGTGAGAGGATTAACTTCATATACTATATAGAAGGGAGAAATGCTGGGAAAGCAAGCATTTCCATTTGTGCATTTCAGTAAAATAATATAAACCCAACTATAAGATGTTTTCCAGAGCCTTAGTAACAGAGCTGCAATTAGCATAAAATTTTGAAGGACTGGGATAAATAAATACCAGATGCGCTTATTTATTTATTTAGGATTTGATCCATTTCCTATTGAGGGGAACTTTATTATTCAGAGGAAGGAAAAGGGGGAGGGTGTATTGTTTCTCTGAAGCGGATGGGAGACTTTCCATCTCCGTTGCCAGAAAACAGCACAGGGGGGTTCTGAAATTTGAAATAGAAATTTGAAGTAGAAATTTTGTTGATGTTTATATAGTTATTTGCCAACACCCAATATGGTGAAAGTCCATTTTAAGGAAGTAGCAATATACTTACAGGTATTCATTTTTTGACTCCTGCCTTTTCTTTGGTTCAACAATTATTTGGAATTGGCTTGTCTGTTACTTTCAATAAAGCATCACCTCCAGCTGAGATATAATTTGACTTTATATTTATTAAAAAAAAACCCCAAACTCCTGAACTTGAAAAAATTGGGACTGGCTCCAATTAAGCATATTTGTTGGACAATTAAAATTAAAAGCAGATGAAGTTTTACTGAAAGACATAGCTAGGTAACAATTTTTGTTGCAGTAAAATGAAAATTAGATGTTACTAAGTTATAGATGAGCTGAGTGCTGAGGTTTTATTAATAATTGTTTGTATTCCTTGGTCAACCAGAAGGTTCAGCCAAAATCATTACCTGCTTGTGCAAGACACTGTACAAACAAATAGTAAATACATTTTGCGTCCCAAGGAATTTAGGCTTCACTCTACTATGAGTTCTTATCGCATGATTTACCACAGTTGCACTGAGTTTGTGCGTTCACAACATGTGAAAGTACCGTAAATTGTGGAAGAACTGCAATACAACGTGAAAGTAGAGTGGTCAGAAAAATAAATTCAGTGTGGTCCATGAAATAAACATTTGGAGGTGCTTTTTAAAAGAAGATCATCAATCCATTTGAGAACTTTTCTCGTCTTTGGTAGACTCAGTTAAAAAATATGCATGCATATATAGATATATACACATGTACTATGCTATATGATAGCGTAAATACACAAAAGAAATTATGTGTGGTCTGATTCAAACTTCAGTGTAAATACATAGAGATTGCAGCAATGTTATTGAAATTAATACGTACAACAAATGTACATGCAGCCAGTATATATGAAGAAATAGCATTTCTTTTAATCGGACAGTGACTTAGACAACGTTTGTGCCTTTAATGAATTAATGAAAGACGCATAGTTAACACTACTTTTCCCCTGCTATTTCATTTGCTTGTTTTTAAAAAATGCCAAATATAAAAACGTAGATTGACTTTTAGCCCATGTTTGGCACGTTTTAGCGTATGTAGAGAGATGTACCATTTGGCAAGTGAAGGTCTAAGCAAAGGTTGAACAAAATTGAACTGTAAACATTACTTTAAAGTGGCCGTTAAAGAAAAAGAGACTTTTTCTTGTTTTGGAACGTTTGCTGCAACTAACATTTTAAGACAGAGCAATTTTTAGAAAATGCAAAACTAATGATTTCATTGCTCTTCATTCACATCCACCATTTTGTACTCTTGCAATGCTGATGTTTTTGCAGATTGTTGCTGAGGTCAAAGTTGACTCTTAACTTTCTGTATTTTAGTAAGTTTGCTGGAGTAAGTAGTAGTGAGATCTCTACCTAAACATAAATCTTGTAGCATTTGGAATCTTAATGATGGAGAAGACCTTAAAAGGGTGCCACAACTTTCCTTTTTGACTGTCTAGCAACACTTTGCATTGCCTTTGTTCTGGACCCCATTGTCATAACAGAGAGAGAACTTTTTTCTGTCTTTTTTTTTTTTTTCCCCTTTACCTTGCCTAGTTCATAAGAAGTGTGCAATGGCTCTTTGCCATTGACTGAGTTACAAAGAGAGAGGAGAGCCAATGTGATTGATAGTTTGGTCTCTGCTTTTCCCATACTCTCTCTTCACCCAGCTGCTGGGGCTATGATGCAGCAATTATGCTGTGCCAGATTTTTCCAGCATACCCATGTCTAAGGTCTTGGGAGCCGCACGTCCACAAGAAAGAAACACTGGGGGCACTTTCAATCTCATGCCTTTGCAAGGCACTTGCATTAAAACATATTCCAGTAATCAATCTATTTTGTTTTCCTATCCGTAAATTGAACTACTACCCTGAGATGCTGTGAAGATTAATGAATGCTTGGAAAGCTCACTGCAGATGGAAAAAATACAGTGCTGCCTCTTCAGATCATTATGTATAACACTGCATAGTTCAAAAGTTATGAGAATTGCATAAAGGCTCTGGCAGATGAAGCAAGAAAATATTAAACCTCCTATTAATGGGGGAGCCATAGGTCTGTCTTCATCTGCCATCCATTCTTGCTTTGGAGACCAACAGTGCAATGAATGATCTCGTTCTTGTGAGCCTTCCCTTTGTAACGGCCTTTGAAAATGAGGACAGTTTAACACGGGGAAATCTTGTTGGACCCTGATGGATGCTGTTCCGCTTTTGTGAAATGGCAGTATTTAATTCTTTTCAAGTACATTTCTTCCAAAATAACAAAGCATCACTATTTGTATGGGCCTGGCCATTCATAAAATGATTAAGTGTTTCTTAAAAAAAAAAAATGCTTAATATAAACTCAGATGGTATTTGTGAAAGAAATCAGCATTTGTGATGAGAAGTTAGAATCCAGTTGTATTTTTAACACTTTATAACAAAGTATTTAAAATTTCATTTTCTTCTTGGATATAAATATATTTCCCTGAGAATTATAACTTCCTAGGTAGAAAGTTATATGCAATGTTTTTGCACATCTTAAAAATAGTTTTGAATAATTAGGAAAATGTAATGAAAATTGTGACAGACCTTTAACTATCATAGAACTGTGATGAAAACACCTGCGATGCCAACTATTGCACCTCTTCTCCTACTCTAATATTTTATATGGGACCAGGTAACCTGTCAGAAATTCAGAGAAGTAGTAACTATGGTACTACAGTGGCTTAGTTTCAGAAAACAGAGTGAAACTTCTAATAGAACTAAAAAATATGTACTCAGCAAGAATATGTAATCTTAACCAAAAAGTTGTAACTGGTGTTAGCGAAGCAAGCTACTTGATGTTCGGACGATAATATACTTGAGCTGCCATTTTGCCTTCCCACATTAATTCAGAAAATATTTGATATTTAAAAAATGCAAGCTGATTCTTAATCAAAACAGTGGAAAATGTGTAAATGCTAGCAACAAGTCCTGTCTTATCTTTGGTTATCTGTGAATAAGATGCCACGTGATGATACCACGTTAAGTAGCGTGGTGCTTTCAGAGCTATCTCTCTAAAGACAATTTCACTGCTTAACTAAACCATAAGCACGACAATAAATTATTTTACAGACTACGAAACCCAATCCTGCATAATACTGAGTTTCCATAATCAGGTCCTAAACTGAAATACAGAGAGCAAGATCTGTAAAACCTAGAGAGCCGCATTGGTGTCAGCACCAGAGGGAGCCGCTTGCTCAACTCTTGGCTATGTAACAGGTCGAAGGTGGGAAAGGACCAAAAAAAATGGGGACAAAATGGCAGGAAAAAAAAAGGTAACCTGCTCAACACTTTCCACGCATGAAAAATAATATTTTAAAGTTGAAGCTATGTTTGGTGTGTTGATCTGTTGACCAAATCTAACATTTTTCTTACATTGAATTCTCTTAATTTATTACAATCAAATTCTAATCTAGCCATTTTTCTAGATTGTTGTCATAAAAATATTTTGCAGCTTACAAAGAAGGTAGTATAAAAATAGTGATCTTCAATTACAACTGTAACTTAGGATCTTCTGTTTGCTATAATAATGTAAATACACTTTCTGTTTACATATTGGACCCATTTGTATTCTTAGTTGGTATAGTGATACCTGGTAGGGATACAGATAAGGCTAATTATTCTTCTCCTCAGCTACCGCCCCCTCCCTTTTTTTTTTTTCTTCTAGTAGTCCTATATTTTATATGGAATAATGTATATTCTCTTAGATTACTGAGAACTGACGTGTGTGCAATACAATGATTCTAGACTTCATCTGCAAAGTATAATTATTTAAGTATCTGTGTGCCAGTGAAGTTCAGAGGTTGCAAAGTGAAATCAAGGCTGAGCTGCACAGGGTGCTGTATTTACTCATACTAAAAAACCCAAAGAATAACACTCCTGCCAAAACACCTCCCAGGCTCTGGTGTAAAGCATTTGTAATCTATGTGTTAGGACAGAAAAAGAGGAGAGAAAGGAAATATTACCCTTTGAACAAAAGATGACTTAAGCATTTGCTTAACTGCTTCTGCAAGTTGTCCAGGGTCACAGAAGTAGCCTCTGGCAGAGTGAGGAATTGAACCTGAGCCTCTGAAGTCCTAGTCCAGCACCTTGTTCATAAGATATTCCTTCTTCTCTTAACCTTACCACCATAAAAAAGTGATCTCTGTACACTGAAGATAATACTTTTAAAACTAGATTTGTGTGTTCTACTACCGCTGTAGTAAAATTCACTTATTTACAGGCATGCACGCACAGAAACACACACACACAAATCCTTTCCTTAGACAGGGGCTTTGCTGATAAGGCAGTATAATAGTACTAAAATCAATTCATGTGGAGCTGCAAGGTTATTAAGCTGTAGCAATTTAAGTGTATTCAATCTGTCTGCTTAAGAGATTTCCAAGGAACCTACCCACCGAGGTGTATGTAGAGAGTATACACATGCATACGCACATTTCTAGAGTGTATATATACACATATATATATGCAATTAGTTATTTAAAAGTCAAAATTAGAAATTGAGTTTAGCTGAGACTCTGTTGGAAGTGGGGCAGCTGAGAATTTTCAGTACTCAGAGTGGTCTGGCTTTCTTTTACTTGATAAGAGAGATCAGAAAAGCCCAGTTTATTTGCTGGTAGGGCCTGAGTGAACAGACATGATTCCCAATTTCACGTTTGGACTAAATCTACTAATAAAATTCTGCTACAGTTCAATATTTTACAAGTCATACTGCCAGATTTAAATGGCAAACTGAGTTAGTTTTCAAGTTCCTTCTTTGAGAAGATACAGAACAAAAGTTTGTTTCAACAATGCATTTTCCCTTCATCACATCGTGAAATTTCTCCCCTATTAAGCGATTTGCAAATATGTGTAACTGATAATTCAATTAGTTTGACTTACAAATAAGGAATAGGGTGGTATGATGGTCTTAGCCTGAAATGCTCCAGCTCAGCGCTAGGCATCTCTCCATGCTCCCTGGCTGAAACAGGTGGGTAGAGGCTCAGGGGATGCCAATGAAAAGAGGTATTTGGGTCTCAATGACATCTGAATTTTGAACTCAGGTCCTGAAGTCCTTAAGTGAACTCGCATAGAAAAACTTGGCCAGAGCAGCAAACTGACCTTAGGCACCAGTTAAATCGGTTCCCTTTCTTTCCAAGATCTCCTGGAAAGTTGGTTATGTGTCAATACAACTTTCCTCGCTGCTGAATAATGTAGCAGCCTTCGGATCAGTAATGGAGGAACTGCAGATTTCATTACCTTTTCAGTCTTTTATTGAGTTTCAAGAACTAAAGTTTTCCCACTTTGAAACAAAAGATAGATGTAGTCTTTGACAGTCTGTAAAAAAAAAAAAAAAAAAAATCATAACCTCAAAGCTGCAAATTTTGCCGTTAGGTCTTTCAAACATTCTTTCACTCTGTTTGCAAGTTCAGATCCTAAAAGGTTGTCATAAGTGGACCAAACAACCTGAAAGAGTTGAGAGACACTCAACACTGTGTGTTTTTGATGTGATTGATTTCATGTTTCTGGTCTTTGATTCAGTTTTTACTTTCTTTTTGTTTCAAAGACCAAACACACATAAAAAATTTATTATGATTTATCTGGTTGCCTGAAGGACATCTGGATTGGAAGTTCCTATGAAAAGTCTTCAGTTTTGTGTCAGGTCAAGTACAGTGTTCTTAAAGCACCATTTGAAACTGTCATATACATTGCACTTTCTCAAAGGCTTTTGCAAATATATTTTCTAAGTGAGGCTATTTATCTAAGAACCTTCTCTCAGCCAAGCATTCAGAAAACAGTAGCTGTTGGTTGCATTTTGAAGGAAATTATCAACATAAGTCTGCACTAACTCACTTCTCTGTGCAGCATGATATATTACAACCTGGAGAATTATGAGAAAATCAAGGTGGAATAACTGGGCAGCAGAATGGCACTTGAAATCCAGTCTACGTAATTGTAAATTGACACATGTTGGTGGAAAATAGTCTATACTGTGACAAAGTCTGGTTTGTGGGTTGTCTGGGGGAAAATCTCTAAAGATGTTATGATTTGTTCCTGAGTGGTTCACCCTAATTTAAACAGGACTGGGAATCATCCTTTAGGTCTACAACCAAAACTAGGCACTGTGATTTAGCTCAACTGATGCTTAGCCCAAAGTCCATTGAAATCCATGGAAAATTTCCCACTGATGTCAATGGTCTTTGGATCACTTTTCAGTAGCTCTGGCTATGTTACGTTCTCCGTTAAATAATGACATACTGATGAAAAATTCTACGTCCCTGGCTGTAGTGTTTCTGTAAAGAAACTTTATCATTGCTTGCCTTTAAAAAAATCTCAAGGAAAATTATATGCCTAGTTTTTCATCTAGATATCTACTGAACCTTCTTACCAACAATGCAGTCATGAAGCTCAAACATACTGTTGGCAAAGGGCAAAGCGCACACAAAATGGTTAGGCTTTGTAATCACGTCCTGTGATATGAATGAATACAGGCGACCATGTGATAGCTAAAGCATTTAGATTAAACAAAAGAAACATTCTGGAATTTGCCACATACAGAGGTCATCAAATCAAACTTTCAGGCGAGATTTTTTTTTTTAAAGGCTGGATGATTTTATGGCCGTTAATAATATTTGTAGCTCCAGTATGCAAACCAAGATAAGAATAATCAAATCTCATGCTTCAGGGCATAAGCTAATCACCTGCTGGGTTTGGCATAATTGGTTTAGTGCATTATACTAGGAAAGGAGGTTCACTTTCTCTGAAACTTTGGGTCTTAGCCACCCTCAGTGAAAGCATTTAAAAGGCCAGATTTTCCTGATCCCTTCTGACAGCTCTTTTGTCCATACAATGATGCGTAACTAGGGCCAGTGAACATTAATGTTAGAACCTTATTTTTGGATTTCCTGATTTAAAGCTGTTAGTATGAGTTAACTGCATTTTGGAGACTACTCATATGTATTTAAGGGTTCCTTTCTGGTTTTGCTGGTTTTTCAAAAGTGGAAAAGATGCCAAATGATGTAAGAAACAGACTTCGTGATAAATTGCTGAATAGTGTGCACGCACACAGACACACACACAATAATTCACTTGTTAAATTACAAAATAATCGATTTATCTATCTGTCTTGGTATCTGGGCATAGATAATTGATGTGCTACTTATAAATAACTAGGAAATGTTTACAATGCTTTGCAGGCCCCAAATTAGACAAGTAATAAGTTACAATAGCTTTTTGATTAACTCCCTGGCAGTAGAAGTTGGATTTACCTGATATGGAGCCTGTTTCTGGCAGTGGATTCACCAGAAACCACCTGCTCAAAAGGATTAGTTCTGTAATTGAATCTCTGCTCATTTTAGTGAATGTGTTTTGTTTTCTTAGGCCCAGTTTGTGGTGGATTCTGGCATGTGGGTATGGAGCAGGGAAGCGTAAACATTTTTGCCTTCCAGTTCCCTCAGTGGAAGCTGACCATGTCTGCAGCCTGTGCACTCTAGTGAACAAAGACCATTTCAAGAGTAGGGTCTTGTTAAAGAAAAAAATGAGAGTCCCATACCCTTTAGCAAAATCAAATATAAAGTAACAGGCAATGAGATACCCTAACCAGAGTTCTCTAGGATGCTCAAAAAACCCCAAACTGAGACGATTCAATTCCATTGATTTTAGAGTAATTTCTATTGAACTCTATTTGTTTTTTACTATTAAATTAGATTTGGGTTTTCCCAGACCATGCAATACGTTCTATGAAGGCAGTTTGCCCTGCAGCTCCACCAATACATTAGATGACAAAGTTGTATTGGGTCACTTTATGCTTTAACAGTTTGATAGGTGGCAGCCTTAGCTGCTACCAATACTTCACTTTAGCTGGACTTTCTCTTCTAGGAATTTGTTATGAGCATCATCCATGTTTTTGCCAATGCAAATGAGTTTCAACTGAAAATCAGGGGCTGTAGTTTTCTCCTGGTTTTCAGGATTAAGGATAAATGACTAAAATTTAATGTATTCATGTTGCGTACCCTAGAGATCAGGAGAAAGGCTACAAGTGATATAGGAGTTATGCCTTCTGAAAGCCTGATGCAAGGCATCTTCCTTGAAAGCCTCAGCAATGATTCAGGCAGCCCTGTGTCATAACATGTCACTTAACATGTTGGCACTGACCTTAGCATCATGAGGTCATGAGATTGGTTTGGGTTTTTGGTTGTTTTTTTTTTGTTTGTTTTCTCTTTGTTTGTTTTTTTTTTTTTTTTTTACATGTATGTGCATTTGCAGAAGATTTTTTTTTTTTAAACTGGGGAACAGAAAAGTACGATATTGTGTTGGGATTTTCCGCTGTTCTTGCAGGGGAGTAGGGGCTGGGGCTAATGGGAGATCTGGAACCTCCTTAGTGTCTCAGCTCAGCTCAGCCTTTAGTAAATCTATACCTGTCATTGGCTGGAGGGTTGAGCTCAAACAAGCACAGGAGTACTGTTAAATCTTCTGTTGCAGGTTGTTTTTTTCTTTTAATTTTGCATACGATTCAAGATGTTGGCTCACACCAGAATAAGAAAGGAAATATCCTTCTCTTAAGAAAAAAACAACAAAAACACAAGCAAGTTCATTATTCATAAGAAGTCCTCAGACGCAGGCCTGCAGGAAAACCTATAACACTGCTGAAATATATGTGGCAGGGTTTTTTTTCCAAATGAATACTTTTAATAAAACATTTTCATAATTTCCACACAGTGGTAATCATTTTATTGCTTTTCGTTATCTATACCTATTACTGTTCATAGAGTAGCTGCTCAGTTCCGATAACCTAGTGGAAATGCATTCCAAGTGTAATTCAAGATTTACAGAATTTCATAAAATTCTCTGAATTTCCACTTCAAAGTACAGTGGCAGAGTTTACTATGGCTGTTAATAAGACATTTTAGTTTTAGTATTTTGATCTGGAAACATAGTTATTTCATTTCTTGGTGATTTATATGTTTCTCTTCTAAAGGAATTCAGGGTTATCAGTCCATAATTAAGATTTTACAATTAGCTGGCCCATCACCATAGTAGCAAAGTATTGGTCTATGGGATTACAGAGAATAGCACTGAATAAAAAAATCAGCCTTGCAGAGCCAGACCCAACTGCACAGGCAAGATTTTGCTCAGCGTTTCAATATGAGAAGTTGTTAACAGATCACATAAAAATAACTCTTGAAAGGGAAACCGACCCAGCAGAGGAATGTGTTTATCTGTAGGCATGCTTGTGCTGGTTCTTATCCAAACTTTGTCTTTATTCAATCAACCAATCCTTTAAAGAGGGCCTTTCGTTTCAAAACTGAGGCTTGATTTTCACCCTCTTGAGGTGCAGCAGTTACAAAAGAAGATATTTGAAATGTGTGGAAGTGATAAACACTTAAGATTCCCATTGGTCACCACTGATACATTCAGTTGTGCCCAGGACCCTGTTTTGTGTTGAAATGAATTCATTGTCTAAGTCTTCAGAAGTCAAATACTTTAAAAGTATAGTCTAAATTATAAGAATACGTTTCTACTTGAGTCTACAGCAGGCTGTTAATGATTGTAATGGTAGAGTTTCTTTCCAATAAACCTCAGAATAAAGTGTTTTCTTGAGCTGGCTGTTCTCAGAACATCTTTTTTGAAAGCCTTTTGGTCTCTGCTCAGGAGCTCTCTGTTGCCTTAGAGATACTCTTGTATATTGTATACATGAAATAAACCCAACAAAACTGCCTAGGGATTCTGCCACAGTCAGTAAAATAACACTGAGGTCCCGCCACAAATGGTTCCAACTCCTGATGGTTTGCCAGGCTGGTTTTGACAGGCTACATTGCAGATAGAGGCATTTGTTGTATACTTTGGAGAAATTAAAGAATTAGGTATTTGTTGCGATCCAGAGGTGAATAGATGGAGATTGCTAGTCTACAGACTCCCCCTCTCCCCCAAGGTTACATTTGCTTTGATCAGGTGGTAGAAGTTATTTTCTATTTTGGTATTTTGGTACCTTGGATATACAATTTTCATAGTTCATGCAGCCATAGAAATCTCCAAAGAATAAAGAGGTAAATCTATATATGATACTGCCATGATGAGGGAAATAATTTGTCATTTTTCTTAATTTTGTTTGTTTCCACTAGAACTACTTTCAATGAAAAAACCCACCCTTATAATTTGTGAATCAAAACCCTACTATATTCTCTCTCTGTGCAATTTCACTGACTCTAATGGCACTGCACGAATACAAGTAAAAGCAACACTGAGCTACCATACTTATTTCAGCAGTACTCTGGTAGTTTTCAGACTATCAGATATGATTGTGTATCTTTATTCTCATGATTTGAGGATTGAAGCTCACATCAATACCTACCTTTCACCCTTAAAATCTGAAAGCGCTCTACAGCGGAGATATCCTTAAATTCATGTTTTTTAAGTGTGAAAACCAAGTAGCAGGGAGTGAGAGCAACCATTGAAAGTCCCACAGAGGATAATAGCCAGTGTCCCAAAGACCACATCTTCCTACAGGGATGCATTAAATATGGCATTAACTCCTCGACCCACACTTAGTTCAATGCAAGTCAGCTTCAGTCCAAACAGAGAGCCATGCTAGCCTGGCACCCAGTTCAGCTAGTTTATTATTTGCTGCCCCTCAGTAGGGCCCATTAGCTCATGCCCAGTGCTGTGCTAAGATTTTTCTGGCTTCTAGAGAAGCATGGTCTCAACACAGGGTGTTTGCCTGTCTCTGATGATGTAAACAGATCCTCAGAGTATGTGGATGGACTTAGTCCAAAGTGCCTGACTTATCTTGCTTCATCTTGCATACTTGGAGGCTGTTTTTTAAGTCAGTGGCATTGCAATGGCATAAAGCTGTTTGAACCAAGAGGAGAATTAAGTCTATGGTCTGCTTACCTTGATTCCCTATATACTAGGACATGTTGCCTTGCTGTGAAACTCTGAGTATACCTACAACATTGCATTGTCTTTGCCTTTTCAATAAATTAAAAGTGAAGGCTGGAAAAATATACATTTAAGGTTTTGGCTCTTGCGGGACAGCCTTGCGTTCCTCCATAAAGCATCAGAGGGTGAAATTTGCTAAGAGGATGAACACAAATATTCTTTCCTCCTTGAAGATTTTTCTTTAGGGTGCTCCCAAAGAGATGATTTGTGTAAGATTTCTATGACCATATTACTAATGATTTAAGTCTCTGAAACATATTTGATCCATTGATCAAATATGGAATAAAACTTTTTTTTTTGTCAGTTATGAAACAGGTGGCAAGTCTTCAAATGAAATTGCAATAGGGCATGATCCTGCAAGGTGTCAAGTATCCTCAATCCTTATATTTTCAGTAAATATAAAGATTTTTACTATTTTATGGAGGACTGTGGTTAGTTTTGCAAGAGACTCTCTCTGGTGTCTATAGGATTCATTATTTATAAATATTTAAGGACTGCTTCAGCATAGGCATGTGATTCAATAGAAGCACAAAGCTTTCAATACATAATTAGTCAGACTGTAATCCCGGTTAGATATGTGGTGCATAAAGGTCTAGATATTGAACAGCTAAACCCAATCTGGTTCTAATGTAAGTAGCTGCATTAGTTCTTCCAGGAGGAATCTGTTCTTTGTTTCTCTCAGGTCTTGCACATTTTTCTGGCTCTTTTATTTTTTGAGTAAACACTGTGTATGTGAATCTAATTCTCTGGTTGCATATGTATATTTTAATTTTTAGAAGAAATCTCACTCCTTCTGGCTCAAAGTTAAACGTATGCATGTATGCAGAATCAAAGCCTTAGATTACAATCAGAAAGTTTAAGTAGTAGGTGGGCTCTGCAATGGGTTTTAATATACCCCTTTTTATTTGACCTCACATTTATTTTGATGCACTGAAATATTTTACACTTTAAGTAGGCTTGCGCTGGAAATATCCAACTCCTACATTATTTCTGACTGGCTTTATTACAGGAACTGCAGAGAATCTGGTTAGGCACCTATCTGTTGTAACAATATTTAACTCTAAAAAAAAAACTAACTAGAAATTGGAATAAAAATGGTGATATATAAATATACAAGCTTAGCATCCTACATACATACACTACATAAATTTTTTGTTGATTTCTGAAGGAAATTAGGCCTCTAGCTTTTTTCACACTCGTGTATGGAACAAACATGTATGGGATTTATTCAGTGTATCATCCTTCCCAAAGCAGTCCATTAACTTGAATGCTGCTTACACTGGAGTTTTTAATCCTAGAGTAAGTGGTAATAGCTATTACTGATGATGTTGGGCCAAAGAAACAGTCTTCCAATGAGCAAAATACGCAAACCTATCCCATCATTTGAAGCTCACCTTCTTGGGGTGATTCTACAAGCCAACTCAATTGACCTGCTAACTATTCCTCTGCTTCAAAGTGACTTTTCTAGGCTGATAAATTTGTGCTAGTAACCTGTACAGATATGGAATTTGTCCCTACAGAGGTGTGATTTTAATCTATCATCAAGAAGATATTTGTAGCCAGCTTTTGTGCAGTAGATTATTGATAGTGCCTCTTCCTTTATGCTTAGGATGCCAAGTAAGCGTGGCAAGCTCTAAAGAATTTCAATGGACTGGCTCAGACCTCCTGGAAATGGCAAATAAACTTCACAGTGGGTTGTATTCACATATATTTTGCAAATGCTACAGAGGAAAATAAATCACTACAAATACTGAGGCATGTATAAGTTTCAGTCTGAAAAATGGACACACTTCCGAAACTGCAATAAAGAGCTGTCCTTTGTATTTGAAGATGTCAAGCTGCTGGAATCTAGTGTGAGCTGAGGTCATCTGACATAGGTTTCATTATGGCTACTTCCAGGCTTCTCATATTTGGATAGTATGATTGAAGCTTTAGTGCAGTGTACTCTGTACAAATGACAGTACCTTGGGCAGAACATGACAGATTTTAGCAAACAGATTAAAGGAAAGTTGAAGTGACTTTCTGCTCTTTTTGATTATTTTTGTGCGTGTGGTCTCATACTGCTGCAACATGTATGGAAATACGTTGGTGCATCATAACCTCTAGGACAGAAATGGAAAGGAAGAAAATGAGTATAGAGGGTTCTTTTCCTAACATGGAAATTGCTGAAAGACCTGTGGTTGGTGATGCTCTAATCACTTTGTACTCTGCCTTATCAGCAGTGTTGAACAGGGATGTAAATTGTGATTCAGTTTAAACAGCATTAGTTTTACAAGCTGAATGGAAAAAAAAAACAAACCCAACCATTCTGTGTGCTTGGCTCAGGAAGCTAAACTTCCCAATGAATGCCCTGGTTGCTGTTCTTTTGCTTCTTAGTTTGCATGTGGAGGGTCAGAGATCCATTTAAACAGAAGAAACACAGAGTTACAGAGTTTATACCTCTGAGTCTGGGTGGT
The DNA here is from genome assembly GCA_020745775.1 of Theristicus caerulescens. Lineage (NCBI taxonomy): Eukaryota > Metazoa > Chordata > Aves > Pelecaniformes > Threskiornithidae > Theristicus > Theristicus caerulescens. Next base: position 3,562,205 of record CM036565.1, on the reverse strand, counting down.
AGAAGTGCTTAAAATTCCAGGTGGGACTTGGTGGAAAACTTGCAACAAGGGCTGCCAGGGAAGAAGTGTTAATCTAAATTACAAACCATTATAGCTACATGTAACCCCAAACAGATGTGAAATAATTTTCTAATTTTTATTTTTTTAAAATATTTTTAATTGTTATTTTACAAAACAATTTTGTAAAAATTATTTGCACTAGTGCTAGAAGGCATTGCGAGGATTAAGTCTCAGGTGCAGATATAACACAGATTTCATCCCATTGCTGTTTATAATCAAGAGAGACGGTGGAATTTAATATCAGTTCACCAACAATGATTGTAGACAATGTCAAGACTGCAAAGAAGCCATCCACTTATGAGTTGTGGTTGAAACACGGATATCACTAAAGTGGAAAATGGTCAGACATAAGCAAGTTCATTTCCCCATATCCCCAAGCAGTTATTAATGGTAACGTTATCATTCATTATTTACCTTTTCTGTATTTAATCTGTGACCTGGAGGTAAAGTGCTTTATAATCAGGAAGCAGTTTTTTGATCCACCTAATCCCAGCTGGTATTTCTGAATCTATTTATACTCAATTTAAAATATTTAGTTAATATTTTTTACTCATTAACAGCGTAGTTCTACAACTGTGTTATAATTGTTAATGGCCAATTAAAGCAGATTAGGATTTTTCAAACTGAAAAATGTTAAAAACATTTCTTAGTATGGAGATTGGATAAATTTTATCATTTCAGTGAACACTTAATTCACCTCACTCTCTGATGATATTCCTTTTGAGAATTTTGATTGCTCTAAAAAATAAAATAAAAGGAAACTTCAGCAGGTGCAATACCCCCCAAAATTAATAAAGGATTGCAGACATTTATATCAAGGTGGCATATGCTTTCGATAGCTCTGTTTTAGCAATTTTCCTTAACTGGAACACATTGTTTTTGCTAGTCCTGTGAAGAAGTTTGCAGTATGATGGATAACGCATCATGAATAATTAGGCAATAGGAGGCTGTAAATCCCAACAGAAACAATGCATCTCTCAGATTAGTTGTTTCTTCTGCAAAGGGCAGTATACAATGATGGAGCAGAGCCATTCATTTTAGATACTTTCCATTTGCAAGTAATCTTTCATGTGAAAGAAAAACAAGATGTATGATAGTTTACATGCCAATTAAAACATGTTAGGAATAAAAGGGCATTTTCAGAAGCCTGAAAACAGTTTTTCAGCTGAAGAATTAGCTCTTGGCTAGAGACTAATACCTGTGCAAAAATCAACAGTGGCCTCATTATGAACCTACTTTTCTTGGAGTCTTGCAATTAACAATGAAAATGAATGGGAAGGACTTGTCTTGTAATTAGTGCAGGTTGGGACATCTGAACTGTCCCAGCAAGAGCATCTGAACTTTCCCAGTGCAGTGAAAGAAAACTTCAAAGAAGTCATTATTCTTTCAGTTCAGTTGGCTGACTGGCTGATTGGGTTGGGTTTTTTTTAAAGGATTAGCTCCCTGCTGTGGCAAATAAGTATTGAAATGCTGGAAATGCTGATTTTCAGAAAGACTGTTCAGAATGAAAGCTGCTTTTTCTTTCTATTAATCTTATTCCCATGTGTCACTAGAATGTAGAAGGTGGGGAATTCGGGGAGGAATCTGCATTATGATAGGAGTGCACTTTGACCTTCTTGTGATACCGTCTCTCCTTTGTTGGATTGTGAAGTTTTCAATGCTAGAATGTCAATCAGTTGCCTTAAATTCATGAGTCTTTAAAATAATTGAAGTGGCTGAAAATGCACCGATGAGAACGATATTATGGAATGGGAGGATATAGTCACAAGCAGAAAGTTCTTTACTATTAGCTGTTGTTTCAGGTCTCTTTAAAGCCACTATTCCCCCCTTCTTGTCCAGAGGAATAATTTTCTATAAGCTTCTCCAGGTTTTTGCCTTTAGTCACAAGGACATGCATGCTGCATTTTCCGATGCTGGTACCATGCCAATAAACTAATAACACAGTGTTCTTCTTAATGAGGTGGCAGTTTTCCTACCTCTGAAAATTAAGAATGTCAGTCTGCGGCAATTTGGCATGAGGTAGCTCTGCCCGTATCACTCTCTTCCAGTAGCAGTGAGGACAAAGTGCTGTTATTATCCATAAGCCCAGATCGAACTTGAAGTTCCATATGTAATATATCTCTAGCTCATCCCCTAATCAGCAGTCTTCCTATAGAAGTCAGAAAGGCCTTCTCATAAGTATTTCTGCCCAATATCACGCAGCTGGCAGACAGGAAAGGGAAGGAGTAGACAAGAAAAAAAAGGTTAATCATGACCCCTCCGCAGCTTGTAGATATTTGAATAATATGCACATTATTGTGTAAGCAAAATGGAAGAGATCAATTTATGAATGTGAAAAATGAAATCAACCTTTACTTAGAAGAATTACTTGCACTTCTAGACTAACAAACCTCAGAAAAAGCAGGATGCTGCAAAATGCAGCGTAGCTGTGCCAATAATTTTCCATAGAGCTCAAGTGCTTTCTCTGGCAAAACACCCTTTTCAGTAAGGACTGCAAATGCTGTGGCAAGTGAAAAAAAATTTGTTATTTTAAAAAAATGTATGTGGTCAGAAAAGTGACTGCAAGAAATGACAGTAGATCTATGTCCTGTGTATTTTCAGTCTTTCTGCTGACTCCTACAGAAAAATAAGTATGTGCTATTCTTTACACCAGTTAGCATTGCAGAGGCAACACATCTCTGGGAAGGAATGAGCTGAATTCTGACCTGTATTAATTAAGTCCCAAATGTAGACTCTTTATTATAGATGATGACGCATGGACCATAAACAGCCCAACCTGATGTTCACATCTCAGGCAGAATTTTAGTGGTGGAAAGAAGAAAACCTTGTAAGTCAAGTAAATCTCATCAGGAGTCACTCACGACAATGAACACTGAACTCACTGACACCACTTATAGACTCATTTTTCAGCATATTATTGCATTTTAACACGAATTTCTTCTGGTCCTTGTCCTTGGAGTCCTCTTTGTTCATCTATAAAGCAGATGCTCTTTGGGCAATGGGTAGACCAGCTCAGCACAATGAAGACATTAATGCTTCTGTAACCAGGTCCTAGCCTACTCTTACCTACAAATGGTAGTTAAGTGCTAACAGAGATGAGAGAAACTTCCCTTTCTATAACTATGTGTATCTTTTTCATTGCACATTTGTTTTTTTTCTTTCTTTTCTCCTCGTATGCTGGAGGTTTCCTGGCTGTTCAAAGAGCTCAAAGTTGAGAACACATTTTAAGGATGTGGGACTATTTCTGAGGACACTAGCAAATTACTGTGTGATTAAAAATGTGCATTTACAGTTTTCTCCACTGATAATGTTTAACTTTAAAGTAATTTCCTGTCCTGTTAAGGGCTGCTTTAATTTTAACAGATGGCACCATTTTTCATCATTGAAATCGTAAACCTTTGTGCAATTTACTTACATATAATTTGTATTTATTTCCTTGCAGGTTCTTAATTTTTTGAATGTAATAGCTCTCAGTGGATTCTGCCATGTACCATTATACTGTGCCAAATATTCAGCATTGATTTTCATATTGGCTTATATCAATTGTGCCATTAGTGTAAAATGGATGGGAAACACGTCAAATATAATATTCTGAATGTTTTCATTCTTCAATCTGATATTAATAAGTCAGAATGTATTTAACAGGGAATATGCATTTAAATCTCTGCCAGGATTTGAAAATAAATTTACCACAAGCCCTTGTGACTATGTTGGTTATGTGTTGGCTTGTTCACTGTAATTTTTCCTTTCTGTCCCTCTGCCATGTGTATCCCCTCCTTCTAGCCTGTCCAAAGCATTGCTACAAAAGTCTGTCCTACACAACCCCATGATTCATCAAAAGAAAAAATCACTCAAGGTCCCAGCTGAAGTACTTGTATAATCTCAAATGATTCCTACCCTCTCTTGTTCTATCAATTACCTTCTGTTCCAGAAAAAAAGCCATCCTTGTCACAGCAAACTTATTCTACATGATGAGGCAAGTCTGCTAGAGTCTGCAGCCCTCCTGTAAGGCAGATGGGAAATTCTGTGACAGCTTCAGTTAAATTTAAAATGAAAGTTTCAGATTAATGCAATATGAAGATGAAATTTAGACTGAAATAGTAGCTCCTCTGTTTTTATTTTCAGCTTAACTTGGGTTGGATTTACACTAGCCTCGTATTTCCAGTTCAGCTGTGTCAACTCTACTCAGTTTGTGTTTTCCTGTTGCCTTACCCTACGCATTGCTGATAAGAAAGAGTTTTCAAATGTAAATATTATTGCTCAAATGCAAGCTGAAGCTAACCCTAAACTCCATCCCTATGGAACAGACCTTTCCAGGTATCTCACCTTACTGTTATTTTTCTCTGCTTCAAATATGCATGGCTTTTATCATTATTGTGCTCTGCCTGTTATATATAGTTCTGTGTTCATCTCTCTCCTACCATTTCCATGTTTTTTCTCAAAATGTAGTCATGCCAGAAATCTTTCCTTCTTAGTTGAACGTGCCAGTAATCACTCCTCATTCAACATGTTCTGACTGTCATTCTGTGTTTTCTCTCATGCTGGTTCTTCTTGTCTCCTTTTGCATTCAGGCATTTCATGACAGCAGGTTATATTATTCCATATTGGTAAAACACCATGTGAATATATAAACTTATATACATGATTTTTAAGAATCACGTAGATCTGAAGAAGTGATATTTTTAAATTCCTTGGGATTGATTTCAGTTTGGCATGTGTTGACTTGTGCTGAAATTGCAAGTGTGGTTTTTAAGTTGGTTGATACTTGAGTCATTCAGATGGTGTATATCTGACAGAGAACAGTACGAGGCAAAGTGCAGCTGATGAGTATTTGGGGCAGAGAGGTGTGAAAATTATCAGTTGTATAGATAATACAAGCAAATTATATTGTTGTTTCTGGTCTACATGTTAGGTTACAGCTCTACATGACCTAGCTTCTTTAGGGCATTTGTCTACTTTTGCTGTTAAGCATATCTTTGATGGATTTCAGATGTGTTTTGTCTGCATCTATTTTAAAAGCCCACAATCTCCTATTTTACCTTAACAATATTACAATATTTTTCATGTTGGATAACTGTTAAGCTAGTAAGTGTGTTGGAATTAAATGCACATTGTCATATTTCTGTATAATTTCTTTGTATTTTTTTCCTCATAGAACATGGAAAGCAAAGCAAAGCTTTTGAGCCTTTTTTTTATGACTTATCCTTTGTCTATTGTGCTTTTTTCCCACCTGCTTTGTTGCTGGGACTTCATATTAATGGCTTTTTGTTAACTTCTGTGTTTGTGCCCCAATATCAAAGATGATAATGGTGCTGCTCTGGGAAACGAGCATGACAGTTTGGTGCAAATACTATTGCTACAGAAAAAGCATGTTGGCAAATAAGAGTTTTTCTTCTGTTCTCTGCTCTGAAGGATGTCCATGACCACTGCCATGCATATAATGGGAGTTTTTACCCTAGCAATGTCTTTAGAAGATCAACACGCCCATACATGGTTAAATCCATGGGTTATCCAGTCTGATAATCACTCAGTACCTTGGTGCATCAGAGTAAGATGCATCACACCTGCAACCACAGCATGTGAAAACATGTGCCAGTTTACATGACAGTGGTATTTCCTTTCTTAAAGTAACATGAGTTAGTGTAGAGATCCTTGAAACTGGTTTTTTGTTTGTTTTTCTTTTTGTTTTAGAGCTAGCTTCGATACCAGAAACAGGCCAACTCTGCCAGTGTGGACCTTTACAAAAGTTAATATATCATGTTAAGGAGTGAGAAGTGCAGCCCTACAAAAAGCTTGATCTACAAAATACTTTATATATAGTCTTGATTTCTACAGAAGCTGGGGATATTAGCTTTTTATGAGGTGCTTAGCCTTTCTCAAGATGAAACCTTTCTAACAACTTTGACCAGAAAGATTTGCCCAACTGTTTTTTATAGCCTCAACTTTTCATAGGGTTATCTTGAATTGGTTGAAATGCAGATTCAGTTACTTCTGAACATAGTCTCCTGAGAATAAAAATCAAGTAGAAATCTGCTTATTAGCCACAGTAAAATAGCTTGAGTCTCAGCTGAATGTTTCTAATTCTGTTCCAAATTTTTCCTGATAGTAGATTATTTAAGTGCCAATTTTAGTCTAACCTTCAGAAATAAGGAGGCTGGCAATCAAGTTATATTTTGTATTTGTAAATTGTAGTATTGCATTAACGTGTTGGGGTTTTGTCTAATTTATGATGAAAACAACTTTCCATCATGCGTGCATTTCCTGACTGCTTTTGTTTTCTGATGCGCAGTGTCACGGAGCACAGTGTACAGCTAGAGTACTTACTTTTTTGACAGGGTAATACAGAATATTTTCTAATTTATCTCCAGAAAATCTCAGAGAGATCTGACAAGATAATAGCTTTTGCCTGTATCCTGTACCTTTTCCTGTTTAGTTACTCAGTCTCTTATCGGATGCTGTGAGCTCCTTAGATAAGTGTTACTTGATTGTTTAATAACTAAGGTGCTTTTCATAATGCCTATCATGCTGCCAGAAACCATGCTGTTTATTTCATTCATGTTCTGATCAATTGGGTATTAAGTAATTACTATTTTGGGCTATCTCCAAAGGCTCTTTGCCTCCGCAGTACCCTCCATTACAAAGATGCTGTATTCTGGCACTCGGTTGCGTTGAGGTGTGTTGTAACTAATTACTGGAGAGCAGTAACAAATAAATTTCTTGGTCGATAGGACCCAAGCTGTACGGATTGCCAGCTATGTTGAAGCATGCAGGTGAAAGTGCTCTGTAGATCTTGGGAATGATTTTGTTTTTTCTTATGCTGAACGTGGTATAATTCTGTTTAAAATATTTAGTTTGGTGCCCTAGGCCAAACATCTTCACCAGGCATGTCGTTAGAGGCTATCGAAATGGCCGAGCGCTCATTAGGGGTGGAGAGCACTTACTCTGCACCTGCAGAAGAGCAAATGGTTTTGCTTCCTCTGCACGGAGCCGAATTCACTCTCACCAAATCAAGCTATGCGAACCACACCAGCCTGCAGTAAGCGGGGAAGATCAGGGGATTTGCTTCAAAATTTCTCTGCTGCTCTGAGCCAAAATGCGAATATAAAAACAGCCTTTGTGTCTTTATCTCTGCTGTCTTTTTTTCCCCCTCTCTCTTTGTGTTACTTATAGGAAAGACAGATCTTACAGAGAGGTGGCTTTGTGATCAGAAGCATGTTAAACGTGGTTTGGCTGGTGGTTGGTTATGAGGAACTCCCATGATAGAAGTGGCTCTGAGGGAATTTTATAACTTGTCTTCCAAAGCATATACTGTTCCTCTGCTCGTGTGAAAGAGCTGGAAGACAAAAAAGCCCGTGCAATTACACCAAATCCTCAGTCATGATACATAACTGCAGGAGGCAACTGTAACCACAAACTTTTTTATAAATATTTGTCCTGCAAAGAAGGAGCAGTAATAAAAGCAAGTCACCAGTGGAGACCTCTGGAAAGGTGACCAGGGCATGCCTTTATTGACAATGAATGTGCCTGCAACTACCATGGAGATAGATTTATATGAACAACGGAGATTGTAAAAGGAATGTTGAAAACCAAACCTCATTAACAGAGTAATGCCAAAAATCTTAATGGAAGTGGGAAATACTTTCAATTTACTTCATTTTCTTTACAGAGGAATCTAGTGATCTTCTTTCAGGCAGTTCATAAGACAGGCTGCTAAGAAAAGAATAACAGGGAGTGATTTACATTATCACCAAATTCAATCTTGAAGCCAGTAATTTTGGTGTCAACCTACAATTACAGGCAATCACTTCCACTGTCTGGTTGTTCTACTCTGTTACTGTTTACAGTGTGTACTTACCTAATGCACAGAATTGTGTCGAGTTGATTGTACTTTTGTTGTAATTAATCAGCTATGTTACATTTTCTTTATGATGTTATGTTGCTTCTGGGGAAAGCTATAGGCAGATGAAAGTGTTTCTAGTTAAAAGAGGAAAGAAATTGTCTTTTTCAGTTTCTTTCCTCCTCTCTGCTTGCTCAGTAGCCTCACAGGGATTGTATCTATCAGCTTGTGACCTCAGAAGGTTAAAAAGGTTTCTTGCTAATATAGGTACGATAGCCACCGAAAACCCCATCAGCACATTCTGCCTAGTTTGCAAAATTCTGGAAGAGTTTGTGAGAAACACTGCCGTAGAGCTGGAATCCCCAAGCCACATTTGACAATGATTTCTAGCCAACGCAGGGGCTGGTACGGGCAGCAGAGGCACCTGGACCCACCACGGCCGGTGGCAGCTGCCGGATTTGCGCTGGTGAGTGGGTGGAAAGCTCTGCCCTCCTGATAGGAGAGGGGATTGCAGCGGTTTCTGGAGGAGAGGCAAAGGACTAGGCACATGCCGGATTTCAGGTTGGAGAGAGCACTCTATGGGATCAGTCCTTCTGTTTCGGTGCCCAAGCACCAGATTCTTTTTTCGGGGAATCTTGTAAAATGTTTTTCACCAAAGGTAATTCATTAAGTTTGAGTGTTACCGAGCTTTATGATTAAGTTTCTCTCATTCTTGGCAAAAGTCTGAATCAGTCAAAACTGGTTTCCAGTTAGCCTTAGAATATGGAGACATTACTGTATCCCCTCGGCTTAAAGAAAGGGGTTTCTCCCTTCCTCCTTTCTGGTCCTCAGAAAACCCAACACCACCACTTATTGGATTGCTGATGGTCCTAATTGCTCATAGATTTGTTTGGTTTGCTAGGAACGTAGCAGGTTTTAGTTCAAGAGCAACAGTTTTCTCTTGCATCCTGCAAAGGTCCCACTAGACGTGAGCCTGGGGCTCCCTGTGACCAGAGCCCATGGGGAAGCACTCGAGGTCTCACCGTCCTCACGAACCACACGGAGCGATAACACTGACGTTTATGTAACATGAATAATGTCATTAAGGGAACTACATTGATGATCACGCTGGGGCTGAAATGAGACCAAGAAAATTTTAAAACACCCCATATTGGCAAGTTGGAAAAGCTCAACCGCTTTCATGTGAATCATTTCAGTGCATCGTCTTAAAAAATCCTGGCAGCAGTTTCAGTCTTCCTTTAGTTGGAGAAGAAGTGAGAAAATAAAAAGATGCAGGTTTTAGGCTTTTCAGTGTAACAGCTTACAGACAATATTGAAGTTTTTGATAATTACTGAGAGTTCTTCTGTGTGACACTTTTGATCATTATATTTTCATAAGGATTTCTGACTTTCTGAGGAACACAGACCTTTGTGAATTCTTGCTGTTACCGCTCTGTGTTTTTTTTAAAAAAAATCTAACCTCTTACATAAGTTTTCTGTAAATTCTTCTCATTAGGCAAAATGTTGTGTTTGATTCATTTAACCCATCTACTTGTGTGATACGGCAGTCACTTCATTAAACATCTAGATGAGAATAAACAGAAAGCAAGCTGTCTTGCAAAAACAAGATCTCGTGTAATGTGTTAAACTATATTAATCATTCCAGTTTTCCATATTAAACGATAATTAGTGCTCATAGAATAAAAATTATGGTGTACAAAAAACTGGAAAAAATTTTATAGCAGGCATGCACACAGATACACACACTTAATCCTCGTACAATGACTAAAACCCAGTTATATATCAGCTGATATTCTCACATAATTTCCTTTCTCTTAAATAAATTCTCATCTTTCTTACCCAAATTTGCAACTCGTAAGTTATGCAGTGTAGCACTATGAAAGTAACACCATAGAGCATAAATTTAGGCTGAAGAAATATAATCTTGTAGTCAAAGAACAGCACTCTTTAGGGAGCTATACCTACCTGGAACTTTGGGGAAGGAGAGCATGCAGCCAGTCTACGGGGAGTTTTGCATCATGTCACTGTTGGGGATGATGAGGTCAACACACTCTAGGTAGCAGCTCCTCAGAAAAGGATGTGTTTCTGGCTGTCAGAAATGGAGGTCTGTAGAGTTTTGGTTTTCACAATCACATTACTTGATTGATTCACAATTTCTTGCAGAGTGTTGTGGCACTGTCACTAGGAATCTATTACTACTCGCAGTCTTGGTGTTCCTTATTTTAGCCCTCAAATCTTATGAGTCTTTGACTGCCTCATGAGGAAGGACTGGGGATGATGTTAGGTCAGGGGAATTCAATCTTTGAGGCAGACAATAATCTGCAAAATAGGTGAAATGAAGGTACTGCAACTAATCCATCCTGAAGGACCTAAGACGACAGTATTTTGTAATTTGTGTGTGATAGTCATACGTTGCCACCCATGTAGCCATCTCTGAACTTCTTTGCGGTGTGATGCCCACCACATTGACAATCTTAATACCTTTTCTAGTGTTTCAAAGCTGAAAAGACATTCCAGTTCACTCTTTGATCATACATAAGGCTCTTCCTTACTTTGCATTTAAGGCTGTTGTGTATATATATGCTATAAGGGTGGTCATGATGGTCTTGCATTTGGCCAAGATGCATTCTGCCGTGGCTGTTATGTAGGTGTATATTCTCAGGTATCAATGAGTTATGAGTTACTCGAAGCGCTTACTGGTTTAGTGAGCATTTTTACTTTGGTCTCGATCCTGTCACCACTGAAGGGTTGCTCCCATGTTGATGAATAATGTTCTGTAAGTATCTGTGGTTTGATGCAAAGCAGGTACTACGTGGTGAAGGGTGAGAGAATCTAGTCCCCTGGGACATGAGCGAGGCGTTACTGAGGAGCTGTGAAGCAGTGAAGATAAAAGGAGCTTAATGTATTACAACTTTAAAAAAACCAAAACTTATTCTTATTCTTCATCTACGCAGACCCAGTCCGGGCTGTTGCATTACTGCTGCTTAATTCTAGGAAAAAATTCTTCACTCTTGTATTTTTCCTGCTTTGTGTTGCTTTTTTTTTTTTGGATGAGGAGGAGGGAGTGGAGTTAGGGAGAGATAAAGAAAGCCTGTTAGGTATATAACTATATTATTAAAATAGCAGCTCCCACAAAGAGAACACTACTACTTTGCCTTCCTTTCCTGGAAGGTGTTTTTTTTCTGTCCTTACCATAGAAAAAACAAATAGTTAGCAACTCTTCCTAGACACAGGGTTGACTTGTACTGAATGCTGCATTTCAGGACTTCATCTAATCAGGGCATGGAATAACAGGAAGTCTGAAAAATCATCATCTCCCAAAACAGAATCAAATTATCGTTCTTTTCTCTCTTCAATCCCATTCAACTTTTCGGTGCAGTTCCAGTGGATAGACCTTTTTTGGCTGTAAACGAAGGCAGCTGTTGGCTCATGATACCAGATTCTAGTCAAAATTATCAGTTTGGCGGTGTAATGAGCATTGATATTAATCTTAAACTTTTAAAAAGGCATAAAGATGTATACGAATTATAATGCAAAAAATAAAGATATATTCCCTAACTAATGGGAATTGTACTAAAAATCAGAAACCTTAATAGGTTTGGGTGAGTTTCTGTATCTAGGCTTTTGAAGGTATGCTTTTACCACAAAATTAGCAGAAATATCCAGGCCCAGCAAGCAGTGTGTCTGTCATCTAAGGATTTAAAAGTGAACGGAACAAACGTTGACACAGTAAATGTAGGAAATACAGTGTCACTGAACAGAATATACCAAATGTTTGGTTATTTTGTTATTAGAGTCTTTTTTGGCAAGAAAGTGTGCGAGAAGCATGGGTGAGTTTAGCTGAATGAAATTTGCTTTTTGGTAATAAGCTTTATTTTGTCTTTTGAAATTAGATGTAGCCACACTTTACGTAGGAACTTCCCTTCTTATTTGGCTTACCTGCCCTTCAGTTAAAAAATGAGTTATTTTTTTTGCCATGCAAAGCAAAAAGCCTTTTGCCTGTTGTAAAGCTGAAGCACGTAGGCCCTTTGGATGGATCCTGAACTTTTTATGTGTGTGTGGTTGTAGATGGTGCACAATACACTAATGAATAGGACCCAGGTAGCTTGAGTGGCACATCCATGCCAGATGTAGCTATATACCTTACTGGTCAACGGAGCAGAATTTCAATAAGACAAATGGGGCTAATAAAGCATAAAGCACTTGTAGCTTCACAGGGACTTGTTCTGTACACTTACAGCATCACTATGAATTTTACAGTATTAAAGATTACCTAAATGTGATCAAAATTGTAGCTAGATGTAAGCATGACACTAGATTAACTGATTAAAGCAGCCTTTGAAAAAATGAACATAAACAATCTGTAGATCTATACTGTATTGAACTTGACAAATATAGGAAGATTAGAGTTTATGAAAACACTCATTCTATGATTTACACCTAACTTTGAAGACTATAAAACTGAACAGTTTTACATGACTGAGTATTTAAAAGAAAGATTAGAGAGACACGCATGGGAGTGCAGGCGTATGGCCATACAGTGCTCAAATGCATTTCAGCTGGGATATTTCCCACCCCAGTAAACTGAAGTATGCAACTAATTTTTTTTTCCTTATTACTTGCCAGTTCTTCTCAATCTGTCTCTCTTGTCTGTCATTGCAAAGAGAACATATGTTCTCTGGTAGGTTCTTTGTCACTTACCTAGTGTGATATAAGGAAAAAAATTATAAAGCCCTGCCCAGCAAATTCCCAGCTCTTGTTCCTGCCAATGTGGTTTGTCAGCCCCAAACGGCTGCTCCCTCAGCTCATGTGATATATCCCCTGTCTGTGGAAGTCCAGTGCGGTGGGGCTAAGATCCCGGATTAGGATTCCAGCATGCTGCTGAGACATGAATCATTTGTAAGAATAGCATGTGTTTCTGGCAGGAGGCAAGGAGAAATTTCAAGCCCTGTAAGCTGTTTCGGAGAAAGAAGAGAGTAACTTCCACTGGTGTGTTAGCCAAAGTTCATCAGGTTGATAAGAAAAACATTTTTCCTTTATTCCAAGACAACGTATGAAATATTACTGAAGGTATAATGGCAGCAATTTAATTATACAGCCTCTTTATTACCAGATCGTGAGATAATTTGCACAGCTTTCTAAGATATTTTGCATATGCAAAAAATTCTATGACTTATGATAGCTATTTATTTAAGTCCTTTGCTGGAATGCTTTCCATTGGTATTAATTAATTTCTTTATGTTCCTGTGGCTAGAAATGTTACTAAAGAAAGAAGTGTGAAGTTTTTATTATTATTCTATGAGTAAAGGATGGTCTTCTAGATGTCACATTATCAAGGAAGTTATTCCTTGCCTAAAGGACTTAATCAAAAAGATCAGCCAGTGAAGAATTCTCTTCAGATCAAAATCCGCAGCTCGCTTCCATTTGTTATCTCTCAGGGTCAGTTTAAAATATTTTTAATATTTTGACATATTTTTTTCTTTGTCTGTTCCTCATTACAATAGGACTGGAATTGACCTGACAATTAAGTGAATACCTAAGGACTTATGCGTAATTATATGCTAGTTCTCAGTTGTAGTAACTTGTGACCTTACATTTTATAGAAGACAAACAGTTGTCCTTTTTCATGTGCCAAGTTTAACAAGATAACTCAAGACAATTGTTCGCTCCTATTTATCCCCTCATTCATATAAAAACTGCTAATAAATTTAAAAAATACATCACTCAGTTTGCCAACGTAGCAAATCCTATAATCTGTCTTTATTGTCATGTACCCATCATTATTATTCTTTATTTATATGTAGGATAAAATAGCTGAGCTTACATTAAGATGACTGGCAACAGAAGCTACACTTCTAGAGACAAACAGAGAGGATGGTAACAGAAATGAGTAAATAATGAATTTCCTTTTCATTCTTCAGTTTATATTTTATTACAAAATCAATTTTTTTCTGCATTTTATTAAACAGCTGTTATAAATTACCATAAGAACATGCTTATATTATTATTAAATTTTAAAAAAGAAATAACTTTCCTGGGTTATCCTTGAATTATTACATTTTAGCAACTCGGCACCTTCTTGGTCTCCTACAAGTTAAGCTCATTCATTCCTCTTTTTTTTTCTACCTTACAAACAGAATGAGACAAGTCAATACTTATGTGAAATAACTGAAAGAAATGGGAATATACTGCTTAATAGCATTACCTGGCAATTTCTTCTTTTGGGTCACTACCAAACACATGGCCGTGCTCTTTGGGAATGCTCTACCAACACAGAGTAGTGTCCTTGTTGAAATTTGTCATGATACTGTTCCACTTGGGTTGTAGTAATGCAGAAATCTGGTTCAGTTCTATGTTTGTTCTCTTGTTGCTGACTTTTCCATGGCTACATATCCATGTTCTCATCTGTGGTCCTTCAGTAGCAAAAGACAGTTGCTTTTTCTTTTTTTTTTATGCATTCTCATCCATCTAATATTTGTTGTTGAGCCTTAATTAAGGATTTTAAAGTGTTTTGAAGCCATAAGAAATAGCGTCTTCTCTACTGCAAAGTATCGTGTATATTATGACAGCAGGTTTCTTCCAACTTCTCTGAAGTAGCTATAGTGAGGTCACGGGATGCTTATTTTGATTTTTGGTCATAGTCATCGCTTGCTGAAACCCGAGCTTTCCTCTTCTACTACTCGGGGTTGCCTTTCTAACTTGCTAGCATCATATACACTAACTCTTGCTAAATCCCTTCAGGGCTTGAGAACATCTCTTGCCAAGCACAAGGACTACCCTTGTTCTCGAGTTTGCAACTATAGCATTCAGGATCATCAGATAAGCTGTTATTTTGATTTTTTTTTTTTGCATAATTTTAATGATGAAATGTTAATGGGTCACAGTTAATTAATTCTTTCCATCATGACAAATGATTGCCTCCAGCAGAGCTCCTCTTATGAATATAGAAAGCAGTGGGTCCTCTCTGATATTATTTGGACAAGTTACTTGACCTGTCAATCTTGTTTAATTATTACAGTTGCCATTAAGAAGCAAATGTTAAATGTCAGAAGATAAGAGCCCCCTAAAATGCCATGTGAAGCAAGTGCTTTTTGCATGCAAAACCTTTCCTCTATGTGAGAGTATTGATATATACTATTTGAAAATTCATCTTGCAGATCACATCAAACAATTATGAGGATTTGAACCCTCTCCCTCCCCCATAACTTTTCTCAAATCAAATCTAAGCCCAGTGTCCCAGTCTGATGGGTGTCAATGGCAATAGGGTGACTTGTATATGCAGCTGATTGCTTTTGAGAGTATGCGCTTAATATAATGAGCATGCTTCATGGTTTAATTAAAGGGAGCGTATAAGGGAGTACAGCCTCCTTTCCTTTGCTAAAGTAGGGAGAGATTTTCCCTACTTTGTTCTGAATCTGTGCAAGCCTTGTTTCTGTTCCTTTTTCCCCCTCCTCTCTCTGTTAGTGCCATTTACCTCCTCTGGTACAGTCTCTGTCTACTGGCAGGACGGGGTGTCCTGGATCTGAACAGTTTCTGTTGTGGTATCTCATTAACTAACGGACACTGACATGGCGAAAGTGGCGTGGAGGATGTGAGAAGTTTCCGGTCTTAAGCCATTTGGGAGCCATCACCGACTTTGTGCTGGGACCCTGAGCTGGTGCACAGACAGGGGCACACAGCCAAATCTCAGGTAGTTCAAGGGCAGATGGAAGAAAATCAGGTGAATGGACTGAAGCAACGCGTGGCCATGAAATAAAAATCTCAGGAAGGCTGACCTTGGATCTGTGTCTAGCAGCACGCTACTAGCATGCACTTTAGTTAATTGCTTTTAGAGTATTTTATTGTGCTGCTTACCAGCATAATGCCATTACTGTGTCAGTGAAACTTCTACGCAAGCAGGACTTAAGGTTGCATATCTGCTCACAAAGCCCCACCAAATTAAAAAAATATTAGTAATCGGTTTATTGTCTAGGAGATTTCCCTGAGGAAGGGTAGGCTGCTGCTTCTACGCTGTTTCTCTTCTCTAACACCATAAACAGATTATGTGTGAATGTACCTTATACTTATTCATAATAGATTTGTGTCAACACAGATAATACATGTATATATCTCCTTCGTTTACAAGCGCTCAATAGAGCATGGATCTCATTTGGGAAAGCATAATACCCTCGACTTGGGGAAAACAAGCAGCACGCACTAGGATGGCTGCCCTAATTATGGAGCAGCCCTTTGCTTCTCTTCGTGAACCATGTTTATATCTTTATCTTACACTAAAATCCTGAACCTCCGAGGAACTGGCCAAGCCGTGTCAGCAGATGTTTCCATCAAGTACCATTGCGATATTCGTGGCCCAGTAGCCTTGAAAGCCACAGGAGGAGTGATGCAGTTTTCTGGCCGTGGGAGGTCACTTCTCCATGCTTTACAGCTCTTGACAATCTACAGGCAACAGAGCAAAAGCAATGGCCATGCTTCTTGTGGAGTGTGATTTTTGGCCTATTCTTTTGATGGTACAGTGGAATATATCAAGTTTTAACAATTCATAATACTGCTTTATCAACACTACTACACTACACTGTCCATACTCTGAATATTTTTATTATCTGCTAAACATAGTGTTCCAATATATAATATACATAAACATACTATGAGGAGTATTAAAACAGTATAAAAAATATAAACATCTGGGAGCAAGTCCCAGCACTTCTGCACCTGTAACTCTATCTCATACACTCATTTAAAACTATTAGTTAACATCTTCTTTCATCCAAACAAACATATATGACTTATTCATACACAGCCATGACATGACTTTGATGTGGTTTTCCTCCAAGAACCAGGCCAGTTTTATAATTCTAGCCAGATCACTTAGTATGAATTGTGATAATACCATTGCCTTTGATAGCTTTGTGCTGTTCACTGTAGATGAGGACTTAATCCCTGGAATCTTCCATCAGTAACTTCCAGTGATTTTTCTTTTTTTTTTTTTTTTTAAGGAGAAGTCATACGTAGTTGCTTGCTGTACAATAAGCATTTCAGTATCTCCAGGCAGTTTTATTATCCCACTGTGTTTTCAGTACAGAGCCATGACCCTGTACTGGGACAGAAGCCAAAGGATGAGCAGCATGAGATATTATAATCTGGTTTTATTCGAGACCTTTTTAACAATATAGTAATTTATGATACCCATGCTTTCCTTTGGGAAAATGTATAGGAAAAAAAATTTTATTTTAAACTTATTTACAAAAATATGGTTTTGGACTAAATAATTCACTTCTTAAGTGATATGTTTGTAGGCAATATAGCTAATTAATCTAAATATCCTTGGGTTTGTGGCATTTAGGTATAAATGAAGTTATATATCTCCTAGCAGGGATGGTGTATGTTGAGTGCTTTGTTTAGAAAAATGTTCGAGTCAGCACTGTTCCCTGACACGTTGTCTCCGTGTATCCGCAATATTCAGATACTGAGAACCTATTTTGCTGAATCTAATTGATTCACACATTCCTCTCTGAAATCATTTAATATCTCATGTTCAGAAAGACAGCAACTTTTACACATCATTTCATTTAAGATATAGGATAAGCCACAATGCTGGGAAGCACTGCATTTTCATGAATAATAGCTAGAATACCTGAAACATTTTTTTTTTAAACAGCGTTTTGGTTTTTTTTTTCAAGTTTAATTGGAGCAATCTAACACTTGCACATACCATGAAAATTATGTTTCGTGGCATTCAGCTTTCAAGAGGCAGCTTTTAATTAATTTTAAAACAGGACTCCATCCCGCTGATGGGTTCCAAAGAGTTGTCTGCTACACCTGCAGATTATTGCAGGTTTTCTGTGCTGTAAATAGAAACTAAAGTGAAGCTTGAAACTAGTCATCTAACTTCAGCATGCACTGCGTTCTCGGTGCCGTACTGTTTCTACATAAACATACGCATTCCAGGTCTGCTCTCAATTGAGTTTCAAATTGAATTTCAGATTGTTGCTCCCTTCCAAAAGGGAGCATCAACAGGTCTTGGTTTCTTTCTTTAAACAGAAGTTTTAGGCAATTGTTAAGAAATGGCCTTAGCTGTACATGTCTTATTTGAATAGCCAGCTGTATTAACATGTGATTTCTGAATTTGTAAATTTGACATATTTTAGCTGATTTAATGTGATTTTTATAATGCTGTTGGTCCTTCAGAAAGCTCTTTCTGTAATATTTAAGGTAAATAAATAGCCTTCAAAAGCCCAGTAGATAATTTTGTTAGCTATTGCAATTTTCTAGAAATGCAGTGCTATCATATTTGAATGGCTCTGTTATGAGATTTCTGGCAAATTCTGTTTCTTGGCTGAAATAACCAACTAGATGTAGATTTTGGCCACTAACCTTTTCATGGAAGTGCTTAAATGACCATGTGATTCCAGTTCTGCTGTTATCTTCTGTTATCATCTCAAGTAAAGGAAATTGGTATTTATTTAAAAAAATGTATCCCATAGCAGTGGTTGCACAATACGTTTTTCAGAGTGAGCATTATTAGGCTGTTCTTATACCAAAGTATTCTTAGTAAATGTTAACTAAAGTTATTTTTAAACTTCTGAGATCTATGTTGCTTGTTCCATGGTATGAATCTGTTATCTGTTTTTAGGAAGGTAATGAGAAAGAGACGGTAAAAGTCAGATCTGCTATTCATATCATTATGTCATTATATTGTGAGTATTTCTATCCCTAGAGCTTGCTGTACCGCTGGGAAAATTTCTCATTTACTGTAGATGGGCAGACTGTGGGTGTGTAAAAGTAAAGAAAACCATTTAAAAATTGACACAGCTTGCCAAAAAGGTAGATGGATTAGTCTCAGAAGAGCACAAGTAATAGCAAAACTGAAAAGAGGCCACTGAACAGAAAGTTGATATGCAACCTATCTATTTTTTATTCCTTGTAAGGCCAGATATGCTCTGTATGGTGCCTTAGCATTTGTTATGTCAGTGAACCATACATGCCACAAAAATCTTAATGGAAAACTTGAGTTGCCTTACAGCACTTGAGAACTGTCTTCCTTACGTCCTCCTGTCTTTCTAGGGTGCCCAAATAAGCAAAGATTTCATATGGAAATATTTTAAATTTCTGACCTAAGGATACTTAAACAACACTGCCAAGGCCCTGAGACGTATATAGGTATCTATGAGTGGGTACCCAGTCTTACGCTGATGCTGTGTAGCATCCTGCTACCTTGCCTTCACAGAAACCAAATCACGATTACAAGCATTAAAAAGCAAAATTGGCTAGTTTTATTGTAAATCTTGCTTGTTGGAGTAGTGCTCACAAACCAGCCGAGATCCTTCATACTAGAAACATTGCAAACTCAAAGTAGCAGACAGTTCCTGAGCCGAAGTTTACCGTTAAAGTAGATAATAGATCCAAATCTGGTGACTCTTCCTTTTCCTTCTGCTGAGTTTTGAACACGAGTTTGTGGGGCTCCTCCTCAGCTGCTGTATTCTGTTATTACTGCAATGATGTTAATGAAATGATGGCAATTTTTATTGGTGACAATATGCCCCCATATGTACTGGAACTTTCTTTTCTTTAGTAAAAGTACAGCTGAAAGAAAATTTCAGCTACAGCAGAACAACATATCCACATATTGGAAATGGAGCATATTAATTGGATATGTATGAAATGAAAATTGCCTTACAGAGAAACAGAAATCAAACCTACTATTTCCCAAGTATTAATTTCATTTTTTATTTCCAAGTGTAGTGATAACCAGGGACATCTTTTTTGCATTTAAAAAGCCAGAATCACTCTTTGGAGTTTCCAAGTGAAAACATGCCTATCTTTTAATGTGGGTTGTTAAACTGAGACCTGAATGGCCTATTTATTTGCTGCTTTGTTTGAGTGGAGACTGGATCTAATCTGTATGTACACCGAGGGCTCTCCCTCCCTCAATTTCTCTGAAAAACTGCAATTAAATTTTAGACATAATAGGATTAAAGCATTACATTGCATATGACATGACATTTGTGTGCAGAATTATTGAATTTTATATTCTCACTGATATTTTACTTGAATATAGAGATAAAAAGATGACTTAATTCATCTTGTATACCTCTTTCAGGACCATCCCTCTGTTTTACGCTACTTATGCTTTTTCCAGTTTCATTTTAAGTCTGCCATTTCCTTGGAAGATTATTTCACAGCCTATTAGACCTCACTGTTAGGTGGAATTTTTTTCTATATGCAGTTTTCTTATATCTTTAAAAAACAGAGGGCAGCAATTTTTCAATCTATTTTGACCACATGGAGCACAGTAAAATTTGTAGTGAGGCACAAAGTTCCATCAAAAAATTAAACATAACTGGAAAATGAATATATTTACTGCATCTGGAAAATGTAGTGAGAATATATTAATTAGCTTTGATTTTAGAGCAAATGAGTACTAAGTACTTGGGGAAATAACTGTGTTTGAGAACCATCATTTTTCTGTAGCTTCTCCAGTTTGTCTCCCATACTGTGTTAGAGAAAGAAAAGTACTAAGGGCCACCTTCGTTTAGGAAATTACTATTTTTTTTTTCATTTTTTAGCCCCATAACTATGTGTACAGAACATCACTGGGGTAGTAAAAATGCCGTGGATTTTGGGCTAACATGCCAGAACTGCTTTTCTTTAACCAGCCAGAACGCATACATGCTAAGCTAATGTGCCAATACTCAATTCTCCTCTGATGAATTAAGAGGACAGAATAAAAATCTGTTGATTAAACGTACTGGCCATAAGATGAGATTGCAGATGCACAGATAAAATTATTTCATGAAATATTTATGCGGCTTGGTGTTAGAGATGGTTTTTCCCCTTCCAAGTATAAGCGTGCGGCTGATGCCTGCTGTTCCAGGCCTGCACGATCGTTCCCCGGAATGTAGCCGAATTGTGAGCTGCTTTATAACAGAGGGTGGCTTCACACCCAGCCTCAGCCAGGGCTCCAAGCAGACAATGGCTTGGCACCAGCTTCCTCAACAGATTTGTTTTGCCGTTTCCATTTTGGAAGAGACCGGTGTCAAAGGAGTCCGTTTGGCCAATGACTCAGGAAGAAGGGAAGTCCAAAAGACATGACTATTTAGGAGCAGGAAAATGAAATCCCACGCCACACCTACACCATGAATTCCGTAATGAACTGGCAGACCTCGCGGTCTTTTTGACACAGGTCACACAACTTGGAAAATGCCAGGAACACCTCTTTTGGGAACAACAAGTACCTCTCATGAAAACGGCAGGATTATTCAGTATTTTATGTACTTTAATCATGTTCCAAATACCCATTTTCAAAAAGACACTATCCAAAGCTTTCAGATTTACCTTCCTGACAGAAAATTATGATCCGTGCAATATCTGAATGATGAAACTATAGGTAGATTTTCCAGTGGTTGACAAATGGAAAAGACCTATTTATATCAAAGTGATATAAAATTCTGGGTTTAAGTTGAAAATAATATGCAAAAAAAAAAATATCTGTTGTAATATTCAGTTCTTTTCTTAAAGAAAGACTTGTTGTCATTAATTAGAACAACAATAACGTGATTTTCAAAACCCATATCTTTTATTAAATATGGAATTTAGTTTTGCTGAAGCAGGAATACGTACTGTGTATACATACTTTCCTACTTGTATGTAACTTAACATACAATTACTCAGAATGTTGATTTTTACAGTCTCAACACAATTTATATTATTTTAAGGTGTCAAAAATGATGAGTAACATATTGTAATTCAGTAGATTAATTTCTTACCTTAGTTCTGTCATGCAGTATGTGAATAGAAATTTAGTTTTGATGATAAGATACAAAATATAATTTTAATTAGTTGAATAAAACTATCCTAAGAGTGCCGAGATGAATTAAGAATAGGAAAAAAAAGATTTTTCAGTATTGATTTTGGATGACAAATCTATTACTAAAAAAGGAAATTTTAATTAATTTTGATTGTAATTAGGTTTTTTTTGGTCATCATTTGACAGACTTTCCAAGATATTCTGATATTTAAAAATGGACATGCATGCATAGCGCAGTTGTCAGAAGAGCCAAATTAGACTAAAGCAGTAGGAATTGAATTCCGCAAAGGCTGAACACCTAACGAGTACAGCAGGAACCCTGCCTAACTACTTGGTATTCTGGATTCACTTCTTCCAAATTTTTGAATTAATGGATCACATATTTTTCCTCCTAGTTTCTTGTCATAGACTGAAAGAGGAAGCCTGCTGGCTTTTCAGCTCATAGCCATTTTTCCAACGTTCAAGGAATTAATCCAAATGAGAAGATATTCTTCAGCTCATTAAGATCTGTGAGGCACTATTGGCTCAGTATATTTTAAAATGAACATTTAAAGGATTTTAATAGATTATCAGACATTTATATTTTAACATTATATTTCAACATTGCTAATCATAGTATCACATAGAAATTTAAATGTGATCATTTTAAAAACAGAAACTCTTGTAGTCTAAATTAAGTAGCCGTGATTCAAAATTGATTTCTACTTCTGCTTAAGGTACAAATACCAGTAAAAGTGAATCAGGAAAGAAAATAAATACCTAAACTCTGCATGTGTCCAGTCCTCCAATCCACAAGCAGTAGCACTAAAACCACATCTACGTGGTGCATTTATAATTCTATATAATGCAAGTTCAGTAATATAACTACCTTCTCATTACAGTGATACACATGGTAATGAAGCATTGCATGTTGTAATTCTAACTTCTCTCCAGGGACATCAGGCTCATTTTGAAGTCTCATATCACAACACCTCTCCTGGCTCAAAGCTCTGCAGAGATGAGATGGTTATGTTATTCCCTGGCCTCCCTGTAAACTGTCCCAAGAGATCAACTGGCTTTGATGTTGCAGAATTTAGTGGAGAGGCAAGGTGGTGATATTTATACCAATATCACACATGATACCATGTCTGCATTTTATATTTGGGTCACTGATTTATCTTAAGAGGATTTGTACGTTGGCTTACAAAAGTAGTGTCGTATAGCCACAGAGTCTAGGTGGGTGGTGGGAGAATGGGTGAGTTAATCTCCTAGAAGTACAGGTAAGCAATCCCATAATTTGTGTGCTTTACAATGATCCAGCTGAGAAACTCATCCAGGAGCATAAAAGAACCCTGATGAGAAAAAGATAAGCAATATATGTAAGTACAATCTTAGAACAGAGCCTTTAGTGTTAATAGGATATTTTGTAGGAATCTCATTAGGCTGTAACTGGAATTTACATACTGAACAATAACGAGGTAAATCTTTCCTTAAGGGGCAAAAATGAAATGTAAACCTGGCTTCTTCCAGGCTTAAGATATTAACGGAAGATAATTTTCTTCTTCGTCTTAGACAGCAGCCACAGCCTTGCCTTTCTTTCCTCTACTGCCTTGGCTCAGTGTTTCTGGTGCATTGAACCCATAATCCTTTGACCACATTCAAGCTAGTCCTCTGTGATGCAATGTATCAAATTCTGGCTAGTCTTGGTTTTCAGTCATCCAAAAGATAGTAATCTCCCTTTCTGTAGGAAATTTTTTTGCCAGCCATTCAATCCTCCTTGTTTTTGTGTCGCTGGAAACCGCTATATGCTATTAAGTCCTGGAGAATTAAGAGCTATGTCACAAAAAGGGAGAAAAAAAGATTTTAAATAATAATTATAAAAAGAGTTTGAGAATTTAAGGAACATAGCAGAAACTGGAAAACACTCATATGCTGCATATGAGTTTCAGTGAACAGGAAATCAATTTCATAGTTACATTTCCAGGGTTTGCAGTCATCTCATGTATTACACCCACCGAATGCTCCATTTCTTTCAACTATCAAGGTTACTGAACTTCAGATACACTTCTCCTACTGCGTTTACAAATCAATTAAGTCAAAAGAACAAAGCCTTTTTACATGCTAGAGAAGTAATGCTCATTAAATTTTGGATAAGGTGCAAAGACAATTACTTCTAAAAATGGATGAAATTAATTGCACTCTTGGTTTCTTTTGATCTTCTGCAGCTTACATTATGCTTGTTGGTTTTCTTCCCCCTCTCTTGAATGTATCGGTATTCCAGAGTCAGTCATTGGTTAGTGATTAAAAAAATATTTTTATGAATAAATTTTACTGTGCTCTGTCTGCTCTAAACATAATAAGGCTGCATAAAAGAAAGTTATCTGAGGTTTTGTCAATCCTTGCTCACTAACCATCATCACTGTTGCATTAAGCACAATATTATGCAGTGGGGTCACTCTGGGTCCTAAGAAGAGTGTAGTTTCTAACTGTGATCCTGTTTTTTTTTTTTAACCTGTGACTTTGGGTACCTGGTAATTTATCCCTGGCTATGCCTGGCCTCAAGCTGCACCAGGGGAGGTTTAGGTTGGATATTAGGAAAAACTTCTTCACCGAAAGGTTGATCAGGCACTGGCACAGGCTGCCCAGGGCAGTGGTTGAGTCCCCATCCCTGGAGGTATTTACAAGACGGGGAGATGTGGTGCTTGAGGACATGGTTTAGCAGTGGGCTTGGCAGTGCTGGGTTAATGGTTGGACTTGATGATCTTGAGGGTCTTTTCCAACCTTAACAATTCTGTGATTCTATGTACTCAACCCAAATTTGTCTTTCATTCAGATTATTTGGACACAAGCACACACTGAGGGTTGGGCTCTGGGCAGCCCCTGTGGCTTGGCAGATGGGAAGGATGGAGATTTTGGTAATATTCCTGAAAAATGGGGTCAGGCAGCAAAGACCATGTGAACAATGTTGATCTCTTGTCTTGTTGTGTAGTACAGTGTGAGATTTGGAGACAGCTGATCTGTGGTTATCCATTTGCTGGCAAGTTGGATGTTAGAAGAGATGGTCTGAGAATACAGCATGCTTTGACCCCCTCTTAGACCTGTCTGCCGTAAGGCAGTCCCAGCATAGCTTCTAAATCTTAGTTGCTCTTACTGTCAAGTAAAAGAATATAATATCCCTTATTTTTCAGGAAAAATAGTGAGGATTAATTAACATTTTTGAATTCATAGTATTCATGTTAGGTACTAATTAGTGTTGTAGATACAATACATTTGCGTTGGTATGAAGTTTTACAGAAGTGACATCCACAAGTGCTGCTTGTTTAAACTTTTTTAGCTCCCAGTTGATGAGTGTTTCTACTGAAATGCATAATGATCTAGCAATTGCTTTTACGAAAGAGCGCTTTTTGTTGTTGTTGTTGTATGCTGTTTTAATACAAATATCTTTTGAAAATAAAAACTGCTCACTAATTTTTCCCCACTGTTTAAGTGTGGGGAAGTGGACACTTCTCAGTTTAAGATGTAATTATGAAAAATCAAGATAATATGCTTATAATTATACACAAGAAGTGGAGTAATATCAAAAGACCTACTGCTTAAAAGATAAACATTTCACTGAAAGTGGCTGCACATTGGAGTATTCCTGCAGTGAATCCCATGCTTGCTTGAGCAAGTCACCTGTGGTCAGTAGAAACGTTGGTTGAGTACTGATAATAGGATTGTGCTCTTGATTTACCTGCATGTAGGCAACATGGAGATTTCTGTGGATATATATATTTAGTCAAGAAAACTTGCATATTATTTCTCTCCTCTGTATGCAGATGATGAGAGCAGCAGGAATAGGAACCTTGGTGGGTGTTGAATGGGGAGGAGGGAGACACAGGCCACACTGAGAGCATTTTCCATCTTGAGTATTTGCCCCCTCAGTGCTCAGCGAGGTTTGAGGGCCACGGCTGTTAGGACCACTGCTGAATCAGAGATGAGATTTCTAGGAAAGAGGGCAGTCCTTAATTCCTTAACCTTTGTCTAAGGATAACTTGTCCTTCCCATGATATGACACTGGATTCAATAAACCACTGGGAGGTATTTTGTGTATTTATATTATAACATGCAGTTATTATTAAACTTTATTTTTTTTTTAATCTATTTCCTTTCCTGTCATGCAAGGTACATAAAGCCGGGGGGGGGGGGGGGGGGGGGAGAAACAATTTTGCTCCCAGTGAATTTTACATAGAAATAAGAATGTTTCCCAATGAGGAGATTTTCTTTACGAAGTGCTAATCCAGACTGCTGATGGGAATGAAATTTTTCCCATTCATCTCAGGAGCCCTTAATCTGCCAAATGTGTTATAAAGGTTAATTGTTGCAATCCCATGAAAGATATAGAACCATACCAGTCACTTTTTCGGTGGATGGGGAAACATAAGCAGAAGTGACTGTCCCAAGGAGATGTGGTTTAGCAGTAATAGAGTAAAGCAATTGTAAAATCAGAGAACTCTTAGGTCTGAGCCTAAACATTGTGTTTTATATCTGTATTTGTGGTGAGGAGCTATCTATAGGGCAAGAACTGAATTCTAATGCAGCTATTAATCATAAAGCTTCAAGGACCACTGTTCTCTTTTCTCTACCAAATGGTTTCTGTGGGCAAGTGTGTTAGATGAGTATAAGGCAAGCGCGTGTTGATTAAGGGCTGAGCTTGGAGTTCAAGTCTTCCTCACCATGTTCTTTTGCTGTATGATTGATGAAGCTCAACTATAATTAAATGTAAAGCCATAGATTTGGCAAAGAACAGTATCCATTAACTGGACTGATGTCATTTTCTCTCATGTGATTCATTAACAAGTAGCAGTATGTTTCCTGCAGTTTACCTGATGTCCTAGGACATTAAAGGTAATGGTAAAGATCTTGGGACAATAGGTTTGTTTATTTTCTTCATATCAGAGAAGCTGTCAGCTTAGGTTTGCCTAATTTTTGGGCGTTCACAGAAGAGGAGTAATGTTCTTAGAAGGTTTAGTATTCTGTTTATGATTGTTTAACATTCAGCATCAATGATTTTATTGCACAGACGTTGGCATTTTACTCATTATCACTTTGGTTTTCATGCCAGGTTCTTGCAAGAAGTGTATTTTGTGCCAGGTGCCAAATAACCTTTTGTCATCTTGCTGAATGAGGCACTGCTTTTGTTCTACAGTCAAAAATTACATCCAGATCTTATGAACATTAAAAAATATCCATCTTCTCTTCTCCCTTCCCCTCTGACGCGTACACAATTTGGCAAGGACTAACAGTACTTCAGAATCTATACGTTCTGCTCAAAGTGAGAAGAGACATGCCCCTCATTTCTTAAGATCATCTCAGGCCAATTAAAGACCTGTGCAAATTAATAGATTTTTCTGATTTGTCCAACACTTGGCTGTAGGGATGGTGGCCACGCTGTAGAGCCGTGAGGGCTACATAAGACAAAATGTGTCAGATGTTGGGACTTGAGAAGGTCCCAAAACATTTGAAATTTTGCCTATAAATAGCTGTGTGCACTAAAACCACCCATATGACTACATGTGCCAGATATATGTAGGATGATTGTTCTGAGTCATACTTTTGAAAAGAAAAGCCAGCAGAAAGAACATAACACAAACCTGTAAATCCTTTAATTAATTCAAGAATTATTTATGTTAAATTATCATACATTTGCAGGATTACACATCTGCATTTTTCTTAACACATTCAACTATTTTAAACCTAGCAGCTAATTCCTAATTTGCTTTCATATATTCTTTGAAAAGGCAAAGAAAAGCTTAAGAATTCTTATGTAAACCAGATCATTCCAGTGAAATAATTTTATTACTGCAATCCGTTACACAGCACTTTGGTGATAAAAGAGTATATCTTGGAAAAGCAAATCTTGGAATTTGTAAAGTGTTGTGGGAGGGAGTTGTTTTGTTTTAGCACTGTTTTATTAATTCCCCTTTTCACTTGGTTTTATTCTAAATAAAATGAAGTGGAAAAAACCTGCCCGGGTATAAATCAACATACTCTTTCTCTCTATTTAATTCACCCAAAGAAATGACTTAAATACTCTTCTATAGTACTTTACCAGATTCCAAGAAAAAAAAAAGTTTTATGATGCAAATACTACCATTTCTTTCTGCAATAAACCTGTCATATAATTTGAGTTATTCACTTGCCCTTTTAGGAAAAATAAAATAATAATAATAAAAAAATTCAGAAGACCTTAACACAGAATGCAGGCCTGATTCATTACAAATTACACATTGTTTCTTAGCAGTTGAGCCAAGTTTAGGAAAACCTCTCATCAGATCAGGCTACATTTTAAAGATATGAAGCAAGGGGCTTGGTTTCTGTAAACTGCTTTACTTAGGGGAACTCAAAGGAGTTACATAAACTGACCCCAGCTGAAGATCTGGCCATCCTAATTTCGTTAAACACTGCCGTGTCTTACTTCCATCTCCCAACTTTGTCAACAGGGAAGTATTTGAAACTTCTTTCAAATTTAACTTCTTGTTCTGCAATTCTTTGGTATGTATTTTGCAGTTCTCTCCACAAGGACAGCTTCTTAATAATAATACAACAATCCTAGAGACTGTTTCAGTGATAGCTGTCCATTTTCTTCAATTCTGTCTTTCCAAACAGAGTAATTTTTCCACTATTCCAGTGTGACTGGTGGTCACATCTAGTCATTATCCATAAGCAGGATCATGTACAAGGCACGTAAACCTGTATATAGAAATATTAACTCCTAGATACCAGGTATAATCTATACATATGGAAGCCCTATGCCATTTTACGCAGCATTTGAGTTCAGTCCTTGCCCAAGACGAGCATCAGAAATTGCTGAGTGGAAGAGACCAAGGACCGAATGATTACCTGAAATAGTCTCTCACCTTCCTGCATCACGTGGAAGGAACACTGCAGTTTCTCTAGCATGAATTAAGGACCCAACACATGTTTTAAGCAGATGCATAGTCCTGTTGAAGCCAATGCTCTTTTTTTTTTTTTTCCCCCCATTCTCTGTTACTCTTGTCTGGAGGGAGTTCTCTCTGCCAGCTCCCTTGCTTAGCCCCGATCTTCTTTGATCCCCATCCCCTGAAGGCATGGGCTCTCCCAGCTGTCCCCAACACAGCACGTCTCCCTCCTTCCCCTCTTCCTCTTCCCACCGGCTGGCTCGTACACAGCGCATCTCCCTCCCTCTTCTCCCCATAGCCCTACACCAGCTCCCTCTAAAATGTCTGGCAGCTCGGCTGGGAAGAATTGTGTTGTGCAGCATTTGAGCAAGAGGGCAGGGAGGACGGGAGAGTGCCAAAAGGCCTGTCAAACCCCAGCCTGCCGCTCGCTGTGCGGAGGTGGCGGAGGGCGCAGGCAGGGAGTATGTGACTTTTTTTTTCCCCTCTTCTTTTTTTTTTTTTATTCTGCTCTGTTGACATCCCTTTCTGCATAGCAGCATGACTCACGCATGGTCCCTCACCCCACAACTTCACAATTGCTGCCACAGAGACTGTGTGTGGGAATAAGGAATAAAACATGCTGCCTTCTGAGCTGCCTCTGATGAGACAAGCAAGGGCATAGCTAAAAGGCCACCGCAGCATGCTTTTCCCCTCACGCAGCCCCAGGAGCAGCTTCTGCACAAGGCAGGAGGTGTCTTGGCCTCCTCCTGCAGTATTTGCCTTCCTGGGGCACTGATAAACTCAAGAAAGGGATTTAAATGTACTTAATCGTTGTGATCGTGCAGATAGTCATGCGTAAAAGCCTTTTGTCAAGAGGAAAATAGGTTTTCTGCTTGGTAACTGGATGAAGACCTTTTCTTGGATGACTGCAACAATACAGTAAAAAGGAAGAGGAAGCCAACAGGTGTTAGCAGCACAGAGAGGTGCAAGCAGTCCTCATTTAGTACAGCCTAAAAATGATTTCTCCTGCAGAACAGGCAAACCCTGTTATCCCATTGTCAAGAAGGACACCTGCCCACACCTCCCTGCGAGGCAGGAGCGTGTGGGCCAATGGTCGGCGTTGGGAGGGTGTCCAGATGTGTCTCCATCCAGGTAGAAAGGGCAGGTCTGGGTTACAGCCGGTAATGCAGGAACAGTGGAAAACGCAACCTGAATTCCTTCCCTCCAGGACCACTGTGATCCCCAGCGTCCTCTTCTCACCTCTGCACCCTGGTTGTAACTAATTGGATCTGCTTGTCAAGATGATGCAGCTCTAATTATCCCGTATCTAAATTGCCCTGGAGGGTGACTTGGCAGAATCGCTCTTCACCCCTGTGAAGCATACCCGATCTGTAACCTTTCTTTTAGTCACTCCTGGTCTAGTGTTGATTTTTCTTTGCCTTCTGTTATGTTGGTTTCTAACACCTTGAACTCTGCAGTGCCATTGCATGTTTAATAACCAAATTTTAGAACTTGCTGACACATTAGAGCTTATTGTCTGTTAGTTTATAACACTGATAAGTTCCTCCTAGATGTGGAGCTTTGTCAAATGTTTTCTGACAATCTAAATAACTAACATCTTTGACATTTACTGCACCCCTTTGCCAGGCTAGGCAGTAATAGGCTCGATGAAATCTGAGTTACTGAGGCATGACCTGAAACAATATTAGCTGTCCTTGATTATGCTCTGAATTTTCATGTTCCCCTCCTCCCCAGCCCCAGTGTGATCCTTTTAATGGTTGTCTAAGACTTGCTCGACAACTAATGGGAAATGAACTGACTGGTAATTTCTTGCTGTATGTCTGCTTGGCCCCATGCCAGTCTCTTGAAATGATGGTACTAAATATAAATTTTCATTACACCTTCTTCAATTTCTATGCTTACTTCATGTAGTACTTTTAGATGAGCGTTGTTCGGCTCTGGTCTCTTATCGGTTTTAAGAACAACAATCCAGTTAATTGACAGTTTGGGTATTACCACCTTTTCTTTTAATTCCTCACTGTCATTTCTGTGTGATGAGTCTTAGGCAAACGTCTGCCCTCTTCAGTTTTAAAGATAGATACAGGAATAATTGCTGTATAGCCTTCCTGTTCCTTTATACTCCATCACCTTTTTCTCCTGTCAGTTGCTTGGTGTATAATTATGCTTAAAATATCTTTTGGTATCAGTTGAGATGCTTTGCACTATTTGATGCTCATTTTTCAATTTGGCTTTCTCAAGTATTTTTGATTGCCTCAGGCTCTTGTTGTAATTTACATAATCCTCTTGTATTCTAGATTCCTTCTACCTTTTAACGCTGTCATTTTATCCTTGATACTGTTTTCCTCATCCTTTCCTTCTGCACACCAGCTCCTGTTCTCATTTGTGACACATCCTGCAGATGTTTTATTGGAACGAGCATAGCTAGTAATATCCTTCCTTTACTACACTTGATTTTCTGGACTCTATTTAATTCACATCAATGTTCTTAAACTTACTTCTCCAAAATCTACCTTTTGTAAAGTCCATTGTTTTTGCACTTTTTTCCTTAACACAATCTAATGAATATTTTGGGTATGCATACATGTCTTGCTTTCTAAATCCACAAGAGCCTTTAAGGAAATGCTATCTCTTCTCAACAGTTCATTTTTATTCAAGAAAACAAAGTAAAGTGGGTTGCACATTAAGCTCTCCCGCTGTCTTAAATCATTGAATAATATTTGCTGCATGTGAACTACAGCTGAAATTGCGATAGTCACCTACGGCAATACTGGATGATTTTAAAGCCTGTAAACTATAAATAAAAAGCATGGTGTAACAGTAAATAGATTTATTCTTTATTGAAATCAGAATTCACTCATAGTAGGACAATTTCATGCAGCTGTTGGGATCAGATTAGCCACTGTCTTTCATCTAATGTAGAAGTTTTTTGTTAGTGCAAAGTGAGTGTGCAAATTTCCCAATCTGATGTGAGAGCAGCCTACGCTCATTTAGCAATATACGGAACGGTGGTGAATCTGCTCCTGACTCTCAGGATCAGACCAAGTTTAGTTGTAAAGCAGATAACTTAAAATAAATTCTAGCAAGCAAAAAGCACAACTCGTGACAACACTGGCATTTCTTTCACACATTTCAAATCTCCTTTTTGCTGTTGAGGTTCTGGAGGATCTTAATGAATTTTTTTTTACAGCCAGTGTTATGTGTTTCAGCAGAGAGAGATAAAATTTACCCTGATGTCACTAATGATCTGGGCTTTTCTGTGGTCTGCTGCACTTTCACAACATGTCACTGAACGTGTTCAGAGAAGATTCGTACCTGAAATCTCTTAAGAGATTACCTTAATTTTATTCTTGTCAAATATCATGCGCAGAATCCAAGGAAGACTAATTTTAAGCAACTTTGTGAAATATAATGAACATTTGAATACAAGACCTCTCAAAATTTGAAGTTACTGTTAATTTAACAGCTCTGATGTCTTTCCAGAGGAACGTTAACAGCTCTAATGCTTGAGACAGACCTATTACTTTGCTGAGGGAAAGTTTGTGTTACTGCAGTTTGATAGTTGCTAGTGCCATTACTTTCTTCAGATATGCTATCTTGATTTTTTTTTCTGCATGAAAATGAATATTTCGGTATAAGACAAAACAAAAGAAAGAATAACTCTAAAGAGCCTATACTAAGCTTGATGTTTTTTGCAGAGACAAAGGCAAAAGGGGAAGCAGGTACTTCTGTCGTTCATTGTTTGGTAGAGCTGTTTGTAGTAGCAACTTCCAAAATAATGAGGTGTCGCTATGCTACTGTTGGTGTGAGAGAAGGGCAAGCTTTGTGTTCTTTCTGTAAAGAGAAATCAAGCTTTCTCTCCCTTCCAATACTTTGTAATTTTTTTTTTTTCCTGCTCTCTTCAAAAATCCTGTGCTGCCAAATAATTGTTGTAAGTTATTGCCTGGGGATTTTTGTTATTTTTATCCCACTCACCTATTTCTGTGGACTAGAAAGCATATTCAGTACTCATCACCTGTCTACCTGCTCCTTCTTGTAACAGCATCTCAGCTTTAAACCATCTACAAGTCACGTGGTTTTGCTCATTAATGGCTTAGGTAGCCAATGATTTAATCACTTTACCCTCAGTAGATCAAGGATTCCATCAATGAGCTGTGAATTAACTTGCTATGTGCTTTACTTAATTTCCTTTTCTTTCTTTGGAAACACACATCTTTTTAATGGGAACGTAAGGCTCAGCTTTGCATATCAAGATCAGTGTTATACCATTCCTTGAAGCATTAAAAAGTGAGCTTTCTCATAATTTCTTTTTTGCTTTGCCAGTTTTGGACATGTACTTCTAGGGAGCAGTTTTAACGTATACACCAGTGGTTGATAGCACCATATCTTGAACAGGAAGATGTATTTTTCTGTGCCACCAACATGGACTAATACAGTATTTTAGAGTAATTGGGTATGATACGTTGCATATGTCCTTATGTCTACAATATCTAGGTATTTTTTACATCCTCCTAAGCTATTAGACTCAGTATTTTACAATGAAAGAGCGTTCCACAATTTAATTACACGGTTTGTACAAAATATTTCCATTTAACAGTTCCAAACTGTCTCTTCCCTTTGAGTATAACCATTTTGGCTCAGCTCCCATCCCTAACAATGGGAGTGTCACATATAGTCCCTAAGTGTTTGAAAATGCTTTTCTTTAGTCTCCATTTATAAAATGTGTCTTCCACCCTTTATTATGCACTCACCATTCTAATTTCTGGAATGGCCTTTACCATTGTTTTCACAGTGAGAACAACGTAACCGACAGTGGCTGTGTTTTTACTACGAAGTGTCCTTGCATTCCCACTGTGGCTTACAAATCCCAGCGTCCTTGCTCGAAGCCTAATTCTATTTTTGTTTGCTCTAGATTAGTTTGTTAGGCCAGATTAGGAACCCTTATTCCTGATAACCGTTCATAAGCATGTACTTTGCTGCAGAAGACTGACTTGAAAGCAATTCTTCCTACTGGGGAGGGGGAAATTGTGTAGCTAACAGTAAAGGTGTCACTAAATATGAAGGTACAACTGACTTCCATCTCATGAGTTTTGGAGATGGTAGAAGGAAGGGTCAGCCTTTTATTAGCCCACTCCAATACCTCCATCAGGAGAGTTTTGGGTGTAAAAAGGAAAAAAGGTCATCTTCCTGTGCAGAGAGGAAAGGAAAATATCCTAGAGAATTTGTATTATTTATCCTCATGCATTCCATCCCGAGTTCAGCAAGAATTCAGCCCGAATAGACAGATAGAGAAAACCTTCAGGATTTCTGTTAAACACGATCAACCTGTTCTGACTGTAGGGCACAGAGCTGGGAGGATGTCCTTTAGCATCCAGAGGATACTGCATTTCCTTCATCTTCTTGGCTTATTGCTCTGAAAGAGAACTGCCTTGGCAAATCAGAATACTAAGGCAATACTATGCTGTTGCTAGGCAATAACTAGACAGTTTTTGTGCAATTTTCTACCTTCTGATGGGTGATGTAACTGGTCTAGATTTGTTATCTCACTGAAGTCCTTATCTGGACAATACGTGGCAAGAGACAAGGCTGGTGAGATAACAAGAGTGGTACAATTAGTATTAATTAACCTAATACATCAAGAATACATGCCTTAAGTTGTTTGCTTGACAAATCCTAGCTGCTTCCTCTGAATGAAAATATAAACAATTTAAAGTATCACACTGCTTCTGAGATGAAGCAATCACTCAATTTCAGGTGCTAAAAAAGAAAATAAGATGGGAGGAAGGAAAATAATAAAGCAAAGGGGAGTGAGATAAAGATGTGAAAGTATTTAAAGAATTGTGTGGTTGGTTTTTTTTGGTTTGGTTTCCCCCCCCCCCCCCCTCAATTTAAGTACCTAGTTGTTTCCAAGTATTAAGAATACAAGGTCCCCTATAATTTAGTAATATGTCCCATGTTGGGCTACATCACTCTGACCTCATCCTTAGCACATATACAGCCCAGAATGTGCTGTTTGCCCTCTGCAAAATAGTATTATTCTAGTTATTACCTTTGCTGGTGCAGTACTACAAAGTCTAAAGTACAACTTAACTTAGCAAATATTGAGTAAAATTGAAATGACTCCAAAGATTACAGACTTACTGTAGCCAGCGGCAGGTATAATGCGCATGCAGCTTGGCTTAAATATTTGTTTATTGTCATTATTTGATCCGAAGGACTAATTTCAACTTTGCCATCAGATAACCAGAGGGGTTTTCTTCCAGAACACTAACATCAGAAGGGTTTCATAAATAGAGTCTGGCGTGCAATTAAACCGTTTGGAAATACTAGGTAAACTTTCCACTCTGACGCCGAGTCTACTCTTGCTGACATCCGAGCGTGCCTCTTGCGAGTCTCAGTTTTTAGTAGGTCAAGAGATCTAAGCCTTAAATGAAGCAGGCTGTACCAGACACAGATTTTCATCACCAGTGGGATCATGACCTTGCAGTGTATATTGAATTTAAGTTTAATACTGTAATGGATTGGACTTGTAATAAAAATTGCTAGATGTTTTGTGGATGAGTAATAAAGAGTAGATCAGAGAACACGACTTCAAGAATCCACAGTGCCAAAGAATTTCAAACAATACTGAATTTATACTATCTTTTGGCATTGTTTTTGTGGTTTGGAAAGCTTATAATAAAATTCAAGCCTTGTCCATTATTTAATTACTTTGCTACATTTTTTGGCACTTTCTTAGTAGCTTAATAGGTAGTTTGCATAAAATGCTACCACTGTTAAATATCTGTTTGTGCAGCGAGGAACACAGTGGTGTTCCTTCTGTCCTAATGTATCACTTAAATGGAGATAAAATAGTGATTACACTTACTCTTTAGGACCATAGACTTGGATTTACTTTCAGCTCTTGCTACATATGTAACCATTTTGGCAGACTCATTTAAGTTTTCAGAAGATACCAGTACTTGCTGCTACGGTTACTCTGACTTTAAGTGGAGTTTTATTTTACAGTCTTGTCATTAACCTGCTCATCTTTCACCAGCAGTAAATATGAGCAATCCTGGTGTCCTAGCAGGCAAAAAAAAAAAAAAGAAAAAAAGAAAAGAAAAGAAAAAAAAATAAAATGTTTGGAGTATAGAGAAGAGCATTAACTGTTGTACGGCATTTTTCTGTGGTTGTGATTACTGACGTGGAGGTTCCCTATCCTTTAAAAGTATGAAGGTCAGGCAGCCAGACTCATTGCATGTAAGGATTTCTGGAGATGCATCTGTTGCTTTCACCTTCCCTTAGAGAAGCAAAAAAAACCTGCCTGAGACTGCCAGGGGTGGCTTAGCAGCAGGGTCAGCATGCCTGCTGCTAAATTTCCTTCCAAAAGAGAGATGGCACGGTGCAACTTTGGAGAAGCATGCCATGTGTTGCAAGGGCTCGGTGACGCCGATCCTTTTCTGGGAAACACAAGTGGATTTATTTTCCTACACTATTTAATGCTTGCAGCCAAATTGTCAGTTGCCAAGTCTCCTTTCCATGGGACTCCCAGGAAAGTCATGGTGAGATTGATGATTTAAATGGGCTTTCAGGGGTTGGTGAAATTAAGGATCCCAATTATTGAATTTGATCTGGAGTACTAGTGACAATGAAGCCTTCAAAATGGCACAGGAGAGACAAAATAAAACAATTACATGGAAATAATGGTTCTGCAGACATCAAAGTTCACATGCTCATAGGAGGTTTCCTATCATGCTGATTAAATCCTGCTAAAACCCAGCAAGTTCTCCTAAAATAGATGCAGCTTCCTTGTACTGTATGGACGATCACGTCTCTTGTTGATATTTCTATTATTAGTATTATTATTTTGCTATGTTCTGCACCATATTTCATGTCAGCAGTCACACTAATTGAAAACCTGAAGTAAATTGTTATTACTAATTTTTACAGTAATATATTGCATCATAAGTATACATAATTCTTGAATAGTATTAACAAGCCTAAGAAAGTTAGTAAGTAGCTTAGACTTGGTATGAAATCACAAAGGAGAAGGGCACATTCAGATCAGCAAGGAAGAGGGGAAAAACCTGGAGTTTTCAGTGTAGACTTGAGTAACGATGACCTTTAAAAAGTTTTCAGAAATTTGTCTGCACTCAGAGCAGACATCCTGTGAGTACATCATACAGTTCTTTATTTCACTTCTCCTTTCTCACTCTCTGTCCATGTACCTTTTCAGCTCTTGAAAAATGCCAGTTTAAATGTGCTGTGAATTACGTGTGCCACATAAATGTTCCTTTTCTTTTTATCCTTCATTAGGACATTGTGATTTATAATGACCAGCCATTCTGTATTATGTCAATTATACCAGAATGGTGGCATTACTCTTTGGACTGAAGCATAGGACAGATACTGGCAACACAAAGTACATGTTGCTTGGCAGATATTGCTGAAGAATAGCTATGTCCTCCTTTGGGAAGTGTCAGCAAGACTGAAGCGAGAACTTAGGAAGCTCTCCTTTCAGTTTTATACTCTTCCAGTCAAAAACAGGTTGTAGACTTTTCGTGACAAAATTGTAGCCTATACTAGGAAAAGGTTTGAAAGAGGCAGAAAAGAATTTATTCTGGCAACTTTTAGGGAGACATCCCATGGTAAATGCCAAAGTACTCCTGGAAAGGCAGGCTCTGCTGGTCTTCATGCTCTGGAGGGAAGAAGCAGAGACCTAAGTCCCTCTATTCCTCTTCTGAAAAGACCTGTGTTACTAGCAGTGCAAGACATCTATACGTCTCCAGGGTAAAGCAATGATGGGTTTGCACATGGAGTACATTAAAAAGACGCTTTCTTGCATTTTGGATTGAAAGGGAAAGGTTGCTGCAAGCCAATTATCCTGGTGGAGTTTCAGAGCAGCTGCTTGCTACACCAGAAACACAGTCTGAGAGGTGAGGACCTCTGCAATCTGGAAGCAGCATTGCACAGCTCCCCACTGAAACCAAAGACGAGGAACAGAATTCTGTTTTCAGGAATCTAATCTTGCTTTTCAACAGCTAACTCTGTAGCTGTCATGTTTTGATGATAACGAATTTAGATGGCAATTGGTAACTTGATCAAAAAGGGACAAAAATGTTGAGAGGAGCCAGCTCTGATGAATGCTGTGTGAAAGATGAGAAAGGTCTTAGGCCATTAGTGATGACTGATGCTATAGGAGAAGCATATAAATGATGTACTGAAGTAATACATTAAAGCACAATATGAAGCCCCTCTAGACCCGAGAAATATATCACCAATCAAATTTCTTTTGAAGGTCTTCTCTTTACCCAGCAAGGAGGACTTGATGGGAATCCCTGTCAAGTCTCCACTTGATATACAGTGCTTAAATGTTGCTGGATGTTTTAATTTGCAGACATTATCGGACTGGGAGTGGTAATGTTTTGGCTGTTAGTGGAAAGGAAAGCTTGTTATTGATATTAGGCTCTTTTTACTTGGGAGCATAGGTTGTTTTGATTTGGTTTACTTTAGAAGAATAGTTCTGAGATATTTAGAGAAGTACAACACAAGGTCATGATCAATTCCAACACAATTATTTCATGATTTAAGACAGCAGGAGAGCCTAATGTGCAACCCATTTTACTTTGTTTTCTTCAATGAAAATGAACTGTTGAGAAGCACAGGCTGAGGTTTCTGATGGCTCCTCTAAATCATCTCAGCTGTCAATGGCACACGGCAGCTTTCAAAGGAGAATATCAGTCGGTTTTTGCACTTTGTTTAACTATTAAAATAAAGTCCTGTGGGTACTGAGTGGAACCTGTCCTGAAGCGTTTATATGCCCTTACATGGTGATATCACCATCTGTACTGCCTTGTTAGGTGGATTTAGAACTAGGAGAAAGGGAATATTTATTCTATCTTGATTTGACTTGTCATGGACAGGTGGACTTCCTTTGTCCAACCACTTGATGCAGTCAGTGGGGCGTCTTCGCTTGCCAAATGCACATGATCTTGATGCTTGGGAAATGTTGTGGAAGGGTAACTACGCCCAACTTCCGAAGTCAGTGTTGAATTCAGATACTGTGCAATATTTTTCAGATTCCTGTCATCAGGTGTAACAGTCATTTTGTGTCTGTCTTCCTGTTCACATCAGACCTTCTCCCCTTCTTGATTCATTCTGTGTTTTTAGCAGTTAGCTTAGATCAATCCTAGCATCACACTGATGGGAGCAGGCGTTCATTGCCTTTCCTCACTGAGTTGGATTTATCTGTTTTCTTGTGGGCTAGTGTGTTCCATTCAATATTTTGGATATCCTGAATACCTATGTATTAACATATAGCGTCCAAAGATTGTAAATGCTTTGCTTCTTTTGGTATGTTTGAACTAAATGTAGTATTTAGCTGATAAGTTTCACTTTATCTGCCTGTTTCAACCTGTATTAGATTTTATTGTGTTAAGACCACTGGCTTTCATGAAATCAGATGAAGCTGGTGTCTTATTTTTGGTATGTTGCATAATCTGAGGAATTTAGTCTATTTAAGAAATTGATACAGCCTATAAGACTGTATCTTGTGCAGATAATACCATACAGTAGAAAATGAGGTGCAAGTTTAGTACATAAGTTCTAAATTATCTACATTTTCCATAAAAAAAAAGGAGTGCAGAAAAATCCTGCTTTTAACTTCTTCCTCTGAGTTTACCATCCTTCTGTCTTCATCCCATTTTGCATGCCTTACACAATGATATCATCGGAACAATCAAATGTTAAATCTGAATGAGGGTAAGGATTTATATCTTCCATTATAGCTCCCTTAATATTTTCATTTTCTGTCCTTTTGAACCACGTATCATCTTGAAAGAGCTATGTTGTAGATGGGTTAAGGAATCGGTAAAGACACTGGGGCGTAATCTGAGCAAAAGTATATTTTCTGTCTGGCCATTCCATCACTACAGAGCCGAAAAAGAGAGGTTTGGGCTATGAATCAATGGAAATATGATCTGGATGTTTAACAGGAAAAAAAAAAATACAAAAGCTGATCTTGTCTCAGTAGATGTGTTTCTTTCAGTAGGAGCCATAAGCTTCCAGCTGTCCTCTGGCCTCAATTTTATTTAAGTCAAAAACAGTTTGAGAAACATATGTTGATTGCAGTAATGACTGGTCAAAATGCCTTTAACCTGATTTTATGTGGGGTTTTATGCCCTCAAGAATTTTATTACAAATATAACAACGCCTGTGTATCCCAACTCATAGTATAGGAGTGCAGTGCTGCCTTTTTTTGCAGCTGGTAGAGCTACGTAGCTTCAAAAGTTTCCAGTGCAGGCTAGGATGAGTTTGAATCCTCCTTCAGTAACAATGAAGTTCATGCATTTCTGGAACCTACCATTCACTGCTAATGGCCCACGGTTTCCTAAGGAACTAATAATGAGCTGATGGGTTTGAGGGAAAAGATGTTGTATTTAGAAGACTTTGTTTAGAGAAACCTTTTTTCTGGCCAAGTCAAATCAAACCTGCTGTGAGTAGCAAGAAGTTTGATCTAGGAGCTGGCTTGCTCTTTTATTTATAAAATGCTTGCTTTGGGGATGTTTCAGAACACAGATGTGAGACTGAAAATAATGTAAACATGTTCTTTAATATTGGTTTAAAATTTTTTCTTGATTGCATAAGTTATATGACTAGTTTTGCCTTTTATTAACAGCTGTCATTTTTTTTCTTTCACTTATAGTCTAGGTAATATCACATCTGTATAAATCAATATAATAATGACATTATGTATGTATATTATTATTTAACCATTGCTCTCTAGGGCATAGTTATGTCAGTCATATTTTATAGATAGTTTCTGTAGACTGTTATAATCATTACAATCTGTTCTGTGGAAAAACCCTGCAAATCAGCATTTTCTTGGTATTTCAAGGGTAGTAATAGTGCTGTATGGGTAAATAACAACAGAATCTCTGACTAACATGATCCTATAAGCATTGCAGGAAATAATGCATGAAGAATATGCAACTAAAACATTGAATAACTGAATGATCTTTATAGAAGATAATATTGCAAAGGCTTTTTTAAGTCATCTAGCATGAGAGCCACCTGTGAATTTATGCCTGTAAATGCAAAAATATTAATATGCACTGCTGTCTTTTGGAAACCTGTCAAATGTGCTTTTTGTGCTGTCTTGAATTATTTTGTATGTATATTAAGTAGGCATCAAATTGTGCTTAAATCAAAGATAAATGATTGCTGTTTTGGATGCCTTTTTCTGAGAACTTCCCAAAAAGGAGGATGAAATTGGAAGTTGTATGCAATCACGTTTCACCAATATACAATGATCTAAACCTTAAAATATATAAATCTTCTTTTGGATGATATCTAGTCAGAATGAACTCTCTAAATATTCCTTCTAGCAAAATTCTTTTATAAATCAGACACAATTTATGCTAACATTGATGTGAGGAACAACATTTTGTAGATCTCTTCTCAAATAATTTTCACCCACAATTTTTTCAGAGGCCCCAAACACAAAGAGGACAGGAGACAAATAATCTTAGCATTGTTTGCCCCATTTCACATCATTATCTTAATCTATCATCAAGGCATTGTATACTGAACGCTGTGCCCAAGTTAGTTTAACTGCAGCAATAAGTTGTGATGACCTGTACCAGATAAAATACTTTCCAGATCATGATATCATCTGTTAAGGCAGGTAATATAACCTAGAATATGTATATAAGATGTTTTTCTTTTTCTGGTCCAGTATTCTACTTAATAGTTTTGTTGCTTTAATGCATTAAAAACTTAGATTTTTTTTTTTTTTTTTTTCCCCCCAAACGTATTGTTTCTACGGTTGGACTCGATGATCTCAGAGGTCCTTTCCAACCTTAATGATTCTATGATTCTTTCCAAACAAATGTGAGAACTATTACCCACAATCGTGTTTAATCACTAGTTAGCACAAGCTGTCTCATTATCCAACTTGTGGAAGCATGGCCAAACCACAACTAAGAAAGAAGCAACCATCACTTTTTGCACGATAGTTGCAGCTTTAGGGTAAACTGTGAGGAAAAAGTGAGGGTAAAATCTTGATCAGGTAGTCCACTGGCAGAACAGTTTAAGGATTTCTGAGCGTCAGATTTTCTTCTTGTATTTATCGTATTTCTTTAGTGGGTTGACGACTACACATCAAATGCGTGTTTTGTTTTCAGAAAGTTCACACAGCACAACTGAGAATCTGTCCCTCCCAAATGCTTAGAATTAAGTATTTTATTCCCTAAGGTGCTCTAACAGTAGTTACAGAAGGAGCATTGCTAATGAGCAAATCCATATTTATGTGCATTTGAGTTACACAGTGTTTTTTTAAATAAATGCATGAAGTACCAGATGTAGAAAATGTGATATGGGCTTTAAATTGTGAGTCATAACCATGTAGACCATGGGAGTCTGAGAAGATTCCATGAAGAAGATGTTCGTGTCAGATTTTAACCACAGTTATATAAAAGTGAGAAGAGCAATTGATAAACTGTCAGGGGTAGAGATGCCCAGTATGAAACTCTTTGGATGCTTCTTTCACAAGCTCCAGAAAGTGTAAAATGCAAAATACAGAATAGGTCCTGCCCGCAACTTCTGGCAGCTTAACCAGTATGGACATCAGTAGAGAAGATGTGTTGGGACATCAGCAGGAGAAAAAGAAAGGGAGACTGTGTGGATGGAATGGAGCAGCTGGAATTTAATACATTTCTCTAGGAAATGCTGATTATCAAATTATATCAAGGAATTGCCTCTTTTACTCAGAAGACAATTTGTCTTGACAAGCCCTTTTAAAGAGAGCATGTTCAAAGCACGAGGGAACTGAAGCATTAAGAAAGGATACTGTATGTGAGTGAATGTATGTATTGCTTAATATGGCACCAGTGGGTTCAGTCTTTATTAGTATCTCAAAACCTCTATCCATTGGCCATAAGAAATATCCTCAGAATCCTAAGAGAATGGGACTCTAACTGTAGATATTCAGCAATGAAAACAATAAGCGATTTAGCTTTGCATCCTGGTGCAGTAGCTAGGTTTTCTTCAACAGTACTTTCTTAAGGCTCCTTCCAAATATTCAGGGTGCTTCTGAGCTGTTCATATAAGGCCCTAAGATGAGCCATACAAAAATAATCAATCAGGATGTTTCCAGGATGCTGGGATTTTAATAAAATTCAAAGTGAATCCTGTTCACTTCTTCCATT
Source organism: Theristicus caerulescens (assembly GCA_020745775.1). NCBI lineage: Eukaryota > Metazoa > Chordata > Aves > Pelecaniformes > Threskiornithidae > Theristicus > Theristicus caerulescens. The sequence goes on along the minus strand of CM036565.1, from coordinate 3,519,419 downwards.
CAGATCAAGTGTTCCATTTCAGCTTCTCACAACACAAAGCTATTTCATACAGGTCTATCGCTGCTATTGATTATATACTTCTTTTTTCTTGTGTTTATCATAAAAGGAAAGGGCTGATGAGAGTGTTTGGGACAGATACGGAGCTGCCAACTTGAAATGTTGAAAAGCGATGGTTGTCAGCAATGAGCTTTAGTTCCTTCCCTTAGGATAATTCCACACATCACACTGACAGGACATTTCTGCTGATGCTCAGTCTAAATATTAATGTGCTGCCCTTACTTCTTGTCATACCTCCCTCTGATACTCTACATTACTCCTGGGTGTCTACACCATTTGAATACATGCACTGCTGCTGTTTTCAATTCTCATAACTTTATTCCTTTGTTGATCAAAATACTTGGCCTTCTGTTCTGGGGAGAAGGTCCAAAAGTTTCAATATTTGCAAAACTAAGTGGTTTCAAAGCTGGTTCTTGAACATTTGTTGTCTGACAGCCAGCAAATGTCCACACCCAAAACTCTTGCACCTCCTGTTCTCCAAGGAATGAATGGAACATAACATAGCAAGGAAATTGGTTAAAGGCTATAAAAATAGGTAGAAAGTAACCTCATGTTTTTACCTGAATTTTTGAATAAAATACAGTACTGTATACCTCTTAGGTATATCTTAATTCGTTTTCCCAATTCAAAGAGAAAAATTGGAATAATCATGGCAAGTGTTGATCCTTGAATATATACCCTTTTTTTTCCATTATCAGACATTACATCTGCATGCCCTTCTATGTTGCATATTTGCAAAAACTCATGTCATAAAGACTACTATCTTTGGATGTGTGTAGTTGCGTGAGACAGTAAATTGTTTATTTGCTCAGTGGGAGTTCACTCAGGACATTGAGGAGCTATTTCCTCCTAATTAGTTCCCCAGATTCCTCTTATTAAAAAAAAAAAAAACCAAACCCAACCAAAAAAAAACACCAACCAAAAAAAACCCCCACAACAACCCTTAGGCTTCAAGGAATCTGTTTGGGGTCATTATTTTCTTGATAAATGTACTCACCACCACTCCAGATTTCCCAGAAGGGAGACTGCAGGGTAGAAGAATGTTGTGTTGCACGTTATATTCCATGATTGGTTCAAATTACTCAATTTGCCCAGTATTTTCAAAAACCAATCCTAAATCACCAGTCAGCCACATCCTACTTCCCGTGCTGATGCCAGACAGTCACTTACCCTCAGAGCATCATTGGACATGAGCTCGTTTCATACTTTGATGAACTAGATGGCTGCAGGGACTGTACTGAGATTTGAGACATTTCATTTGAGATGTTGCTAGTTGTTTCCATCACGGATAGCTCTGTAGGAAAGGAGTGGACAACACTGATTTTTACTCATACTAGGCAGAGATTATTGACCTGTAAAATTTACCATCGTATTTTACCAAACCACTCTGCGATGTCATCTTGTCAGACAGGTATGCTAATGCAAAGTGCTTTATCTTGTGTAGTCTTTGAAAGGGAACCTACAATCAAACCTAAGATAATGCTGAAAGAGGTTGTCATTTATTTAGCACGTGCTAATGAGACAAGCACCATTGTTTTGGTCTTTAGGTCAGCAAATACTTCCTCGAAAAGTATATCCTTCATTTTAGACTCAAATTTTAGCTCCATCTTGTGTAAATGTGTTCATTTTCACTTGTCACAAAACCTTTCATGCTGTGTATCTTGTGATTATTACATTGTGCTCATTCTTTGGTAATTGCTCACCTCTACGATTTAGCATTGTCAAGCACAGCTTTGTGTTTTCATTTATTCTGTAGGTGCTGAACTCAATCTAACAGAGCTGTAGGCTGCTTGAAACACTGGGCTTAGGTTCCCACAGCCTAAATCCCACCTAAATCCCGGTGTTTCCTTGTGGCCGTCACAGACACCAAGACAGTTGGGTAGACCGGGCACCGCAAGTTAAGTAGAATTACAAATGTGAAACACTGGGCTGCAGCAGGTATATTGAAATGCATCTGCAGATATGGTCTTATTTGCATCTGTGCCAGCCTTACTGCAAATTATTTACAAAACAAAAGGCTGTCAAGTGCTGTAGAGCTGACTGCAGCAGCAGTGCCCATCACACAGTCCCATCACCCAGGACTGTTCAACCCACAGGTGGTTGTGGCAGGAGGCAAATAGCTCCTTGAGATAATTCCCCCTTTAATAGGGATGCTGCAACATCCGCTTTGGAAACAAATGCCTCTTAGCCCCTTTTCAATTTACATCATCTTGAAAAGCTAATATTCCCAGTGTCAGGGAAATATTTTTGATTTATTTCAGTGGAAGTTTGTTTGACTGAAGCCTGATTAAAGGTCTGAAGGTACAGTAGAAGTGAACTTTGCTATTGATAGGAAATGCACCTTTTTTAATCCTGTGATTATGAGAATATCTTACAGCCATGTCTCTTACGTTTGCAATCATAAGATATGTGAGCTTGCAAGCCTTTCTTGCAGTCTCTGAATTGTATGCGTGCAACACAAGCCCTGCATCGCTATGAACACTGAGAACAGTTATGAATAAAGAAAATGAGAAGCTGAGAAAAACAGATGCCGTGCAATTTGTACATATTATTTAGTATTGAACTGCACCCATAATGTAACATTAGATGCCTTATTTTATTTGCCTGCCTCTAGAAACAAGCTGCAGCAGGAGCAGTGGCCAGCTCAGGCGTGTAGGAAATGCAGCCACACTGACTGCACCCTCTACTGGCTGATGGACAGACCACACATGGGTTTGATTTTTTTTTTTCTTAGCTATAGGAATAATTTTCTCAGCCTGGAATAAGAATATTTGCCAGCGAAAATTTTATAGCATCATTATTAAAGGTAATAGGAAATTTGCATGTCCTATTCATCTGCAATAGGAAAGAAAGTGAAAGGTCTGAGAAATAGAAAACTAATGAATTTTTTGGTCTTGCTGGAGAAACTATTTGTTGAGAATGACTGTGCTCACTTTCTACAGCAAGGGAATGCCAAAGTTTGCCACACAGAAAGAGATTAAGCTGCATTGTGCTTATTCTGAATGCTGGAGACGTTGTTCATTAAGTTCTGCAAATGCCAGATGTGGAAAAAAAAAAATAGTATTCTGCAACCAAGACCTTCTAGAAATTTGAAAATTAAAATTCAGAGTCATGCCTTTCTGGGTGTGGGATTCAGTTTAGCCACAGATAGGTATTACAAAGTATTTGTATAAATTTAACTTTCAGGTGGTTCTAACAGGTCTTGTATAAAGAACAACTGAGATTTCAAAGTCCATGTAGAGTGAATACTGTAACATGACCATAGTGTATAGAGGATAAAATATTCTCCTGGGTTATGACATCAATTAAATAATAGGCTTCTAGGATACTGCAGTTTCTCCATTGCCATATCTTTCTCTTTTCTTTTTTTTTTTTTTCTCCCTTGTCTGCCTACAAGGATGCCAGCTAAGGTTGTATTTTTCTGTCATAGCGGACAGAAGTATCTGCAGATATTTTGCATAGAACAGAGGTGTGGTTTGTGTCTCCAGTTTGCCAGTGGGACTTGACAGCCAGGTACTATAGATCTGGTACTACCACGTGCCTATGTGCAGCCAGAGGCACAAAGGCACAGGGTCTAACATGCACCCATTACACAGCTAGAATGAAAAATTTTGTTGTTGTTACTCTGCCATTAAATCATTAGAACAACTAGATTTTACAGGAATAGTATTAATGGGCTGTAAGTAATGGCTTGGTTATACTACAGTGGGATTTTCAGACATCACAAGTGATTTGATCAGCCTTCAGTTTACTTTCTTAAAAGTAACTGTATTTTCAAAAGGATTAATGCCCCCCCATCACCTGTTAAAGATGACTTTTCTTCAGGTCCCTCAGTTTAGGACCTCTTTAGGTGTCTCTGCTTTGAAAATTCTTGGCAAATTCTGTACTCTCTGCTTTGTCTATGTGTTCTTGCCTGTACATGTCTGTTTTGTGTGGTTTGTCTTTGCACAGTGAACCAGATTTCCAGACATTACAAGCTTCAAAACATGCTAAGATAAGCAGGTGAATGTATTGCTGTTCGTACAATGGTATTCTTATATTGATCCTATCTCCTGGATTCCCCATCACTATTGGGGCTGATTAATGCCTGCAGAATATAGGACCTTTTATAGAGTGTTTTTCTGTTGGTTCATTATTTTCTTATGCTTATTATAGCAGAATTTCATAAACACATTATATCGACTGCTTGACAAAAACAGTTTGTCCCACACAACTCTCTCCGGTGCCTGGCCTCTTTCAGAGGTCTATCAATGCCCCGTAGCAACACGGACGCGCCGCTGCACCTGCAAACGACTGCGCCTGTCGGTGCCAAGCAGCTGGGGCTGGCAGAGGCGGCCGCGGCCGGGCAGTGCCAGAGCCAGGCTCCTCCGCACAGCCCTGCTCTGCCGGCGGCTCCGGCACTGCCTCTTGACCTCCCTCTCCTCCCCTGCTTGGGAATCCCTAGCCTCCTTCCTCCTCCTCCTTGGGATGGGAAGATTGTCTCTGATGACAGAAAAATCAATATGGATTAGATAGAGTTAAAAATAGGAAAGATAAAACAGTTTGTTCAAGGTCTCCCCCCTGTCCCCGGCAAAGCCAGGACAGGGGTCTACCCCTGCCTCCCAGCCCAGTACCCAAACCCAACACCACGCCAGCCTCTTTCAAATGCAGCTCACATAAACCAGGTTGAAAGTGGTTTACTGCTTTTTAAGAGTGTTTTCAAATTGCATCTTTTTCACTTGTCAGGAATTAACTGGGGCTGCATGAGTTTTAATTAATGGATCATGTTATTTGGTGCATCTGAAAAGAAATTTTAAGAAACATCTTTGGCTCTTTTGGCTGGTAGCCATAATGACAGCCAGGCTAATTATATCGGTCACCAAGTTATCAGTGCAATCATAACTGGAGGCAAACAGACGCCAAGAGAAGCTGGTAGTAAAATCATGATGTATTTCACAATCATCTTATTACTGACTGATTTAAATAAAGACCTAAAATGCTTTATCAGTACTGAGAGACTGTCAAGGTTTCAGCAAGTCTTAATTCACCGAAGTTGAAGCTTTCCTTGCTTACGGAAACTGGCTGGTGAAACAGTAAAAGGTATTCCTCAGTAAATGCATGTGGAAAACAAGGTCCTGTTTTTACTTGCAAATGCTCGCAATCCAGCCTACATGTTCATTTTTCTGCTGAGGTTAGGTATTAGGAAACAATCAAAATTCTCTGATAAGGTTCCTCTAACTTCCATTTCATTACATCAGAGATGATGTTGGCCCATAGTTCTCTGTCACTTGCTTACCGGGTCTAAAAGAATATAAACTGCATGTAATACTGACTTAGAGCACTGGCTCCCGCAGGGAATCTCCCCGTGTGCTTTAAAATTCAGTACATCAGAAGTAGCATACAGTATGCACCCTTTTCAACCATAGGTTTAAAGTAATTTAATTAAAAAAACTAGAAATAGGTTGGCTTTCACATAGTGTAAACAGAAAACTCTTTGTATAAGTGCTTTTCATAAATTAAAAAAAAAAAAGTCTAGCCCCATGCTTTCCTGTATTTGGTCGCTGCAAACCAAGGTACTGGTAGATTCCGACTTCAGAGAATAACTGAAATTTTGGGAAGGAACAAAGTCATAAAACTCTTCTGGACTAAAAGTATTCACAGCCATATAAACAAGGAAATGGATTTTATAATTAATTCAGAGTTCCCTGGCAAGCGCAGTGTTGTAATGTGTTGTAATCTACTGATTAAGTTCCAGTAAGAACACTGGCAATGGCTTTCTTTATCAATATCAGTCCTTTAACAGCACCCGAAAGAACCTGAAATTCTGAATCTCGAATAGCCACGGGTGGACTGTGCTCATCTGAGCATCTAGGCAAGGCCGGGCAACTTTTAGAGAGAAGTGAGGCTGTAGGAAGAGGTTTTGTGTCGTCCTTGGGTCCCTCTTGCTTCCTCTTCCCATGTCCTCGAGCGTTGTGTTTTGGAAACACAGCACTTCAAAGAAAATAGCCTTTGAGACGTGTAGGCTGAATGGGCGTTTGAAACCTTCCAGCAAAGCTTTTAATCCAGTAGGATTCTACTTCACAGAATGCTTTGCCATCTATCAGCCCACTGGTCATGGCTGTTAATTAAATGAAAATGCAAAATAAATCTACAGTGCAGAGATACAACACAGCCAATTAAATATTGCAGTACAAGGTGCTAATGATAAAAAACTAATGTCACCGAGGACAACCTGTATGATGTCAGAATACAAATCCTACCAGATGACAAAATGTACGATTCCCATCATGGGCCGGGAGGAAGAGAACCGCTGACCCTGACCGCTGCAGTCAGGCGTTGCGGAGGAGGCGGCGGTGAGGACACACGCAGTGTCAGTACAGGCTTGGGGACTTTTTTGGAGGAGAGTGAACGCAGTTGAAGTTGAAACCCTTAGACTACGTGCATCTTATTTTCTTGGCTCCTGGTACGTCCTGGCCATTCCTGAGCGATAGAGGTTTTTGCCATACAAGCAAAGCATCATATTTTTTTTTAAATGTGGTTGTTTCAGTACAAAAGAACAATATTAAAGAAAGTAAATGATAAGCAAGTATTGAGGAGTGTTCGAAGTGACTGAGGGCCTGCCAGTCCCCTGTATCTTTGTGAAGAGCTTTAATGGCCGCGCTGTGAAGAGGACTGCCTCTTTAAGTGGCTCCCTTCTTGGCAAGGTTAAACCAAATGAATGGCAATAACTAAGCAGTTACAGCTAACAAAAGCAGCTTATAGACAGGCATTATAATTTCATTAAAGATTTGGCAATCAGGGGCAATCTAGAGAATATAACTGGACAGAGGTGAGTAATCTTAAATAAGTTTCATGCAATCAAAGAAAATATTTAATGAAGTTACTTGCAAGAAACAATTTAATGAGCTACCTTGAGACAAGCAAATTAATGAATATTTAGAATGTTATATGTGTAAACAATTCCACCTTTTCTACCTATTAGAAAGGTTAATCTTTTTTCTTGAGAAATACAGTCTGATAAAATCTATGCTTGAAAGAAAAACATATTGCTATCTTAAGTTATATCTTTCAATAGCTCGTGAAACTTGTGTCACACAGAAAAACTTTCTTACCATTAATGCTTCAGGTGCATACCTTATATACCTCAGATATGTATTTTAGCTTGGATTGCTAGTTGGTAGCTTCTTTCTTTGTAGCTTTTGATTGTCTGTTTTGCTCGTTTTAGAAGTTATGTGCTTAAGTCAGAGTTGTATGAAGGGCTTCATGTTCTTAAAACCGAGAAAACGGAGCCGAGTTGAATTTTGGAATATCATGGGATGCTGGACTTTGACATTTCCATGGATTTTCAGTCCATGAAAATTTGTCCCTCTTTCTTTCCATGATTTTAATAAATGCAGATAACACATTCCTGTCCAGACTCAGCTGAACTAAGTATTAACTAATAGCATCCTTTAAACCAGTTTTGCATTCCTTAGATTTTAATGAAATTGTAATCTCTTGGCATGCAGCATATTAAAACATATTTAGCAAAGTTCTAATTGACTACAGGCTCTTTCCCCTCTTCTTTCAAATGAGTCCAAACGCTCTTTATACGCATGTATTTATATATGTACATACCTATGTGTATGTTTGTATAAAAAAAATGTGTGTATAGGCCACTTAGGTCTTTAAAGCAGGGACATGCTGGATGTAGATTGAATCAGTGTCAGAAACTATACTAGTAATACAGTAGTATCAGGCCTCAGGCAGTGTTATCACCACATTTCTGTTCAGGCACAGCTATTACCATCACATCTCAGTACGGAGGGATTAGTCTTGTACTTTGTTCTTCCAACCCTATGTCCCTTCCTAGACCTGAACAACTCTTTCTGGAGCTGAAGACAAATCTGGTTGCCCCCCATGAGCCAGTACTCCTCTTTCCCCAGCAATATTTTGGATGAGAGGAGAGCTGTTGTGCTACTGAGGTCCCTGGAGGGAAGATGTAAGGAGAAATGTTGAAGCACGGAGGAGAGGAGTAGAGTGAAAGACATGGGAAAGTTCTGGAAAAGAACTCCAACCTTGGGGACAGGCCAGAGCAAAAGTGATGCTATGTATGAACTGATAACACATGTCACTGCTGTGAGAGGGAGTTAAAGAAAACCTTAATGTGCTCAAACAACAGCTTTGTGCCATTTCTGCACAACTTAAGTTAGGATCAGGTGGAGGCTTGATGGCCAAAGGTGGGATTGTAGCAAACTGGATGGAAATTATCAGCTCCTGGCTGAAAAAACCTATGGTAAAAGGAATAAATGGGTAGATTTTTCCATGTAGTTAGTAGGGGACAACATGCTTAAATGATTCTTGGAGCGCCCCAATGGGGTGTTGACATGATGGCTCAGGGAATGATTCTTGGAGCGCCCCAATGGGGTGTTGACATGATGGCTCGGGGAACCTGGGGAAGGTACATAATCCTCCTTGAAAGAGCGAGAGGAAAACTCTTCACACCTGGCTTCCAGTGGCTCATCAAGTGACAACAAGGGTACAGTTATTTTATGTCACCATTATTTCTTACTTTTCAGTGAAAAAAACCAACCCAAAGATAAAACTGCCCCAGGGTTTTATGCAGATGAAGAATGGCAGAATAGCTCACCTGGTATTGCTCTCTTTGGTGCTAGTTTTTAGGCTGTTGGTTGATCTGTGGCTGGTGGCAAGTGATTGATATTCATATGCACATTTTCTTCCTAGTTTTGAAACCTTTTTTTCCCCCCTAGTGTTCCCTGGAGAGTAACATAACAATATGCATAGGATTGCTCTGTCAGCAAAGACTGTGTTCTGCCTTTTCCTCCCACATCTGCGAGCCACATGCCTGTGGTGGCAGTGAGAGAGTTAAATTTCAGCGCACTGAAGGATGCTGGACTTTGAAAATTAATCATGGACTGTAATAATTATTGATACTTGCCAGGTGAAAAATGTGCCCAGGACACAATTATTCCAGTACACAGAAATGTCACAGGATAAACTGCTGCTGTGTCCTGTCACTCCTGCCATGGACGTTGAGATATAGATCCTCAGTGGGACTCGGAGACATAAATAGCCCGGCGTGGCTGGGACTGGCCTTCGCTCCGCTGGGATGTGCTCTCAGGTGAGGGGTGTAAGAGCTTATCAAATTATCGGGCACCTTCGGACCTCGCCTGGGGCTATCTGCTTGGAAACATGAGCGGGTGTGCTGGGCTTGATTAACGTCAATATTTTAAAACGGGGTGGATGTTAGCGCCACAAAATACAGATTTTTAACACAATGTGAAGGGAAGTCTCTCCTAAAATAAGGGGAGATGTTAATGAGCTCTCTACAAGAGGCTTAACTCAGGATGCTTATAGCCTTTTAGTGTGTGATTGTGGCTGTTCTTAAAAAAATGAATAGACCTTTCAGCATTCAAAGGACTATTTTCCTTTCCCTTCTGATCTGGCCTTCCTTTCTCCCCACATACCCCGAGTTGTCAACTTGCATTCTCTTCTGTGATCCTAGAAAACATGAAGGCCAGGATGAGAGAATATTTTCTTCTCAATTAAAAATAGAAAGCAGGAAATGAAAAATAATTAAAAGATTTCAAGAAACAGCGGGGGGGGGGGGGAAGAGAGAGTCACATGTATCTTGTGTGCAGACAGTGATGGTGTAAGTAACATCGTGGTTTCTTACTAAACGACACCCGCGTGAAATATTTGAGCATTGCACACAGGTATAATTTAGTAAGCGGCAACAGCCTGCGCGCACGCAGGTGCGTACAGCTTTTTTATCCCGCGCTGGCAACGCTTCATCCCCCCTATCTACACCCGGGTGCGGGTGCTTCATGCGGGGCTGGCTGTACCCCCCGCAGGGGCACCCCCAAACCTGCTTTCCCGCCGCGGTGCCTCCCCGCATCGCCCCGGGAGGCTCCCCCGCAGGCGGGGCCGGGCCGGGGCGGTGCGGAGCCGGGGCCGGGGCGGTGCGGAGCGGGGAGCGGAGCCGGGGCTGCCCGCGCTATTCGCCGCGCTGCCGCTGGGGGTATCTTTGTACCATTTTTCATCCAGCAGCAATTTGGAGTGGAAACGTGTAACAGGGGGGGAAAAAAAAAGCAGGGTTCTCGGCGGTTTTAGCGAGCCGCGCATCCAGGAGCCAAAAAAGATTAACACCCCCCGTACCCCCCCGCAGACACACACGCACCCCGCGGGGCACCGTCGCGGCTCCGAGATCGCCCGCCGGACATCGAGCGACAGGGATTCGTCTGGAGGGCAATTTCGGATCGGGGGCGATCTATTGGATTAGTAGGATTATCTGCTTGCAGACGGAGAGAAGTAGCGTTTGATCATTTCTATTGCTTGCCTGATGGTCGGATTTAAATGGAGGTGGCTCGGCACGGATGAGGCTGAATTCCGGATGGGGATTTCCAGCCCCCCCTCCCCTCGCCCCGATCCGAGGAAAGGGGAGAAAAATCTGTAAAAATCGATATAATTCGGAAGTGTCCGGGGCACGATTGAGAAACCTCCAGCCCACAGCGGCTGGGAGAGAGCCGGAGGAGGCGAATCCAGTGAATTACAGTTTCAGCTGCGATTGCAGAAAAGCGACCCTGAACTGGTAAATACTTTGATGCTCTCGGCGTGCGGGGCGAGCCCGGGGCGGGATGGAGGGGGGCGGCCGGGCCGGGCCGGGCTCGGCACCCCCGGCCCCGGGCAGGGCAGGGCGGCTGCGGGGCTGAGCCCGGGGGCGCGGTGCGGTGCCGGCTGCCGAGCCCAGTGTCTGTGCGTGTCTCTGTGTGTGCGTGTGTGTGCGTGTCCCCGCGGGCAGGGAGATGGCATTTAAGCTGCTGCAACTCGCCCGGGGTGCGGGGCTGCGCGGGGGATGCGCGGCTGCGGCGGCGAGAGCGGTGCCTGGGGGGGAGCTGCGCGGAGGCAGGAGCCGCTGCGGGGAGGGGGGACGGACGGACGGACGGGAATTTGCAGGGAGATTTACACACACACACACAGACACACGTACACACAGGACCCGCACACCCCGCATCTCCAGAAGCGCGGTCCGCCCGCCGCCTCCTGCCCCCGCCGCCGCCCGGGCGAACTTTTGGCTCCCCCCGGGAAGGCCGGGGCCACCGCTCGCCCTTGGCCCGGCCACGGAGCCGAGCCGGGCGGCCAGTGCCTCCCTCCAGTGCCGCGTCCCTTCCCAGGCTGCCATGCCTGATGGAGGGATTTTTTTTTTTTTTCTTCCTTCAGACATCTTCTCGCTTGGGTGTTAAGTACTGGATTTTCTCTCCCCCCCACCCCCTCCCGCCCCGTTCCTCTTTTCCTGACGATCGCACCAGAGCCTCATCTTTATGTGCTGAAGGAAAATCAATTTTCAACAGGTTTAATTAAAATTAATCAGTCAAATTACTTAATATTAATTGACTTATAATTAAAGCCAGAAAGTTACCTTGGAATCAGGAGAAAGGATATTATCTCCAATCATTTTAAGGATGCATATGGTTTCAGTGCAATTACATTAAAATAATTGTTTAAATAAAACAAACCAGAGCTTGATTAAAGTGTTGCGTTCTTGCTGCTGCAGGTGACACAATCTGGACAAGCTATTTTCTTCTGTAAATTTGCTGACCTTTTTAAGGAATATCATTTTAGTTTGACACTGCTTTTGCTTTCTGGAAGGCCAGTTTGTTTTAGCTCTAACAACTATGGCATTAAAAATCCACTAGTATAAAATGGAAATATATCTTATAGAAGCTATAAATATCCAAGTGAATGTTTTTAGCACGTTTAGATGTTCTGTGAATTTGAGATGAAGCAGATTTTTTTTTTTCCCCCTAGCATAAGTGTTAGAAATTGTTTCAGGAAATATTTTTTCCAGTACTGCCATCCACTGTGGCAATATTTGCATTTATCCAGAGCCTTAGTGGGACCAGACTGTACTGGGAAATTCACAGAGATAATTCATATCTGAAACCATGTATGTGTGACAACGCTCAAAATAACTTTTTCATGCTCCCTTAAGACCTAGGTTGTTTTTTCGGTGTGTTTGTTTTTTAGAGTAGCAGCATTTTTGATGCATCTACAGACTGTTGTTACTGGTGAAAGAGCAACACTGTGAGCTTTGGGACCTTCTCTCCTACTTTTTTCTGGGCTGGCTTAATTGAAGCAAAGGATACTTCTGAAATTGCATGTACTTTATTACAGGCACCTGACAAGTGAAAGACCCATGTACGATATAAATGAACATTTAAAAATAGAGCCCCATTATTCAGGGCCCTGATTTTCAAAGATACTGATTCCCATTGACTGCACTGAGACTTGTGTGGGCTCAACAGCTGTAACACGCAGCCCACTTTTGCATCTTTGAAATTAGATTTGCAGATTGGGAGCCAAAAGCTAAGTAGCCATCTTTGGAAACACTGGTTGGGTGGGTTTTTTTTTCTTTTCTCTTTTTCTTCCCCCCCCCCTCTTTATTTCTGGTGCACGATGCAGGGTTAAATACGACTACTTCTTAGTTACTTTTGATAAATGACACCGGTTCTCTTAGACTACAGCTACAGACTGCAGCAACGTTGCAAAAGCAGTTGTGCAGTAAATGATTAGGGGGTCCTTAGATACCTATGAAGAGATCCCATTTATTCTGTGTATTTCATGTGAAGCATATGCAGACCGTAGGAAGAAAAATGAGGCTGAGGATAATCATTCTGAGTGTGCTGGGAAGCAGGATTTGGCTGAACACCTCTGTTTTGTGATTAACTGAAGTAGCAACGAAAGCCATCAGCGAGTGTTCAGGCTGTTTAAGGCAATAAGTTGTGTAGGAGCGAGGAGAAGAGCTGTCGTCCTGATACCGCTTTGGTTATCTCAGCCCTTTATTCTATGGTAGGGTAAGAAGATAATATCCTAGCTGTTGATACTTAAACATCCTTAACAAAGTGGGTTTGCTCTGGATTATTTGGCTGGAGGTGGAGCAGTCTGCTGAGGAGGGTTATTTAAAGACTGGGACAGAGCTGTAGGCAGATAAATTGATTTGCAAATGAATGGAGGATTTGAACATGGTAATGGTGGTAGTTTTATTTTTTATCAGTTTGCATATTTAATATCCACTGGCATACACACAAGCATAAACCACTCTAATTGTTCAAATGGAGTCTGGGGAAAAGAGAAGAAAGCAGAGGCTTAGATATGGTCTCAGTTCATAATGGATTGGCTTGGCTTGCTTTATTAAAAGCAAATATACATTCCTTTCTAATAGAGACATGGAGCTGTATTACAGATCCTTGGCTAGCTTTGAATTATTTGTTTGATGTCATATTTATTATGTTTTTTTAATCACATGAAAAAGAAACTCTTTAAAAATTGAATAGTGAAAAAGAAGGGCAAAAAGAGACAGACGTTCTTTGAAAGCAAATAATGAAAAGACAACATTTTGCCAGAGATTCAGCAGAAACTTTTGTGGATTTCTTTCAATAAGGGATGGGCAGTAATCATTCTGAACCAGTAAACAAGGTAATTCCGATTAGTCCCAGATATCCATCCATGGTAAGTATGACAGGTAATGATAAAAAATAGATCCCGATTGCTGAAGAAGTGCTGTTCTAAAAGCATATTTCCATTACTGTAGCCCTGTTTCTGAGCTCTGCATTCTGAAGGAATGTATGCACTCGGAGGGGGACGCCTGCCCTGCTGCCCAGTCATTGCAGAGGAGTTCGGATGGGAGGGAGGGAGAGAGTTCAGGGAGGCAAAAAAAAAAAAGAAGCTGACAGGGAAACTTCATCATGTGTTGCATATTGAAAGCACATCCTGTAGTTTTAATAACAAATGATGACATTACATTCCCCAGAATGACTATTGAATTATATATACAATTACAAGGGGAAATCGTGTTGACTTGGTGACTCAGCTCCATATTTCCACCTGCCTCTGAAGACCCCACCTGTTTTCCAACAGACTTTGTTTTCATAATTATTAATTGCTAGTCAGTGATGTGCTGTGCATTATCCAGAGATAAAAAGGGACTAGCTGGCTGCTTAGTACCATGTTCAAGTCTTCCTGTGCACCCACTGTAACGTGCCACTTTTCACTAAACCATCTGCGTGAAACCATGGGGCACAGTGTCTACTCTAAATATCCTTATGGTAACCAAGCCATGTAAAGGTCTGGGCTGCATATATCAGTGTAAAATGTTTTTTTCCCACTGCTGGGGGCAAATAAAAGACAAGGCCATTAAAAGAAAAGCATTTGGAGTTCCCTTCCCCCCGTTTGTTGAATTCTTCTGTTTCGTCCTCATCATATTTTCTGCATAATCAGTTTTAGTGCTGCCTTTGGGGAGTCTGTTACTTTCCATTGCTGCTTGGTTAGGTCTTTTGTACCATATTAAGGGAGAATGTAATGCTTGGAAATTAGCAACACGTGACTGTAAAATCATAAAAGTGATCAAGGACACTTTACAAATATTGTATTTCAAGTGACTCATACCCCTTTAACCAAGCAGAGAACTTAAATGGCAATTTAAAAATATGTTTTCTAAATCTCCTCAGTCGCATCCTGCCTAGAGTTGCCATTAGCCCACTTGTTGAACTGGTTCTGGGAATTTAATGAGGGGAATACGTTTATGTTGCATTTTATACTTCTATTTAATTCCATCTTGTCTGAAGCTTTTAACTTCAATATCTGAACTTAAACTCATTCTTTAACTTCTGCTTTCCCAACCCCGTCCCCCAGTTTCCAAAAAAAATACTTGAAAGCAGTAAAGTGTTACGTAGGCACACAGTGTTAGAAATATTCATGAGGAGAAAATGACAACTTATTTAGGAGGAACCTTACTACATAGATATACTGAATATTTTGACATCCTCAAGCTTGTATAAAATAGGCATTGTGGGATGGAGCTTTTGTTTCTTCAGCTGGTTTCACAAAGATGGGTTATTTCTGCAGAGACTTGGGCCGTGAAATGGGGGGCCATGAGGCTCCGCTGCTGGGCTAGGAAACACTTCTGTCTCGGGAGTCGTGGTCAGCATGACCAGGACATGACCGCAGGGAGACCCGAGACCTTGCTATAACTTGAATAAGTATCTTTCTCACAGATAGTGGTAGGAGATGAAAACAGAACAAGGAGCTGAATAATAGGAGCTACACATGAAGTCAGATGGAAAGAGTAAATCCTTGTAGACATTTAATGGTGTTATACTCTAAACTTTTGGGAAATTTTATTTGAAATTTTTTTACAACAGTAAATATAGTCTGCGCTATATCCTATTTCTATTTCATGTGAGAGAAAAATTCCCCATCTATGGCACAACACTTTACTGCTACCGTTACTGCAGACTTTATAGATCAGAGATGTGTCAGCATGTTAGCTTTAGCTGTGATGCTTTTTTTGTGTGAAACCTTATGGGCCTTGCAGCTACTTTCTCATACTGACACTCATAAAACGTTCAAGTTCTCATATTTATTATTTAATTTGCTTCCTATATAAAGCAACAGAGCTCTTCGATACATGAATGTGAAGCCAAAAATGACAGGCAGGCATGAATGGGACTAATGAGTTTTAATAATGCACATATTAGAAAGTGCTAAAGGAAGTTTAATTAAGAAAAACAAGTTAAGCATGAAATTCATTTTGGAACAAATAAAAGTAAAGTCACAGATGTACAGAATGCTGCATCACAGGAAATGGACTCTCAAGTTGATAGATCCCTACAATGCCAATATTGCACTCGAAATGTAGTGTGCACTTTACAGTTCTGCAAAGCATGGTAACACCATTCAAGAGCACTTTCGAAGCTGAGTTAGAGATGTCGGGTTTGTGATTAACAAATTATATTTATACCTCTGTGGATTTTATGATGAGTTGGAATTTGATCTCAATTACCCTGATGGAATTGAGACCAGAATCTGACCAAGTAAGAAAAGCATTTGCTCTTTTGTGTGCCACAAGGAAGCTTCATGTTTTGTTTTAGGTTTTTTGTTTGGTTTTTTTTTTTAAATTCATCTTTTGAAGAGCTAGTTACTGATGTAACTCTACAACAAGGGTTTTGTATGCTTTGGAACTGTCATTGTATGGTATCCAGATGGAAAACACTTCATAGACAAATCTGAGTTCATTCAAGCATTTTTGTTTTCAGAGTTCTCTATCAAGAAATGGTAATAACTGTATTTTAGCTTTTTTTTATCTTGAATTCCTAATACCCCCAAAATAGGAAAATAAAAAAGTGGTGTCTTTCTTATGAATCTGATACGAAAGCTTTCCTTAGGTGATGAACTAGCATTAAAGATAGTATTATTGTTGATATTTTAATTGTATTAAAGGTAGCAAATAAAATCCAATTTACTTTTCTCATATGATTAACGCCAGTGAACCAAGGGTCAGCTACAAATATATATCAGGTAACGAACTTTGTTACTAATTCTGTAACTTAATTTTTCACCTGCAAGAGACAATAAAAGACCAGTTCGTTTCAGGGGCCTCTGGGTGGGTTCTAGTGTACTCTGTTAGAGTGATCAGATGGGAAGCATGTGAATGTTTTATAAAGTGTTAATCAAAGCAAGTTAAATCCACTTGACTTTATGATACGCAATCTGCAGATTTCAATACTGAAGGTCTCAAATGAGAACCATCTGGGATATTTTTTCCTCTGGTGTGACCTCTGATTAGCATGAGTTCAGTTGAATTTCTACAGTAGGTCAAAAAAATCTTCATGTCCTGAAGCAGACTACTGCCATCAACAGAATAGCCATTTGATCATTTAGCTGAATAGTTACAGTACTCAAAAGTGAGTATAATGTGTGGTCCATTTAAGGGTTAACCGTAAGCTGCTAAAAGGAATAAAGGTTCACTTCAGTGCCCATTATATTCCAAGCCAGTGCATCTGTCATTTTTAATTTAAATCTGTATTACTTAGCTGTCTAAAACTTTACACATAAGTGACAGAGTTACCCATTCTTTCTGTTATGGGTAAAATCACCATTTCGTTACCTACTTACTTATTGTGCAAAATGCCAGACAGCTCTAGCCTACGTTAAAAAATTTTAGCCAATTTCTAGTAATATAAACAATTACTTCAGCTAAGAAGTAGAACTATTTTAAGAAAATGATTTATTGACATGAGTAAATGGAAGATAATACGACTTAAGTGACACTCTTCTTCTCGTAGGTTTAATTTGTCTAATTCAAAAACAGCTTAATAGAAAATTATGATCAGAAGTCTTCTTATTTTGGCAAACTAAGTTGCAGAAATTATTTAAAGGGATCTTTTGATCATGAAAATACTAATTAATAATGAGTTAGCATTAGTGAATATTCCCACTAATAAGGAAGAACAAAAATATAGTGAAGCTGAAAAATGCATGACAATTTAAGTGAGTCTTACAACATCTACTCAGTTTAATTCAACTTTTCACTAATTTGTGCTACGCTGTGTTTGAATACTGTATTTAAATACTGGGTTTTTTACTAATTTGGTTGCAAGGTTTTGTATACAAAACATAATATTAAATCGAGGTAAATGTGAGAATGGCACTGAGGAACCAGTCTCTGTGATCCGGGAGTGCTATATTTACACAGCGTGTAGCACCTGGGGATCCTTACCACTGGGTTGTTTGCGGACCTGTGTAGCATAACACTTGTAATCTCGTACTAGTGTGGGGTGGGACTGCGACCCCAGCAGAATAATGTCTTATTCATACCTTTCCTGGCCATCTCAGCAAAGGCTGTGCATCTCGGTAGGGTTGGATTTGTCGCTGCTTTCCGAAGGCTCCAGGCCCGTAGCTGCTCTCAGGTCGAGGGGTGCTGGTGTGTGGGACCTAACCAAACCCCACCGGAGCTCTGCCCTTCTCAGGTGCATATATTCAGGATTGCAGTCTCCTCTATTATCATTTCGTACACCTGTTTTTTTAAAATGCATATAGTTCATTTCTTGAACTAACTAGATGTAAATCCCTTCCCTTCACCAGGTATTTATGGAAATACCCAAGACTAGGGTCTGTTTCAAAATCTTTACTACTACACAGAAAGAAAATGCGCTGTATTTGACACAACGCTTTCCCTTGCTAACCTGAAATGCGAAAGAAGAGATGGGAAATACTGTGATGCATCTCTTGGGGATTTGTCTGATCATGTTTACATTTGGTGTGTCACACCGACCTAGTGTTCACCCTGGGTCAGAGCCTCTGCTTTAATGGCTTCTGTTCCGCTGGCCACGTTCCTGTTTGGCATCGTAGCGTATTTTAGAACACGGATTTCTTTTTAGAGACATGAAACATCTTTGGGCTCTTAGTTCTAAGTAGAGACTGTTGTAAGTAAAAATGGATGCAAATGTAGTTGGTTCTGCAAAATAGCATTTGTGTTTTGAAATGAAGCGGCATTGTGTGGTGCTCAAAACTCTTGCAATCACTTTCTATGAATATTTGTGCAATTGGGATTTACTAGCAAAATTGAGGTGGAAAGGAATGTTGAAGCATGAATATCAAATCACAGAGTACATCTTCAGCTAAAAAGAAACAGCCAGTGGTGTAAAGATATCATGACAATGCCTCTACGTGTGCTGAAGCTGGCATATGGCCAGAAGCCTTGGGTGCCACCAAAGGTTTTATTAATCCATTGGAGCTATTGACGGGTGGTGCAGTTCAAGACATCCCTTAAGATTTGAAGCTCTGTGCACGAGTAACAAAGAGCAGTTTAGCTGCTGCAGTTTGCAGCAGATGTGACCTGTTGTGGGATGCAAAGATGTACTGAAGTTATCTTGGATTGTTCGCTCCTCAGCATACTAAATGCCTCTCTAAAGTATTTCAGAGTCTGAGCTATAAAGTAATTTAAATGCAGAAAGGAAGATAATAAAATAATAGATGATAGAAGAAACCTCTATATAGTATAGACTGTTCCAAAGACCATGAAAGACTTTATCAAATACCTTTTACAGTAGAATTCATTTGTGTTACCACAGGGAACAATTGTGATCCTCACAGCCAGACAATAATAAAATCTGAAAATCTTTCTCCTCGTCCTCAGATCCACAATATTTTGATGCTGAAGCTTGTCCCAAATTGATCATCATTACTCTTTAGTTTATTCTCCTGCCCATCTCCCTGATCCTTCCTGCTCCTGTTTATTGCTTCTCTTTCTTTCCACCGATTCCTGTTCAGCCAAGTCCAGATACCAAGGGAAAGTCCCGTGTAGATCACCCGCTGGAGGACTAAGGAAAATTTTGTCCAGTGGTGACTCTCAACAAGTAAGACATGCTCCAGGCTGGCGTCCCTGCTTGCCTTTCCACCTAGTGCTGGAAATAAAATTTTGGCATAAAAGTCTTCAAAGTTTTGAATAATCTCAGTCTCTTTATTTGTATGAGTTTGTGGTTTTAATGTTATAGCTTCAGGGCAGCCAGTGACAGGCTTGGATGTTTGACCTCTCAGTCTCAAAAATAAACTGTTACTTAGCCATTTAAAAAGAAAGGCTTGTGGGGAAAAAAAAGTAAATCCGAAATTCAAGTTACAAATACAATGAAAATCTGTTGATTCCAATTTTGCAAGTGCTTTACAATTTACTGCCCTGTATAGCCTGTAAGACTAGTCACTGAAGCTGGCTGCCACCCCAGAGTTAATTAAGAATAGCCAAAAACAGCATTGAGTTATTTTCTTACTTTTGTAGCTTCCTGCCTCTGTCTTAGAGTAAAACCTTGTCCATGGGAGGCAAACCAGAACTTTCAATCACAGCAGAGCTGTTCAGCTGCAATGGCAAAACAGCTGATGGACAAGCTTAAAACTATGGTCCAGCTCTAGGATTTGCTTTGAATTTACATAAGTAATAAATTTAGTTCAGAATAAGTTAAAGGAAAAAGTGAAGCCCCAGTCCTGCAATCTGAAATGTTATCTCTGTTCTGATTAACTCATGAAATTTCTAACATTGTTAAAACTTAACCTTTTTAGGTATCACAAGGGTATTAAAAAGCTGTCTTAGATCTGAAAACAGGTCTGACTTTTAGGGTGAAAGTGCTGAATGAATTATTAGTAGTGTCTTGATAGTTTTCCACATTGAACCAACTCAGCAGCTCAAAGGGAAGAAGGATGCTATTGTCTGGCACAGCTATGTTGAATTTGGTTTGTCCTCAGACCTTCCCCAGACCATGTAAATTCGCAAGAGAGCTACTGAGATTAAGTCCCTGCTATTTACAAGTTTGAGTTGGAGAAAGAACAGAGAGTACATTTTCCCACTCCTGACAGAAATAAACAACCCATGAATTTTAAGACCTAGTGGAGAAGGTTTAAATTAGTGGAGGTTTTTGAATACCACCAAGGAATAAGCTTCCATCTTTCCATGACCTACTGTACATCAGCTCAGAAGAGCAAAGTTGTACTAGATGCCTTCTGCTCTGGCACCTATGTACTCTGTTTTTACTATTTCTCAAGCAATATTCTACTACCTTCAAAATTTGAAATGCAACAAAGCGATGGCCTTCCAAGAGGCAATTGTCTGCGTGCCATTCTGTGTTACTAAATGCAAACACGTACATCAAGTTTGGGGAATTATTTTCTGCAGCTGAATTGGTGTGTTTCCAGCAAATGCTGAGAACTTGAAGCTGGAGAATGAAGGATATAAGCCTGTTTGTTAATGCAGTTTCACAGTGAAGGTGTTAGAATTAGCAGAGAAAGAAAGGGAGAGAGAAAATTGTGGAAAAGCTTCATCTATCTCCTTATTGCCTCCTGAGATAGATTGTTCAGAGCTAAAGGAACACTAGACATGAACCAAATCTCCTGCTGTCCTATATAGCTTTTACAATCTCCTTTTTAATAACCCAAACTGCAGGGTAGTCTGACTATTAGACAAGCCGTTCTTTTGAATTCTCTCTACAATGTGTATAGACATGATAAAAAAACAATTCTCATTAAAGCTGCCAATGCTGTTTCAAAAGCAGGTGGTTTAAAATGTTTCCTATACAAAGCAAAACACATTTCTTGTGCATTACACACTGCTTAATAGGGAGTGTAAGATTACACTGCTATGTTGTGTATAACACTGCATTTTAAATAATAGGATATTGTAAGCCGTGTTGGAAATATGTTTAACATGAATATGGAAGATATAATGATATGCACTGAGCAATTTTCAGAAGTGCTGGAACACAGCCTTGTGTGACAACCTCTGAGCTAAAGTAGTTGAAAATAGAATCTGGAATTTGAGATTATACAGTCCCTGATCCTAACTGATTATTTTTCTAGGATATTGTTCAGTCAGCATGTGGGTATGTGAAAGATAAGATTTCTACTGTCCGATGGGAGCGTTTATTGTTTATGTTATAAATTAAGGATGGTAGGGATTGAGTGCATTCATCATGCATTTTCATTTTTCACTGAAGTCAGTAGTTTATAAAGAATGCAGGACTGGTCTGAAGTAAAAATTGTGATATACAGCTCCATCCCTAAACTGTCTGTTCATATCCTTTTCCAAATCCGTTTTGAAAAAAAAAACAAACCCAAACCCACTGAGGTCCAGTTATACTTCTGTGCAAATTCAGAGTTTGCCATTCACTTCAGCGGGAGCAGATTTTGGTCCTTTATTGATGTGAACGTTTTGCTCTGTAGGTGTTTTTCATCAGCTATCAGAAACTTGTGGAATCAGAAAACCGCATAAAGTATGGTAACTCAGGTTATCGTGAATAAGCACGGTAATTCATGTAACCCTTGCAAATACATTCCAGTTGCCTCAATGTTTTAATCAGAAGTTGTATTTTAAAATGAACAAAAAAAAAAGTTTGTATGTATTATAATCTGCTTTTAAGGAAATAAAATGTATTTGAGTCTTCAGTATGTCTGTCTATTTTAATTTCAGTATCTTCCGCTTTAAGAAATAATTACTTTCATTTTGATAAATCGACTTGTGCAAACAAGGTGAAAATTGATTATGAGCTGATTAAGTTAAATAAAATATTAACATAAACAATTATGTAATGCAGCCTGGCAGCAAACTGCTGCTTCTTAAAAAGGTGAATTTTAAAAATGTATTTTCTGTGAGTCCTATTTCTTCTGAAAAATCTCTGTAAATTCAACAGGTGACATTATAGATAATCCAGTAATCAGTGTTTCACCCGCCATTTCATGGACCCATGAACTACTGCAATTTTACTTACATGACTCTAGCAACTATTAATGTATGTAAATAACTTGTGAAACATCTAGTTATCACTCTGCTCATATTAGCTCTTTCACATACTAATGATTTATTTTCATTTTCTCCAGGATATAGACCTGCGGCTAACTGGATTTGATTTATAAGAGGGGATTCTGCAGTAAATGGCTGCTCTCTTCATATTGCTGCTATGGAAAACAGAATTGTCAATAGGATGTAGTCTGATAAATAGTGCTGAGTGAAGATGCAGCTTCAATAAGTGTGAAATCAATGGAAGATACTTACCGCATGAAAAGCCTTTTGAGATTTTTCTGACAGGCACCTATTTAGGAAACTTGATCTGTTTCCTTCGGTTGCCCTGTTTTTACACCAGTGGATACAAATCAGATTGCTTCATTGTAGTTACACAACTAATGTGGGACCATGGCCTTTCCAAGATCCATGTGGCTGAACTGTGTATGGAGAGCGATGATAGTCCGCCTGTTACACATGGGATTGAATGCCACTTTTGCTTTTTGTATACTTGGATTTTTGCTTCACGCTGCAGCTGTGTCCTCCCAAAAATTGGATGATACCAACCCAGTGGTGACCACCAACTTTGGCAAGATAAGAGGGATTAAGAAGGAACTTAATAATGAAATTTTGGGGCCCGTTATTCAGTTTCTTGGGGTTCCGTATGCTGCCCCTCCAACAGGGGAGCGCCGCTTTCAACCTCCTGAGCCTCCATCTCCCTGGGCAGATATCAAAAATACCACCCAGTTTGCTCCAGTGTGCCCCCAGAACATTATAGAAGGCAGGTTGCCTGAAGTCATGCTTCCCGTGTGGTTTACTAATAACTTGGATGTAGTTTCCACCTATGTACAAGATCAGAATGAAGACTGCCTCTATTTAAATATCTATGTCCCAACCGAGGATGGTGAGTTAATAGCAGGCGAAACAGGGAGATCTTTTTATTTTCCTGTTCTACGTTCTAACAATATTAATTCACGTGTACTGGTAGAATGCATGGCTTTCTTTGTTTGCATGCCAGCATCTTATATGTATGCATGCTGCTTTTCTGTGTATGCATCTGTCCTCGGTTTTGGTTTTGGTTTTTTTTTCTTTCTGTCTACACTAATTTTTTTTCTCCCACAGCACGTGTATTTTTAGGTCAAAGTTGGTACCTAATTCTCATTGTCACCCACTGACTTCTGGGAAGATGCATCAACATCTTATCCATTGCATGTGCAGGCACAACGAGTTGAGAATCTTCCGCACCTAATAAAGCAGGTCATATTTAAGTTAGATAGTGGTGTTGCATGCTCCTACTGTCTGTGATGGAGCTCCATGTTATTTTCTAGTCTTCTATTCATTTTTCAGTCAAAAGAATATCCAAGGAATGTGCCAGAAAACCCGGCAAGAAAATTTGTAGAAAAGGAGGTATGTATAAAGTGGACAAAAAAAAAAAATGGGGGAAAGATCGCAACCTTGCAAAGGAAGAACGAATAATACAGCTGAAAGAGGCTGATTTGCTGATGCTGTGAAGTGAACCGTTAGGGAGTTTCTTGCCCTAATGAAGCCAGAAAGGTGTTTAAAGAGAGGACCGTGTAAAGCAGATGAGAAGATAACATTTGTAAAGCCTGAACTCAGTTGCACCTGATCATCTCTCTTGCCCTATCTCGTGGTGACCTTATTGGCAGCTTCTCTGTCTTGGCCTCGTGGTTTAGAGGAGTGTCTGTCACTCGTACGTAGATACAGTATGTTGCATATGCATGCATCGGCGGTAGCTCATATGCCTGGGGGCTGGGACTATTGCCATTGAAGTCGCTGGGATGGCTCCACAGCTCTCTATTCCAGTGGTATAGCATAATGGCTATGATGTATTATAGCAAAGCAGAGCTGAAAATCTGCACTGACTTTCTATGTGATACACCTTATTTTCTTGGAACAGTGTTAACTTTCCTGAAACGTAGATGTGAAACATTTTTTTTCATTTACACGCTTCTAAAAGTGAGCGTTGATTTCCTTTATTATGTGATTACAGCTCTCTCTGTAAAGCCAAAAATCTTTTAATAGGGGTGTAGGGAAATGTTAAAATATTGTGACATGGTGCTTTGGAAACTAGGCTGCTTTTGGAAGCTTTGGAAACTTGGCTT
Source organism: Theristicus caerulescens (assembly GCA_020745775.1). Classification (NCBI taxonomy): domain Eukaryota; kingdom Metazoa; phylum Chordata; class Aves; order Pelecaniformes; family Threskiornithidae; genus Theristicus; species Theristicus caerulescens. The sequence goes on along the minus strand of CM036565.1, from coordinate 3,495,161 downwards.
CTACCCTTTTCCTGTTAGATAGTATGGGAGACTTTGCAGATTTCTTTGTGAACATTTGCAAATTCCCAAAGCAATTGATATGGGATATAGAAAGTATACTGGTTTAAAGTAGGTATTAGGTACCAGTTTAAAGTACTGATTTTGTACTACTTTTTACACATTTGTTTTACATCACATTGTTTTTCTTCATTGTTTTCTTTAAAATAATGTGTTATTTAATAGCTGGGCTACATTTGAATCTAGAATACTTTTTAGGGTAAACAACGAGTAGGGTGGATGTACACGGTCGCCTATTAGCTGCAATCCATATTTTTTATATCAGTTGCTATATGTCCCCGTTATTCCAGAACAAATACATTTTAGGAAAATGTCATAGCAGGAAATTGTTTAGAGTTGAGCAAAGTTCAACTCTGTAAACTCTGTGTTAGGTTTTTAAGGCGATATCTAGGCATCTAAATGAAGGTTTTATTATTTTTTTTTTTATTTTCCAAGGGTTTTGTTCTTACAGCTCCTACTGACTGTTAGTTGTAGCTAGCTGTTAATTATTGTTAGTTGTAGTTGCTCAATGTATGCTTTTTTAGATGTCTAGATTCACTTTCAGTGACTTAAGGCAATTTGTTTTTAAAGTGTCGGGCCTTGAGGCAAATTCTAATGTTTTCTATTACGGAATTTTTGCTCAGTGCTGTAAAAATTGTTTAAGCTGGGTTCCCAAAGTTGGCAACAAAGATAATCAGGGTACTGTGAGCAACGTCACTTCTTCACACATCATTCAAGTTAGAATAACTGCTGTCATTTATACGCATTCAATTAATGTGCAGTGCTGAAGCAGTTATTACGCAGTTCATCAAGCGTGTATAATTAGCCGAGCAACTTTCACTTCCTATCACCCAGACGCTGATTCACAAAGTCATAAATAAAGATGCAGATCTCCATCATTGTTCTCAGAAAGCACCTTTTCCTGTGAGAGAATATTAAAAAAAAAATCAGAAAAATAGCAAAAATAAAGGGAGGGAGAGCCCAGTAGATGAGAAAGTCATGTTTATTGTCCTGTGAGCCTGAAGGAGAATAAAGAGAGAGTTATTTGAAATTCAGTAGGTACCTTTCCAGTCAAATTCATTGCACACACAGCACAATAAAAAGCAGCAGAAGCCTCCCTTTTCCCGTTGACAAGCGCAGAGAATTCCTGAATACCTTCAGCCTGGGCAGTTGGCATAGTTGTAGTAATCTCCGTTCTCCGAGTAACTCATGCTCTACTCACGTGTGTATAACCCAAGATTATCCTTGGCTTGGATTGCCCCCATACCTAGCAGTGAAAGGAATCGTGTTGTAGAACAAAGTTGCAATAGAGTCACAGCACCTTAGGAGCCACAGCAGCTTGGAAATAGCATTGGTTTTGTATGAGAAAGAAGAAAGGCCCCCTCTTTTGCTGGATTTTTAGGTTGCAGTCATTTCATTACATTTAGTGATGAAAATTACTGGAAAGAGAACATATGAAAATAAGAGGCAGATTTTTACACCATCTTTTTAATTAATAAAGGATATATATATTCAAAGGGACTGAACCAACAACTGTATGCTATCGTATATATTGTTTGATTCTTTCTTATTACATGAAATAGTCTGAATTAGATAAATAAATTAGTATCTATACTTAATTGTCAGCTGAGGGACATGAGAAAATTCAAAAGTTTGAAGAACAGGGAGTAATCTGATTAAGGTGGACGCAGAAATGAAAGGAAGTCTATGCACAAGTCACGCTAGAGACTGTAATGAGCATTATAACCATGGCCTCCTGTTGGTGGGATTTGGGTGTGCACACTGCAGAGGCTACAAAACGATAGGTTGGAGCTGGGTGAAAAGCAATGAGACAGTATAGCATGCTTTGTGCTAAATATGGATGCCTATATATCAGTATATGCCATCTTCAATCTACTGATTCAGTACATTAAGAAAGATCATCTGTTTTCATGTCTTTTGCTTCAGGTACGTGAAGGTCAGAGGTTACTAATTCCGTTATGGGTATGCAGTCAAGCAGAAACTCTCTGTTTGCTAGGGCTGGTTTTAGAAAATCTGTGAAAAGGCAGCTAATTAAATTTGTGTTGGTTTTTTGGAGGCTAGACTCCATAATACTAAATTTTAATAGAACCTAGGTTATATTGCAGGTAACACCATTTTACTGACTGATACTAATTATATTGTTGGTTATGTGGCGTTTTCTGAATTTCCTGACAAACTTTTACATCTTGTCTAGGGAATACCTGAATAGTTTTGCACTCTGTTTGGTATTTCAGGTCTCTATTTTACTTTACAGTCAAAGCACAAATATTTAACTTGTGATCCAGAATGACAGGGTAACTTCTTATCTCTTAAGAGGACTGTATATCCTGCTGTAGCTGTATGCCTGTGTTTTTTTAATACTCTATATTAATTTCTTTGTGTTGCAACAGTTTGCAGCATGAATTCCCTACTTTAATGACAACTACATAAAGAAAATTTGAAAATGATCACTAATATGACCACTAAAAGAAACGCCAGGTATTGTGTGTTCTGCACTTGGGCTGATAGTATGTTCTTTCTTATGAACCTGTACTAAAGCCTTCATATTGCCTGAAGATATCTGACTGTGAAAATGTGGAGGTGTGGTTTTTGTAGAGGATACGACATATACTCAATGTCATGGAACTAGACACATGCAGGTTTGGATGTATTAGCAGTTGTAGGAGAACTGGGAGTAGAATAAGGAAAGAAATCACTCAATCCTTACTTTTAAGTTTAGGAATTATCAGTGGCTAAGAGACCGCCCAACATCAGTGACTTCTTCATATGTGGATTCTGTTTCTTATTCTCGTCGGTGCAGTGAATAAATTTTAAATGCAAAGAATCATGATCTGAACTACCTCATTTAAGAGTGTAGGATTAGACAGCTCTATTAATATTTATGCTTCCTAATGGGCTACTTGATTTTCAGAGCAAAGCTCCGAACACCATACTTTCTGGGTTATGGCTGTGGTTACTATGGATGCATAGGAACATATATATACACATACAAATACATTCTTGGAAAGGAAACACAAATCACAGCGCTATAATCTCATCCTGCTTTGATCATTCATTGTTTTCGATAGAGAATATGTTACATCAGTTGTGATTCATAAATGGCACGGATAACTTTAAGGCTTTTAAGCTTAGCAATATGAAATATTTTTTTACAAATCTAAGCAGAAATGAAAAGAGCCCAATTTAGCCTGTTACCCTGGGTTTCTGTTGGGTGTTTGTTCCAATATTCCATTTAACTACCCTAGAACTGTTTACTTGTCATCAAATTTTGGAAAAGAGGAACTAATGCAACATGTGCAGTTCCTATGGACTTCATCAAAGGAACTTCTTTCTCTATACCTGTTTCAGCTCTGCAATCAACCAGAAAAGGACAAGCTGAGACCTGTTAAAATGTGTAGTTCCACTGGCAAACTTTGTCAATCAATTATCAGATTCTTTTTTTCTAAATATATAATGTAGAAAATAATATCAAAGTAACAGACTTGTAGATGGTATATTATCAAAAATGATTGAAATATTCTTTCTCCGTGGTCATATAAATGAAATGTATGAAATCTAAGGTGTAAGCCTCCATCACTGTAGACTGAGCTATGTCAAAATACGCTGCATTGCCAGTAGGCTAAGAACATGCATTTGCAGACCATTACCAGGGCTCGTGGTGACTTGAGAATGAGTGTCAAAGCCCACAGAGCTACCTTAGCGCATATTTTGGTGTATGCCAACCATTACAAAGGGTGTATATCTTCAGTAGGCCACTTTGAAAATTCATAATGAATTATTTGCCTGTAGTATGTTTGTGTCAGTAGTTTCCTACACACATTTGAAGTTTTGCCCCCATTCACCCTCGCTGGCTCCTGGCTGAAGAGCCCTCATCCTCATTCTGGCCTCGTGAGGCCAAAATTCATCCCCGTGGTACCAGCAGGCACAAATGTAGTCCATAATACTGAACTCCAGTGCTATGCACTAAGACACCAAGATTGTTCTATTTTTCTATTCCTTTTTGAAGCACCGTATTCCTGTTTTCCATTCCTCAGATACCGCTGCAGCATTTCCTGTTATACTAGTAATACATGGAAGAAGATAATGAAGCAAACGTTGTCTTGTACAGACCTTTTCATCCTTTCACAATCTAAAGCTGTTAGCGTCAGTTAGCAGCATTTTTCAAAGGTGTGCAGTAAGTTTATGTCATATTCGAAATAAAATAAAATGTTTAAACTCTGATGTACTTTCTACAGTCCTCTTTCTGGGTGAGCCAATGCTTGACAGTAGAAGACTTTGCAAACTGCATTTTAAGGCTCCAGTCATCTTAAATGCCATCAACGTTGGCCAAAGTCCTCTGTAAATGTCTGGTTGTTCAGGCTCTGAGCTCTTGCTGACCACACAGTCGTCGTGCTGTCATTGCTTTGTTCATGTACCTTGACAGTGCTTATAGCTCTAACAGGTCTTAAATTCTGATCTAATTCCATTCCTTGTCCATTATTTTACTGCTTGCTTTTCATTTTCTACATCCTCCCACACACAGGCTCTAAAATAGTACTGTTACCCTGATAATACTAAGTCGGATAAAACTGGTTTGTGCTTCTTCCCCTGGCCTTTCTCGGCTTGGACCAGTTGTACTCAGTAAACAACTGTGAGATTGTTTTCCTTTCAATCTGCTCGTTTCTAATTTATCATTTAAAGCCAGAATGGACAAATATTATAAAAAATAGCTGCATAAGTATATTTGTACATTTTCAGGAGGAACATTTGAGTAATTAATATGACTCTTGGATAACTATTATTTTCTGCTTGCTTTTTTTGTCATTTTTTCCCTGTATTATACCATTATTCCTTTGCTCTTCTCTGTGTGCATGCTCTTCATTTCTTTGTTTCCTTATAATACACATGGATACAAATATTTTTAGTATACTTTGCATACTTTTTGAAGCTTGAAACATGATGCTTACATGTGTCAAACCATTCTTAAGGATCATCTCGATTATAATGTTAATAATCTGCTTATAACTCGAATATTGCACCAGTATAATTTCAATTTTTTTCAAATTCTTTTCACTTATAATTCTTTAGCCCTCTTCATTTTTACTTACTTTATGTTGTCAAATTTACATGTCTTCTCTACTTTGATATGTATAGTATTATTAATTATACTCTGCATTCAGAATCCAACAGCTTTAATGAGCTTAACGTAAATGAGATTTGTTTTTGGGATATCAAACCATTTCCTTCTGTTTTAATATTAATATCTCTTAGTTTCTCATGCTTGTAATGATGATTTATCCTAGAAAGAAGCGGCAATGAACAATACAAGGCTAAGGCAAGTGGGACAAAGCTGACTTTAAGCCATGCTTGCACCTACATTCTCACACATTGCTGGTACCAGAGCGGTCCCTGGCCAGAATCAGAGCCACCTCAGGGCTGCTCTAAGTCAATGCAGAAATCGCAAGACACGTGGAAATGGCATGGTGCAGGTGCCGTAGCTGATTTTCCCTTCCAGAATATTGCCAAAGTGTTTTGAAATATTTCAGGAGCAACAGTAAAGCGTGTTGCTAATTCCTCTGCTGTGGGAATTCTTTTAATATCCCTTCATGCTACCAGGGCAGCAATCAGAATCTGCCCTGGTAGAGCTTTCTACATGCTTTTTATTGAGGGTAGCTTTTGCCTTTCCTATTCATACTAATAGTACAGTAAATGCACAGTAAGTTTAGTCTTAGGAATGTGTTTGAAGAGAAGGAAAACTACCTGGCTGAAGAAATTCTTCAGCTGATAAAGCTCTGGAAGAAGTTCCTTTATTGGAATACCATTGCCTTGTGAAGGTCTGTCCACCAAAGGGGATGGAGGGAGAATAAATCTTCTGCAGGGTTTCTGTGTTAGCAGGGGTACAGCCAGCAGATTTGACCAAAAAGACACATTTTGGGAGAAGATCATAGCTGGTATGGCTGGAAAGCTTTAGCAGCAGCTGCGCTGGAGTGCTGCACCCTGAAGGAAGGCTTGCAATACGTCAGCAGCTGTCAGGGACTCCTCCGCACACGGACCTTTGCCCGAGCATTTTATGGTGGTCCAGGATCTGTCTCTTTATGATGCAGAGGAATCAGAGTACAGTTTGTGTGCTGTTGTGGGCACTATTCACATCTTCACCTGGTAATTTACAATTCAATGTCTGAGATGCTGAGCTATCATAGGATTATTAGGTTTGAGCTACTTTAATGCCAGAGGTTTTGGATCAGGCCCTGCAGAAGCGAAGCACTGAGGTCTCTTGATATGATTTAATATTTTTTTAAATAATTTTTTTATCCTTATATTATTTTATAATGTGTGGAAAATCATCTATATAGTATATATATAGAGAGAGAATCTCGTAAGGCGAAACCTATAGGAGAGAGACAGCCATTTATTATTTGTATTTGTTTTCTGGAAAGCTTCCATTTGTTAAATTTCACCCTTTTTGTAAAGGCCTTCTTTAATTATTAGCTGAAAATCAGGTATTTATGTAATTACCATAATTATATCTACACATCTAGTGTACTTGCAATTATTTCATTAAAAATTGTAATTGTTATACAATTATAGGGGATAATGACGTCCTTGTAACACGTTGCAGAAGCCCTAATTAAATGGTGGCATAAATGAATTGGAAGTGATTTTGAAGTTTTGAATATTGTTTTATCAGAAATATCAGAAGTGATTCATCCACATTATGAACTGGCAGTAAAACCCCTCCAAAGTTATTTTGAGAAAAGATTTCACAGAGCTCATGGAAAAGGACTTGTCTCTATTGCCTTTCTGTCTTTACTTTCTGTTCTCTATATTCTTACACCTAAAAGCTGTCTGCAGATTTTTAATGGAAAGATGCATTGTGCAAGAAGAAGATTGCACAGCTTGCTGAATCTTTCTAGAAGACTCAGCCCAGAGCAAATAGGATCTACGTGCAAGCACAGTCTGTACTTAGACACCCTTCTTCTATACAGAGGGAAAACCCTATCCAACAGTTGGTTCAAGATGATGAAAGAGCTCCACTAAATATAAGGAGGCTTTCATTATGGGCTGAGTTTCCATGATCTGCTTACATATTAGAATGTCCAAATAGTGCAGCTCCAGGTGTTGGGGAAAGAGAGACAGAATTCCTCTTGGAGCACCGGTCCATGTGATGCTCCAAGCACAGGAGGTGGACAAAGCAGTGTGGATACAGAGAAACCCTATGGAGCATCCTCCTTTCTCTCCTCCAGAGTGGGTGGGGAATGACAGGCAAGGATAACATATGCCGGAATCTACCAAAACCTCAGGATCACAGATTTCTCATCCTCTTTCATGTCAACTTTCTGTAGTGTACAGATGATCTCTCTTCTCTTCCTTCAGTTAATTTTAAAAGTAATTGAAAATGGCAGTAAGGCATACATAATTTTTAGGCTTATTTTATCATTCCGGTTTTTTAAATCTAATATAGTGTGTTCTTAAGTGATGGGTGTATAACAGTGTATGGCATGACTGGCAACCATGCAGCCACCCTTACCATGACATCCGCCTCAGTTTTGCTCCTGAAGACAGCACCCTGCTGTCGGGCTGAGGCCCTGGGCAGGCTGGAGCTATGTACAAACCAGCTGGAGGGGCCTCCCATCTCTCTTTTACCTCCCACCTACCAGCTGGGGCTCCTCCTCCAGTCTTTGCTCCCAGTTTCGTTAGGCGAATGACTCATGCACATTCTTCCCCGTTACATCAGATGCATTCAGGCAGGTTAGACAAACCTGCTGTTTAAGTCACTTAATTCACATCAGCTCATTTTTGCTCATGCTTAATTAAGGAGGGTTTGCAGGATCTAGTCTAATGCAGAATTTTAATGTCCCACAAAGGGATGGAGACAAAGCTCCAAGAGGCAGGAGATCCTGGAGGTAGCAGTAGTGTCTTACTGTACCCCGAGCTGCAGGAAGACCATCCATCCATGGCCTGGAGAAGAGCTCCCTGCTTCTACCGTCTTGCGTCAAGGTTCCTTGCTGAGGCAGCCACCACAAGAAGTTATTTGCTCATACGGTTGTGGTGCTTTTCTAAGGACTTGCTGCCCTTTAACCAGAAGCTGAGCACCACCGTTGTTGTCAAGCTCCAGTCCAGTGCCCTGGCAGGGACTTTTTTAGTTTCTGCCAACACTACTCTTTGCTTTTCAGTCTTTAATCTATTAGTATTAAGGCAGTGAACAGGCAAACAGAACATACCATTCACCAGCTGGATCTAGTTGAACCAATGAGAATTTAGTCTCTGAGAATCCTCATTCCCAAAGCAATAGTTTTAACGAGATGGACCCAGTGGTAAGGGAATACGAAACATGCATTTATCTATGTATATGTGTATACATATACAGTCATAAACAGATTGGAAAGCTCAAAGGAAAGCTAGTACAATTTGTCCCACTTGATTGCAAAAGTGATATTGATTCATATGTTTTCATATTGATTTTAAAGCACCAAAATGAATTTGGAGGTTTTTTTTTAAAATCTGAACTTAGTTGCTGAAGGCCAGATCTAAGATAGTTATGTGAGCCAAACAGATATTACAGAGGATTTTGCACATTTACCTACTCCAAGACTGCTTTCGTTAACGATACTGCCCCATGATCTATATAGCACTTTGGATCCATGAAATATTACTGTGTATAGCTGTTGTAGAGGCAGGTTTATTTCATAAAATTTCAGAAGAAATCAGGCTGTAAACCTAGATTTTAAAATCTTAGTCCTTTCCCTGTTTCTCTATGATGCTAAACTCAGACGAAGTACCCCTCCGTTTGAATCAATTAACTGCTGCGCTATGTGGAACAGGAGAGCGAATTAAGTTTGTTTTCTCCACTTTTCGGTCATTAACTGAGCTGTTCGTTAATGACAAATGGATTATTTTTGCTAGAAACAAAACATTTTGAAACAAAAAATAATTGCTATACTTAAGTGCTGAAGCACCTGCAGTCTCTTTTATATGAAGTCTCCATAGATGAAGTCTCACATAAAGGGAGAACCAAAAGATGCATCGATTGTCTTTTCTTTAAAGTGCCACGAAACCCTTGATTAACTGGCAATTCTCGCATTGTTGCAGTTGCAATTCTTTAAGTATTGAAGGTATGACCTGCTCAAAAGCACATTTGGATACCAGATCGTGGGAAATGGGTGCCTGAGTTTTATAGAGACACGGATGATTGCTGAAGAGGTCACAGTAAAATTCCCCCCCATCCTGAATCTGGGCCTGTTAGCAGAAATCCCTCGCATCCCCTTCTGCGTGCATCATATTCTGTGTCGCTCACATGCGAAGGAGAACATTGCCCCTTGAACTGTGAAAGAGTCATGTGTTTTTGACAGCCTGATTTTGTTTCTGTTCCTGACATCTTTGAAAGATGGCTGCTGAAATGTGGTTAGGCACCAGAGGGCCGCTCGCTTGCAGAGGTGAGCTGGGAGACAGAAGATGAGCTGAAAGAAGCAGGACGGGGTTCTGACAGCAAAGGCGGCTCCTGACACACACGTCGAAGCAGGTGTACACTGCCAGGCAGCGTGCAAACCAGGCAGAGAAACGGGATTAAAAGGCTCTTTCCCTTTAGGCAAAATAAGACCAAGAAGGCAGCAGTGCACAATTCCACCCTGCAGTTTTAAGTGGCAGAAACTATTTTTCTCTCCAGAGTTTGCTAACGTATATTAGTTGCTGTTTTTCTGCCCAGAGCTTTGACATACTCAACTACAAGCTAGTTTGGCCGAGTATCAGCACAAGGAACAAGCAGCAGTCAAAGGAGAGAGGAAGAAACAACCGCCTTCCACGCTTGACATTTGCACTGTGCAAGCGGTCTGGCTGTCACCCCGTGTCCAGTGCTTGGGTGTGTGTTAGAGGACGTGTCACAAAATAGGTTTGACCTAAGGGAGAGCAAAAACTAGCCCTTAATATTGCTCGATTAAAAATAGATAAACTCAGCAGTACGTCGGATTTTGGCCTGTTGCTTGAATCATGAATATTCCTCCAAATGCTGTCACTTCCTTAAAGAAATACAGTGGTTTCTTTTGAATTTTAAGTGACTTTGGATTGAAATTCTATGTGAGTGATTAACTGGCTCAGTGAATACTGTTGTTATTATTAGCAATTTTGGGTGTTAACCTCTTCACCGCTGAAATCTCTAAGTGCAGCATGACGTTGTATCGGCACTCAGGAACTAGAAAGGTTAAGAAGCCATTGAAACACATTCAGGAAATGTCATAATTTTCAGGCTGATGAAGTGCTAGCCTGGAAGAGAACAAAGAAGCGATAATAATAATTACATTTACTTTATGCTTGCAAAGAAGACAGTTTGAAGGAGAACGGGCCACAGACAGTAGCTCATTTTTGGTTCTGCCCCTGTTAGCTATGTCACATTCCTGCTTTAATTCTCTAACCCCAGAAATGTGCTGTTTAGACGGAGCTTGGTTGCAGAGGGGTGATTTGACACAAAGCCAAATGTCCCTTTCCAGTCATTCTGGACCTCGCTAGCCTTTTCCCATTCCCTCCCTCCTCCTCTGGCTAAGCAGCATCTGGCCCTCTCCCTCTGGTGAACTTGTGTGACTCTATTTCAAGTATAGATTTAGTTATTAAATCTGGAGATAAAGTATGGATCTGCTCCACTAATCAGATACTACAGTGATTAGAGCCATAGAAGTACTTGGAGAGATCAATTAGATTAGATTATCAAATCATTATAAGCAGACTCTTAAAGACAAAGCAATAGAAAGTAATCTTGTGTCACTGTATTTCTTTAGAGAATATTTATACTCTCTTATTGTTTGTTTGCCTGCGTTTTATTTGCATGTGTTAAGACCGCAGTAGCACCGAGCCTCACGCTCAGAACTGGGCTGGAGGACAGACTAAACCAATTTCTACAGTAAAACTCTCTCTGCGATTCTGGTCATAGGCTAAACCACATTATTGCCTGTACTCTAGGTGAAAAAAATACGTGCACGTGGAAATCATACTTTATAAAGCAATTGGGCAGTTTCTTGGGGGAACTCATTTCAGACCTCTAGGGTTAGGCAAGAAGCCTCTGTTCTCTCACCAGCCCTTTATTATCTCTCTTATCTCATTCTGTATTTATTATTTTGACCGGGGAATCTTATTTTGACTACTTTTATTGCATAAACCCAGTGTTATGAACCAACACTAACTAATTCAGATAAAGGTTTGTGATTCATTCTTTAGTAGTTTGTTTTCAGCCTTCCTCTGAATATGGTTTTCCAGTGTATAATAGCCATCCGTGTCACTCCTAAGCCTTGAAGTTGTGTTTTCTGCAGCCTGCAGTGTCATTTTCTTAACATTTATATATCGATGAGCTTTTCTTTATTAATATATATTTTAGTAAGTACTCCAGCTAATGCTAATATACTGTTTTCATGAGAGAATTGGCAGAATAGTATACATCAAAGGCAACAATTAGCGTGTTTTCATTTGACTTGTTCAGCTTATTAGGTTGTTAAATTTTGCATAGAAAATCATTAGCGTGTTTAATTTGGGAAGGAAGCTCTTGGAAGAGGAGTTGTGGACGTAAATCAATCAGTGAGGAGGCTCTCGTACAGTATTGCAACAGCAGCTAGAGCTCTGAAATATCATGAAATATTTTCCCATGTTATTAATTGTAAATGCAAAGAGGTGAAAAAACTGCAGGATTATCACTGGTTTAGGAGTTAACAAAGAAGCTTCTGATGGCTTTGTCTAATATTAAAATCTAGAGCAAGATTGTGTCATATTCTTGTCTTACGGAACACTGGCAGAGAAGTACAGGTTTGCAGTTCCTACTCTTTTTTAAATGAAGGTGAAGGGCATCTGAACCAGACTTGACGTAACATAGATCATGGTGGTTTTTTTTCTTTCCCCAAAACTAGTTCAAGAACGGCTATGCATGTTGTTTGCTACTTCAGGATTAGCTGAAGTTGAAAAAGTGACAGAAAAAACTGCGAAGTGCCTTTTTTCCCCATCTTTATTGGGAGCATGTCACCTGACATTCTGGCAATTTAGAAACACTTATCTGGTATTAAATAAATTCAAGAAGGTTTGGATTTTGACCAGTTAAAGTCAAAGAGGAAAGGTCAGAAATCAACACCAAAATAGAACAAATATTAACTAAAGATTCCGTCGTACAGCAGCTAATCAGGGCTTTTGTGTGCCCTGCTGTGCCAATATCTATTCAGAAGCTAGTCATTATGTCTCTGTTCTAAAAAAGAACTAATTTTGAAGACTTCACTGCACTAAAATCAAGTAATTTACTGCCCTTTTTTGCTGTGGTTTTATGATGTTTTGCCTGATTAAACATTCAGTGCTAGACACAGTGGCTTCTGGTTTTGTCCCTGCACTTTTCAGGTTCAAATTTCTTTGAGTGCAGTTACTATTCTTTGGTGCCAAAGTACTTGATTGCCTTCATAAACTAGGATATTTAGCAGCAAAACTGACATAAGTGTCAGGATTATATTATTGATTATTTTGAAGGAACAAAAATCCATAAAGTCCTTTCCTTTGTGCTCCAGTGGAAAGCGCCTGCACCCACTGGCACTCAGTGGGTAAATTCTTGGCCACATAAAAGTCAGTCATGAAATTCAAATCAAGTTTTACAAGACCAGGCCCAAATTGCCATATCTGAAAGATGAACAAACATAAACTTAGAGGTAGATACAGGGGATTTGAATGTTTTGTAGATTTTGAAAATTCTGCCCGAGACACATAAATATCCTTTCGCTTTCTTTGTCCTTTTTTTCTCTATTCTTATTTTTTCCAAATAATTTCGTACCTATCTTGTATCACAGCCTTTCCTATAATAACAAATCTCTTTTCCCTTATTCTGCACTTTTTCTGTGTTTCCTGATCTCTTAGTCATGATTCTGTCTGACTTGTCTTTATTTCATGTTTCCACCTCTGTTTTTTTCATTTTAGAAACATATACTACCTCTGTAGGGCTATAAAATCATGAGCTATTCATTTGCCACTATAGCCTTTATTTTTTCCTTTATACTGAAGATGGAGAAACTAGGAGAAAAGAGTGGACTTTTGCAAAGTCACATGCAGAGAGGGGAAGAGACTGCATGTCATTGTGGAGCTGAAATTAAAACATCCCATTCTGTTTATCCTATGTTTATTTTTTTGGGCCAGGCTGTTTACGATGCCGCTGGGCTGCTTTTATGGCTCCTGTAGCTGAAGCAATGCTTCTTGTCTTTAATTCCTGCACAACTTAATCCTGATCTTTCCTAAGTGCAAGTATTTGTCAGTCAGTTACCCCCCACAGGGGTGAGAATCACGTCTTATCTTAGCCCACGAAATATTTTCTGACTCCCACTTGTCTTGCTGCCTTACTGCCTCCAAATAGGGAAAAAGAAAGAGTTGCTGCAGCTTTTATTAATTATTTACGTGCTGTTATCAAACATTCCTAGAGTGCTGTAAATTTACAGGCTTTAGTACAAACTTGGAGAAAACAAGTTCCCTGCTCTAGAGAATTTACAGTGAAGAAAAGACAGGAGAGGTGAAGATATAAAGCCAGTGGATGTAGTAAAGTAGTGCAGAATACAGGCGTTTTGATAAGAAGGGATTGCCATAATACATGGTGTGAAGGAGAGCAAGAGTGCTTGGATGCGTGCAGAGAGTGCCTGAAGAGGAGAAAGAGGCAGCAGTAAAAGCCAGTAACAAATAACGTACAGGGATTACAAGGAAAGCAAAAGAATTGACCTGATTTGTGTGTTTACCGCTCAGCGTCTTAGCGGTGCTCTTTCAGCTCCTGAATATAATCATTTAACTCAATGGGTGGCAGAGGCAAGTGCATGTTTCTAATGGAGACCGACATGATCGAACAGGCCTCTCTCTCCACCATGGCTAGTTCATGTGTGCACCCGTTAGCGACTGTTTCCAAAAGTCATAGGAACCAACGGGCAATGGACCCTTCAGAGGAATTAATGACACATTCCGCCCCCAGCACAGGGCTTTGCTTGGGCCAGTGAGAGCAGCCACCATATTTCTGCCTTTCCCAGACGCAGCAGCGTGATGGCAAAGTGCTGCATCAGAGGCGCGCTGAAGCTGTTTTCTGAACTCAGTCCCTAACCTCGTGTAGCACCATTATAATTTTCTCCATTTTTTTTCTAATATGATTTTATTTTTAGATGCATGAAAGGATGAGCACAAAGAGTAAAAGTGTATATAAACAACACAGAGTAACCAGAGGTGAACAGGCTAGTCTTAGCTTACAGAAATCCACAGATGGTGACATTATTCCCAGTGGCTTTGTTCCAGTATTACGCATTGTGTGGCAGCGTATGTTGCATGGTAGTGTGCAACTGTCCCATGCAGTACAACTGCTGCTATGGAGGTCACTTGAAATAATGGAATATTAAATGGCATAATCTATGATAATCAGCCATAGCATAAAAAAATACACGTTCAAACAACACACATTGTTGCCTAGAAAAAACAAAGTGTCTGGGTGCGATACCGTCTTACCTTGTTCTCCTTAGTGCAAAGGGCTGCTCTAAATTGCTTCTGACCACGTTACTTGGGCGTCACTTCTTTTCTGATCAAATGCTGTTCGTTGTACTGAAGAGCTGCAGAGCATATTCAGAGACTCAATCTGCACGTATTTTAGGCCCTCGCTTAAGCTTGCCCCTAAGGAGAGCAGTTGTGGAACATGGGGCTTATGCAGGGGTAGTTCAATGTAGTCATTAATTTAAAGATTTGCCTGGTGGCGACGTTGCCATTTACTGTTATAGGAGCAGGATTTGTCCCATAGTTTGCCGGTACTGGAAGGGTGACTCCTAGGGACCATAAAGCCCCTGGATGTTGCTTTGGCAGTTTAAAGTGGTTGTAAAATGTCTGTAAGTCTAGTTATAATGTTATTATAACATAGGCATAATCGTAGTCACTGTATGAATTCTGAGCAAGACGAATATTTGTCTGGTCGTGTGATTTCACCCTGAGCTAAAAAGACATTGCTGTTGGCCTTCTCTGCTTGTAGTTGCATTTATTTGCTTATTTACTATAACTTTGTTTTCACTAACTTTAAGAGGGACTATTTTAAGATACAGGAGGGGAATGTATGCATCTAAGTCTGTGGACAAAAAGATCAGCCAAAAGCTATACAGGGGAATGAATACATAATCAGCAACCTTGTACTTGCCTGTTATAACAAAATAGCATTAAAGAACAGAACATTTGACTGTAATGTGAGTTGCAGTTACTTCCCTGCCAGGGCAGCAATCCTCTCGAGGCTGTCATCTATTGCAACTTGAGCGATTGCTAATTGCTTTTATGAAAGCACCAGCTTCAATTATAATTTTAGCGTATCACCTGTACAGCTTTATATTTGCATGTATTTAGAAAGGCATTCAGGCAACGCTGAAAAAATTAGGAAACAATCCTACAAAAATTAGATTCACATTTGAACCGTAGCATTAAACACACTGAAGCCACAGAACAAACTGTATTGTACCTATCACGCTTTCAGTTCAGAAAAGTGGGGAAAATGCAGTGTTTTGCTAACTGTGAACGCTGCCCACACCTCCTTTTGATCTTCTGGGTTTGCACCTGGCACCGATGAAACGCTGTTCCACAGCGCAAGTGCTTATTTGTTTTAAATTTATTATTTGTTAGCGGCTTTTGGTGCGAGACTTCACAGATCCAGCGACACACCTGAGATGCTGGCTGTTCACGCAGATGTTAAGTGCTTAGCGGTTTTGTAGGAAGAGCTGATGACCCCGATAACCGACTTTACTGAAAGCAGAGAGGCCCTTAGCAACACATCTGGGGTTCACCTTGAGCTTTGCAAAAATTCAGATGTGGATCCCGACTGTCTGGCTCGAGCCAATGCCTCCTTCAAAGAAGAGAGAATTAAAATGACTTTTATGTCTTTCTTGGAGTCATCATGTCATTTGTTCTGGCAGCAGATGCGACAAAATTATTGTACTTATTTTAAGTTTTCTATGTTATCTTAATGGCCCAGAAAAAATTTAAAGGAGTTTTAGATCGTGTGGAATACAGTGACAACTGCATTAATGCTGGTGTTTCTAGGAGCATGGCTTTTCAATATCCATACTCATTTTATGGTCTGTGGTAGGCAGGGTTGAACTGCTTTATTGTTTTGCTCTGTTTTAGTGAATCAGAGTAATTCCTCACAGTAATAAAAGAGAGACCTGAATTAGCAAAAATCTGATCCCTAATTGACCTTATCTTGCTGCCAGTCTGATGTAATCCAGATTCTGATGTGATCTTGTCCTCCTTTCTTGTGAATAGTGAAAGAACATTCACTCTCATTGGTTGAAAAACTTAGTTTTCTTAAAAAAAAAGAAAAAAAGGTGGAAAAAGAAGAGTATCTTTCAGGCATTTTCCACTTTTGTTTTATTGGTTTCCACAATTAAAATTGCATGCAATTTTTAAATTGGATATGTTGCTGAAATGACTCTGCATTCTTGGATACGTCTGTGTCTTTGTGCATATGGCAGTGCCTATAGTGGTAAAATTCTGCTCCAAGCGCAGTATTACAGCTAAAAACTCTGGTACCTAACAGTTGTGGGAGGCAGGCGCAGATTTTCTTTCTCTCCCTTTTTTTTTTTTTTTTTAAGCAGGAAGAAAGAAACTGTGTTATATATTTTTAACAAAACAGTATTCAGATTAAACAATTATAAGACAGACTTGTAGTAACGTACTGATTACTTTGTGCTTGGGAGTTACCCTTGTAGTAGCTGAAATCATTGGTAAAATGGTGATACAGAAGATACATGTTGTATTTTTAAGAACCATTGCTAGATGAAATGAAGATGCATTTTTAGGTTTTGTAAATCAAAGTAATATAAATGTAAAAGCTAAGAGTACATTTTATGGATTTTCAATCCTATTAATATTTATTGAGCTACAATTCTTTAGATTTCTGTATTTCAGATACTCTGTCATGCAATAACACAGGATTGTCTGAGATGAAAATTAACTTGGACCCAACCGAAATCAAAAAGAACCGATTCCTTCATTTTCGTTCCTCAGACTGACAGGAATGCATAATGCAGACAAGTCAGAAAAACATAATAATTAGATTTGATAAGTCCTTGCTACTTTATACATCATGGAGAGTTTTAGGAATAAAGATGTGCAAAGTTCTTGAATAAAAAAAAAAGAGAAATACCCCATTTAATCCTGTATTACTATAAAAATTTAATAGCAATGCAACATTGAGGATTACCATCCAGCCTTCAGAAGTGCTTCTGCCACGTTGTATCAGTCTTCTTGTCCACACCCTCTGTACTGTTCTGGACCGTACTTTATGGTACACTGGATTTCTCAGGGAAAGCAAAAAACGCTCAATTCTGCATAGCCATTGCGGGGAAGGGGAAGGCAGAACTTCCCCACCAGCTGTAGGGGAGTTTTACCACTGGTGGGGCACGCAGGCACTTTGTATCAACACAAATGCATTCTCTATTTATTTATTTATTTACATTTATATATATAATATATATATAATATATATAAAATACATTTTATTTATATATATATAATATACATGTCTCTCTTAGTGGTTTTATTATGGTAATTCGAGGTCTGTTGGCTGAAGTGCCTAATATAAGTATGTAAAAAGTATACGTATGTGTTGGGAAAAAAGAGGAAAAATGGACAGTGATTTTCTTCATGTGTAAAAAGTGTTGAAAGGTTTGAAAATTTAATCTTCTAAAATTTGTTTTTGCTTATCTTGGGCAGAGGGGAATATTTGATTTAGCTAATCCCAGAGTTTTGCTTTTAAGGGGTCAGGAAAAAATACCTCAGTTATCTACATTGGGGTCCTATCTCTAAGTAAGAGAATAGGACTTTAGGTGTCTAAAATAATTTTTCTTCTTAGTATTCTCCCTTTCAGAAGATAAACTCAACTCTCTGACTGCCTTTGAGTTGATAAAACTTCTCCTTTTCCTGGCTTCTGTGGGTTTCTCCTGGCCTACATTTCTAATGTGAAAAACAAGAGGAGCTTGTGTATTTTGAAACTGTTTTGAAAACCAAAGCAAACTTTTTTCATGTATAACAGAGGAAAAAAAGGTCACACCCTGTTTGTTTCTCTTTTCCCCCTTTGCAGGTCATTTTTAAATTGACTCTGCCTCTTCGTATTTCTTTTTAGAATGAAATTTTCGGTCATAAATCACCATGAACGTTATGGCAGAAATACTGCAAAAAAAAAAGTTGTCATTTAAAGTGGAAAATCTGACTGAAGCTTAAATGTAGGTAGCAGCAAACTGTAATGTAAAGCTAAAGACTGGAGCGGAAGGCAGCCGCCTTCTTTGAACAAAACCCATAAATATTTACACTTCCGAAACAATTAATAATTCATGATACACAACAGTCATGGAACATACTGTGTCAACGCTGTACAGCTGTATTTTTATTTTTAATTTTTTAAAAAAGCAACACCTTTAATCCCAGGGTGCTTTGTGAAGCGGTTTGCAGCCGTGGCAGGTTCACTACCACCACGTCCCGCCGTGGCTGGCCCCTGGGTGCCAGCCGGTGCTGTGTAGTGTCCGTGGCTCCCATTTGCCTTCCTGTCATGGCACACGGCTTCTCCCCAGATTTATTACGGGTACTGACGGTAGGTATTCCGACAGACAGAGTACTGTTACCCATTTGCTTTTTTTCATAGTTTTTCTTAATTTAAGTTCGAGCAATTAGAATCATCTATGCTGGTATCAACTTCAGGCTGAATTTTGTGGGAAAAGCTCAGTGAAGACCTTCCAGCTCTTTGCCAAGAGAAAGTAGAAAATGCACTATTTTGTCTTGCAAAGAAAGGGGTTGCAGCTGTTTGATGGAGGACCTATGTTCCCCCTTGCTCCGAAGCAGGCATGGGGTAGATGTGAGCATGTAATTATAGACTGTAGACTGTTCCATAAGGCATTTGCATAAGAAGCCAAATTAGATTAGTTTAACATAATTCTGCTGTTTCCTAACCTCCCAGTCTTTGACTCAGCAACCTTAATGTTATTTTAATATAGTTTCTTGAGATTAATACAGACAAAGAGTCCCCATAGGTCCTATAAATCTGATAATCACATGGACTATCTAGCAGGAGAGGTTTCTGAGAAAGAACAGGAAAATGCATGTTCATATGGAAATGAGGAAATGTTTCTTTACGGTGGCTTTCAGAAAAACTCCTGTAAACTACCACAAAAAGAGGGTGAAATCTTCATCCCTTTGAAATCAAAGGGATTTACTTGAGAGTTTATGCGATTAGCACAGAAAAGAGAGCTGCTGCAGTAGAGAAAGAAGGATTTTTTTTTTTAAGAAGCCTTTAAAGTGACATAGTGCACTATTAAATTCTGTAGATTTCTATAGTAATGTTCTGTAGGATCCTGTCATGTTTCTCACAGCAGAAAATTCACTTTTTCAGCATGCTTATTTGCATTATTTACAATCCAAAGATAAAATTCAGACTGTTTCTTTCAAAAAAAAATATCATTTTCCTATGTTCGTTGTTGCCTGAATAGCACTGCGTCTTCACTTAAATTCTGGCGTGGCGTTCGGGAGGAGAGGTAGTTACATTTCCTTGCAGATTACATTAACATTGGATTAAGAAAGCCACAATAAGAATTATCTACTTGATCTTCCACAATTAAGCAGTAGTCTGGTTTAAAGCTTTAAAGTATCAGACAGTACAGCAGTGCAAGTTCTAATTAGCATCGTTGCTAATGCATATATTGGTGTTCATGTGAAATAAACATGCCAAAGAGCATAATACCTGTATTATTTTAATGGTTGTGGGGGTTTATTGTGATTTTAATTATAAATCAGGATGAGAAAAGAGTTATGTAGATGTTCTTCTTATTAATTAAAGCAAAATACACTAATAAATTGATTTTTTCCTCTGTTATAAGACTAGAAAGTCGGAAATGACTTGCTGCCCTCATCTTGCCCCCTATTTGAGATTACAGAAAAAAATACCTTGAGCTACTTTAATTTGCTTCCTTCTTCCTAAATTTTTGGCTTCACCTTTTCAAGGCGTTTTCAGCAATCACAAAGCTTAGAAATATATTAGCTGAAATTTCCAGGTAGCCCTTGGCTTCAAAAGGCTTAAGGAACGACATGAAATATGGTGAGGTTTGTGATTTACAAACAAATACATGCGAGCATCAGTGTGACAGTGATAACCTGCCACTGCAGGGGTACAGCCCGCACTTTTCCTGGACCCACGATGGCCCTCAGGTTTCATCCAGCTTTTTGGGATGACACAGAAGGAATGGTGCATGCGCTTTTACCCCAGG
Source organism: Theristicus caerulescens (assembly GCA_020745775.1). Classification (NCBI taxonomy): domain Eukaryota; kingdom Metazoa; phylum Chordata; class Aves; order Pelecaniformes; family Threskiornithidae; genus Theristicus; species Theristicus caerulescens. Next base: position 3,474,873 of record CM036565.1, on the reverse strand, counting down.
GAATTTTTAAATGGATCATTCCATTTTCCTGAGTCTCTGGCCCGAGTGGGGAACCCCCCTGTAATCGGGAGGCAGCGGGTATCTCCTCGGTGGGACTGCCTCAGTCCCTGCATGGACACGTTTATTGCAGCGAATGCTTCTCTCTCACCTTAGCCAGAGAAATAGCTGCTCATATTGCGGGTTGTATTAGACAAGCATCCCCCTTTGGCTGTAAAATCTCCATCCTTTCCTCCTCTCGCTCCCTTTCTTCCCTTCCCCCCAGCAAAAAGCACATCCTACGGCAGCAGAAGCAGCAGCGCGGTTTCAAGTAAAGAACTGTACAAGGGAGAAAGGAGGTTAAAAGCCCTTAAAACATATGGCATGCTTTTGCTTAATAGGAAGTAGGTGGCAATCTCCACAGGGATGCAGCATGGTTTTTTGAAGCATTTGTTTCCCAAATACCTTTTTCTGATTTTTCCAGCGCAGACGTGCAGTAAGTGAATGTAACTAGAATATATGCCGCGGCGTAATACGTGCCTTCTGTAAAATGTGGCAGTGATGAGTTTGACGAAAGAGGAGGTGGCAACCAAAACAAAGACAAAAAGTACTATAAGGACTATGTAGAAATTAAAAGCAGGTGCCATTTAGGGTATTGCTGTAGAGCCTGCTGATAGTGTTTACTTCCCTGCTGAGGTAGAAATCTTTCTCTGCTAAAAGCCTTCACAAGAGCGCTGAGGATATCCCTCTGCAGCAGTGTATTACAGGACACACATTTGAGAGGAAAGCTGTTAAAGCCACCTCTTAGTTTTATTGAATTATTACTGCTCTGAGAAAAAATATACTTTAGGCAAAACCCAGCTGTTAAACATAGCGCTTTTGGAGCGAGCGTGTTTACTTCAGCGTGGCATTTAAAATGCATTTATCCCAAAAATCAAACAGCAAAAGCTACAGCACTGGATGTAAGAAACAGATTTACAGACCTGGGTTACTTCTCCTGCAAGAGCTGGCTTGGAGGGCACCTTCTCCAGCACGGAGAGGGGAGCTGCGGCCCAGCCTGTGAGGGGTTAGACTGGGGGGAAGGCAGGAGCACTGGGCACCGGCGAGATTACAGGTTAGAGATGGCTGAGTAGCTTGTTTCCATCTCTTCTCCATGTCCTCCTCTCCCTCTCCTCCTCTCTCTCCCTCTCCTTCTCTCCCTCCTTCTGTCCTGGTTTCAGCTGGGGTAGAGTTAATTTCCTCCCTAGTAGCTGGTGTAGTGCTGTGGTTTGGATTTAGGATGAGAATAATGTTGAGAACACGCTGATGTTTTAGCTGTTGCTAAGTAGTGCTTACCCTGGTCAAGGACTTTTCAGCTTCCCATGCTCTGCCTGGTGCACAAGAAGCTGGGAGAGGGCACAGCCAGGACAGCTGGCCCAGACCGGCCAAAGGGCTATTCCATACCGTATAACGTCATGACCAGTATGTAAACTGGGGGGAGTTGGCTGGGAGGGGCAGTGATCACTGCTCGGGATGGGCTGGGCATCAGCCAGTGGGTGGTGAGCAATTGCATTGTGCATCACTTGTTTTGTATATTCTTTTATCATTATTGTTATTATTTTTTTTCCTTCCTCTGCTGTCCTATGAAACTGTCTTTCTCTCAACTCATGGCTTTTACTTTTTTTCCTGATTCTCTCCCCCACCCCACTGGGCAGGGGAGGGTGGGCGAGCAGCCGTGTGATGCTTAGTTGCCGACTGGGGTTAAACCACGACACCTTCTCTCTCCTTCTCTAAAGTATATATTATTGATGCTGAGGCAGGATCATAGAGCCTTGAGCATCCCGTGGCAGTTCATGGAGCCCTATGGCGATTTATTTTTCTTTTATTACAGAAAAAAAGGACTCCCATTTCCCTACACTCAGTCTGTCTGTATGCAGCTTCCGTTCCTGGGGATACAAAGGTAGAAAATGGAGTGTGTTCCTATAAAAAGTAGGTAGAAATTTTAACCATTGTCTAGAAGCCTTCACAATATTGTGACTGCCGTGGCAGGTGAATAATGAGCCACTATGCCGGGCTTCCAGCTAAATGGGGCTTTGTCCTGTCTACGCGGCAAAGACATCCAGAAGAATGCTGAGCAGTTTTCCAGTATACAATGAATCACTCAGCGAGGCCAAATTACACTCTCCGAACACTCGTCCCAGATATTACAGCTGTTGAAGGAAGCTGCTTATGAAACAAGGGTAGGCTCAGTCGCTTCGTGACCTTACAGTTCCTGCGCTGTAGGAAATAGTTGGGGTAACTCTCTGCAGGAATAGCATTACTTTTAAACCCATAAAGCTCTGCAAATGGAATTACTGGAGTGTTAGAAAGATATTACTTTGGGACCTGACCTGGTAGGATGTACGCTGAAAGCAGTGCCGTAGCCATTTGGGTAGATTGCACAAACTTCACGAGGGAGAGGGGTGTTTAATTCAGAAACTTGGCAAAACAAAGGAAAGGAATACCAGGAGACGAGAGATTTGTCTCTCCCCAGCCAGGAACCCGATCACAGTTGTAACATACTTGGTGAGACGGACTTGTGCTTGCATGCTCAGCTTCTGCTACAGAGGGAGCTGTGTCGGTATTTAGCTATATAAGTGGGAATTTGGGAAGTTTTGCAAAGCAATACAGGTAGTTTTAACGGTACGGACCTAAAAATAATCTCCTCACTGGGTTTACGATGTGGAAGAGTTCTAGGTGTTGTTGCTGTGCCCGCCGTAGTGTGGTGAAATACTGTAATCTAGCTATTATCCCTGCTTTTGCTACTCCCGTGATCAGCCACGTAAGCTGTGTTGCAGATTGCCCTGTATAAGCTCTCCGAATGGTCCGTGAGCAGCGACAGTCCCTCTTACGCATTAGCGCAATGGGAATATATTATTTGCAGGTTATACTTGCCTTCAATTTCCATCCATTTTTTTCCTTGAAAATTTCATGTGTTTCAAAAGTAGGTGCAGTCATAGGTAACACCACTTTCCAGCTAGATTTGGAAAAAAGGTTTAATTTGAACACTTATCCACTGCTGCATCATGTTCTTTACTTCATGGATAATCAGTTTCTTAGTGTTGATAATATACATTATTAAACTTCACTTTCATTTTAATGAATTTCTGGTAAGAAGATTGTGTCCCAGTGATTCACAGTATTTATATAACTGAATAAGTCAGAAAACAGGAGACTGTACCATCAAGGGAGTTACGCTTGTTACAGCCTTTTTCATGAAGAAATGTTTACCTGCAAAGCAATGTGAATATATAATCCCTATGCAGACACTTTGGGAGAAAAAAACAAAATTAATGGTATAAACATATGATCGTTTGTTAGGTCTGTGCTAATTGCATATGAGCAGTTTCTGATAATTAGAAATTATTGTGTGTGTCAGTAGCCGAGTGAGGTCTTGCACTTTCTTTCTGCCCTGGGGATTTAAGCCTAGTGTACCCAGCAATCATTTCCCTTGTCCATGCTTTGGTTATCACCTGTCACAGAACAGTTTATTTTTTTTTGCCTTGTACTTAAGATACCAATTTTCTGCGATCCTGAGGCCAGAGTGTGATAAATCACATATGCATTCATAAACAAAACAAAGATCAAGATGGTATTAGCTGGGAAAAATATACGCGCATACACACACTGGTGTATGTTACTTACTCTAGTGTGTAAATCCGTGCCCATTTAACGGCCTGTTACCATGTGCACACGGTATTTTTCAATATGAAAACTGCGCCTGAGTGTTCATTAGGGAAACGGAATGGATGCTCGGGGTACCTACTGTCACCCCCCGGGATCTGGGCTGTTCTGCCTACCCCCGGCTGCTCTCCAGAGGGACACAGATCTCCCCGAGGTCCTGTGTCCTCTGCCAGTCTCTGCAAATGGCCTGGATTCCTGCAGTGTCTAACAAGGTGCGAGCTGTTCCTATTTCAGCAGCTGATCCGTCACAGGATCCCTGTGTTTCTTGGGCTGTGGGACCCGGCACTGAACCTCTCGTTCGTTCTGCCCTCAAAGCAGTGACATAGAGAAAGTAGCAATGTGAAACTGGGAGAATTTTTTCTTCTGTATCTCGGTCCCCTCCTGTGCGGCAATCAGGATCCTTCAGAGACATTTCAGGTTGACTCGGCTGCTCTTTTAGCACTGTATTGGAATGGCTTCATTACAGTCAATGGAACTATTCCATTGAGTAACTTATTCAGCAGGGTGAGAAAGAAGCTCATAATATGGCCATAAGAAAAGGCCCAATTTTGTCGTCTTTAAGTGCACAAAATTCCCATTGACTTCAGTGTAAAAGGAAACAGGGATATCAGGCCTAATGCTGTCTGTCTAAATATAATTCTACCTGACACATCTGACCTTTATTTTTAGAACAATTTCACTTTTAAAGGAAAGTACAGAAATACAGGAGCTTTATCTATTTATACAGGGGAAAAGTGAAATCACTTCTGTTCTTCTGTCTGGGTGCTGGAGCATTATAATGTGCCTGCCAAACCCTATGTGTAGCTTGGCCTTCAAGCTGGAGAGCAAAGCCTTACGTGAACAAAAGACACAACAAAAGCCTTGTTTGAAGTATAGCAGGAGAATGTCAGGCACTGGAATTACGTTTAAGGATATCAGACTCTTTATTTGTCTTTTATGTTATATTTAAAGAGATTCAGATAGGACAGAGTTAAATCTTGGCCCAAAATGAATAAGGTCATCCGTAATTTTTTTATATTACAGAAGGTACGGCATGTACTGTTACACGTCTTTGCAATGTCCAAGAATCAGTACTGGAAAGACGCCAAGTTTCATTTTGCATAGACTAAAGCAACAGTTTACAACTGTTGTTCTGTGATTTTTTTTTTCCCCCCGCATTTAGCTGAATACAACAGTAAAATATATCTGCAGAGAGTGTTCCCCTACCAAGAATTGCAATGTAAAAATAAAACACCAGATGGCACCCGGGAGCATTACTGAGAGTGATACAATTGGAGCCGGCAGTGAAAATGGTGTTGGAATTGGTTTAAAACAAATAAAGCAACAATCTCCTCTTCTTGGTAACGGTGAGCGCGTTTAGACCCAAAATATCTCTTATTTTATTTGTTTCTTGCAATCCTTGAAGTCTTCTGGAAGAATCTTGGATGCTTTTCAAAATAATGTGACTCAGTATTATAAAAAGCCCATATATGTCTGATCTCATAACTATACAAAAATCAATAAACTTCTGTTAAAACTGCCAAGATACAAAGTGAAAGAGTGTGGGCACAGACCCAGTAACTTCCTTGGCACTACAGGGATTATTTCTTTTGAAAACAACTTGCGTCAGGATTGGGATGGGACACTTCCATTCAATGACACTTGGACAGTCTCTGTCTACTACGAATACCCTGTCCAGCTGTGGGGATGTGATTAATAGGTCAGTCATGTCATAAAAATAATTCTATAAGGATATCTTTGTATTTTCAAAATCTAATACCTTTCCTTGTTGATTATGTAGCTGCTTCATAGCTACTGTGTGGGCTAACCCTGCCATCCCTCTGCAGTGCATTGAAACAAGCTAAACTCTATAGAGGAAAAATGCAGCTTAAAAAATGTGATGTATTGTTTAAAAAATTGATTTTTAATTAGAAGCCCTTGTAAAAAGCAAACTATGAAACAAAATTGTCACTGTATAATTTATAAAGGCATTATTTCCACAATCATAATGCAATTTTTATGCGCCTTGCACTTTATATTGTGATTATCACATTTATCTCATTCAAGTTATTGGTATATTTTGTTAGAATAACCGAATTCATTTGTTTGACAGACAGGAAGAGAGAGAAGGAAACTTTTAAATTCATTTAGAATCTTGAATTACAGATATGAGCTGTAATAGCTGAATGCGTTTTGGTACGCATCTGAGAAGAAATCAAACCCACAATAATACATCCGATGCCGGTTCAGATCCTGCGCTTGCACAGATTCCGAGTGTTGACAGAAAATGGGACCTGGCTCCAAACTCCTACCCCCGCACCCCAGCTTGAGCCATTTCTCGAACTAAAAATATCTATAATTCAAAAGACAGATAACAGATAATATATATAAATCATATACTGGTATATATGAATGAACATCTTTTCATAAAGTTCAAAACAGTAGGGTATACATCAGCTAAAAACGTCCTCTGTGATCAGCATTACAACCAGTTTTCCAAGACCTATATACTATAACATCCATTGTATGAGGACTGTTTTTCCAGGGAAGAAAGCTTGTAATATGTGAGATCTTTGATTTTTGGCAGTTCCTGAGGAGTACTGTTGTATTCCAGAAAGCATAACCTACGACTCCTAGGCGAAGGGGACAGCCATGTGGAGCTGGACTAGAATGATGCTCCCTTCCTGAAAATGTAAGGGCTGAATTCTTCTGGGATCACTTTGGAGTGATTTAAGATGCATTTGAATGCATCTGAGACAACATTTTGCCCGTGGAACATTGTATTGTTGCCAGGTGAACAGTAATACTCGCGGACCAGAGCTGCGGTTCAAATAAGGACGCTCAGTCAATAAGTGGGCCTCTGAGTTGAGCTTAAATCTGAGTACCATTCCCGTTTCCCAGTGCTTTTGATCCACTTTATGACTTTTGGAAGGTCATTTTTAATCTCCATTTCTCCTACCTCTTTGCAAGTTCAAATACTTTGTAAAATCTGCTGGGGAAATGTGATGTTTGTGCAGTGTTGAGTCTATCTTTGCGTGGCATAATAATTATACTGTCAACATTTTAGCTAACAATACGTGCTGAATGCTACCCCACTGTGAGTGATTCTAGTTTTCATTGTTGTCTTATTAAATCAGCCTGTAGTTTGTACCAGAGCTAACACATGAGCCAGTTTACCTTCAAGATAATAAAAAGCTTCTTAGATTCTTCAGAGGAATGTATGAGATCCATAGAATAACCTATCGTTATTCTGATAATGGGAAAACAATCACCTGACCTAGGAGAACTTCAGGGAGAAAGAAGAATACAGGCACTATATAGGAGCTCTGAATTAATTGGATTAGAATCTATTTTCTATAACTAATTTAGTAGTTGCCAATAGTATTGGACTGAGCTTCTTGCTTTCCCTATGAACCTGCATGCAAAAAAGCAGTGGCAGCTTCCTCACGCAGCCTTCGCTCTGTCCCTGACGACATTCACCTCCAAGGATTTTTTCCATTGTCGTGTCTTTATCTTTTTATTAAAACACCCACAGCATTGCTTTTTTTATGGTGGTGTTTGTGATGGGGCCATCTATCAAATACAAAGCAGCTTCAGGCCACATTCCCGTTTTGCATGAAGCATTGGATAGCTCCAGTGGTATCTACTTTAAATCACTGCAAATGTCGTTGCAAATTCTTGATCCAGCCATTTGCCTAATGACTGTATTGCTTAAGAGAACCTGGATATAAAATAGTTTGCTTTTACTCAAAATAACGCTGAAGTAATTAGATGTTCTAAGTGGCCTGAATGCTGCAAGTACCATTGGGCTCTTTTGGCACATGAAAGCAGAGCAATGGGAAAGCTACTTTAGAAAATCACATATAAAATGTATTCAGAAGTTATTTTTGAAAGGTATTGCAAAAAAGCGTACTTTTTACACATTGAAGTAATAAGTAGTTTAGCAAATCCTTTGCAAACTTGTCAAAATGTCATATCCAGGTACTGGATTGGAAAATTAGTAACTGCTGAAGTGTGTGAGTGTTTAAAGGTGTCGCTGTGTGTGGCAGTCTGGCGGATTTTAGCTTCTGGCTTTAAGGAGAGATGTTAATCATTATGGCTGATATTTAAAATGTCAGAAGACCTTAGCATGAGGATAAAGGATTTAATATGAGACTCTGCTGTGTCATGTTTCTTCACAGAAAAGAAGGAAGATCGGCACCTGTTCCTTTTATCTCTCTTTTTTCTTTTTTTTTTTTTAAATTCAGCGGCACTGTAAGAGCTGAAGTGGCATCCCAAAAGCACACGAACTAGCAGGGTGTGGAGCTGTGAGGTGGAGAAATGGATTGCTTAGCTGTTCCTTGCTCTTTGGTACAGTTCCCTCGTCTTATATTCCTGTCGTAGCTCCTGTACCCTGGCACAGCAGTATCTGGGACCATTGCACCCAACGGCATTGGCAGGGAAGCCTGGCTGGAATAAGGGAACCTGAATTTATCACTTCCATCCTCACCTGCTTGCCTTTTCTTTGGCTTTAGATGAGGCTCTGAAGAAATAAGGGAAATTTTCTTTCACAGCAAGTTTCTTGGCGAGGATTTTGACTACCTCTGCTGAATGCTTTCTAAGACAACCGTAGGTAAGCAAAGCTGCAGAGTTTTTTAAATTCCACAGCCAGTGCTTTTAAACTGCTTAGTAAGAGTGGTCTTAGTGGCTGGAAGAGTCTAAAAAGTAGTAAAGAAGAAACTCATCTATGATTTCTTTGGTTTGTTTTTTTTTTTCTTATTTCCTTTTAGTAAAAGGCTGCAAAACGTGCTCAGGTAGCTGAAGCCTTAAATTATTTGAGTTTAAGCGTATAGTTTCCACTCTGCCAGGTTAATTCTGCTCATCTTGGTAAAATTAAGCAAGTCATATGTGAATCTCTGCTTTGATGTTCACTTGGACAACCTGCTGCACTGGGACACCTGAAGGATGGTATCTGTTAAAGACATCACCGATGATACAAAATGATATAGGACTATTGAATAACAAGACTGTCATACCCTGTTCGGAAAGCATTCAGGCATTTTGTCTAAACTTATTGCTGTGTTGGTTTAACTATTTCAGTTAGGGCTGTGTTTTTTTCCTACCAAATTTAATCAACGGTATGAACCTAGCTATTACTAGATAAAGTCATACAAAGTCATATAAATTTTTCATTTTTAAAGATGTCAGAGTTCAGAGAAAGTGTTTTGTATATGAAGAGCATTTTATATGCTAGGCAACAGAAGAAAAGACAAGATTTTTTTGCTTTTGGCAAGGTAACATAGAGACTTGTGGTTGGTGTTCCGGCTTTAAAAAGAGACTGGAAAAAGATTGATGTCTTGATGAATATTAATTGACACCTACCTTTCCACAATTTTTCTATGAAACAAGCTATTTCCTAAAACCAGTAATGAATTTCAGGGCTGTTATGTTGGTATCATTGTAAAAAACATGTGAGGCTCAATCTTTTTTCAATATTTCTGGCATGCTGGGTGGTTTCGTAAACAGCAAAATTACTCTGGGGATAGGGAGCAAGCTACAGATTTGGCATCTGACTTCAGAAGTTAAATTCACTCTGATTACTAATCTAGGAGTTTCTGATGGCCTGTGAAGTAAGTGGAAGGTCATCTTTGTCTCGTTTTCATTATTTTATGTTCTGCATTTATGCGCCTCTGCAGCTGAAATTGTTGTTAGTTAATGCCTGTATTGGCAGCTGCAGTGAAGAGACAATGAACAGTCCCGGGATACAGTCCCTGAATATCAGCGGTAAGCTGGGACACATCAAGGTGTGTATTTCTGTCTGAGTTTATGCAGTAAGCCAAAGGCTCTGGTAACCCAAAGCAGTCACCAGATATTTTTATCAGGCAATGCACTTGTGTTTACTTTACCCAGAGGAAGCAGGTGCATTTCTGCAAGGGGATTTTCAGGAATGGCTTAAGCCTATCCCATTTGACCCTAAAAAGGAGGTACTTTGAGTGACTTCACGTCAGAGATGCTTCCAGTTAGCTTTCCCTCTTCCTTTCAGAAATCAGATCCTTCTACTTATAAGTGGCCGTTTTTTTCTCTCTCTCGCCTCACCTCCATCACCTCTCATAAGCTGTCACTGTACTGCAGAGACGCAGAGCGCGGCTGAGCGCCGCGGTCTCGGCGCTCCTTCCCGAAGGGCTGCGTGTCAGCCACGCGCCGCGCAGCAGCTGCCATCACCCACCAGCTGAGGCA